>OU862893.1:12510000-15010000 GCA_917880725.1 Selenia dentaria | reverse complement strand
AACCCGCGTCTTCTGACTCTCCGTGTCAGACGCCATTGACCAACTAGCCCACCGAGGCTCGGGTCCGAGCCTTATATATGATCGAAGGGTCCGAGCATCGAATTTTAACTCTCTATTTGACTAACCGTCTTGCGGGGACGGAGCGACATCTATTGGACAGTTTAACAGTACCATCCAACCGAAAGACGGTTAGTCAAATAGAGAGTTAAAATTCGATGCTCGGACACAAACCTCGGTGGGCTAGTTGGTCAATGGCGTCTGACACGGAGAGTCAGAAGACGCGGGTTCGAATCCCGTCCGAGGATGGAATTTTTCTCTCTATAAATTTCAATGATAAACACTGTTGCATCTTAAATTTACCGCCATCATGCAATGCGTCTTTCTTTAACTACATATGCAATTATTCACATTAAATTATTGTTAAAGGATTTAGCTTCGGTTTATTGCCTGCAATGACTTCTACAATGATAAACCTCGGTTCATATACAAGTATTTGCTCGCCTGATGTCAGCTCTACTTGGGAATCCTTATTGCTAGTATGCCCACTATCTTTCGTGTTGAACATTACTGTTGTGCGGTGAATGTGTAGCAACATCTTATGTTTGTTCCAAGTACGCTGCAATTCTATCATAAATGCACTTCTTGTCCAGAAAAACGGCACTAATATCCCTTAAGAGCAATATACATTATTTATGTAGGTATGGAAATCCATAATACTGCACTGTTTTAGTTTTTTATCGAGCGACCAGATATCATAGCACAAACAATTTGCGAAAAAGTATTCGTATCGCAAGCGTCAACGCGTCACGCTTCGGCCTACAAACTATGACTTATCTTTGTCACAGTTGCCTTAAATAAATGTCAGTTTATACTGTTTCACGTAAACCACACGTTACGTTACACTTGCGCAGTTATTGTGCTAGGGCCACGAGGTGGCACGTGTCAGTTACTAAAAGTAAAATTAGCCCAGCCGGGCTATTATGTATTTCAGTTGCTATCAAATGTTGATTGATATCTTGGAAAATGGCGGCTATATGTAAGTTTTGACAACTCCTGCAAGCAAAAATGTTAGTACGTTGATGACGGGCTGACAAAAGTGGCATAGAGCCGCCATTTTTTTCGATTTCTATCAACATTTGTTAGCAACTGAGATATATAATAGCCCTGCTGATTACAATGCATTCGGTTGGCCAACCTGACGGCCTTATGGAGTTACACAGTTAGCTTGTGGCCATAAAGAAATTAAAAACAAAAAGGTGGGAAAGTAAACAGCTAATTTTCATTGAAAAATATGCTCATATGCAGTTGCTTACCTAATAATAATTGTAGTGTACATATACACTCGAGAGCAATGAATCCGGGTCACTTAAAGAATCCTAAAAATCTCGGAAACTAAAAATGCTAGGTTAATGCAATAAATTGTATTTAATAGACAATGTAATACTCCTTAAATGAAGGTATTAAAACTTCTTAGTTATTGTAAAGTTATATCATAAAAAAATCAAATTTGAAAAAGGGCCACTTTCGAAGATGGAACTACGAAATTACAGCATTTGGTTTTGCTTTTGTTTGTAATCTGTCATTTATGTGGGTACATAAACCATGTTGATAGTGCTCTATATTCATTATTCAAGCTGAAATTATGTCGCTTACGCCTGAAGAATGCACCAGAATACTTACAATGCTGGAAACCGGCCGGAGTCAGCGCGATACAGCCAGGACTGTCGGTGTGTCGCTGTCAACAGTACAAAGAGTTCTCCGACATTACGAAGAAACTGGTTCTAACCTACGCAGACCAGGAACGGGCAGAACCAGGTGTACCACAGCACGAGAAGACCGATACTTGGTGAACACCATGCTTCGAAATCGCTTTCTCACAGGAACTGAACTCACAAATCAGTTTCGACGCCTCGGAGGAAGTAACCCAAGTGCATGGACAGTAAGACGTCGGCTTGCTGAATCTAACTTAAAACCTCTTAGACAAACGGCCCTAAACTGGAGCGTGGGCATCGTATTTCAAGACTAAGATATGCCCAGAGCCACGTAAATTGGAGTATTGAAGATTGGTCAAAAGTTATGTTCTCCAACGAATCAAAATTTATGCTCTACAAGCACGATGGAAGACACAGAGTGTATCGAAGACCAGGAGAAAGATTCAAGCAAGCATGCATCGAAGAAAAAGTAGCCTACGGTGGTGGGTCTGTACTTGTGTGGGCCGGAATTTCTTCTGAAAGTCGCACAGAGCTGGTGATCATAGAAAACGGCTCTTTAACTAGCGAAAGATATGTGGAAGAAATCCTCAATGATCACGTTGGTCCATTTATGGTCAATTTAGGTGAGGATGCTATATTTATGCATGACAATGCCCGACCTCATACAGGTAGGATTGTGAATGACTACCTTCAAGAGATGAACATTACTCGTATGGAGTGGCCAGCGCGCAGCCCGGATATCAACCCGATCGAGCATGCTTGGGACGAGCTAGGCAGATGCGTAAAACAACGAAACCCTCCCCCAATCACGCTTCGTGAGCTCAAAATTGCTCTCACAGAGGAATGGGAGAATATTCCCCAAAATCGTATAAGGAACTTGGTGTACAGCATGCCAAACCGCGTAAACGCAGTAATTGAAGCACGAGGAGGCAATACGAAGTATTAAAATTCAAGAAAATCGTAATAAAGTTCAAAAATTTCATGTTTCCTATTTTTGTTTTAAGGAGAGATCAGCAGTTTTTTTCTTTATGGAATTTTGTGTTAATAAAATGTATGGTGACTCATATTTTTTTTACTTTCATTTAAGGAGTATTACATTGTCTATTAAATACAATTTATTGCATTAACCTATCATTTTTAGTTTCCGAGATTTTTAACATTCTTTAAGTGACCCGGATTCATTGCTCTCGAGTGTATATAAAACTTATTGCCGCGAATAGCCCGCGTAAAATACATTAAAGCGTATATGAGTACTTCACTGAATAGAAATTTTCTCTTATTTTTCACCTACTTTCCTTGTAGTAGTCGAAAGACAAGCAGACTTTGCACCTCGCATAAGTAATTTATATTGCACTTGTGCTTTTTAGAGCCCTGGATAGCGCTCTGGTTCCAATTAATAAGCACTCGGTGCAATAATAGCTTACTTTATGCTTGGTGAAGTAGAACAATCTACTATTACGCTTAAGCGTGAACATAGGTACATAGTAGAATGCTGTTCCTTGGGCGCTTTATTTTCATTAGTCGCCGTTTACGATTATGAAATGGGAAAAAATATAATTGTTCTAAATTCTTAAGGATGCATGGATGAAAGATAAAATTTTACTTAATCTTGTAACCATTTTCCTCGCTAGCCTTTGCATTTTATTGGACAGATAAGTAAAACATTTCAAAGTGGTTTAGATAGATAGATTAACTCTTTATTGTAACACCACATTATACATAAGTAATTTCGATACAATTATATACACAAAAATATCTTATTACAATTAAATGCTTAAAACTAAATAGTGTCACAATGAGCGGTCTTATCGCTCAGAGCGATCTCTTCCAGACAACCATGAACCATGTTTAACTTATTATTTTTTCTCGAATATTGAAATAAAATTAACGAAACCACCTCAAAATCTGTCCGAATTTTCCAGTTGAAACCTTTGGGTCATGGGACCCAAAATTAATTCAAAATAATTCATTAAAATAATATAAAGCGGGAACGTATTTGAAATAATATTGTTTTTGTTTTACGTATGTTTTACTTAGTTTAACAGTTCTTCATTAAACAATAATTTTATCAATTTCGTAACAGTGACGTGGAAACCACGATGGAGCGCGCGCGAGTAGAACTTTATTACTTATTTCTATGATGGTTCCTTCGAGAGTTTCATCGGCCTGCATAAAGTTAGCGTATCCGTGCACCATCCTCATTCTTCGGGAACTGTACGGCTATTTATCTAAAATAAGCTAAAGAAGATTAAAGTTATTAAAGCTAAAGAAGCTTAATTCATGCCATTACTTTACAATTTAACATTATGCTTCCTTCATTGGATGTAGGTAAATAATGATCATCATCTGATGATATCGATATCCCTTTACCTTCTACTTTTTATTTCAAAAATAATACAATATGAGGGTCTGATATCCAAGGAATCTAGACCACATAACCAGTTGACTCGCGATTCGCCATAATTGGCCAATAATACAATAGATTTCGCGGAAATCAACCTACTTTTCCAGGAACTGCAACGTGTGTGCGGTTAAGATTAAAAACATGTAGGGAAGTCGGCCTCTATATGTACTATTAATAGTATATTATTAGTAATAGTATATAATATCCAATAAAAGTTCTCGAATATTCAGTGACACAAAGGTATTTGTTGATGTAATAATTACTTGATGTAATGGCTAAGAACTAAGTTTTAATTTGACTAACTTTCCTTAGTAAGTCCCTTTCGAGTAGAACTAACAAAATATCATAAATCCTGGTAAGTACTAAGTACTTTAATGCGTAATGCTTACACGAAACCACCTGCTTACCTGACCTAAACCACCTGAGGAGCATTAAAAATCCCGAAACAAGTGGTGGCTCAAGTCAGGTGTGACAGTCGCGAGGGCCACAGGACATAATAGCCGTAGCGCCCAAACGCACTGCGGCCTCGGCGTAGCGCGTGCGCCGGGCGGATATTCAGTCCATCACTAGCTTTCGCTGCGCGCGCGCCGTACGCGCCCTTACATACGAACATGAAGATTCGCGCGCGCATACTTAACTCACACCTACAAAACTCATGACAAACTTTTACCAAATATACAGTGCTTAAGATATGTGTGTGTAAAGTGTGTCCTTAAGGGATGGTGGACACAATGAACGGTGCGCAGAATTGGCACAAATGGCTAGTGTTGTCGGTGCTCGGATTGGCTTTGTCCGCTCGCTCAATTGGCTGCGATTACAGTTCCATCACCGAGAAATTTGGAGCGGAAGCGGTGGCGCGGTGCAGCGAAAAATGTCCCTTTCAGGTTTGCCTCCTTTCTTTACCACCATTGTCTTGCTATTATATTAGCCCTCAACGAACTCCAAGCGTCATCTACGGAATGACACCGCTAATTTGTTTCATTATTTACTTCTAACAGTTTGGGAAACATCCGCTATTTTTGATATAATATGTTAT
Organism: Selenia dentaria; assembly: GCA_917880725.1. Taxonomy (NCBI): domain Eukaryota; kingdom Metazoa; phylum Arthropoda; class Insecta; order Lepidoptera; family Geometridae; genus Selenia; species Selenia dentaria. The sequence continues at coordinate 15,004,848 of OU862893.1, read as the reverse complement.
AACTATAATGGTAGTTATAGTTATAAGCCATTGAATAATATGGTTCTTAAGATCCGTCTAGAACGGCTGCTGTATTTCAAGCTACCCTATCTGACTGCACAGCTCTAGAGCGTTGGACGGTTATTTTAAACGATGTCAAAGTACCAACGTCTACGAGTTATTTCATTACTTATAGTGAATACTGTCTGTGCTCTCTCTATCGGGAAATTCAAAATTTTATAACAGTTAAGAAAATCTGGACTGGGTAACTCATTCAAATAAGCGAAATTAGCCGAATATTTTCAACAATCCGATAGTTTTTTTAGATCTAATGCAACCAATTACGTTAATCCTGACTTATGTTATAAATGAGAAAATGAGTTTGTGTTTGTTGTGCTTTCACGCCTAAACGGCTGAACGGATCCCGATGAAATTTGGCAAGGAGATAGATTACCTATAACTTGGGGAAGGAAATATGATATTTTTCATCATCATTATCATATTTCATCATCCATCACCACCAACGCGGGGCGCAGCTAGTCTTTCTACGTCTTCTTATATTTTGATAAGATATCTCTCCGAAATGCCCACGAGGCTACAATTTATTCTTGTACGATATCGCTGACCCAATTAATAAGTTCATCTAAGTAATTAACATATAACGAATAAACAGTGTTCATCACATTTTGCTGGGATACACGAATGGAAACAATGAATTAAATTAATAGCTACATAGTAATGATGCTATTTCATTGATAAACCGCCAATGAATAGAGCGTTGCCGTTGGTCGGTGAACATAGTTGGTCTGGATAGATAGATAAATAATGTTCATTAGTTCAGAACGATACTGGTTAGTTTTTTGTTACATTTGCGGCGGTGATGGTGCGGTTCAACGCACATCTAAGCAATTGTGACAGTTAGCGAGCCATCGTAATTCCTAATCAACGCCGCTTTGCTAAATATAGACTATTTACTTTATAATTTTTCTATTATAGTACCATGCTTGTTTTTGTACATACAAAAACATATTCAAGGGCACACTGTTAATTAAGTAAATCTATGAAACTGTAATACAGATCAAACCAAAGCAGAACATTGTATTTATCTAATGTTGTCTAAATTAGACCTTAGGATTAATCACATACGATTAAAAATAGCTTTGACCCGAAATGTATGTTTTGTAGCCCTCCATAGGTACTCATCGATTTTAATACTGTTTAGTTTTATTATTAAATCTTGTTCTTAAATAAAATCATATCTTATTCTTATACTTACAATAAGTACTTCAAAGTACATGCATTGTAGCAGTGGTGTTATAGACTTGATTGAACCACCTGTACTGAATAAATTAAAAATAGATAATAAATGATAAAAAACCTTTCGGAATAGGAGCCTATTAACTACCGCTATACATATCTACCTATTACCCTAAAATCTATTACAAAGATACCTAAATAGCCAATTATATAAAAATAAAATAAAAATAAGCGCAGGATTCCTGTTACCAAGTCTACTTAGAGCAAAAGGAGAAACGAAAGATATTACGATGTTAAATAATTTTCACTCGCGAACCCCGCTTTGACAGACTGATCATGTGTAATAAAAAGTCATTGATGTGACCGCTTTCTAGCTATCGCTTTATCTTAGCTATCGCTTTATCTTAGCTATATTCCTTATAAGCCCGGTTCGACCATGTAAGCTCGGTTCGACCATGTAAGCTCGGGGCGACCATGTAAGCCCGGTTCGACCATGTAAGCTCGGGTCGACCATGTAAGCCCGGTTCGACCATGTAAGCTCGGGTCGACCATGTAAGCCCGGTTCGACCATGTAAGCTCGGGGCGACCATGTAAGCCCGGTTCGACCATGTAAGCTCGGGTCGACCATGTAAGCCCGGTTCGACCATGTAAGCTCGGGTCGACCATGTAAGCCAGGGTCGACCGACCAGGTACCTAAGCCTGGGGTTTTAAAGAATAAGGCTACGATAACCCTTGTCATAAAACCAACTAAAAAGGGAATCTGAGTTCATGCATAGTTGAGGGTGGGGCCCTAACTATCTCACCAACGAGCTCAAGGAAGCCGGCGCGGCGTCATGGTGTGACAAGTTTATTATGGCCGTGCCATTTTCATGGCTTCAGAACAGAAAGAGATACTAAATGGTTTAGAGACGCCATAGGACAAAATGTCAGATGTCAAATGCTTCTGTTAGACAACGAGAAAGGCCACCGAGGGGTTTTAGTGGGTGAAAGCCGCACGTAACCCAGATGCTTCCCATAGTGTCCGGGTATCTGATTAGATTTCTCCCGCCAACAAATAAAAAGAGGTTGTGTACTTTTTATTTGTTGCTGTGTAAGTGTGGAAGACCTGCTATATACAACCATAATTATATGCTATTATATCAGTACATTTTACGAACATAGTCTAATAAATACTACCAAAATTATATAAACGCTACAAAGTTTTAAAAAAAAATATGATTTGTAATAATATAAAAAAATACTAGCGACTGCCCGCAACGTCGTTCGCGTAGTAGGCTCAGCCTTCCGCTTCGCCATAACCTCCCATCTTTTTCTTTCATAAGATGATTCTATTAACACAACATCAACAAAAAAAGAATTAGTGCGATTGTTTCATCCGTTCTCAAGTTATAGCGTGACCAGGAGAAATAGGGCTTATTTTTTATGTATATAGATAAGAGTGTCTAATAAAAACAAATACTTAGCTATGTTAAAACGTTCTGAGTAGGTAAACCTACTGAACCATTTTAAAACATTTTTATTCTCATTAATTAAGGAGTTTTTACCCATTTTGGGATGCCATGACCATCGTATCCTAATCGAATTATCATTATAATAATTATTGTTTACAAATAACAAACTGATGCTAGTGACTCAGTGACGCATAAACAACCTATACAACGACATGACAGCTCAGTTGTTAGATCTACTTACCCTCTCTCTACTGGTATTAATACTTTTAAAACTTATAAAAGTGTTTTAGTTGCTATGTGATTTAACTAATTATTAAGTTTGTACGTAGGTATACTGGAAGCATCAGTAAGGACGCACGAGTCACACTCTTTACCTATTATTTACAATATATATGTATATATTTATCACAACACAAAAGTTTGTCTCAGTGAATGAGAAAAAAACCAAAACCGCAGGTATCAGATTCCATCATGGAAACCCAACAAGTGGCACCGGACTGGTTCCGGTCGCACGATTCTGAAATATATAAAAAATAACTTTTTATCATCTAAAATTAAGATTATATATTTTAAAATGATTAAAAATGATAGCTGAAATTTGCTTGAGTTGATTAGCGGCAGGACTGTTTTTCCCACCGCCTGTTGCATGGAGCATGCTCACCTATGGGCTCTCCAACTAGCCTGGTCACTTATAAGTGCCCGCTTCCAAATTAGTGAACAACATTGTATAAATAAATACTGTAAAATACGGTATCTACATGAACTTTTGTCAAATATCATAGGTATTGGCGGGCAATAGACATGAACAAAGCTCTATATTGTTACTATATAATTTATACCCAGAAAAAACTCTACGCGTGTTGTTGGTGTTGAGAGAGAAAGTTGTGGGCAAAAGCTAGGCATATTTTTATGTTAAATCTTATCAATATGGTACATTAATTAATATAATTTATAAAATTATTTATTTTTATGTTTCCGTTCTTTATTTATTTTCCTGTTTACGAGAAGAATACCGACCTGCGTAGGTTAAATAGGATAAGTAAACATTTTTATTAATGTTAATAATAGATCGTATTATATAAGAACAAACGGCCTTACTTATAAACGTCGCTTAAATTTAAATAACGTCGCTTAGTACGGCGCAGAACATTTTTCCTTTGCGCAGTACTAAATAACGTCATTTAAATTTAAGCAGCGTTTATAAGTAAGGCCGTAAGTATTTAATATATTCCCTGAATTCTTCATTCTCCGCGCGTCTTGGTTGTCAATGTTGCATCAATTTTAATCGAACCGTCAGAACATGTTCGTTCAAATCAGTTTTAATTTTTCGTGCAATAAATGTCTTGATTAACTAAAATCGTTCTGTGTAAACCCGCTATAGACGCCACAACAGCCATGCCAATAATGTGTACCGATCAGGTCACCTATAGAGCCTCGGCACTGCACTCTTCACAGAGATATTACAATATTTGAAAATACGAGTACAACTGCGGAGGCTGTAGAAACTCACTGATATGTGGTTGATACTTTTCTATTGATCTGAATAACGCACTGAAAAATGTTTCTACCATACCAACTTATCCAATTTTTAGTTGACATATAATAATAATAGTATGGGTTGTAAGTATGGACAATCGCTACGAAGCAATCGGAACTGATTGCCGCAGGTAGGGCATGGTGCGGCGGTTGGTTGTGCACGCTTGGGTGCGCCTGCGCCGCTGCGACGGAAGTCATCACAACGCGCCGTCATTGCACGTCTTGATGACAAAAAATTGACCAATTAAAAAAATGCCCGTTGAAATCTTTCCCTCAAATAAAATTGACTGGTCAGCGAGTCAACTTAAGTTATCTTTGATTAGGTTCGTTACATGTAATAACCCTTAAAAAAAGTATCTTATTCTAAATTTTCATTGTGTTAAGGAATATTATATACTCTATACATCGTACATACATCTAGCTGAATGTCTGTATTTGTATTGTTGAAATATAGACCACATTACAGAAATTCCACTAACGCTTAACGTATTTAAAAAGTCGGTCTGCCGCTATCTGTTTCTAAAAGAAATGCAAAAATATGTGTAACCCAGTTTTTTTAACGCTAGATTTACAACGTATTGGTGGTCCTTAACCACACACGTTGCAGTTCCTGGAAAAGTAGGTAGATTTCTACGAAATTGTATTATTGGCCAAATATGGCGAATCGCCATTCAACGGGCTAAAGGTTTCTCTATTTGTATATAGTTTCTATAAAGTTCGATGTCAAATAAGTAAATGTTGTTTAATTTTATATAAGTACACTATGGGAGAAACGCGAGCCCGGTCTTTAAATTTGCAGGTCTGCGAAGTAGGTGATTCTGATCTCTCATATATTTTATATCGGCTAAAAGTTAGTCAGTAATGGATAAATCAATTTAAAAAATGTACCTACGATTTACTAAAGATATTACAATAAACTGTATAAATTATATTATTAATATTACCTATTCTATAAATTATTTATTACTATTTACGCATTTGTGAGAGCCCGGGTAACTAACAACCTTGTAAGTACCTATATAACTTTTGAAATATACTACAACTCGAGTTTGTGTGCAAATGTGGATTTACAATAGTTTAATCAAGGTTTGATTTTAAATACTCTTATTGAAACATAATTATTTTTCCAGAATCGAACTGGAGATGGCCACTTCGATGTTAACTGTGGATCAGAATGCAGCCTGCAACACGTGAGTGTTTAATTCCAATAATTTACCTTTGATATTTAAGAAGTAGAAGAAGGAAGAATTAAACGCCATGCGGCTTTATTAAAAAAATATTTTGCGTGTGCACATGTATACAAATTGCATAAAACAGTAACATGTTTCATTATAGCTTCTTTACGTTATCGAATCATAAACAAAACAATTTTTATGTTTAAAATTGTAGTAATCAATGTGTGTAATATTATCGTACGTAAGTGGTGTATTTATTATATTTGTGATAAAAAAATTGAACAAGTTGGTAAATATCCATAGATCGCGACTCTAAGCCGATGCTCGTAAACCCAGAATCCGATAAGGATTATTGTTTATTTATATTTTCTCACTATTGGGTAACTAAAATTTAACGATGCTGCAACGGAAATTGTAACAAAGTTACTTTATGTCCATAAAAAACTTATCAGATAGTCATATTATGTATTTTTGTTTAATTGTAATGTAACTGACAACTTTCACACATGTTTGTATTTCATTAAAAATATATACGTCAATGTAATAACTCTTATAAGGGATCACTTCCGATACATGTTTTTTTCTTTTTATGGATATATATTGTTCATAAAACATTTTACTAACGAGTACAAGTCTGTCAACCCGTGTCTACACAAAGCTATTAAGATTGTTAGACCCTAAAGGGAAACACTTTAAAAACTAATTCCCGTTCTATATATTTTACGATTAAAACTATTCTAGTGGCCGCTTTACAATCCCAAATTATCGCTCTTTTATAATAAGTTTAAAGATTAATAATAAAATTATCACGCGCGTATTTTCTATTAAAAGCCAGAGGTCTATACTGATAAACCGACAAATTTCGTATAAAAACGCGGTTGCTATACCAAAGTAATTTAAGTTATTACAGGCAAATATACAGGGTGTTTGGTAGAGGGACCGACAAACCAAATGAGCGTGTTCGGGGGCCCACTTGGAGAATACAAGTTGGCCAAAAAAATCCCCGACCCCCCAATTTTTTTAATGTTTTTTTTTGTGAATTTTCCCTTTTTCTCTGAAATTGTACCTATTTACCACCATAACATTTGTAAAATCTGTTTTAGATCAGATGTTTTAGTTGAAATTGGTCTCTAATACACCTTCAGGCCACGCAAAGCAAAATTGGATACAAAACAGAGCTAGCTTACTGATTTAGAGCTCATAGAGTGAAAAAATGTAATAAATTTTACCTCATAGTTCAACTTTAACAGTGATCTAAAAAAAACCACTAGCAATTCTGGAGGTCATATGCATTTAATGGTCGGGGATTTTTTTTGGCCAACTTGTATTCCCCGGACACGCTCATTTGGTTTGTCGGTCCCTCTACCAAACACCCTGTATATAAATCGAAACACGTCAACTGTGACCTGGTAATGAAGATATAAAGTGTTTAATGAATACTATATTCAAAACATTCGATAATTTCTATTTAATAATATTACTACGATAATTTCTACCTATCTATATAGGGTTCAGTTCAGACTATACATTGCAAAGATTTGATAATGTCGCAATTAAGGATATAATAACCACTATCACAAAAAATCTTTAACTTCTAGTAAAGATTTTCATGATTATGTAAGAAATTACTCAAAAGTTTTTAAGTCAGTATGCAAACGCGCAAAAGCTTTGTTTATAAGGGATAAAATTCGAAAATCTAATGACAAAATTAAAACAGTTTGGAAAACTATTAATACAGAGACCGGCAAAAGTAAATCTTTTAATTCAGAATATGTGCTAGAAATAGATAACCAAAAAGTTTCAGACCCAAGTCATGTTGCGAATTCATTTGAAAATTTCTTTTCTAACATACCACTAGAAGTCACCAAATCTCTTGATTCTTGCCCTTGTGTTGCAGTGGGCTTTCTGAAAGACAATTTCCCGCTCCAAATTCCTGAGTTTAGGTTCCGACATATATCTACTTTTGAAATAATAAAAACATTTAAAAGTTTAAACGTTAAAGCAACAGAGGATTTATGGGGATTATCCGTAAAAATGCTAGAGTCAATAATAGAAGTTATAGCGCCACATTTGATGATCATATTTAATTTATGTATTGATAGAGGTACATTTCCTGACCTAATGAAAATGAGTAAAATCACCCCTATTTTTAAATCAGGTAGTAAGGCCGACCCCTCAAATTATAGACCGGTCTCTGTGCTTCCGGCTTTGAGCAAAATATTCGAAAAGATAATGCTTCAACAACTCTTGTCTCATTTTAATGAACATAGGATTTTACACGAAAATCAGTTCGGTTTCACGAAAAGCAGATCAACAACAGATGCAGGAGTCCAGTTAGTCAAGCATGTGCTGGAGGCTTGGGAGAGCTCACAGGATGCCATTGGCGTATTTTGTGATCTCTCCAAAGCTTTCGACTGTGTAGAGCACCGCACTCTAATTTATAAGCTACACCACTATGGAATTCGTGGAGCTGCTCTGAATCTTGTAGAATCATACTTATCTGATAGGCAGCAAAAAGTTGGCATTAATGGCGTGACATCTTCTGGATCTTTGGTCAGAATGGGGGTTCCACAGGGGTCGATCTTGGGTCCATTCTTATTCTTAGCATATATCAATGACTTACCACATATGGTTGAGGGTCTTGCTGACATAGTTCTTTTTGCGGATGATACTTCTCTGATTTTTAAAGTAGATAGGAAAGATAGAGAACTAGTTCAAGTCAACAACGCGTTAACTATTGTTTCAAATTGGTTCGCCGCAAACAACCTGCTTCTCAACGCAAAGAAAACGAAATGTTTAAAATTTTCCATGCCTAATGTAAGACATATAGAGCCAAACGTATTACTCGACGGAAATAAATTGAAAATTGACAAGGCAATAGTCTTTCTAGGTATTAGCATAGACTCTAAATTACAATGGGGTCCTCATATTGATGCACTATCTGGAAGACTGAGCTCAGCTGCATATGCGGTTCATAAAATTAGGCAATTGACAGATATAGCTACTGCTCGACTGGTCTACTTTGCTTACTTCCACAGCATAATGTCATATGGTATCCTGCTGTGGGGGTCAGCGGCGGACATAGAGACAGTTTTTATATTGCAAAAGCGGGCAGTTCGAGCCATCTACGAAATGGGTCCCCGCGAATCCTTAAGACAAATGTTCAAAGAAATTAATATATTAACTCTTCCATCTTTGTATATCCTAGAAAATATAATGTACGTTCGTAAAAATATAAAGAAGTTTAGAATAAATAGTGATATGCATAATATTAATACCAGAAATAAGGATAGGATAGCTGTATCTAAATTTAGACTCACGAAAACTAAAAATAAGTCCTTCTTAGGCAATTGTGTACGTTTCTATAATAAAATCCCGAAAGACATTACTGAGCTCACTGAAGGGAAATTCAAGTTACGTGTCAAAAATATACTAATGAAAAAAGCCTATTATAAATTGAGTCACTACTTAGAAGACAAAGATGCCTGGAAGCTTTCCACTTCTGCCTAATAGCCAACTATTGAATAAATTTGTTATTTTAATACTACTCATATGTAACCTCAATGTACAAAGACTTGAAAAAATAATGGCCCACGAGTTTCTTGCTGCTTCTTCTCGGCGGTGGTTCTTTTCCGAAGACAGCGGTAAAATCATTTAAAAATTTTGACGTTCATAAGAGTGTCTATGATGCCTAAACTGAATAAATAATTTTTGAATTTTGAATTTTGAATTTTGCTATTCAGAGGAAATAGTACATTATGATACAAGTGTGTAATGATCAACATCCCACACGCGTGTCATACGACGTTTTTCATCACACATGCGAAGAAATAAAAGATGTATTATTTTAATTAAAAAATACAATAAAGCGAATGTTTTCATATTTATTGCATAATTTATTGTAAATTATCAACAATTTGATAAAATCAAATATTCTTTTATTCATAGTTAATACAATTTTATTAAATATGTGTACCATTTTTAGCCATGCACACAAAAATTCTTTGTTAGTATTAGTAAATCTAACAAATGTCGTATAAAAAATAAGTAAGTACCTACCTATTATTACATATATTACGTGTAACTACAAACGAGATACAAATTTAATTTATTTGGCATAATTATATAACAAACTAGTGCGGTAATGTTAACATAAAATGCACATGTGTTTAAAATCTTGGATTCCGAGCCTAAAAATTATGTAATAAGAGACACTTTACGAGCATGTGTGCAGAAAACACAGTAACAAGTATATTGTGACAAGGTGCTAGACTTATTCGTGTGGTTGACTCTACATGGTCCGTGTCCAATCTTTCAGTACGCGGTTTAAAACAATTGAGAAATAGGTCGTCATACGATGTGTTCAAAGTAACTGTACCGTGTAGGTTTACACCGAGCGAAACAGACCTGTCGACGATTTCTGATCCTTTTGTTAGCCATGAAGCTGTTTTGAATTATGAATAATGCATCATGTTATCATAAATTAAATTTACCAGGTAAATAAGTGTAAAACTTGTGTTACATGTATCGGTTTTAAAAGTGTAATTTAACGATGATATATGTTTATCTAGAATTATGCATACTACCGCCGTTATGGTTCAGAACTTAATCATAAAAATAACACTTTATGTGAGTTAGTTAATTGATAATTAACAGAAAACCGGTTAAATCATTAAGTTTTAAAGCTTTAGCGAACGAAGTTTATTACCGTGTTGTGCGACTCAAGTTCTACAGGGTGAGATCTATGGCAGATAGGAAAAGCACTATATTTGGACGAACTTTTAAAAATGTTGAATAAAGAGTATTACCTATATTAATATTTAATTATTATATATTAATAATTTAGAATAAAAATAAAAATATTACTATTATCATAATAATAGTAATAAATTAAACAATTATAGATTTTTTGAATTGGATATCGTCATACGTCCTTATGTAATTTAAAAGTCTTTAGAAAATTATTGCGTTTTAGAACTGTTCTAAAATTTTAATTAATTGTATATAATATATACACCTTATGCACCTTAGCTTAGTTATCTGTTATATTATCCTAAGAATTTTAAAAATAAAATATAATCAATAAATGTATACTTAGCATGATAAGAGATATATATAAAGATATTTTTGTAAGAAACTAGAAAATACTGACCAAGTACGAGTTGGTCTCATGCATCGAGGGTTCCGTACTATTACATAATACTTATATTATATACCATATAGGTACGTACTCTGAGAAAATGGAAAGAACCTATTACGATTTAAAAGAACCTTTAAAGGTAAACATTTAAAATATAGACTACGGTGTAGGTACCTAGTCTCGAACACTAATAAAAAGCCTAACTATAAGTAAGATGTAGAAGCTAATGCGTAAGATTTTTTAAAAACTATCATCAGCAAATGCCTAGTTTTCTACAAGTAAGTACCTACAAAAAACCTTTCCGGCCTTAAGATTCTTATGGCCTTTTCACCATATCTATTTCAGTTGTTTTTATTCTGAAGGGCCTTAGAAAAGGCTCACTATGTATACAGCACAAATTCTCCCATATCAGTTCAGCTGCCCATTTCTACAACCATTTACAGTTATTCATCTCACTTTTGCCCTAAAACTGACATAAAGCGGAACGTTCCCATCGCACTCTGACAGTTGCCACTGGTTTATGTCAAAATTATCTTTTTGAACCAATTTATGCCCCTTTGAGCGCAAAAAAACTTTAAGTTAACTGTATGTGATAGAAAGCAGTAGAGTCAGTACCTAAACTCCGAACGTGTTAAAAGATCGTGTTCCCAACAATAAGTAGTGTAAGTAAGTAAAACCAGGTACCGCATAGATACGTATGGACCTTGACGAATGTTAACTTTTTAAAAGCTTTTATTTAACTAAACTTTATCTATCCTTCCGACTCAACATTTTTAATACAACATTATTAAAATTATCTGATAAAGGTCGCAGGACGACGTTGGATACAGGCCGCTTCCAACCGGTCCTTTTGGAAAATTATGGGGGAGTTCTATGATCTATGTTCAGCAGTGGACGTCTTACGGCTGAGATGAGATGATTTTTCAAATGATTTCTGGAATCAGATTTAAGCTGAAATTGGGCATTTAAATGTAACGTTGGTGACAAAACAATGCAATAACATGGTTATAAGGGATTAGTCGGTCATCGATGATGTAGCTGGATGGTGGTCATGGGATCTCATTAACTACACAATGTAATGGTTGTGTTTGGACTCATTTAATTTAGCAGGCGTACAGGCCCTATCAAGTTTCGGTTCACGCTTGAGATAGACCAGTATGAGTTGACGCAAGTACAGCATAGTTATTTGATTTCATGCTTCACCAAAATCGTACTGTTATTAAATAATTACCAAATTAAGGTATCAATTAATATGAATCGAAACGAAACCAATCGACATAAAGTTGAAATCAAAGTCGAGTAATTTCATTGTGTTAGTTGTAGACTGCCAGATTACAGTGTCAATCTGTTCCGGGCAAAACGGGTCGAGCTTCATTACTGTTTGCTCGAAATTCTGTAGGTTCAAGTGGCGGGACGGGGCGGCGCATAATACGCACCCTCGGACCTTCCAACTTGGTGTGCGGTAAACGAAGTCAATTGACTTGTTTCCATTTATTATTATTTGACGACCCCGTGTCGTATTTGTTGACGCATTCAATATTCCATGCTGGTTATGGCTCTTTATACAGCCGTTTCAATATTCTTTACTTATGGTGCATACCGTACAGTTCGTTCTTCAAGAATTTGGCTCTTCTCCGTCTAAGATATAAGATGGTACTAGGTGGACGACTTTGACATGATTCAGTTTTGTGAAACTATGACTGGTGAAATGCAGGTGTTAATTTTTGACCCCTTAGATGAAATACCATTAAACATTGTATAATCAATATAATATTTTCTCGGTTGTCTCTCTTTCTGCCGCCACATTATCATACGAATATTCGCATCTCAATAAAAACGCGATGGGGGTAACAACTTAACCAGACGGCAGACATGCCGCAAAAAACATTGCAGGTTCTCGATAATGTGACCGCAGCGTTACAAGCCAGGCTGCATTGGTTGCAAAAAATGAGTAACTACAGTATTAAAATCAGATTGTTAGTGCGGTTTTGTTATTTTCGTGAGTTCATGACCGTGTGCCAGACACGGGTCTGGTGATCGAAGATATTATCAACATTGTAGTTGTTTATTTGAAAACACAGCATCGGTTCCCGTCTCTCGTCGCCGTGCAAAGGTGTAGCGGACAAAGTGCATGCTCCCCTTATCCTGCCCTGGGTCACAGAATAATTAGTACATAGTAATGTAACAGTGACTGCGCCTGCGCCCTTTCTCTGCACACCTCCTGACCGTTAACTTGTTTATATTCACACAGTTCTTGTAAATCCTGTAACGCTCTCTCGCGGTCTGTTTAGTTGTCAGCATTTTGAATGATTGTAATTAGTGTTTGAGGAGATAGAATTTCTTGGAAAGTTTCACTTTCATATTTGAATAGAGTCCATTTAGAAGCGGGTTTGTATAATTTTTATGTTTATTAAATAAACTTATAAGTAGGTAATTTTTTGTACGTACTAAGTATTATATGAGACGAGGCGAGTGCTTATTCATGACGGGTGCAGTTCCACGATGAGCTCACATAGTTGTAAAATTCTGCCCCTGTGCGCTTCGCTCGTCACTTCGAGACATAATTCTTTATTATAGTTATATAGTATTATGTATGTTGATTTTTTCACTCTTCTGGTAGAATTTCCAAACAGAATAAATGTACTTCATTACGATGGAACAAGATGACAAGACCTACTTCTTATATTATAAATCTGGATTGTGAACATAGAGCCTACACAGAAGAAACGGCAAGCTCTCGGTCTCGAGGCTTTTACAAACCGAAAAGAACTGCCCTGGATCAAATTAAAATAATACCAATACTATTTTGACGGTTAATATTTTTTCCGTTTAATTACAAAATTTCTATGAAAGCAAAAGCTATGTAAAATGTCTTTATTTGTGGATACACATAAATAAAATATAAAATGTAGGTCCCTACCTACTTTACTTATATAATAATTTTAGATAGCTGTTTTTAAACCATCGATAATAATTTTAAATAATATTAGGTTAACGTTATAATTAATTAAGTATATAAATAATTATTTAAATTTATTTATATTGTATTTATTTTTTATAAGTTTGCAAAAACTCTGATAACTCGGACTACTTCTGACTGTAGTATTCAATTAGGGGAAACTATTTAGACTAGTTTGTTCTACATTTCCAATTTTACTAGTTCAATACTACAAGCTGTTTGTTTTCCATATATGAAAAATAAAATAAAATACTTATATGTATACACATAAAAAGACAAATGACAGATGACCAGAAGTTGAGTACACTGTAAATAATGTCTTAGGTATTTATCAATGCGCTCCACGGCTTCACCCACGTGATGAATGATCACGATGAATCAAATATATGTTACTCAAGGATAATGTAGTATACTTGGTGAAAGAATTTTTAAAATAGGTCCATTTGTTTTTGAGTTTATTCGTTACAAAAATACATACTTACATATTTTCTCATTATGATATTAGTATAGATTCGTTCATTAAAAAAAACTTATACCAAAAAACGGAACCGACTTCAACACCAAAAAATATGAAATAACTTGTGCAATCGGAAACCATGATATTTCATAAGTACCTATCCTATTATCACAATATTGTGTGCAAAGCCATTGAAAGCGGTATCTACCGACTTACCGACACGTTATTTCACACTTTTAGTTGTTGAAGTCGGTTGCGTTATTTAGTAAAAAAAAACTCGCTTTTTAATTACCCTTGCTAATTACGGGATCGATTGCCATTCACCGTCAATGATGATATCACCAAATCATCAAAATAGGCGAAACACTTTTCAGTTATTGGAGTAACCCGATAACTGCTAGACCGAATTTGATGAAATGTAAATGGGACCACCTCGGAAGTATACCTCTACCAAACAAGAAAATAATCAACAAAATCTAACAAGTGCAATTTGAAAAATTTTATATCGACTTCCATTCTATTACTTTGGTAAAAATCAGTTGTTGCAGTGTAACTCAAAAACTACTTACTGGACCGAATGTGATAAAATTTTAAATTAAGTTATTTAAATTAATTTTTATGGGACCACACGAAAAGCACCAGTTTTCAAACAAAAAATATAATTCAGAATTGGTTCATCCTATCGAAAGTTATGAGGTAACAAACATTAAAAAAATGTCGAATTGAGTACCTACCTCCTCCTTTTTGGAAGTCGGTAGAAAAACACACATACTCTTACCTTAAGAAGTAGGTACTTATTCGTGTTCGCTTGTCTAATACTGTGCTATTCTTATCTTATCCTTATTCCTGTATATTCCGCATTAGCTGTAGGATGTTTGGTGGTCATCCAGCCTCCATAGGCGCTGGTGCGTCGGCAGAGCAGGGCAGGGTCGCGTGAGACTGCACGCCGGATGGTCGCAGGAAGGAAGCAGCTAGTTGCTGCCCCCCTCGGCTCTATTTTAGAGTTCATTCGTTTTGTTCTATCATTCGAAACCGCACGCTCTCGACTTATTGACGTTTTGTGACTTTAATTAGGATGTGCGCTCGTTGTGTTCCTATAGCAAAAAGAGCAAATAGCTTTTATAGGGTATTAATTTGTCCAGGAGGACGATTCGACTAATTAAATTACAAACAAACCTTAGCTGAACGGTGAATTTTACACCTTTTCTTATACTGCTATTGGAAAGCAGTCAAGCTACAGTTACGTATCTGGAGATCATTGTTCTGCTTAAGTAAAGCAGTGGATGCATACACTTCTAAGGCGACTGGAGTAAACACAAAAATAATGTTTCATGGTGATGTACACTATGCGTACACTCGTTCACCATTACGATCTCTGATCGGTTAAAAATCCACCACATCACGTCAAAATTCGATGAAACCTAAGTCAAGCAAAAATAAAAAAATCAACGATAGCTATTGTTAGGTTTTTCCCAGCCATCCTACCACACTACTTGGTTATTCTTTACCAACTTCTTATTCTCTGCAGAGAACTGGGGCCCTACTCCCACTTCTTAAAGTAGTCATGACTCAACTTTACCATTAAATTTGGTACCACCACGTCAATATATGAAGCTTAAAATAATAATGGATTACGATAGACGTTTTAATGACGTAGTATGAAATATTTCACTCAATTCGCGTACTTTGCAGTGACTTTTGACACTAAGTTTCATTGTTCCAGTGTAAAATTTTTGAAGATCCCATCTTTTAAATTAGTCATATTGAAACCTTACCATTAAATTTGGTTGACCGTTTTGTGTCGGTGGGAGTACGATAGTAAGTATGATTATTATAAGCTTATTACAAAACGCTCCTGATTTATGACAGTTTCGTAAAAGGTGGGAGTAGGCCCCCTGTTCTGCAAGTTTCCATGATATGGGCGAGCATCACGGTAGCGCCAGATATTGTCTCTAAATTTGGTTGACCGTTTTGTGTCGGTGGGAGTACGATAGTAAGTATGATTATTATAAGCTTATTACAAAACGCTCCTGATTTATGACAGTTTCGTAAAAGGTGGGAGTAGGCCCCCTGTTCTGCAAGTTTCCATGATATGGGCGAGCATCACGGTAGCGCCAGATATTGTCTCTAAATTTGGTTGACCGTTTTGTGTCGGTGGGAGTACGATAGTAAGTATGATTATTATAAGCTTATTACA
Source organism: Selenia dentaria (assembly GCA_917880725.1). Lineage (NCBI taxonomy): Eukaryota > Metazoa > Arthropoda > Insecta > Lepidoptera > Geometridae > Selenia > Selenia dentaria. Next base: position 14,988,697 of record OU862893.1, on the reverse strand, counting down.
AAACGCTCCTGATTTATGACAGTTTCGTAAAAGGTGGGAGTAGGCCCCCTGTTCTGCAAGTTTCCATGATATGGGCGAGCATCACGATAGCGCCAGATATTGTCTCTAAATTTGGTTGACCGTTTTGTGTCGGTGGGAGTACGATAGTAAGTATGATTATTATAAGCTTATTACAAAACGCTCCTGATTTATGACAGTTTCGTAAAAGGTGGGAGTAGGCCCCCTGTTCTGCAAGTTTCCATGATATGGGCGAGCATCACGGTAGCGCCAGATATTGTCTCTAAATTTGGTTGACCGTTTTGTGTCGGTGGGAGTACGATAGTAAGTATGATTATTATAAGCTTATTACAAAACGCTCCTGATTTATGACAGTTTCGTAAAAGGTGGGAGTAGGCCCCCTGTTCTGCAAGTTTCCATGATATTGGCGAGCATCACGATAGCGCCAGATATTGTCTCGAAGCTGTAGTGTGAAAGCTCGAAGGTGTTCGATCTCCAGTGAGGTAAGGGACGAATCGGACTGTTTAGTCCGATTCGTATATGTCTTGGGTACGAGCTTGGTATATAAAAGTATAGTAATAATGAAACGGGATTAACATGAGACTTATCGATATCACGAAGAAGCCGCAGGCTCAGTTAGTATTCTATAACAAAATTAACAAGTTGATGTTATTTACGAAAATAATATATAAGTTATATAAGATAATAATTATGTTGTAATATAATAAGCCAAGTGTGACAACAATTACGTTATATTCCGTATCACAAGTTATCACCAAATCGCCGTACCGTGTCGTGACATGGTGATTGAACTCATGTGGCGGAATCCACTTCCCATACGCTCCGCTGCCCCGAGTTCGGAAATGAACAATCACCTATCGGAAGCAAGCACCATGGACCCATGGGCTGGTAGGCTTTCTCGTTATTTATGTGTGAAACGGTACTTGTACGGTGTCCGGTAAACTGTAGCTTTGGATGAAAATAGATTTAGTGATGGATGATATTAATTTTTATTGTAATGTCATGTTTAAACAAGGAAGCATTTATTGAACTGTGTTATGGCTCGTTGTGCTGTAGACCTCGCGAGTATGTCTGCTTATAAGCTTAAACTGAATAAATATTCAAAGCAAAACAAAAAATAAATTAAAAATGCCTGTGTACTAAACACGACAAGATCTATACTAGGCATCGCCGAATGTTAATAAACCATGTACATCAAATTTGTCAAAATCAATGGCTACGAGCCGTATCGTAAATTACCGCCGCTAGAATAGGTTGGGACTAAGAACCTATGATTTTAATTTTATTTTTAAATTAATCCAAAACCTGAATCGACAGCTATATAATTCTCGAACCTGCATAAACTTTTACGAGAATTGGATGAAAATACGACCTGTAGAGAACAGCCGGATTATTATATAGATTAATACGGACATCCGGATATGCGAAAGCATTTTTGCCCAAGCTAATGCAGAGATTCTTCGCTCCTGCTTGGCACTCGTCTCTGTCAACTAATTAAATTGATTATGAATGTAAATGTATATATTTAGAAAAAGGGTGATACATATATCGCAATATTGAAATAAGTACTTATTGTTAAATATCTGTAATTCTATGTGGGGCAGGAATGGGACTGAACAGCTCTGTGTACACAAATAGAAATATTTGACAGAATACTCGGTAAGTAGGTAAGATCTAGTACTATTACAACTAGGTAAGGTTTTTCACCTTTGCCAAATACCATTTTCGCATTTCATTAAGATGAAAGATAGAAAGACTACGAGACAAATCACTTATGAAATATCTGCACTTGGCGATTTAAAAACAAAATCACAGTGACCCAGAGACTTACAAGAACAATTAAAGAAATCTTTTTCTACAGGTCTCAAATTAAATTGCAAAGGCATAGATCAATGACCTCATTAAGTACTCCCAAATTATGTGTAACGGATTTCAATCACCACCGTGGGAACTCATATTACCTGACCTGGAATGCATTATGCATACATTTGAATATTTAATCCACCGAGTCAGTAGAGCAAACACGTATAAACAATATTATGAACAAGCGGCGCGGAACTGAAAAACCAACGGCTCGTAATGTCAGGTGCCTTTATGAATATTCATAGAATTATTTTGTGTAACTTCTTGTTGGGGGCGCTTTATATGGTACAAACAGAACGAAAAGCTCAACGACGCAAGTTTTTGTTTCTATTTTTTAGATAACTAGCTTGACCCGACGGATCTCGTGTTGACTAGAAATTGTATATAAATATATGTTGGTATTTCGCCATTTTTCTAAAAACCTTATTTTGACCTACAATCATTTTCAAAAAATATATCTAAATTGGTTTAGCTGCTCTCTTTCTGTTATGCGTTTACCAACGTACATCATTTATTTGTAATTATACCAATGTATCGGTTATAAGTACAAAAATAATTTAATCAGTACTTTATATAACTATGCCTGTCTGATCTATCACACTATGAATGTCATATCATTTCAATCACGAGAACAACGACTCTGAAAGCGTTTTGTGATAACTATCAATAGCATCTGTCTCCGGCTTTCCGAGCCATATTCGTGCCGATTACTGACCACCTTGATCTTTTAGGCGTTATTTTTTCTTCGACTCCAATTATGGCTCCTACATAAGATTCCAGAGCTTATATAGCATTCAAGAAGCTGTACATACCTACTTGCAAAGGTGAGACAGTACCTATTTCACATCACAAAAGTTGCTCTATTTGTATAAAGCACAGTTCAGTCATGTATGGAGTAGTGTTCCCAGCTCTCTCGGGACGGTTCGGCAAAATACCAACCCCCAAGTGGAGCAAGGCATTTGCAACGATCATTTGGTTTATGTAAAACTTCAAAGCCTTGGACACCGACGCAAAGTTGCTTGTTTATCGGTTTGTTATCGGGTACGGATTGCTCACTGGAGTTACATGACTTGATTCCTCTATCCCCATTCCATCTTAGAACGACCAGACGCACGACGATGCGACATAGCTACATAGTTGAAATCCCATCATTGCGCACAAAGTGTTTCACTTCCATATTCATAATGCGTAAGACTAAGGAGTGTAATTCGTTCGCAGAGTCTGTGTTTTCGCATACTACCCATACCGCATCATCAATTGACAGCAGATGAGATAGCGGGTCAAACACCAGCCTATAACATAAAAAAAATGAATCTGAAAAATATCAGGATTGGTCGCAGCGGAACGAAATGATTTTTATGAAAATACAGTTCATATGCAACGATAATTTTCACAAAAATTCATAATTAAGAAAAAAAATTGGTAATATTTTTAGGAATATATTTATTCTTTATCGATCTTAGGAGCACGATCTATTTGCCTTGCAATAACTATATCACAAAAAAAAGTACAGCTCAGTAGTCAGTACATTTTCTTCTATGTGATAACCAATAAATAGGCGATACTCGTACTTCTTGTTTTTTTTTGTGACGCCACGTTATATTGAATATCGCGCCCTAAAGGGCATAAAGTAATGAACTAAAAAATGGTAAAGCGGCTTTCATGAAATGATATCCCCAGAATAATTAAAATAAAAAGAACTTTTGTAAGTGAGAAAGGTAGGCACATGAAGAACTACTTAACGATATGCTTGAGATTGTAGAAAAAATATATTATTTATTTATACTTTTATAGTTTTGTTAGTTTCGCTAAATTGTCTGCCATAAAACCACAAGGAAACAAGAACTCTATTATAAAATGGTCATTGATCTACCTAGACTAGGTTTAAGAATTGGTGGTAACAGCAAAGGATCATGAGTGTTTAGGTGCGGTACGTAGGTATACAGGTATAGCAACCGCAAAATCAGCTGTGAGATAAGGTATAGGCGATGAATATAGAGTATATATATACCTACAACTATTTTACTCTTAAATGAGAGAAAGTTATTGAAAGTTGAAACCCTGACACGAGTTCCTGTTGTGCAACTTCCGGCGTGGTTAATACCTATTTTCAAGTATGATTACGATTTTGGAGATCTTGATGAAATTGTGTTTATTAGGTTGCTCTTCCTTTCCCCGCGCAAAATTCATTTTTTGCATAGATGTATGTAGTTTAAACAGAGTAAACAAATAACTATGTATCCAGAAAAGTGTTCTCGTATGGGGCACATTTTGCAGGCGAAAGAGCACAGCTTGTAATTAACCCTTATCCATCTTTGCCAACTAAATCTAAACGAAGAGAGAAAACATGTTTCGCGCTCAAAAGGAATGTCTAAGAAGGTCTAAGATCTATTTGTCATATGAAATCAACGGATTCCTGCAAACCATATATAATTAAATAATGATGTTTCCTTGCCTATAGATAAATGAATTTTTATAAGTACGAAATAATGTTCATATGTATAAGTTTCACAATTTGCATGCCTCTTCATAGACAGCCACTTTTTAAAAATGGCGCTTAGGCGATGGGATGGGGATTAGATGATTTTAATAAATATAAGCTAAGAATATAATTGTGTACTTACCCGATAAGTAAGAAACTCTTGTTATATGTACCACTATTCTGTACAGTTTATGAAATAAAATATATTACTGGTTCTGTTTCTGATTCTAAATACACAATGTAGGGATTCTAATTTATTTTTTATTTTAGAGCTAAGCTTGCTCTCCAGAACTTTCTCCAACCTAATGCAGACAGATCTTGATGTCGTGTAACCATCAATTGAACTACTAATTGAAATATGTGCGATATGAAGACGGGTGGAGCCCTTCAATTAGGCAATCAAGACGACGCTAATGTTTGTTCATTTCTTTTATAACATTTTTCAGATCATCTGTAAATTTCAACTAAATATGTCAAATTGTGTTTATGCTTACAGTAACTACGTCTGACAACTGTATATACAAAATATAGAATACTAGCTGCACCACGCAGTTTCACCCGCGTGGTGATGAATGATGATGATGATGATGAAAAAGTATATGTTATTTCAGCGTCTCATCTATCTAAATACCAAACATCATCAAAACAAGTGAAAGAGTAACACAAACATACTACGAGTATATAATTTATCCATCCATCCATCTAAACTTTCACATTTATAATATTAGTGGGACGACATAAAGTGTACCCTTCCGTGCTTCAGAAAAACTATAATAAAACTACGCAATATTATTATAATTATTAATAGTATTTTTTCCGAAATTTATATATGTATATTATTATTATACAAGAGATTAGTATTTATATATACATTTTTTGATGATCTTTATTGAAATCTAGAACAAAGCATTCCACGGTCAGTCTGAATGCACAGCAAACAATTTATTGACCGAGTGAGCGAAGCGAACGAAGTTTCTCCAACGACTCGCCAAATTTGATTTCATCCGTCCGGATGTTGGTACTTTCGCACAGGTCGTACCTATTTTTCAACTAATCTTACGAAGTTAGTTTTTTTCTAGTGTACAGATTCTACGTGTTTCGGGATGTATGAGTATCTCTTATTTCCTTGAGTCCGTATTTCAAGGAACTCGGCATTCTCACATTGCCGGCCATTGTGATCCTTTATGTGGCCATCTTTTTGAGGACTAATTCCGACACGTTCTTAAATCACAATAACGTGCAATCCTACAGCACGCGCAACGCCCATAAACTAGCAGCTATACCCTGCTCCTTGGCCAAGTCTAGCAAGCTGACCCACGTGTTGGGCCCCCTCTGTTTACAACAGACTCCCCACTGACATTATTGCAGCCCCAAGTATTGGTAGCCTTAAATCAAAATTGAATCGCTGGCTTATCGAGCAAATGTTCTTTGAACTTTGATGAGCTAATGAAACTAAAATAGAAATGATATTTGCAATTTTTTTATGTATGACCAATTAATTTAATTTTTTATTAAGTTTTTAGTATGTAGTTACCTATACTTGACATTTTATTTTGAATTTTTATTTGACTTTATTTTTTACATAATATTACAAATTATAGTACCTAGACTTAGTTAACTAGATATTTCCTAGTGTAAGGTACATTTTGTTCAACGTATAACTGACATGTAAACTAGTTTACTGATAAAAAATATTTGTATTTGTACACAATTCCGTAGAATTTTTTGGTGATCGGCGTTTTATAAAGATGGTATAATTTTGCTGCCATCTACCGGTTAATTCTGATAATATCAGAAGAAAGTTTGTGGTCGCGTGGTTTACTATTCGCAGAACTATTAGTTATAGTATAAGTTCATTATATTATTCACATAGTAAACTCTTTATCTTTATTTAAGCCATTGTGAGCACCGTATAGACCAGGCGGTTGCAAGAGATAGGAATTGGAGCTTTTTGAGATTGGAAGCATTGAATCGAGAAAATACTTTATAGGTGCGAGAAGTTGGAACTAAATAATAAGGATATTTGAACCGTTTTGAAATACGCATAATCAAGTATAGGAAGTAAGAAAGGTTGTCCAAGTGCAGTGACGATTGGGACAATATTGCGTAATCTACGGAGTGAGTTTGCTCTCATGTAAATCTGTGTGACGTCAAGTACAACTCGTGGTAAGGCGACACCAGTCCGATCTTGTAAATCACCCGCGAGCTCAAGATTACTGTCGAGTCTTTGTGTAAGATTTTCACAAGACCGTAGGATTTACTCCATTGAAAAATGCTTTTTACTTAAATCACTGGTCACTTAACATAAAATAATTCGGTACCTCGCTTCTTGCTATTTGCACAACGAATACAAAGAAAAAAAGAAAATACATATTTCTTCGTCCGTCCTGACTGAATGATATTCAAAACTTAGGACATAACTACTTCTAAAAGCTAAAAAAGTCAACTGTACAAGCTTTTGGACAATTAATTTCTCTTAAACCTAATATTCTTTTAGGCAGGTGTTATTATTTTAAACTTGTCCAGTTTTGCCAAGATGCGTATGGCATAACGTCAATTAAAGCTCTCATTAAAAACACGCGTCTTACAAGGACAATCTTTGTTCAAATCTTGACGACAAAGAAGTCGTAGCATCTTTCCTAATTGCCACACTAAAAATAGCTTGATAGGCTCTCAAGAAGCCTAATTTAATTGTTTCTATTTCATCGTTATTCAAGCTCGCAAGCGCTAATCTCTAACTGGAGTGTCTAGCGTCAATTGGGAGCCAGACGGTTTAATTCCATTTTGTACCAACATAGATGTGAATAATCGTAGCATAGCATGCATAGAATACCACAGATTTAAAGTGTTTATAAAGTATGTTATATACCAAAATTTATCATAACAATTCATTCTATTACCTCAGATTACAGAACAAAACCTTTTGTTCTGTAATCTGAGTCTATTACATTCTAAGAGTCTGTTTTTTTAGCTTGCGAAAACAGACCTTCCAAACGCTGTTCTATTACAATCTTAGGAAAGATGAAGCAGATTTTAGTTTACCGCACGTCATATTTTCGTGCAGATCCACACAAACAAATCACAAAGAGACTGTTGGTTACGACGATAAAGAAGTGCACTCTGCTTGGTCGGCCGCTAATTCCTATTTCCTCATTAGGCGGAGCGCGTTCCCCGCCAGCACTGCGCTTCGCCCATTCAACACGCCTCACCGCACTCTCCTCCGCCACCCTTCAAACTCCTCAACAGTCAACACTACAATACTCGGCTTAAATCAGTTAAATTGTCCGAGTGCACTCGCTACTGCGAAATGTTTTGATTTATTACCCATTTATTGGATACAACAGCTACACTGCAGAATAAAAACAGAAAACCATGAGGACGTAGCAATGATCTTGTTAAGCCACTTGTGGTGCACTAACTGCTCGGAAATAGTCAAATACCTAGGGCTGATGTGTGTAGCGAGCTGCTTGCCAATGTATATGTCAACTTCCTTTGAGTTTCCTTGAAATACGGGATTTAAGTAGGTGTGCGATTATATAAATATAGTTTGTAGATATATATTGTATAAAGTTTTTTCTAGCTACATTCTTGAGTTTTGCTACGAGTATATTATTATATATACTTGTTTAATTTTTTATAAGTTTATGCCTATTTCTTTCCGTGTATGTTTGTATGGAAGAGACCGCTCTGAGCGATAAGACCGCCCATGGTGACTCTGTTGATGTTAAGCATTTATTTGTCATGAACATTTTTTGTTGGTATTTTTTCCTATTTCTTTATTTGTAACATATAATTGTAGTCTGGTGTTTCAAATAAAGAGATCTATCTGTCTATCTACATTAGAATGTTGTACTTATAAATACTTGGTTGCCTCGATTCTAATATTTTGATGTATATTTTCTACACAATAGGAAACAAAACCTGGTTTTTAGCATGTTTTATAATCGCACGCTCTTTGTCCCATTTCCTTTTAACAAAGATATTGTGGAGTCTTTTTTCACTATTAGTAATAGGGATGGGCCGAAATTCGTTTAACATTCGGTTTAACCGAACTTCAGCAGGTTGAACCGAACTTCGTCATTCGGCCGAAATTCGGTTTATATGCCGAACATCCGGTGCAAAACAACCGATTTTTTTATTACACTTGCACTATTATACATAATAGAAATACATTAAAACAACATATCTGTAATAATAACAGTGAAATAAAATTAGTGTGACATAGGTACTCATAGTCATTTATTTGAATAAAGAAAGAAAAGTAACCATCATATGTCTTAAAATACTTTGCTTACTTAGCAATCACAAAATTGACTTACTAATCAGCCTTAGATATCTGTCCTACTTAATTAATCAACAAAATTAAACTGCTCTCCTTACTTATTTGCCTTAGATATATTTCTTACTTAATTAAATAACAAAATTAAACTGCTCTTCTCAACAAGTCTTAGAATTCTCTCTTACGTAGTAAAATACAGTGAAACTGATATTCTTAATAACCAGTCTTAGAAATCTTTACATAGGTAGTACTTAATAAAAATACTAAATTAAATTGGTCTCCTCAATAGTCGAACAGCCGTATTCAATAATCTATCTATCGCCGGTTTACCTTACTATAGATAGATATTTGACACTATTTGTATGAACGTTATGTCAAATTTCTATCGGTTGTAGGGAAAATTGTGGATAGATAGAATATTGAAAAAGGCCGTAAATTAAATTGGTCACCTTAACCGTCTAAAAAGAATGCAAAGTTTGTTTAAATTTTGTTACAGATCTACTATAACAAAAATTAAATAAACTTTGCATGCATTCTTTTGATACAGTGTCATATATTAATAAAGTACAATTCGTAAAATGAATTTAAAAAAATAATACTTCTAAGTAACGTAGGTTTACCACCAATTAGGTAAATTTTTCATTTTTACAACATTAAGGAATAATTTATTTATTATTTTGGACTATTAAACCACTTTAAAACAATTGATTTGCGTAATATAAACAATGGCACGTGACGAGCTGGTGACGTATTTTACAACTGACCGGCCGCCTAAAGGGCCCGGCCCGCGGGGTAGCGCGGAGTGCGCGCGGGGGACATTTGCAGCGAGCGACGGCCGTGCTGTTTACACAAGTCGCAATATGAAAAAGCGCGGCGAAATTGAACCGAAGTTCGGCCGAATTTTTCATTTATACCGAATGTTCGGCCGAAGTTCGTATTCGGTTCAAACCACATTCGGCCCATCAGTAATTAGTAACCATGAGCCTCGTACAGAAACAGAACAAGCCTTGCCCTTTCGCAGGTCTAATCTGTGCACCAAAAGGCCAGCAGTGAACCACTACAGCTGGCAACCCACTAGAGTAGAGTCCTCTTGAGAGGCGAGAGCGGGAAGCGCTCCGGTAGGCCCCAATTTGCCTTAGCATTATCCAATTGCCAGAATCAAGTGGTTGGCGTGGGCCAACGCGTGACCTGCTCACATATTTTGGTACCCTTTACCGCGTATTCATATCTATTTATGATTTTGAACTCAATTGGACAGGTTCAGAGTATTCGATCTGAATTATAATATCAGTATAGTTGGCGGTTGGAGTGGAAACTAACGCCGAGATCAAAAATCAATAAACCAGTGACAATGCCGCACTTTTGAGAATAAGCGGCAAGAGACTTGCGGAATATCTTTTTTACAATGTGTTGCGTGGGTATCTTAACCACACACGTTGCAGTTCCTGGAAAAGTAAGTTGATTTCTGCGAAATCTATTGTATTATTGGCCAAATATGGCGAATCACGAGTCAACCGAAGTGGAAAGTACCTACCATAAAAGTTTGTGTTATAAATTATTACTATTTTCTATAATATAGATAATTTCATTTTTTTCATTTCAATCATATAAATAATTACTATCTTCATAATACGTAACTTTAACATATTATTTTGAAACTATTACTTACCATAGATATAATAAAAGTTACAGACGGCCCATAAAACTTAAATTTATTGATTTATTAGACTACTGCCGTGTTCTAAAATTAGTAGTTTTAAAAAATGAATTTGTAACCTGTTTGGAATTTGTGTGATGTTACTATAAACAATAATTAAAAACTGCGGTTTCATCATTACCTCCTCACCTAAGTGATTCGACTCTTGTACCTTACGTACTCGTACCTAATGACAAAATTTACGGTTGTCTCTACGCGACGTAGTCATGTCGTATGCTAATCGTGCCCTTGATATGAGTCTTGAAAATAAATCATAATAGCATATCATTCTTTATCGTCCTTGTATAATTTTATTTAATACGTACTTGATAGTAGAGCATACTGTACATTTATCTACTGAACTACGACAATTTATTTTGTGGTCATTCTAAAACACGATACTATAGAAATTATAGAATTTTGGATTTTAGAGAGAAAAATAACTTATCCTCGCACGGGTAGCGAATCCGCGTCGTTTATCAAGCTCTGTAAGTCGACATGATCATTAGGCCATCGAGGCACCCAATCCGAATCTCGAATTTATTTTACCTGTCGCACGGAGATGAGACGATATGTCAATTATAAATGTAATTATTCTCTTTAAAATTGCTAAGTTTGATTTGGCTAAGCAGGCATTGGTTGCTTCAAAAATCATCAATAAAAACAATTAGGTATATGAGTTAAGTTTGAGTGATTGCGGTCACATTATTTTTAATATAATTTACTTTTGTATTTGTATAACAAGATGACGAAAGGAAGATGATTTTCAGTAGGTATACATGCATAATTAATGATAAACATGGCACATTCAAGCGCCAGCTGATGATCTCGTGTTATTTTATTACGTACATACAAGTATGTATAATATATATATGTTGCAGATAGAACTCTTAACCGGTCAAAAGTGCTTTTAACTGCAAAATAACACGCTCAAGAAGTAGGTACTGTTGAATGCAGGCTTCGGTCAAAAGCAGTTTAAATGCAAGCTTTTGTGAAAAGTAAAATATTAGTTCATTCTGTTTTTGACTGAAAAGTATTGGTTAACTCGTCTAACAATCGACTGACGCTCTTGGTTAAAAGTATTTTGGCAAAGAGTGTTAGGTGCACTTCCATGGCTCGCGGAGAGGTGACAGACGCACGCGTCTTAATCAATCAGACTTAATAATATTAAGTCCTTACGTATTAATTTGGTGTTTTATGTGGAAGAAAAGAGAAAAGAAATGAAATTATATATGTATTCAATCGAAGTATGTACCATTATTAACCTATGCCATTTCTTTATAGTTAGTTCATTGCTGAAAAAAATGTGGGAGCGAGAATAAATAAAATCTTTGAAGGTGGTTTTGACCATCGGAATATTTTATTTCATTGTCCAAATGCGACAAAAGTGGTAATCAGTAGGTCTACCATGAGTTTATAACATTGACACCAATTGATGCTCGATAGCGACTGCCGCAAAAATGCATGAAAAAAAGAACAGTGCCACCTCGCGGTCAATTGTAGAACTAAAATTGACAGCGAGTACGCCAATCACAAGCTTAATAAGTAGGCGAGATCGAGTATCGACTATAGATGACATTTATGTTGCCAACTCATGGTGAAGATGTTGGAGACATTCCAACCGCAGGTCTTCTAATTTAGCGCCCGTCTGTCGTGCAGTCATCAGTGTGCTAGAGCAATAGACCAGAGTCCATAGAGTCTCAGTTATTGAATAGCGAGATTTTCTATCATGGTTTGCAATTATGACAATACAGATCTGCCGTAATCGTTTGGTCAGGCCTTAACAAGCTGTAGTGTATTATACCAGCACTAGCCCAACAAACACTCACCATTACGTTTTCTGAGTCAACTTTCAAAAGTTTGGCCTCCATTCTAGCCTCTTCAACGTCGGCATTTTTGTCGCTTTGAGTTCGGATTTATTGTATAATATATTTTTTTTTCGGTTTAATTCGGTGCCATGGTATATAGTTCAAGAGTAACTATAAATTTTGAGTGCGCATGATAGCGACTTCGACAAGTTATTTCACACTTTTTAGTGTTGAAGTCTGTTCCATTTTTGATAAAAAATATTTTCCTCCATTTTAGTGACCCTGACTGACGGTGACGTAAGTTGCTACTTACGGGATCGATTGTCATTCACCGTCAATAAGGATATCATCAAGATAGATAGAGTGTAACTCAAAACAAACGGTTTTTGAGTTACACTCCAATAACTTAGGTAACCGAATTTGATGAAATTTAAATGGGACTACCTCCGAAGTACACTCTTTCTAATAAAGAATTTTGAGAATCGGTCCTCAAACGGGGGAAGAATCGATGAACAAACATAAAAAAATACATATAGTCTAACTTCCTTCCTATGTAAGTAAATTAAATACAGAATTGTATTCGTGATTACTAGATTTTGACAGACACACAGTCATCCATTTCAATCTATCAAATACCGCTGATCTAATGTACTTATGACCAGGTAGTCAAAAGAGACTCACTTTCGTCAAAACTTTTTTAAAACAAAATTTTAGTCAAAACTAACTTTGGCCAGGAAAAGTGGTCTATCTGTGATATACATACCTAAAGAGACTTTGCTTACTGACAATTTGAGACATTATGTGGAACACAATACGATAGACCTAAATTATCAGAAGGTTTATCTCGGGTCACTAACGAGAATTAGAAAAATAACTTCATTGAACATCTACTGGCGCCCTGGACATATCAATGTGATAATATCATACCATAAATGGTTAATTCATATAAAAACTGCAATGTTTGCGCACATAGCGTATCATGCAGCTATAATAAAAACATACTATCGTCGGGTCAGGCCATCAATGCAGTGCAGACACTTGATTGCATGTATGTTATTATAGTTTTATATAATTAACTTTTTTCTTAATTGATTGTTTGTTGGCTACTTTGTACGTAGAATGATATTGAAAGTTTTCACACCAACACAAAACAACATGAATACTCGTATCTACATGTTTGCTTTCTCGGACCGCCTTTACTGTAGGCAAAGTAAGATGACCTTCAATCTTCGACCAACTTTACTATAGTTGCTAAATTGCTAAGTTGCAAAGTGCCAAACAGTGCCAAAATATTGGAAATTCAAAGAAAACATACAACTATTCCATTAATAATTTAAATATTTCTAATTTTACCATAGTTAGTTTATTATAGTGTATACAAGGATGGATTTTGCGGTGATAGCCAAGTCCAAAACCACAACAATTAGAGAAAAGTCGTGAAGGAAGTATCATGCCTGCGATTTATAAGAAAACAATATCTGCGTCAGTGCTTTCGATTTCTATCAAAACTCATAAGTGTCCTGTATATACTACTTACTTACCTACACAGGTCATCGGCATTACGGTAAATACTTACCACCGTATCTAACAATTCTCATTATACAATTTGTAAAAAATGTGTACCTACTGAAATTGTTGGAAGTAGAAAAAAGCTAGGTGACATAATTACGGCCAATGTATGATTATTTATCGTGTTTTTTTATTTAATTCCTACTTAGAATATTACCAGGATTCTAGGAATCAAAGGTTTATATCGTTAGTTACAATTATTGCAATGAACATGAATAGAATTTAAATATTTGATTCAAGGCACATTACATTCGAACAAGTCGACATCGCAACATCTATCGCTTTAAAACCTCAGACTGCTTATGCTACGAGTAGGGCATTTGGAAACGCATCTTCATATCTACGCTTTTAACATAATCAAAAACATTCCATAAATAAATACTAGACAAAAATAAGTGCTATGTACAAAAGCAATTAACAAGCAAATTATACGTGAGTGCTTTCACAGCGCGCTGCGTCCGGTCGTGTGCTCTCAATTGGACTTCCGACTGAGACCCGTTTCCGAAATCTAACTAGTGACGCGACGATTTTATAAATGAAGGGACTTATTGTTTTGTTATTATTAGTACGGCACGAGACAGGATGCTGGCTAATTAACCGCTCATTTACTTACATGGAGGTTTATTAGCTTTTATCGCTGTTTTGTTGTAATGGCATACGAACACGTACCAAACTACCCTCAGTCATAAAACGTGCTACGTGTAAGGTCTGCCTTATAATAACAATTTATAATATTGATTTTTATTATGGATATAATGACTTGACGATTGGCAACACCGACCGGTCATAGTAAAAGTAAAACGAAATGACTAAATTATCTTTGGTGGAGTTGGATGAGAGATAAAAATGGCGGCTTTAGGCTGAGAGACGCTTTGAGACACAGAGGTGGAAAAAGGAAGAGGATTGTGAAAATAAAACGGGAGCTATACAACTTGTACGAGGTGTTTTACTTTATACGTAATACCACAGAATATTACAGAGTATCAATAACTGCTATTTTAAATTTGCTTGGTTTTATTTAACCTTGTATGTTTAGTTTCCTCTTGTATCTTAAGATTTCCTTCCCGACGGTGGAGTGGAAATACTTTATCATTCCCCCCAAGTAACATCGTCCCATTGAATTTAACATAATTAACCGCTGCGGCAGAAACATGATTTATCTATTTGTTTTTTCTAACAAGGATTGACAGTTTACACCCATCTATCAATATGCACTGAATATGAGGACGGTTTGCCTTAATAAATTGGGCATTGAGGGTGATAGCGGTGCAACTAACGCTCAAACTGTGGTGGTTGGGCGGGGTGTTGTGACAGATGAAACGGAAGACCGTATTAGCAAGGGAAACTGACAACCTTTATACTTATTTGTTTAACTAGCTGACCCGCTATCGACTTCGCTTGTTTTGTTTATAGTAAAACAAAATGGTTGTCTGTAAAGTCGATTTACGGACGATAATTTGCATGATAACGTAATAGACAAGCCGAACGCTTAGGCCGATCATGCCTCTTTATCGCTTGTTCCGCGCTCTCGTTTGCACACTCTGCTCAGGCGGAACGTGAGAATGAGTTATACTTTTTCGCCGTTAATCGATTTAAAAGACATCATCACGTCAAAAACTGTATATACTATAAAAGAAGGTACTACTTTGTTCCCTAATACAGTAGTGTGGAAGACAAGTGAAACTGGTTGTGATTAGAACTGAGTGAATAAGAACAGCTATTTCTCGGGGTGACGAACGCAATGCAGTGCCGTAACTTTGTAGATTCGCATTACTACTGTCGCGGACAGGAGTGACGCTTATCATCATGCGGACGACTTGTCTGTCATTAAATAGTATAAAAACTAGGCCAAAATTGTTATAACGTAACTACTCGTATCATCAAACTCTTTTCAAGACCTATTGTGGCATGGGAGCTTAGTTCTCTGCAAACATACCGAGATCTCATAAAATAAATTGCAATCTCTGTCTGTACCTAAATATAATGCTTACGTTAGTTTCTCTTCAAACCCATCTTCAATGAAAGTATAGAGTCACATGCTCCACATTGAGTTAAATGAAGTACATATTTACGAGTAGGTTGATAGAGCGACATCGCCCGTTATAGTTTGGATCAGACACGAAGTAGTGCAGATTATCCTTAAACAAAATGATATTGTGTATAGACTCACATATTGTATGTTGAGGCTGATATTTTAATCTAATTGTAATTGTAATCATAGTAAAATAGTTAAAATCATTATATGGATACGATAATAAAAGCCTGTTGGGAACCCACGAGCAAGCTGGTAAGCAACAAAGTCAATTGGTAAAGTGGAATGAAGGAGAACTCTGAATGCATATTGTAGAAAAAGTGGTATAGATGGCTTTTACTGTTGCTAGTATATTAAATCCGAAAGACTTAAAACGAATCGTGGTTTTGTTTCCAAATTAAGATTATATTATTAGTGCGAACTTTTAAATTATTTGCTTTTGCTCTATCTAAGGTATTTTGATTACCGTATGATAGCAGAACACGTCATATTGGAAGGTAGACTGGTACAGTGATACGAGCACATCACACAGCATACTGATAATGCTACGGCGTGGGTTAATCACATCATGATGAGAGTGTTCCCCAGCACCATTTGCGTCAGGAGGCTCAATGAGAATGCGTGCGAGGCCGCGACCCGCAATTACAGGGCCGAAATAAACAGCACAGATCGCGTCCACTGCATCCGTTTTAATTGTTCTGCGCATTGGGTTCGTCACTCTCAACTCAATGGGTGTCTGCTCTCGATGACTCAAATGTTGGGTAATATGTGGACGCATCATTGTGTTGTCTACATTCAGGAAGTTTCACATCAACTTTAAACTTCATCACTTCGAATCATAAATCGGAATACCAGACCGACAACAGGTAGTAAACAAGACCACTGTATTTTTATCTTCTGATTTATTTTCGTTACGCAATTAAATGAAACTATGGAAAATATCCTCTTTGGATATGTATAATGCATATGTTCCAACTCCTACTATTTTTTATTCAATGTTTATTTAGGGGCTTTTTCCAGCATGGTACCAATGTCAGCCCCATTTTACCCGAAACATAATTGATTACAATTGACTTAGTTTTTCTTCAAAACTCATATCTTAAAAAACTTATTTATATGGCTTTCGCAGCATCACACGCAGGTGTACCTTAAATTTTAAATAAATGGACCTAAATCCTATAATATAATAAAATTATTAAAAAGATCTTCTCTTCGATCCTTGGACCTTGCATGAGAAGGTGGCAAACATCTTCAAGGTTGGAACACAGTTCACAATTTGGAGAAGCAGTTTTTTCATTGGAAACGTAAATTTGTTACACAGCAGACCTTAGCCTATGCACAAGACCAACATTATTTCTAGATACCTATTTCAAATCTTAGAAACCACCTATACTCGTGTAGTAAATTGTAGCTATTTGTTGTGGTTTTTCCTGCGAATATTTATGTAGGTAAGTACTTAGACGACGAGAGGACGATCACAAATTTCAAAACGTGTAAGATAAAATATTCATACTCGTATGTACCTACTTATGGAAATAAGTATTGGCTAGCTGACCCGACAGCGGCTTCGCTCACTTCGCCCCTAAGGGGTGATACTTGTTTCTAAAAACGTTCTTTAGGATGCTTACAACATAAAAGGCATCAACTCAGGCGTAGGACATCCACTGCTAAACATATGCCTCCCAATTTCCAATAGGACAGGTTGGAAGCGGCCTGCATCCAACGTCGTCCTGCGGCCTTTATCAGGTCGTCTGTCCACCGTGTTGGTGGACGACCTACGCTGTGCTAGCCGGTCCGTGGTCACTACTCCAGAACCTTCTAGCCCATCAGTTCTGTGTGCTGTGTGCCCTGCCCACTGCCACTTTAACTGGCTAATCTTCTGGGCTATGTCGGTGACTTTCGTTCGTCTACGGATCTCCTCATTTCTGATTCGATCACGTAGAGAAACCCCGAGCATAGCCCTCTCCATAGCTCGTTATGCAACTTTGAGCTTACTTATGAGGCCCATAGTATTCAAAGACCAAAGACCAAGGCACCAACTGCTATAATTTCAACTTTGAAACCCTAGCGGTTTAGGCCCTGCGTTGATGTAACTACCAGTTAGTCGAGCAGACAGTCAGGACAAGTAATGATATCGGTAGATATATATATATATTTACACGAAACTAAACTATTTCATAATTGGATGCTGACATGCTAGTTCATTTCAAATGGAAGTCGACACCCACAGACAGACAGCTCAATTGAATTTATCTATTAGTCCACACGCTACACTACAATTAAAATGCAGCGTTGATGGCAAATTAGGTAGAGTAAAAAACACGGTTATCGGTCAATCTGACACTATATTATTATACATATGTTTATAGGACAAATTCACTGTTTATTTATAAATAATTCATCTTACGCAAATGTTCATACGCAGTACGGGTCGGGCTTTTAAATATCGGTGGTCACCGCAGATATATTTATGTACAAATATTTCGAACCCTTTAGCTCCAATGATTCAAGATAAACTCTGTGGTAAAAATGCCTAGTTTTATAATACGAGTATACGACTTCATCAAACCAAAAGAAAAGAGTCTTCGGAGACCTCGGAGGACAGACTCAGCTATGAATAATGTTTTAACTTTCGAGCAGTGGACACTTGTCAAAATGTATTAACTAACTTACCTTCAGATGTGTTACCTGTAAGGTGTTTAAGCCAGTAAGACCTCTAAGTTTAGATCAGTCAAACTGTATTATTACCTATGATTACCTAGTACATCGAGTTCGGGGATTTGAAAATAGTTGTGGGTATTATCCTTAATTCTACTAAAATATGACCAAAGAAACATAAACCGGCAGGGCTATTTTGTATCTCAGTTGCGGCTCTATGTCAGTGTTGACAACTCCAGTAAGCAAACATTTTAGTGATTTGATGTCTGGAGGTGACAATAGTGACATACAGCGGCCATTATTTTCGATTTCAATCATTATTTGTTTGCAACTGAGATACATAATAGCCCTACTGATATGTTAGATGAAAAACGCTTGAAAACCCTGAGGTTCGTCTGCGACTATGGGAAGTTTTAACAACCTCAAATAGTCGCCTAGGTTTCGGGCATGTCCGATGCCTATCCTCAGGGAGATTAGGCAGTAAGATCGCGGCGACCATTATTAATATAACGAACACCGTCTAGTTACGCGAGTACCTAAAATTTGATATTAAATAAGTGCAGTTGTTTAATTTCTCAGGGACCTGTTAGCGAAGACACGCCCATGTCTTCCGGTACTTCGATGCAGTACACGATCCCCCAGCTGCAGGACTCCGTCCAACCGTAGAAATCCGTTACGAATAACGACAAACTTGGGGTAATCATAGACTAGGCCAAAATTTGAATTGCGTTCCATGTAACCAGGGAAATGTAAAGGAGATACGGCTGTGATCTTGGAGTAGTGTAATCAAGATGCTTGCGTACCTACTAGTACTAGTACGTAGTACTGTAGTAGTACGCAAGAGCTGTGGTGTTAGGATTTGAATGTTTCGGCACTGTAATAAATAACATTTTTGGGCGAATGAGACTTAAAAACCGTGGTTTCATCCTTTTATCAAAACTGCTAATGTTTTTTTTACATATATTAGATTTTCATAGATAAACTGAGAGACAACAGTTAGAATGTTTATGTTTTTAAACTTCTGTCTAAGGGAATTAAACTCTGGGAGCTAAACTGTAGATCGCTCGTATAGCCCTATTTTGCAGTAAAAAAATAAAATGAATATCTGCAGAACATCCCCAGAGCAGTATGCCATAAGTCATAACGCTATGGAAATAACTAAAATAAACTATTCTAGCTGTGTCTACATCAGTTAATAGTTTAATTTTTTAACAGCATAAGCCGCTGAACTGAGGCTACTAGAGAATTTTTTAATGTGGGGACCCCATTGCAAATGACATAACGTCCATACAAGTGTATAGTGTCAAATAATTATCTATCTCTAGTAAGGTAAACTGGCGATAGATAGATTATTGGCACCGGCTATAAGTGGTTTCAAACGAAGATCAGTACTACGTAAAACTTCTTTAAGCTGTGGGTGCCACTGCAACAATCATGGGCAAGCCTAACTTATCGCAACTCGTTAGTAGAAAATCAACACCCTTGTCATTGAATAAAGGATAGAATAACTTTCATTAAATAATTTAGATTTTGGTAGGTCATAGGGTTGTTATAATCGAAGAATAGCCAATTTATAAGTATATCAAAGAACAAGTATATAGGTACACATTTATGTTTGTTATAGTTTTGCATTTTCGCCAGAATAATGTTGGGTGTAATTTCGTAGCGCGCGCGAATAGGAACGCTATATTTCAATGAAACTTCTATACATCGCCCTGCATAAAGCTGCGGTAGGCAACGATCTTAAACGGATCGTTGGCGGTAGGTGATGCTATACATAAGCCAATCCAATGCCAATCAATACCGAGGAGCGCACTTTCCCACCGTAACTCTAAAAGCCCATAAATTGCTCTTTGTAATCATTAAATCACTGATATTTACAATTGGGATGTTGGCTTTGTTTGAATGCTGCGCCAGCTTTTCAAAGCACACGAAGCATTTGAAACATGTGTTTCTTTGAGATGTAAACACGCAAATCCATTCTTTCATTCTTGCGAACAGATTAACAACACATAAAAGATACTCGTATCGTAAAATCGAGTTTGCCCTACTTATATAGTACTTAATTTGTTATAAGAAGTTAGGTAGTTCATCAAGATTGATGAACTCCTTATTAATATGCGAAAGGTTGTTTCTCTGTGACAGTTCAAGCTATTGCAAGTGAACTACTCATACCTAGTAGGTAAGAATACCGCGAAAGTTGGGTTGTTTGTTACGCCCGTGACAACTAAGCATTTCTCTGGAATACCGACCTAAAGGCCTAATTATAACTACGAGTAAAGTAAACTTGTATATGTCGATATTTAGATATTTATGTTCAAACTAAAACGAATTCCATTTACAAAACGTAATGACCAATTCGTTAAATTATCTAACAGCTTTTTACCTATTAAGTTAACTGTATAGATTACTCAATTATCTAATTACGATGCAATTTGCCTAAACAAAGAATTCGAAGCATAGTTTAATGGGATTAGCGCCCGCACCATTAGAGATGCTAATTGACACGTAAGCGTCCAATCTGTTATTTTGTGTGTGTTGTGGTAACTGCTGTGCGTTATCTTTTAGAAATAAATTATGGTAAAAAAATGCTTATGACAGAGATGCAGAGTGCACCGTTCTCCTTCCCACATAAAATGCAAGCACGACTGCATTTTATGTGGGAGTAAACCTAGACTTAATCAAAGACTTCAATATAGGCGTGATTTATATTACCTAATTTAAAATATTACCAAACTGATATTGTGTACTCGTATAATATACGAGTTGGTTTTTCGAGAAAGGCGGTAATGGCCAAGTCCGGTGACGAACCACGAGAGTGAAAGTAAAGTCGTAAAAGTGCACTTGCCCCGGTTTATGCTAATTATTTAGTTTTTATTTTTTTGATCTTTTTCATTTGAGATAATTTGTATGATTTTGAATTAAAAAAATACCTTTTGTAATATTCTCTATTTCTCTTGGTTTCGGACTTTGCCTTCGCCGCCCTTCTCAAAAAACACCCTGTGTAATGAGATAATTATTACGTTAAATTGTACTACTTATTAGTTCTTTACTGCGGAGCATCTGCTCTATGCTCTGATCTCAACTCTGACTCATCGAGCCTGAGCTGAGATGAGACTTCAGAGAAAGCTCCTCCTTCGATCTGATGAAGATAGTTCTTTACTGTTAGGCCGAAATATTTAATACATATAAGATATAACTTTACGCCGAGATTTGAATAATAATAATAATGGTGTGACAATTATGGTAAAATAAAGATTTATTTTAATGGGTTTTTTTTTATTTTCAGTGCAAGTGGGGGTGTAGTTTGTGGCAACAAGGATTGGAAAATTCCTGTCAAATAACTTGTGTAAGTTGTAATATGTATTTATTTTATGTTTTTCTTCAATAAGAAACAGTTTAGAGCCTGTTTTATTTAATATTGTTTTATGTGTTTTCTCTAGAATGCCACTTCGGACACCGTGTTCTCGAGAGAGCTTTACTGCGTTATGGGATGCAATGAAGCTTTGAATACCTACTTCCAGAAACTTAGAGGTTTGTTTATTCAAAATGATTTTTGGCCAAATCAGTAGATATACCCGTAGAACGCAGCTCAAATCAAAATATGAAAAGACCAATCATAAAGTATCAAAATCTAAATATAACTCCATAAGTATAATATATAATTTATGTTATAACACAATGTCTCTTGAGTCTTTTAGATTTAATATTACGCTAATTAGCCAATTAGTATGTGCAATTATTTTACAAAAACTTACTTATTCTTGTTATGTCCTTGTAGTAAGATGAGTGTCATTAATTGCCATAATTTCCCGTTCATGAGCAGAGTTGATCGGGACCCCATCGGCACCTGCGCTAGTAGCAGACAGCCTGACCGCCACTTCACTATCACTAACGTGGGAGCCACGCAACCTGGGCAACATGAGCTATCTAGTGCAGTGGCGGTACGAGGAACTGCCAGGCACGTGGCAGTACTACTCCAACACCAGCCACTCCGACAGGTCCATCATACACGTGGAGAATTTGCGGCCGTATACCAAGTATAGGGTAAGTCTTATATTAAGAAAACGGGATTAACGTGAGACTTACGCGTTGACGTTATCACGATTGGCAATTGTTTCGGATTCGACCGGAGGCTTGTCGTTCTGTCGCTTCGAACGCAAAGACGAGCGCACCGCACTCAAGATCTTGAAGAATGCTTCCGGACGAAGGCGAAACAATTCACGATGAATGAAGTCCTTGAATAAAAGCAAATTACATAAAGCGGTGGCACTGTAAAACAGAGCTGTGATTAGCAACCTAGCGAAATACATTGGCGTACCCAGGATTTTGTTACAATTGTAATTGTAAACGGTTTCTCTGTCTTGTCACACTTTTTTATTGTTCTTTATTTACAAGCTTAATCGCTTCTGCGATTATGCCCCTCTGATAACAACACAGGTTACTATTATTAAATATATTATTTTGTACACATCATACGTAACTTATCTATTTAAAATAATCTGGCACCACTGACAGTGGATAGGTCAGGATAGTGTTACAATAATCTACTTCTAAAATGTTCAGTTTAACAATTGTTCGAAAGGTTTTCACATTCATTCCATCAGGATGTGGTGAATGTCCTCGGAAGCACAACAATCACGACAGTTAGAAGGAGCTTTACGCACCAGGAATGCAAATTTCTTTAAAGGCATGTGTCCAGATCGAATACTTATTACTGCAATTACTGTCCAGTCTATTTAGTATGGTACTCGTATTATCGATCCAGGGTATTTTGGGAGGATGTGGTTTAACTGTCTTTTACCATCATATCCTTTTATTTTAGAACGGTTGACAATATATTCCTTCCACATTTCATGGCACTGTCTTTTGGTTAGATAAATACAATCAGAATAAAATAGAAGTATGTCATAGGGTGCACCTTTTCAACAAGCCTGTTTGGCTAAATAATCGTTTTGTCACACTTGTAATATAAATTTCATGGAAAAAAAATGTATCATATTTTTTTTTCAGTTTCGCGTAGCAATTTTTCTATCGGGTCGTGGCGGGACCGGCGAGCCCGTTTACTCTGAGCCTTCTGTAGTGATCTCAACGTTAGAAAGCGGCAAGCCGAGTTCCTCCCCAGCCGCCCTACGCGCCGCCGCCCCTGATCCGAGCCGAGTTGCAATATCGTGGGAGCCGGGACCCTTTCCCAATGGACCACTTATATCATACGTGTTGAGGCTCACAGATACGCAGCCTAATACTATTGATGCTCTTGAGGTGAGTTTTAACGCCAACTAGGGAACAGAATGAGCCTGGATCATCGTCGGAAAGTCACCGTCTGTTTTTTATCCGAATCATTTTGTAGTGTGTCAAGCATTTGCATAATTTAATTCTGCTATGCTCCGATCTTAGCATCGAACGAACGTTCTTGCTACCAGGCTAGACTTAAATTGCCAGATATATGCCTGAACCTTTTTGCTTACCCTTTAATTATCCGTAGGTACAGTCCCGGAATGGAACTTCTTGTCTGTGTTTCAATTCTTCTTCTTCTGAGAGGTACAATTTGGTCAATCAAATCACAATCAAGTGTGAACTCATGCTAATTGCACGAATCTTGTCACAAATAATATTGGTAGATAAAAAGCCGCTAGAAGAATCTAAAATTAGTAATTATTCTAGCGGCTTTTTGTAATTATTAATTACCAACATGTTCTAGTATATGCATGAGTAATATAGGGTGTTTCATTAAAATAGTCATACAACCTATCTCGTAATACAACCTTTCGGGTCTTCCTTGTATTCTGGTCTCTCCATAGCGTTAATTTTTATTTTTTATGACAATGTTCCACATAACCAAACAGCATAGGACTAATACGCTGTTATATGTAAATAATAATATAATGGTTTAGATAGCTATGGCTTTGGTGAACTGTCTGAAAGTAAATATATTTTCAGGATATGCCAGCGTCAAACAACACATTATTCTACATGTTCCAAAACTTAGCCCCCGCTCGGGAGTACGAAGTTTCGGTGGCGATGAGAAACGCGGTCGGTGAGGGACCGCGGGCTTACGTTAGAGTGTCCACCCCACCATTACCCACGTGTGAGTTTATATTAACTACTAAAAATATATATTAATTTACGTGTGTAACCTACACACGTAAATTAATAAATACTCTCTACCTCTCACTATGTTTACTTCCTATTTGCTATAAATCTTTGTTTAGAAAAGATGTTGATATCAAATAATCTTATGACCTTTCATAGATGCAAAGTACCTAACGATTTGCCTCGCCTCATGTTTTCCCCATACTATAAAATACGGCGTGATCTGTGATAGCTACTTTGATGAGACCACGCCGTTTACGCGGCGCTAACAAATATTCCGAGCGCTTACAAGACACTCCCCAATATCATGTCGTGGCAATATGGTATGAAAAAAATACATTGCGCATTCTAAATAATTTGCTTTAAGAGTTTTTGAGTTTAGTGTAGCCTGGCAGGGAGCTACTTGTTACTGATGTGATAATACAAAATTTAAACTTTAATATTAACGTAATTGACCGAGCAAGTGAAGCGAGCAAAACATCTCTGCTTTAACTGGCCAAATTGACATTCATCTGTCGGTATGTTTGTTACATACAACATACAAATTTCATACAACCGATATGTTCCGGTACAGGTCGCATTTTTGAACCATTCTTGACGAATCTTGGTAGATATGTATGTTCTACTATTTAATATAAGTATTTTTTGTCGTCGATAAAAAAGTCGTCGTTTTTATACTGACCCATTTTGATAATATTTGGTACACACATTAGGTACTTGACTTTATAGAGGAATTTCTTGTATGGGCAAGTATGAGTTGTTTGAAAAAGCTATGGGTTCAAAGTAATCATAACTTCCTAGAAACTTCCGGAGTAATCCGTGTAGTATTTTATGTAACTAGGTATGTATCGTATAAATTGTTGTGTCGATGTTTATTAACTTGCTTTCTTGTTCTTTCAGCCATCCCTAGTCAACAACCTATATTAGTGTTGGGCGGAGAACACAATATCTTAGCTGCACCTGCCAATGACATGTTATCAGTCCCTGTGGAACTCTACAACACGGAACACATCATCACTGGTATGTAGCCGTACCTATACAGAATACAAACGTACTCTTAAGGCGCGGTCCATAAACCCAATTTTAAAATAATTTACGTTGCTCTACGTAAGGTTGGAAATTGCATAACAGATTGGGCGACGAATACGAAGATGCATTAATTTCGTACGATTCTTTGTATTTTTCGATAAATACTTACACAATTAAAAAAGCTGCCGGTTAATATTTTAAAACTATACGTTAGCTGTGTATATTACCTTAAAAAGATATAGTGTTATCGCTGAAAATTCTGAGAGTTTGTCCGTGAAAGTTTATTTTTGTGGGCCTATATTTAGGATTTTTGCTGCGGAACGCGAGTTATATTTATAAATTCTATTCGGTTAATATTCTTTTCCTGCTCCTTTTCTAACTTAAGTATATTTTTTAGTAGAATATTATCGATCTGTTTCGTTACATATTAGATGTTTAAAGATTTTGCATTTTACTATTAACAGGATAGGAGCGCGCCTTAACATAATATACACACAATAAATAAGTAAAGAACGGTTTATCAAGTGTAATATTAGCTATTTTGGACAAACAAGTTACACAATCTGTTACAGTAAAATGCTCTGGTTGTTATGATAATTCAAAAGTTGTTTATTTATGTGACTAGCTCGGATGATTGTTCGAGAAATCCGCGAAGCTTGAAGATTATTCTTTACTTTACAAAATCTAATACGACTAATTGTGCATTTATTGGAGATACTTAAATCAACGTATGTTGATTACCTAATGTATTGTAATTTTCAAGATGGCTTTAACGTTACGTAAGGATTTAGGTGCATTGCTACAATGCTGGTGTTGAAATATGTCACTAGGTAATTTATGGAATATTATACAAATCTCGTGAATCGTGTGACCAAGTCAAATAATAAAATTACTTGGTCTAACTACAAAATCAATGTATAATAATATATAGTTTGCGCTGAACAAATGAAGCATTCATCTAAAGGTTGCACTTTAATTTCAAACAAACTTTCAAGTAAAAACAACAGGTGCTACAGAATAGACTGGTGTATTATTTATCCCATATTTTTTGTTTCAGGTCTTGGCCTTGACATATCGAGCGACTCTCTCTTCATATCTGTATCCAACGGCTTTGTATACCGAAGTAATCTGTCAAAAAAGAGTGTTTCTGAGCCGATTCTGACTCCAGAAACAATCTCTTACAAGCCTCTGGACCTCTCTGTCGACTGGTTGAACCGCCATTTATATGTTCTCGGCGAGGTTTACTACACGAAGGAAGCTGCGAATTGGTCCAACATGACAATATACCCTAATTGGCAGATAATACGGTGCGATTTTAACGGGAAGAACGAGCTCGTTGCTCTCTCTGGGTTTAACTCGAGGCCGATACATTTTGAAGTCGACGCATATAACGGGTGAGAATCAACTTTATTCGTAAAACTTAGACCATCATTACAATGAGATACTAAGGCGATAGTTTAGTTGTATGTATATACGTAATACTATTTATACATTATCTCTTATAGTAACACAACATATATAGCCGCTCTTGTAAAATCATTCATTTATTACAACGTAGTTAAACTTTGCAATTTTAGAGTGAAAAAATGCCCATCCCGTCCGAGGATCGCGGCCGAACTCGAACCGGCGTCTTTTGACCCTGAGTCACCCAGTTGATTTTAACCGTCGTATGGGGATGGAAGTATGGAGTATAGCCTCGCTAAACAGGCGTTATAAAGCTTTAAAATAGTTTACTACAAAATTACTTACTTAAAGTCTGCCAACAGTTTCATGGCTGTTCCATTGTTTCTATTTATTTATTAGATACTAGCCATCGTTCGTGACTTTGTACGTCTGAAAGAAGCGTATTGTGGTCCCTCGGGAACTACGCGCGACTATTGTTGAATCGGGGTAAAAGTATAAGCCCATGTATTATAAGCTATCTTCATTCTAAACTTCATCATGAGTCAGCGTGAAGAAGTAACAAACATACACACTCACCCAGAAACTCAATCATTGGAGTCTCACTTATCGGTTAAGCACATCCTATCAAAAATTGAAAATTTTAGTAAACCAAAACAATTGAAACTACAAATAAATAGATATTCATATTTCCTATACACAAATACATACATACATACAGTACACATACATACATATATACATTACATACTTATTATGTAATAAAACTGATACATCTTATTAAATTCGTTATGAAAAAAAACCAGACAAACTTACAAAATGTACTCTAGTAAATACTCTATTGTACTAAAAATACAATTTGGTTTATCATTAAAACAATTACTTAGTAGAGAAGTATATATTTCGCTAAAAATATTTCACTAGTTTGTTATCTAATTGTTTTGCCGATAAACGTATGTTTTGACTTCGTTGATGGTTTTTTCAGTTATGTTAATGGCAAATAGATAACGCGAATGCCGATATACTTGTTTTTGTATGAGTGTTATCCAGAGATGAGAGTGGCAAATCTTTTGTCTGACGTAAACGCTTATTGAATAGAACTCAAATACGTTTCAACCTACTTTGATGTACCTAATTTTAATTGAATTAATTTGAAAGTATATTCCTTACAACTAGAATAATAAAAATTGATGTACAATCCACGAATGCATAGCAGTGGTACTTATGCACACAAGGAATATACAGTTACGTTTGAGAAATTCCCCCATTTTTGAAGAATCAACTGATTTGGTCCATTAATTTATTGAAATTAATACTTAATATATAATATTAACTATAGTAAGTGAAACACAGCGGCGGCATCTATGTAATGTTTGACATATTTTATTTATAATTTATATGATTATTTACAATATTATGTTTTATTAGGTACCTGTTTTTCGCCCTCCGGGGTGTAGAAAGAGGCGGTCTGTACCGACTGGACCTCGCAAACATCTCTAACGGAGTACATCACGACACCCAGCCAGAGGTCATAGTCCGCGATGCATATTTAGGAGCTTTTACTGTGGACCACGCTGACTTTAGGATATTAGTGGCGCATCTGAGGAGGAACACTGTGTTGGCTGTATCTTTAGACGGGTAAGGCATCATTTGAAAACAAGACCCGGCTAATACTTTAATAAGTGTTTACAACATATACTAGATATATGACCTACTCGAAAGAATTTTATCAATTCCTACCCTTAAATAAAAAAAAATACTCATCATCAGATCAAGATCAGAAATATATGTACATATATTTCTGACGTACGAACGCTGGACTATCTTCGAACAGTTATACATGCTTAACTATTGCATTTATAATATTAGTCAATCAATAACTTTATTTTGTTTTGCGGAATTACTTGCTGTATTATATTTTAATGCTAAAGAATGAGCAATTACACTCCAAAGGCTAAGTCTAGTCTTATAATTAATGTATATCCTTCCAGACGAGAGGTGACCGATTTCCGCAGCAACACGCAAACGCCAAAATTCCAATCTACCCGCTCAATCGCGTACGCCAGTGGTCTTTTCTACTGGACTAACGGCAAAGAAATGCTAACAGAAGAATACCACGCCCAGAGCGACAGTTACTTCCACAATGAGTACCCGTTGGCTTACAACACGAAGGATATAGAGACTAGACAGGTGCTGGTTGCTCTGAGGAGTTGTCAACCGATCCCAGTGCCAGTGAATCCTCCGTTGGGAGTTCAGAGTGTGATGGGTATCGACAGAGCGAAGGTATCGTGGTCGCCGCCACATTTGCTCGGACATCAAGGCAGTGGCGCATGGCAACAATGGACATTTCATCTACAACTGACACATGTTGAATCGGGGAATATCACTGATATGTAAGTCAATTCCCAGCACTAAACCACTCAAAATCAAATATATCATTGTTATAAAATAAAACTGACTAGATCGCAGGCATTCACAGCAGGTGTTTTTACTATTTTTCCAGCAAGAATATCACAGACTTTCTCTACAACGTCGAAGATCTCAAACAAGACGCAGAGTATGTGATCAAAGTCGCTGCTGTCACTAAATCTGGTTCAGGTAAAATTAAAAAGGCCGTTCTGTTTTATATTTTTCCTTTTCTTTTCTATTTATATTTACCGTTAGGATTATTGGGACCAGTTGTAGAAGAAAGATACAAGTAAAATTTTCTTTTCAGGTCCTTGGTCTTCAGAATTCGTAGGAAAGACATTAGCATCATCGCCCACGACAATGCACAGCACTTTACTTTGGTCTGGTCCTGATGGTCTGCTCCAAACAGATTTGACAGGGGACCATTTACAAACTTTGATCCATAGAAATCACATGGTTAATTTCCACATAACTGACATATCTTGGTACCGAGACAAGCTGTATTTAGTGACGAATGCGTCGACAGTAATGTGGTACAACACCACCACTGCCCAAAGGGGGCTGATGCACAACATGGACAATGTTGGCAGTATGGCTGTGGATTGGGTCGGGAAGAAGATTTATTGGTCGAATCCTAAGCAGCAATTGGTAAGTTTTTGCGTATGTTTTGATTTTATTCTTCTTCTCTTCTGATGTTAAAACTCTAGCCTTATCACAGAAGTACATTCATAGACCATTCCGTAAACCACCGTGTGAAACCATTTGTTGAAACTGTAATGACGTCACACGCCCCCATCCACTTATGCATCAAAAATTTCTTGTCATGTATTTTAAGGTACTATTTAATGTTTCAGATAACCCGTGGCAATTTCGATGGGTCGAACCGTGAGCCGGTTCCAATAGTGACGGTGGCCAAGGAACTGACCATAGATTCGTTGGGAGCGTATATTTACTGGAACACGGGGCACGCGATCGAAGCGGCACGGTTGAATGGAGAGAATAAAATGGTTTACTATCCTGCACAGTTGTTTAGTGGGAAACAAGGTGGGTAATCGATTGCATTTTAGTCTCGATGCTTTATTATTTAGCTTTATTTGTATAGATAGGCTATTTTTATAGCACAACTGCGTACCAAGGTACTATTAGGTCAAAAAATTAAGAAGCGGGTTTATTAACTTTGACTTTTATAAAAACTGTGTTCTTTTGTAATAAGTATGTAAAATGTAGCCTCTCGAGGGTACGCAGATAACAAAAACATTTGTGAACGAAACCTCGGTCGCTTTAGGCCTATTACATTTAAAATGGTATTTTACACACAATACGCAGCATGGTCATCCTCACTTACATCAAAATGTGGTATTGTTTATAGTGATGGGCCTCACAGTGGACTTGGAAAAGAAGTGGCTTTACTGGTTGGTGAGGAGCTACGACGGATCGGAACTGCATCGAGCACCCACTGCTGATATGATTTCGTCTGGTGTCAGCGAGGTATGTTCTGTATAAATAAATTTTATAGTTATAAAAATTTTTCTAAGAGCTTTACTTGTTCGTGTATATAAATAACTATTAGTTCACCCCGGAACCTGTGGAGTTTGAGATATTTGGGTTTAATTTTAACCCATAGGTAACCATTTCCTCTCTTGTTACAAGTCGCGTGCTGATGACAGACGCAATAGTTAGTTGCAAAACGCACTGGCAAGCGCAGCATAGGTCATGACAAGGCGGACAGCCGACTTGATAATGGTCGCAGGAAGTTGTTCGATGCAGGCAACCGGCTCTATTGGTCATCTATGGAGGAGGTATATGTCCAGCAGTAAACATCCTATAACTGAGATAATGGCTATAGCTTTCAATGATATTTGACTGTCCGAAGTTTATTCATATTTAAGAAATTATTTAACCCAATTAAGTTTTTTGTCCTTCTAAAAGTTTAATGGAATGTAGTGCGAAGTGTTTAGGGTTGGGTAATTGAGGAGTGCAATGCACGCTACAAAAATAACACACGGAAAGAATGAACAACAGGTAAAAAACTAAATAAAACAATCAAACGTGGCACTAGAAAAGATAATATGCGCGCGGCCTCTAACAGAGGAGCAGGCTGCGCAAAATAATTTTGCGGACGTACTCACACATGTGCCTTACACAAGGTATTCCATATCGTACTACGTTCGCTATTTTGTTTTCGTCGTATGAGGATTAAGGTCGGTCTTATCTACGTTGTATTATTAGTAAACATCTCTCTACATCCAGTAGTCTCCCATCCCGATTGAGTACCAAATAGAAATTTGAGCCCATCAAGCTAATCGTACGATCAATGTAGTGAGAAGGAAAGTACTGGGAGCCCTCAATGACTATCATTAGGAAAACTGCCCTATAGCAACCTATAGTTTGACGCGACAATGTGTAATGCAGAACCAGTCCGACCTTTAAAATTGCTTTTTGCTGTCGGTATACACAGGTGCAAGTATTTAATTTTTTAATCATAAATCGGTACAGCCATTCACATTGTAAAACGCCTGTTTAGCTTCTTTATTTTTGATATTGACTGTATTATTTCTCTTATTGCTACAGATATCTGGTACCCTGGTGACTCGTTTATCCGGAACAGCTACGTTGGGACCTTTGTGCTACTTCAGCGGGCGCCTAGTCTGGGTGCAAGACGCGTCACGCGCCGTGGTCTCCGACTTGGCCGGCAAATATACAGCAGAATTGATCCCCAGAGTACACGTCGTCGCTGTTAGGGATCCTACGTTGCACGCTGATAGTGGTAAGCAACTGTTAGCAATCATTTCAATTTTTTCTCGTTTATTCAATTGTTATTTGAAAGGGTTATTGGAAGTGTCGAATGATAATATTCATAAAACTATATTGTATTACAAATAGAAAGTGGTCATTGCTCCTATCCGTGGACCGGTAAGTGTTGATGATAGATGTTACTTACTGTAGGTAACTATTTGACTGTAGATAAATGTAAATTTTTACCTGGTATCAAATTCGTAATTTTTTGTATTTTCACTGGGTTTACAAACTTATTTATTGCCGTATTCTGAATATATTGAGTTTTTTCCACAAAAAGGAATTTTGCAATGAATGCTTCCGGCACCGGAGACCACGGACCGGCAAGCGCAGCGCAGGTCGTCCACCGACACGGTGGACAGACGACCTGATAAAGGTAGCCTGCATCCAACGTTGTCCAACGTTGGATGCAGGCCGCTTCCAACCGGCCCTTTGGAAATTGGTGGTGGAGGGCTATGTTCAACAGTGGACGTCTTATGGCTGAGATGATGATGATGATGATGATTATTCCGGCACGGCAAAAAAGTTCATACCTTTTATTGGGCTCACATCAATTTTGTCTTCGCTACTGTTACCGTACACCGGTCAGTGGAAAACCGTGCAATGGGTATGTGTTGTGAATAGGCTTGTTTCCTTCCAGAATCTCTAATAGCCATCCCAGAGACTGTAAACACGTCATCGATATCTGTGATCGGGGAGTGGGACCGGTTCAACGTGACGTGGGCGCCTGCGCATCGAGTGAACGTTAACAACAGCCGAGTTTTCTACGATGTCAGTCTGGACTTCCCTTCGCAGTATAAGATTGAGGTACCAGTTTTTTGATTATCCTAGTACATGTACAAGTGCCCGTCTAACGAGTTCAATTCAAGTGTATCGTTCTCAACAGATTCATCTGCTCATAAAGAGTTGACGGATGCACTAACCTATTGCGATAGTTATTTTCTTATTAATTGTTCTGAATTTCACGCCATGAAAATACACTATAAAAAAGGTTTTATAGTACCTTTTTATAGTAGTCTGAGCTCCAATGTTGGTTATACGCAGAAAACCGTGGAGGTGCCGTGGGTGGAGGTGGCCGAGGTGGGGGTAGCGCCGTACAGCAGCGTGGAGATGACCGTGCGCGCGTACTCGCAGTGGGGAGGCGGTGCGGCGGCGCGCGCGGAGTTGCGCTCGCCCGCCGCACCGCCCTCCGCCCCCCGCCGCGCACGCCTCTACGTGCAGCGTACAGCGCACAGGTACGTACTGGAGGTCAATTTTACTATTTCACAATGTTCAACAATCTATCCCGCTGCAACTGGTGTTCGACTCGTTCAACTCCCGACGTCGTTCGATCGTTACCCATTAGCCATTCTACTATTTCTAGACAAATTGGAACGTAACGTCATCTTAATCACTACTATAATATATTAAATGTATACTATACGCTAGTATATGCGAATATGAGTTATCGTTGCGTTCATTACCTTATTTATCGAGCTATATACTTACTCGTAATAGAATACTAAGTTTTGATCGATCGCTGACGTCAATAGAAACGTACCTAACTGCAGCTGGACTGTTTTCCAGTAGCAGAATAAACGTATAAAATTCACCATTTAGCTACGGTTCAGCAATTTAGTTAGTGGAACCCTGCATCATGGAGCATCCAACTATTGGAGACCTCATGGACCGTTTCCACATAGGTCGTGTTCTTTTATGAGCTAAAATCACTCACGTTCGTTCGCACACCCATTCCCTTACAAGTCCACTATCATTGTGATAGAGCTCGTACGTCATGACGTCACCCATAACGCTCACGTCGCAACCACAACGTTTGCCGATTGAAGGTGGGTTTTTGCGGTCGTTGCGAGCTATCACTGTCAAAACATCAATTATGTTGGTTCGATTTCTGACAACAGAATATTTGGCGCGCATTTGCGACTGTGACTGTTCCGTTCAAGTTGGGCTAGGTATAGGTATGCATTGGAAAAAAGTCAAGGGAACGGCAAACTGTGGCGCGATAGTTGACGGCGCTTATAGAAACGCAGCTCAGCACTACGAACCGGAAGACAAAGACAAATGCTTAAGGTGATGATTGACCCGCACAATAACAAATGCCTACGGTGCGATGAGTTTACAGTAGACTGCTTCTTGTAGGTAACGTTTAGTAAACCCGTCTCTTTTTAAGAGTTGACTACAAAGTACAGTATAAATGTATGTAAGTAGGTATGTTGATCTAGATTAAAAAAAAATAAAAAACGATTTGACACGTGTTTCGCCTCCACACGAGGCATCCTCAGGAGATGTTGACTCGTCAAGTGCTAGACCAACGTTTTTGGTTGATTGGGTTGTTTTGTGTGTTGCTTATTCTGTATACTTCCTATTTGCATTTTATGCGGCAGGGAGAGTGGTGTACACTGTCAGCTATACTTTTTTTCCAGGGGAAGTGTCATTAAATATTTCATTTAATATCGTTTTTAAAATGGATTTCCGCAAAGTAACGCCTTGATCAATAAATTACGTTATACAGCGGAGGGGTATCGGCGACGTTCCGCTGGGCGGCCCCGGCGCGGACCAACGGCGTGCTGCTGGGGTACGAGGCCGTGTGCTGGAGCACGCGCGAGCACGCCGCGTCCCGCCGCTCCGCATGCGCAGACGCGCGCCTCTCGCCTAAACACACGCAACTCCTACTCACGGATCTAGTGCCGCACTCTACCTACTACTTTCAGGTACCTTTATAGATATATAGATAACACTAGAACCATAATGCGACTAATTGCAAGACGGCACTGCTTTGAATTGATGACAGTAAATGGCGACAGCTGTAAATATGGGCATAATATTTAAAAATATGTTTTTTTCTTTTACTTTCATGACTAGTTGAAACCAAACCACCCCATTCAATATTGTGCACTAATTAACAAAGACCATATATATGTGTATAGTACAATACTCAATGCCTGTTAGTGCCTATGTATATTTTATATATTGTATCTACATTCATAAGTTATCTCAATTATATTTGTTTTATACACCACCCATAAGTTTATACCAATTTCTTTTCGTTCATGGTTTTTTGGAAGAGATCGCTATGAGCGATAAGACCGCCCATTGTGACCCTTAATTATAAGTTTCGCTTGATGTTTTGTTGACTAAATTATCTTGTATCTTTTTTCGTGTTATTTTTCTGTATTGTGGTGTTGCATTGTAATTAAGAATTTATCGGTCTATCTATTTATCTTTCTATCTATCTACTTTCACGTCGTTGTATGTTTTTATGTGATTAAACGCCTGATGCTAAATACTACACTTGCCCATGCAAGTTGCACAGTAACTGTGCAACTTGCATGGGCAACTTGCTGGCAACATGCAAAATTACAGTTGTGACTGCAACTGTTGCAGTCACAACTGCCGCCTTTCATATAGCCTTTCATACCCTACCACAGCAATGCTTGCGCACTGTTGCTTTACGGCAGAATATGTCGCACTGCGGTGGTACCAACCAAGACAACCTCTTGCACAAGAGGCCGTCTACCTAGTAAAGTCAGTATGATCATTACTTCCTATACTAGTCAAAAAAGTGTCAGTGTAATGCACTACTATTATCTAGGTTCGACGAAACATTATGGTACTATTCGAATATAAATTGATTTAAAAATAAAACCGTATGAGAGTATTGCATGTAAGAAGAAGAGATTGTGAGATGGAAGAAAAGAAGAGATTAAAGATAGAGATCGAATGATGTGTCATATGAGGTATCATAAGATGATTAAGTAATAGAAAACTTTGTACTTTGTTGCCTAGTAGGTACATACAAGTCATATAGGTACAGGCCATTCGCAGTACGGAAGGATATTTAAGATTTAATTAGTCTTTCATCTGACATGATACGGATCCGGACGTAAAATATATTTTACATCTCTTCTACTTAATAATGTAGCTAGAAAAGCCCTAGGGCGGCAAGTAATTTAAAAAAAAACACAAATGGTGATGTAGGTGACCAATTAGCGCTCTAGGGTAATAATGTAGCTAGAAAAGCCCTAGGGCGGTAAGTAATTTAAAAAAACACTTCACTCTTTCAAAAATTTCGCGTACATCTAACCATCATAGTGGCAATAGACATCATGCATTCAGCCCAATGACAAAAAAGGTTGCTTCCCTATTCAGCCTTGTCTTCGTATGAGTATAATAGTCATCAATTTAATTTTTTAATGCCGGTTTTTTTCTACTTACCTCACAATCGAGATGTAAAGCAGAGTAGTTAGCTCGGGTGTAAGCATCAATTGCACCCTCGAACTATAAATATCTCGGGCTGCAATGCCTTACAGCCCTTGGCTACTAATCTACTATTAAAACCAAAAATACTAAATATTCCAGTCGATTGCGTAAATAGATCATTGTCCTATCTTACTGGGCGATTCCTTCTCGCTAACGACATAACTGGCGTCCTTAGCATATTTCACTTATCTTTATGGACCTGAGATAAACGAAAATCACTTAAAGATACGTAAACAAACATACATTACGGAAATTACCAATTATGGATCAATTAAAGTTATCATAGGACATATATCAAAACTTTATGTCTCTCTGTCTCACACTGACATGATGATGAACATGACATTATGAACCACCAAAATCAACCAAAAACCGTCGGCCTAGCGCTTGACGGACGAGCCAACATCTCCTAAAGGTTGCCTATAATAAGTATATAAATTATGATTGTGTTTTTTCTTTAGGTGCGAGCTTTTACAGACGCAGGTTTTGGTCAATACTCTGAGATAGTGAATGCTTCATCGGATGAAATAAATCCTGTTCCGAAGATCATGGTGTCCTCGCTGGAGTCCCTAAAAATACTCGACTTGGACTCAGGGGAAGCCGAAACTATTCCTAAAAGCACTGGTATTCCGATAGACTTTGCCATATCGATTGAAGAAAATGTAGCGTACTGGGTCAATAATATGGACGAGATATTTTCTTCGAGGATCAATGGCAGTGGGCATTACAAGGTGAGATTTTTGTTTTATGTTAAGTAGGTACATACTTTGTTTCATATTTTTATTGTGGTGTTTTGAATGTTTACATACCTAAGTTTTTTATCCCGTTGCGTAGATACCCATTACGATTCTAAATTTTTTGCTATATTTTAGTTTTGTAATTTTCTACTTTATATTTTGTCTAGGCAGACAGGAAAAGAGAAGAAAATAATACTGCGTGACACTATTCTCACGAACTATTCCCACACTATGATATTGTCTCTTCTTTCTATCAGCATTTCGTACGATCATTTACGTCTTCCTCTTTTACCGTTTGCCACTGTCACGCCTAATTTCAGTTTAACTTATGTTCGTTAATATTAATTTTATCCAAACATAATCACCCAATTATGTATATACAGACTGTGGAGTGTGGAAATGGAGTCCACTGCTGAGACTCTAGCCTTCCTCTCTCAGACAGAAGTTGGGCCATAATCCACCACGCGGGCCCAGTGCGGCTTGGTGTATATGCTAGTGACCAACCCATGTCGAAGTTCTCAAGCAGCACGAAGGCCTTCGACATAGCCTAACGACTGTTGTCTTAAGACAAACAACCGGGACCGAGACGGTTTATCATGCCCTCCGAAACTTGGAAGCGCTCAGTTGAATAATGCCCCTAGCGGTCACCCATCCAATTCCGCTGCGAGCGCTTATCTATACATATACATACAGCTAAATTTACTTAAATCATGCTGTACTTATACAACTGTTTTAAATCCATATTTGGAAACATTCTTCTAACAGTGTTTATGTCGCTCTAGAATATCATATGATTGTGTTTTTGTGTTACAATTTCCAGCTAATATCAATGAACGAATCGGCGAGCAGTATCTGCGTGGACTGGATCAGTCGGGCCGTGTACTTCACACAGGTGCAGGCGGATACGTCGGTGTTGTACCGCGCGGCGCTAGGCGCGAACAACGCGCGGCCGCAAGTCGTGCGACTGATCTCGCGCCCTCGGCCGGTGCTCGGCCTGCAGCTCGCACCCATGCACGAGTCAGTATACTTCCGCTCACTATTACTAGATCGGTCCAACGGTGTACAGTATGACAATTTAAACTTTATCATCAGTCGTCACTCAGAATATAACCACTACCAACTATTTGCGCAGGTTCACTTAAGGAAGTTTTTGCCATTTAGTTCGTAAAAAATGTATGGAGTACTTATGGAACTTAGGATATAACCTATGAAAAACAAGTACGTGTGTTCAACGCCGTTTATATGAAGCCATTTATGACGGTATAATCACAGCAGTATATCATATTTTAATAAATTTAATACAGACCTCTAGTTCTTTGTGCTTTTAAATATTTATTATTTTTGTATACTTTTATATCAATGTATGGAACACATTTTTACCAATCAACTACCCGCAAGTTTTATGGTAGAATAATTTAACAAAGGATATAATGTTAGCGTCTGTGTGCGTAACGAGGCAGGTGCACACAGCACACATAGCTAATTTGTAGCGCGTGTTTTGAAAAGGCGTTGTTTGGAAACATACCTTCTATATATATTCTAAGGTATGGACATATTTTTAGTTATTTCAAAATAGTTTAAATGTAAAGTAAAAATGGCTGATGAGCCTAAATGTTCCAAAGTAAAGACCACGGACCGGCACGGCGAATATGTCGTCCAAGGACAAGGTGGACAGATTACCTACCTGATAAAGACTCAGGACGCAAGTCTCTTCAAACCGTTCCAAAATAATGTATATCTATAAAAGAACAACCCTGTTCAAAATATCAATATAAAAATTCACTCGTTTAAATAGCGCCGCTTGAATTTGAGTCTAGGTATACTTATGTTAAACACAATAAGTTTCTACTTTACTTTAACCTCCAGCCCAAGCTCTTGCTTGACCCAAAAACAAACTTACCATAACAAAAGGTATGTTATAATTAAGAGTAGAAAACAATAGGTGTCATTCACATCAAACAAATACTAATGAGGTTTTTATTTTTTAGGTCTTTATTCTGGTATGAAGGGAGCGGATACCCGCTACTCGGTACGTTGATGACTTCGCACGTGAATGGCTCGAACATAAGGACGTTTTTCAATAGCTCAGATGCCGTAGATCCGAATGACTGCAACTGCCCGGAAAATCCAGAAACAACGAAAAGTTTTGTGATAGACATGACAAAGGGTGACAACTTCGAACTCTACTGGATAGATCCGTGGACGAACCGCATCATGGCGGCAGACATGCACGGCTGCAAATGTCGAATCGTGTTCGATGCGACAGAGAAAAAGAAGTACGGCTTCACGCCTATGTCGATCACTGTCGACAGCAAATACGTGTACTGGTTCAACTCGACTGAGAGGGAAATATACTACACGAATAAATATAAAAACGCGAAAGTAGAACGCGAGAGAATCGCATACATGGGATACAAAATAATGGCATTGGATCCAATGAATCAAAAATATCCGCCAAGACAGTGTTTGTTTCCCAAAGCACAGAATGTACAACCGAAAGTATTATCGAAGTCAGCGAGCAGTATAACGCTACAGATGCCTCTAGTGGAAAAGCCGAATCAATGTCGAGATCTCAAATATGAAATGTCTTTACCGGAATACACGGTATTCTACCGCATCGACACATATAACGATAAGTCTGCCTGTCACAAGGACTCGTGCCCGTTTGTAACGAGTACGAACACCGAAGTGGTTCTCAATGATCTGAGACCTTTTACAAATTATATGGTAATATTGGAAGTGACGAATTACTATGCGAAGCTGCACGAGATCAAACCTATTGTGGGATCGTCGCTAGTACTACAAACTGCTGCGGAAGGTAAGCAAATTTTAAAATAGGTACATTACAAGTGTCCATCAAATATATACTTCTTGCTGTAAAAAGTTATCTTAATGTAACTTGTTTATTTGTAACTATTATATTAGATTACGCAAAGCGTGCTGCGTTACTACTTCGATTGGTGAGCGTTGCTATTTGCATTTTGAACTGAGCGCTTTCAGTGCCCGCAGTCTGCCCGAATTGTCACTCTAGATCTACTGATCCAGCACTACTGAGTAGTTCAACTGGTAGTACCTACCTACAAATGATACAAACTTGCGTGTCCAGTAGTACTAGAGACCATATGTGGTTACGTTAGATCAGTTTATACTACTAAGTAGATCAACTGGTACTACTACATAGCGACAATTCATCCTCACGAACTTTTTAAACTTAGCCTTGGAAAACGTAATGTAACAAATCAACAGTTGTTAGATTATGTCGGAAGCATCCATCCTCTTAGTTCTAATTTTAGTATAATATTATATAATAGCGTGTCTAATTTATTGGTTATATTTATTTATTTTGTTGTATTGCAGCTCCAAAAGCGCCGAGGAACGTGTCAGCGGTGATATTGAGCCCAGTGCTAGCGCGCGTGGAGTGGAGCCCCGCGCCCGGCTTGCGGTATGAAGTGCACTGGCGGACTGACGACTCCACACCGCTTAATCACTCGACGCCTAAGTTCAAAGGTTTGTTTTCTTCCTAACTGCGTCTCTCCTCCTTGCGTTGTTTCCCTCAAAATCAGCGATTGCCTAATTCGTAGAGCCCAAATTATATTAAAAGGGAGCCAACGATAGTTTTTATTTTCAAACTACTGTTATGATCCCGCGAATCAATAGTCCTATGTTTATGACTACATGCTTTACCAATATACAAGTAGAGGTTATTCATTACCCATGTAACTACCAGTAAGAGGTAATTTTTGTTACCCATGTTACAACTAACTGCTCTAGTAGTAACATGAGGTATATATCAATTGTACAGAGCACAACACATTCGAAGTATCAGAAGGCGGCAGCGCGAACTTAACCCGTCTGTCCGCCAACACGACATACCGCGTGTGGGTCCGCGCGCGTTCCCCGCACTCCGCCGTGCCCGCGGACTCCGCCCCCCTGCGCCTCACCACCCGCCCGCACCCCGCCTCGCTCACACTCAAGCAAGCCAAGCCACAGGAACTGCTGCTTGCCTGGCCAGAGCCTGATGACTACCCCCTGCATCTGTGAGTATATCGGTCTAGGTCCACTGTTCCTTATTTTTAATATTATAACCGTGCCATTTTTTAGTTATTAGCAAATTTATTACATCTAAATATAATTAAGAAAAAGACAACAATACATAGGTACTTAATTAGGGGAAATTGTGTGCGTTTATACAAAAAATCCAAAAATACATAACCGAGCTCACATAGGGAAAATTCCAGTTGACTGCAAAAAACGGCTTCACGGACCACTTCGGGTGTTTCCAGTCCACCAGTGGTCAAAGTCAAAGTTTTTTAGGCATCAAAGACTCATGATCGATGGTAATCCAGCAAGCAGTTGGTGGTCCATGACAAGACCGACATTTTGTGCAATGATCCCTTATCACTAAAAGGTTAGGAACCACTGCTCTAGGTAGAGTGAGAGACTGCGCTGGCTCCCAACAGCACGCTCGAAATTTAATTTCGAATTTTGGCAGTGCGGTAGGACAACTGCCACTACTACGTTGATCAATATCCATGGTGGATATTGAATTGTAGTGGATATAGGTAGTAGGCGTGGCCTGGATTGCAACGCAATATTCCAGCAAACTGTTATGGGCCTAACTATCTGCCGCATGTCTATGAACACGTATCAAGATGCCGTTCGCGGTTATAAAAGTATATATATATATATTAGTTGTTGCTCATATACTGAAACTGTTTACAACATCATCAACAAAAGGGCCATTGCCCTATCGTTGAAAAATAATCTCCACGCACGGACCAATCCACTGCTCAATACTTTTTATAAGAAATTTTAGAGCAGTAGAACATTATGTAGAACATTTATGTATGAGTTCGTCTGGGGTGGTACTGCCACTATACCTTTTTCTACAGTGAATCAGTAATGTTCGCAGTACTGTATTTTGGTTTAAAGGTACCATATATAAACCAGAAACCATAAATCTCTACTGTTCTGTCCCTCTTCAAACGTCCGTGGTTGGTATACCCACCACCGCGTTGCTGTCACCATTGATGGCACCTGAATTCACCCGATTGGTACTAACCAGGGATCCTATGTAGAGAATCGACGAAGCGTGAGCAATCGCTCACGCGGGTGACTCGTCTTAACAAGCAAGACAATAAGCATGTTTATTTCATTGACTAACAGATTCAAAGTAGAATACACTGAAGCTACCACTCCGCTCGGCACTTGGACCGCATGCAGTCACAGTGGTCGCGACGAGTGGTCGGCTCGCGACCTCAAACCCAAGACTCGCTATCGTTTCCGGCTGCACCTGCAATACGTCGCCAATGCCCCCATCTACCACTGGCCTCACGACGACAAGTTCACTTTTGAAACACTCGGTAAGGGCACCCAGTTTTTGTCACTTGTTTACTATCAATATGAATGTAATATGTTAGACTATAATTACTTGCAACATCCACTTGATCAGTTCTTCTTATTTGTTGTTTTGCTTATAAGTTTGCACTATAATCTCACCAAGTTATCAAAATTGTAAATGTTACCGTTTTTATGTTAGAATTGTTACAAGATACATCATATCATGGATGTGTTCCTTTACTTGTGCTGTGAAACCATGCTTACAAATTCATGATGCTAGGGCAACGAGACGTGTCATATAGGTTCCGATTATTATATTCGATATACGAATATATTTTATTTCAATATTGCTATAGAAATGTTTTTTTACAGCGCCAAGAGACCGTAGACTTGTATATTTTATGTTATGTTCTACTTAAATTGCTTTCACGCGTTTTGAAAACAAAGGACAATGAGGCGACCCTAAAGTGATTATATAACGGTTTCTTTTAGATCGTGAGGTATATGGTATGAGCAATTTTAAATCAATTTTGATTGAATAAGTTAATAACACTACTGGATGGTGTAATC
This sequence comes from Selenia dentaria, assembly GCA_917880725.1. Classification (NCBI taxonomy): domain Eukaryota; kingdom Metazoa; phylum Arthropoda; class Insecta; order Lepidoptera; family Geometridae; genus Selenia; species Selenia dentaria. The sequence continues at coordinate 14,945,660 of OU862893.1, read as the reverse complement.
AACAAAGACAGTTCTTGTTGTCCTACTTTTAACAAAATCGAACAAGAGATAAAGCAGTTCAAAAATCTAACAACTCGTGTGTTCGATTAAGTTAGTCTCTAAACAATTAATAAGTCAAAAAGCTAACTGTTAATTTTTTGTCAAACAAAAAATCTGTGTATTAAAAATATTTCTGTGCTTTGTTTCTTAATAAATTAACCGTTTGGGAGTCAAATAATAATATTTAAGCGAGGTAGTAGACGCCCTATATGACTTCCTCGTTTTGAGTGAAACTTCGAAATTTTAACGAATCCTTGGGGTCGTCAATATAAGGCAGAAAGTTAACAAATGTATATTTAATATATCACGTAGGTATGTACATTCTTATACCGCTGTCACTTTTAAAAATGACACCCAAACGAATTCGGAGCTTTCACTTTAGAATGCTTTTACAAAACTAATGCTTGCTAAACAAAAATCAATCATCAAATCAAGCAAAAAAAGTTAACGGATAGCATTCTAACCTGTAACCTATCGAATCGCTTCTTATTATGCTGCTTTAAATCCTCTCCGAATCTCTTGAATTTTGTAAAGGTATATTTGTTGTAAAAAAAAATATAAGATTTTAATTGCATCATTAGGTCTACATAACTCCTTCAATGACTCTGTATCTATGGGCATAGAGATAATGCCAGCTCATTAACTTAAGTTAAGAAATATCCTAATTTCAATAGAGATGATGGTTGGCAAGTACCACCTGCTCCACTGATCATGCTAATAAAATCCCAAAGCCAGCACATTACTGCAAAATCTCTGGACACTGTGAGTGACTACTGCGTGCATCGGGAACGTTTTGATTGAAATATGATAGGGCCTCAGATTATAAAACAAAACCTTTTGTTTTATAATCTGAGGATAGGACGTACATAAAAATAATTTGTATAACGTTATAACAGACAAATGCCATCCAGTCTACCCGTGACCATGTTCACTGAGAAGTGTTCGAAACGTCGGGGTAAAATAATATAAAATTTTACGTGATTTAATCCGTTTAAAGTTGTTAACTTAAATGTATAAGAATAGTGAAAGCCAAGAAATCATTACCTACTAAAATAGATTTCAAACATTATGTATTAAAAACAAATTTTGTAATTGAACAAATGTGATATTAATTCAAGAATGAAGGACTCAAATTAAGAAAAGCAATCAAAGATTTATTGATATCCTGCTAACAGAATTTAATGCACAATTTATATCTATAAAATTACTGCTTGGCCTAAAATCATATTTGGCTAGTCCTTACCTCCTATAAACTATATTTCATTATTTTTTTATTTAGTTGGTAACATAACGCATAATGTTATACTAATTTTATTATTAACAACAATTTTAAAGTCTACATCCGTACACATTACAGGTGACGTGCCCGGCGCGCCGGGAGCGGTCCAGGCGAGCGCCGTGAGCGAGCGCGTGGTGCGCGCCTGGTGGCCCGAGGCGGAGCCCCGCGGGGCGCATGTGGAGGCCTACCGCGTCTGGGGACGTCCCCACCACAGGTTCACACACACACACAATATTAAATCTCTATTTAATGTGTAGGATCTGCCTCTGCAGAATCTTAATTTAGAAAACATGTCAACAGCATGTGCATAATAGGTGGCCGATAACAAAATATTCAACCACTACTTTGATGCTGTTGTATGGAACAATATTGTTTGATTCTCTAAAATCTATCTATCTGTTGAAAAAGATCACTTTTAGCGTACAAAATGTTTATTTCCATATAATTTGAATGATTTAACTTACGCGGTAGGTATAGTCGAGTATTTCGTTCGACCGGTATGGTGACTTTCCGGGCCACTTCTTCACGGAAGGTCACGAAACATCGTTTACAGCGATAAGTCCACCCTTTATACTGTATATTTAAGTTACTTTTATAACATTACTTGTATTATCGTGTGTACAATAAAACATAGTTGTATTATATTGTACAACTATTACTTATATATCACAGATCCACGCACAATAGTGAGAACATAACGAAGAACATCAGCGATCTCCTCCCCCCGAACCTGCCCCCGGATATTGACGACGCGATGAAGTTACGCATCGTGACCGAAGGACTTGAACTGCTGCACAATGGAACCGGTGAATATTATTTAAAGGAAATTCTAGTTTAAATATCGATAATGTTTGATTTTTGTCTATTATTTTTTAAGGTAAACATAGACATCATTAGGTACAGCAATAAACGTCCATAAGGCGGTTGTGGATTAGAATTCTAACGTGTAAAAGTTCCATGCTTATTTTATTCAGAAAACTTTAAATTCAAATTCATCTAATTTGTTTGCTAGAATACAAGCATTAAATATAACTCTTAGTTATTGTACCAATGTGCTGCATCTGTATTCAGTCTGCAAGCAGACGTGTAAATATTTTTATTACATAATAATTGTAGGGGGTGTAAGTCCCTACACTGGAGTTGATATACTGAGGAAAGTAATGATATGATGTCGAGCTGCATAAATGAAACCACCCGTGTTCATGGTCAAATGCAAACTGATTTATTTTATAATAATAATGTACAAAAGCTGTCGCACGCGGATTCGCGGGCGTCAGCACAATCTCAAAATACATGTACTTACTTCGTACAATAATAATATAAAAATAATTTGACCTCTTCAATTTTAGGTCACAAATCACGATTCGTGATTTAGTACATCTTACTATGATTGTTTGACGGAGAATTTGTATCGTTGTCGGCAGATGCGTACTGGCTGATGGGCGCGGAGGACCTGCCGGCGGGGTACTGGGTGTGGGTGCAGGCGCGCAACAGTTACGGCTGGGGCCCCCTGTCGGCCCGCGCGGAGCTCCGGCCCGCCGCCCCGCTCGCACGCCGCCCGCCGCCACTCGCACTCGCGCTCGCACTCGCCGCCGCGCTCGCATTGCTTCTCGCCGCTGCGGCTGCTCTCATCTACGGTATTTATTATATTTATCTGAACTTTCGACAGTAAACAGTCTTATGCATTCTCCATGCTTCTGCATTAGTCTATAGTACTATATACTGTGCTGTATTGTATACTATCGTGTGTAACAAAAAGGTCTAGCTAGTAATACTGAAATGTGTGCAAATGTACCGAGTTAGGATTCACATGGCAAAGTATCAAAATTTTAATATATACTTATATATTTTTTTCATACAGAGTAAAAAAAATATTATCCAGTTTTTTTGGTCAGCCCTATTAGCCATGCCTATTCTTGGAATTCGTTGGGGTCAATGCGCTCTCTAATCCCCCCGCCACTTGTTCATTCACCGCCACACCCAAGCGCCGCTTAGTGCAGTAACAAGTGCCTCGTCTACGTTCTGGAGGTCATTGCCGTCTTTGGCCTAGTTTCTCAGGGATGAAGCTAATTATTAAACAACTTTGGTTACTCATAACTAGAAGTTGTTAGTACTTCTTGGGAATTAATTCCCAATTGTATGCAAGCTTCTGCGTGTGGTTTTAGTATTAGTACCTACTCCATTTTGTTACACGCTGTATACTAACATACGTCCATGCTGAAAATGTATAACATTATTTACTTTTGATAATTCGCAATCAAATCTGATGTCAAATCTATGTAAATAACAAAGGTTTCGCCAGTTTTGTCGCAATCTTTAAGTATGTATGTTATTTCAATATTGTGTTTTACTAGCTTTGCGTTCACGAACATAATATCAAACTGATGTCAAGAATACCTACAGTACAGTGGATTAGTCACTTCTGAAACAACTGATCCCAGTATATAATTCTCAACATTCAAATAATACACTTTTATGTAGTTGCATTTGTTGCACCCATTCGTTGTCTGTGAACAAAAGCATAAATAAAAAATCACTAACGTAGCGAGTGATTCAAGTCTTAGAATCCTGAGCGACGCGAGTGATTTATGGCCCTCAATACAAATCCGTAATATATTCAAGAGTTGCATACTATACATTATACCATGAGTACGTAAAATAAATAATTTAAGTGAAAATTAACATTTGAAGAAAAAGGAGGTTTAATTAATGAAAATGCACATTAAAATTGGAACAATTACTAAAACTAAGAGTAATCTAATGCTAAACTCCTTGTCGCAAATATCGTTCAATAAAATCTCGAGGAGTTATTTGCACAAAGAGTTTGTATGTCGAGTATTCTTTGCGCAAGGAGTTTGTATCGATATGATTATCTATATATCTCACGTCCTAATCTCATACAGTCCGTTATTTGTATGCTATGATGAAGGCAGTTGCAAATAAGCAGCCACCACACTACCATACGTTTTTTTCCAATTTCATCATCATTTCGAAGAATATTGAACCATAAGTGACCGAACAACTTGTATTACCGTGGAACTTGGCTTATTTTGTAGATTCAGTTGACTCTTCTTAATAATCATTTGACTCATGTTTTATAAGACACGACACACCAGATCAGACGACGCAAAGATTATTAAAAGTTAGATTTTTGTTTTTCTTGTAGCTTACAACAACCGCACCAAAAAGAAGACCGTCGTAGAAAACCAAATAACAGCTAACCCACCGAGGAGAGGGCCGGATGTCGAACTGGCGACGCTAAGGCAACTCCCGATCAGACATTCTACTAATATTCTTTACAATCAGGTAATTATTATTGTTATTATTAATATTCTCTGTATTTCAATTATATCACGGGTTTAACCCGGCCCTTTACATAGGCATAAGTTAACTATTCTATTTTTATTTAACACTTTAGGTCTACAAATTATAATAACTATATATCAATACACATGCTTTGAGTTTTCATTGCTTGCAATTTAACATTTTTAAATCTGGTTAGGTATTTTATGAAATTGCGATATTTGCGATAGTGCTTTGAAAAAATATGCATATAATTAGATTTAAGTTAGCACAAATGTACAGACAGCACAATGGTTACAATTATCATTCCCTTATGTGTAAGTTCTAGCTCAAAGCATAGAGCAAGATAGAGAGAATGAGAGTTAAATACGGCATAGGCATATAGTAACGACATTATAATATGTAAAGCGTGTCAATTTCAGAACAGATTTACAAAAAAATAGAAAGCGTATATTCACGTTTTTGAGTTTAAAGAAACCTACCTAAAGCTCGGGCAAGAGCTTTTATCTTACAGTCTTGAATCTAACATATATTATGATACACACATATTTAAATTACTTATTAAAACCCGTCTTACGTTACATTAGATTAATCTTATTTGTGTTATTGGTTATTTACCCATATTTTTTAGCACTTTTTTTTATATATCTACTTATTAAGTAACTACGAACAAATAAGCTTTATGACTCTTTAACTGGGAGGGTAGACAGTTTTTAACTAGTACGGGGACAGGAGTTCAAAACCAAGATGTATGTTTATTTAGATCTTTTTTTAAAGATCATGAGATGTTTTCATTGTTTATGTAAAAAATCTTTTAGTTTCTTAAGTGATGAAATAAATAAATTATAATTTATATTAGTTATTGTTATTATGAGTAGTAAGTTCGAACCCGAAATTAAATATTTCTGGAATATTCTTGGTTAATAGTTACTAACATTGTTGGTAATGATCACAGTCAATGATACATATTTTGGTGAGCATTATAAATTGATACTAACTAAAATCTAGTGACATTTATTTTTTAAATTTTAGTGCATTTTTATTTAAAACTATGTTCTTAACGACAACCTTTATTTACAAATTTATCCTAGGTATGTTTAAAAAACAACAAAATAACAAATAGCTGAAGACAAAAACTAAATAGACCGTTTGCCAAATTAGGTTTATAAACATCACTTTGTTCAGTTATTATTTTCACAATTTTTTTAATAAGTGCCCAAAATCTCGGGCGCGAGCATCGTGAATACATTAATTTGAAAATGATTGGTTTTTCTAAAGTCGTTCTTTTTTCTGTATGTGTCAGGGAGTGCACTGCCCGTCTGACGCAGAAATAGCAAATCTGCCCCACATTCGCCGCGAGCAGATCACGTTGACAAAGTTCCTGGGCTCGGGTGCCTTCGGGGAAGTGTTTGAAGGTATCGCTCGCCAGATCAACGGGGCCACTGCTGATACAAAAGTGGCTGTGAAGGTAACTTTTGGACGATTAAACCCTTTACACAAAATGTATTGTAGTACCATGTTCATCATCGTAATGGTGATTGTATCCAAGGTATTTTATATTCGAATTTTGCTCATATGTTATGCTTAGAGTGTAGACATTCCGTGACAGTATGTGTATTTTGGATCTAAAGTCCGTTACTATATAGTGACCGTTTTACAGTACATTTCAGTATTCTTAGAGTATACTACTGATCTATAGTTTATACAGATATTTCGCATGCCGCCTAGTTGAAAATGTTATGTTTTATCAGGAATCCATTACATCTACTACCACCCGAAATTAACACAAACGATGATTTAGTTTCCCTGTTTCTAAATGTTATTTAAGTATATTGCTTTAATGACTGAGATATTTTTGTTTTATTACTTTTATAATTTCTTTGATTTCTTTGTTCTTTGTTTATGTGGCTGTAAGATTGCGGAATAACCCTTTTAATAGTTTATTTTGTGCAGGGTGAAATATTTCCTATACGTAAATAATCATATGTTGTTTTACCAATTAATTATATACCTATGGCATATCGTTATTGGAACTGGGAAAACAACGAACACTACGTTTCCATATTCTTAAGAGTGATGTTAATTTTCTTTTAATCTTGTTTATATGAGGATGCCACGTCATCTTGCAATTCAAGATAAAGCCTTATGATAGAAATTTTCGTGGTCAACTTTATTAACGAATTCATCGTTTATGTTAGAAGGTGGGTAATTATCGATTTTTTATTTATTAGTGCATATATTATGTTGTTTGATGTATTTATGGTAAGTATATTTTGTTGAAACCATTTATTAAGTAAATAAAGACCAGTTTGTGCTTCAAACTTAATCGAGTTACCAAAGTAATATAATCATGGTGTCATCGGCTTATATAATGTTATATCCCCCTTAAATCTATCTGGTGAATGCTATTAATATACAACAGATATAATAATGGTCTCAAAATAGAGCCTTGTGGCACTCCGAAGGTTTTGTGATCACATGTAGATGCTCAAAATTTTACTATTTGTGAACGATTTGCAAGATATGATTTGAACATATTATATACAGTTAAACTAAAATAAAGTAATTGACTTTATTTAATAATAGATCATAGCTAACGGCGTCAAACGCTTTTTTAAGATCTATATAACACGACAACGATTCGTTTCTTTATCAATACTTATTTTAATTTTAGTAACAATATCTTTCGTGGTCGACAGTGTGATAGATTTAGAACGAAATTAATGTTGTTTATTAGATATAAAGTTTACCTTTGCATTATTTATTACTTCAAAGATTATCGAGATTTGATAGCTTGAACTAAAACGTTGTTGCGTAATTGTAATCAGCACTTTTTTGGTTGTATTTTTTTAGCCTGGAATAATAACGAGCGGAAATGCATATTTTATGTTTATAGCAATAAAACAACCTGTGATCCTATTTGTCCCTGTTATGATTCTGCAGACTTTGCGCAAAGGTGCGACGGAGCAAGAAAAGAGTGAATTCCTGAAGGAAGCAGCTTTGATGTCTAACTTCAAGCACGAGCACATCCTGCGGCTGCTGGGCGTGTGTCTCGACAACGATCCTAACTACATCATCATGGAACTCATGGAGGGCGGCGATCTGCTCAGCTATCTGAGAGCCAAGCGACCTTCTCTGGTACGTGGAATTAAATCTTAGCATTGACTTGATGTACTTGTTTAAAACGTAAACTTATGAGTTCAATTGATAGAACCACTGGCAGAAAAAATAGTCTATGGATCGATCAGTAGCACTCCGCGAACGAATCAGATCGAACCATCAGTAGAACTCCGCGATCGAACCACGAGCAATAAACGATTCAGACACCAACGACATTGGACCATCGTAGCTAAAGTTCAGTTCTGGCTCCTATTTTGTTAAGTCCTATTTGCTGTGAGTTTGTATCACTATGGAAGCAATTCGATTGTTCCGAACATTAAGCTAAACTATTAAACTAAAATATTTTTTTAGGCAAATATGGTAATTCATGCTAAAGTCCAAACTCGTTTAACGCCACCAAAGAACAATGCTTAAATTTGGCATTTCTGTTCAATAGTGGGTATGTTTAGTGCAAAATTAGCCGCCATCCAACTTTGTGCTCTCTAAACTGTTGTAAAACTACCCATACCCAATCATATTTTTAGATTTGTAATTCTAATTATAACACGAATGTGAATGTGGTTTTGTATAAACAGAAATAGAACTACCGTATTTTAGAGAATTTTAGTTCACTGTATTGCACGAGCGAATTGCTACCAGTATTCTATAGCGCAGTGCTATCGATAATGTCGCAGCGGCCAGCAGACCACCTGTGATAATTTGTCGCTGCAGCCCTATATGCACAATTATTATTTCTCTGTCTATAGTATCTATGCCCGAGGTCTATGTCAGAATTGTCATCAGTATTGGTTTATTTTTCGTGAGTTACATTATTTTATTAAAATTTACGCGCCTAACAAAATTAATTTCGTGTTTCCAGTATACCTCAGATTCCCTGACTCTGCTGGACTTGTTAAACATGTGCGTGGACGTTACGAAAGGATGCCGATACCTGGAAGAGATGCACTTCGTCCACCGCGACCTGGCGTGCCGGAACTGCCTCGTGGCCACGAGGCGGAACGGACGCGTCGTCAAAATTGGGGATTTCGGACTCGCCAGGGATATCTACAAGAACGATTATTATAGGAAAGAGGGAGAAGGTAACAATATTGCATCTCATTTTTTAAGGTTCTGTTTCTACGGACAACAGCGAAACATTAAACTTTACAGACACATATTCAAAATATAGTTTTTGCACAAACGTGCCTAAATTTTAGTTGTTTAAAAATATAATCTTTAAGACGCGGTCCAACCCCAATTTTAAAATAATTTACGATGCTTTACGTAAGGATGAAAATCGCTTGTTAAATTGGACGATGTAATGCGAAAATGCGTTAATTTTGGACGTTTTATTTATATTTTTCGACATATACTAACACAATTGAAAAAACTGCTGGTTATTACTTTAGTACTATACGTTAACTATGTATTACCTAAAAAATATAGTTTTATCGCTGAAAATTCTGAGAGTTTGGACGTGAAAGTTTATTTTTGAAAGTTATTCAGCATTTTTTTTCTGCTGAAAGAGAGTTATATTTATGAATTCTATTCGGTTATTACGCTTTTCCTTTTCCTTTTCTCACCTTTGTATATTTTTCATAATATACTATCGATCTGTTTCGTTACACTAGGTGTTTAAAAATTCTGCTTTTTCTTTAATCAGGGTACGAGCGCGTCTAATATAAAAACTATAGAACACACCTCAATAGAAACCTTACTCGTTCAATATTGATACATGTTTTTCATAAATTCGTGAGAATTTTTTCAAAATGGCTTAAATCCTGGAACATATTTTATAAATTTTCGCGCAACAACTTTAGTTGAATGTGATCGAAGGGGAATTATTGAATACTAACTGAGGGCTCTGGGGCTGTCCTTTTGCAGCATTGCGTTGCAGGAAACAAATACTTAGTAGATTATGCACCAAGGGGGTAAAGCAGTGTCTTACGTCACGAGCGGCAAATTGGACCCTGAGCGTAACGTGGGACTCTACGAGTTAATCCCTGCGCTCAGGGATCAAGTTGCTTAAGACGACGACGAGCTTTATCCTCGAGGTGAATACTTAACCTCTTAACTCAGGGCTACATAAAAAGAGGGTTTATTCGAAAATTGAACTGGCCACCACATGCAGATCACATAAGAAGAAAAAAATGCTAAGAGTTTTCCTACAAATTTTAACGTTCCTAATCCAAATCACTTTACGCCCATGGGAGTTTCATACAACTTTACAGCCCCGGGGATGTAATGCTTTGCTTAACGTCGAGATTGCGTGATATGTAATTGGATATTGTCGAACAGGTGGTAGGCCTTTAAATCTTGCTTGTGTTTGCACTAAGGCGACCTGGGGATTTAAGAAAAAAAAGTTTAATTCTTATCGTTTTACTGACAGGGTTGCTGCCGGTGCGGTGGATGGCAGTGGAGTGCCTCGTGGACGGCGTGTTCTCGTGCCAGTCCGACGTGTGGGCCTGGGGCGTGCTCTGTTGGGAGGTCACCATTATTTTTTTTCTCACACACCTATTTTTACCACCATTCATTTGCTTAGTTCAATACGATTCTATGGGTATATGTTTGATGTCTAGAAACTAAGCAAAACCCAAGCATCCTCGTTTTAATTCGCTGGCGCATAAAATCTGTTTTTGACGCTAGGGAGCAAGACGGATTCATCCAAACGAGAAATTAGAGCGCGACAGGTGAATGGATAATTTTTGATTTCGTATTGAATTAATATCCTAACTCATTGACATTACCTCTATGTTTTTCATTATGTGTCAAAGCACTTAGTCACAAGCGCAATGCAGTTCCGTGCAGAGTTTAGAATATTATAGATCTGTGTCAAGTATGACGCTTGCTATCAGGTAAACGACACGCCTAAGCTGTCTCGTTATTTAGTACTTAAAAATTACACGTCTCGATTTTATAAGTGACTTGTTGACCCGCCATCGGCTTCGCTCGCTTGGTTTGGTATAGTGGCGGTGGCTTGGTGTATTCTTTAAATTTCAATAATTTTATGAAATGAATTGACATGAAATAACACTGAATGTTAAGTGAAGCTTACCACAATATATTAGTGAAAACCGCACCTTAATCGGAAAAGTCGTTTCTGACATTAGCGTGCACAAACGCACAGACAAACAGACCAAAATTCTAACAATCATTTTTTTCATTATAGGTATTTTAATTTATAAAAGTTCCAATAGTATTTTTTCTCATATATCTTCCATGGACAGACAGCGATCTCTTGCTCAGGTTATTACTGTCAGATACTAGGGCCGATTTATGTTTCACAAAGCCACATACGTATAGTCGGTGAGGCGGGTGGTATCACATGCCTACCTGATTATGAGCTATATTGTTATTATGTTAAGAGTAAATAGCAAGGATTATCTGTACTATCATCCATGTTTCGAAATATCGCGTTTCCCAAGCCTCATCGCACAACGAAACATGCGACCATAAAACATAAACAATCATCATCATGCATTACAGAAATAAATTTCACTCGCTCACACTTTTAATTGAAATGTATAGCCCGGATCGTATTTGAGTCGGCACCAGTAGGTATATCATCATCTCAGCCGTAGGACGTCCACTGCTGAACATATGCCTCCCACATAATTTTCCAAAAGGACCGGTTGGAAGCGGCCTAAATAGGTATATTTATATTATTAATTAGTAATAGAATTGTTTCGACTCACTGCGTTTCCGATCTGGATTACATGTGTATTGTATTGTTTTAGGTACTATCCCTTGGCCAACAACCGTACCCTGCGCGTACGAACCGCCAAGTGTTGACGTACGTGAGGTCTGGAGGGAAACCTGACAGACCGCCAAACTGTCCTTCAGTTTTGTAAGTATAGAACATTGTTAACGGCAGGTATATAAGTCAACTACAAATTTCATTTGCATTCTATACAATTATTAGACATCTACAAATGAATCAACAAATTCTAAGCCAGAGCCGTGTCTTCCTTAGTCATATTGAGACATTAGTTTTTAAGGACCAACTGCACAGTAGTTTACTTAATATTAATGAAACAATTTTGTTTCATTAATATTATTTAATAACTATATCTTTTAATATTTTGTATTTATTTGATAGAAATGGTTAATTAGTGAGGCATCCCTTAACTCTAAGTTGAACGTACATTGCCTATCCTCGTCGATGTTGTCATTGATGTTATAGTAGTATTATTCATTTTCAATAGTCGCATTATGCTCATAATATTTGCATGTGTGCATAAAATAGTGCACGACTTGCTAACCTGGCCGTTTGACGCAGTTGGTAGCAACCCTGCCTTCTGAGCCGTTTGTCTCGGGTTCGATCCTCGGACAAGTCAAATATTTGTGTACATTAACGTGTCTGGGCGTGTATGTATATCAGTCATCAGGTTACCAAATACAGGCTCTGCCTAATTTGGGATCTGAAGAACTTGTGTAAATGTTGTCAAAAATAAAAAAAAATATAGTGTTAATTTCATACCGTCGGGATCGAAGCGCTCGTAGCGGAGCTTGACTTGGCGATCTTAAACGATCAACAAGTAAGCATGGCAATGAATGGCCACAGTAATCGCAGATTCTATATGGGATTAATGAGTTTACGCTTATGTGGCGATCGTGTTTCAACGTTCTGTATAACGCGCTCACGCTAGGCGGTGCGAACTGTTTTCGCAGTGGCTGCTATTAGCTGGATGCAAGAAATATATTGGTATATTAGAGGCATGTATATAGCAACGTAGGTTTCTATAGGCTGATGATAAATGTGACTATACGATACATAGTACAGTTATAGTTGACCCATTAATTATATTTCCACGCTTTTCTAACAGAAGTTTTATAAATTTAAATAAGTACCTACATATAAAGAGAATACTGTTTTTATTATGCAAACTAACGTGGTTTAAACACATTTTTAATATAAAAAACGGGAAATACTTGCACTACAAGTGCGACGTACTACTACGTAGTGCTAGGCGAGACGCAACCGCGAGCGTTCTGCACCGGATGTTGTTGGAAAGATCTGACTTTTACTTACGTGAGTGATTCCCGTTCCCGTTTCATATTGAGAATACTGATTGTTTGTTTTCAGTTATGATCTCCTACAAAAGTGCTGGAGCTACGCGGCGGAGGCCCGACCGTCGTTCCGGCAATGCCTGGAGGTGGTGACGGCGTTGCAAGACAAGACCTCGGCCAACATCGCGCTCACTGCCACGCCCGCGCCTCATCCGCACTATCTCACGCTGCTCGGAGACGGTAACTAAACATTATAATTATAACACTAACATAACTAGCTATAACGATATTTTTGTGCCCAAAACTTAAGTAATATATCGAATAAGTATACGTTATTACCTAAGCGTAGATAATCGATGTTTGAGACGAAACACGCGGTCGTGATAGGTGTTTGTTGGGATACTTGGCGGCTTATAAAAGCAAACTGCGCAGTGTCAATGACTGTTCAATCAGACACCGAGCTCAAGGCAAAAATTATGTCTTGGTTAGATTCTCTCCAAATAATCATATAGTAAAAATTCATAGGGCCCACTTTCAACGGTACACTCATGTACCGGGGCGATTCTCTCCGACTCCCCTCTCTCCTGGCGACGGCCCAATCCGAGGTCCGTACCTTAGTGGTGCCCTTGAGCAAGTCGCCTACTCCTCTCCTTGCGGCGAAGCGTCTTCAACGCTCGCCTTAGGCGGTGCGCCCTCTGCGCCCGCATCTGGCTGAGTGCCATCTGCGCTCACCACCCGTTCGGTGACCTTGTAAATGCCGGTAGAGGCAAATAGCATTCATCATCATCATCCTAGCCGTAAGACGTCCAATGCTGAACATATGCCTCCTCCACAAATTTCCAAAAGGACCGGTTGGAAGCGGCCTGCAACCTTTATCAGGTCGTCAGTCCACCTTGTCAGTCCGTCTGAAAAAAAAAGACAATGACTGCGCAACGCCACAACTCCAAAATGAAAAACTGCGTATTATACATACTCAATGTGTGGACGTTTTTTGTAAAATAGAGTGTATGTGTGAAAAGAGAAGCGTCATAGGAATTGAGAAATAGTCGCGCGTGTGCTAATAAGTATACTGTTTGAAAGCTAGTAATTAAAAAAGCTGAATAAGATTGCTGCTAATTTACTGTTTTATAAGTTTATCGAGTTTTTCGAATTCCACAGTTGTCAGTTGCGTGCGGCTGTCATAGAAAATCTGAATGTTAATTCACCGTAACTCTACGATGTTTCTCTTTTTGCACATACTCTACCTACCAGTTGAACAACACGTAGCACCTATTATTGATAAAGGCCCGGGGTGTGGCCAAGAACGCCTTGCACATCACATAAGGCAAATAGTTGAATATGGAGTTACGGAAAATAAAATCCCGAAATTTGAGGATGGTTTGTACTCATGACACCCATACATCTGTAGAAAACAGAATTAACCTTGCATTTCGTTGCAATTCATCATAGCATGAACGAGTAAATCATTCATTGTCATATCGTTAAATATATTCATATCTCAAGGTAAAACTCATTAGCATGAATATCACTGTTTATGTCATCTGAAAATGTTTAAATTTTAACTAACATTTCATTGCGATAATGTGCACTAACCATCCATTGTTGTGCATGGGCCGCCTATCTAGATGCAGTCGACAACCGCACGTATCTGCTGGACGAGAATGACAACGCCTGCTTGGGTTCGTTTCATATCTATTATTATTATTAACATTTTACTAATAACCAAGAATCGCATATTATAAAAATAACGAGTAGGTATGTGAAATTACAAAATAATGTATTGTGATCGAGTAGCCTAAAATGTACTATGCTGCTGCAGTACTTTACTTAAACTTCATTATGACTAAGGTAATTTCTGTCTTTATCACCTTCCAAATAAAAGACAGAAATAGAATGATTTAAAATTATTTAGTGATAAACGTATATAGCGAGACGTCGTGCAAGTGAGCCTAAGACACAGTATGAAAAAATTGTTGTTTTGCTATAAACATTACTCAAGTTCATTGTATAAAGTCATTACTTTCCACCAAATGTGTTTCATTTTTCAAGTTTCTAGTTTTTATTTATATGTACCTAGTTGATGTCTTTTCAGTTCAAAATTTGTAATACATTTTGCAAGTAACTGCTGGGATCTTAAAGATCTGAAATTTTACATAGGTACCTAATTAATAGATACGTATATATAACTTCGGCGACAAATCTGTTATGGTACGGTGAAACCATAAGTGCGTATGTTGCAGCTGAAACATTGCTATATGCTTCATACAGAAATATGTAAAAAACTAATTTTGGCTTAGCCAATTAAGAAGGTATTTAATAAATGGTTGTTGTCCTTTCTTATTACATTTTTTGTTTAGTATCGCAATATCTGACAGTTTATACGAGGCCAAAAATTGCAATTCAAGAAACAAACAATTTTATTCAGGTTCCATTTTTGGTGTGAAATAACTTGTTGAAATCGGTACCATGATAGTTCAAAAGTCACAATTGTATGTGCATCTTACCAACTTCGACAAGTTATTTCACACATTTTGGTAAAAAAAAAATCACCTTTTTTAGTGACCCTTGCTACTTACGGGATCGATTGTTATTCACCGTCAATGATGATATCATCAAGTTAGGCGTAACACTTTTCAGTTTTCGCAGTGTAACTCAAAAACTTCTGAACCGAATTTGATGAAATTTAAATGCGACCACCTCGGAAGCATACTCTACCAAACACAAAAATAATTTTGAGAATCAGTCCTCAAATGTGGGAGAAGTCGGCTAACATACACATAAAAAAATACATACAATACGTACCTCCTCCTTTTTTGAAGTTGGTTAAAATACTCATTAAGGTTCGAATCCCGTCCGAATATGTGATTTTTTTTTACTAAAATTGCAATGTGTCTCGCTAAGTGGTTTACGAATTATACAATAAAAAAATTGATGCCAAGTTTACCATAATTGTTTACAGACGAAGATTTCCCCGAACAAGAGATGGAACCTTCGCGACTACTTCCGGAGCCTACCCCCAAGTATCTGGAGCTAATGTACGACAGCGAGGCGGGCGCGGGCGGGGGTGCGGGGTGCGACGGATACGAAGTGCCGCGCACTCCGGTGACGTACCTACCGTTCTCTCGGCACAGCATTGTCGGTGTGGCTCCCAACAGACTGATCAAGCCGCCATTATACAGGACGCACTCGTTACGAACCAACACGCGTCCCCCTAACGCCACCATTATTCCACTCCGGAATGGAATCGTGAAACGAGCGTCTCTTTGCGACGAGCTCCAAGCGACCGACGGCGCCGGCACGTGGCGACGAGACCCGGCCGCGATCGCGACACGACGCGACCAAACTGTTGCGCGACCTCCACGCTTAGATTTAGACTTCGACAAACACGTATTCAAGACTCCATTTTAAACTGTGATATTAGGGAATCTCGTACGGCGTTGTGTCAATGATCTTATATTCAAAAGTGGTAGATTGGTATGTTAGAACTGACGCGAGCCAATGATGTCCCAACTTTCGCGCATACAATAACGTATTTTGCTTACTTCAACGTCATTCTATGACGGATAGCATATATCGTTCAACAATAAATATGGCTTTACAGCCACATTTGTCATCATTATTAATTAATTTGTCATCATGTTGCTGTACGCGAGTACCATATCTACCTCTTTTTAATATAAGATCATTGCGTTGTGTATATTTCTTTCCACCGATCTACTTCTTTTTTACACTATTTAAAATTATTTATTTTTCATTAGCCCGTAGGATATTGTAAATAATGAACGAGTCATTTCGATGTATATATTAGTGTAAGCCGAGAGGCGTGTGTATAAGAGTAGGGGACGACAATAAAAATCATGTGGACAAAATATTGCATTTATTGTAAAATGTTGCCGATTAAATATTTTGCCATAATCGTAAAACATACGTTTTATTATTACAGTTAACACGTAACTATATACTAACTGACAAAAAGAACTTTATTTTATAATGTCGAAGTTTGCTTCTTAGTCCTAAGAGGAACCTATCTGTCTAAGTAATAGTAATAAAAAAACAATATTATATAAAATAAAAATAAATCGCTTTGTAACCTCGAACGATTTAAAAACAACGAAATTATAATTATTTACGAGAAGGAAGAAATTATTATCTTTACTATTTTGATTAACTTTGGAACAAACCCTACGGACTCTCTTTAAATATACTTCTCCCCATCATAGATTACAGTTGGCAAAAATGTTTGATACTTAGTTTAATAAAAGCTTTGTCAAACAGGTGGCGTAGCGTAATTTCAATTATGCTACGGAATCATTCCAATGTCCGACACAAAATCCGAACTCGCAGCACTATGCGGGAACTTCTTGAAAAGCTCTCCTTACGCCGCCGCCTGCTTGACAACATTTAGAAATGAACAATAAAGGTCTTAGCTAACTTACACGACTCCGCTCGTACCCGGCAAAAAGATAATAATTCTAATATGGGCTTCAAGTACTGCTCTATATGTACTTTACATTGGCAACGTAAATTAACCGACAGCTCGCTGTCAGCGAGCTTGCTGCCGTCAGACTGCTCGGGTAGTAGACACCTAGCTTATCTCGTTTACCGCTTGCTTACAAAAGCGGTCCGCGCGCTGACTGCTACTGGTCGCCGCGTTGCTTCAATGGAAACTGATCACGAACTGTGTATATCGCGGAAAGCTAAAGCGGTCGGCGCGTGGACTGCGAGCAGTCGTCTTAGTTGAGGACGGTGTTGGAGCAGAGTTGTGCAAGTGGGCTAAGTTGCAACCTTATTACCTATTTATAACACTAATAACTAACAACGTGGAGCTTATATAATGTAAGCGATCCCCACATTTCTCTAGTCATCAAGTGCCTGTTGTATGATCCTTTACTCCTTTTTTATTTCGTCCAGGCTAATAACCGCAATATATAACTTGACTTATTTGATATATTCCTTCAAGAGTCGTTATATTATAACAATGACATTTCTATTGTGTTTGGCCCTGTGATGACCAACGACCTTTGATGGATTATTGGCTGTGGATAATTTCACAATGCTGCCCGTGTCATAAACCGTGTGGAATTTAAACAGTAGAAGTATAAAGAAATTAATTATAATTGTTTATTTCAGTTACACACACTCATTTATGGCTTGTTACTATGTTATTCAAATGAATCCATGGTTTTCGGATAGATGCACGAAAATTTGACTTACGCTTCCTATAAGTAATGTTAAAAACAGACTATATCAATCCAAAGACTCCAGCCGCATATGTGGTGCTTACAGAATGGAAGCGATTGCCCATTCCCACTGCTTAGTTTGATTTGGTATGTGGTGATGACCGCAGATAATATAATAATATAAAAATGGTTGTCTGTAAAGTCGGTTTACGGACGATAATTTTACGTGATAACGTCATAAGACAAGCCGAATGCTTAAGCCGGTCGTGCCTCTATCGCTTGTTCTGCGCTCTCGCTTGCACGCTCGGCTCAGGCGTAACGTGACAATGCTTTTTCGTGGGTGCAGCCGGCGTACATCGATTTATAAGACGTTATCATGTCCAAAATGTAAGATAACTAAAATTAATAATAATCTTATACACTAAGAAATAAGTTTATGCGGAGTTTATAGAATTTAAACTGTCCATCACTATTCCCCGTCTTCAACTGTCTCCTGTTTCATCCGTTTCTCCTGCTTGATCTGGTCCGTGGTGGTGACGGGTGGTACGAGAGGCTCCTGGTTATCATCATCCTGCGCGTCATCCTTGCTGTTCTCGTGCAGTAGCACATACTCTCGCTGCGAGAATCCAAACTTGACTACATCTTTTTCGAGCAGTTCCACGTAGCGCCTCGTCTCTATCTTTTTGTTGTTCACAAATGTGCCGTTTGCGGACTCTGGAAAGATAGTAAAGCTTTAGACAAATCATCCAAGACTATGTTGATGAATGCATTTGGTTTTATATTATCACGTGACGGGACGCTTATGACGTGGATCTGGTTATAGTAGTTGAAACCAGGACGAATATACTACTTAGTACTATTTGTATATACCTAGATCGATGACATAAGGCCTGACGCGGCGGCCCTGCGAGCCATCAGCGCGCGTGAAGGCCGTTGCCCGGTACTGCAGGGCCGCATGCTGTTTGCTGATGGAGGGATGCTCCAGTGAGATGTCCACCACTTTCTTGTCGCGACCGATCAGGAACGCAGACTGACGGTGGATGTACAGGATCGGGAGCGCCTTGTCACCTTTGAATGGGTAGAATCTGGAAGGAATAGAGAGCATAGGTAATTTTTTTGATTTTAATGAAAGTGTATTACTATAACAGAAAATGCACAAAACCATTTGATAATCAGCACCAGATCAAATTTCAGCACAATATAGTGCTTTACTTTTTTTATCGACTACTTTTACAAGGCAACAAATGGGGACCATATTTTTTCAGCACCAGATCAAATTACAGCACAATATAGTGCTTTACTTTTTTTATGGGTTCAACATCATTTACAAAATACACAATACTGTATTAAAAAAATATTTTGTTTGGTATTTTTATATTTGTAAATATTTCTTTTATACTATCAAGTGATGAGACGGTACGACTTTCCATTGACTGCCGCCGAATTAAGGGGGGAGGGGGGGAGGGGTTTCCCTCCCCCCTCTTCTAATAATAAGCACGGGAACCCCCCCTTTTTTACTTTTTTTTTAATTTTCCTAATTTTATGGATTAAAATTAAGATAATATTTTTTAATAGATTGGCATGAAATAGGGGGTTGAAGGGGGGAAGGATAGGGTCCTCCCTCCCTTTTTCACCATTTTTATTACAAGGTAATGCATAGTTTTTGAGTTATGCTTATTTTTGTAAAATCATGACCTCACGTTATTTAACACTTCGCTGATCTAATTTATTGTTTTGTTGGATGTATAACTGACTTTTTAGCGCTTCGCCGGCCGCTGCCGCGGCACGCTCGCTTCGCTCGCTCGGCTCGCGCGTTGGTTGTCGCAGTTTCAACCTAACCTAATTTTTTTTCGTGTGGTGTTCTTATTTATAATGTCGTTAGATTTCTGTATATTGTTTTCTTGTAAAATATGCATAAGAGGGTTATTGTTACCATCAGAGACCAAACCCTTACCCATCCCCACAACATTTAATATCAATCTTGTGCCAGTCAATTCATAATTCAACCCAAAATTAATAATAATTGTAAAAAATTTAAAATAAATAAATAAAATAAAATTTAATTTAAATTAATAATTATTTACGTAAATTTATATAAAATAAAATGTTACCGAATGTACCACAACTTTACTGTAGTTAAAACGAAACGTTCAATTGCGAGAATTCTACATAATCTGTGGTATGGATTCACGTAAATATTGCAAAAATAATTGATTTTCAATAAATTTTTTCTCAAAAACTACGCGTTTTTTGGTATTGAAACTTGGCGTGTGTTCATATAATAACGTGACCTTTCTGTGAAAAAAATATCAACCCTCAAACCGACGTCAGGCAATGGAAAACTGAGCCGATGAGACAGGCAAGCCTGATAAAAAATTAAGAATGTGAAAAAAACAGAAGAACAAAATCACACAGTAAAATAAACACAAATATGTGTGAGTGTGTATTAGCTTTCCGAATGAGGTCAAAATCAATTTTACTTTATTATCACTGCAGGCCTACCAGTGACATTTATATGCAATCAAGTTTAGGTCAGAAGATGTATTGACGAATTGTTGCAGCGCAGAAATGAGTAAACTGGCGAATTTAGAGATTTATAATAAGTAACTTGTCTGTGAACGATTATATTGATTGTACACGATTGAATTTCAAAATTGACTTGGACTATAAAAATATTCAAGAGTCATGATATAGTTAGATTAGAAGTGCCTAAAAATATATATGGATTTGTGTTTCTCGCCATACCTATCACTACGACAGTGGACTTTGTAACTATTAAGTAAGTACATATTAACTAGTAATAAGAATTAGGAATCATATATCAATACATCCACAATGAGACGCGAGTTAATTTTATATCATTCATGTAAGAACATCATTATACTTTCCAAAAACCACCTACAGTAAGGAGTAAAGCCACAAAATAGTAAAGATTTCCAACGCACCCATACCTACTACGAGAGATGAACA
This sequence comes from Selenia dentaria, assembly GCA_917880725.1. Lineage (NCBI taxonomy): Eukaryota > Metazoa > Arthropoda > Insecta > Lepidoptera > Geometridae > Selenia > Selenia dentaria. The sequence continues at coordinate 14,924,780 of OU862893.1, read as the reverse complement.
TATGCATAGTTTGGTCTAACGTTTGATAAGTCACTGAGAAACCCAAAGTCATTCATTCAATCGGTCGTCGAGCAGTTCCTAAACGGCTAAGTATATTGGACGTAATGGTACAAAATAAATGCGATTCACTTTAAAAATTTTGTATTCTATTCTATTTAAATTTTATTTAAAACGAATCGTTTACTGTTTCTGTAATTTTTGACAGAACTGCTCACAATCACCGTAATTATTGCAGTTCGTAGCGTGGTCGGTGAAATCGCAAAATGACGTCCTAGGTGCCGTATCCATGACGAATCAACGAAAGCGTGACAGCGTAGACTTGTGTGAACAAGTCTACGCTGTCACGCTTTCGTTGATTTGGAATGACGATCACAGCGCCAAAATCGATCAATTCAATTGGAAAGCAGGGTATGTTTGTTACTTTTTCACGCTGAAACGGCTCACTGGATTAGAATTACATTTGAAACGGAGATAGCTTATACCCAGGATTAAGACATAGGCTTGTTTATATCCCGATTCAACAGTTAGTACCCGAGGGATCACGATTATCTTATTCCTGCAGACTAGTGAATATCTAGCAGTATAAACACTTACCTCCACCTCCTCTTTGGTTGTTTAGCATCATCAGGCTCGGTGTACTTGATAACGACTCCATTGACGGTGTTTGCATCGGCGGTCAGTTTACCCGACAGGCCGAAGTTTGGTTTCTCCTTTTCATCATCTTTGCCGCCCTCTTTTTTTACCTCCGTTTTACCCCAACTGTACTCTTTGTCACCTTCAGTTTCTGCAAACCTAAAACAGATAACAATACTTTATATAAATGTATAAAAAATAGGAATAAAACAATTGCACAGGTCTAGTTTGACATTAGGACACAGAGCAAGAGATTAATATTTTTGTTTAGTTTTATTTTCTAGTCAAATTTTGTTTAAATGGTCTTTAACCCCGTTTTCAGTAACTCTCGGAAATACCTAAGCATTTCAGAATTGGATGCAGCAACAAATTATTATTTAATAAATACCAAACCGACTTCCCACTACTGAAGTATGTTTTACTATATAACTTGGTACATCTATAATACTATTATCTGAATGCAAATACTATTTTTTTCGATTATTGAGTATAGCTCAATCAGTTCTCCACCAATGATGATGACATGTAAACGGGCCCAATTTGAGGCTAAAACAAAAACTAGTTTATCCAGTCCAGTATAACATTTTGCGTGGTTGTATATAAATCTTTAATTAAAGTTTGTTGAAAATTCGAATAAAAAGTATATAATATATATATACTTTAAAATAAATTAATTAATTAAAAACAAAAAAGAAACCGACTAATAGCTTTAAAATACTTTGGTTAAGAACTAATATTCCCTGATTACGAGTTCAGGCTGCCATCACCGTGTGAAACCTTAACATCGTTATTACAAAACGTGGACTAAAGATAGTCTCAAGATTAAGGCAAATTTCATAATTGAAATTCCCAGGTTTAAACTAGGGACTTCATACTCATAGGGATCTTTACGGTTTTTAATAAGACTGTAAATGTTAGAGAATGGTGCGGATTTTAACTAACGCGAACGATTTGTCACTTGATACGAGTATGATAATTGGCCGTACTGTAGGCGCGTCACAAACATAACTATAATGGTAAGTTTAGTCCTTTTATCGGTACTTCTTACCCATATATAAAACATTTTTATAGAATAGAATAGTATATTTTAATAAAACCTATAATTTGTTAACTCCGACACCGATATTTAGGTATCACACTACTGATTCATGGCAATACATGGTGCTTAGATGGTATCTTGAATGAGATGTACTTTAACTAGTAAGTCGACGTTCCTCTCCACTTTAAAATTCGCTTGACGACGGTGGATGTTAGTCTTGAGACCTCAATCTGTAACCTTCAACAGGATTCGATGTAACGCGTCTTTTAACCGATGAATATCATGCTTTTAGTGGGCTGCTAACACCTGTTTATGGACTATGCCAGAAATGTCGAAAATAGTGGTTTATAAATAGGTTCTAGAAACAAGCACTCGATAGACCATTTTCAAGGCTCAGTGACCAACCAACACATGCTAGCGAACTAGCTTAAAAACTAGCAGAAGATTGTAAGGACCTGGATTTCTTGTCTCTAGAGCGAGGCGGGGGCTTTTCCTCTCGGTCGCGGTCACGGTCCCGGTCTCGGTCCGGGCGGCGCTCCTCCCGTCGCTCTTCCCGACGTGGCTCACGGCGCGCCCCGTCCCGTGTCCCATCCCTCGTCCCGTCCCGTGTCCCGTCCCGCGTCCCGTCCCGTGTCCCGTCACGCGTTCCGTCCCGCGTCCCGTCCCGGTCCCGGTACCGATCCTCCCCCTCCGGTTCTCTATCTTCGCGCGGTTCGGGACGTCTGTTGTTACGTTCTTTGTATCGATCTTCTCCGCTGATCGCCCTCGGCTGATTGTTGCTGAAAGTTATTTTATACATAATCAGCCGTCCTCTCTGAGAAAGAAGTTGGGCCATAATCCACCACTCAGTGCGGCTTGGTGGATAGGCTAGTGGCCAACCCACGTCGAAATTTTCAGGCCCCTCGAAGGCCTTCGAAATAGCCTAACGACAGTTGTCTTAAGATAAACAACTGTTATTCTATGATTAAGCCTAAAAAATTAAAAATCGCAATACAGAGCTTGTGATTTTATTCTAGTTGTCAAATAATAATACCTATATTATAGGTTATTTCGATATATAAATTATCACTATTTATGAATATAACTAAAGCTATTTACGATATTCTTTATCACTATACTGGTGCCGAGTTCTATGCAGACTAAAGGTAACCAAACTTTCAGTCATTATTTTATTATTGTGACAAATATTTTACTTTTAAATGAACGAATATAATAACTACACTAAAGATACAATAACCTCAGACCATACCCAGAGTCTGAGTTTAAGTGAATTTTTTTTGTTAGCATTTGCATTTTATTTATCATTTACAGTAGGCTAGGATTTTTTTGCGAGTCCATTAGCTTCGGAATAGAAGTGTACAAGCATTACTATGATCATGTTTGAAGGGCACTGTAGCAAATTAAATTAATGGGCAAATGGCACTAAAAGATTGTATCTCGGGGTTTGGAATACAGGCAATGCCGACTAGAACTTTATAATTAAGTTCTAAATGGCATTGTCATGGGCAGACGCTTATCATCAGCCAAAATGTCTTGGGAAAAAAGAAGAAACATTAACTAAATGCGTGAATAAAAACGCATTTTTCTTTAAGTAAACTTCGAAGATAATAGTACGATAGCTTTTATTGCGCTATAGTTTATTAAAAAAAACTATGCATAAGAAAAAATGCAAGAATTGGTTTAAAATATATCAATAAAAGCTTAATCGTAGGTAAAATTATTGGTCAGTTATTTTTCATATTTCAGCTTCCAATTTAACGACTCATGCACACCATACATTACTGAACTTAACCAAGTTATAACACTGTTTGTAACACTATATAACACTGTTGGTTGGATTTGGTACTGCCGCTGCACGGTGTGCCTACCTACTTGTAAACATTGCAATGAGAAGGCTATTTACGTACATAATAAATTATATTGTATTTAAATTATAGTATTAGGAAGTATAGTATGTGATCTTTATGAACCAACAACAATACACAATAATAGGTGACAATAGGCACTTTGTGACAAACCTCCCTTAAAAAATGAAGATACCTACACTCACAAAAAAAAACCAATATCTTCGGCTGCATATATACCTTGGATTTAAGACCTTGCTGCAGTAATGATAGTAATAAGAATGATTATAATATTCTAATCCCGCTGAAAAGTTTAGTTCATCGATGATATTTCCCAGCACATAGTCACAATGCAAGCTAAATATAAAAAGTTATATACATACTCATGCAGTCGTTCGCTCACTTACTCTTTCACATTTATAATATTAATGAGTTAGATCCAAACCTCTGATGCTGTGGTGGCGGTGGTGGTCTATCAGGCCGGGATGGTGGTTTCTCGCGGCGATCGTCCCGCGGTCTGCAGGCGACAACGCATTAAATTAACATCTTACTGCATAAAATTGCATTTCCTTACGAGAAAATACACTTTGCAGGGTAAAGGCCAACACAGACGACAAACATATATAAATATAGCTGATTATTGGTCTTATAATCCATCTTGTTCGAGAAAGTATATTCGATTAATTGTTTTTTAGATATATTTACACTACCATTTCCACTACCATTCGAAAAGAGGCGAAGAGTTCCTCGATAGGTGCGAGCAATATGGGTCATACCTGTTGCACTTAATAACAATCAATCATTTAATCAATTAAAAAGTTTCGATGCAATTTGATCTGATACAGTGATGTGCGCTAATAAAAAAACGGGCCTGCCGACGCGGCATAGGTCTTATTCGAATCGTTTCTTTACTATTTTTATCAAAATATTACATGCAAGTCACATTTGATTAGTACAAATTAAATAAAAGATGAGTTCTAGCAGTGAAACTGAATAATTAACACCAAAAAGTGTAAAATTAAACGCAGAAACTTTGATAAACAACTTACTACCAAACAAATTGAGAGAAAATATCAATGTTCGTTGCTACTAAAAGCATCTGTTTATTTAGTTTTCTCACAGAGAGGTAGAAAAGCAGAGTGTGAAACAAGGTATCACAATTATTTAAGCTCGAGTGTCGTACTACGAGAATGAATCTTTGAATAACCCTCCTCCTTCCCTAATTCGTCCACTTTACGAGTATATGGGATGAAAATTTAGATAATTCAATGCAGGCTTGTATGATGAAAATATAATTAGCGTCACAAAGTAAATAACATTTAAAATTCCATTAAGGCAGGATACGAAACATTTTATTCACACTGCCTTTTTTGTTTATTGCAACTGTATATAACAGCTCAATCAGAAATCAATGGATGTCACCCAGCGAGTCAATTATAATTTTGAATATTAACCTTATAAATATTGCTATTGTGGTTTTCCTTATTTATCGGCTAAGGGACAACATTGTCGATTAGTCGACATGACATTAAGTTCATGACAGTACAAACTATGAGTATCTGTGTCACAGGTGTACTAGATATGTGATAGCTTGTCTGTATACATCAACGGTACGATTACGTTACACTTACGCACATTTTCGTGCTAGGCCCACTGAATGCATGTCGTCTGCGTTGGACCCTGGTCAAGTCACAATACACACATTATATGGATATCCATCAGTGACAAGCATTTACAAACAATAATCCAATTGATCTAAATCCGATTAGTAAATATTCTTATACGATAAACAAACCAAGATGTTCATTAAAATATGATACAAAAAGCTGTGATTGTCCGATTTCATTTAATTTAATAATTTCCAGAAAAGACTTACTTGTTTGCCAACATCCTTATTGAAAATTTTATTAGCGTTATATACAATAAAATGTGAAACACGTAGAACCAATTTATTTGGACACTCCTAAATATTAGACTTACCGTTACTTTGGAAATAAACGCTGGTTTGCCGATGTTACCTACTAAAGGCTCATCCAGTCGTGGATATTTCAGTTTCAATGTATTATTCTTTATTGTAAGATCCCATGCGCCATCGATATTCTTGTATCATATAAGTGGTATCATAATTTCGTCCATTGTTTCTGAGCCCGATCTTGTATCACAAAAACGTGTTACACGAAAAAAATACATGTGCTCCACTGATAAGGTTTTATAGTTCTGAATTCAAGGTATTGTTCATTGTACAAAACAAGATTTCTAGCTTTTTTTAGATGTTCGTGTATTTTCATGACATCATCAATGGTTGTAGTTGTGAACAAATGTATATGGATTGAAAATCCATGTGTATGCTTCTCCAAGAACATTTTAGATATAAATAGGTTCAAGGCGAGTTTATATTTTTTCATAATCCTGTTTCGATCTCTTTTTCTGATATGTATTTCTGTGACTATTTCAATGCTGTTGCTTCGGTGCTATATTGTAATACACAGACTTTTCAACCCACTTTTACCTTGACAAAAGTGATACAAGATTTTTTAAGACGCATTCCGCTTCCACTTCAATGTTATTGCATAGTTTCGGTCCAAGGTGTTTTAAATAAATTGTGGATAACGTATTGTAAAATTACCTTTCATTTCCTTTTCATTGCTTTCCTTTCGATATTGAAATCTAGTGAACATGCATCAATCTACTTATTAAAAACAATGTTCAAACGCCAAATATGTTCACATACAATTTATGTACAGCACAGAAATACCTATTTTATTTTCATTATCAGTGTATTAAGTAGAACTTAAATTTCTATGCTTGTTTATTCATCCACGTCCATCAGGATATTCCGGTGTTCATGAGTCCAGCCAAGGATGTATTAGTGCTCCTGCAATCACTTTTCTTGATACCAATAATGATGTTGCCTGAGCGCAAACAATTATCTGAACTATATATCTCATTTATTATTCATTTTAGAAAAAAGATATTGCTAATATACATCATTGTCGACATGCAGATGATATTCTAATATTTAAATATTAGTTGTTTTGTGGCTTCATTAGGGTTCCTTATTCTTCAGTTTTAGTGTGATACAATTTAGGTGTTTTATAATTAACCATCATGAGTATTGACACTTTCCCATCATTGTATTGTTATTCAAATATTATTTTTGACTACTGAAACCAGACTTAATATTTCTCAAATTGTTCCATCTTCATGAAAATCCTGAAGGTACTCGAGTAGAGTATAACTTTTTTTTACCTTTAATTTTTCTAATATTTTGGTACTCAAATATAGGAAATGAAACAATTTTCTTTCACCTGGATTTGTTTCGGAAAAATTGTAGATTCCGTCATGGATTTGTTATTTGTAAGTATCACATTCGGTTCTTCCAAGTTAAAATCTAAATGTAGTCAATTATATTGAAAAAATCCCATTGTAACTTATTGGAATACACAAGTTCATTATTTATAATTTTATGAATAAATGTATTGTGTTTTATATTTAGGCGACATGACGCTAATATATGCGATGTTCTCTGGTCTCCATTAGAATCATAGAAGTACAAATGATCAATATAAGTACTCCCAAAGTGCTACACAACTAGACAGTTCATAGGTGCCTAGAGTGATTATTGTCTATAGCGCAAATAGAGAAATATCTTTGCAACACCGACATGTTCTGATTGTTATTATTTTCTGTAGAGTGGTCACTGTAAAAATAAATATAGTTATTTAACGTCGCGGATGTTGTCGATATTTTCTCTCATCAGCACACACATGCTAAGAACAATAAACTGTTTTTTTTTCGTACAAAAAATATCAAACCTTAGTGTGTGGAATAATAGCTTTAACTAACTGAAGAAAATTATCTAACTATATTATTACATAAAATATTAGGGATAGGTACCTTTCTACGTGTAATGGCTCTTCTCTGTATCTCTCTCTTCTCTCTGGGAACTCTTGGTAACGCTCTGGTGGTGGTGGACCGCGCCTTTAAAAATACAGAATGTACCTGTTATGATGATGTAAGTAAACTCATATAATATAATTTCCCCATTATTCATAAACATGTGATATTTGTCATGAGTATAATTATCCTTGTCATTTACTGTAGATTTAAAACACATTTTAATAAGTTCATGTATAAGAGAATTAAAATGTAAACTGATTGTTTAGATTAGACAATTGCTTGGAAAGCCAGTATGTCATAGGTATATAAAATGTAACTGGTATGGGCCCCTGACACCCTTTATTTTTTGTCATTATGTGTCTTTTAGTTTTCCGTACGGAAATTTATGATTGAGGACATTTAACTCTATACTTTCCAGAGGGCACTTATATGGAACAATAATCAATTTCAAGCATTTACGTAGGTTGTTTGAAAAGAAATAAAAATATCTATGGATCCACCTGGTGGATCGAAAAGGAAAAAGGGGGGATCGAAGAGTTTTTTTCACGGAACCTAAGGGTTCCATGAAAAATTGCTTATGCCCTACCATACCATTAAATTATAAGTCATAGTCAAAGCTGGGTATGTATTATGCATTCACCTTTGCTGGTGGTAAACCAGTTACATAAGTGTAATTTTCAATGACAAATAAGTGCAAACATAACCTACCTGTCTCGTTCGTCGAAATTTCTTTTCGGACCTCTTTCTTGGTATTGGTTGTAGCGATTGTTGTAACCTACGAAAAAACAGCTATGTAGATATAGACGGTCGTTAGGAAAATTATGCTTTTAATTATGTGATGACTTTTCGTACTTTAGATTCAAAATTTCATTAACCTATGGAACCACTGTTGGACATAAAACTCTCTAGCTGCACGCCTCGGTACACCATCTCCAGCCTCATTGCACCATGGGAATGTGTGGTTACTAGAAGCGCAGAGATCAAGTTTGGTTCCCTTTGAACTTAAAACTAAATACTTTATCTAAGAGAGCAGGGCAATTCATAGAATTCAGACAAGATCTTTCTTAGAGGTAAGCAATCAAATGTTTAAAAAATATCAGGCAAGTAAAACTTCATGGTTCGAGTTTACAAACAAACGTGAGTCTGTGTGATTCATAATCTAGAGATTAGTTTATTGACGCAGAATTTCCATATTATCTAGTATTTCTGAATCAGTGGTCAGCCGACGTAATATAAATGAGGAATATTTTACAGCGGGGATATACCTCTAGTTTGTTCTCTGGAATGATATGTGTCTTCCCTTGGTCTTCTCTGATACTCTTCTCCAGGTGGCACTGGCCGGTTGTGCCCTTCATATCTGGAATTCCTACAATGTATAATTTTATCATTTTTATTAATAGACGAAAACAATCCTAGGGATACAAATTAAATTCAAAAGAAACATAAAAGAAAAGCATGTCTAGCGTCTACTGACATTCATACAGGCACGACTCCAATATAGCAATCTATACAAAGTACTACTAAACCAAAGAGATAACTCAAAATCCACAACATCAATCTTGCCTCAGCTCAGTACCTTTGGTATTGAAAATCTCTTTGTCCTCTTTGATAATCACCAGTGGGGTGACCACTGAATTGTGAACTTTTATGGAGTGTATTTCTATTGGAATATTCAAGCTCTTGTTGATATGGTTCAGATCTGCAATGTTTGTGCAATTCTATATTCTGGCCAGACTCAGCACTTACATTTTATCAAACAGATCATGTTATTGGGTCACTACAAACTTCCATAAAGTTTATTGCAATGCCTTAAGCTAAGCAGGTCATCCTCAGTAATCATTCAATACAAGTCTTATATTCAATACAATCTCACCTGAGGCCGTATCACAAATAATCTGCGAAAATGTATTCGTATCGTAAGCGTCAACGCTTCACACTTCGGCGTACAAACTGTAAGTTATCTGTGTCACAGATGTCCTCGATACTTGACAGCTTGTACCATTTCACGTAAACGACACGTTACGTTACACTTACGCAGTTATTCGTGCTAGGCCCACTGCAGTGCGAGCATGGATCGTCGATTAGATAAACTTCACGTAAATAAACTGTTTATATCTATCGCACCTTGTCTCTATCATCGATCTAGCCGTGATGGGTATATCGCGGGCTGTCTTTTATCGATAATAACTGTAAAATTTTATCCTATCAACAACATATGCTTGCCATGTTATCAATGAGGTATGTATATAAGTCCAGTCATCAGTTTAACAAAGTACAAGCTCTGCCTAGTTTGGGACCTTGAGTGGATAAAAAAAAGTCATGAGTATTTTAATGATTGTGCATCGTATTTCCACTTTGAATAAAATATGTATGAATGAAACTAACGTCGACAGTTGCGTAACGATTAATAATATTGTTAATATAACTGATGATTTGTGAATAATAATAGAGAAATGCATCCTTACACTGGCTAGTGAACGTTGTAGGTATGATAACATATCAAAAAAGTTAAAGTTGTAGGATTCTACCTTTCATTGCGCTGCCTTTCATCATACTGATATTGTTCCTGGAACCGTCTCTCTTTACTGGAGCCGCGATAAAAGCGCTGAACCTCTCGTTCTCGCTGCCTTTCGAATTCATCTGCTGGTGATTCTGAGCGGTATTCTTTCCTAATCAGAAAAATAATCGAAACCAAAACATATTTTACTAAGTCATAACATTTAACAGGCCGCTCGCAGAAGGGACCCTAGGATTCCCATAGACTAAAACCCCGATATAGATCCCTTGTAAGATTTTTCTGTACATGATAATTCTTTACAGCTCAATAATTTCTACTATTTTCTAGTACCTACCTCTAAGTGTACCTACTAAAATCTTGAATATGCATGTTTATAAAGATCAATTATCATAATAAAATTAAAATAATAAATAACTGTATGTTTTTTATATAAGATAACCCACAGTTGTGATACTGTTGGTTATCTTATATACACAATATGTACACAAATATCACAAACAAAGAAATACGACAATATTGTCAAAAAACATAAAAGCAACAACTGCATTTATGTTGTTGAAAATGTGAGTAGTGATATATGGATGACTTTTTCTTCACTTGTATGCTTTCATTTAAATAGGCCATATTATTTACAATTGTATCAATAAGAGTATTGTTTACGAAATATGAAGCGCGAGAGTGACTTACAATGTGTCCCTTTATCATTTCTACGCTATACAATGTATAAACTTGCACTACACTAGTGGGTCCAATGGACAAATTCATACTTTAAATACTAAACTACAACAAGGAAGTTCCTTAATAGCAAATCGGAAAAATATGCAACATGAACTGACTGATGCAAACGAACACTTAAAAGTACCTAGCACTCAAGTACACTGTCAGATTAACCCGAATTCAAAATATTAAAAGGTGAAACTGTTTTACATATAGCTAAGCACTTGATGATCAATGAAGACAGATAATTATATTTTGTTCATTTGTTTTCACTACATGGCCACATTCATTTCAGAAGGATGTATCTAGACTCGAGTTGAAATGTGAATACAATTTTATAGCATTTACTTTAAAGTCTTACCACAAAATAACATCTTTTTGGATACACCACGTACACATAGGCCACAGAAACTCTCCAACGATACCCTCAACCTCATGGTTGAACGACGCTCCTTAAAACTGCAGTCTTCGGATGATGCTGAAGCATATAGGCTGCTCAATAAACGAATATGGAAGTCCTTGCGACACGACATCCGGATCTTTAATACTAATCGTATTAAAGAGACGATTGAGCGGAACAGGGGCTCCAAAGTGTTTGCAAAAGACAAGTCTATTAGGCAGAGCCAGTTGACGAAGCTGAAGAGAGAAAACGGCAGTGTAGCGTCGACCAAAGCAGAAGTGAGGTAGAGAGTTTCTACGGACAGTTATACTCTTCGGTCGCTAAACCTGTTAGCAGCTCGGCCAATGACCCAAGAGCCAAGCTGACCCGACATCAGCTTGTACGAGATTAGAATGGTCTTGAAACAGCTTAAGAACAACAAGGCGCCGGGTGACGACGGTATCACATCGGAGCTTCTGAAAGCGGGTGGAACACCGGTACTTAAAGTCCTTCAGAAGGTTCAACGCCAGAAGCATGGAACAAAGGCGTGGTGGTGCTGTTCTTCAAGAAAGGTGACAACACTTTAATTAAGAATTACAGACCCATCTCGCTTTTGAGCCATGTTTATAAGCTATTTTCGAAGGTCATAAAGGATCGTCTGAGTCGCAGGTTTGATGAATTCCAGCCTCCGGAGCAAGCCGGTTTCCGAAAAGGCCATAGACCACATCTACACGCTATGGAAAGTTATACAGAAGACCGAAGAGTATAACTTGCCTCTTTGTTTAGCGTTTGTGGACTATGAGAAGGCCTTTGATTCGATCGAGACGTGGGCAGCGCTTGAGTCTCTCCAGCGGTGCCGTATTGACTATCGGTATATTGAAGTGCTGAAGTGTTTGTACCAAAACGCCTACATGTCAGTCCGAGTACAGGAGCAGAGTTCGAAGGCAATTCCATTGCAAAAGGGCGTGAGACAGGGAGACGTTATATCTCCGAAACTGTTCACCGCTGCATTGGATGACGCCTTCAAGCTCTTGGAATGGCAAGGACTTGGCATCAATATCAACGGCGAGTACCTACATAACTCACCTTCGATTTGCCGACGATATTGTAGTCATGGCAGAATCCATGGAAGACCTCAGTACAATGCTCGAAGGGCTCCATCGAGTTTCCCAACGGGTAGGCCTTAAGATGAACATGGACAAGACGAAAATTATGTCTAATTCCCATGTTGTGCCTACCCCAATATCAGTTGGGAACTTAGTCGAAGTTGTTGACGAATACATCTACCTGGGACAGACAGTCAAACTAGGCAGTTCCAAATTCGAGAAAGAGGTCAATCGTCGAATCCAACTCGGCTGGGCAGCATTCCGGAAAATTCGCGAAATCTTCTCGTATAAAATACCTCAGTGCCTAAAGACAAGAATCTTCGACCAATGTGTGTTACCAGTGATGACTTATGGCACTGAAACGTGGTCTCTTACCATGGGCCTCATATATAAGCTCAAAGTCGCACAACGAGTTATGGAGAGGGCTATGCTCGGGGTTTCTCTACGTGATCGAATCAGAAATGAGGAGATACGTAGAAGAACGAAAGTCACCGACATAGCCCAGAAGATTAGCCAGTTAAAGTGGCAGTGGGCAGGGCACATAACACGTAGAACAGATTGCGGAAGGTTCTGGAATGGAGACTACGGACCGGCAAGCGCAGCGTAGGTCGTCCAGCGACACGATAGACAGACGACCTGATAAAAGTCGCAGGACGACATTGGATGCAGGCCGCTTCCGACCAGTCCTTTTGGAAAATTATGGGGGAGGCTTATGTTCAGCAGTGGACGTCCTACGGCTGAGATAATGATGAGACTACAGTATAAATTACACAACAATTTGTGAGTTCAACTTACTGATAGTACGTTCTTGCGGGACGCTCTTGCTCTTCTTCAGATGACCTTTTACGCTCTTTTACTACACTGTGTAGTCGCCGTTCTTTCCGTTCCACAACCTCTGTAACAACAAAAAAATAGTAAGGTTAACAAATACTTCTTGCCTGGATCTGCATTTATTCAACATAGCAATAGTAATAATAACAAATTACATTGGAATCATCAACTCAAATTTCAAGTGAAATGCTAGAAGATTCCGCTCATTGAGGTTTTACTTAACAAGCATATCAACATACAAGGGATTTTCTAAATTTCTAAAATTTCAACTGAGAAAGGCATAATAATCTAATTATATTTATTGAAATTAAACACCTTTGAATGGATTAACCCTTTGAGTACCATTGACGTAAATGTATGTGCGTTTCATTCATAAATCTTTTGTTTTAATATCACAGTTATGAAGGGTTAAATCACATATATTTTATCCAGATGTTTCAAACCTTTTTCAGTGAATGTGGTTTAGTCTACCTGTGTTCACAATCTTCACTAAAAAAGTACTGATTAGAAACATAGGGACAAAAACATAAAAAATCACTTGATTTAATAAGTTTTAAGTAGTTTAATTTGAAAGTATATGAATCGCTTAGACTCTCTAAGAAATCATTATATTTATTGAGGTTAGGTTTAAAGAACTTTATTTCTTGTAAGAACTATTTTTCACTTACAATGAGATTAACTTAAATATATCTAATTACACTCAATCATCTGGCGTGGTTAGTTTTTTAAAGCAAATTATTGTCGTATTGCTTAAGTTTATCCTGATATGCGTTATTATAAACGCATATATATACCTTACTTAAACTTGGTAGCTGATTGTATAGCTTTGCTTCTTCAAATTGAATCGATGTTTTTGCATAGTTGGTACGTGGCTTTATCAAATCAAATTTATTGTTATTTCTCAAATTGTAGGTTATTCTTTTTGTGTGAGCTGTACATATGAATGAATTGATTGAGAGATGATATTTTTAACGAGAATGTAGGTGTTGTACCTACTTGTAAAGTTGTGTCATATATATATATTTTAGTTTTTTCATATAGTACTTTTGTAGGAGTAAGATAGTGGTAATGGAATAGCACTTGTAATGATTTTATTTAGTGTTTTTTGGAATGGATTTAAATTAGTCTTTGAGGCCGATCCCCAAACATCTACTAGATATTCAAGGTGTGATTTTACTAGAGTTATATATTGTCGATCATAGTTTATTCGGAATGCAGTTAGCAACTTTCTGTATTGCTCCTAAGACCGATATCAGCTTAGATCTGACATGTTCAATATGAGCTGTCCAAGTAAGTTTGTCATCTATTCATAGACCAAGATATTTTTCTTTTTCTGACCATTGTATTGGAATGTTATTTATTGATAGCGGGGTAAAAATGGGTATGCTTTAATTTTTTGCGGTATAGATCATAAAGGATGTCTTATTAATGTTGATTTTTAATAAGTTGTATGAAAACCATTCGTGTAATTTATCAAGATCTTTTTGTGCCTTAGATATAATATAATGAATGGATTTCCCATAATAAAAAACACAGGTGTCATCAGCATATATATAATGTCAGATGTCCAGTAAGTCCTATGCTGTTTATATAAAAAAGATGTGTGGCACTCGGAGACTGCCGCGGTAAAGCTATTGCATAGCTGTTTTTATCAACTTATGCAATTATAATTATTTAACCAATGCCATCTAGAGGCGAGTTGCTGAACTAAAGAGACAAGCGTGATATTTCAAAAAGTAATTATAAGTTCTGCTATTCATCTATAGATGGAGTCGGAGTGGGGGGTGTTAGGTTATTTTCGTTATAGAATTTCTGGATTCGGTGTCCACGCTCAAGGCCTGCGATAGAAGCTATGCAATAGCTTAAAATTAAAGAATAGACGGTTGCAACCCACATCTGACATAACTTTGATCAATCAGACTACAACAAACGTCTTCTTCTTCTCTCTTCTCAAAGAAAATTAGGTAAGGATCAAGTGATCTGTCAATGTCGAATTTGTCAAAGTTTGTTTGAGGTTAGAAAACAACTGTGGCCATTCCGTACCTCAGAGCGAGTTAGAAAACAACTAAACAACAACGCCCCCCCCCCGTGCTGGCATCTAGTACTGAATTCGATTTAGGTTAAGTATGTGAAATTTACAAAAACTAAATGGGATGATTGCACTCTTTGGGTATATGTATATTGTTCTGTGCCATAGAGTAATACTAAAATATAAGTTTGGTGCACTTGGACTAGTAAAGAAAATGTCTTAGTCTTTCTGGTTTTTACATAAAAAATAAAGTTGATTATTACACATGAAGACTCTTCTTGACAATTGCATTCCTATTAAAATTAATTTATGTTATCTCAACCTTAACCACTTAAATTATGTTGTATTTCTAGAAATTTTTGTGGTAGCTAAATTTAGATTATTTCATGTACCATTGCTTGTTTTTGATTTTGTATTTTAGTAATGTTATAGTGTGTTTTACCCATTTTATGCAGTTTAACCAGTTGCATTGCAATTTCTGGAAACCCATTGGTCCACTGAACAAGAATAGCACTATTATACATATAATTATTGTATTTTAGTAATGATTTAGTGTTTTACTTATTTTATGCAGTCTAATTTTGGTTGTGTTGCAACTCCTGTATTTCTATTCTGTTCAACAAGAATCGTTGAGAAACAAACTTATCAACTTTACTCCCTACAGCATAATGTAATGTGTTAGGAATTTCAATGGGTGCATGTACCTGAGTCTAATACGGAAAAATATTATGTTTGAGCTGTGAAATCTAAATAATTTGAGATTAGATTATTTTATGGCATTTAGAAAAGTGAAAAGAAGATAAGTGTGGCACAGTTATTCATTAATGTGAGGAATACCAATTTACATAGGTTTGAGACATCGAGCTCCACCTAACGAGATTACAGTTATCAAACTTTCATTGTATATGGATTTGTATTCATACCAATGACACTGGCTGAAGAGCTTCGCGAACGTCGTTGCTTATGCTTTTTTCGTTTTTTCTTTGGAGACACTTCTCCTTCACTTATTGAGCTGCCATTTTCGGCTTCCGATCTGCTGCCAGCGACAGAATCAGAACGCCTCTTCCTTTTGTTATGTTTCTTCTTCTTCTTTTTATGTTTCCGTTTCTTTGATCGTCGGTGATCATCTGAATTGCTATCGGAATCAGAGGAATCAGCACGCTTCTTTTTCTTTTTGTGTCGGTGTTCAGATGCAGAGGATTCCTCACTTTCACTTTCAGAACTGCTTGATCTTTCACTGGCGTCAGAGTCTTCCGAATCGTCCTCCGACGAACGATAACGCTTTTTGGATTTCATTTTGCTCACTTATTTTTACAAAGTTGTAATTCTCTCTCAATTGTCTACAATTTCAACAAACAAAAGCCAAATTCCAAAATCCCATAAAG
Source organism: Selenia dentaria (assembly GCA_917880725.1). Classification (NCBI taxonomy): domain Eukaryota; kingdom Metazoa; phylum Arthropoda; class Insecta; order Lepidoptera; family Geometridae; genus Selenia; species Selenia dentaria. The sequence continues at coordinate 14,908,399 of OU862893.1, read as the reverse complement.
CGTGCGGTGCATAGATTAAATTAATCAGACCATAGGATAATCAGACTTTATGTAAAGATAGATGGCAATCACTAGAGCAAACAACGGAACGTTAGCGGGAAGTTTAATTTTTCAGTGCCATCCTCTTTAAGTCGCGCGCTCGTCTTCCATGTGTGACATTAGTGACGTGAACGCATTAGTGACGTGGAAGACGAGCGCGCGGGTATCGATATCGATATCGATAAATAGGGATGTGCTGTTTGATATCGAGGTAGCAATAAGCGTTCCTATCTAATCTATTAAAATATTGTTAAGTAAATTATATGAAAATAAAAATCAAGTTAAGGATAATTTAATCCATTTATTGAAGAACACATTCTAAAATAACCAAGATTATAATTTATTAAGAGTAATACATATTGTTTACGTTACATATTAAAAATCTTATGTTTTGTGAGATGACGATTCAAAACATGCATGATTATTTGTAATTAAACTTTTTCGTTTCGTTATTTAGTACGTATTAAATACCTAACTATAAATTAATATTCTAAATTTTGTCCCATTTGCTGTCTGTGGGGCAAGATTACAGGCTCTAGCACCTCATCTCGGTATTTTAGAGCAGTCATGTTGCCTTGTATCCAAACGAGGTACGTTCTACCACCGAAACGAATTCCTGCCTAAACCATAATCGTGCCACCTTGATATGCATGAACTTGTTGTGGGTGCTGCAGTCGATTTCAACGTCCAGGTTCTCTCCAAACGCGTACTCTTCGCAAATCAGGATGAAATCCAAACCTGGATTCATCAGTGAAAAGCACAAGTGACCATTGAGAATGGTTCCAGTTTTCGTGTGCAAGAGCCCATTGTAATCTTCTTCCTCGATTGCCTCTCCTTAGCGCTGGTACCCGAAGTGGCATACGAGCACGTAGGTTGACTTCATGCAGTCGTCTTCTCAAAGATTGACCGCTTACCAGCAAACTATACTCTCTCTGTAGCCTTTGAACCAATTGCATCGCCGTTACATTTGGTTGACTTCGTGCAGCATTTACTATGAATCGGTCCTGTACACGTGTTGTAATGTGTTGAGGTCCTCTGTGCCGTTCCACCACTTCCCCTGTGACACGACAACGTGACCAAAGCCTGGATATAACGCTCTGACTGGTCCTCATGGCTTCAGAAACTGCAATTTGGATAGCGCCATGCCCACTGCTCTTAATATTTCGTTCCTGGTCAAGTGTCTACGTCGCATGATTAAATGAACACCGGAGATGCGTTTGACAAAGATTTATAGACATTTATGGAGTTTTAATTAAATAAGAAGTTCGTGAAGATTTACTTCTTTGGAAGAAATTAAATGAATGCGAATTTCATCTTAAAACAAAACCTTATATATACAAAGTTGAATTTATAAAAGGAACTTAATAATGTTTTTATAAATAGTTTTTTTGGAAGGCCAGTACTTTTTAAGTTATTTAAAAAAGTTTTATATATCCCTAGACCATGTTGATTTGTGTATTACTGTAACTAATCAGAGCCCAGGGACCTTACTATCAACTTCGTAAAAACCATGCAAGTTCCGTGCAGTTCTTAAACCTGATATAAACAGTTTTGAATGAAATCATACCATGACACTCATTTAGGTGATGAAGTAGTTGTAAGTAGCTGTTTAAATATTCTTTTCTCAAGGGTGAACGGATAAATATTGTCTCTGGCATTCTAACAATTTACTATTACCAACATTGCAGGCACCTAGACGTTTGTAAGCTAATAAACTGAGTAGATTTAGAGCGACATGTTAACGAGAGTCCATACAAAAAAAACAGGTTAACGGTTTTTCTGCGGTTCGTGAATAGTAGGCCTGGGCAGGCCTGCTTTAAAGTTGTCATGGTACGAATAAACCGGGCAGTTGTCTAGAAGTCCTGTTTTTGGAGCTCATAGTAAGGGCCCTGAACTCGTGTCTAGCAAATAATTACTGCAGTTGTACATCTGATACACAGATTTAGGAAGGGAGGGTATGTGTCGAGAAGGCGTGGCACGGCACGTGTCACAGTAACAAACTCCGGAGAACTCGTTGCCTAAAATCGTAAATATTGGCGCTCGAGAATTTAGTAAATTAATATCAACATTCATTGCTGGTAAAGTTATAAATTGTTTATAGTTATAATTGGTGATCACTATATTTTTCTACTATAGACAGCAGAAGCGTGACGTCACATAATGGCAGTATTTGACATTTTGGGTAATAACAAATTTCGCACGACGCTTTGACGCAGTCAAATGCCGTAGACAAGTCACAAAAACACCTAAGGCAACCTGAGAATTCTCCCAGGCACTAAACACATTTTTTATAAGTTATGTACCTGCGTCTATAGTAGAGCTATTCCTTGTAAACACAAATTGATTTTTATGGAATATTTTGTTAGCACTAGTTACATATACTATACACTTAGTGTCAAATTGATGTGCCTAATACCTATATTTTTTTCGAAAATCTTACTTAGCGTAGGTAGTACTGAAATAGGCCGAAAAATTGTTGGATCAGTAGTACTACCTGATTAGAATAAAGGAACAACTTTAGTGTGCTTCATTAGGTCAGGAAATGCAACTTGCAACACAACTATTAAACAAAACTGCTAGATTGGCTGCAATTATATCTATAATTGAAAGAACAGTCCTGGTTCTGCCGTTTTTTTTTGCATCAAGACTTGAAACTACCTACAATATCTTTGCAATTAACTACTGAAAATTTAGAAAGTTGTGTCACATTCAGTTACCCTTTGGAGTTTTTTTCATTTTAGAGTTTTGGTTGTTAAGTAAGGAATGTTAGTGAAGAAATTCTCAAACTCGGCCGCTACCTCCAAATCCGCTCTTTGTTATTAATCATCATCTTTATTATTACCTAGCTGACCCGCCAGCGGCTTCGCTCACTTTGTCTTGGTATAGTGGTGGAAGTGCCGTTCCGGAACCTCGAGGTCATGGGTTCGATCCTCGGGTTAGACAGTTATTGGTTTTTTCTGAGCAAGAATGACATTCTCAATAACAGTCCGGAGACAGGAACAGTGCCCCATAGATGGCAATAGTCTCGCCCCCTATTACACGATGACATGCCCAAAAACATATAATGGTGAAACGTAGGCGTTGAAAACACCGCTGTTTTCCCCTTCGAGTATATATAGGCGAAACTATTTGTTATGTTGTGACATTCCATTATTATAACAACTTAAAACATAAATAAATAGATAGGTTACTATAAATATCTATTTCAGTTTCAAAAATAAATTTAAACTAGATTACGCTATGGCGTTTTTCTTGTTGTGACAAAGATATGTTGGCCTCTTACATTCTGTAGCACTCTCAATTTACACTTTTAATATTTTTCTTATCAAAACATTGGCTACGCTCTTGATATTTGTGGTTTATTATTATCAGCATTTGTAGATGTTCTGAATTCAATTCTGTTTTCACATTTGTTGTCTAGATAAAACAAATAGAATAAAAATATACAGCAGCATGTAACATTGAAGCCGCTAGTTTGAAAGTCTGTTAAAATTTAAAATTACTTAATGACGTGTTTAGGAATTATTTTATAACAGATACCTAATACTAACATGAAAATTATTGGAAAACAGTTAACAAACACTACAATAGTAATAATGAGTATCCAAAGAATATAACCAAAGTTTCAGAAAAAAATTGAAAAGTGTAGATGAGAGGGCTGCAGAATGTTATAGGCCTCATAACTAGTAGTTATGGAATCGATATGGAAAAATTTCGAATAAATGGGGTGCACATCCCTATTTTATCCCTAATCACTGCGGTCCCAATTGGCCATAATCGATATTAGCGCGGTAAAAGTCGGTCCCTTTCACCGTGAGCGTGATTACGATGGCCCACGCTACGTCATCGATGACGTCATAACTGCCACCATATTGACGATTACATGAACCATGCTCTACACCATAGTCGTCGTGAGCGTTCTGTCAAAAGTGACAGATGTTTGTTTACTTTACAAGGTCTTTACTGGTGTCCCTTCTTTATGATGTAAAAGTCGGTCCATCCATTCCATTATTTCTTTTTAATCCACACACTACATAGTTAACCTTCACATTATGCACGATATTTTTATGAATTTGTTTTTCGCGCGCAAATGGTTCGTTATTGCTACAACTCTGGTCCGAATTAACAACACGCTTACAGTGCCACGAGCTGTCAAAATCGCGATATTTGTCTCGGACCAGCTTTGGTAGACGATAGCACTGTGAGCAAAATTATCGCAAAACGGACCACGGCGAATGTTAGCAGAACAGTTAGGTTTGTCATGTTGGCTTTCGGAGGTAGCCCCGTTTGTCTATTTATTGTCTATTTCCCGTCTCTTCTCTTTGCAGTCGTTGCAGTCTGTACGTAGTACATAATAGATTGTCTGTGACTTAACCTAAAAAAAGTATGTAGGGTAAATAAAAATAAATGCAATGCAAATTTTATGAAATTATTTTAAATAATATATATAAATAAAGCTTTTCAAAACGCCTTAATTTTGTTTAGAAGTGAAAGCGTTCAAAAGAACAAAATTAAACAATCAAAGAAACAGGCAGTAAAGTTATACTGATAACATCAACGTACCTACTCATATTTAATTGGTTTTTGCTGTTGATATAATCGTTTCCGATTATTTTGATCAGCAATGGCTATGAGGAAAAGAAGTGGTTCTGGTTCCAAACGGCACTTGAAGGAGAAAGTTGTACAGATTTACGAGTCATTTTTTCGAGGAGAAGACTTGACGACCGACAATCCTACATTCTGGGATGAATTCTTCCTCCTTAAGCCTAAGATTCCACAACTAGAAGCTGAAATCCAAAAGTTGTCCATAGACCAACTTGTTAGCATGAAGGACAGTATGAATTTATTTGTGGCACAGTGTGTCGAGATGTTAGGCCAAGAACATCACATAAGGTTAGTAAATTTTTACTACTACACTCCATTATAATTCATTCATATATTATACAGCTTTTTCATCAAAACAATGTCCAATGACATTCTTTTTTTTCTCAATATTATTACAGTTTGCAAATGGCAATTATAAAGTGTTTTTAATTTTAGATTAGTATATGGTCTTCAAACCTTAAGTGCGCTTTTGATCACAATGTACCAAAGAGCCAGCCAAGACTCAAATTTGAACATTAAGACTGTCCTGATTGGTGCTGACAATCATGCTGATGCTAAGATGCAAAAACTTTTCGAGCATTGCAGTACTATACTATCAGGTAAATTAAGTTTAGATGTATAATTTTAATTTGTAAACATTTCAGAAATGGTGACTTTTGGCAATATGCGAGATGTAATCTCAAAATTAAAACACATAAGGGCATAATTTTGAATTGTAATGACTATCAAAATAAATCCATCTAAATATATGTTATTTTACTTTTTTTATTTTCTAGGTGATGTTCCAGACAGTCTAAAATCAATGGTGTTGAAATTGTTACTAGTGATAGCAACAGGTCTGGAAAACATTGATGACAACCCTCTGGTGGAATACTTTATGCAGAACTCGTTGTTTGAACCCATGGTCCAATTGTTGTGCACTTCAGCTGAGAGACAACAGCATGGTATACAATTTTTGTACCCAACATTTATGCCTAAATTTACCTGCACATAGTGACCATACCACAGGAACATTTTTCACGTATGCAAAGTATCCTATGTCCTTTTCCAGGCTATATGCTATCTCTGTGCCAAGTTTCATTAAAATCTGTTTAACCCCTTGAATGGCGATTCGCCATATTTGGCCAATAATACATAGATTTCGCAGAAATCTACCTACTTTTCCAGGAACTGCAACGTGTGTGGTTAATAGTTTAAGCAAGAAAGAAGGGCTAAGCACACTTCAAACGAACCAACACTTAGGATTATAGACACAAGGCATATAGAATACTGAGCAAAAGCAAACAGCAATTTAAAGAGCATAAAGTTATTTTCTTTAGTTTTCATTGTTGGTATTTTTGTTTTTGTAGATGTTAGTGTTTTGACTCCTTGCCATCTGTTTATCGGAAATGCTTAAAAAGTTAAGTACATTATGCTGTTTGTTAAGAATTATAGTGTAAAACCGAGTATAGTTGTTTAGCTATGACAGTTAGTTATTTAAAAAAAGTCTTCTATCCCCTTAAAATTGTTAAAAACAGCTTAACATATTTCTTCCTCTGGTCAAGTGGTCCAGGTGTCTTACACGGGAAGATATGTATACACTTATGAGTACTAAAATACATGTTTGAAAGTAGAGAGAGAGTGAGCAGTCTTCAGTGCTGGGTTTAAGCACAAAATAAATATAGAGAAAAAGTATGGAAACTACCTACAAATGTTCGATACGGCTCACTCACACAAACATGCACTTCGATGAGACCCCTAAGTGGTTGTCGCAATGCTGTCAGTAGTGAGACTGCGTCATTAATTATTTCCGCTTAACTAGGCTTAGTTTCCATACTGTTGCATCTCTATACTATGGTTTAAGTGCCCAGGAGACGGTCTTTCGTAATTTTCAATTGTTACGTAATTGACTGTTTCAATTGAAACCGCGAATGATGGAGCTTCATACGATGCGCGCATCGTATTGTATCGTAACAATTGACGCGTCAATTGTTCGCCCACATTTACTTTCTGGCCAGTACGAAAGGTAGACGAACGATGACGTCGAATTCACATCCGCAATGTTTCTCGACTAGCGAACGAATGCACATCGAGACATTCAATTGATTACGTCATTCGCGATTATCAATCGGCTTGAATCAAAACTTTCATCAGCCTTCAATTGCCTATGTAGACGATCGTTTTGTACATCAATGACGTAAAAATTGACAATTGCGAATGACCGTCTCCGGGAAATTTAGGTTCCGAATATAATCGTGGCACCAGGCTGCTGCGCGCCATCTATGGTGTCGCTGCTTGCTTGCAGGTTTAGTGCTGCCAGCGAATTGAACCTAAGGCTTTTTTTAGTTGACACAATGCAAATAGGTATGATTTACATACATGTGTTGTAAATGTAGGTGTTAACTAGTTTATCAGACTTATCTGCCATAAGCTGGTGTCACACCTGTCCAAATACACTATTAATTAATTAAATATTGTATAGGAACATGCAAATCTGTTTAGTGATATATTATATGAGTCATATTTTATAATTATCAATTATAAGAAATAAGTAATACTTATCTAATTAATGAACATTGTAGCTCTATGCTGATAATGTTTTAGATTATAATCAATTATACTTCCTTTTGCTGTTGTTAAACATTGAAAAACTATCTGAACTGCGTAAGGATTTGCTTGCATGGCTTAAAACTTACTGAAACTTATGCCATGAAAATTAATTCCTGCCTGCATGTTAGTAATTTTTGCTAATAACTTTAATGAGTATTGTCTGGTTAGATAGATAGATAGATAATACTTTATTGTTCACAAAAACATAACAATATGAAAACTTAAATGTTCATTTAGAAGTAAAAGATCTACTTGACTTATCCCTGCTCAACAGCAGACCCTTCAAGAGTTTAGGTCAAATCTTTATGTATATACATCACAGAGATACAGAACTGAAAAGAGATCTGTTTAGTAGCCAGCTTTTTTTATAGTAGGTCTCTCATTTTTCATGAGATAAGTTAACACCCTTCTCTATATTTTAAATTTTTATTAATCAAAGTATGTAATTTACCAATGAATTCAATGCATTTTCTACCGACTTCCAAAAAAAGGAGGAGGTACTCAACTCAACTGTATTTTTTTTAATGTTTGTTACCTCATAACTTTCGACTGGGGGAACCGATTCTCATAACTCTTCTTTTTTTGTTTGAAAGCTGGTGCTTCCCGTGTGGTCCCATTTAAATTTCATCAAAATCGGTCGAATATGGTGTTGAAATTGTCAAAAGTTTTTGAGATTTTTACACTTCAATAACTGAATAGCATGGAAGTTGGTATAAAATTTTTCAAATTGTACTTGTTGCCAACATATTGTTAGTTTATTGATGCCCTTTTTTAAAAACCCCGCTTGACTGCTGCTTTAATTCGTCATTGTCGGCTAAAGTTTTCGGTCGACCACGGGGTTCATTTCTTAGGTCGAAAATTCCAGAACGCAAGCGGGCAAACCAATAACTGGTGGTGCGATCGTTAGTAGTGTTCGCTCCGTATACGTCGTTGAAGTTGCGTGCCGCTTTGCTGCCACGATGGTACTCATATTCCATAATCACTCGAACTTTTAACGTATCCATGATGACGAAAAACGTACAAATGCGGTGAAAATAGAACGCTTCCCATTAAACAAATGACAAATTTTCGAAAAAGAATGGCATCTTTTAAAATCAAAATAACTTGAACATGGAATATTTAGCGACAAAAAAAAATTGATTTGAAATAGCCAGTATAGCAGAACGGCAATTTCATGGGTAAAGACCTTAAAAAGCCGAGTTTCCGGTGAGAAGAACATTAACGTGATCACCACAAGCACTTTCCAGTGCTTGTCTGGTTAGTTACCACCCTAAAGACTTAATATCTGTCACGAAGCACCTAACGGTGGGCTTGGATAGCTGTCCTTGCAAGCCAGTTGCCAATCTAAATCTTGTGTGATACCACCTTCGACCACATAATAGTGATGCTTCGGTCAATTTGAAATATCTATTAATGGTCATTAGACCATGAAATAGTGGTCAAATTCTTAATATTTACGAGTATTAAGTTTTTTGATTCAATGATTAATTTAAATTAAATCTTAGTTTAAGTACTAATTTATATATGATATCATTTTCAGGATATGACGTTGTGATATTGCTGATGTTTCTAGTAAATTACAAGAAACAGGACTCTGCCAATCAATATGTTGTTAAACTTTCAATTCTTGACGATGAATTGGCTTTAAATGGGTAAGTTAATCATGAATAAATACAGATTTTTTACTATGAGCTTTGCATTTCACTGAGTATGTTTATACCCTCCGATGGGATTCGAACCTGCGTCTTCTAACCAGTGACAAACGCCACGACTGCTAGATCACCGAGCCCCAATATGAAAATCAAATTTATGTCTAGTTCTTGACGTATTATGAGGATAGAGTGCCATCTATCGAATTGATTGACATACTTCTAATAGCACAATTTTCCGCGTATTTTTTTTATTAAGACCATGATGTCAATAAAGTTATATCAACGATCGTGGCACTTAAGTTGAACTATGCGCAGAACACATTTTCGGGTCTTAATCGAAGTGCGATATGAGGTGCGGGGCGAGAGGCCGTGCGTAACCATAGTAACCCGACGACAAACAATCACACTCTGCCGCTCGCTGCCCGCGAACGCTCCGCGTGACCTTATATATTTCTTTGACTTGTGATATTTCTGAGTGATTAATTTAAAAATTAATTTACTTCAAGAAATTAAATTAATTTTTGATCTTTAATTTCAAGAAAATGACAAGACCACAACCAACTTTAAGGAGACAAACGAGTGGAATTGTTTTAGACTTATATAATTATATTTTTTAGAGATAAAAACATAAATGATTATACTAATAATACTATAGCGTCAATACAATCGAAGAAGCTTACCCCAAAAGAGACCACGTCATCGATAATATGACGGAAGAATTTATAACCCAGTCGGAGATTTTGATAGCAGTGATTCTAAATTGGATCCTTCGACTGACACAGAAGATGAAATCGCAACTCGTTGCCCAAGTTCTAGAATATCACTTATGTATATTATGTATAAGGTGTTACACCCATGAATAATAGTGATGAAGATTAGTATTCCTTTAACTGTTCTAGTTAATAATACCTAAATATTACATCCCACAACACTTTCGAGAAATACAATAATTTGAAAGGAAATCAGAGATTAAAAATTTGATATTTGGATTGACAAGCGTTTCATTTTAAACGACCGCAGAGTAAGTATTCGTCAATTCACATTTGTCCATAACTGTACCTGCGCGGACGACAACCATTTTGGTTCAACTATGCACAATGTAGTCATTGTATCATGTATTAATCAACATTTTACCAAAGCTTATTGAGTGGGGTATCAACATGGAGATCTTTAAAATACTTTTAATTTTATTATAACACATACCTATACGAGCAGAAGAGTAGTTAACTATTCAATAGAAAAACTCTTAGGAAGCACACCTATTGTGTACTAAAACGAATGCAACTGTTGTCACAAATAACAGTCCCAGTGTCACCCAAGCGTTTTCCTATTAAATTTATTACGATATACTGCACTCGTCAGCGCGAGGCTACTACTCGTATCTATAGGTCTAACTATAGCTTTTTAGTCTGACTTGCCGTGTATTTTTTGGTTTAGTTCGCAGATATATTGAGAGATATTTTGTATAATAGTTTATTTTTCCAAATGTACTTGCGTTTGTCCGTGTTTTAGTAGCACTAGAACTTTCTACCCCATCCCCAATGCAGGAATGTCCGCGTTACTGTTTTGGGTTAATGAGGAATGGGTGCAAAGTACATGACACTTGACAACTATGTCATAGGGTTACGGTTGCAGTGTTTGTCACTTGTGATGAAATGAATATGTTATAGGCAGATGTTACTGCTTAACACCGGGTGAGCCTTGTGCTTGTTCCGTTTTCTAATAACATAGAAAACCCCTGTCTCATCTAATGTTAAGTTATAGTGCAGTCTAAGACATAGCGTGCCAGTTCTAATATATTTGAAGTTTTCCATTGCATTTCACATACTCGAAGCTAGCGCGCCATTTGCAGACGAGTGGACCGAACATAGCGAAACAATAAGCTTACTCTGCAGGGCTAATATGTATCTCAGTTGCTAACAAATGTTGATTGAAATCTTGAAAAAGGGCGGCTCTATGTCAGTTTTGACAACTCCAGTAAGCAAAAATGTTAGTAAGTTGGTGTCTGGAGCTGACAAAAGTGACATAGAGCGGCCATTTTTTCAGATTTCAATCCACATTTTTTAGCAACTGAGATACGTAATAGCCCAGCAGGGTTAACTATGGAACCTTTTACAAATATTTGGACAGTCCAATAAATGAATACTTCAATATTATAACAACTGGTATACATACTTATTTATAATAATTAGCATCTTTTTGATACCAATAAAATAACTTTGTCACTTACAAATAACACAGGACACAATATAAAAGTAATTTCAAAATGACACACAACAATAAAGCACACAGTGCTGTATAACAAGTTAGTCATAGGTATTGTGATTATAGGATATAGATATAGCTTACAAAGCTAACCTGTTTAGAAACCTAGCTCTCACGGTAGGATACCCTGTGTCTGTGAAATCTAGTTCTTCCTAAATGCGCAATTAGTTTGGTATATATAATCGCAAAACATCTCTGTCGATTGCATAACTTATATATATATATATATATTATAAAAAAATATATATAAAGGATGTATATCAATCTTCAGGGTACAGATTAATTAACGACATACTAAGCACGTTTGGGACGTGTGTGGATGTTCTCCCATATTATTACAATTATTTCAGGTATGGTCAAGTAATAACGGCAAGTCTGAACGACTATGTAATGTCGACGTTTGGGGGTATGCAGGGTAACGGCGCCGGCGGAGGGTGGTTGTCTTCCCTGACAAGCATGGTGGGCGGAATATTCCTTACCAGTGACGAGACCCAGCCAGTTGTCAGAGGGCATAGGACCAGGTAATTATATTAATTACACTACTGTTATAAATGCGAGGGTTATATTCATATGATTTAGTTCTGATGTAGTTACAACGTAAATTATTTAGATGAAATTTATTATAGGTACATACAAGTCCTCGAATAACACATTGACAAAAGTGTCAAATCCAAGGTGGCCCGCACGTATAAAAATTTACTCTATGGCCCGCACCATGCGGCTGATTCAGATACATGATTTAGAACATGGATTAGGTTTTCACGATTTTACCAATATTTCATATCTTAAATTGTTAATTAACGGCGTTACACTTATTTTATTATTTTAGGCACTAGATAAATCATTATAACTAGGTATATAATTAATTGAAGTATACCTACTACAGTGATAGTCAAATAAAGTCGGTAGTATTTAAAACGCTTCCTCGCATTTTTTTTTCTATATTAGAATTGTTTAAATTCTTTGGTTAGCTTTCAGATATAGAAACGGGTGTTCGCGTGTGTTAATGATAATATAATAGTTCGGCTATTCAGTCATAGACGCTCTTCCTTTGAAAATGTCCGCCCTGAGGGCTTACTCCCACGTCTTACGAAACTATCAAATCAGGCGCGTCTTGTAATTAGAATAATTATACTTACTATCATACTCCCACCGACACAAAATAGCCGAACAATATTAATTCAATACTATTTCCTGCGTGTTCCTTTTTGAGCCGAAATCGATCCTAATGGTGCATTCCAGTAAACGCCGCCAATACTAACGACTGTCGCGCCCTGGTTTGGTGTTCTCTTTAGGATCAATACCTATAATGCCCAAACCGAATAGACAGCAGTCGCAAAAAGCGCGTCATATTTTCTGTCAATTAAATCGAATTAATCATAAACCTATTTGATATTTTGACATTAAAACCTCATAACGACAGCAAATCCCTATATGAGTACCTTCCATCCGCAAACGTTGTGGGCGTGCCGTGAGCTTCAGAGGTTACGTCATCGATGATGTATCGAGCTCAGTTACGATAAATGTGAGCTTAAATAGAAAAGGCTGTGGAACGACGCGATCGATTTCGGCTCTAGAAGAAACACGACACGTCCTAAGTGATAACATAATGAAAGAACGAAATAATGTTTGAATAAGCGTTTGAGATTTTAATTATCTATGGTGGGGGCACAGAAGCATATATATTGCTTAAAGTACTTATTTGTAAAAGTTTTTGTACATTATTTTTCCTTTATAAGTGTATTCATCGTCGAGTTGAAGATTTGCTAATTCACAAGATAATACAATGTAAATATCAAATGTTTTATCAAGTATGATTTTTATTTAGTCGAGTGTGAAGTCGTATTCACATACATAAATCTATCATTAAGTCACTGTCCTGCTTATGTGACGTTTTAGTAAAGCTACGCTAGTAAAATATTTATTTTAGGTGATGCACGACGAAAACACAAAACAACGTTTCATGATCTGTGTATAAATACACTTTGCATACATTTGCACCATTACGAACACTTAACGGTTAACAATCCACCACTTTACAAGTCAAAACTAGATGAAACACAAATCTAAGAAAATTAAACGAAATCCATGAGTTATTTGTATAGTATGAGTTATCCACCTCGGCTGGGCAGCGTTCCGGAAACGTCGCGAAGTCTTCTCGTCAAAAATACCCCAGTGCCTTAAGACAAGAGTCTTTGAGCAATGTGTGTTAGTGATGACTTATGGCACTGAAACGTGGTCTCTTACTATGGGCCTTTTTTGAGGGAGGAAATGCTGTCCACTTCCCTTCCGCTACGGGGGTATGTGGGGCTCAGACCCACTAAAATCCCCCCGTGAGCAGTCTTCCGCCAGATGGTGCGAGATAGGGTTGCTCTGGCATTCACCATCTCGCCCCAGAGGTAGGACCGGGTTTCAAAAGTCAAATTCATTTATTCAATTTAGGCATCAAAGACACACTTATGAAAGTAATTTGTTCATTATAATGTACTTTAAAGAATACTGCCGCGTTCCAAAATATATAGAGCCTACTGAGAAGAAGCGGCAAGAAACTCGGGGCTATTCTCTTTATATAGATGTTTACAATGTTTCTACTTAGGTACTACAAATATTACATTTTATAGGTGACAGAAGTGGAGTATTCCAAGCATCATTATCTTCTATATAATGTCGGACTTTATAATAAGCTTTTTTTATTAAAACTTGTTTTACAGTCAACTTGAATTTGCCCTCTGTGAGCTCAGTTATGTGATTGGGATTTTATTGTAAAAACGCACACAATTTCCTAGGAATGACTTATTAGTCTAAGCAAGTCTAAAACTAGGTACAGCTATCCTATTTGTATTTCTAGTATTAAAAGTGTAGTGATCACTATTGATCTGGTTGATCTAATAACCGGGCCTCAGCGCCTGTGAAGGGTTGCCCTTGCTCACCCCTTCACAGGCGCACTCCTCAGACGAGTGGGGTCGTGCTAGCCGGCAAAGAGTCCCCCGACTCTTCACCAGTGACTCCACTACGGAGAAGGGAGGAGGCGAGCAAACTGCCTCCTCTGTACCCGGACCGGGTCAGCTCGAACGTCATTCTCCCTAACCCGCTCCGCGGTCTCCTTCTGCGCTATCACCACTTCGCAGAAGGTGGCCACTGTCTGCCACGATCTCTCATTGTCGAACATGAAGCTTACCACGCGCGGCAGTGAGAGATCTCCGCCGATTATAGCTGAAAGCGTGTGCCGCTGCGGGCCCCATGCAGCACATACTTTCAGCGTGTGTAGTGCCGCATCCTCCGGCGCCCCACATTCTTACTATGGGCCTCATATAAGTAAGCTCAATGTCGCACACCGAGCTATGGAGAGGGCTATGCTCGGGGTTTCTCTACGTGATCGATTCATAAATAAGGAGATCCGTATTAGAAGAAGGAAAGTCACCGACATAGCCCAGAAGATTAGCCAGTTAAAGTGGCAGTGGGCAGCACGCAGAAGAGATGGCCGATGAGACCAGAAAGTTCTGGAATGGAGACCACGGACCGGCAAGTGCAGCGTAGGTCATCCACCGACACGGTGGAGAGACGACCTGATAAAGGTCGCAGGTCGCAACGTTGGATGCAGGCCGCTTCCAACCGGTCCTTTTGAAAAATTATGGGGGAGGCGTATGTTCAGCAGTGAACGTCCTACAGTCCTACGGCTGAGATGATGATGATGAATGAGTTATTTTAGGTGTTTTCTTTCGCCACCTTTAAAATTAGTTTGTTGTTGCTATCATCTTAATTCTTTTCCGGGAAGATGCTATATTTAAATATTTACGTCGCATGGTTTCGGAATGCAAATAGGCTTTGTTACTTGAGAAGTAATTGATGACATAGATTGTTGTGCTATACGCAGTAGCCTTCAATGCTTTCTAGATAAGAAAATAAGCTGCCAACACCTAAAATGGGATAAATAAATATATAAGTAGGTAAATGTATAATGTAAAATACAGCAATAACTGATAAAATCTATGAACATTTTATATTTAATACATTTGTTTCAACAGATGAATCTGTTGATTTTACAGATTCCTTCAGATGGGATCGGAGTTCGTCGAAAAAGATAACTTATAGGGTATTAAGCGTTTAGCGTATTGGGCGCGACATTCGTAAATATTTACGCTTGACTTAGACTATACCTTTTTCCGCTTTTTCTAATTTAAACGAAATGAAGTCTTCCTTTATTGACGTGGTCGTACTAAATTCAAAGTTAAGGTTGAAATATTAGTACTTTAAGAGGTGGGCGTACGAATCTTCAATACTGTAACATTGGAACAATGAAACTTAGTGTCAAAAGTCACGTCAAAGTTGGTACCTACGCGAATTGAGTGAACTATTTGATAATACGTCATCAAAGCTTCTACCGTAATCCATTATTATTTTAAGCTTGCTATATTAACGTGGTGGTACCAAATGTAATGGTAAAGTTGAAATATGATTACCTACTTTAAGAGGTGGGAGTAGGACCCCTGAGACTGATTCAACTAACAAAATTGCAATCGAACCGTAGCTGAACGGTCACTTTTATACGTTTTCGAATTCTGCAATTGAAAAAGCAGTCCAACTGCAGTAACGTTTCTGTTGAGGCCTCCTGAACTTCGTCTGCATCGCTAGGTTCCCTAATTGTACATGCGCAGAAGTTCCCCGTGGCTATGTTCGGGGCTGCCTAGGTAAATCGCTAACCTGGCCTTAATGCAATTGTGTAGCGGCGGCGAAGAGGGCATGCTGCTAGCTCTGTACTCTGCAGCGCACCTGAACCGCAACTTTATGACGACCCTGGCGCATTCCTCGTCCGCGGCCGCCTCCTCTGCACCGCCCTCTCCGCCCGCCACCCTGCCCCCGCATCAGGTAATGCTTCACGTTTTATTTGGTCTGAGTTCCGACAGCTATTCTTGTATTTAGTCACCATTCTAGCACATGCTAGAGAATTCAAATTTTTGTTCCTACATAGGAACAAAAATTTGAATTCTCATAATGTTGAATTTGCAATAAGTTGAATTTTGAGTTTGCAAAATGTTGAATTTGCAGCAAACTTGTAGTGCAAATAGGTACTTTATTCACCACTGCACTACCAGCTGGTAGTGAAAGCTGTCAACGTGACAGTTGATGTCGTATTTTATGATTTTGATTTCATATTCAGACTGTATTTGACTTGAAAATAACACTGGTTTTGGTCTAAGGTATGACAGCTGTCAAGGTGACTTTATGACATGTAATCCGATTTTGATTTCACAGTCGCAGTCTTTAGACTGCAATCGACTTAAAAATAACACGAACATAGGTTTTAGCTGTGACAGCTGTCAAAGTGACAGTTGGTGTCCTATTTTATGATTTTGATTTCACACTTGGACTGCATTCGACTTGAAAATAGCACAGATGTAAGTCTAAGCTGTGAAAGCTGTCAAGGTGACACTTGATGACGTGTATTCCGATTTTGATTTCACAATTAGACTGTATTCGATTTGAAAATAACACGAATATAGGTCTTAGCTGTGACAGCTGTCAAAGTGACAGTTGATGTCGCATTTTATGATTTTGATTTTACACTTGGACTACATTTTACTAGTAAATAGTATGGATATAGGTCTTAGCTGTAACAGCTGTCAAGGTGACACTTGATTACGTGTATTCCGATTTTGATTTTACATTTAGACTGTATTAGATTGGAAAATAATATGGATATAGGTCCTAGCTGTGACAGTTGTAAAGCTAACGTCATCAACTGTCGCTCTGACAGCTGTCACAGCTAAGACCTATATCCGTGTTATTTTTAAGTGAATTGCAGTCTAAGCGTGAAATCAAAATCATAAAATACTTCATCAACGCTCTACTATAGAAGCAGGTATACAAAAATGTGTTTGATGCCTGGGAGAACTCTCAGGATGCCTTAGGTGTTTTTGTGACTTATCTAAGGCATTTGACTGCGTCCGACATGATATACTTGTCAGGAAATTACAACACTACGGTATTAGGAACAAAGGCAACCCTTTGAATTCTATTTGACATAAATGGTAAAAAATCGCCCGGCTCTATAATCTCAATGGGCGTTCCACAAGGTTCAATACTAGGGCCGTTCTTGTTTTTAATCTATATTAATGACTTACTTTATTATGTAGAGAAGAAGCACGATATTGTATTGTTTGCAGATGACACTTCACTGTTATTTAAAATTAAAAGGCAGTTATTAAACTATGACGATGTTAAAAATGCATTAGCTAAAGTTGTGAATTGGTTCAATACAAATAATCTTCTCCTCAATGAGAAGAAAACTAATTGTATACAGTTCTCGACACCAAATGTGAGACAAGTAGAATCCAATATACAATTGAATGGAACAGGGTTGGACTTTGTGGAGTCTACGGTCTTTTTAGGAATGAAGACGCTAAATTGCAACGGGGTCCTCACATTCAAAAATTGTCTAGTAGGCTCAGTTCAGCGGCTTATACTGTTAAAAAAATTATACTATTAACTGATGTAGACACAGCTAGAATAGTTTATTTTAGTTATTTCCATAGCGTTATGACTTATGGCATACTGCTCTGGGGATGTTCTGCAGATATTAATTCTATTTTTTTACTGCAAAAAAGGGCTATACGAGCGATCTACAGTTTGGCTCCCAGAGTTTCCCTTAGACAGAAATTTAAAGACATTAACATTCTAACTGTTGTCTCTCAGTTTATCTATGAAAATCTAATGTATGTAAAGAAAAACATTAACAGTTTTGATAAAAGGAGTGATGCTCATTCCATCAACACGCGAAATAAGCACAAGCTATCCGTACATACAACGCGTCTCCACAGAATAAGTCATTATTTTATGGGACAATGTATACGATTCTATAATAAAGTTCCCAATGTTATCCGAGATTTGCCTATTAATAAGTTTAAAATTACTATTAAAACTAAACTCTGTCAAAAATGTTATTACAAAATTTCGGATTACTTGGAGGATAAAACAGCTTGGGACTGATCACTCCAGGATCTATCTACTCGTGTACTAAGATGTCCAAGATGTAGCGTGTCTTGCCCTACTGATATCATTATTATGTTCTCTTTTGTAAGGCAACACACTGGAGCTAATATTTGTAGTTCCTAAGTAGAAACATCTTTGCCGCTTCTTCTCGGTAGGCTCTACATATATTTTGGAACGCGGCGGTAGTCTTTCAAGTACAATATAATGAAAACTTGACGTTCATAAGTGCGTCTTTGATGCCTAAATTGAATAAATGATTTTCACTTTAACTTTGACTTTGATCAACTGTCACTGTGACAGCTGTCACAGCTAAGACCAATATCCGTGTTATTATCAAATCGAATGCAGTCTTAGTGTGAAATCAAATTCTTAAAATACGTCATTAACTGTCACTTTGACAGCAGTCACAGCTAAGACCTTTATCCGTGTTATTTTTAGGTGAATTGAAGTCTTAAGTGTGAAATCAAATTCATAAAATACGTCATTAACTGTCACTTTGACAGCAGTCACAGCTAAGACCTATATCCGTGTTATTTTCATGTCATTTATAGTCTAAAGTGTGAAATCAAATTCATAAAATACGTCATTAACTGTCACTTTGACAGCAGTCACAGCTAAGAACTATATCCGTGTTATTTTCAAGTCAATTGTTAAATAAATAGTAGGTCTGCGTCTGGGTATCTGCAGAACTGAACCACACTGTGTCACTGCGGAGGTGAAGTAGATCGTTTGGGTCATCATGGTCTATCTTGCCGCCGCAGTTCTGGACGAATTTCAAGACACCCTGCCTTAAATGACGTTATCCGTCGGATCCTTGCTACCGTTCACGTACCGGCTATTTTAGAGCCCAACGGTATTTCACGTGATGATGGCAAGAGGCCTGACGGTTTAACGTTGATTCCGTGGAGTCATGGGAAGCCGCTGGTGTGGGATGCAACTTGTGCTGAAACACTTGCGCCTTCTCACCTTGAGCAGACTTCACGGACGGCAGGTGCTGCTGCAGAATCTGCAGAAAACCTCAAACGGAGAAAATATGCTTGTCTTGGAGATAATTATATTTTTCTTCCGTTTGGGGTTGAAACTACTTGGGGTCCAAATGCACGGCGTTTAGTAAAGGAGCTGTCCAGACGCCTCAAAGAAATTACAGGTGACCAAAGAGCTGGTTCTTACCTTAGGGCAACCTATCAGCCTGGCTATTCAACGAGGTAACGTTGCCAGCTTTTTGGACACTCTACCCGTAGACAGGGACTTAAATGCTGTTTTTTATCTGTAATATATATATATATATATATATATATATATATAATTTAGAAATATTTTAGTGAATTAATTTTATTGTAATAGGTAGATTTATTTTATATCAGTAATTTTGTACTTATACAGAAATAAAAGTCAATTGCAGTCTAAGTGTAAAATTAAAATCATAAAATACGTCATTAACTGTCACTTTGACAGCTGTCACAGCTAAGACCATATCCATATTATTTTCAAATCTAATACAGTCTTAAATGTGAAATCAAAATCGGAATACACGTCATCAAGTGTCACCTCACAGCTGTCATAGCCAAGACCTATATCCGTATCTTCAATAATTATCAATTTTGAAACAATTTAACATTCCAAGATTTCACATTTAGTGAAACAAAAAGAATTCAACATTCGGGGAAATTATACATTTTGGGATTTCAACATTATGAGAATTCAACTTTTTGTACCTAAACGCATTCTAGCTGTGGTTCCACCTCCGGATGAAACATCAATGACAAATACTTGTGTCCCATAGAAAGAACTTTGTTTCTTCCCAATTTTACGATTTAATAATAATAGTTTATGTCACATTATACATTTTGAAGTAGCTTGCAATACTTCAAAGCATGCAATATAAAAACAATTTAATTTAAATATTATTAGTACTTATAACGATCATGACTACGCCTCTTGAGAGTTATGCACTGTTAAACTACTAATTTTCTTTATTCGGATCTTTACGAACATTAAAAAAGTCGGGTCAGTCCAGCTGATGTTAAGTTATGCACTTATCAATAAACAACATTTTATATTTTATCTATATAGATATTTTGTTGGTTGCTATTGTCATTTAGTACCAGTAGAACTCTTTGTGAACGAGTTCGTCCGGAGAGGTATTGCCACCATAACATACCAATTCCTACCGCAAATCACTACTGTTTTATTACTGTGCTCCGGTTTCAAAGGCATGGATGCCGGTGAAATTACAAGCACATGAAACTTAACAACTTAATATGTCAGGGTTTTATGGGCGCAGCTCCGGTACTCACTTGTGACGAAATGCATCTGTTCATGTTCTGTAACTAAATCACATCAAACAAATTAAAAAAAAACATAAGTAGTAGTAAATACAATAAAAACAATAAAAAAATTATCCCTTAGCATGTTAAGAAACAAAATAAAATTAACGACGCGCATGGGAAAACTACATATAAGGCAACGAATCGGATCGCTGGAATACAAATTGGCAATAACAACTACTTCTAGTAACTGAAGAATATTATACACAAATATTCTATCATGTGGCAAAAGCTGTGAATGTTTTTATTTTCAATTAAACATTAGAGGGTGAATCTCCGGCCAATATTCAGTACAATGTCAGATACTGTTCTATAGAAGGGTTGAACAAATTGTGAGCATTCATTATTTCTGTTTTTTTTTCAGACTCCACCAAACATGGCACAGATACAAGCACTTGACAACGACCAACCAACAAATTTACTAGTCACTTTTTTCCAATATTGGTATGTTAAAGTACATTACATTTTTAATTTGAGTACCTATTATATTCACTTGTGTGATTATTTATTTTGCTATTTCAGTTCAATAGTAATGGCGGACATAAAAAACGAAGCGAGCGTGAATAAATGCAGCCTCTGTTTCATTACGCTCACATGTATAGTGGAAGAGCAGTTTGCAAACTCAATAATGCACGACCAAAATCTTACATTTAAGGTAAACAAATCAGCGTGTTTCTTATAATATTCTAGCTTCAGCACGTTAGTTTGTCCGCTTCGAATAAAATTATCGCGATCCAATGGAAACTACTCGGTCAATCGAGATTATAAGTGGTTTATGTGTTAATCTTGGGTATAAGTTATCGCTTTCGTTCTTTTCAATATAGACGACGTTCTCATGGATATTACATACATGGCTGATATATACAAGGTGTCTCAAAAGAAAGTTCACATTTAAATCTTTTTTTTAAAGAAAAGTCTTAGCTTTATTGAAAAAATGTTCATTTTATATTGAAGTACACTGTTTGGGAATTTATTTTTTAAAAATAACATCGTCCAAATGTAAACCGTTGCGCTCGCGGCATTCATTTAGTCGGGCACTAAAATTGCCTATGACAGCTCGGCAGGTAGTCTCCGTGATGGCTGCCATTTCATGACGGATATTTTCTTTTAATTGTGCCAGGGAAGTCGGTTTATTAGCGTAAACTTTTGATTTGACATAACCCCACAGGAAAAAATCCATAGGCGTTAAATCGGGACTCCGTGGAAGCCAATTTATGTCACCTCGCCTGGAGATTAATTTGTTCGGAAAAATTTCTCGAACTCGAGGCAGAGATCTGTTGGACGTGTGGGAAGTTGCTCCATCCTGCTGGAAACATGTTCTTTGGTTGTAACCAGGAAAGTTTTGCAGTTGGGGTACGAAAAACTCGTCTAACATCTCCACATAGCGCTCTGAATTCACTGTGAGTGTGCATCCCCTTCCATCTTCAAAAAAGTAAGGGCCGATAATTCCTCGCGCCGACATCGCTGCCCATACGGTGACTTTGGGTGAATGTAGCGGTTTCTGATGTTTTGTTTTGGGTTGGTTGCACTCCAGTAACGACTATTTTGCTTGTTTACATGCCCATTCAGGTGAAAATGGGCTTCATCGGAAAACAAGATGTTGGTGAACGTTGGAAAGCGCTCAATCATCTGATTTACAAAGGCAAGCCTCTGACCAGCATCTTGAGGCTTCAGTTCTTGCACTAACTGAATTTTGTACGGGTGCAGCTTTAAATCTTTGTGGAAAATGCGGCATAATGAAGATCTGTGCACATTTAAAGCAACAGCACGCTTCCGAATCGAGAGGTTTGGATCATCTCGAATAGACTGAGTAACACTGTCCACGTTTTCGGCTGTTCTTGATGTTCTTGGCCGCCCAGATTTTGGTTTCTCCAGAGTTGACCCAGTCTCTTCAAACTTCTCAACCCATTTTGCAATGAGTCGAGTGCTAGGCGCATAATTTAAGTGACGAATATGTCGAATACTGCAGAATTTTCTACGCGCTACAGTCGCCGAATTACCGTTTTTGTAAAACTCACGTACGCACAACGCACGGTCCGCACCAGAGAAACGCTCCATAGCGACTAAATTCCCAAGAGCCAGACTACCGACTGACATACCCCCCGCGCCCCTCAGAATAGTTGCTTTCGCGTAATAAGATAAGCAAATGTGAACTTACTTTTGAGACACCTTGTATATAATAAAGTGCAGGGTACTCTACTCTCTAGGTGAGATAACTTGATATAAAAATATTTATTAATTCACTTACAACACTCGGGAACTAAAACCTAATCTGGCATTCAGAATCCCAAGCGTAATACGCGTCCTGTATTCATAATTCCTAAATGTAATACAATGTTTGCACGGAGATTTGTTTATATTCGAGGAACTTATCTATACACACATCAAAAAAAGTTTGTGATCACTATAGCATAACCTGAAATATTTTTTTAAACAATTTATTAACAAAAGGTTTATATTCAATATAATAGTATAACTCCTCCCCTGGCTCGAACACGTGCGGTGATCCTCCTGGACATGCTGAGAATCAAGTTATCCAGCATTTCTTGGGGTAACCTGTCCCATTCTTGAATAGCGGCTTCCCTGAGCACTGGCACTGTCTGGGGACGTGGCTGACGGTTCCAAACAGCTCGCTTAAGAACATCACACGCGTGCACTTTTGGGTTTAAGTCAGACGAGCCGGCAGGCCAGTCTAGCCTTGTGGTGTCGTATTCTCGGAGAGCAGCATTGACTCGTTGAGCTCGTGGGCGGGCACATTATCATCGACCAGTAAGAATTGGTGCCCATGGTTTACTCGGAATGGTCTGACAATTCCATCAATAGCAACTGCTCTATACATCTCTGCTGTCATGTAGCCTCGATACGGGATCAAAGGCGTTCAAGCTCAAAGTGACTGCAAACATTTTTTTATGTGTGTATATCACTGTAATAACTGTAAAGATATATAATTAACTAGTAAGTATATGAAATAAGAAATGACATTACAATATTATTTTTATATTTTAGGTACAATTGTATAGATTACCAATGAGACATAGAAAAATAGTGCCAGAAGAACCCCCTTCACAACCTTTAGCGTCCACATTAATTGGTAAGTTACACCCGCGTAATGATGGATGATGAGCTATCCTTTGTGTTAATCCATCGCCTCATCTACCTTCATACCAATTTTTATTAAAATCGGTCCAGCAGTAAAGTAACGTATGAAGTGATATTCGCCTTTAGAATATTATTGTGATGTGATAGACCATTTGTTTTATTAAAATTGACAAATCTTCAGCGCGAACATGCTATATTGAGTGCGCAGTACTTTACTAAAGTTAAATAGACAAATCATTTTGATTCCGATGGCGAGGTCATTAAGTTAGCATTGCGCTGCAACCATAGACTAAAAGTTGTAAGGTTGTTAATTAGTGCACAATATTGAACGGGGTGGTTTGAAATCGATAACTGGCAATGAGAGGAAAAGAAAATAATAAGCCAATAACATATATTTTTTATTATTATGAACCCATATTCGCCACTCCACGGCTAAGAACCATTGTGCGAATGAAATGTATCAAACATTAAAAGAATGAACACATTTTAACTAGTTTTCAATGAAATAATACCTATTTCCTGTTCATACATTTGGGTTATGTGTGAAATTCATTTGTCCTATTAGCGGGATACTCTGGTGATGCTTACATACCTTCTCTAACTCTCATACTTTGGGCCTTGGCCATCACTGCGCTCCTCAAAAAATCAGCCCGTATAACATATAGTATTAGTATACATCTATATAATATGAAAGAAGATGTCCTGACTGACGGACTAACAGACCACGCACAGCCTAAACCACTGATCGTAGAGACTTGAAATTTGGAGGGTGTATTGTTCTTGATACATACTGATGTGTACTAAGAATGGGTTTTTCGAAATTCTACCCGTAAGGGAGTCAAAAGGGGTGAAAACTGTTGTATGAAACTCCTTTGTTTTGAACTTTGTTATAGTTGTGAAAATTGGTATTTGGAAAGGTCATTCAAAATAAAAAAATGTTGGACTAATTTTTTTTGGATTTTGGTGGTTTAAGAGGCTGAAATGGAGGGGTGAAAGTTTGTATGGAAAGTTTTTTTTGTTTTCGAACATACAGTGGTGAAAATTAGCATTTGGACAGTTAAAGTGACGATTTCAATATTTATTGACAGGGTTGACTTAAGGGGGTGACGCGGGGATAATTTTTTTTCATAAGTTCTTTGTTTTTGGAGCTACAGTGATGAAAATTGATAACTGGATAGGTAATTTAAAATAAATAGTGATGCTTTCAATATTTTTGTCAGGGATGATTTAAGGGGGTGAAACAGGGGATAATTTTTTTCACAGTCCTTTGTTTTTGGAGCTACAGTGATGAAAATTGATAACTGGATAGGTAATTTAAAATAAATAGTGTTGCTTTCAATATTTTTGTCAGGGATGACTTAAGGGGGTGAACAGGGGATTTTTTTTAAATTTCTTTGTTTTTGGAGCTACAGTGATGAAAATTAATAACTGGATAGGTAATTTAAAATAAATAGTGATGCTTTCAATATTTTTTTCAAGGATGACTTAAGGGGGTAAAACGAGGGATGTTAAAACTACTACATATTATAAACTGTAGAGGTCATATTTCTGTACAATGAAAAATATGCTAAAACCGAGTCAGGGGATGTAAGGAGTGAAAAATAAGTTCAAATTGTTTGTTTCTCTGTATGTTTGTCTGTCGGTTTGTACGGGCTAATCTCCGACCGGACCGGAATTGGACCGATTTAAATGACATTTCGTATGGCGGTAGCTTATATCCCTGATCAACATATAGAATACTTTTGATCCCGGTAAATTAAAGAGTTCCCGTGGGATAGTTAAAAATCTCTAATTACCGTATCCCGCGAGGCCACGCGAGCGAAGCCGCTGGCGGGTCAGCTAGTTATATAAATATTATATAGTACGTATAATACATACTATATTTTGTGTTGGTGTTGTGTTGCAGACCTCCTAGTGGAGTTCATAATGTGCCACCTGCTGAAGAAATTCCCCGGCGAGCTGTACCAGCTGTGCACAGGCGTGCTGCTGCGACTGCTCAGCTACCAGAAACGGTGCCGCGTGCGGCTGGCGCGCGACTGGCGCCCGTTGTGGGCCGCGCTTATCGCACTGCTCAAGTTCCTCGTCACCAACGAAACTACGCTACTGAGGAGACATAACATATTCGTCATGGCACAGCAGGTAATACAGTCCCTTCCAAATGCCTGGCAATGAGCGCTGCGGCGCGCGTCTGGCGCCCGCTGTGGGCCGCGCTATTGCGCTGCTCAAGTTCCTCGTTACAATGAAAATACGCTGCTCAGGAGACATAACATATTCGTCATAGCGCTGCAGGTAAAACCGTCTTCTCGAACCGAGACTACGCGATGTAATAATCCTGACAATGGTAGTGTTTAAGTAGCAAACTAAAATTTAATTATGTAAGTCCTTTTTACTAATTTTGGGAAATTTTACGTTAGTGTAACGAGCACCAAGTTAGGTGACGGCTATATCTGTCTAAAACATACCCACAATTGAAAATAAATATCTAATATTTCAAATATTATATAATAAATATTAATAAAACGTTCAAAGATTCCCTTACATACCTACCAATAAAAGCGTGTTAAAAAAGTAACCTCTGCACGGACGTTACAATCGCCTGGAACGCGATTTAGCAACAATACATTCAGTTATTTATAAGAGTTACAATCAAAAACTATCGCATTACTTTCGTGCTTTAGCACGAAAGTAATGCGATAATGTCACATAAGGAACAAAAAAGGTACTGGCATCACCGAGATGAATATTGGGCGTAATTTCAATTAGGTATTTTCACGGTAATAATTTTTTTTATGGGATAGGTTGGCAAACGAGCAAGCGGCTCACCGGATGGTAAGTGATACCGTCGTTCACGAACATCCGCAATACCCTCTGGTATTGCGGATGCCCGTATCAAGGATGCGTTGCCGACCTTTGAGGAAGGATGATAGGAAGTAAGAGATAGAAGTGGTAAAGGTTGGAGGGGAAAGGGGAAAGAGAGGGAGAATTGGGAAGGGGGGAACCAGGCCTCCGGAACTACAAACCGACGAAACGCAATAGCAAGCTATGTTACTTCATGGCGGTGTTATGTGGGAGTGTGGTACTTCCCCGGACCCATTCGGCTGTGGGGTTACAGCGTGGCACTACCACCGAAAAAATATATCAATAATAATAATTATGTATACAGTATTGTAACTCGGCCCTGTCCTTGATTTGAAATACCTACAGCCGCGTGGTAGGTAAACACGCGGTAGGGCTGCCCGCGTACAGTATTTTAATTCCATTTACCTACTTGAGTGTCTTTCTAGTTTTGTGATTGTAAATATTATATTTAATAATTAAAAAAGGCGAATGAGTGGAAAGAGAAAAAGCTCAATAAAAGCACATGTTGTGTTTTTTTGATTACTTAGTACACTTAATAAAAAACAAATCATAGGTATAAATTTGAGACTGAAAAATATTTGCCCCTCCTGAGACGTAAAGTTTTACTCGAGGCATGGTACTTGTAAGTCACATTTTTAAATAATTAATGTACCTACCTATCCACATTTTTTTGTGAATTAGTCCGCGTCTAGTTTAAGCAACGACGGGTTCCAAAACTCATGGCTTAAACATGCAATTGTATTTAGAATAAATTTTATAATTATTACCGCTCCAATATTACAATTTATAATTATTATCATGTACGTAATAACTAGTGTTTTAGTACTTATTTATAATCAATAAACAAAAAAGTTTATTAATCCAGATATTTTACTCGGTGGTATAAGCGAAATACCTACCTATTAAAAGAAAAAAAATACGTATATATACCTTGTATGTAGGTATAAAAAAATATTTTATAGTTTCCAAGTAATAAGTTTAATAAAATAAGTTCTAAAAAATATCTGAGGATACGTTATTGAAAAATCAAACAAATTAAGCAACCAATAAAATCATAACATAATCTATAAGTGCATTAAGTAACTACTTGTACTTATTTCATAAAATATTCGCAAATCGCACGCTTACAGCTTACTAAACTATCTACGGCGCGGTTAGTGTATTTTGCATATTTCCACAGCGTAATGTCATATGGGATATTGCTATGGGGTTCCGCGGCTGATATAGAGACCATATTTATCCTTCAGAAACGTGCTATTAGAGCTATATACGAAATGGGTCCCCGTGAATCTTTGAGAGATTTATTTAAAGAAATCATTATATTAACGTTGTCTTCCTTATATGTATTTGAAAATATAATGTATGTTCCTAAAAATTTACATAAATATAAGTTAAATAGTGATCACCACACTTTTAATACCAGAAATACAAATAGGATAGCTGTACCTAGTTTTAGACTTGCGAAGACTAATAAGTCATTCCTAGGAAATTGTGTGCGTTTTTACAATAAAATCCCAAAGCACATAACTGAGCTCACAGAGGGCAAATTCAAGTTGACTGTAAAAAACGTTTAATAAAAAAAGCTTACTATATAGTTCGACATTATATAGAAGATAAAGATGCTTGGAATACTCCACTTCTGGCAAGCTGTCTCTCTGCCACCCATAAAATGTAATATTTGTAGTACCTAAGTAGAAACATTGTAAACATCTATATAAAGAGAATGGCCCCGAGTTTCTGGCCGCTTCTTCTCGGTAGGCTCTATATATTTTGGAACGCGGCAGTATTCTTTAAAGTACATTATAATGAACAAATTACGTTCATAAGTGTGTCTTTGATGCCTAAATTGAATAAATGAATTTGACTTTTGAAACCCGGTCCTACCTCTGGGGCGAGATGGTGAATGCCAGAGCAACCCTATCTCGCACCATCTGCACTGAGAAAAAAATGGACAAAAATACATTAATTATAACTAAAATATTACTAAATCCGAGGACAACAAATGGCCTGTGACAACTACAAATTGATTTTTGTAAACGTATATAGTATGTATCACAAATACCTGTTTTGTAATTTCAAGCGTGCGTAGTAATATCAAAAACGATGACGTCACGGATAAATGTTTGCTATTTTGTAATATATACAAAACCCTAGTACTTTCAACAGTGTGCGGTGTAATATCAGAAACGATGACGTCATGGATGAATACTACTGTTTTGTAATCACTAGTAAATACCTAGTAATATCTAATGTGGCCCTAGTTATTTCAATAACTTACTTTTGTAATATCTAATGATCCTTAGTTCTTTTAATAGCTTAGTTTGATAGTATTTAGTAAAGCCCTAGTAATATTAAAAGCTACATTTGTAATATCTAGTAAGGCCAAAACATATGGAGATATCGATATCAAAAGGAAAGCAACACAAAGTTATAAAATAACAACAAAAACTGTATATATTTATGTATATGTATATGAACTCGTTTGGTTATAACAGCTTGAATTGCAGAAAATAAAATAAAAACGAAAGAATACTTGTTAAATATTTATTCATTAAATATAATATATATATATATATATATAACAAATGGTGAATGATAGGTATTTACTTTTTATAACCTAAAACATATTTTACAGCTTACATATTTATAACCATAAACACTATTTTACAGTTTACAATATTCCCAGTTGTCTCTGGTGATGACACGGTTGGAAAATTAAATTAGTAGACGTATGTACGTTTTCAGTTGTAGCGAAAAATCGCTGGTGGTGGTAGGTAGAAATTACTTCTCATGTGAAAATAAGACAGAAGCAAAGTAAAAAGTAGGTGGTTTGCACTCATTTAATTTCACAAATATGTCATCACTGTAGACAACTGGGAACGGTAAGAATGGCTTTTCCATAGGTCACTAGGGGTAACAAATGGGACGAATTCTTAAAACAATTACAACAATCACACAACTTAAAACGAAATCACCACTGAACAACACTTTTCTTTAATACGAAATAGAAAACTTGATCGTTTAGGACATTCATTTTGGACAAAAAAAATACTGGATTAAATAAAATCCTAAACAATCAAGTTCTCTTTTCAAAAGTTTTAATTTTGATTGTGCGCCGCGCCACTCACTTGTTGTCGCCTCCAGTGCAAAAAACAAAATGGCTGTTGGTTGGCCTGGCCCGAAATAAGCTAGGTGCCTGCAGATGCACAAGCAAAAAACGTTTCTTGAAATTACAGTATTTCTGTGTGTGGAATTACTAAATAGGTAACAAGTACACGGAGACTTTTATAATACAACATTTGTTTCTAGAAATAAGTGAATTTTATTACTTGGGATTACCAAACTAGAAATAATTAAACGTTGCTGTGAAATCAATAATAGCAATTTCTTAAAATTAAAAATAATGCTTGGAATAACTAAGCTAATTTCTTGGAATTACAAAACCAGTAAAAATTAAACGTTGCTATGAAATGAACTAATTGATATTTTTGAAATTAAAAGCGTTTTTGGAAAAAATAATATCTTTTCTTGGAATTACAAATAAGTAATAACTAAACGTTTCTTTTAAATCAAATAAAGTAAAAACTTGTATTTAGAAATGTTTTTTTTAATCAGATGAGCTATTTCATGGGATTACAAAATAGGTAAACAGGCTTGGAAATACAGATAACCTTACTTAGAAAAACTAAACATGTTTGCAGCTATTGCAAAAACATGATTATATTTACTATGATGTGTATTAATAAATAAACTATGTAATAATTTGCATTTACTAAATGAGAATTTTAGGAATTACAATTAAAAAAACAAGGTAGTTATTAAAATATAAGAACAATTGCAAATACAGCAAAACTTTCATAACTTACACTAAAACTTAGTTTTTTTTCCAAATACTAAACAGTTTTTTAATACTTAGTGGTGACTTTTTTCTCAGTGTGGCGGAAGACTTTGTAAACATCCATATAAAAGGAATGGCCTCGAGTTTCTTGCCGCTTTTTCTCGGTGGGTTCTATATATTTTGGAACGCGGCGGTAGAGTCTTTAAAGTACATTATAATGAAAAGTTGACGTTCATAAGTGCGTCTTTGATGCCTAAATTGAATAAATGATTTTGACTTTGACTTTATCACACCGTTCGTTCGTCACAGCGGCGCATTCGCGACTGGCTGCACGGCTATTGCACACCAATATCGAGACGAGTAGGTATAACTCGAGTTTCGGCTGTTTCTATGAAGACATAATACTGTATAGATAATATTACCGTGGTATTTTTGTGGTTTTGATTTTATGTCACACGGAGCGGCAACGTCGTACTTACACTGTACGTTTTCGCACGCACATTCTTGCAACGTCGCACGTACAGTCGCCTGCAAACATATGTATACATTTCACAATTTTCATAAGTGCCTCAGCAATCAGTTTCATAAACAAGGACATCAAAAAAAAATCTTCTAAAATGAACATATTTATATTTTTTACTGTTTAAAATAATACTTGTCTACGAGGGTGAATCAAAAAATTCTTGGAATCAATATTAAAAAATGCAAAGATTTAAATAATAATATTTTATTTTTCTACATGATCTCCCTCCAATGCAATGCATTTAGAATAACGCGTTTCTAACTTCCTTATTCCTTGTGAAAAAAATTTATTTTCTTGACTCGAAAAAGTCCTCTACGGCAGCTATAACCGCGTCATTATCGTGAAATTTTGTTCCACGAATTTCCTCTTTTAATTTTGGAAATAAGTGAAAATCACTTGGGGCTAAGTCCGGAGAATATGGTGGGTGGTCAAGGAGATTGAAGCCAGCACAGCAGATTG
Source organism: Selenia dentaria (assembly GCA_917880725.1). NCBI lineage: Eukaryota > Metazoa > Arthropoda > Insecta > Lepidoptera > Geometridae > Selenia > Selenia dentaria. The sequence continues at coordinate 14,877,154 of OU862893.1, read as the reverse complement.
CGTTGAGCGCAACTTCCGATCGATGAGCAGGAGCGTTATCTTGAAGGAACAACACGCCCAACGACAGTTTTCCACGACGTTTTTCTTTAATCGCTTCACGCACTTTCGGGATTAAATTTGCATAATAGGGTCCAGTAATCGTCTGGCCTTTTGGCATGTAATCAATAAAAAGGATTCCTTCACTATCCCAGAACACAGAGGCCATAACTTTGCCAGCGGTAGGAGCAACTCGAAATTTCTTAATGGATGGAGAGGATGGTCGTTTCCAAGACATGCTTTGTCTTTTAGTTTCAGGATCAAAATGGTGGACCCACGTTTCATCCATGGTGACAAGACGACGGCAAAAATTATCCGAATCACGCTGGAACATTTCGAGATTACGCTTGGAAATTTCCAAACGTCGCTTTTTGTTTTCGTCGGTTAACATTCGTGGCACCCATCTTGCAGACACTTTTTTGAACCCCAGTGAATCAATTAAAATGGATTGAACGCTACCAAAAGATATCTTTAGGATCTCAGCTATATGTTTTATAGTCATTCTTCTGTCTTCCAAAACCAGATTCTCAACCATTTTGACATTTTCTTCTGTAACGGAGGTTGAAGGCCGCCCAGAACGCGGGTCATCTTTACAGCTTGATCTACCTCTTTTAAATTCAGCCACCCAGTACGCAACCGTAGAATAGGGTACAGCATCACCCCCTAATGTCTGCTGAATGTCCAAAAAAATTTCCTTCGTAGACATTTTTTTCAAACTGAGATATTTTATCACCGCACGTAACTCACTTTTAATCATAATTTTGACTTTTTAGCAACTCGTTGCACAAAAAATTTTATTACATGCGAACGAACTGACAAAAACAAGTGACAGTCTGCATAAATATAGTGTGATAGACACTCTTTAATTTGAATATCGAACTTGATCCAAAAAGGTTTCATATATATGCACTTCTAAGAACTTTTTGATTCACCCTCGTATATTGCTATAAAATGTTGTACTGTTTCATAGTTTTGAAAGTTACGGAATGTATACATCTTATTGCAGGCGACTGTACATACACCATCAAAATCTCAGTGACACTATAACAGCTTGCTATAGTACGTTCTAAAACCTCCGGCGAAATTCGGATATTGACGCCTAAGTATTATGTTAGCAAAAAACAAAACGATAGTGTCGCTGCCCATGCATTGCGATTTGGGATTCATAAATTGTCGTATTCTCTGTCGTTAAGATTTCGTGGTACGGGATGGCGCACGACCGACCTACTATTTGTCATAGCCTATAAGGTGTAACAGCGCTATTGTATAAATTGATAAAAGGCGTGTTGATAACCTAGTCAATAATATCTTATTTGAGAGAGAAATTTATTTGTACCTAGAAGTATACGTGATAAATAATTATATCGAGCAATAATTAACAAAATTCAATATTTTCAAGAAGCCTCAAGACAAGAGTCTTCGACTAATGTGTGTCACCAGTGATGACTTATGGCACTGAAACGTGGTCTCTTACTATGGGCCTCATAGATAAGCTCAAAGTCGCACAACGAGCTATGGAAAGGGCTATGCTCGGGGTTTCTCTATGTGATCGAATCACAAATGGGCATATCCGTAGAAGAACGAAAGTCACCGACATAGCCCAGAAGATTAGCCAGTTAAAGTGGCAGTGGGCAGGGCACATAGCACGCAGAACAGATGGCCGATGGGGCCGGAAGGTTCTGGAATGGAGACCACGGACCGGCAAGCGCAGCGTAGTTCGTCCACCGACACGGTGGACAGACGACCTGATAAAGGTCGTGGGACGACGTTGGATGCAGGCCGCTTCTACCGGTTATTTTGGAAAATTATGGGGGAGGCATATGTTCAGCAGTGGACGTTCTACGGCTGAGATGATGATGATGTAAAACGTAAGTATCGATGTTGATGTTCTTTTCTGTCTGTTTCAGATAGTGAACATATTCAATCTGTTCATCACATTCGGTGATACATTCCTGCCGACGCCCGCGTCGTACGACCAATTATATTACGAGCTGATTAGAATGCATCAAGTTTTTGATAACCTATTTTACATGGGCAAGTATTTGATATTAATATTGTTTCTGCAGACCGACTTCTCGATAACTTATCTATTCGAACTAAGCAGGTGTCCATGCTATAAAAAACATTAAATAAAATATTTCTAATTTAATAAAATATTGTACAGATTTGTTTAGAGGCCGTAACACAAACAATAAGCTAAAAAGTATTCGTATCGTAAGCGACAACATGTCCCGCTTCGGAGAACAAACTATGAGTTATCTGTCACATTTACCCTAGATAACACAGTATTTAGTGTTTCACGGTGAACGACACATTACGTTACACTTACGCAGTTATTTCAATCGTGCTGTTTCGGTGACATATAAGATCCATCCGAATAAGTTTTTAATGCAATATAGTGACAAGGCGAACAAGCCGAGCGTCTGATGATAATCACTGTGCCACAGTCGCGATGCCACACAGCTAAGAGCTGTAGTTATGCGTAGTAGTGCGCTGATCACCCCGAGACATTAGTTTATGAGTCACGTCGCTTGCTACAGTGCCCTTCACACTATAACACAGTAATGTTTGCGCACCATTGCTTCGCGGCAGAATACCTAGCACAGCTACTCTTACGATTCGTATCTTGACGGGGAAGGGGATATTCTTAAACTCTGTCCCCTTACAGAGAAAAAATAAAAATAAGGTAATTCTAAATGGTTTTCTTCAAAAATATTACTAGTAGGTACTCGTGTAGTGAAAAAAAATATCTAACAATATACGCGTGGCAACCAAGGAAAGGTGCTGCTTTATCTCTGTAAAAGTTGTATGTATTGATGACTCCCGCTTTTTACACTATCTATATGTAACATGTATATTGTTGTACATAAAAATGTATAAATAATACATAAAAATACCTATCAAGCCGGGCAAAAAATGGCGCTGTGCTATGCACGTCCTATTTGCCCGCGGACCGGCCCAATATGTTGTGTGTATATACTATAAAAATATTGAACCACCTCCAGCATCAAAAAGTGTGAAATAACTTGTTGAAGTCGGTAACATAATAGTTCAAAAGTGCCTATTATCACAATATTGCATGCATAGTATAGACTTCGACAAGTTATTTCACACTTTTTGGTGTAGAAGTCGGTTCTATTTTTTGGTAATTACGAGATCGAATGTCATTCACCGTCAATGATGATATCATCAAAATAGGCGAAACAGTTTTCAGTTATTGGAATGTAACTCAAAAACTGATGGACTGATTTTGATGAAATTTAAATGGGACCACCTCGGAAGTGTACTCTACCAAACAAAAATAGAATTTCGAGAATCGTTCTACAAATGGGGTGGGAATCGCTGAACCTAGACAAAAAAATACATACAGTCGAACATTATAACTTCCTTTTTCGAAGTCGGTTATTACTATATACTTTCAGCATTGCGTTATTCAACGGGCGACGGCGAGTATAAGGCGGAGGCGTTGCGTCTCGCTAACTGCCTCGTGAACGTACGCGCCATCATCCAGCACTTCTCGCCCAAGATCGAGTCGTGGCTCGCCTCGCAGAACCTCTCTACGCCCACTGAAGACCAGGTTATTATTTATTCACCTTTTTGTTTTACAAACACATTTTTGTACTCATTCGGTAGTGATACATATTTAAATATCGTCCAAGTGCGAGTTCTCCCGCACCGAGGGTTCTGTACGTAAAAAAGCATCTAACATTATTGCTCGAACTAAAACACGAACTAGGTTATTGGACTAACATAACTTTGCTATGCGATCCCTAGAGACGACTATTGCACTAACCGCATACAGGGTGAATTTTTGAGACGGGACAGTAAGGGCAGGTAACTACTCGTATAATATATATATTATTATAGTTTACTTACCTAATTTTGCTGCCAGTCTTTTTAATAGCGGATTATAGCGGACCTACCAATAACAAGACATTCGGCTAATTTAAAAGTTTTACTTCTTTACCGCAATGTATGGGAAAGATTTTCGCGATTTCTGACATTTCCAGTACTCAAACCTCAGTCGGTCTCAGTCTTTTGATCCTTTTAAGAAACAGGATTGATTAGCATCAAAAAAAAGTTTTTGTGTCAAATGACCATTTTCTTGCTGACTGTACATTTTTTCCAAAATCTGTTAATGCAGTTCAGAATACCTTAAAAATTTATGGATAATCTCTTAAAAACGTTTCCTGTAACTATAACGGTTAAGGTACCTGCCCTTACTTCCCGTCTCGAAAATTCACCTTGTATAAAAAGTTTGTAATAGTAAATTGGCTATTGTTATGTATTTAACTACATATTTACAGTTTTCGGATCTTTTCCTTTTTATGTGCTGTAAGACGGAGCTTCTTACCGAGTTTTATGATTCCACGTCAACGGGAACTATCTTAAAGGTTTTGCTTCCCTTGTGAAATCGCAAAACATGCGACATAAGTGGCCATTAACGAAAAGAGAGGCCTACAACGGTTACGATAAATAATTTATTCATATCGTTTATATTCGCAAAACGATCGCATGGATTTGTGATTACGAATGAAATGTCAATAAATATGCGAATATTCGTTACATCACTACACAGTGGAATTTTTAAAATAAATAGAAGTTACTATTTTAGCTCGGTATGAATAGGATCTAATATTTAACTACGACAATTCTATATAATTCGACATACCAAATTCATAATAATAAAATGGGACGACATCACACAAAGCCTTCATGCCCTAAACTAGGCAGAGCCAGTACTATGGTAACCTGATGACTGATATACATACTTTTAAACACCCAGACACAGGTCAAACATACATGTAAATGTACACATATGTTTGACCTGTTGGGAGATCGAACTAATCCAAGCCAACCGGCTTGTCAAATAATAATCAAATACCTAGAAACACTCGCATCTCAAAAATATCATCTAATCGGAATTTGTCAGATAACTAGAAACTTTCGATCAGCGCCATGTTTCTTTACAGATACTAGAAGTAGTGCGCAAGAACTACGACAGTCTCATCCTCAAGCTCCAAGAAGGCCTGGAATCCTATGAGAGATATAACGAGAAAGAACACAGACCACTGCTAGCTAAGCTTGTGCTAGCGGCGCGGCAGCGAAGCGATGCGATGTCGCTTCACGAACACACGACAGCTGCTCTCAATCACTACACTAGTACTGTGCAGTAAAGTACGTCTAGAGACTAGCCAAGGCAATATGACACTTATGACATTGAATAAATATTAGTACTATGCAGAATGAACTCTACAACTCCAACTCAATGGAGTGTCTCATAATGGAGTGGTCCTTGTGGTCCTCCACCAGACTCACTGCTGTGGTACCATACAACATGAGACAAAATCCTAATATATTTCATCTATACATGCACATAACTATACTATAGGCATTATCAATAATCCACCCAACTTACGGTGTGTGTTACAAGACTTATGAGATATTTTGTTGTGTGGTGAACTCTCTCAACACTCAATCCTATATGCATAGCAGGCCAAAACTATTTCAGAAATAAATATTAACTTTAATATATCTGAAACAGCATGAGGGTAACTTAAGTTTCTCAAATCGACAATGACTAGTATTTGGCGCTAGTTGCAATTTCATCGAGGCTTGGTATTATGTGTTCCTCTGTGTTAGGCATATTTATAACATATAATCTGCTATCAAGCTTTGGCACAAACATGATACATTGCCAGAGTTGATATGAAATTTATATGTAGATTATCTACTTAATTGGGTCGATTCGGTTTCATATGGAAAGAAGACTGAAATCATAATTGGAAATTATATGATGCATTTAAAGAAGGCTTAGCCCATACTGGTTTGTAGATATGTTTGTACCTAACCTATGCAATATACTTAGTGTTCTATTGTAAGTTATAATTTAGTTGTAATAACGTCAACTGTGGTAGAAACCAATGAAACTATTATTATTTAAATTATATTATAATTTATAAACAAGATTATTATTATACTATGTATGTCATTATTGGTGGGTATTATGTAGGATCATGCTGATTATTTATATATTTTTTTTAACTCGAGCTGTTTTATGTAAATACATATTATGTTTTTGAGAAAATTATCAAGTAGTATACTAAGATATATGTTACAAATACAGATATATCGGTTGTAACTTTATTGTAATAAAATATTTTTAGTACATAACATTTTCGTTTTTTAATTATATTTCAAACCAAAATGATTAATTTTATTATTATGGCAATAACATAATTACGGTCATAAAACTAATATATTAATCATAAATTATAATAAAATTATTATGAAACATTAATACAATACAATAAGAAAAAATGTTTGACTAGAGTTCATAACTTACTTGTTAGAGGTATTTGCTTATTATGTATCTTTGGTTTGTTTATCACAAATAATTCATTTTGTCTGGAAATATTCAGACCTTTATGATAGTTCAGCAATAATTCTTCTTGGCATGTACTTCTTATATATAGACTTCCATCTGTACTCTGTATGTTTTCATAATTTTTCTTAGTTTTCTTTTCATGGAATGTTACGAAATGTTTAATAAACTTTTTAGAGAAATCGTACCCAAAAAACAGAATAAATCCATCGGAGCAGCGCAGTATATATATAAAAATTGAAATATAAGTATCAGCTACAGATATAAACGCACACACAGAAGCTGTCTGCCTGTCTCTTTAGTAAGCGGGCACAGAATCTATTGGTTTCAACTCGGCAAGTGCTTCTTTCACAAGCTCTTGTAATTCCTCAGGTAATACTGTTTTCGTTATACTTCTACTCTCAGAGTTAAATTGTCCTCCATCGCCGTCATACTCCTTAGTTAGATCTACTGACGAAACATCGCTACATTCTTTGTTTTCTTCGCCATTATCGAAGAACATTTCTCTCTTATCGCTATTCTCTTGAGATCTGTTTGAGACTTTATCTTTAGATTCTTCAGATTTTAAAGAAACAGCGTCGGGGAAAAATTCATCAAGCAACATTTGTGATGGAAATATTGGGATGTACTTTTGTCCGTTGCACCAGCTTTCCAAAGTTTTTTCCAATTCAGTTATCGTGTTGGCTAGGATGCTGTAAAAAAGTATACTTAAATGATGATGAGTCCATCGCAGTCTATTACTTCTTGACGTTTTGATAACCGTTTTAGGTGTTTTGTTTTTTTTTAATTCGTCTTTGGTACGTTCACGATAGCATGACGGTAAGAAGCGAGCTTATTAGCATTATTTTTTATGACCACCCAAACACAAAACTGGGCGTTTTACGATATCTTCAAGGAATGATCGTGAAATCAATACACATTCGCTATCGTTCCTTGACGAAATCGCAACGCGCCGCGTAGAGTATTTGAATGGCCATAGCGAATAAGGCCTGGTGTCAAATCTAATTCAGCGTTCATAATATTCATACAAAATTAAGTAAGGCCCTGTCATGCTATGATTATGTTTCGAATTTTAAAATAAAAGAACGATGAACGAATGTCTAATAAAGCTTCTCGTCCTTACCCCATATCTTCTCACTCGCGTGTATGTATAGCTACACATTAAGTAATAGCTAAAAGTTGGCCGTTTATCTTAGTCCTCGCCTGCGCGGTACAAGGTCGCGGGGGTGTGACAAGACAAGGGACCGAGAGAAGTGCAGGCGGCGGAGGCGCTTAGTGTGATACACTCGAGAAGGAATGCATCAAGAATGTTCCTAAGATATGTGACGTCATAGTGGTTAGCTGTGAAGAAATAGTGATTAATTAAATGAAATTAATTGATGATACAATAATTAAATTAACTAACTAAACTATGTATAAGCTCAAAGGTAAGTAAATAAAATATTTGGTAATCTACAATTGTACTATTTATTACATAGAATATTTATCAAAATTATAAATCAGTCACTTATGTCCATATCAATATCTATGGGACTTGATTCTTCACTTTCGAAGCAGCCATCATCGGAATCATCAGAGTCGTCCTGAGTGATAATAATAAAATCAACAGCATCATCCCAAATTCCATCATGTTTGCAGTACTCGTCCTCGATTTTGATTACATGGTTAAGCCAATGCTCCCACTTCTATAATATAAGGCATCAGCTTTTCATTTATCCATTTACTGAAATTCATAGAATCGTGATAATTCCCTGTTTTACATTTGCATTTAAATCTCACAAGTGCTCCGTCTACAAATCCAGTTTGACCTCCACAATGTACGATGATCAAACAGTCCCTTTACTTTACCAATATGAGATAGAACGCCATGTACATCCTTGGATTGCCAGCATTTTTAAACGTTATGCGACGCATTTAAATAAGTTTCAAGATATAAAATTATATGTCTTCTTTCTCTACGAAATTGTTTAACCCTTTGCGTCCCAGTGACGTAAACATACGTCAGTTTCATTCATAAATCTTTTGTTTTAATTATCACCGTATAGGAAGGATTAGTAGTCCTTAGGTATTTTAGTTCACTAAGGAGTTTCCTTTTAGAACCGCATTTCTTAAATTTAAAACCAATTTCATGTAACAACAGTCTTAAATTTTTCCTTCCGTAGTATAATATTTTAAGTTCTTCTCTAAGTTCAGCATTCAAAGTTTTAAGAGTAGGTATTTATTTATATTGTTTAAAACTGAGTGATTTTTCTTCTAAGCACTCCTTTTGTAAAATCGTCTATTTCCGCTCTTTTTCTGCGAACCTGTTTTGATTTCTTCAGTGATTTGAATATTTAATTGCCTTTCAATAATTTCCCTTGTACAATTCAAACGGATACTTACAGTCTTTTCCGATAGTCCAGTGCCATCTGCTACGGTTTTGTTTAAAATTATATCTAGATGATATTAAATAGAATTTGGGTCCAGTTTCTTTTTTCTAAAATATTCTAAAATGATATATGTTATAATCCATTTGCTTTATGTCCGATCTTTCGATTCATCTTCAGAACGTAATCTCATGTGTATCTCTCACAAAGCGTCCGCGACAATGAACACGTGCGATCGAAATGAGCTATAACAAATATGCGCTCACCGTCCGAACCTCGCTCAGTCCCCTTTGTCGTCATACCCCCTGTCTACTCGCAGGCGAGGCCTAAGATAAACGGCCAACCTATACTTCATAATATTATATGTATACATACATACTTAGTAAATCAAATTCAATGACGATGATCTTACCGATTCGTTTTTCTCTGATGTTGCAGGGCTATGGCCTTATCATTCATGGCTTCAAAAAGTCCATAGCAAAGTGATTTGAGTTCTCCTGCTGAATTCTGCTTAGCTCCTGGTTTCATGTTTCTTTCAAGGAACTCTCGGGCTGTAAAACATATTTTTTATTTTACGTTTTGGATTTTTTAGCTGCAACATGGTGTACATTACAAATAGTTTCAATAAGTGCCACATTCATTAGGGAAAAAAAGGACAAGTACTATTTACTGAAATTAATATTATCAAAAATACTAATAAAATTTAATTTAGTACATCTACGGCCACTTTCATGATATTTCGCTAGGTTAGTTTAGCATTAAACGTGTATAAGACATCATTGTGTACATCTGCTTCAAACAAGACAGACATGTAACGTTTTAAGCAAGATGTGTTAAGAGGATTGCATAGCTAGTACTATCCGTACTAAAAGAGAAAACTCGTCTCTACCTCTTAACATTGTCCGATTTCAGTGATTTTTTTTTCATGTAATCATCACATTGTTTACTATGCCCGTACGTTTTGATTTTTTCAGTTTTTTTAAGTTCTAAAAAAGGAAATTTATAGTACCTACTTTGAAATACTGATTGTTGACTCATCGAGCGCTCGACGAGTCAACATCTCTTGAGGATGCCTCGTGTAGAGGCGAAACACGTGTCGAATCGGTTTTGGTTGATTTGGGGTTTCTTGTGTTTTTTATTTTGTATTCTTCCTATTAGCATTTTATGCGGGAGGGAGGGTGGTGCACGCCCCCAAATAGGCCAAAATCATTGTTTTCTTTTCAGCGGAAGTGTCACTAAATATTTTTTAATATCGTTTTTTCATGACTATCTTATTTAAAATATAACTTTAAATGCTACAGACCTTGGTTTTGATTCATGACATTGACAAATCCTTTTTTGAGATTAATTGAATAATTCTCGTTTTGGTTATCAAGGAGTGTCTGAAAATAAAATGAACATTTAATTGTTATCTGTACCTCCTTCCGTTACACTAACTGCAATGCGATAATATTCTAAAAGCTATAAAGACCTTGTATTTAGTTAGTGTGCGTTTAATCATTTCTTTTTCAACTTGTATTTGAGTAATTCTTTCATGTAGATATTTATTTTCGGTGACTAGAGCATCAATGTCTACAATAGGTTTGGGAGGATCCACTTCGCCGTCTGAACTTTGTGGCTTCAATCTATTTGTTAGAATATAACTGATCTGCTGGTTCAAGCGATGAACTTTATTCTTGTAGTAATCTCTGTCAGACACCAACTCTTCTTTTTCGTCTAAGGTCGCCCGGTAGTCCACCTGAATCTGTTGATACTGGAATATTGAGGCGTTAAGCTAAATATTAATGCGAAATAGTATTTGTTTCTTTTTACATCTAGTTATATTTGAAATGAATGTTGCACATAGCATAGGTACCTATTAATTTTAAAAATAATTACTTTTTACATTGCAATTTCAGAGGGAAAAATTCACATCCTCAGACAGGATTCAAACCCGCGTCTTCCGACAATGCGTGTAAGACGCCATGCCACGCCATAGAATTTTAACCGTCGTATTAGTATCGCTAAGCGAGCGTTAGAGCTTTAAAAATCATATTATAAAAATAATAACTTAGTAGTTGAGTTTACTTTTTGAAATTTCTAGGTATTATGTAGACCTGTTTATTTTTGAAAACTATCAAAGACTTTTAGGTAGTGCTAAAATTATGAAGCAACTAAATATGTGAACGTATTTGATATTATTAATAATAATAAAATTATGAACCTTCTTTTGAAACTTTTCTAACTGCTGCACAAGCTGTTCATATTCATTGTTAGAGCAAGTGAAATTCTTGCAATTTTCGTTGCCATTACTTTCATCAGGAGTTGTATCTCTCTTCTGTAATTGATTTCTTAGAGCTTTTATATCTCCGGTGGCTTCATCTAGTTTGCTGCGTAACATTTCTACCTGATAAAGATAAGATGTCATATTGTTAAAGAATTGAACAAGTACATGACAAGTATCAGTTAAAAACCCTCTAATTTGAGTTTTACATTAATTCCTAACTCATTCTCTTACTCATACCCCACGCATGTAGTGTTTACCGTGGATTTGGTCGAGTACATATGATTTGTTGCACGTGTCTAAGTTTTCCGACGCAAATATCGTTATTTGGTACATTACTACTTATGGTAGGGTTAGAAATACAAGCGATTTGAAATAAACCCTCATGGCGGTCTACTGTGACACTGACGATCGCAATTGTTCGTTTTGGAATAGTAGGTAGCATGACTTCAGATATATAGATATAAATGAGTAATTTATGACCATACTATTAAATAATCCATCTACATTTCATAAGAAGTAAAAAAAGGTAGATAGCACAACAATCTCACAATCTCAGGAATTACCATGACTGCCATCTACCAGTTTTGTAAATTCATTTGTGTTGCACAATGTTCAAATATGATGGTCATTTTTTTATAGTTGGGAGAGTCACCACTGTAATCATTGGTGACTCTCCCAGAGTCACCAATGATTTACATATTACATATCACCTGATTACAGTGGTTTTAACTATGTCATTATAATATCGTACTTATAAAGTATCGTACATTCATCTGTCTAAGCTGTTTGTCTATGTGTCCTGCATTAAACGAAATATTTCATAGTAGTAGCTTGAAATTTTACGCCAAGAACCACTTTTTGAAGAGAAACCCTTGGAGAAGAAGCTTTTTTTATGTTAATTAATGACAAGAAGCAAGCTGTGCACCTGATGGCAAGCACCACGCCTGCACATGCCAGTTGCATAAGTTATTAAACATGTCAAATCATTCACAAAGCAAAGAAATAATCGCACAGTATTTTAGAAGGTATTGTGATTATTCACTGAGGCTTCTTCCGCAGCCATCTCATCTAGCTTGTAATCCAACTTAGTGGACACCCGAAAAGTCAAGTACAATAATTCCTCAATTCACTTTCATTATATTCTCTTCTTCAGCAATGGAAGTTGATAACAAGACATTATATCATATTCATTGATGTAGGTAATGCTTCCTTAAACTTTATACAATGTATACAACTTAATATAAATTAATAAGTCACAATTTACGATACTAAAAGAGCAAGCAAAGCCCTTAGCTGAACTTAAGGCTGTGTTGGTATAATCATTGGCTAGTAAAAGCAAGTAAAATAATGTGGTACATCTAGGAAACTTAATCGTAGCTATGCAATGGTTAGATAAGGCAAGCTAGTTCTTAAATCGAACCCATATGCCTGGAAGCGCAACTCAACTGGTTAAATTGAGAAAAATAGTTCAGTAAGAATGGTCCGAAATGGCAGATAAGAGTTAAATCGCACCTCTAACTTCAGCATATTGTTTTGATCTCTGGTCTTGGCAAGCATGTCTCCACTACTTATGGTATTAGTGGGAGTAAACCTGTATACATTACTATTGTTTTCAGGAGTCTTTATAGAAATTGACTTTTTACACTTCAGCTGCTCAACTAAAAATCTGTATCTGTCTCGCTCCATGCTGCACTTATCCAACTCTTTGCTCATAATTGAGAGTGCATCTATTTTACTTTGTAGTTTGCTTTTGAGGACAGAATTCTAAAAAAGACACACATTTTTAAAATATCACACTAATGTTATAAAGGTGAAAGTTTGTGAGTATAGATGTATTGATGTTTGTTATTCTCAAACGGCTGGGCCAATTTTGATGAAATTTGGTATGGTAGTAGATTTGGTGCTGGATTAATTCATGAGATAGTTTTCATTATCATAAACATCAGCCAGTACCCACGCGGGTGTTAATGGGCCAATATTAATGAAATTGTGTATAAAATTAGATAAGGCGCTGGATTAACACATAAGATATTTTCATCATCATCATCCATCGCCATGCGGGTGAACTGGGTAATTTTTGATGAAATTTATTATGAAGGTCGATGAGGCGCTGGACTACATGGGGTACTTTTAATCATCATCAGGGATCCCTTTTTTTCGAATAACTTTTTTGTCCTATTTGATTTGGCATAACAACATTCGCATATATTTTTTGTCATAATAATTTTTTGACAAATGAATTATTTTTTGGCATACTATTACAGTAAACATAAATATAGTTTAGGCGAATAGTTTTGCCATAATTTTGATTTGCATAAAGTTATAAGGCATATTGTTTATTCATCTATTAGTTATTATTAGGCATAAAGATCCAGTGTACCTCTGAATTTCTACAAGTTCAATACTTCGACAGTTGCTTACTTATAAAATACATAGCTCGACACAACCAATATTCGACAAGAATTACTGCCACAGAACATAACGGAGTATCTACCAGAGCAAAGTCACGATAGGAGCGAAGACGAGCGAAGCGAGGAGATGCCAGAATTACGCTATACTCGATAAGGACATAACACATCACTTTTGGGATAAAATGATTGTCGAATATATGTTCTATTGAAGCAATGACTTGTCGATATAATATATAGTTTTAAGTAAGCAACTTGTCAAAGTAGATAGGAGAAAATAGAACTTGTCGAATTTCAGAGGTGCCTGCACTCCACAAAATTTCCAAAACTTTATTTTTCCCTTGGGCAGCAGCACCTTCTGAAAACACCCCAAAACTGCGCTCGTCAACTCGCCTGCCAAGCGTGGCGAGTATTGTCAAAAACCCCCCATGAATTGCACAAATGGAACCAGGCCCCCTTGCAGCCCCGCTATTACTGGCTACGGTAATGGTGGGGCAGGGGGTGCAAAGAATCCCCGGCAGACGCCCGGCTACCGCCCCCAACGACGAGGACTGGCCCTGGTAACACATAACATACGCACGATAAGGACAGACAAGAAGATTGACGTGCTGGATGAAGAAATAAGTAAATTACACTGGGACATTGTTGGGGGATTCTCAGAAGTCCGAAGAGCGGGTGAGGACACGATAACCCTAAAATCAGGTAACCTGCTCTACCACCGGGAGGGCGACCCATAGTCGGAGTCCCATAGACCCATAGTGTCGGGTTTCTTGTCCACAAGTCCCTTACCAACAACATGGTTATCATCAATAGCATTTCCAACAGGGTCATAATACCTAATACTCACAGTCTCCAACAGATATTAGCTGAAGGTCATTTAGATAAACGCACCGATAAAGTCGCATCAATGAGGTGGAGGATATGTTTTTCTATGTGATTGTCTCAGAAATGAGGAGATCCGAATACGAATTAAAAAGTTACCGACATAGCCCAAAAGATGAGCCAGTTAAAGTGGCAGTGTGCAGGCTACATAGCACGCAGAACAGATGGCCGATGGCGCCGGAAGCTTCTGGAGTGGAGACTACGGACCGGCAAGCGCATTGTAGGTCCTCTATCGACAAGGTGGACTGGCGTCCTGATAAAGGTAGCAAGACGATGTTGGATGCAGGCAGCTTCCAAACCTATGTTCTATGGGGGCCTATGTTCAGCAGTAGACTTCCTACTGCTGAGATGATGATGATGATGATTTTTCCCTAACTGCTAAAATATAGTTATACGTAAGTAAATTTAAGCTAATAATAAATATATAATTAAGAATAGTATGTTTAACGATTATTATGCTTAAAGTAGTTATGCTATTAAAATTCTGCCACAAAATTTATGCCAAATGAATATTGTGCATAACTATTATTAGGATAAGTGAATGTATGCCACGTTAAATTAAGACGAAAAAATTTATGCAAAAAATAGGGAACCTCACCATCATCCATCACCAAGCAGGTGAACTGGGCCAATTTTGATAAAATTTGGTATGGAGGTAGTTGAGGCACTGGATTAACACATTACTTTTCAATGTCATCATCATCCATCCTTATGGGGGTGATACCGCGGGGCGCAACTTTATTGAAACCTAAATTTATAATTTGATCCTAAAAATATTGGTATATGTTAAAATTGTAAATTTAGGTTAAATATGTATTTCGTTTAATGTGTGATGAAAGAACAAAGGAAGTATGAGGAAGTTGTGTGTTTGTACTATAATTACTTATTCTACTAAAATAATTGTAAAAAAAAAGCAACATAATTACTTACAAAATACCTACCTCAAGTACATAGTCGTCTAGTTGCTGATCTTGAAATTTAACTTTAGTATTTGATTTGTGAAACATGACGCTAATACCTTGACCTCTTAGATGAATAACTTCTGTGGGTAGTTGTCACAATTCTGCTAGTGTCACAAACCATGTGTATTTTATAAATCGTAGTTTGATTAAGAATATTTGATAGATTGGCGTTTATATAAGAGATTCAACCAGATTTTCAAAAAACCTCATGATGATCTAAAACAAAATACACTATGTAAAAGAAAAGAGTTAGTAAACAACAATAATAGGTTTTTACCTATGTAATTCGAGTTTCTATGGCCCCAGATACACGGGCAGTTTGAAGCAGTCAGCAGGTTTGGTTCAAAATTTATGCAATTTTTAATTTGTCTGCATCAGGTTTACGCTATAACAAAAGATTTATGAATGGACTGGAGGCTTGCTGATTCAGATGGGGCAGGAAAAAAATTCAATACCCTAGACGAAGTATAAAAGCTTTTGCAGCCTTCACCACCTTCCATCCAGCAGACTTTTGCAGTAAATGGATAAACAAACTGCCACCAAAATGGCAAAATTCTACAGGCCATTTGAAAACTTTGATTAGCTAAATTAAAAATAAAATTACAAAATCTTAAATTGTAAAATTTTCATAGAAATCTCCAATTTCATAGTTAAAGACCTAATATTAAGAGTTTGAATATAATATACTAGCAGACCCATCCATGTGACTTCCTGGGGAATTGCAAAAAACAACTCTAAAATAAATTCCTGAGTAATAAAATAAAATAATACAATAGCTTCAGCTATCAGCCAGTGAAAGTCAAGTTAAACCATAATATTAGTTACCACCACTGTATCAAGTTTCATCAAAATCTATCCACTAGTATTATATCCACATAATATATGAGTCGAATATCCTATGTAGTTTTAGAGTGATGCCAGTAAAACATACAGAGACGTAAGTTGTAAATAATGGATTCTATATCAATAAAAAAGCTTACCGCAATTATAACTTAGCCTTAGATTAATTTTTTTAAATAGGTCAGAAAGTATTTGATAAGTGTATTTTATAAATAATGATATAAGCTACTAAAATGTGGCCTCTAACAATGGACCTCATCAGTAAGCTAAAAGTCACACAAAAAGCCATGGAGAGGGCTATGCTAAGGTTTTCTCTATATCTAATCAGAAATTAAGACATCCTTAAATAAATGAAATTCATGAATATAGCCTACTGGATAAGCCAGCCAGTTGAAGTAGCAACGGGCAAGGCATATAGGATGCAGAACTAATGGCAAATGGTGCCAGAATAGTGGAGAGCATGAACCTTATAGGGCTGCGAAGTTTTTCTACCACTAGTAATAAAAATAATACTTTTATCCAAATTTGTTTAATTTTTGATATTTAATTTAGTATGGCTTACCGACACCGCCTTCTATAAAAATATCTATAAATCATAAAATATTACAAAGATAACAAAATAAAATCACTTCGTTTTATAAAGTTTCAAACTAGAAATAGTCTAATCTATGATTAGAAAACACTAATCATCTTCTTCTTCTTATTGGACGGAAAAACGTCAGTCAGACTAGGCTACATTAGGTGCGTTCGTTTTGCTTATGAGGGCATTGGTGGCGTTTTTATTGATGGCTCTTTTGTTAAAGCGTTCGTAAAGCTCAAAAACATATAGTAAACCAATCTACTGCGTTGCCAGCTCGTGCGGTACGGACCTCTCGCGGTCGTCTCCCCGCACGTTTTCTCGTGTAGGCACATATAGCCGTCTCACTCGCTCCACACTAACGGACGCTCCGCGCCCGCCACTGGCATCGCCCGTGTTCCTTGATCCTTCGCGGCGCCAGTCTTCCCGCCACTCACGAGCGACACGGTTATATGCGCGCGGTTGTTTTTATTGTGAACCTACGAACTTTCCGGTGTACAACTACTTACTTTATAACCGTTTCGTTTTAAAACCTCCTGTACATGCGTTATTTCAGAAGCTAGATGTTCAGGGTCACAGAGATCCTGAGCTCTGTTTAATAGGGACCTGGCTACTGACTGTAAGTGACGAGGGTGGTGATGAGATGTGGCGTTCAAATATCTGTCAGTGTATGGGCTTCCTGAAAACAAAATGTCCTAACGAGCAATCTGGATCTTGATCGAAACGTCGAGGTAAATAAATACTATTACTAACGCGATTAAGCCCCGTTAATATATTATAAATATGTGTTCACATCGCGAAAGTTTAAAAATTACTGTTCATAAAATGTTGATTTAAACAAAATATCTGTTTATTTTTTTTAGGAAGTAGTATCACTTTTGGTGTTCCTACATGTGTGTCTGATCATCTTCAAGACCACAACCCCACTTGTCCAATCTGATTTCAGATTAGTTACAACAACAGTCCAAGGGGAAACAAGGACGTTACACTATCACGCCTGAAAGTAGAGGTAAAACACTTTTGGCATCCTATGTGTACAGCAATTTAATCCATATTTTTTTTCATATTTATACTTAAAGTAGAGTTTTGAATCTCTCAGAGAGTCCAACACGATCCCGGAGGAAACTTACCGCCAATATTGCGTTATTGACGCGAAACTGTAGGAAAATGTTTTACAAATGCGCCAAATTAATAAATAGCAGAAGACAAATGAATTTTATTATGCGTCTAAAGTTGGCTAAAAAGTGTGAACAGTCAAGACTTTTAAAAATTTACATGACCTTAATAAAACGTGTATGTATATCATTTTTCTGGATGCAGATAATATTAGCGGCAAAAAAGCTAAAGGACGAAGTTTTACTAAAATAGGAAAAAATACGGCATTAGGCCCGTTTGTAAAAAAAGATGCTACACACGATAAACTTTATAAATACCAAAACTATACTTTCGTTTATTATTGAAACAAAAATAACACAGTTATAAAGACAAAAAGTTCGGAATACAGTTATTATAATATACGGTTATAGACATTTATTTCTCAAAAAAGAATGAAATTCACTTACATAGAGAAATACAGGATACTTAATTAACTGTAAGTCTTACGAAATAAGTATTAGATAATAAGTAGGTACTGAATGGACATTATTTGCTGTTAGTATAGGTACTGAATTTGATACTTAATAAAATACGTGCTAGTCTATTCACACTACAGTTAGTATGTAGGTATGCTTATTTGGTCATTTTAAATACGTACACAATAGACATGTTACACATGTTAGTTTTATACACGAATTACTTAGAATTAAACCTACTACATCATACATATTGATTTATCAAAATGAAGGTAGGCGAAAAACTAACAACTCGTTCAACAAAACAATACTACCAGTTTGACTAACTGATCGCATGCATTACGTATTAGCTTTGCAATTGCTATCGAGGTGAAACATGATAGGAATAATATTTGTTTTGGTGTACATGTTGAAAGAGTAGATAGTAATTCAGTAATTAATAATTATCGGTTTTCTTATATACTAGATATGTGGAGTAAGTTATGTACATATTTATTAATTATTATTATATTACCTATTTATAGCCGACAGTTATTTAAGCTTAATGTTTAATTAGTAAATTAATTAATTTAGATTACTAATAATTAATTTACATTTTTAATACAAGAGTGTTAGATAAATGTTTCAAGATATATTAAAAGATATATATTTAAATATGTGCATTTATATTATTTAGACGCAAGTTATTTTTTGTTTTTCATAAAATAATATTTTAATTGCCTTTTAAACAGAGGAAATGATTGTATTTCTTTAATGGTTCGGGGAAGCTTATTATATATTTGAGCACCTTCATATTTGATATTTCTATGACCATAACACTTTTGCCATTAGTCCTAAGATGTGGGGTTTGAAAAAGTGATTATGTTGATTTTGAATTTTTTATTGTATGTTAACATCGAATTATTAATAATAAAAAACAGTGAAACTTCATCGTAATTTTTATTTCGAAAGATTTCATATTCGGTTGTCCTGTCATTACAATAAATAGGTTACAAAGGGCGAGAAAAAAATAAAGAAAAATGGCGACTTCTAGTGTATCGGTTCCCCCTCTCGTACCCCTGTCGTAACGTTATACCCCTCGCCTGTTGAGCTTCCAGTCTCTACGTAGTACATATAATTGTCTGTGGACTAGTCGCAGTTTGTTCATTTGTTCGGCCCAACCATCCACACGTCCGGATTTGGTTCGGAGCAAGACATGTTCACTGTGCAAACTAGCGGACCGAGGCGGACTCAATTACTAAGAGCCGTATTACATTTCGGCGCTGCGCTAATTTAGGTATTTAACGCACCGAGTTGGCAGTTACGCGTTTGACACCTTACAAATTTTCTTACTCGCTCGTACCGTGATATTGCAAGTGTGGCGACTAAACGATCTTGAGCTACCGTAATAATGTCGTCGAAACTTTGATATGTGACAATTTATAGTTATTTAATAATATAGTAAGTATTAATATTTATCATTAATTAATGATGTTAGTGTTTATATACTTTATAAACACTTTTTAACCCATTGACTCACGATTCGCCATATTTGGCCAATAATACAATAGATTTGCAGAAATCAACCTTCTTTTCCAGAAACTGCAATACGTGAGTGGGCAGGTTAAACTATACATATAATAATAATTCTTACACAGGAATTGATTGTAAACCTTAGCATAGTGATCTGAAAATCATTCGACAGTACTATAGATAATATCAAAGTACTTTTGTGAGTACATTTAGGTTGTAAATAGTAAAAAATTGTATTGTCTGATATTAAAAAAATCCATTGATCATCATCGCATTCTAAAGTATTTGTCGGTGTATTTTCTCTCTCTTGTACATGAATAAGGAATAGTTCTAAGCAAGTAGCAACTTGTTGAAAAAAAAAGAAATACAAATGTAAGTTACACCCTTATTCAGTATATAGATATTTCTATTATTTTATATTAATATATTAATGTTAATTTTTTTTCAGTTGTTGGAGTGTAATTCAAAAACTACTGAACGGAATTTAATTAAATTTTAATAAAACCACACGGAATGCACCAGCTTTTAAACAAAAAAAATAATTTTAAGATACGGTGTACTCTATCGAAAGTAATGAGGTAACAAAAATAAAAATACACAAAAAACAATACAGTCGAATTAAGTACCTCCTCCTTTTTTGAAGTCGGTAGATAAAACAATGTATTCAAAAACTATAAGATCATTACACGAGTAGTTAACCGATGTATTCAAAAACAAACTATATTTTTCTAGTAATTTTCATTAATAGTGACGAATGAAACATACAATTTCAACGAGGAAGCCTTGCATCTACGCATATTTTTATAATACGGCTCTTAATAATAATATTCGCAGGACTACTGTACAGACGGTCAGATTTGGTACGGAAGCGAACCAAGTACGTGGTCTGTTCGTACCAAATTTGAGCGTGTGGGTGAACTATTATTTGGACATTATCTGATATTTTGTCTATCTGTGGATACAAATGTAATGTCATGCAGTAGGGCTGTCAAAAGTGTCAAAGTTCAGTTCATATACTGATCAGTCAATTCGCCATCATCTGACATGAAATGAAACAAACTTTCTGGCTGGACAGTCGTGGTGGTTTACAGTTTTCTTTTCATTGTGTTGGGAAACTTGTAGTTGTTGTGAATACTGTGTGCGATTTCAATGAAATGCGCTCGGAACAATTTTTAGAAGTAGACTGCGTTCACGCTAACGCATGGCAAGAATGGCCGCATCTACTACCGAAATCGAAGACTTCTTGAACGGGCCTCTTGTTTCGTGGGTGAGTGCACAGCAATCCGTGTCTCTGTTTTTATTACTTGCGTGAACCGTGAGACAATATACATAAGTAGATTAAGTAGGTGCGTGTTCCGAACGAATGAACTCGAGTTATTTACAATAATTCGAAGTTCATTGATATTAGTGGTTATTTTGGCTGTAGATATTTGAATCCTCTATTATGGCTTAGTTATTCTAATGTAATTTTAGTCTAATCCAAGTGCAAAGAGCAAATATGGTTCAAAGAATTACTAGTTATCTGAGGAGATATATCTATTCATTTGAGATGCCTGCTATATCATAATAAGCTATTTTCTCTCATTATCAGATGCCATAAAATGATACCTATTGTCAGCTGGAATGTTCATTTTATGAAAAGGGAAATGCAACCTTTTTATGTGTGAACTTTAATTTTTGTGATAGTGATGATAATTTCTTTTTCATATTTTCATGTTTTGATATAGCCATAGCTTCATTATAATTATAAGTATAATGAGACTATGGCAATATACCTCTGTGCTCCAGTATTATATCATAAGACTTCAGGCTTTGAACCTAAAGTAATCTCATTATTGAAGAGTGATCTGAGGCAATGTGGCTTCAGTTAATCAATATTTTGATGACAGAGATGTACTTGAAACAAAATTAAACAGGAACAAAAATTATTAGTTATGAACCACATCATTTGTTATTGAGTTACTGCTTACCTTAACTTACTTGCACTGAGTTAGTACTTAAGTAAACATAATATTAATACCCACACATATAATTTCAGCTAAAGTCAAGCATACCAAATCCAGAATGTGTAACAGAATATCCATCACTATACAATGGAGACATCCTACATCAAGTCTATCTCCAGATAGACCCAGAACCATCCTTCCACATCACAAAACTAGCTGGTCTCGAGGACCAGGCTTTGATCCTGGGTAGAGTAAAAAATTTTGATGCAATTGTTAAGAATGTCAAAGCATTGTTTGAAGAAGAATTAGGCATGACACTTCTAGTCGTCCCAGAATGTATATGCTTAGGAAAAGCTCCAGATTCCAGAGAAGGTCTAGAGAATATGAAATTGTTGATATTATTACTACTGGGTGCAGCCGTGCAGTGTCCTAATAAAGAGCTATTTATTACAAGAATCAAGGAACTAGATGTTGAATTGCAGCATAACATTGTGGAGTGTATAAAACAGGTAACATT
This sequence comes from Selenia dentaria, assembly GCA_917880725.1. Taxonomy (NCBI): domain Eukaryota; kingdom Metazoa; phylum Arthropoda; class Insecta; order Lepidoptera; family Geometridae; genus Selenia; species Selenia dentaria. The sequence goes on along the minus strand of OU862893.1, from coordinate 14,854,886 downwards.
ATACTTAATATCATACTAGCTGGCCCCTCAAGTACACTTGCATGGTGATGGATGGTGATGATGAAAAGTATCTGTTAGTCCAGTGGCTCATAATATCTTCCTCCAGATTAATATTCGTCAAAATTGGTCCAGCAGTTTGAGTATGAAAAAGTAACAAACATACAACAGACACACTCTCAAACTTTTGCCTTTGTAATGTTAGTGTGATAGATATGGGAAGGCTACGAAGAAGAGAAAGGAAAAATGGCTAGGTTTTATAAAACTCACAAGACTGCAATAGTTTAATTTGTCTAGCCTGGTTGTATCACCTTATCATGATTTTAATCTAATCTTATCTTAATCTTTAATATTTTTTATAATATACTGTGCATATGTTGTGCAAATATATTCTAATAATATTAATTCTCAAAAAGTTATAATTCTGCTGCCGACCATCTACCGCAAACTTTTAGTTTACATGCATGTTTAAATATTAATATTTCAGGATTTGTTAGGCTTATCAACCAAAAAAATATGTCAAAAGAATCATACTAAACTAAGCTACTTGCTGATATAGAAAAAAACTAGGTGTGGCTAACTTTTATTAGTACTTAACCACCAGGCAAAACCTCATTGTGGGCTGTGCAGCATGCAATGCTAAACAGCTGCATGGCCATAGTCCACTTACTAGATTAGATTTCTTTTTCCTTAATTTATTTTAAACAATTAACTAACCTAACCAAAGTTAGGTTGTGTAGTAAGTATATAAAGCATATCCTTACAAGTTAAATTTTTTTTTATATGCCAGCATACTTTTTTCCTACTGGGAAAATCTTCCTGACGCCACGTGTTTGTGCCCTCGCTAATCGGCGCCGTCACGCATTCAAAAGTTCGGCATTTGTAAGGCTATTACCTAAACATATGTGAAAAGAATCGTAATGAACTAAGCTAATTGCTAATATAGTAAACACTGGGAATGGTAAAGTAATTTTAGGAAAGAGTAACTCATTGTGTATGATTGACCGCAGAACAAACTATGTGTATTTATTAATAAAACACTTTCTATGTGTGTAGTTAACAATAATGATTTGTTATACCGAAAACAATTAATTTTACTGTTTTGAGACTGAGAGCCTGAGCCATAACCTTGTGGAACAATGTACTGAGATATTGGTATTGTTATATTAAAACTACCATCCAATTAAACGCTGGATGGCTTCTAAAATATCAAGAAAATAACTAAAGATATTTGTAACCGATAAAACCCCTGGAATACAGAATAAAAAACCATACAATAAAATCATTTTGGTGCGGCCACCAGACGGCCGCCGGCACTCTCGCGTTTATTACGTAAGTCCGCGCGGCACTTTAGGGCATAAACTTATATCAAGATTTCAAGCTGTTTATAATCATGATAAGGTTTTCTAAAGTGCAAATTTCTTAACTACTCACCTCACCTCAAGTTTCACCCACATGATGGTGGATGATGATGAGCATGAATCAAATATAGCGTATGTTACTCAAGCATAATGTAGCTTTAAACTCATGAAATAATTCTTTGAATCCATTACAAATAAACAAACAATCATATATCTTTCCTCTTTGTTATTAGAGTGCAGATAAGGATTAATATCAAGGTACCAATAATGTGGCCTGGATTGTACTGGTGTTAATATTGCATATTTCAAAATGAAAAAGTATAGTAGTATGTCAATTTGTTTTATTGTCAAAAGCATGGATTAAACTGTCAATAGTTTCCAACAAACAAACAAATAAAACGTTCTTTCTAATATTAATGTAGATAAGCTCTTTCTAAGTTCTAGCTCACTATTATCACAATAAACACATCAAAGTTCAAGCTCATTATTATCATTCTTTTACCAATACCCTAACCTTATGATTATGTGGATTCAGCCTATTTATAACTCTAAAATATTAATAATATCTGATAATACTAACTGACCCATTTGCATGCGAGGTTTCAATGACCAATAATATAAATCTCGCCTCGAATTAGTATCATAAATAATATGAAGAACCATAGCATTTTACTAATGTTATTGCATTGCTAGTCACCCTTTAGAAACAAAGAAGAAATTAAGTATATTTTGAGTAACCTGAATCAGTCACGCCACATGACTTGTCACCCACATGGTGTCCATGGCAATGTAGGAGTCGGCCAACCATTACATAAGATAAGAAACTTGAAGATAACTGTTAAGTTGAAAACATTGTTGAGTTGACTGAATATATAATTTTATACTTGGTCTTATCACAACTATGGTATGTACTTTCTTATTATATGAAGCCCTAGTAATTACAGATGGTCCCATCATGTATAAAGTATATTATTTAAAAGCAACAAATATGGATTTTCTTGAAGCCTATGTAAGATACTCTTGGTAGGTCAGAATGCAGATAAAATTTTATTTAAACTACCAGTGAGGTAAACTGAAAAGAAGCAAAATAAAGAATCTTAGATGTAACTAATCTAGATTGTCTTACACTTTTTAACCATAATCAAAAATGAAGGATGTTTCAATGTCTTTTTTTTAATGTAACAACAGAGTTATGAATAAGACCAGGGCTGCTGGTCCTCAAAGCAATAAGATAATACATGTGTGATGTTAATCATAGTTATTGTTATATACAGGGTGTTTGGTAGAGGCACCGACACCTTCAGGCCAATCCAATTCAAAATCCAGGTATCAAATTTTGCTTTGCTTGGCCTGAAGGTGTATAGAGACCAAATTCAACTAAAAACATCCTGTCTAAAACAGATTTTACAAATGTTATGGTGGTAAGGTACGATTTCAGAGAAAAAGGGAAAATTCACAAAAAAAAGTTTAAAAAAATTGGGGGGTCTGGGATTTTTTTTTGCCAACTTGTATTCTCCAAGTGGGCCCGAACACGCTCATTTGGTATGTCGGTCCCTCTACCAAACACCCTATATAAGAGTTTTGAGTCTGAGTGACTTCTGAGTGTTGAGACTCCCAAGTGATCACTTTTTAAACTTTAAATAAATAAAAATTAAAGGAAAAAAAAATATTGGTAAGCATATAACCTAAGCAAAATTGGGTCGAATTGCTTAATTTTTTTTAATAACAGTGGTTTGAGTTGGATGAGATATTTAGAAAAGGAAAAATCGATAGACTGTTGGAAGTTTCGGAAAAACTTAAGGTGAAAGGACAATACAATTTCGATTAGGTCTGCTTGTTAGTAAAATGAAATGGCGTTCTGAAGAGGATTGCATAGCTAGTACTTTCCGTACTAAAAGAAAAAACTATTTTCTACCTCTTAACATTGTCCGATTTCAGTGATTTTTTTTAATGGAATCATCACATTGTTTACTATATTGTTTTATATGGTTAACGTACGGGACGTTTTGATTTTTTCAGTATTACAAAGTAATATAAATTTCCTTTTTTTAAACTTAAAAAAACTGAAAAAGTCAAAACGTACGGGCATAGTAAACAATGTGATGATTACATGAAAAAAAGATCACTGAAATCGGACAATGTTAAAGAGGTAAAAAAGAGTTTTTTCTTTTAGTATGGAAAGTACTAGTATTATGCAATCCTCTTAATTGTTTGCACAACACCAGCACCCCTAGCACGCGATGGAGAGTAATCGTCTTTCCACCGTTTTTATCCACCTGTCTGTGGAAATAATTGTCTTCTCCACTTTACAGAGCACGGCAACCGGGGGAAAGGGATACAATGTTTCCTTTTGACGTTTCTCGTAGACAGGATGTCCCGCGTCCCGCTATATAGGACGGACGCGTGGATATAATTTCTCTCCGATTGACATAACACGGAGAAAGGTTATCACCTTCTTTGAAGGTGGTGGATAAAAGTTTATTTTCATCCAAAAATGTCTCGCGCATATTATAATAACATTTTGTAGCGGGAAATGAAAACAAGGGAAAGAAAATTACACCGAAGGTATATTCGAAATGTCACAACCCCTTCGATTACCCAGACAATTAATTCAGGCACATAATATTTCGGGTCAATAAAGAAATGATGTTGTAATGCATTGCAGCCTCGAAGCCATACGAATGGTTTGCCGGTGTATATCAAGGTTATTATTGTATTACTTTGCTATCTACATTCTCAGAAATACCTAAGTTAAATAATTCTTACTTGTTTTTGATCTACAATAATTACCAACTTCCATACGCATCCATACGAGTCTTAGTAAATGAAATAGGATACTATGTAGGTATGGATAGCACACGCTACTCAGAGACTATTGCATTTGCATTAAATGGCACCTACGAAGTACAAACCATAGGAAACGCTACTCCCGTCGTCTATCCACGTGGATAAACTATCCTCTGGCGTTGCCGTGCTCGCAAGGGAGATAAAAATGACATGGTGGAATAGATTTCTTTCCTTTCCACGGGGAGAAATAGTCCACTGCCCGTGCTATTTTTCGTTACTTTGACGTACTTACCTGTTAACATGGCTTACTGTTGCTGCACTTGTTTTTCGGAGTGACGCGTGCGTACGCTCGTCGACGCTAAACCATGGTTAGCGAACGATGAGGTGTGATCGCACCATCTGAATATGTGATTGCCAAGTGCGATCGGTGCGTCGTCAAGCGATCCACCGCAGATGTTTACTTACCTTAACAGAGGTACTTACTGTGCAGTTCAACCTCTATCGTAAAGGCTTCTACAGTTGCTTTGATCTCTGCTCTACATAATAGACTAATAGTCTATACAACGTCTGCTTGACTGCATTATGTATTCGATTCGTGGGGAGAATTAGCCTTCAGATTTCCTTATTAGAATTTTAATCAGCCAGAGTTTATTCAACACTATACATAATAATAGGTATATACTATGTATTGTCATCCTCAAAAGGATTCTTCAATCCTTAAGTATGGTAATATCAATTTATGTAAAGAACAATATTACTAGAAATAACTGCTGATGTAGATATAGCTGAGTAGGTGTGCCCTTGGTTGGTTTTATGTTACCTTAGCAAGTTGTTGACAAATTTCACAAGTAAATTAGGCAATTTAGCCATGAATTGCTGCTGCTACCTTCTTATTTAGGTTTAAGGTGAATTTTTTGTATAACGCGATTGACTAGAAATATATTTTACCCATCCTTTATACATTTGATAAATACATTTTAATGTATTTAAGTAGACATTAAAAAGATGTAAGTATATTACATAAAATATACCAAATTTGGTAAAATACCTATCTGTAAAAGGTAATAAATAGACAGAGCGAGGTAATTTCACATGTTGGTAATAGGAGTAACAAATGTCATAGTGAAAAACGAACAATAAAATACATATTTATTTAATATCAAAACAGACTTTATCCGTCGAAGTTATCGACCTAGGTTTGGTGGCGGTGGTCGCCGCGATCTTGCAGCGTAAACTCGATGAGGATGGGCATCGGACATGCCCGAAACCCAGGTCGAAAACTTCGGCTAATTACGTGGGTAAAGTCAGTTTTGATATGAAGTAAATCATCATGTCAAACAATCATGTCGGAACTACACAAATTCGTAAAAAATATTCACTCTAATTCAGATCACGGATTGAATGATTTAGCCATATTTTAGTGGAAAACACTTTTTTCTGAATGTGACCCAGTTTCATCGCGATATATTACGCGATATTTTGCTGAGACCCCCGACTCATCTCACTGAGACACGAGACACATAGAGTGAGTTTCGGCTCGATCCCTCAATTAAACGTCTTAAGTAATTAATGGTCTCCCCTTATAAGAAGACATTATTTTAAAGACAAATATAATTAAAATATACTTCTGCCAAAAGTGTCGGTTTCGTAAATTAAATATTATAATTTAACAACATCGCAATATTTTTTTTTCCAAAAGTTGTCTTTTTCGTGCAGCTTTTACTTTAAGTGACTATATGTTTGGAACGAGTATAGAGTGTTAAGTCAATTTAATTATGTAATTAAATAACTGGTATTGAGAGCGCTCTAGTTGTGTGGTTGTATAACATCACTGAATAGCTTAACACACAATTTTATATATTTTATGCGATCCTCTCATGTGTAGAGGTTATTTTATTATAGTATTCCCAATTTAAACAGTCTATATTTAGTTGCGTAATGTCTGCGGAAGTCGTTAATCAACAAAATGAAGATCCAAAACGTAAAGTTAAAAGTCTTGCAATAATAAGCTCTTCAAACGAAAGCACTTGTGTTTCATGTTTTCCTATGATATTTATAAATATCTGTTTGTGTGCCTATTTATGTTGATGCGCAGCTAAGTGATTTTATCACCTTTGCTTACGTCCCGTTACTTGATTTTGGGATTATAACTTAGTCGAGTTGATTAGAGTTCAGGTGTATTTTAAAAAGAGAAACATATAGATTAGAGAAATTAGAGATAGATATAAAGATTAGAGAAATAGTTAAATTATACGTATATTCTTACGCCGATGGAGTCCATGGACCCTTGCATATTATTATTACCTTTTGCCACCGACTTTGTCCGCGTAGAGCAAGTCGAATAAAGATACGAATTGGGTATTGTAACATTATAGAGTTATGTTCATGGCTATCGCCTGCCACTACGTGTGATATTTGACAAAAGTTCATGTAGATACCGTATTTTAATATATTTCTTTATACAATGTTGTTTACAAATTTGGAGGCAGGCAACCAGGCTAGGCACGGACCGGCAATCGCAGCATAGGCCATACACCGAAATGGTGGACAGACGACCTGATAAAGGTCGCAGGACGACGTTGCAGACCGCTTCCAACCGGTCCTTTAGAAAAAATATGGGGGAGACTTATGTTCAGCGGTGGAGGTCCTACGGCTGAGATGATGATGATGCCTACATAATAATATTGATGTGACATTAGTTTTCTAACTGTAACAACAGAACAGACGCATAAAGTATCTAATTTGTCAAATATTGTTAACACACTTGGTCATAATCGCCCGTATTTAAGACGCGGTCCAACCCCAATTTTAAAATAATTTACGATGCTTTACGTAAGGTTGAAAATCGCTAATCTAACGATTAGACGATGTAATGCGAAAATGCGTTAATTTTGTACGTTTTCTTTATATTTTCTAACACAATCAAAAAAAACTGCTGGTTATTACTTTAGTACTATACGTTGGCTAAGTATTACCTAAAAAGACTAGGTATAGTGTTATCGCTGAAAATTCTGAGGGTTTGGACGTGAAAGTTTATTTTTGTGGACCTATTCAAGATTTTTTCTGCTGAAAGAGAGTTATATTTATGAATTCTATTCGGTTATTACTCTTTTCCTATTCCTTTTCTAACCTTTGTATTTTTTTCATAATATACTATCGATCTGTTTCGTTACACTGGGTGTTTGGAAATTCTACTTTTTCTTTAATCAGCGTACGAGCGCGCCTTAACCGTATATTTATAGCTCGTACTTAGCTCGATGATATTTCGACTATGTAATCAGGTATGCATGAATGTTACTTCTTTGTTGGAGGTTTTTACTCAATTACGCCAGAACGACTGAACGTATTAAGATGAAATTTGGTATGCATAATGTACATGAGGCGCTGGAATAACACATCATCATCATCATCATCATCCATCACCACGCGCGTGAAAGCCTGTTATGGATAAGAGATAAACACATGTTAACGCGTCACCGTTATTGATTTAATTTTTGACATTTACTCGTATTTACCACATCTGCTTCATCTTAAATTCTCAAAATCATATCTTAATTTGAACACGCAAAGGAACGAGGGACCTATATATAAAACCTTGACAAGTAAGGTCCGCCAAGTGGAACCTTATCCTTAACTAGTTCACGGCAGGTATATTTTATAAAAATGTTTCTCATGTTCAGATCATTCAACTTCTGCCTCCCTTTATCTCTACAGTTTTAAAGTAAGGTCCTAGATACACGAGTAGCTTGAAGCAGTCATAATGGACTGGTTCAAGCTGCGACTGCACAGTGAACTGTAGTTCAGTGTACAATTTTCTACGTACACATATACACGAAACCGCTTGAGCAGTTGCGGGCGGTTGGCGGTCGAGCAGTCGACTGCTCTCACGCAATTACCTCCGCCCGCTTTGTTCATTCCACGTCCCGCGCGCTTCCCGCCCCCGAATTGAAATTGTCACTTGTTGAGCAGTTAATACCAACTGCTTGAGCAGATATGAATGGCAGCTTCAAGCCTTTAACTATGACTGCAAGAGCAGTCCGTGTATGTTGATCACTGTCTAACTGCTCGAGCAGTCCGTGTATATCGGCTCTAAAATCTGTAAATATAGTCTAATATCTCTCGTTTGAATGTCTCCTAACATTTTTTTAAGGTAACCGACATGCAAACAGTAGTCCTTACTCCAGACGCCATAGACCTGTTCCAATCGCCGACGATGTTCAACCACATGCGCCGGCTGGCTAAAGAACGAGACCACTATCTTCAAAACTGGGCTTCTTTAGTTCTGCATGAAGGATTATGTGAGAATGACAACGAGAATAAGAACGGAAAGAGCCGGTCTACACAAAATGTCAACCAGAGCAATGGTGAAAGTCAGCATCTTGCAGTGGAGTTGGCAGATTGGAAGGCTCGATTGAGGAAGCAGAGACAAGAACTGTAAGTCTAATCTAAATGTATAACATTAAATACAAAGGAAACATAAAGTAGGTAATCAATTCGTAAACATAACAGTTAAGTTCATTTCAAAACTCAATTTAGTCCATAGTAAATTATTGAATTGTAGTCAATAATACTATCATTTTATCATTATCATAAAAAAATCACCATACTTAATAATTGATTTATAATGTTACCGTCACGTCAGCAAACAAATAGAGGAACGAACCACTATCACTACTACAACTCTGCCAAACTGTGTTATATACAAACACAATATACTTTTATTACAAATTGACATACTATAGGCTGGCCGTTGGGCTTAGTCCTCGACTGCGCGGTACAGGGGCGCGGGGGTATGATGCAAAAGGGGAGTGAGAGAGGTGCGGGCGGCGGAGTCGCTTAGTGTGATACACACGAGAAGAAATGCGCTAAGATAGTTCCTAATATATGTGACGTCATAGCAGGTGGCTGTGAAGAAATAGTGATTTGTTATTAATAATAGTGATATGATAATTAATTGATGATGATACAATATTTAAATTAACTAACTATGTATGAGCTAATAGGTAAGTAAATAAAATATTTGGTAATAAATTATTGTACTATTTATTACATAAAATACTTGTCAAAATTATAAATCAGTCCATATCAATATCGGTGGAACTTGATTCTTCACTTTCGAAGCAACCATCATCGGAATCATCAGAGGCGTCCTGAGTGATAATAAAATCAACAGCATCATCCCAAATTCCATCATGTGTGCAGAACTCTTCCTCCATTTTAATGACATGGTTAACGCAATGCTCCCACTTCTCTACGGATTATTCAGCAAATAATCCCTGTAATATATTTTTTGGTCCAAATTAGAGTTTATTTTTCCGTGCTAATTGTCCCTTAATATAACCCCAAACCAACTCAATACGGTCGGTCTGAGTGGTATGTAGGCAAACGCAACACTTCTTGTCCGTTTCTTTTCAATAACTCGTCAATTTTGTAAATATCTTCAGTATCTGTCTTTAATCAATGTTAATAAGTCGTCATTTCTAAGAAAGAAAGAAAGAAAAACGTTTATTCAAACAAAGACTATACACAACAACAAGTAGTACGAGGGCGGCACTGAAAATTTCGGAAATCAAGGAAGTGACACAACATTACTATTTAAAAATGTATTTATTGCTTTTCGAAGTATTTTCCGCGAAATTTGGCACATTTTTCCATACGATGGAACCAATCATTGAAGCAACCATTCCATTCGGAAGTTGGGGTCTCCAAAATGGCCGTTTTGTAGGCGGCCACAGCTTCTTCAGGTGATGAAAATCTCTGTCCACGCAATTTATTCTTTATTTTAGGGAAAGTATAGAAATCATTAGGGCTTAGGTCGGGGCTGTACGGCGGATGGTCTAATAATTCTATGTTTTCTTGCTCTAAAAACTCTTTTGTTCTGAACGCGGTGTGAGAACTCGCATTGTCGTGATGGAGGATGATGCGGCGGTTGCAGTTCTCTTTACGGAGTTCAGAAACGACCTGTGGCAAACAAATGCTAGCATACCATTCTGCATTAACCGTTCTTTGTCCCTCAAGAGGAATAATGGTAACATGGTCGGTTTTGGAGACAAACGTGGCCACCATTTTTTTTGCAGCACTCCGTGAACGAACAATTTTTGTTGGCTTTAACTAATTTTCGAACACCCAAACTCGTGACTGGTTTTTTGTTTCGGGTTCGTACGCGTATATCCAGGATTCGACACCTGATACGATTTTGTATACAGCATTTGAGGATCCTGCGTGGAATCTTTCGAGAGTTCTGACGCACCAAGTAACGCGAGCCGCTTTTTGCTCTTCACAGAGCGAATGCGGTATCCATCGGGAAAACAACTTTTTTACACCTAATTGTTCATGCAAGATTATTTGTATTTGACTCATGCCAATGTCTAAAGTTGCCTGAATTTCGCGGTATGTCACATGTCGATCTTCCTCAATCAGCTTACGCACAGCATCAACGTTTTCTTGGGTGACTGCAGTTTTTGGACGACCTTGACGGGGATCATCACTGAGCTTGACACGTCCACGTTGAAATTCAGCAAACCAGCGATAAATTGTGGTTTTGGATGGGGCTTCATCACCAAATGCAGAAATCATTCGGTCAACACACTGTTTTTGTGTTAAACCAATTCGAAAGTCATAATAAATCATCGCTCTTGAATTTTCTCGAGTCAATTCCATTTTCTCAACGACTAAACAAGTTTGACAAAACCTTGTGACAAGACCGAGAATCTTTTTTTAAATAAATTAATGGTATTCGAGTTTTAAAACCAAGGAGTTTTCAATTAAAAAGATTTTAATATGACAGGAACAGTGGAAATATTCCATTCCCGATACTTTTAGTGCAGCCCTCGTAAATGACGAAAATAAAATTTACAAACGAATATGATAGTATACAAACTAGATACAGTAAAAACTTAGTCTAGATATTCTAGGATAGCTGCCATGTACAGTGCTGTCAGAACTCAGCATAATGCTGTGGATTTATCCACAGCGCTGGTTTTCAGCTTCGACCCGTAGTGACGCAACGGACAATATACATTAAATATAAAACAAAGAAAAACAGCTTATAACAAAATAACAAATATTGTATATATAGAAAACATAATAAACTATGTGTACTGAAATTGTATATAAGTAAAAAGAAAGAGTTTGAATAAGCACGAGAAATATAAAATGAAAAAATACTTGAGTTATATAGAACCTGTAAGCTAAGCTCAATCAAAAGCCACGTCATGTCGTCATAACCACGATTGCATAACTGCCTTGGTAGAAGACATAGTCGGCCTTTTTCTTCTCGGACCGAATGCTAAGCTGCGTTATTCATCACGATGATATAATTTGGTGGTATATTAGGCATCAGCTTTTCATTTATCCATTTACTGAAATTCACGAAATTCATAGTCCCCTGTTTCACATTTGGATTTAAATATCACAAGTGCTCTACAAATACAGTTTGTACGATGATCAAACGGTCCCCTTTACCAATATGAGGTAGCACGCCATGTACATCGGATTGCCAGCATTTTGAAACCTTATGAGACGCATTTACACAAGTTTCGTCAAGATATAAAATATGTCTTCCTTCTCTACGAAATTGTTTAGGTATTTCTACCTCCACGATGTTATATTTGGCTATTCAATAAGGAGTTTCCTTTTAGAACCGCATTTCTTAAATTTCATGTGTATCTCACACAAAACGTCCACGACAATGACCACGTGCGATCGCTGCCCGCCTAGCGATTAAAATGAGCTATAATAACTATTATAGCTCAACGCACGTCTCTGAGTCCCCTTTGTCGTCCAACCCCCGCCCCCCTGTACCGCGCAAGTAAGGGTGATAAACGGCCTTTCTTTTTTTTTTTTGTCCCGGGGAAATCCTTTATGGATACCACCTACCACGGGGAGGTAGGTGGTTATGTGGGAGTCCGTATACCCACCAAAACCCCGGGGTGTTCCGTCACTGCCGCCCTCGACGGGAACGCGGGACAGATTTTCCACAGGACCGCGAACCCGCCGTCCGTTGCCGGACCCTTCTCTTCGCGGCACGCCAGAACACATGGCACGCCGCAACTACCTCGGAGACCAAACCCGCCAACAATGAGCGCCAGACTTCCCCGTGTCTGGACGCCCGTGGTCTCCCTGCGGTGGGTCGGATACGTAGCCCCTTCGCCTGCTACGTCAGCCACAGGGGATATCCCCCCCGCGACCCCACCTCCTCGAGTCTGCGCCGAGCGCCCGGACCCCACCTCCTCGAGCCTGCACCAAAGTGCCCGGGCCCCCCTCCTCGAGCCTGCGCCAAAGCGCCCGGGCCCCACCTCCTCGAGCCTGCGCCAAAGCGCCCGGGCCCCATGATAAACGGCCAAGCCAACCTATAGTTAAGTTATTGCATTAGCACCGCCCGAACTAGTAATATAATTATGTCAAAATTAATATTTTAGTAAATTACTGAATTTTTAGATTATTAATTTTTAGTTCTTATTAATAATCTTATTTAGTTTTCGCGAAGAGATTGGGTTACACAAAAATGTATCTATATGTATATGTATAATCTATTATCCAACAAAATATTTTACTCACCCATTTTCAGAGAGGAAAAATCAGAGCAACTATCGGAATGTCGTGAAGAACTAGAGCACACAAAATTAGTTCTAGGGAAACTTCGTACTGACAGCCAGGAATGGTTCAACGAAGCTAGAAAAGCTTCAGGTTACCGGGATGAAGTTGATGCTCTTAGGGAGAAAGCGGAAAGATGCGATAGGTGAGTTATTCATATTTTTTATAAGACTAGCTGCGCTTCTCGGCTTCACCCGCGTGGATGATGATGAATCAAAATATATAGCTTATAATACGAGTATAATTTTTATTGCACTAAAGCCTGCTTAACGATACTAAACATGGCCGTTTTAGAGAGAAATATTCCGTCCTCGGACGAGATAGGAACCCGCGTCTTCCGACAATCCGTGTGACGCCATGACAATAGGCCACCGAGGCACGACGTCCAAGAATCGAATTTGAACTCTATCTGATTTTAACCGTCGTATGGGGACGGAGACGGATTGTCGAAAGACGCGACGGAACAATCGAGGACGGAATTTTTCTCTCTAAAATATATAGCTTATGTGTATCAGAGATAATGTATGATGCTAATGATGAAAGAATTTTTTAAATAGATCTAGTATCTTTGGAACCTATTCAATTCAAACAAACAAACAAATCTTTCCTCTTTATAATATTAGTATAGATGTGTTAAAAATAGCCTCGTTTCCGCAGTAGTGTGCAATAGATGCAGTTTTACAAGCTCTTAGCCCAATGGTAACTTTACTGTCGTCATCTTATGATACACTAAGGGGTTTTTATACTAACTAGAGTAAAAAGGCCTAAATACTAAGGGCGAGTTGGGTAACCAGGCTGCTGGGAGAGTAATTATTACCTACTACTAAATAGTCATAATAATATTGTATTACCATAATTATGGCCGTTTGAAAATCACTGCTGTGTATCATACACACAAGCATTTCACCTAGACCGTTCGAAAACCCCATCGAGCAGTGTAGTTGTGAAACTTAACATTTATTATACGACGAAAATGCCATGTGATTTATTGCCGTTTTCTATGCTATCCTGTCCTGTCTAAGTATCCATGGTTATGGTTATCCTGGTTTACCCTAGTAGAAATATAAATAAGGTACTATTTGTCTAGAAGTATTTTTCAGTTTCATGTAAGTTTGGTAGATATAATAATAGGAATTAGGAATATAATCCTCCAAATCTATGAGATACCGTTTGACAGTTTAGACAGATGTAAAATAGGGATAGGATCAAAAAAATAGGTTGCTACAATATCCGATTCTTAAAAGATGTCGATATCATTTCTTTATATTTACTAATCGAAAGCAGTTTTACGGATTTATATACACCACGCTGTGCAGGCGGGATTGGTCTAAGTAGTATACATAAACTTGATTAGCTGGTACAGGTATTTAAACAGAGGTGACATTTTAATTTACATATTGGTAGCAATTCGCTTGTTGCAAAACGAACTAAACTAGTCTAAATTTTTGTTTAGTCCTGTCAAATGTCTTTTCTTAGTCAGGAATCGATGTACTAAACTTATTTGAGTTTGACATAACTAAAGCAGTTTAATTATTAAACTTAGTTTGTGTTGTATTTATGCTATTCTGTTGTGCTATAAAAAGCTAAATTTGGCATAAAATTAGAGATTTCAAACTAAAATTAATGGTCATATTTTAGATGGCGATTGAATTTAGTGATCGCGTCTAATGTCTGTAACATCAATTTGATATTTAATTAAATGTTGTAACAGTTTCTGAATCTCGATAATGATGGAGGAATATGTAGTTGCAGCTAATAGCGATTCCTCAGAAAGGTGAGTACCTACCTATAAATATTGCTCCACTGTATGGTTAATAGCGACCAGATCTGTGTTTATGTATAGTAGGCACACATACAACGTCAAACGGTATATTAAAATTATAAGTCAACTACCTGATATATTATTTATATCTGACAAATGTTTTAGTTTATCTACTATCAAGAAAGAATTCGTTTAGGAGGCTTAAGAGATGCCTCTAATCCATAAAATTTTGCTGAGGAAAAGTTTTAGAAGCTGTTCAAGCTTCCTAAGCATAGATCCCTGAATTTAAAAATTTAAAGGAACCTCGTCTAATAAATGGACACATTCCAAAACACATAAAACAGTTTGTATTGATTACATAGCTAACCTCCTCATTCATACCTACTTTTTTTCTTATTTGTACAGTGATAGTTTATCAAAACAAGTCTGTTTCGCAGACCGACCAATATATGTACTACGTCCATTTGTTACATAAACTAAACATAACTATGTACTAGGTACTTTGCAGATTCTATGTGCACAATTATTTTTGCCCAAGGTTTCAGGCTGTTGTTGGTCAA
This sequence comes from Selenia dentaria, assembly GCA_917880725.1. Classification (NCBI taxonomy): domain Eukaryota; kingdom Metazoa; phylum Arthropoda; class Insecta; order Lepidoptera; family Geometridae; genus Selenia; species Selenia dentaria. Next base: position 14,839,824 of record OU862893.1, on the reverse strand, counting down.
GACAAATTTTCTAGGCCTGAGCCAGCCAACAGTATGTTATAGGCGTCTCGATAAAACTGTGGCTGCAATAAAATTTCCAGTTTTCCAGATGGAAAAGGAATTGGCAGAGTAAGAGTTACAATAAAATTTATTTCAATTTAAATGTTCAAGACCTGTGTAACAAATTTGAAGAAAATAAAGTGTTGAGTATTCAGGTTTCAGGACTCATTTAATAATTCGATTACGATTCCACCACTTCACCAAAAAGGCAGTTACTTCTTAGGCGTTTCTCAAAATCTAAATAAAATTCAATAATAGTTACGAAAATTGCCTAAAACAAAAGTTACACGAGGTCTAAGTTACAAAAATGTAACCATTCGGCAACTCTGTCTACGGCTTTAAGCAAAATGTGTACTCAATAACAAGGTAGCAAAAACCGGTACATTTTTCGTTCGTTCTTTGTTGAGAGAGGAACATCACAATCAATTAAATTTAGTTGGTGTTTAGTTCTGTCAAAGCATGTTTTAGAAATATCTAAACTAAAAATTAGATTCTAGTTCGCTAGTTTAGTTTAGTTTTTTGAACAAGTGAATCGCTACCGTAATCATTCATTTTCATGTTATACTAACTAACGAACCTATGTTTTTTTTTACTCAAATTCCTTTATTGTAAGTTTTCTTCATAAATTAAATACTGATCAGTCTAGAAAATTAATAGCAAAGTCACGAATTATCATAAAACACACAAACAGAAAAAAACGCACACATTCAGTTTAGTTTAGGTGGCGCGAGACTGCAAAGATTATAATATAGGTAGTTGGCACTGTCGCCAGATTTTAAAACCTGTGGTTTTATTTGGACACGAACAATTTTGCCTACAAAGAGTTATTTAAAATTACATTACCTTACTTTAATATTAAAACATTAATTAATATAATAATTTAATAATTACTGCTTTAAATTTTAATTATGCATTTTCATTGACAGTTGGATGTCAGCTGAAAGTTGAGTAAATATTAACGGCCATATTTAGAAACTCAGTTTAAATTTAATTAACATCATATAGTACAGGCAGACAACTGCTGCTGTACGCACTACTAAATAACGCCATTTAAAGTTAAGTAACGTTTATAAATAAGGCCCTAAATGCTTAAAGACAGCTGCATTGAAAACGGCTCGTCTACAATTCTACACTGATATTATTAAGCGGTTTTATTAGTACTTTTATAAAGATTTGTTTGTTTGAATTGAATAGGCTCCGAAACCACCGATATGATAAATTCTTCCTTCATTAGAATCCTACATTATCCGTAATGAACATAAGCTAGATAATATTTTCAAAAAGTTAGAGAACCGTATGAAAACTTCGATAATGTAACCCAAGGTGTGAAAAATAATGCCCAAAAAATCCTTATATCGCGTATGCTGCGGAAAGTATTTACAATAGAGCAAAGTACTACAGTTTTATAAAAGATATTAATATCTATCTATGAAAAAATCAGTGGTCCCATATTATGTATAACTATTACAGTTAAGTCACTATAACTTTTTCATGATAAAATATGCAATGCAATGCTGTTACAAACTTTTACTAGGCCATATTATTCGTGCTTGGTATTAATCCTTGTCTACTCGAATAATAAAGAGGAGAGATTTGATTGTTTGTTTATTTGTAATGTATAACGCAAAAAGTACTTAACCGATTCAAAAATGTACTTCACGAATAGAAAGCTACATTATGCCTGAGTTCGTACGTTATATTTTATTCATCGTTCAATACCACGTGGGCGAAACCGCCGAGCGCAGCTAGTTGTCAATAATGAATTCTAAGGCTTTCACAATGGTTATGAATAAGTTCGATTATTCGTATACAAGTAAATTTGAAGAGTCGCAACATTACGGCAAAAACCACAAAAGCACTAGACTAAGTGACATTGAAACGAGGTCATAATTCCATGGTTATTGAAATCGTGTGAGTTACGCCTGTACAAAGTTATTTCGTCATGAAAAGTATGAAACGTCAAACGGTATCTCTTAGATTTGAAGGACTTTAGTATGTAAAATCAATGAATTAGCTTTTTTTTGAAACCAGAAATAAATTATTTTATGTCAAGTATTACTCGATATCTTTATACCCAAACGAGGTTAGTTATTTTTTTATCATCCTAAACTTATAAGACAATTTGTTTATGACGTCATTTACCTTTTTCTGCATTCATCTATTTTTTGGCCATCTAGATTAGAACAAGAAATACAGCGATACCGCGATCGCCTAGCGGACGCAGAGTATTACAAAACACGCGTAACTGAACTTCGAGAAGACAACAAAGCCCTGATGGAAACAAGAGACGCGTTGGAAGAACAGCTACAAAGAGCAAGGAAAAGAGCTGAACAGTGTCTTACTTTAGAAGCAGCCATGATTAAGTTAAAAAGAGAAGCAAACGACATTGCCTTAGTAAGTGTATAAATTCGTAATAACTGTTTCAAATTTTATAACAATAGTATAACGTTTTAATGTTCATTGCTTTTATTTAAGGAAAGAGATGCAGACCAACAAAAAATACAGGAGCTTATAGAAGAGAATAATCATTTACAATACATTACGAAATCTGTACTCAGCGAAAGCAATAATAGCAACTTAGATACAGATAACGAATGTGAGAGCACTTTGGAATCGGGTGAAAATAGTTTATCGGAACAATTGACGAGCAACGCTCAAGCTAGGGCTTTAAAACTTGAGTTAGAGAATAAACGGCTACTTTCAACTATTGACAATTTAAGAGAACAGTCATTATTGGAAAGTAGTGATAAAATATTAGAATTAGAAAAAGAAAAGAAAAGGCTAGCATTAAAATGTGAACAACTTCAAGAAAATTGTAACAGGGTAATGCTACAGAATTCAGAACTAGAAGAAGTGTTCAAAAATGCATTAGAAGAGAACCGAAAGTTGCAAGACACTTTAGATAACCAAAAAACGTTTATAGACAGACAATCAATAGACAGGGAATCGGAAAAGAATAAATTACAAGATTTTGAGAAACATTTAGAATCTTTGACCAAAGATAAACAGAGAATACAAATGCTTTGTGACTCCATTCAAAGAAGAGCCGATGATTTAGAAAAGACTTTAGACTCTAGAACAAAAGAACTAAATATGATAAAACCAGAAGCGGATAAAGTAACCGGTCTTATTATTCAAACCGAAGAATTAAAAACCAAATTGACTTACAGTGAAAGAGATACACATAATCTTCAAAGAGAAGTCAATAAACTGCGAGAAGCTGTTGAAGAGAAAGACGTATTACTTGATAAATTAACGACAGAAATAGAACTTAAAAAGAAAGAGATGGAAAGGTTAGCCAAGGAACTAGAAATTAATATAAATATTGCTAATAGAGTCAAAGATTTGGAACAGAAAGCCCAGGAACTAAAGTCTCAAAAGAAAGTCGATTCCGAAACCATACAAACACTGCAAAAAGATTTGATTTCAGAAAAGGTAAATTTCGACAAATTGAAAAATTGTATGGATAAGTTGGGCATTAATTCATCTGAAATATTAAGCAAAGATGTTAATGTAGAAGAACTGTTAGAGAAAATAATAACAAATACAGATCATGAGACATTAATAAGTGAAATCGCTGCTAAAGCTAATCTAATGAAACTAGTTCCTTGTGAATGTAATCACGATGAAAAGTCAAATGAAGATGATAGCCTTACTAATCCTCAAGTAGAACAGCTGACTGCAGATTTAGCAGCTTTACAAGCATCCTTAGAGAGCAGCAAAGCCGAGAATGCGAAGTTGCAAGTGAATATAGCGACACTCAATTCACAAAATGGTTCATTAAAATCTCAGCAGATGACGTTACATTTAGCTAATAGCCAATTAGCAGCAGAAAAAGATGAAATAATAAAACAGCTAGAAGTATTAAAAGATAAACAAGATAATTTGATGCGAGATCAAGTAGCTTTAAAAACACTTCATGAACAATTAAATACTGAATATGAAGAACTTCTCAGTGAACGAGAGCCTATAAAAGTAACTGTTAGAGATTTGAAGCTTGAGAATAGAGAGTTAAAAGAAAAGCTATCTACATTTGAAAAGAAAGTATCAGATTTTGAAAAGGAAAGGGAGACTCTTAAGGTAGAATCGCGCAATTTGATCAATCTACGCGCAGAACATTCAAAGTTAAAAGATGATTTTAGAAATCTTTTCACAGCAAGTGACAGACTGAAAAACGAATACAGGAATATGCAGGAAGAATATAGAAATCTAAGAAGTGAAGTGACACAACTGAAACTTCGAAATACTGAGATGTCTGGTGAAATCAATACTAAATCTGAAGTTATCACCAGTATGGAACTGGAAATAAACAAAACTAATCAACATTGTGAGATGTTAATTCAAATGAACAAAAGCTTAGATGCAGACAGACGCTCACTGATGGATCATGTTTCGCAACTTCTAACGCAATATCATGAATTACTGGCACATTCCTTGAAAGATAAACAACATTACCACGAAGAGGAGAAAATGTTTGCAGACAGGGTGAACGCCCTGTGCCGCCAAAAAGAAAAGCTGGAAGAAAAAATAATGGAGCATTATAAAAAATTGGATAACTGTACAACAAAAAGACGTGGTTTCGGTGCATCATTCGTAAAAAGAGTTCGCAAAGCAGGTACAGACCTCATAAACAAAGTCCCAACTAGAAACAACAAAAGGATAGAGGATGCCAGTCGATCGAAGTCACAATTAACACTAGCTGGGTCAGAATCAGGAGAATCAGATCCTGGGAGTCAAGACTTAGAGAAAATGTCTAAGAATTCTGATCCTGAGCAGGGTTCTTCTAATCCTAGCGTGGAATCTCCGAGACACAGTTTCGATTCTAGTTTTAGTCGGAGGTTTGATGAGAAGCTTTTAAAGAAATCTGACAATAATGATATGAGTGGTTCAATTCCGAGTCTTGATTCTTCTAGGTTGACAAGTGAAAGTAACTTTGTGAGAAGACTATCTTCAGCTTCAATACACAGCGGCGGTGGTGATGACGCACTGATCAGAGCTTCATTAAGGAGGCGACCTCATAAGGCTGCTCCACCTTCCTCGCACAGAAACAGTTACCAGGGTTTAGAGGGCGATACGAGTATTCCACAAGGTATCAAACATAATGTCTTTGTGTTCTGTACACCTTAATTTATTTTTATTTACGTACGTAAAAGATAAAATCTTTATTTTAAAGTTACCCATTTTAAAAGATAGGTTTTATATTGTACGTTTGTGAACAGTGCCTCTAGCTAAATTTATAAAATTCATTCAATCAGACAAGTGGATGGAAATATGTGCTCCAAAAGTTCCATGCTACACAAAATATTTGTTTTATGTAATTTTCCTTAGCATTTTCCCCTAACCGCACTTGGCTATTGTTTGCTATTTGTTTGTGAACTTTATAGATTGCACTATAATCACACCTAGTTATGCTTGTATGTTTTACTATGTACTCCATAGTAAATATTGCCCTATAATACTATGGCAAAAAGAAAAAACATACCGCCCAAGTACTTGTTGAACTCCCCAACGATGTAATGATACAAACTGAGAAGATGAGCTATAGGACATTAACTATGTGGTTCGATCCCGGACACGGTTATTGCACCAATCGCAAACAATAAAATATTAGTAAAATCGCTTTTTTATTATTACACTTCATATTACGGTTTTAAGATAGTTTCCTACAAATGTGTTATAATATACTATAGGCATATTAATTATTCTGTAGAGATGCTGTTTTGCGTATATATCGAATTTTTTGAAAAATCTTACCTATAAAGCTTAGTCTTAGTTATTATACTTAAAATATTTGAGCAATCCTTATAAAACCATTTTTTTCTTTGAATCATAGGATGAAGTAAACCTTACTTATTAACATTTAAATCATTAACATATTGCCACCACAAGCTTTAAACAGTATGTATACAGCTTGGTGGCAATACATAATACTAAAATAAATACTAAAAAACTTAAAAAAACATATTAAAATACTATAAACAATACATAAAACTACTAAAATGTGTAAAAATTGCATAATCTTTTATATAGTAGCACATTTTTTTGAATCTGGAGAAAGTTGTTATTTTAACATGTACAATTTGAAAAATGTAATAGGGACTTCCATTCTATTCAGTTATTGGAGTGTAACTCAAAAACTACTTGACCGAATTTGATGAAATTTAAATGGGACCACACGGGAAGCACCAGCTTTTAAACAAGAAAAATAAAGAATTTTGAGAATCGGTTTACCCTATCGAAAGTTATAAGGTAACAAACATAAAAAAAAAACAGTAGGATTGAGTACCTCCTCCTTTTTGGAAGTCTGTAGAAAAGAAATAACAACTTTGTACTTGTTTCTATATTTTATCATTTGATTGCTCAAATATTTTAAAAGTTGTCGCATTTTTTATGTTATAACCAGCCCGTTTTTTAATCGGAGTATTTCGGCTATGCTATATGTAACAAATTAACTTTTTATTTTCAGCATCCACTCCGACACCCGTTTTCGGCACCGCGGGCACTCGTCGCACTGTGTACGTAGCAGATGATGACCCAAACGTGAACATCAACTCGAAGCCACAAAGTACACCTATCAAAGAGAATCCCACTTACTTAGTATATAACAGAATTTCAACGGTCATCGGGGACGGCGCCTGCCAGAGCATCAACGACCGATCAAACAACGAACTCCAAAGATCAATGTCTGAACAACCGCGGAATGTCGATGTCGAAAATAATGCACAAGACAAGGAGGACAGCAGGAGTGAGAAGAGATCAACAAGTCGTGCAGAAAAAACAGACAATTCTAAAGAGTCTGCTGTATGGTATGAATATGGTTGCGTATAAGTTATGATAATATGAATATTTGGAGTATGAAGTGAACAGACTGATGCAATGCCTTGGATTTCGTATGTTTTTAACATCGACGAAATTAGTGTGTGATTGAATATTGATACTTTTATACATGAAATTGGCAATATTGGTGTGAATAGATTGTGATAGGAATTTTACTGCAGTATTACTTTGGCATTTAATTATAAACATGCACGCAGTAACATGGGTGACATTGTTAAGCTTTAACACTGATATTATTACCATTTACCGTGAACCCGAATACAAATGTTTTGGTTCTGTAATATTGAATTGTGCAGCATTATAAAATAAACAAAGCTGCTATTTAGATTATGTATTATCTTCACTATAAAATACTCCCATTGATATCGAGGCTACATATAATATGTAAATAAGTTTTCCCTTGTTGGAATAGTGTTAAATGCAGGGTTGTATGTGTATGTGAGGTTGAATGGAATGTGCCTTGCCAGTTGAGTCTGTGACAATTAATTTTACGGATTTGTTCCCAGTTACTAAGTTTATTTAAGCATAATTTTCGTACGTACAAAATATACCTAATATTTGTAATTGTTATTATGTATGAGACTAATATTTTTTTTGAGATTCTTTTTATTTTTTAAAGTATTGATATACTCTTAACTATTGAAATACTTACCGACACTCGTGTTAAGTAACAAATAATATTTTCCAATATGTAATGTAAATGATTTTTATTTAATGTAATACATAGATTGTAAATGCATGCAATGACATTATAGATTTTGAGCAATTTCAAAAATAGTTGCTATGATCTCTTGTTCTATTGCCACTTTTTGAAACTGACGTCATTACTGATTTAAATCTAGTTTGAAAGTGGCTGTGATTGTTACTTCTTATAGAAAGTGGAATTCATGCCATTCACACTGAAACTGCTCGACTACAATGTTATATATTTTATAATATTTGTATATATATTTTATAATATAAATACGGAAGTTAAACATAACATATTCTGTATAAGACTGTGTTTGGGAAAACAATTTCCTTATATAAAATAGTAAAACTATTTGTAAAACACGAAACCGGCGTCCACTAATTTCTATAATATATGCGACGTCTACGGCTGAAACATGTACAAAACGAAAAACGCGAAAATTTTAATTCGACCTACATACTTGGAGCTGTAACCGATTATTCCGTAAAAAGTTATGCATTGGTTGGCATACATTAAACAAAAATAATATATGTTTACCAGGTTCAAAAACCTCCTTTTTTTGAGTCGGTTAACCTGTGTAACAAATTTTATGTTATTCAAATTATTAAAATTAATATTTTTAAAAGATATGATATTTTATAACAGACACATTTTAGACATTGGTGTCGATTCTGTAAATTATGGCAAGCTCAAAATATTGTGTTTAGGCTAAAATCCAAATTATTATAACACAACCGAGTGACAGCACTAAAATTAGACAAACCCTCCAATTTCAGTATATTAAAGACAGATTAGTCGTCACGTAACTTGATGCTCGCTAAACTAACGTAAAAATACCAAAATTAAAATAGAATAATCTTATTTTTAGAAATGTCAGTCTAAGTGTTACATGAATTTTGATTTTAGTTTTAACAGAATAAGGATTACCATAATTAAATTTTAGTTCGCTAGTTTAGTTTGTTATTTTGAACAGGTGAATCGGTACCATTATTTTTGAAATTGCTCATTTAAGAAGTGTATTTTATCTAGCGCCAGGAAATAATAATGTACAAATGTATTGTAAACCAGCACAATCATGACTTTATTTTTTTTCGAGTAATAAAACAAACTATTGAATCATTCCATGACAGAATGAATAAACTGCTCAGTAGCACGAAAGTAATCGTATCGTTAACGTAAAACAATACAGTTTAGTTCAAACTATCATTTATCTAGTACAAGTGACATGACAACAGGGGGGCGTTCAGAACCTCAGAGTGCGGTTGTTTAGTTGTTTTCTAACTCGTTTTGAGGTACGGAACGGCCATGGTTGTTTTCTTACCTCAAACTTTGACAAATTCTACATTGACAGATCACTTGATCGTTACCTCATTTTCTTTGAGAAGAAGTTTGTTGTAGTCTGATTGGTCAAAGTTATGTCAGATGCGGGTTGCAACCGTTTACCGATCGATTTTGATGGTTAAAAAGTTGCGACGCTCTGAGGTTCGGAACGCTCGAGTTAGAACAACCGAGTGCTTTACCCTGATGTTCGGAACTGCGTTAGTGCGAAAAGTAGCACTCCGAGTGCACTCTCACCGAGGTTCTGAATGCGCCCCAGTTGACTCATATTTTGTACGAGAAATCGCATCACATTGTTCAATTGTTTACGTTGACGTTACGAATACTATACGCAAACTATTCGTGCTACGGTTGCAGTAGGTCTACCACGACGTAGTTCAATTGAATTTAGTTTGAACTATCATTTTATAGTACGGATGAAGCACAGTTAGCTTATAGTTTGTACGAATAACCGCGTAAATAGAAAAAACACTCCAATACGCCCCATGTCAATCTAGCGTGGGATTTCTCAGTTAATTGTATTCAATTCAATTGTCTCATCCTATTCAGTACTTGAGTGACGTATTAGATGTAATTAGGAGAAAGTAGTAAAAGTAATTAAATAATTTTCAATATAGGCGTTGGTACGTCACGACGCAGCAGTGCAAGTACCGTAATAGTCGTTAGATTTGTCAAATCGCTAAGATCGATAAAAGATCATATCGCCTCTAGCCAGTATGGAAGGCATATCGACGACTTAATACGATCGTTAAATTGTCGACAGTATATCGATTATTACGAATTGTATTCCACAATGCGTCCTTCTATCATTTGAAGATACGAGTATTTCGTTCTTCTACTATCAAAAGAAGGCCGAAGTCTATTTTTATTGAATACTAGCTGCGCCCCGAAGTTACACCCGCATGGTGATGGATGATGACGATGTTGATGAAAATTATTCTATATGTTAATTCAGTGCCCCATCCAAATTACATCAAAATTGGGTCAGCCGTTTGAGCGTAAGAGAATAACAAACATCCATTCATCCATAAATACAAACTTTCGCGTTTATAATATTAGTAAGATCAAACTTATCTAAACAATATCTCCATTCCCGTTGCATGTCGATAAGCTATATCGAGGTCATTTTCAATGCTGAAAACAATGGTTAAAATCGATTAAATAGACGTTCTCAAACGTAATTTAACAGTTCCATGCTAAGGTTATCGTTATAATTGTAAAAGCTTATCGAATTTGTCTACCGATCGTTTAATTTTGTTAAGTGCAATGATCGACATAAGATCGATATAGCCAATTTTTTCGAAGTATGACGAATTCAAGACTTAAATTTATCGATCGGTAAGTTCGGTACTTTAACTGCAGGCATGACAAATATATAGGGCAACGTTACCTAGTACATTTAAATTCCTGTCTGAGGTAATGAAGCAGCATTTCTACATGTCTACTACTAGATGCTAACTCAATTCGTATCAGACTGGGACGTATTGGAGTAGATTTTCTCTAATAAACCGATGGACCGCGATGCGATATTAAATTGTCGTTGGCATGTTTGCTAGTTATTATAGTGTTAGGCCCCCGGTTTTCAGTTAGCCGCTAATTGCTCACAATACAAAATGATTTTTTAAAGTATGTATGTTAAATAAAATCTAGTGATTTTTAGGTACTGTTTTACTAACCCAATTCAGTAAGTAGGTGATAGACATGCGTTTTGTTAATTTGATACTCGTATTTACATCTGCAACCTGCAGTTGTTTAAGAGATACTTTGGCAGTAATTGGCATTATGCTATAAGTTAAGTATTTTGGCATTTTGGTTGGTGCTCTTATCTACATGATTTTATTTGTATTGGATTATTTATTAACTCTAATGAGCGTAATTGCAATCGGAAGATATTTGACAAGATGCATCATACTTCATACTTTATTCACAAGTAGGTATAGATAGGTTTATACAAGTTTTTTGACTGGTACTTAATGCACTTTTATTTTAGTAATTACCAATCGCCTCTCACCGAATTTATATGTTAGCTCATGTTTATTCTGCATATCTACCTACATAACAGTACAGATTTTTTTAAATAAATGTGAAATCTCGATTACTTTAATTTTATTTCAAGTACTCCAGTTACTCCAGCATCGAAGCACAACTACTTTGTTTGTTTTAAATGGGTACTACTTCGAGCTTAGGTATAATCGCCCGAACCTGGTAACGAACATCAGCCAGGAGTTGTTATGTATGAACTGACGGAAATATCATCATCATCATTAGCCTGTAACAGTCCACTGCTGGACATAAGCCTCTCCCAAAGCGCGCCACTGAGTCCGATCTTCGGATCTGCTCATCCAGTGACAACCAGCTACTTTGCGCAGATCGTCGCTTCATCTGGTTACAGGTCGTCCCACGCTACGCTTGCCGACACGTGGTCTACATTCGAGAACCCGTAGTAGAGGGAAATATACTCTGGTATATATTCCTATAAAGTCTTGAACGTTTGACTAACTGCCTCTATGGCCACTACAAGCACTAGACTAGACCATGTAGCATATATCTTTCAGAGACATCTCTTTCTTTTAATAGGGTAGTTGACACACAGTCAATAATAAATTACAATGTAATGTTAACTTAATAGTGGTTGAAGCAAATAACTCGAACAATTTAACAAATTATTTATTATGCATTGGACTTACTTTATTTTGAATAAACTAAATGTGTACAAAAGTTTCTAGAAGTAACGTGACCATAAACGGAAGTAGCGGCGGAAATGGTGTCGTAATGGCAAAAACACGATAGTGTCGTGCTTTATCAACAGATTGTGAATCAAGCAAGTGAAGAAAGCGTCTAATATTATTGCTTTAAAACAAATACATACTAGGTCAAAGGACAAACTGTCGATCCATAAACACGGTTATTGCCGCAACCGCAAATAATAAGTTTGTTATACAAAATTTTATAATAATTCAATAGGTACCTAAGTTTATAGAAATATTTAATAGTAAATTCGTTTCTTGTTAATTGTTGTTTCACAATTGATTTTATGGATTTCAGATTTTTCTTTTGAAAAAGGGTCTAACAGACAGACAGACGGACCACAAAGTGATCCGATAAGGGAACAAAATGAGGCTAAAATGTAGGTTTATTTAAGTAACTGCAGAGTTATGAACTTGGGTTTTAAGTAGGTACCTAGTTAGAGTCTGGTCTAAGAAATAAGTCAGTCATTTAATTACTGTTTTGTATAAGTCACGTGGATGCATTAATAAAACTTGACAAAAAAACAATATTTCACGATTTTATACACTTTACTGAATTTCGTACACCATTATGAAAATCGACGGTTGATAATCCACCAGTAACAGATATTTATTACTAGCATGTCCTTGTGATTAATTTTATTTATTAGTTTAGCTGCTGTGGGCCAGACGTGTGACCACGACTTAATAAAGACTATCTAACCGCATCACTAATATTCAATGCGAAAGGCTGCGAGTGCATCACACTAACAGAATAAAATGCGACTGTGTATGTTTGTTTTTGTATGAAATCTTGAATAGATATAGCGATACCTAGCATAGTATCAACACATACCGAACAGTATCCGTGCGATAGTCCGTTTCCACGTGGGCGAAGCCATAGGGTAGGGCTCAGCTATAGTTACGCGTTACCAACTGAGTCGTGCGGCCATAAATCAATTCACTATGTCTTTCTCGCTCGCACTTGTGGGTCTTATTTAGGCGCATATCGATAAGAATATAGTATGTATGTAGGTACCCATTTGGTGCTAGCGGCTGTATGGATTATGATAAAATTTGCGATTTAAATACAAATTTTTCATTAATTACTCATAACTAATATGTACTTGTTGCTAAATAATAAATGTTGCTGGGAAATACGGTTTGTAGTTACTATTTATATCATTTTTTTATTTGTCATAAGTAATTAGATAAGGAGGCAAGCCGTTCGTCTCGACAGTAAGTGGCTTAGTAAAATATAAAAATATGGGCATTGTACTGCGCTCGTTACCCAGACTTTTACCCGGTAACTTCACTGGCTACTGTGTCAAAAACAATGCTACACACTATAATTTTATTCTGGAACTGTTGTATATAGTAATAAGCAACCATATTAATACACTACTGATGAGTGACGAAAGAGTATAATAAGCTTCAATCAATTTATAATCACATCTTACTACTAAATTAGGTCAATAACTACTTATATTACAGAGATCCATTACAATTCATATCAGTCTTGATTTCCCACTGTAATACTGGACATGCTCGTATGGGCACATTGAATGGGTGTCCCGACACTACAGCCTTTCTGCCTGGGTCTACTTTTGGAGGTAGGTGAGATATAAGACACTGAAATAAACAAATCATACTTAGCTATTACATCCTCAAATTAGATCAAACATAATTACCGTTGAAGTTATTATGTGCTGAGTCACATTTTATAATTGACCAAGGTAACGAGTCTACTTTAACTGGCCAAATTGACTTTCATCTGTATAGTTGTTAGGTTGTATGTTGGTCCTCCTGTACAGGTCGCATTTTTCAACCTATCTTGAATCGTGCTATGCATATTTTAGTACTTACTCGATATAATTTTTTTGTCATCGGCGATTGTTGAGTGAAGGGTACTTTTCCTATAGAGTTTTGTTAAAAACTTTTCTTAAAAGTTTGCTTCGGCGCTATTTACCGACTTTGACAAAATTTACTTATTCTTTTTTTTTGTCACACATTAGGGACCTGACTAAAAAGAGGAATTTTGAAGATGAGCATGTTGGTCAAGTGGTTGTCGAGATAATAGGTTTAGATGTTTAAAAACGACGATTTAGGTAATATTCTAACTACCGATAGCTCGGACTCGATTGCGACAAAATTTCCGCTGATAAGACTGCGCTCGCGAGGTCTACTGATCGCAGTACTACTAGATATAGTATGGTTAAATTGAATTCATTCAACTTAAACATATTTTGTTTTTTATCTCTTAAATTACTAAAGCTTGTTAAAGCTCTTAACCTGAGTAATAATTTTTCAGAAGGCTCAAGTTATGCGACACAAAATGAGAATCTATCATTTAGCAAATGCGTCGTTTGTGAATTATCGTATATGTCGTCGGAATGTGATAATTAGAATTCACAGCTAAATTTCATAAACTAATAAACTTGTTGTTGTCTCGAATTGTAAGACACAAAAATAAAATGCATCAAATGTTTTTAGAGCTCAGCGATCTACACAATATACTAAGAGTTAGTGATCTGCGAGAACACACTAATACATACCTTTGGTCTTTCACTTTCAGTAGACATGTATCCAATACACATTGTCTTAGTGGTGTGACCCCAAAGCAGTTCACCTTCCCCTGATTGTGAATCAAATCTTAAAGCCAATGTCCCGCCCAATCTCTCAGGCACATCCCACAGAAATGGAGAGTTTATAAAGTTTTCCTTCAAACATTTGTCTAGCCCCAATGTAGGAGTTGGGTCTAACAAACTTTCTGCAGTATTTTTGGCTAGTTGTGTTCTGATTAGGTGTTCTCCACAGCCTGAAGTGCATGCTGCTATTGAAGGTTGTATACCATCTCTGGTCATGACGGCCCATACACCACTCCCAAACGATGCAGCTTGTCCCACCCTCCCTTCATGCTTCAGAGACACTCCTCCAGAGCTGGCTCCTGCTGCCACTACCCCATTAGAATCGACGCAAATAGCACCAACTGTGTCTAAAGGACTGAACTTTATATCATTCTGAATTGAATATCTCTTCAATTTTCGTTTACAGTGTTTATAATTTCGGAATGCTCTAGACGAAACCATTTTGACATCATCCACTATTTCTAAGCCCATTCGTTCTGCCCAAGTTTTGGCTCCTTGGCCTGTGAGTATGCATGGTGGTACTCTGCCTAGGGACAGATTGTCACATTGCTTCAAACACAAGTGTTTGGCTAGAGATATTGGGTTCCATACATTTGAAACAGCGCCACAAGCTCCAAAATGAAGTGTCTGACCGTCCATAATGGATGCATCACATTCCACTGATCCATTCCAACTAAGGTTTGATCCAAATCCAGCATTGGTCAGAGGACTGTTTTCCAATTCTGAAATAAATAATATAATAATTAATTGGTACTGTCAAAAAGATTATAAGACCATTGATTTGTATTATGTAGTTAATTTTACACACATGCACGATAGTCCTCGAGATGACGGACGCGATTAAGCATAACCACATTCATGTCAACAGTTTTGTCATGGAGAGAGTTAAATGTAATGACATAATAAAGTGATTTATGTTTTATGTTACAGTGATGATAATATATGAAATACTAGCTGCGCCACGCAGTTTCACCCGCGTGGTGATGGATGATGATGACGATGATAAAGTATCCTATATGTTATTTCAGCGTCTCATTTATCTACATACAAAATTTCATTAAAATCCATTCAGTAGATTTTGCGTGAAAGAGTAACAAACATACTATATGATCTATCTATCCATCCATCCATCCATCTAAACTTTCACATTAATAATATTAGTGGGATTAACTTCATAATATACAGGTTGTCCCAGAACTCAACGTCAAGCCGAAACGGGGTGACAGGATTGATTGTAACCATCATGAGAAAAATCAGAAAAAAAATCTATCCCATGCAGTTTGGAAATTATGTGCATTTAAGAAACACCTAGAAATTTGGTTCAATTGTAACCATTTTTCGGTTATTGTGGTTAATTTTTATTATTTGTGTTCATTTACACTTTGGAACCTTAACCCTAAATAACATTTCTAGAATCACAGTCAAAAATAATGACACAACTGCCCCAAGTTTTCATAGAATTAAGACAGTTAAACTATGAATTTAAAATTTTCTAAATTTGTCTGAACATTGTCCTTTAAAAAATTTACTAAAGTGCCTTGGCAAGTTCACTTAAAAGTTCGCGCATTTAATCAGGATTGTAAAGTGGTACAATACCTGAATAGATTATTTTTCTGATTTTTCTCATGATGGTTACAATCAATCCTGTCACCCCGTTTCGGTTTGACGTTGAGTTCTGGGACACCCTGTATATATCAATAGACATCAGCCTGTACGAGATTAGAATAGCCTTGAAACAGCTTAAAAACAACAAGGCGCCGGATGACGACGGTATCACATCGGAGCTTCTGAAAGCGGGTGGAACACCGGTACTAAAAGTCCTTCAGAAGCTCTTTAATACCGTCTTACTCGAAGGTTCAACGCCAGAAGCATGGAACAAAAGCGTGGTGGTGCTGTTCTTCAAGAAAGGTGACAACACTTTACTTAAAAATTACAGACCCATCTCGCTTTTGAGCCATGTGTATAAGCTGTTTTCGAAGGTCATAACAAAATGTCTCAGTCGCAGGTTTGATGAATTCCAGCCTCCGGAACAAGCCGGTTTCCGAAAAGTCTATAGTACCATAGACCACATCCACACGCTAAGGCAAGTTACACAGAAGACCGAAGAGTATAACTTGCCTCTATGTTTAGCGTTTGTGGACTATGAGAAGGCCTTTGATTCGATCGAGACGTGGGCAGTGCTTGAGTCTCTCCAGCGGTGCCGTATTGACTATCAGTATATTGAAGTGCTAAAGTGTTTGTACACGCCTACAGCCAGTCCGAGTACAGGAGCAGAGTTCGAAGGCAATTCCATTGCAAAGAGGCGTGAGGCAGGGAGACGTTATATCTCCGAAACTGTTCACCGCTACATTGGAAGACGCCTTCAAGCTCTTGTAATGGCCAGGACTTGGCATCAATATCAACGGCGAGTACATCACTCACCTTCGATTTGCCGACGATATCGTAGTCATGGCAGAATCCATGGAAGACTTTAGTACAATGCTCGAAGGCCTCCATCGAGTTTCTGAATGGGTAGGCCAGATGAACATAGACAAGACGAAAATTATACATTATAATGCCCATGTTGTGCCTACCCCAATATCAGTTGGGAACTCAGTTCTCGAAGTTGTTGACGAATGGGATAGACAGTCAAACTAGGTACGAGGGTGAATCAAAAAATTCTTGGAATCAATATTAAAAAATGCAAAGATTTAAATAATAATATTTTATTTTTCTACATAATCTCCCTCCAATGCAATGCATTTAGAATAACGCGCTTCTAACTTCCTTATTCCTTGTGAAAAAAAATTATTTTCTTGACTCTCGAAAAAGTCCTCTACGGCAGCTATAACCGCGTCATTATCGTGAAATTTTGTTCCACGAATTTCCTCTCTTAATTTTGGAAATAAGTGAAAATCACTTGGGGCTAAGTCCGGAGAATATGGTGGGTGGTCAAGGAGATTGAAGCCAGCACAGCGGATTGCGTTGAGCGCAACTTCCGATCGATGAGCAGGAGCGTTATCTTGAAGGAACAACACGCCCAACGACAGTTTTCCACGACGTTTTTCTTTAATCGCTTCACGCACTTTCGGGATTAAATTTGCATAATAGGGTCCAGTAATCGTCTGGCCTTTTGGCATGTAATCAATAAAAAGGATTCCTTCACTATCCCAGAACACAGAGGCCATAACTTTGCCAGCGGTAGGAGCAACTCGAAATTTCTTAATGGATGGAGAGGATGGTCGTTTCCAAGACATGCTTTGTCTTTTAGTTTCAGGATCAAAATGGTGGACCCACGTTTCATCCATGGTGACAAGACGACGGCAAAAATTATCCGAATCACGCTGGAACATTTCGAGATTACGCTTGGAAATTTCCAAACGTCGCTTTTTGTTTTCGTCGGTTAACATTCGTGGCACCCAGCTTGCAGACACTTTTTTGAACCCCAGTGAATCAATTAAAATGGATTGAACGCTACCAAAAGATATCTTTAGGATCTCAGCTATATGTTTTATAGTCATTCTTCTGTCTTCCAAAACCAGATTCTCAACCTTTTTGACATTTTCTTCTGTAACGGAGGTTGAAGGCCGCCCAGAACGCGGGTCATCTTTACAGCTTGATCTACCTCTTTTAAATTCAGCCACCCAGTACGCAACCGTAGAATAGGGTACAGCATCACCCCCTAATGTCTGCTGAATGTCCAAAAAAATTTCCTTCGTAGACATTTTTTTCAAACTGAGATATTTTATCACCGCACGTAACTCACTTTTATCCATAATTTTGACTTTTTAGCAACTCGTTGCACAAAAAAATTTATTACATGCGAACGAACTGACAAAAACAAGTGACAGTCTACATAAATATAGTGTGATAGACACTCTTTAATTTGAATATCGAACTTGATCCAAAAAGGTTTCATATATATGCACTTCTAAGAACTTTTTGATTCACCTCATAGATCCAAATTCGAGAAAGAGGTCAATCGTCGAATCCAACTCGGCTGGGCAGCGTTCCGGAAATTTCTCGAAGTCTTCTCGTCTAAAATACTTCAGTGCCTCAAGACAAGAGTCTTCGACCAATGTGTGTTACGAGTACCAGTGATGACTTATGGCACTGAAACGTGGTCTCTTACTATGGGCCTCATAGATAAGCTCAAAGTCGCACAACGAGCTATGGAGAGGGCTATGCTCGGGGTTTCTCTACGTGATCGAATCAGAAATGAGGGATCCGTAGAAGCACGAAAGTCACCGACATAGCCCAGAAGATTAGCCAGTTAAAGTGGCAGTGGGCAGGGCACATAGCACGAAGAACAGGTGGCCGATGGGGCCGGAAGGTTCTGGAATGGAGACCACGGACCGGCAAGCGCAGCGTAGGTCGTCCACCGACACGGTGGACAGACGACCTGATAAAGGTCGCAGGACGTTGGATGCAGGTCGCTTCCAACCGGTCCTTTTGGAAAATTATGGGGGAGGCTTATGTTCAGCAGTGGACTACCTACGGCTGAGATGATGATGATGGCCGTGATATCGTCGCTACTATATAATAGTCCGAGCGCGTCTACTAAATTGCGTCATAACCGCAATAGCCCAAAAATTTCGAGCCCACCAAGGGAAGCACATATTTCCTATCACTGGTAAGTTAAAAAAATTATATTATGCGTAAATTCACGTAATCTAATTCGTTACAAAGACGGCATGCTTGGTTTCAATACAAATCGTGATTCTTGCGTTACTTATCTATTGTATATATATGTTGTATATTGTATTAAATTACAAAAATAAAAAGTGGCTCATTTAGGTAAATATGATTTTTTTTTCATTAAGGACCAATTTTTTATAAAGTAAGAATGGTCTTGGCAAGCAGTGGCTCACCTTTTTTGATACACTTTCTTATGCATTCTGTTTGTTTCTACTGTAATGAACTCTCTGGCTTATATATTTTTTTTAAATGGATAGTAGATGTAATTACCAATAATAGCCTTTTCAACAGCTTCAACAGCATTACCTCCTTGGCGCAAAGTCTCTGCTGCTTTTCTGCATGCTACATTGCATGTCTTTTTATAGTCTTTCTTTAAAGAGTCGCTATGAAACCCTGCACCTGAAATCCATAGAACACACATATTCAGAATCACAATGAACTCATAGAAAAAAGAAACCAAAAAAAAATGTTTGAAATCATTATGCATGGTCATATACCACAAACAACTAATTTAAGGCTAACTTAAGAAGCTCTACCTTTGTTATTTAAAGAATAAATGACAGATATTATGTACAGCACTCAGTTAAATTATACAAAGAATACACTAGGTTGGTTTGAGAGATCTTTTCAAAGTGAAATCTTTAATCTACTTCAATTTATGCATCAAATACTCTTTTAAGGATGTTAACTTTATTTTATTAATAGTATTAGTATCCACATCTTTGCTTGCATGGCCTACCAGATACAGTACCTTTAGACTACATTGGTTTAATAAAATAATAGTTTAATGACTTAGATCACTTAGATCTATATGACATACTAGCTAACCCGCCAGCGGCTTCGCTCGCGTGGCCTCGCGGGATACGGTAATTATAGATTTTTAATTATCCCACGGGAACTCTTTATTTTACCGGGATCAAAAGTATCCTATATGTTGATCAGGGTTATAAGCTAACACCATACGAAATTTCATTTTAATTGGTCCAGTCATTTCAGAGATTAGCCCATACAAACAGACAGAGAAACAAACAATTTGAACATATTTTTCACTGCTTACATCCCCTGCCTTGGTTTTTAGCATATTTTTCATTGTACAGAAATTTGACCTCTACAGTTTATAATATGCAGTAGTTTTACCCCGTTGAGTCATCCCTGACAAAAATATTGAAAGCATCACTATTTATTTTAAAAAATGACCTATCCAGTTATTAATTTTCATCACTGTAGCTCCAAAAATAAAGAACTTTTGAACAAAAAATATCCCCGTTTAACCTCCCTGTCAAGAAATATTGAAATCATCCCTTTAAACTGTACAAATGCTAATTTTCACCACTGTATGTTTGAAAACAAAAAACTTTCCATATAAACTTTTACCACTCCATTTCACCCTCTTAAACCACCAATATACAAAAAAAATTTAGACCAACATTTTTTATTTTGAATGACCAATCCAAATACAAATTTTCGCAACTATAAGTTAAAACACAAAGGAGTTTCATACAAACGTTTTCACTCCTTTAACCCCTTAGGGATAGAATTTCAGAAAACCCATTCTTGATGCGTAGAGTTGTACTAACACCTCTATGCATCAAGGACAATACACCCTCCAAATTTCAAGTCTCTACGATCAGTGGTTTAGGCTGTGCATTGTCTGTCAGTCAGGACATCTTAGACATCTTATACATAGATTACTACTCATAAGCAGACTCCAAAGGTTTGTTCGCTTAGCTTTGAGGGCATTGGTATCATTGTCATTGATGGCTCTTTGAAGTTAAAGCATTTGTATAGCTTATAAACATTATTTTTGCCGCTTTTGCCCACACCCTACTCGAACGCTCAACTGAGCATAAGACCTAAAATTGCATGATTTTGCTGTCAAAAAATGATCAAAAACAACCATGCTCTGAATGTGGGTCGAAAATTGAATTTTTTGGTGGCAAAAATAACTCCTTTTTAGCTTTCCGAACACTGAACAAAAAGACTCAAGAACTGAATATATGTCAGTATTTCAGATAGACACTCAGTTGTGAATCTCTACTTGAGTAGAGATTTGACAGCAAATGCCATACAGAATTTACTCAAATCTGTAGATTAATTACTGAGCATCTTTTTGGAATACCAGCCTTAAAGTTTCACATCTTCGTCTTATCTAGTTGTCAGTAAAATTATATCCCTGTGAATGTGTTTGTATCATTGAACTTTCTGTTAGGTAAGACACTAGACTCACTGGCCTTATCTTTTTTGTAAGTATAAGAATTTTGAAAATACCAAAACACTTTTAATCATATCTAAATAAATCATGAATTTATAATTTGAACACATTTTCCTTCACAACTAGGATTTCTGATGTCTTTTATTATATTACATGTACATATTTTATTTTCACAGTGCTGCCTTTTAGCATTGCAGAATTAAACATATTTTTGTATATTAATGCATATTATTTAAACATGTTTTCTATTAAACACTGTTCCCTGGCTTCATATCCAAATGAATTGTATCTTATTTGTAGGACAAAAATATAAGCAAAATTACTGTGAAAACTACATCACATTCTCTTCAGTGAATACAAGAGTTATAAAATACAGCAGTTATTTTGCTTGATTTGATGCAAAGATGAAAAGAAGCCAACTTATAAAGCAATTTGTGAAAAATATTTTATAATCCCTGAAGAGAATTTATGATGTTTTTACAGTAGCATTGTTGAGATTTCGGTCATTTGAATTCACAATTGGCAGGTATCACTATAGTTAATAATGCTAATTTAAAAATGCAGTAAAATGACCATTGGAAGACAGTATACTTACCACAATGCACAGCAATGAAACCGTTCATGGTTTATGTAATGGGTAAATTCAAGTAAGCATGTGCTTGCTTGCCGCAATTCTCTTTCGCTTGCCGCAATTCTCTTTCGCTTGCCGCTTGGTACTAACAAATTACTCTATTAGGAACCAACTATAAGCTACTTCAAGGGTTAAGTAGAACTTCTCGCCAATGGCAAAAGTTTGACGGTGAACAAGTTAACTTCACACCCAGGCCAGGTACCTATAGTTATTTCACTCACGCCTCAGGGGAAGTTGAAGATCATTCATCATCAACCCATTTATCTCGATTCGATATTATTTAGAGTCAATTTGTGATATTGATATGACATGGTTGTAATGGAATCGCTACACAGACTAAGTAGTACACATAGACAATTATATGTACTACGTAAAGACTGGAAACTCAACAGACGAGGGGTATAACGTTACGACAGGGGTACGGGAGGGGGAACCGATACACAAGAAGTCGCCATTTTTCAAATTTTTTTTTTCTCGCCCTTAGGCTACGTTCCGGGAAGCGCCGTCAACGCTCACAACTGTCGCGCCCCGGTTTAGCGTTCCGGTTAGAATGAATGCATACAATGTTCAACCGAAGCGGAACGGTTACGCGGTCACAAAAAGCGCGGCAACTTTTCTGTCAAAAATCGATAGAATCTTATACATTTGATGCTTGACAGTGACAGCTCGTAAACGACCGTGAAAACCCACCTACGATCTGCGAGCGTTGTGAGCGTTTTCAGTGACGTCATCGATCATCATCGATGACGTATCGAGTTCGCTCACGATGACCGTGGGCTTTTAAGGGAATGGGTGTGCGAACGCCGCGAGTTATTTCGGTCCTTCCCGGAACGTAGCCTTTGTAAACTATTTATTGTGGTGACTAAGTAGTATAAGTAATTAAAATTATAAAATTATTAATTTAATCTAATAATGTTCTACTAATTCTATAATCTAAGTAGTACCCACAGCAGGGCTGCCAACTCCTTTTTGCAAAAACGCGCTAACAGGACTTCAAAAACGCGCTAGAAAGCGCTAAATGCCACCTACGGAAAAAACCGCTCGGATAGAATCCGTAGTGAAGGGATTTATCAAGTTTATAGTAAATTGAATATGAAAATGAGAAAATAGTAGTATGAGAGAATAGTATGTATACATTTAAAAATTAATATAAAAAATAAGTAGGTAGGATCTTTTATTAATGAAATAACATTTGTATAATTTGTAATAGCGAAATTAAAGCAATAAAATAGTAGATGTTTATAAGAATATTTTTTTAATAAAGGTACTATATAGATAAGTAAGGGACTACTAGGTAAGGTTTAGAAACTAATGAGGTCTAAATCATAGTCTTTATCCAATTATGGTCTTCAACTTATTCTACACTCTCTCTGGTCGAAGTAGATGGTTGATCTTGGACTAGGACGATTACTAATTAAATTTTATATTCCTGATATGAAATTAAATAAGGCAAAGACTATCATAGTTAAGTTAGCAACTAATGATAAAGCAAAACATTTGTCAGAGAATCCCTTACACTATATACTACAACACCACTTTCCTGACCACTATGTACAATTAATTAAAAATTTTCAATTTTCCGAAATAGAATTAACGCCCGCCAAATTTGAAGGTTTTCCGCGCTTTTTTTCACCTTCGTAAAGGTTTTGTGGTTTTATATAGAATGTTTGGTAGAGGGACCGACAAACCAAATGAGCGTGCTCGGGGGACCACTTGGAGAATACAAGTTGGCCAAAAAAAATCCCCGAACCCCCAATATGTTTATTTTTTTTGTGATTTTTCCCTTTTTCTCCGAAATTGTACCTATTTACCACCATAATGTTGTCGCCGTCATACGCCATCTATGTTTGACCAGTGACAATTTCAGGCAGAGCTACCGCCATCTCGGTTACTATTTGATACTTACATTTAAAAGTATGGATTTGTACGGAAACCACCACTATAGCATCACCGACTTAAGCCTTAAGCGGGAATTGAGACTGTTAGGTTGGCACAGTGTAAAATAGTTCTGACAAAAAAGAAGTCGCTGATGCTAAGAGTGGGGGGTTACTTTTCGTTTGGCGTTCAACGAGAACAGAGGTTTTCAGTGTACTATATTATAGTTTACGGATAAGTATGTACATTTAGTGAAAATTGTATTATACGTTGTGATATGTATTGTAACATGCTTGGTTTTATTTGCAAGGTCGATTACATCAGAAGTAAGAAAGAAACACGTGTCATGCCGCGAAGCCGAAAACGAACAAAGAAAAGGAGACGTGCCTCTTCGTCTTCTAGCTCTGACCAGTCAGCAAGCTCAGCGAGATCACGATCATCGAGTAGTAGTGAAACGGATGGAAGAAAACGCAAAAAAGTAAGGCGCACGCGACGTGCGTCAAATTCAGTAAGTCAAAATGTGCTACTTTCTTCTGTGATTCCGGAATTTGATCCATTAGTTGACGATATTTATATGTGGGTTAATGTTGTTGAAGCCAATGGCCGCGCTTTCAACTGGTCTGATCGTGTCATAAAATATCAAGCTTTACAAAAGCTACGCAATACCGCGAAAACGTGGTACTATGCCCTTCTAAAAAACGAAACACGATGGACCACGTGGAAGTGGAAGCATTGGAGGAACACTTTGCTAGATACATTTCAAATTAAGCGCAATATGTACTATATGTTAAAAGAGTTAATGCAAGTTAAGCCTGATGCTGGCCAATCATTATACGAATTCTTTTTCCAACAAAAAGGGCGTATAGATAGACTGAGATTAGGATTTTCCGAACAAGATACAATATCAATAATAGTAGGTTCTATTGGTGGTAAAAATATTTGTACAGCAGCAGAAGCTGGAAGTTTTCGATATTGTGATGAATTAGCTTCATTTCTACATAGTAAACGATATTCTGGCTCTGAAGCAATAGCAACCTCGACAAAGCAAAATAATGCAATGACCAGACAGCCTTCACGACCAGTACCTGTTAATAATTTTGAAAAGCCTGTGGGTCTGGCAACTCAGCCTGAACCATCAACAAGTGGTCCTGTAAATCAAAAGCTGACATGTTTTCGTTGCGGAGAAATTGGGCACAAAAAATCCCAATGCAATCAAAAATACAATGTTAGATGCAATATTTGTAATAAGTTTGGACATACGGATAAAGCTTGCAATATGAAAGCGAAGGTCGAAAAAGATTATGAAGTAAAATTAATTACAATGCAAAATCCTAAAGATAAGTTCTATAAAAATGTAGAAGTTAACGGATGTAAACGTCAGGCTTTCATTGATATGGGAAGTGGATGCTCGCTTATCACGACAAAATTAGTCCAAGAATTAAATCTTGTCCCATTTCAGTTGAGTGAACCTGTATTGCTGACAGGTTTTAAAACCGATTCCAGCACACAAGTCATTCAGGGAGTCAAAATAGATCTTAAAATAGACGACTCACACCTCAATATTATTTTATATTTATGTGATGACTTATCAGGATGTCCTTTATTGATTGGAATAAATTTTACGGAAGACAAAAGTCTCATGTATACGCGTGTAGGTGATAGTTTAACGTTTTTTCCAATCACAACAGAAGAAGTAAATATAATAGAATTGTCTATGTTAAACGATAGTCTTACTGAGCATATATCTCTGTTAAATAAAATATTCGCTAAATACCCTCGAATAACAGCGAAGGATTTATTGACTTTAGGTCAAACCTCTTGCGTCGAGTTAGACATTGAATTGACTACAAACAAACCAATTTCTCAGCGTCCGTACCGTATGTCAGAATCTGAAAAGGTTATTACTCGTGAAATTATAGATGATCTTCTGAAGAGCAAGATGATTAGAGAGAGTAGTTCACCATACGCTAGTCCTGTCTTGCTGGTTGATAAACCAAATGGGGAAAAAAGGCTGTGCGTAGACTACAGGTCTCTTAACAAAGTTACGGTTAAGGAAAAATATCCTATGCCTCTAGTTGAAGAATTGATCAATAAGTTAAGGGGTTGTAAATGTTTCACTTCGCTTGACTTAAAAAGTGGTTACTACCACATCAGCGTAAATGAAAGCTCTATACCTAAAACTGCATTTGTGACATCTGACGGGCATTACGAGTTTCTAAGAATGCCTTTTGGGCTTTGTAATGCACCGTCACTGTTCCAAAGGTTAATGAACAAAGTATTAGGGAAATTGCGTTTTGATAAAGTCATTTGTTACATGGATGATCTACTAATTGCCACAGAATCGTTCGAAGAAAACGTTAGGCAACTTGAATTAGTACTAGATGCTTTGCAAAATAACGGACTAACCATCAATCTTGACAAATGTCACTTTTTCCAAGAGTCCGTCAACTTCTTAGGCTATGAGATATCTTATGAAGGCGTTCGCCCAGGTAGTAAAAAACTAAATTCTATTAAAAACTACCCTGAACCTAAAAACGTACATCAAGTGAGACAATTTCTCGGACTTATCAACTATTTTCGTAAGTTTATAAAAAATTGTGCTTTATTGTCTAAGCATTTGACTAACTTTTAAAAAAAGATGCTGTGTGGGTTTGGGGCCCTAATCAAATACAAGCATTTAACAATTTAAAGACAGAGTTATTACAAAACGCTTTGTTGAGCATTTTTGATCCTAACTTACCAATAATATTATATACTGATGCTAGTCGCGACGGTGTAGGATGCATCTTAACGCAAATTACCGACCAAGGTGAGAGACCAGTTCATTTTTACAGTAGGCAGACTTCTAAAGAAGAAAAAAAATATCACTCTTTTGAACTGGAATTTTTGGCTATAGTTGTAGGATTACAGAAATTCAGGTTCAATCTACTAGGTTCCACTTTTAAAATTATAACAGATTGTAATGCTGTAAAATACACGATCAATAAGCAAGAAGTCAATTCTCGTATAGGTAGATGGGTTTTACAAACTCAAGAATTTACATTTGATATAATGCACCGACCAGGTGACGACGGTATCACATCTGAGCTTCTGAGAGCGGGTGGAACACCGGTACTTAAAGTCCTTCAGAAGCTCTTTAATACCGTCTTACTCGAAGGTTCAACGCCAGAAGCATGGAACAAAAGCGTGGTGGTGCTGTTCTTTAAGAAAGGTGACAACACTTTACTTAAAAATTACAGACCCATCTCGCTTTTGAGCCATGTTTATAAGCTGTTTTCGAAGGTCATAACGAACCGTCTCAGTCGCAGGTTTGATGAATTCCAGCCTCCGGAACAAGCCGGTTTCCGAAAAGGCTATAGTACCATAGACCACATCCACACGCTACGGCAAGTTATACAGAAGACCGAAGAGTATAACTTGCCTCTTTGTCTAGCGTTTGTGGACTATGAGAAAGCCTTTGATTCGATCGAGACGTGGGCAGTGCTTGAGTCTCTCCAGCGGTGCCGTATTGACTATCGGTATATTGAAGTGCTGAAGTGTTTGTACAAAAACGCCTACATGTCAGTCCGAGTACAGGAGCAGAGTTCGAAGGCAATTCCATTGCAAAGAGGCGTGAGACAGGGAGACGTTATATCTCCGAAACTGTTCACCGCTACATTGGAAGACGCCTTCAAGCTTCTGGAATGGCAAGGACTTGGCATCAATATTAACGGCGAATACATCACTCACCTTCGATTTGCCGACGATATTGTAGTCATGGCAGAATCCATGGAAGACCTCAGTACAATGCTCGAAGGCCTCCATCGAGTTTCCCAACGGGTAGGTCTTAAGATGAACATGGACAAGACGAAAATTATGTCTAATGCCCATGTTGTACCTACCCCAATATCAGTTGGGAACTCAGTTCTTGAAGTTGTTGACGAGTACATCTACCTGGGACAGACAGTCAAACTAGGCAGGTCCAACTTCGAGAAAGAGGTCAATCGTCGAATCCAACTCGGCTGGGCAGCGTTCCGGAAACTTCGCGAAGTCTTCTCGTCAAAAATACCTCAGTGCCTCAAGACAAGAGTCTTCGACCAATGTGTGTTACCAGTGATGACTTATGGCACTGAAACGTGGTCTCTTACTATGGGCCTCATAGAAAAGCTCAAAGTCGCACAACGAGCTATGGAGAGGGCTATGCTCGGGGTTTCTCTACGTGATCGAATCAGAAATGAGGAGATCCGTAGAAGAACGAAAGTCACCGACATAGCCCAGAAGATTAGCCAGTTGAAGTGGCAGTGGGCAGGGCACATAGCACGCAGAACAGATGGCCGATGGGGCCGAAAGGTTCTGGAGTGGAGACCACGGACCGGCAAGCGCAGCGTAGGTCGTCCACCGACACGGTGGACAGACGACCTGAGGAAGGTCGCAGGACGACGTTGGATGCAGGCCGCTTCCAACCGGTCCTTTTGGAAAATCATGGGGGAGGCCTATGTTCAGCAGTGGACGTCCTACGGCTGAGATGATGATGATGACCGACCAGGAACACAGATGCAGCACGTTGACGCATTAAGTAGAAATCCCGTAAATAAGTCACATTCCTCTATATCGAATGAAAGCGTGATGGTTATAACTGAAGGAGACTGGCTTCTGTCTGTGCAACTGCAAGACCAAAATATTTGTAAGATAAGAGAAATATTAGAGTCAGGAGATGCCGAAGCGAATAAACAAGTATTTAATGAATACGAGTTGTTGGGTAACAAAGTTTATCGTAGGACTGAATATGGCAGACGATGGCTAGTCCCCAAACAATGTATATGGCAAGTAATTAGAGCAAATCATGATGAACTAGGACATTTTGCCGTGGATAAGACTCTTGAAAGAATAAAATCCATGTATTGGTTTCCCACAATGAAAAAAGTTGTTTCTAAGTACATAAAAAACTGTCTAAATTGTATCTATTTTAAAAACACCCACGGCAAAAAGGAAGGCAAACTGTACCCAATACCGAAATATGCGAGACCTTTCCATACGTTACACATTGACCACTTAGGTCCTTTTATTAAGACAACACAAAAAAATACGCATTTGTTAGTGACGGTAGATTCGTATACAAAATTTGTATTTATTTCTCCTGTCCGCAACACAAAAAGTCATGTAGTTATAAATGAGCTTAACAAAGTGTTTAAAGTATTTGGAAATCCAAAAAGACTGATATGTGATGCGGGTAGTGCTTTTACATCTAAAATGTTTGTAAAGTATTGTAAGGATAGAAATATTCGCCATCATGTCATAGCAACAGCTGTCCCTCGCTCTAACGGCCAGGTAGAGCGATACAACAAAACTATTCTTGAAGCTCTACGCAGTAAAGGGGCTAGCACAGACAACAATAAATGGGATCAGCATATTCCAAGCATTCAGCAAGGAATTAATAGCACTGTCAACAAAACTACCTCAGCTGTACCAAGTGAGGTATTTTTTGGATACAGACTACAAATGGACTGTGACAAATTAGTTGAGGACAATAATGATGTATCCCTTGACATTACTGCATTGAGAGATAGTGTCAACAAACGCATACAAGCCAATGCTGATAAACAAAAGGAAACATTTGACTCCAGGCGCAAAAACGCGCGCCAGTACTGTATCGGAGATCTAGTTGTCATTAGAATACCCAGCCATTCAAATGATGGCCAAAGCACGAAGTTACTGCCATTATTCAAAGGACCGTTTCAGGTTAATCAAGTGCTAGGGCACGACCGTTATAAGGTTACAGATATGAGAGGAGCTGAAAGAACTTCCAAACGCTACGAAGGAGTAACATGTGCTGAAAACATGAAACCGTGGATACGATTAGCGGAACTAAGCGACTAGTATACAAAAGGACAAGGATGAAATCAAGGATGTTGTCAGGTATTTATAAAATACATCACATAGCGTTTGGTTTCATCTCAAGTATTTTTTTTGCAAGTTCATATTTTTGTAACATGTTATTATGATTACTGTATTGGTACTTGCACAGTAAAAATAGTAATAAGTCTCATGTTAATAATAAAATAAATCCAATATATTGCGTGATAACGTATTTAGTCATCTTAAATTATACATATGTATTGCTTTTATTTTTGTCAAGTACATTTCCTTCGAACACTCGGGTATTGCCATTCTATTAGGTAGAAGTCGGCATAAGAGCTGGTCATGACCATGAGATTGTGAGGCTTTTTATGTTCGAGCTTGCATCAGAGCTTGTAATGATATGCAACTAGGGTTGTCGACAGCCTCGCCTAGGGAAAATTGCAAACTCTGATCAACTTACCGTCGAAGGAATAGTTGTAAGGTCTAATCGAATGACAATACAGTGTTCATTTGTACAAAATAGTACGTGAATTTTTTTTAGGGTCAAAAATTAAAGTACACTATATTCCTGTGTTCATAAATTTAATTTAAAGCGAACCTTAAATCAAAATTCATCATTGTTCTCAGAAAATGCACCAGACTGGAACGCTAGCCGAGGACAGCTGCGTGTGCAGGAGGGCCGGATGTTGTCGCCGTCATACGCCATCTATGTTTGACCAGTGACAATTTCAGGCAGAGCTACCGCCATCTCGGTTACTATTTGATACTTACATTTAAAAGTATGGATTTGTACGGAAACCACCACTATAGCATCACCGACTTAAGCCTTAAGCGGGAATTGAGACTGTTAGGTTGGCACAGTGTAAAATAGTTCTGACAAAAAAGAAGTCAAAAGAAGTCGCTGATGCTAAGAGTGGGGGGTTACTTTTCGTTTGGCGTTCAACGAGAACAGAGGTTTTCAGTGTACTATATTATAGTTTACGGATAAGTATGTACATTTAGTGAAAATTGTATTATACGTTGTGATATGTATTGTAACATGCTTGGTTTTATTTGCAAGGTCGATTACAATAACATTTGTAAAATTTGTAAAAACTAAAAACGTCCGGTCTAAAACATACTTTACAAATGTTATGGTGGTAAATAGGTACAATATTGGAGAAATAACACTGTTTTAACCTACCACGGTTGTTCACTAAAGTTATATGATAAAAACTAAGAAAAAAAAAGTAGCAAAAGACTAAGAAAGAGGGTAGATCGTTATGTCTGCACCATGTATATGATTATTAACGGGATATTTACCGTGGTAAGGTTGTGGTATGAGCTCCCGATATTTCGGCGCAGTTACATGCACCATGTTCACGGGAAGACTGAAGAGTGCGGGCAGGCCTCCGTCACTCTATGTACTTGCGCGCTATAAGTGCCTACCGCCCAGCCGAGCGGTCTCGGTCCGCCGGCGGATCAAATTCACTGCGGTTTTCGCAAGCGAAGCGCGCGCACGCCGTTCAATTTTAATAGTGCTGTTCGTTCGTACGCGTATTACGATGCCGTGTGGTGCCTTATGTGCTGTAGATGGGTGTAAATCAAGCAAAAGAAGGGATAAACACCTAACATTTTTCCATTTACCTGTCAATGAAGAAAGGTAACTGATAAATTATTACTAGTTTTTGTCGTTTACATTTTTTTCCATTCACATACCGTCATTAGAGACATAATTAAAAGACAGTAGGTGTGCGGACACCGGTATCCACTTAGAATTTGACAGTTTAATAGGTATAAACTAAGCATTAGCTTGCCTTTCAGTTACAGATTTACATAATTTTGTTACATAGAAACGTTATACCACAGAATAATTAATAGTACAAGGTACAGAAGATGCACTCTTCGAAAGAAAACATTCGAATATAAACTGCTAAACTAACAACTGCAATAATGTTCATAAAACATTGCAAAGCACGGACGTGACCTTCAAAAAATGTGCCTACAAGTCCTTGACGCGCTCGTAACGAATCATAATGCGCTTTAAGTCTGTGTAGCGAGAGTTCTTTTTCTTAGGCCTGATGAAAACCTTTGAACAAGCCGCGTCTGTTGTAAGGTTACTTGTTGCGAGAAAACGAATCAAATTTATTAATCTTAATAAATTTGATTCGTGATAATTGGTAGTAGTACAATACACCTAGATATGTACAACTAGGAACTAGATATATTTTTTTATTTTGAAGGCCATCTACTTTTCGCGTGAAAACTTTCGAAAACTGCAGTGTTTATGTATTTTTGTGTGAGAGTGTTACACTCGTTAATAAAATAACTTACGGCTTAGTGCTTTATTTGAAGTCGGTTCTCTTTTTTTAAGGCTTTTTTTTTCATTTCTAGTGAACATCTCCGAAGATCATCATCAAACTAAGAAGTATTATACTTATTTTAAAACGTTCTCCTAAATGTAACAAATCCTTTTCTGAAAACCGCATCGATATCGGTTTAGCCAAACGCGAGATTATCGCGCACAAACATACATACCTACAAACCATACAAGTCAAACATCTCAGTTTGGCCTGTATGTCTGATCACCTCCTTTTTTTTAAGTTGGTTAAATATTTTATAAATGATAAAATTTTTAACTGCCACATAAAAGTCAGAACATATTCACAGTTCTCAATAACATAGATAAAAAGTTATGTTAATTTAATTTTATCGAAGCGATTACTGTGGAATCGCGCGGTGCGAAGCAATCACTGCTGTACGCTTGAGCCTTTAGGCGCATTTTAGCATACAGTGGTTGTTGACGCGAGGGAGTAGGCAATTATCGTAATAGGTATTGGAAATTTTCTACTGAGTGAAGTATCTGTTCTTATTCAGTAATCTGTGGTGCGGGTGGTTGGTCGAAAAGTTAAAAAGTTAGGTGCAGACATAACGATCTACCCTCTTTCTTAATCTTTTGCTACTTTTTTTTTTCTTAGTCTTTATCATATAACTTTAGTGAACAACCGTGGTAGTTTAAAACAGTGTTTTTTCTCCAATATTGTACCTATTTACGACCATAACATCTGTAAAGTATGTTTTAGACCGGATGTTTTTAGTTTTTACAAATTTTACAAATGTTATGGTGGTAAATAGGTACAATTTCGGAGAAAAAGGGAAAAATCACAAAAAAAAGTTAAACATATTGGGGGGTCGGGGATTTTTTTTGGCCAACTTGTATTCTCCAAGTGGTCCCCCGAGCACGCTCATTTGGTTTGTCGGTCCCTCTACCAAACACCCTATATAAAACCACAAAACCTTTACGAAGGTGAAAAAAAGCGCGGAAAACCTTCAAATTTGGCGGGCGTTAATTCTTTTTCGGAAAATTGAAATTTTTTAATTAATTGTACATAGTGATCAGGAAAGTGGTGTTGTAGTATATTGTTTCTATTTATTGTATATACATTATATAAGTGTACGACCCATCTCTCTCGGTAAGGTTTTTTAGCGTTTCATTATGGAGGAACCCCCCGACCCGGGAGGCACAGTTCCCTCGGCTGGATGTTTTGTTACGATAAACGACGAATCAGTAATGGATATTGACACGTCCCTCACACCAGTTTCTTTGTGAATATTATAGAAACTGGTGTGAGGGACATGTCAATACCCATTACTGATTCGTCGTTTATCGTAACAAAACATCGAATTGTTATCGAATACAACATTTGTTAAAAACGAAAATATAACCTTTTATTCGTAAATCTACAATTTTGACCTTATGTTTTACCTTGTTAATAAATATAGATTATATCAAAACTTGCATGGTTGCAACAATGTAAAGAAAATACGAAATAATACGTAAATTAGCCCAAGAAAATAATCGAATTTTGTAGCATTAACCACTCAAATTATGTAGGTAAGTAAAATAAATCCAGGTAACGTTTTTCCTAGGCATCATGAATACTTCAGAAATAGGGTTGTTGACCTTTCTTTTTATTGTACGTTAAATTAATCAGGACTAGACCGATATACACACTTGGCATATTTTTAAATATTTTTTAAAGAACTCTAAACTAAAAAAACTACGAGTATTTAAAATTGGTGCTTAAACATTATTCAATGGCGGGCAATACGTCGTATGACGTCACTAAGGCAAAAACAAACTGTGTTGCGATTATAATTCGTTTTGCCCGTTTGAACATGCAGATGGCGAGAAAAAACCAACAATGACTATTATAATTTATTTTCTTTTGTGTTGATTTTTAAGTTTTGACGTGTAAAAGTGGTGGATTATTATAAGTTGATGTTCACAATGGTGCAGTTGAGTGTCAGGTGGTAAGTGAAGTGTATAAATTCATAAAACATTATTTTTGTTTTTTTTTCGTCAATCGTGTTAGCAAGTTTTAGTAATGCATCCACGTGACTCATACAAAACAGTAGTTAAATAACTGACTTCTTTCTTAGGGCAGGCTCTAACAACCTACTTGAAAAATGTTTATATTTCTGAAGCTACATAAATAAAACTACATTTTAGCCGCATAATTTGCTCTTTGTAGGGTTGTCCACTTCAAAAGGACAAATCAACCCTTATCGGATCACTTTGTTGCCCGTCTGTATATCTGCGAAAATCCTTTTTAATTCATAAAAAGAAAAAATCTAATTCCATAGATGTGTAACAGTGATAACAAGATTAACGAATTGACTATTAAATATTATTATAAACGTTGGTATATTTAATCAATATAAAAAATTATAATTAACTTGATCGACAGTTTGTCCTTTAACCTAGTATGTATTTAGTTTTAAAGCAATAATATTAAATGCTTGCTTCACTTGCATGATTATCAATCTGTTGATTAGGTACGACACTATCATAATACATGTTTGTTTTTGCCCTTATGACATTATTTCCGCATCTACTTCCGTTTTTGGTCGCCTGACTTTTAGAAACTTTTGTACACATTTTATTTATTCAAAATAAAGTTAATCCAATGCATATTTTTTGTTAATTAATTGAGTTGTTTGCTTTAACTACTATTAAGTTAACATTACATTACAATTTATTTTTGATTGTGTCAACTACCCTATTGGTTGGGTTCGTAGCATTTCTGTCTCTTACTGGTAAACGCTAATGACAACTCTATTTGATACTTACTCTGAGACAGATGTGTACCACTGTAGCAACACAGAGGCACAGTAGATATATAGAGAACAGTACGGAAATTTAATTGTTCGAAACGGCCCACTGACATAAACATGCGCATCGACAAGACCCCTAAGCGGTTCTCGCGGTGCCGTCAGTAGTGAGTGTTACAAACTATTTCTACATCTTAACCTCTTTATATAATCTAAAATATGAAATGTCACACTTGACTGACTGCTATGTGTTTTAAAATTGTAAATAGTGTTCTTGTATGATCGATCATAAATCATAATAAATTTGTAAAACATAACGCAGAATAGATGGCCGATGGGGCCGAAAGGTTCTGGAGTGAAGACCACGGACCGGCAAGCGCAGCGTAGGTCGTGCACCGACACGCTGAACAGACGACTTGATGAAGGTCGCAGGACGACGTTGGATGCAAGCCGCTTCCAACCGGTCTTTTCGGAAAATCATAGGGGAGCCCTATGTTCAGCAGTGGACGTCCTACGGCTGTGATGATGATGATGATGATGAACACATCATACAAATATTAGATGGCGGCTGCAAAAGGTTTATGATATTATGAACTATATCGTACTGAGTGTCGTTTTTATGGTTTTCGAAGGTGTCGTACATTTAATTTGGTAACTAGATTTAACTAGATTTAATGTCTACAGCAGAACAAGGAATGTTTTATTAAAAAAAAATACCTTAAAACATTAAAAGTGACAACTATGGCTTCAATGGGGCATAGATAATTATTTAATCAACTAGGCTTAGTTTCCATACCGTTGCATGTTTATACTGTGACAGAGGTTAGTAGTAATGCAATCGCAACTCAATAGTTTACAGAATACCATTTATGTCAAAACTTATCGATCGCAAGCCGCTGGACCGCGATCGAACCTAAATAGCGAGCAGAATACCAAAACTGTCAAAAACGACAATTTTCGTGCGATTGAGTTGCTATATCGCGGTTCAATAGCTAAGAGAATAGCCCCCCTGATCTGATGTTACTGTTCGTATTAAGTGTAAGATCTTCAAGCCTACAACAGTTAGTGTATCCTGTATTCTATACCCGTCTCTTTCTCGAATGTAGTTGTGTAAAACGCAACAAGTCTTTACGATTGCTATTGTATTCGGTAGGGAAGTATTCATTGGTCTGTGAAATAACCTAAATTTATTACTCATTATTCCAAACGTGAACTCAATGTACCTTCTAGCGCAACTTAATCTATAATTAAATATTTTTTCTTATGTGTCAGATTACTTCGTGAATAAGGTCTTAAAATTTTGTTCGATATACCAAACGCGGCATCGCCGATGATCATGTATGGGATGGGTTCTATAGTGTGAGGTAGTGCTTTTGGTGGAGGCAATATTATTTCTCCATTTTGTGATTTCGTAAATAATTAACTTCTCTGAAATATATTTGAATCAGAATCTGTTCCATATGTACCTACATTTATATAGGTGTAGCGGTAGTCAGAATCACACATAGCTAACATAACTACAGAATAAAAAAAATAATAATTTGAATACAGACTCCCACTATGTTCAGGGCAAATTATTCTTACATGCTTCCCGTCTATACAACCAATACAGTTCGGGAAATTTGCTACTTTTTCAAATCCGGCAGTGATTTGTAGCCACCCTTCCTGTGAGTTAGGTATCGAAAGACACTCTTCATGGAGTAGAGTTCAAATGTTCTTACTGACTTCTTTAACGATTTCACCAATAGTTGAAGCCCCCAAACGGTAGCTAAAACCAAGATCTTTGTATGTCTCTCCCGTCACCAAGTATCTGAAACAAAAAATAAATATTCATCTTCTTTTACAGAGAAACAAGTGCAGCAAAGGTGGAAAACTGCCCGAGACGCGTATGTTAGGTGTAAGGCTTCATTAAATAATGTGCCGTCTGGATCTGGGGGTAAGAAAAGGAAGACATATGTTTATTTTGAGTTCATG
Source organism: Selenia dentaria (assembly GCA_917880725.1). NCBI lineage: Eukaryota > Metazoa > Arthropoda > Insecta > Lepidoptera > Geometridae > Selenia > Selenia dentaria. The sequence goes on along the minus strand of OU862893.1, from coordinate 14,803,244 downwards.
AAATTTCTGGATAATAAACGAGAATTAAATACTTAAGATTCAATTTTGTCAAATGAGGAACCAAATCAAAATGAAACTGCTAGAAACGAAGGTGCTGTTGTATCTCACCCAACGGTAAAAGAAGGAGATGGCGTAACCCTACCGCAAACGAAGCAACTGTTGAATCTCAACCTTCAACTTCTGGTGATTCCAATATTAACCGAAACAGCCAAAGACCTGCATCCAACCGTAGACGAAAATTCACGCGAACACATCGTCAAAAAAATCGCAGTGAAGATGAGTTTGACAGAGAAATGCTGACTTTCTTTAAAGAAAATGCAAAAGTGTTGCAAAACGATGACATGGCGTTTTTCTGTTCATTGTTGCCGATTACTAATACTTTTTCTATCCAGCAAAAATTTATATTTCGTCAAGAGGTGTTACAAAAAGCCTTCGAAATTTCAAGGCTCGGGTCAGACCGCCCAGGTACATCGCATTCTTTTACTTCGTCAGATTCGCAACATACAACAATTCTGTCACGTTATACCCAGTAGTGCAATCTCCTCAAACACAGCCCGGTCAGTCAAATATCCAACAGTCTAATTTGATAGAGGAACCCTCTTCTAATATTGAACAGTCGTATTTGGTAGAAGAATGACCCTCTCTTTCTCAGCAAATTTATAAACAGACAAATGATTCATCCAATCAAAACTCTGTTATAATAGTCCAATCATTGAGGAGTTTAACCATAGCAATAATTCCTCTGTCGCTGAAACTTTGCAGTATGATAAAGTACTGTTTATAGATTATGTTTAACATATTTAAAAAAAAAATACCTTGAAGGTACGCATTTGTACCAAAACATGAAAATCGCTTCTAATTCCCGGTAGAAAAATCCTCCGTCCGAAATTTCTTTGGTCCAAACGGAATCCAAAAATATTTGGATGTCAAACTCAGACTTAATAAAAAAGTCAAGACAGAATGTTGTGAACAGAGAAGTGAGGCAGGGTAAAACTACGCCTCGGCTTGTCCATACATATTTACATACAAAACCTACAACGAAACTACGCCTTGGCTCGTCAGTCGAACTATCGCGGCGAGTGGAAGCAACACGTTTTAATTATCATTTAAGTTATATTTATAAATTATTGATACATTTTTAATAACTTTAATTTAATTTGAATCACCATGACAGTACCGAGTCACGCACATGTAGTTTAGAAAACCGGCCTCACTTCTCTGTTCGCAACATTCTGTCTTGACTTTTTTATTTTGTCTGAGATGTCGAAGAGGCAGAAACTTAAAAAAACCTATTTTTGCATCATTACTTCAAGTTTATTTTTTTATGATTATTTATTTTTGTAAATCTATAGCTTTGCACAATTATCTAATAAAAATACATTCCTTTCATGGCGTTATTGTTTTCTAGCAATAACTTACTTCAGAAAATTGCTCCGTCCCATTTTGTTACTTAAATACGTACTTACAGTATACTCAGATAAAACAACCTTTTATATTATCCAATAAGATTTCACCATAACGCATGCATTTGAGAATACTCAAGTTTCTTATTAAGCGTACCTTGTACGCGCGCATACAACGCCATGCCACCCGCCGCCGCCAAGGGAGCGATAACATTTAATGTATCTAGAGGCGAATCTGATATATATTATTTGTTTTTTTAGCAATTGTATTTCCGAGTGACCTTTTTATGAGTAGGTACCTTAATATTACACTACTCTGGGCCTAGCACGAACATTGGCGTACGTGTAACGTAATCGTATCGTTGACGTATACAGTACAGACTATGAGTTATCTGTGCCACAGTTGTACTAGAAAAGTGACAGTTTGTGTTTTTTTTGTGATCGGGCTATTATGTATCTCAGTTGCTAACAAATGTGGATTGAAATCTGAAAAAATGGCCGCTCTATGTCACTTTTGTCAGCTTCAGTGATCAAATTACTAACACTTTTCCTTACTGGAGTTGCCAAAACTGACATAGGGCCGCCATTTTTCAAGATTTCAATCAACATTTGTTAGCAACTGAGATACATAATAGCCCTGCTGGTCCTTTCTGTCACAGGCTCGTGCGTGCAAATACAGTTAGAATGCCATTATTGTTCGTTTTTATTATAAAAATAATAAATAAAATATCCCATCGTTATGAATAGGAATGTATTAAGTTCAAGTAAAAAGGCTCGCAATGATTTTCGAAAATTACACTTAGCATGTAATAAGAATTAACTTGCAATAATAACAAAAAAATATATTTCTAATGTTCCAGCGGTGGGCATTAATGAATGATTGATATGACCAATAAATTAATAATAAATAAATTTATATAATCGATGGTGCGTGACGTGACTTTTTCTTGGTGGAGTCATGTAATAGTAAGTTTACTTATTTTAAAATGTTTTGAGTGAGTATTCGGTAGAAGACAGAGCCATTCCTGTATTAAAAAGGTTCAAGCTCGTCCAATCTCTATCCCAACACTTTGGCTCTAGACGATACCGTGCTATGGTGCACGGTATACACGGTTCTTACAGACCACTGCCAACAACTACCCAACAGAACCCATGTAATTCATCAATAGATGAAATCCGCCTAAACGAACAACCACAGAATCCAATCTGTGATCTTCACGTGAAATTGTAATGTCCTTGGGTTTGTGATATACTGGTTGATCAAATGTCAAAATTGTAGTTTTGATACCATTTAATTTAGAGTTTTCTACAGCCAGTAGAATTGAAGTATAAATACTCGTAGTTTCATATTGAGATGGTGGATTATTAACGAATGGCAAGGGAACGATTTCAGAGGTTTTATAATTAGCAGTTTTGTATAACCTTTCCATGAACCCGTTCCAGCCGTAATAATAAGGTCAGTAATAATGGTAACTATATTCGGACGCCCAGATATGTTTTGTTCGCATGTTATAGGGTGCGAGTCTATTGCCATCTAAGGGGCTCTGGTCCAGACTACGGTCTTCTAATATTGAGAATTATCGAAAAAACTGTCCGACCCGGAGGTCAAGCCTAGGACTTCGATACAACAAAGTGGCGCTTAGACTACTGCATTAATGAGGCAGTCATATATTAAACAAGTGCCAATTTATAAAATATTACTGAATTACCTATACCTGCCGGCATTTTAACAATAGGATCTAATTGCAGCTCGTTTATTTTGATCACCACGAACATCGTTCACGCGAGCGAAGCTGCAGGGAGCAGCTGGTAAATATACATTTTTCAAAATTAATATAACAGGATACATGTTAATTTGGTAAACCTGTGGACGTTGTTGTTAATGATTGCACATATACAAGACATAATATGCAATTATTTTAGGTTCTCTTGTATTTAATTATGACTTAACATAGAGTGACGTATGTATTGTACATTATTATCATTTGTATCACGACCTCGTTGCGTAAGTACCAACAAGACGACGGACAGGACAGCAATTCGGGTAAAACTAAGTGCAACCTTGCATTAGCTGATTACAGCTCTGTTTCAAAGATTCAGGATGTAACGCGTAGAGCGAGTCTATGTCAGTTTACGTAGTCTTTGAGATTTCAAGATTTTTCTTATAAGTCAAGATGTATAATTTGTAATTATTTTGTATTTATTTTGTGTATTTAAATTTTCTATCTCCTCCTCAGTACAATAGGCAACGATGCAACGAATTTATTAATATTATATCAAGTTTCATGTTTCTACCTGTGGGGATTTTTTTAATGGCGGATTTCTGTTTCATTCTTTATATTAACAGTCATGCTTAGTTCCAAAATTATTATTTCAAATTAATACGAAAAAAAATACATACACAAAAATAACCTCCAGGGAGATTCGAACTCTTGACTTCTTACGATGTTTACGGCTACGTGTAAGACACCATACCACTGAGCTATTATGACTTAACATAGAGTGATAATCTAAACATCAGTTTGTGTTCTTATAGTATATTTTTCTTTTACCAAGATTGGTGATATAAAAAAATATTATCGTGAGATATTCAATGAATTAAAATGTCATTGCTCCACTGGCGGCGGCGCAACAGCGTTGCAAGCGCGCTTTAAAAGTACGTTTTTTAGAAAACCTTAGTTTACCAAGATAAATGTGGTATTGCGAAATTTTATTGGATAATATAAAAAACAGTTTTATTTCAGCGAACTGTTAGTATTAATTTAATAAAATGGGACGGAGCAATTTTCCGAAGGAAGTTATTGCCAAGAAACTATAATGGCATTATAGAAATGTAATTTTTTTTGGATAATTGTGCAAAGCGATATATTTGAAGAAATTAATAAGCATGAAAAGATAAAATTTGACGGAGGAATTTTCCTGAACAAGTTACTATACAAAACTGGTTTTTCTAGGTTTCTGTCTCTCCAACATGAAAATATTTTTTAGATTCCGTTGCATACCTAGGTATACATATTTATATAAACTAACATATAGCAAAGGAATTTCAGACGGAGGATTTTTCCACCGAGAACTAGAAGCGATTTTCATGTTTAGGTACAAATACCTACCTTCAAGGTATTTTTTTTTTGGATAATATGTTAATCGTAATCTACTCGTATTACTTTATCATACTGCAAAGTTTAAGCGACAGAGGAATTATTGTCAGGGTGTACATACAAATAATTTCCTAGTGCATCGGACGAAGTATAAACGATTTTCTCACTTTCAATAATAAAATTAAAAAATGTATTTTATTAAAATAAATGTTGCTAAACAATTTGAGTATTTTATTATTGTAAAAAGTACTTACCTTAAAGTCACAGCCAATCTTTCAATAGGTGGGCTCAGGAGCTCGAAACATATTGGAATGTTTCAAAGTATCATGTAACCTTGCTTGTAGTTTATCGAAACTTTGGATTGACATCTTGAAATAATCAAAAAACTTTTCCTCATCTTCTTGCAATCTCGAAAATAGTGTGCAGAATTCGCAATGAAGGATTAATTGGATTTACTTACCAATTCCAGGTTCTGTTGAGTGGCTGTATTTAGATTTTGATCTCTGGTTATAAGAGCTAGTTCGTAGTAGTAGACTCGCAAATCGCCATATTTGGCCAATAATACAATATATTTCACCTACCTACTTTTCCAGGAACTGCAACGTCATAACGTTAAAATCACTGCAATATAAACAGTATAATTCAGTTAAGAAGCCATTAAAGTATCAATGCCCTATAATGGGCAATAAGAATAGTTTTGTAATATTATTCTCACCTGCACAAACGCAGTCTGTGCATTCTGTCTCCGTGATCAACAGGTTCAATACCGGTAGCGATCACCGACTTGTCCGAGGCTCTCTGAATATCAACTTCAAGGCGCAACGTGTCCGTCGGATGAATTCCAGGCTCCGACCAACACTGCTCCAAACCATTGCAGGATCTGTAAACATTCCAGTTAAACCTGGAGAACCAATTCGCTGCCGTGGAAACCACCACAGACGTAAACCAGAACCTCGAAAATGTGACTCGGGTCCTCAGGGAAGAAGGGACGAGATTTTGTTACATGCAGCGTAAGGGCAAGAAGTCCAAGCTTTCAGAAAAGACTTTGGGGCTAATGAAGGAACGACGTGAAAACCCACCCATCACTTCGTCAGAAAAGCGGACTCTAAACCGAGAGATCAACAAGAACGTACGACACGACCTCTGGTGCTTCAATACTCTTTCGATCGAAAGAGCGATCGAGCAGAATCGGAGGTCAAAGGTGTTCGTACAATCTCTTGGAAGAAGCCACCTGACGAAGTTGACCACAGCTAGTGGAGAAGTCGTTGCTTCGAAGCCGGCAGTCCATTTGGAAGTGGAGGACTTTTATGGCCGATTATACGCATCGCATGCATCTCAACCTGATCCCGAAAATGATCCTAGAGCCACGTTAACACGCCATTTCACCGAAGACTTGCCAGAAGTCAGTATTGGCGAAATCGAGATCGCTCTTGGACAGCTTAAAAATGGAAAAGCCCCTGGAGAGGATGGCGTTACAACAGAGCTACTAAAAGCAGGAGGTAAACCCGTACTGAGGGAGCTCCAAAAGCTTTTTAACGCTGTCCTGTTCGAAGGGAGAACTCCAGAGGCGTGGAGTAGGAGTGTGGTCGTCCTGTTCTTCAAAAAGGGAGATAAGACCCTGCTCAAGAACTATCGACCCATATCCCTTCTAAGCCACGTCTATAAGCTGTTTTCAAGAGTGATCACGAACCGTCTTGCGCGTAGACTCGACGAATTCCAACCACCGGAACAGGCTGGGTTTCGGAGCGGATACGGCACCATAGACCACATTCACACAGTGCGGCAGATTATACAGAAGACCGAAGAGTATAATCAGCCCTTGTGTCTAGCATTCGTGGACTATGAGAAGGCCTTTGACTCGGTTGAAATCTGGTCTGTTCTGGAGTCCCTGCAGCATTGCCAGATAGATTGGCGATACATCCAAGTGATGAGATGTCTTTACGAAACCGCCACCATGTCCGTCCAAGTACAGAATCAGCAAACAAGTCCCATACCGTTGCATCGAGGAGTGAGACAAGGGGACGTTATTTCCCCGAAATTGTTTTCAAATGCAATGGAGGATATGTTCAAGACGCTGAACTGGAAAGGACGTGGCATTAATATCAACGGTGAATACATCTCTCACTTGCGATTTGCTGACGATATCGTCATCGTGGCAGAGACGCTGCAGGACCTGCAACAGATGCTGAATGACCTGGCTGACTCTTCTATACGCATCGGCCTACGGATGAACTTGGACAAAACCAAGGTCATGTTCAACGAACATGTTCTACCGAAACCGATTGCGATACACGGCGCCGTTCTCGAAGTTGTTCAAAAATATGTGTACCTCGGGCAGACATTGCAGTTGGGAAAAAACAACTTTGAGAACGAGGTGAATAGAAGAATTCGGCTGGGCTGGGCAGCGTTTGGGAAGCTACGTCGAGTCCTTACTTCGCCGATTCCACAGTGCCTGAAGACGAAAGTCTTCAATCAGTGCGTCCTACCCGTCATGACATACGGAGCCGAAACGTGGACACTGAAGGCTCGAATGGTCCACAAGCTCAAAGCGGGCTATGGAAAGGGCTATGCTCGGTGTTTCTCTGAGGGATCGCATCAGAAATGAAGTAATCCGTCAGAGAACCAAGGTAATCGACATAGCCCACCGGATCAGCAAGCTGAAGTGGCAGTGGGCTGGCCATATTAGCCGTAGAACCGACAACCGTTGGGGTAAACGAGTTCTAGAGTGGAGACCGCGTCTCGGCAAACGTAGTGTAGGACGTCCTGAGGCACGGTGGAGTGACGATCTGCGCAAGACGGCTGGCAAAAACTGGATGCGAGAAGCCCAAGATAGACCTAAAAAAGATAGGCGTGCAATTGGAGAGGCCTATGTCCAGCAGTGGACTGCTACAACAGGCTGATGATGATGATGATGATGTAACATAAGTACACCTATGACTTTTACTTTTATTAAAATATTGTAGCATTCCTTTTGTAAAATAATTACCTAGTAGTTTCTTATGACACACTTTCCTGTTCCTATACTTTCTAACTCTCTAAACTTACTGCGATTCGTTTGATCATTAATGAAGAAGAACAGAATTATAAAGAAGATAAAATTACTGCAAAGAAGATTTACACTGAAATTGGCACAATACGCAAGCCGCGTCATGGCCATTCGAAAAAAAAATGTCAATGTACATTTGTTTATCAAATCATGCGTTAGCATCTGTTATGCCGTGGTCCGTTTTGCGATAATTTTGCTCACAGTGCTATCGTCTACCAAAGCTGGTCCGAGATAAATATCGCGATTTTGACAGCTCGTGGCACTGTAAGCGTGTTGTTAATTCGGACCAAAGTTGTAGCAATAACGAACCATTTGCGCGCGAAAAACAAAAATCATAAAAATATCGTGCATAGTGTGGAGGTTAACTATGTAGTGTGTGGATTAAAAAGAAATAATGGAATGGATGGACCGACTTTATAACTTTTACATCAAAAAGAAGGGACACCAGTAAATACATTGTAGAAATAAACAAACACCTGTCACTTTTGACAGAACGCTCACGACGATTATGGTGTAGAGCATGGTTCATGTAATCGTCAATATGGCGGCAGTTAAGACGTCATCGATGACGTAGCGTGGGCCATCGTAATCACGCTCACGGTGAAAGGGACCGACTTTTATCGCGCTAATATCGATTATAGCCAATTAGGACCGCAGTGATAGTCTGTGATCAAATCTAAATGTACAAATTTACTGGACTTGTGTACGAAAACTGCAATAGACTCATCAATTTATTTTACATATATTACGGCCAATCAAGATGGCCAACGAACAAGAACCTACGGATTTAGACTGGGTGCAGTTACGGCAAGAAATGGGAAATGTTCATCAAGTTGAGACAACAAAAGATAAAATGGCAAGAAAACTCGCCGAAAATCCATTTGTACCTATAGGTTTGTAAAAATTATTAGTGCATGTATAAGCTATATCATTTTTCAATTCGGAATCACCCTCCGATTAGCAGCGCTTTCACTGTAACGTTATCGTTAGTTAGGTTTCGTAAGACCTAATTACAATGTACGCAACTGGATCGTTCAGATATCGATCATTCTTCACACCCCAGACAAACCTCTAGTTTATTCTCCATTCTATCCTCTTGATTTGTTGTAGGAATCCCACTAACGCCCGTTTTCAATATTCTATCTATCCACAGTTTTCCTTACTACCGATAGAAATTTGACATAATGTCCATACAAATAGTGTCTAATATCTATCTCTAGTAAGGTAAGCCGGTGATAGATATGTTATTGAAAACGACCGTAAGGGGGATCTCAATAATCTATCTATCCACAGTTTTTCTTAATACAGATAGAAATTTGACATAACCTCCATACAAAAAGAGTCAAATATCCATCTCTAGTAAGTTAAATCGACGATAGATATATTACTGGTACTAGCCGTTAGACATTAAAACTGAAGATAACATGTACTTGCATTACTGTCTGTTTACATTAGAAATGTGATTGAGTTTTAAATAAATTGCGGCAATACCGCAGAGGCCATAATCTTAGAAATGGAATAGAATAGAATAGTGTTTTAAATACTCTGATAAGAGACTAAATTACTTTAATATGTCTGACTGTGAAAATATTTGTATTCCTAACACAATATTCTAATGTAATTGTGTGAGTGTGTCCACTCGGAGAAGTTCAGGTGGATAGAGTGGGTGCCTGACTGTTGTTCGAAATTCATTTTACAGATTTTTATTTGAATACCCGTCACTGCATATAAAAGACTTTTGACGTAATGGACACTTGATATAATTTTATTTGTTATACGTTATAGTTGTTATATAATTTAGAATCTATACCAGCACATCATGATATATTGATCAACTGTAATACTATAATTTTATATACTACTATAGTTCGGCCGTTCAGAGAATGCGTTCCTGACACCTATCAGTTAGTCACAACTAGTGATGGGCACAACATAACACTGAGTTTGTTACCGTTCCTCCAAAATGAACCGCCGCGTTATTTTTAAGATTATTTTCGTTTTAAATTGGCGGAATCATTTAAAATTTATATTTTAGTTATTTAAGTGGAAACCAAAAAAGGGTAATATTAATATAATAAAATTGTTTTATTTATTCTTTGTTACAAAGTTACAATCTGTATTTCTATGCAATAAAGTACATTGAATTGAATGTGCGTACAGAATATTAATCAGACTCCGATTCGCTTGAGGAGGTGGTGTCTTCATCATCATCTTCGCCTACATGTATAATTATATTATTATCAATAACAGAATCAATCCTGATATATCGGTGTTGGAAGGGGAAGACCTAGGCGAACATTCCGAAATCAGATTGGAGACGTTCTGAAAAAAGGCCAGGTCAAAAGTACCCTAAACCGACGCTTATGTATGAAAGGATTGATGAGTATAGATGAAGCGAAAGAGATATGTCAGGATCGTAGTTAGTGGAAATCCGTAGTCTCTGCCTACCCCTACGGGAAAGAGGCGTGATTTTATGTATGTATGTATGTATCTCGGTCAAAATGTTCCACAATCAGATTTTTAGTCTTCTCAACAACCTTTGCCGAGTCATCTCTTGTGACTTTCCCGCAGGCTTCTTTTAATAGGGTCATCATCTTTTTCGTGCTGAATGGCGGGGAAGTATTGTGGCGGGCGGCTTAACTTTTTATTTGAGCCCAGATTAGCTCAATCGCGGTATATTGGCAATGATACGGTGGAATTCTTAGAACGCGATGACCATACTCCAGAGCCAGTTCATCGATTTCGTATCGTACATTTGCCGCTTTATTTTCTTTAACTATGTAATTTAATTAGCTCTGCTTTTAGCATCTGCATATTTGCGTCAATGCCTTTTGCTTGTAACCAAGCCACCATTTCTTCTTTTTTATTAGCTTGGGTAGGTGGTTTCTGTATTTGAACCGAGTGATAGGAGGCATTATCCATGAATATTACAGAAGGCTCTGGTAGGCTGGGCAAAAGCATGTTCTGGAACCACTCTTTAAATGTAGTGGCATTCATTTCCTCGTGATAGTCATTTGTGGTTTTTGATTGAAATGCCAGTAACGCGTTCTCCACAAAGCCATATTTTGCAGAACCTGTGTGGCATATTATCAGACGGGCCCCCTTACCCATTGGTACTTTCAACATCGACGCTTGTGTATCATCCGTCCAAGAACATGAAACCGTGTGATTGGCGTTTAGCCATGTCTCGTCAATAAACACGACATTAATAATAATAATAATAATACCGCAGGGGCGGCTTTGTGGCGAGCCGTCGGTGAGTGGCGACACCGTGGACCCTGATTCTCCCTGGGGCTAAATGAGACCCCTGACCCCCGGCTTGCCTTTATTGGCTGTCTGGGGGTGGAGACGCAAGAGCAAGTAACAAAAAGCTCCAAGGGTGGAAGTGTTAAAGGGCATAACGCCGGTAGTAGCGCTCTAGTGAAACCGCAGCACACCTCTCGACACCCTTTAGCCATTCACACCAACGTTGCCCCTTTTGTCACCATTGATGGTGGCTTTTATGGGGGGCCCGTTTAGTGAGTGGCAAGTCACCACCTGCCTAAATATTTTAAGATGAGACTGAAATTGGCAGGTGCCGTAGTCTCGACCATAGCCCACTATCTCCCGTATCACTAATAAGTACATTTCAATAACCATGCCATTTTACCCATTTTTGTAATAGATAACCTGTAACCTTCCATCCAAAATGTTTCTGTTTTTATACTACATTGTAGTTTTATATCAAACAGGCCTCTAAGTGTTGGCTACAGCCCCACTTATGCCTTTGTAAAGGACCGGGTGAAACCCGTGAAATTGGTTGAATAAAAATAATAATAATAATAATTAAAGTTAAAGTGTTAAAGGGCATAACGCCGGTAGTAGCGCTCTAGTGAAACCGCAGCACACCTCTCGACACCCTTTAGCCATTCACACAAACGTTGCCCCTTTTGTCACCATTGATGGTGGCTTTTATGGGGGGGCCCGTTTAGTGAGTGGCAAGTCACCACCTGCCTAAATATTTTAAGATGAGACTGAAATTGGCAGGTGCCGTAGTCTCTACCATAGCCCACTATCTCCCGTATCACTAATAAGTACATTTCAATAACCATGCCATTTTACCCATTTTTGTAATAGATAACCTGTAACCTTCCATCCAAAATGTTTCTGTTTTTATACTACATTGTATTTTTATATCAAACAGGCCTCTAAGTGTTGGCTACAGCCCCACTTATGCCTTTGTAAAGGACCGGGTGAAACCCGTGAAATTGGTTGAATAAAAATAATAATATATTTATTTCGAAAAAGTTGCACAGAGTTTTTATTAAAATTTAATTGGCTAGCTATGTTATCTAAAGAATCAGTTAACTGCTGCCGAACTAGGCACTAAGCCTGTGTTTCAGCGTACAGCGCCCTCCCCACTAGATTGTTTTATTTACTAGCCTAGACATATTATAAATTATCCATTTCTATACAATATAAATGTGACATCTACTATATATTTATACAAATTCACATTATCTTATATTTATACAGTTAAATTTAAACACAAAACTAACTTATATTATATTTATATATATGTTTTAATGAGTATCTACTTATAGCGAGTGTGTAGCTACTGTTCCTCTTTTTGTATTTTATGTTTGTGATAGGGTGTGTAGGGCGTGTGTATGTGCGTGAGGTATCATCGTGTACGTCAGCCTCGGACGAGTTGGGTTCACGGCGATGTCCTCGTGTGTGTGTGTTACTGGGTGTGCGGTGTGTATGTGCATGAATGGGTGTGAGAGGGTGTAGTTTATGTGATTTTTTGGAATTATACATTACTTGGTTCATATTACTTCTGTTGCTCAAAATTAACATCTGTAAAGGAGATAGTTACCTTACAACTTGTATTAATTTCTCTGTCTCTTCACAAGTTAACGTCTTTAACCATGTCGTGATTTTAACTTTAACTTCATGTTTCGATAATTTATAAATGTTTAGGAATTTATTGAATTTATTATAAAGAAAAGGACCTAGAAAAAATAAAAATCTTTTGATAAAGGCTGTGTTCAGTCGTTGAGGCAGTGAACAAACTGTATGATTTCGTCTACGATCTATTTGCGTCTGGGGATCATATATTAATAGAGCGTGCTGCTTTAGAATAATGCTTACTATAAATAATTGTCGAACTGTAAGAACATCACAAGATTTATACAAAAGTGTAGTATCAAATAGGATTAGTTTACCGGTACTAATTTTTAATGCAGCTCGTTGAGATATCTCAATAGGTCGCAAGGTTGTTTTAGGTGCACCTCCCCAAGATGAAATGCAATATGTAATTATAGATTGACAAAGAGCTAAGTAAATTTGTTTGACAAGTTCTGGTTTCGCAATTGATTTAAGTTTTTTTAAAACATAAAATGTTTTACGTACACGTTTACTTAAGTTTAGGATATGTTCTTTGAAATTTAGATTTTTATCAATAATGATACCTAAGTATTTTATGGAAAAGGTTGATTCTAAGGTCTTACAATTACACGTTAATAAATTTGAAGAGAGACATTTTTTAGTATGAGCTAATAAATTATTTAAATTATTTTGACGAGGAACATTTGTTATTGAGAATGTGATATATTTAGTTTTTTCCGTATTTAAAGATAAGATGTTATCATACAGCCATGTAGTAACTTTATTGAATCCAATTTGAGCAGCATCGTAGACCTCGCACCATGTATTAGCAGTGAACATTAAGACTGTGTCATCCGCATATGAGATAAGTTTTCCGTTATCAAGGTTAAGGGAACATAGATCATTTAGGTATATTAAAAACAGAGTAGGACCTAGAATGCTGCCCTGTGGAACCCCATGCGTGACTGGTAGTCCATCACTAATGTGAGGGCCAACTTTAACGCTCTGACATCTATTAGTTAAGTAGTCCCTAAAAAGAGTAAGCTGATTACCCCTAATTCCTTCTTTTTCAAGTTTGGATATAAGAATGGGCACAGAGACTGTATCAAACGCTTTTGCCAAATCTAGGAAAATGGCTATGCATTTTTTCCTTTTGTCTAGTCCATCTGATATAAAACAAGCAAATTTATGCACCGCGTCATCGGTTGATATACCACGGCGAAAACCAAATTGATTATTGCTTAGAATATTGTTTTGTTCTAAATAATTTATTAGTCTATTGTTCATTAAACGTTCGAGTATTTTGGAAATCGAAGTTAGGATAGATATGGGCCTATAGTTGTTGATACAGTCTCTGTCTCCTTTCTTGTGTATAGGTATAATAAGTGCCTTTTTTAAGTCTCTAGGGAAAATACCCAATTCAAAGCTGAGATTGAATATGTAAGTAAGAGGAGGAACAAGTAGTTCTCTATTTTCTTTTAAAAATGTATTGGATATTCCATCCCATCCAACTGAGCATTCATTTTTTAGCCCTAATATAAGTCTTTCCACTTCCTCTGTGTCTGTTTCTAGAAGGACAAAAGATTGCATCTCTGATTCTGGTATATTAGGTGTGGCCGCAGTTAGATTATCTGTATTCGTATTAGGTGCTATAGCTTCAGCTAAATTTTTACCAATATTTACAAAAAAATTGTTAACTTCATTAACTGACGAATTTGGAGAGTTACGGATACTTAGTAGCTCTTTAGGATATTCATGAATAATTTTAGTGCCTGATATTTCCCGTACTGCCGACCATATTTGTTTGCTGTTGTTACCAGCCTTTTCTAGTTTATCTTTTTCATAAGATGTTTTAATTTTCTTAATGAGTGAGTTACAAAAATTCCTATAACGAGAGTAGGTTAGTTTTAAAATTTTATTATTTGGCGAGTTTCTGGATTTTTTGTGCAACTTATCTCTATTTCGAATACATCTAAGTAAGCCTGTAGTCATCCATGGTTTTATAATCTTTTTACGCCTAGAGTAAGTAAAATTCGTTGTGTTCTTTTTTATTGCAGTTTGTAACTGTTTAATCAAATAGGATAATGCAAAATTAGGATCTTTTGAGTTGTATATAGGTAATAAATCAATATTTATTATATCTTGCTTTAACCTAACGCTGTCTATTTTAGAATAAGTAGTTTTTGCATAGTTTCTAATCACATTGCGTTCCAAACATAATAAGGTAGGTCGGTGATCAGTGATTTTTGTAAGTGGTACAAGAGTGAGTGCTGGAAATTCAGTTCTTATAATAACGTGGTCTAAGCAAGTACCGCTTTCTTCACGTGTCACAAAAGAGTGTGCTGGAAAGAGCCCGTGATATGCTAACAAATCCAAGTACTGATCGCAATCTTCACTACTTTTCTCTGGGTTTATCGAAATATTAACATCACCAGTAATAATAATATTTTTTATAGAAGATAATTTACTAAGTAGATTATTTAGTGATTTCAGGAATGTGTTAATCTTTTTGAAAGAAGGAGAGCGATATATTGCTAATACAACGGTATTTGCGTCCAATTTAATTACTAAACAGTTTCCCTCCTCAAATTGTGGTTCTTCGTAGGAAAAACTAAGCTCTCGTTTTACATAGACCACGACGCCATCATTTTTATTGATGTTTATTTTTGAGTCAACTGAACTATATCCATCTAACATGGGTATTACAGACAAGCATTTAAGCCAGCATTCTGTCAAGACAAGAATATCGCAATCAAATTTAAGTCTTGTTAATAGAATTTCAAATTTGTTGATGTTACATCCGAGACTTCTTATGTTTTGCGCCAAAATAGAAAGAGTTTTATTAGAAAAAGGAAGAAATTGAATACATTTTTCTAGATCACATTCATATGCTGTAGACACTTCTGTGTCTAGTTCATCTGTTAAATGAGTTGTGTTACCCATAAAGAGAGTAAAGGTAGGTTGATCGTGCTACCCCCCCGAAGGGTTCTCGCATTGACGTGGCGGGGGGGCTCAGTAACCGTGGCTAGGTACACCACGGTGAAGCCAAGAGGAACCCAGGGGCCGCGCCGGCGTTGGGGTGCGCTGGCCGGCTCAGGCGGGCCGCTCCTATGGGCTTTGGCCGCCAAGTCCACATAGGAGTGGCGGGGTCCGGGCGCTTTGGCGCAGACTCGAGGAGGTGGGGCCCGGGCGCTTTGGCGCAGGCTCGAGGAGGTGGGGCCCGGGCGCTTTGGCGCAGGCTCGAGGAGGTGGGGCCCGGGCGCTTTGGCGCAGGCTCGAGGAGGGGGGCCCGGGCACTTTGGTGCAGGCTCGAGGAGGTGGGGTCCGGGCGCTCGGCGCAGACTCGAGGAGGTGGGGTCGCGGGGGGCTATCCCTTGTGGCTGACGTAGCAGGCGGTGGGGCTACGTATCCGACTCACCGCAAGGAGACCACGGGCGACCAGACACGGGGAAGTCTGGCGCCCATTGTTGGCGAGTTTGGTCTCCGAGGCAGTTGCGGCGCGCCATGTGTTCTGGCGTGCCGCGAAGAGAAGGGTCCGGCAACGGACAGCCACGGCGGGTTCACGGTCGTGTGAAAAATCTGTCCCGCGTTCCCGCCGAGGACGGCAGTGACGGAACACCCCGGGGTTTTGGTGGGTATACGGACTCCCACATAACCACCTCCCTCCCCGTGGTGGGTGGTATCCATAAAGGATTTCCCCGGGACAAAAAAAAAAAAAAAAAAAAAAAAGGTTGATCGTGCTAACCTTTTATTCGTATCTGTTTTGTGAACATTATCAAAGTTGTAACTATATAGAAGAAATATGATTGTTTGTAAGTAGCTAAGATAACATTATCCCAGTTATCAATTTTTTTTGCTTCTCTCAAAAAACTTATCCGTTTTAAAATTATGTCGTATCATTCTAATAAAATTTTTCTTTTGTCTGTTTTTTTATACGAAAAACCAATATCTTATAAGATTTTGGTTAAAGCAGTTTTACCCCCGCTAAACAGTCCAGCTTCTCTTGACGATGCCAAAAGCTTCTTCCTGTTGAGATATTCATTTTTGGAATAGTAACCATATATATGATTTCTGATTGCATCGGCGTTAAAGATGTCAATATCTGTCACGGGTTTAGTTCTACGTTTCTTCTTCGGAGTAGGTAAAATATTATCTTCCATGCCAGTAGAGCCGAACTTTTCTTTATTAATATTTTTTATCGTTCGTTTGCTAACTCCAAGCGCCTGAGAGACGCGTTCTTGTACTTGTTCGACAGGTACCAGGGGTCCGCCATTTTGCCGCTCCCGCTCAAAGTAATCTTGCAGCTTGATAATTAACTCACGGGCTCCACTTTTCAATGTTTGTCCACGTTTAGGCATTATTATGCACCAAAAGTCACAAAAACACAATCGAAGTCCGATATAGCGACGATGTCAGTTTGAAAAGCAGAAACAGTCCATTAAACGAAAGCCGGGTAATCAAATAAAAACAGATCGAAAACACTTGAAGAACGTGGTCTATGCGCACGAAACGACAACAGACGACTGTTTTAGCGTCACAAAATGGCGGCCCATAACGCCATTTGGGGTTACCGTTTTTAATCTAAGTATAAAAATGCTAGTAACGCCATTTGGGGTTATCATTTCAACCTAAATATAAAAATGCTACTTTCTTTCGCGCGTTCGGTTTGGTCGTAGTTTTATTTTTATATTTAATAAAAGTTATCTTATAGTCCATTATTTTCAAATTCTTAAAAAGAAAAACAAAACGTATTATTTTATAAAGTATAACTGTATAAGAACAGATTACGATACTATTATTGCCTGTTATTGTTAGCACAGCACTACAAATATAAAGCGCTGACATAACCTTGTAATAGCGCAGTTTAGATTTAGAAAAATATTGTTTACCAAGTTATTTGACACTCAGTTTGGCACAAAATTATAACATTAATTGATTATTGATATAATAATGTTGTTTTAATGCTCATCAATTGTTAAAACGGTAAACAACCAGCAATAATATTTTTATCGTAACTGCAACGCCATTACAAAGTTACGTCGTCAGTTCAATCGCGACGTGTCAGGAACGCATTCTCTGAACGGCCGTAGTATAATATTACATACTCTTCAAGTATCATATTTTTATTCAATATGACAATGATTTGACGTACTATACATTTTGGTATAATTTTGTTAACAAAATGATGTAAGTATGTTTAATGGTATTCAGTTTTCATGGCTAGTTCAAGGCAAAGTCACCATAGGTGCGACAATGAGCGAAGCGAGGTGGAGCCTTATCAGTATCTTATCCTTATCATTATTATCTTAATCTTAGTCAGGCATTTTTGTTTACTTTTGAAATATTTTACTAGGTTTCGACGTTACATTATATATGTTTATTAAAAATCCACTAAAAAAGAAGTACAATGCGATTAAAATAAGAATAGGACCGGCCTAGCGCCATGTTGTGACGTCACTACGGGAACTTGGTATAGTGTGCAAAAAAAGCAATGTTAAAAAATATTGGCTTGTTTTATATTGTAATAGCACGTACTTTTTTATCTGATAGGTAGAGAAAAAATTAGTCTATAAACGAATCATAGGTAGGTAAACTAAAGTAAACACAGAAACACATTGAACTGTCTTTATTTAGTGAATGTACGTATTTTAATTTTAATCGCTCAGCTCTTCAATTCCACTCATGTCCTGATGCCCAACTGAATCAGACTCCTCGTAATCGTCGTCATCATCACTGCTGCTGCTACTACTGTCACCTATGTTTATAATGAAACTGAATGGGCCATTGTCATCGTCTTCAAGTAATTCCCTTTCGAAGTAGTCTTTATCAATCCTTTTTACATGGTTTATTTCTTTCTTCCAGTCATCTTTCGTGATTGATGCGATCGACTCAAGTGTCAGACGTTCGATTGCGCTTTCTAATTGGTCAACATTTTTGTCTGCCACTCTACGTTTTACCAAATGCCAGATGTATTCTATCGGATTTAAATAGCAATTATAGGGTGGCAGTCTTAACACTTCATGGCCATGCGATCTAAATATGTTATCTATTGTGTAATCTGTCGGTGGCCTGTTTTTTTTTATTAATTCATAAAGTTCAGCCTTTGTGAATGTTTGCTCATATTGAATATCGTTTTGTGTAAGCCATTCCTGCATCTGCACTTTTCTAGCACTCATGTTCGGGGCTTTCGTTTCCTCCATACTATGATAAGGAGCGTTATCCATTACCACAAGTGAGGTCTCGGGAAGGTTCGGGATTAGTTTTTCATTCACCCATTTTATAAAATTTTCACCATTCATTTCATCGTGGTAGTCGCCACTTTTCTGTTTCGCTTTAAACATTAGCAATGCCCCGTCGATAAAGCCATCTTCGGTACCGGCATGTGTTATTATCCAACGACGTCCAACACTGTCATTTTTCTTTACACCTTCCGCGCTTGCAGATTGCCAGCACTTTTTCACAGTATAATGTACGTGGATCCAAGTTTCATCGAGAAACACTACTGGTTTTTTGTTTGATTCCAATTCATCATTTGCTCGAATACGCCGCAGGTACTTCGCGCGCCAGGCTTTAATGTTTGGCCTTTGAATCAATACCGATCTCTTACGCTGGCAATTTTTAAATTTGTAGCCTAGCGACTCAATCATAATTTTTCTTAAAGTAGACAAGCTGCCAGGAAAATTAAGATCTTGTTTTGCAGCTGCATAAATTTTCTTTAGTGTAGGAATTTCTTTTCTCACCGTATATATAGAATTTATTATGTTGCCCAGCGCACATATTTCAAAACTGTCACACACAATTTTCTTTTGACGTGGTTTCTTCTTAGGTGTCGTTATTTTGCTTGTGCTTGCTTCTGTTGCTATTCTCTGTTCACGGCGAATGCGACTCGCTGTATTTTTATTAATACCAGTGGCTAAAGTCACTCGCTCGGTTACCTTCGAAGCAGTTTCCAAATGCTTAATGAAAGTTTCAAATACATCACGCGATATATGAATATTGCCATCTGGCCCTGGTACAATTCTTGCTTGTTTTAACTGGGCCAACAACATAATGGCACGTTTTTTCTCTTCCTCGAAGTACTTATCAACATTGCTGATAATATCTCGAGCTCGCCGATGTAAAACACTACCTCTTTTGCTCATTGTAGAACAAATTAAACAATCAACAAAAACAAATTATCAACAAAAAGTGCGTAAGAACATAAAATTGCACTTGGAAACGTGTCGCGTAGTACACTGACGGATAAATAAGACATGTGTCATCAAATCAAGATGGCGTCTCACCAGTGCTGCAAAATTGAAAAATTAAATTCGTTAAATATGCCATCTAAAAATCGGGAGATTTTTGTTCGGAATAAAACAAGAGTATTTTATGTTAATAATATATTCATTTATTCAAGATCTTTTAGTTTTGCCGTATGAAGAATATTATTTTCCATGTTTATTTATGAATATTATTTTACATTAGATAATAATTCAAAAATCGGGATACAGAATTGCTAAATCGGGATATCGGGAGACAATGACCAAAATCAGTAGATCTCCCAATAAATCGGAAACTTTTGCAACACTGCGTCTGTGCTGCCAACCTTATAAATATATAAATTTTATAAAATTAACGATTTTTAGTCATTCATTTAAAATGAATCTATTTTTAAGTTTGTTCTGCTGACCGTACTTATATGAGTGAAGTTAGCCGAGAGCCCGTCCTATTCTTATTTTAATCGCATTGTATGTGCAGTGATTATATTTCTTATAATAGTATTTCAATTGCTAAGTATATCACATTGATTTATAGTTTATGAATGGTTTTATTGTGGTATTATTTGTGGTTATTTGTTTTGAATTTCAATCAAAGGTTTAATATATTATTTGTACTACACACATCAAGAGCAAATGTTAAGAGCAGTGGGCATGATTCAAGCTGGCGCTACCCAAATTGCGGTTTCTGAAGCCATGAGGACCAGCCAGAGCGATATATCCAGGCTTTGGTCACGTTATCATGTTACGGGGGAAGTGGTGGAACGGCACAGAGGACCTCAACGCATTACAACACGTGTACAGGACCGATTCATAGTAAATGCTGCACGAAGTCAACCAAATGTAACGGCGATGCAATTGTTTCAAAGACTACAGAGAGAGTATGGTTTGCTGGTAAGCAATCAAACTTTGAGGAGACGACTGCATGAAGTCAACCTACGTGCTCGTAGGCCACTTTGGGTACCATCGCTAAGGAGAGGCAATCGAGGAAAAACATTACAATGGGCTATTGCACAAGAAAACTGGAACCATTCTCAATGGTCACATGTGCTTTTCACTGATGAATCCAGGTTTGGATTTCATCCTGACTCGCGAAGAGTACGCGTTTGGAGAGAACCTGGATGTTGGAATCGACTCCAGCATCCACAACAAGTTCATGCATATCAAGGTGGCACAATTATGGTTTGGGCAGGAATTCGTCTCGGCGGTAGAACGGACCTCGTTTGGATACAAGGCAATATGACTGCTCTAAAATACCGAGAAGAGGTGCTAGAGCTTGTAATCTTGCCCCACAGACAGCAAATGGGACACAATTTCCAGCTAATGCACGACAATGCCTGTCCACATACGGCGCATATAGTTACAAGTTGGTTACAACAGCATGATATCCAAGCTTTACACTGGCATGCACAAACCCCTGACTTAAATCCCATTGAGCATGCCTGGGATATGCTTCAGAGAAGAGCTCTTAAGAATTTCCCTGAAGATATTGTGCATGAAAACCAGGTTTTCTTGCATTTTAGCAGGACTTGGGACAGTATTCCACAACAGGATATTGACACACTTGTTTTGAGTATGCAGAACCGCTGCACCGCATGTCAAGAGAGTCTTAGGTGGATCCACGGGTTATTAATTTTAAGTTTTCAACAATTTTTATAAAAAAAATAGTTGTTTTGTTTAGATTTCGATGTTTCAAAAATAAAGTTAATATTGAAATTTTGTCCGAGTTTTTCTTCTTCCAAGTTGTTTTTAAATTTAACTTTATCTAAAAGTTTATTATTAGATGAGATAGGCTATTAAACAAGGTTTATTTTAATGTGTAGGTGTCTTAACAAAAAGTTAATAGAATTTTAGTTATTTAGGTTTAATTGAAATATCGCTAGACCATGTTGATGTGTGTATATACGAAATAAATGGTCTGTCATAAGTTTATATTTCTTTTGTTTATAGGTATTTTATGAATCGAACCTATATTACTTACCCGGGTAGAGCTACTTTGAACACATACAAATCCTATTGTAAATTGAAAAAGCGATATTACAATTAAGAAACCATTCCTCACCCGGACCAGACCTAATACCTGGCATTATCCTTTAAAACTGTGTTAAAACTTTAGCACCTGTTCTATCATTACTAATGAATAAGTCTTTTTTTTTAAATATGTAATAATTAAAGGAGCTTTTAGCCGCATTGGTCGCAGCCATGCCAGCTCCATCGGTACATACATTGGAATAAGTCTTTTGAAACTGGGTGTTTACCCCAGGACTGGAAAGATGCTTTAGTTACACCAATATATAAAAAGGGTGACAAGTTTTTTGTATGGGTATACAGAAAACTTCCGTCCTATCAGTCTCACCAGTGTCATAGTGAAGATAATGGAAAAACTTATTAGCAATCATTTAACCCAATTTCTAAATAAAGAGTGTATAATACCTATTGAGCAACATGGCTTTGTGAGAAAGTGATCCACTATAACCAACCTACTTTCTTGTGTATACTCATGGTCAAAGGACTTGCGACAGTGGTAACCCAATAGACATAATATAGGTATCTTGACTTTGAACGCGCCTTCGACAAAGTACCGCACAATCGACTTTGGACCAAGTTTGGGCATTTTGGGATTTGTGGTGCACTGCTCCGATAGATTGTGAATTATTTATCTAAGAGAACATTCCAGGTACGAGTTGGTAATTCCCTATCGCAATGCAAACATGTACTCAGTGGCATCCCTCAAGGCTCAGTGCTCTCGGCCCACCTGTTTGGAATTTTCGTTACAGACATGGTTGAGGTCATCAAGTCCAAATTTGCTGATGATGTGAAGTTTTTCGCAAACCCTCTTATCCATTCGGGCCAACTGCAGAGAGACCTTGACTGTATACAGAATTGGGTGATCCAACTAAATATATCAAAATGTAATGTTCTACATTTGGGTAGTAGGTACTAACCCCAGAGCCTCTTACAATATTGAAGGAAAAACAATTGTTTCTACTAATCTCCAAAAGGATCTAGGCATATTAATCACTTCAAACCTGAAATGGGCGGATTACATTGCTATGATAGTAAAGAAGGCCAATTCGCTTCAGTACCTATGTCATCCGCAGATCCTTTCAATTTATACCCATAGAAGTCTTCTAAAAAAAACAAAACATATGTAAGACCTCTTCTAGAATATGGGTTTAAAGTGTGGAGTCCTTACTTCCAAAAGGGTATTAATCTGATTGAAAGTGTGCAGAGAAAAACCACAAAAATACCTCATGTTCTACGACGCAAGCCTTACCAAGACAGACTCCACGCACTACACCTCACTAGTCTTGAAGAGAGATGGCTTCGTGCTGATTTAACACTACGGTACACGCGCCCCTTTTTTTACTTAAGTACACGCGTGGCCTACTATATTAGGCCAGTTTAAAATGTCAATAAATTGTTTATTTTATAATTTTTTGAATAAAATAATAAATAGAATGGAAAAGTTATTTATTTCTCTTAGTATCATAACATTACAACATATATATATTATTTAAAATAGTGAACAATCAGCAATTTAGTAAATATCTAAGAATAATTAACAAAAATGGCACTTCTGAGATCAGCGTAATTTTTTTTAAATTAGAACTTAACTTAATGACTATTTTCTTTGTTTTCGTAGCATTCAGGACACACTACTGCTTGGTGATTGGGACAAATCCATTTGTAGCAAGTCTTACACCACTTTTTTGTCGACCGATTTCGGGCTCTCGAGCAGAGTGCACATCGACCAACTCGTCCTGTCTTTGGTGTCAAATCGTGTTGAGACTCTTGGGATTCTTGAGCTGTGCTGCCCAAAAGTGCTCCAATCCTAAATTAAAGTTGTCGGGGAAGTGTTTCAATTGATGACCGACGGATCTAATGTGGTTTTATCAAATTGAAGGACAATTCGTGCAAAAATTTACGCCTGATAATTTTTTCGGGTAAGGCATTCACTTGGTTGATTACCAGAGCGTTAATTCCAACAATGTTCATCAAATCAAAAAATATTGTTAGTGGCCATCTACGGCTATTACGCAAAACACTATACTGCTTGCACATTTTGTCTAGGATGTCTACGCCACATTTAGTACGATTATAAAAAGTAATAATCTCAGGTTTGCGTTCTTCGTTTGTATCAGGATCGATAGCTGCATCATAATGCATTGTAGACAGTAAGTTGACTGCCTTGTTTATTTTAGGGACGTAGGACACAAGGGTAACGTCTTTTTGAAACCCAAAAAGAGAGCTTTTGCTATTCCTAGACTTTGAAGCTTTGAACTCTTTAGGAATTTCGGGTCTATTTGCTTTCATAGTACCAACAATCGTTATTTTCTTCTGCAATAACTCTTTAGCCAGAGGCAGGTTTGTGAAATAATTGTCCATTGATACATTACAGCCCAAATCATACAGTGGGTCCAGTACTCTATGGACAACATCATTTACCTTGTTGGACTTCTGGAAGGGACCTTCCGGTTGTGCTCCAACATATATCTCAAAATTGTAGACATACGGAAATTTTGTATCGACAACCATGAAAATCTTGATTCCAAATTTGTCTGGTTTATTCGGTATGTACATTATGAAGCCGCAACGTCCTCGAAAACCAACAAGTTGTTCGTCTAGCGTCAAATAATCGCTAGGAACATAGTTGTTACGACAATTGTTGGTCACCAGCTCTACAAGTTGTCGGATCGGTGCCATTTTATCAAGTTCTCGGCGTTGCTCTCTGTCAGTTATGTCGTCGAATCTTAGGGCACGTATCAAAACGCGGAATCTACTTATTGACATCGTGGTATAAACAATTTCTAAACCAGTACCCTGAGAGTTATCCCAAAAGTCTTTTATGTTACGCCGCCCACTTCGCGACACTCCCATGATGTACAATAAGCCCAGAAATGCTCTCATTTCTACTATATCAGTGGGTTTAGCATCCCTGTTTCTTTGAAAATTGTCTTTTATTTTATCTAAATATATATTAGTGCATCTTACCAAGATTTCCAAGGTATCTTGCGTAAAAAATAATTCGAAACAAGATAATGGATCCTTAGCACTCCTAGCTGCATCTCCTTTGGGGCCTGGTGGTCTAATCCTAATGTTTTGGGTTCGAGTTCGCGTTACCGATGGTATATCTTTATGCCAAATAGTTCCATTAGTCGATTTGTAGACTGGACCGCGCCTTCCGGATGCTAGTTGCGAGAGTGGAACGTTATCTGAATCTGATAATTCGTCGGATTCACTCAACCTTTCTACTTCATTTTCCTGGAGTTCTGAGTCACGAACTAGGGCCTGTAAGTTTGGTTCTGGCTCAACTTCATCATCTTCACTCTCAATCACATCTTCATCATCAGTATCCAGCTCATGTAGCCACAGTTCCACTTGTGAATAATCCATGACGTAATTGGTTATAAATCTATAAAAAACACAAAAATAATATTATATACTTATGCATTTTATTAATTTAAAATAATAGATTTTTGATAAACATACAAATTATAACCGAAGAACATTATTTAAGCGTTATCAATCGATAACTCACGAAAAACTACTTACCTGATTTTGATACACCAATACACGCGCGGACTACTTTAGTAGGCCCGCGCTTTTGGCGCCAAATATCTCACACGTGCGTTCGCGCAAGGATCGCGCGGGGTACTGAGGTTGCGACAAATATACTAGACGAGGCTTACCTGGAATCGCCAGCTAATAGGGCGCCAAACTAAAAAGTTACCACAAAAAAAGTAACGCTGGTCTACTATAGTAGGCCACGCGTGTACTCTAGTGTTAATAGAAACTTATAAAATCCTTAGTTGCAGTTATAATCTACCCAACATGGACAATATATTTATAAGGAAATAAAACATTACCAGAAGAAGTAGTTACTGCCACTACTCTTAATTCCTTTAAAAATAAACTCTATAACTGGTTACGTACAAATGAAATCAAATTATAATGAACAAACTCGAACATTAGTGGAAAAACTTTCAACATTGTGTGATATAGACACATCAGCAGTCATGCTGCTCATCTATAAATAAATAAATAAACAAAATAAATAAATTTATCAAACAATGTGAGGGTATATTGTGCTAATAAATAGTGCAGTCAGTTGTTTGATATTTCAGGCACTTTTAATGGAATTTTGACATAATTTTTTTGAGGCAAATCCTACGGTTGGTTGTTGATGGACATGTTTCTAGAATATACAATATGTTTTTCTATTACAGGATGCGTCGCTACTGCCGGTGCGCTCTCATATGGCTTATGGAGCTTCAGGACTGGCAGAAAGAGAATGTCTCAGCAAATGATGCGATTGCGTATAGTAGCTCAAGGATTCACAATTGCAGCCTTAATTGGGGGTGTCATGATGACTGGAAAAACACAAAAGTAGCAGCTGAAAAACTACCTCATGGATTAGCATTGTTGATATTAAATAAGGATTAATATTTTAGAAACTCAAATGTAAATTTAAATGTTATTAAATGGTTCATAGTTTTGGGTTTGTGTTTAGTCTGTGAGTGTTTAGATTGTATGTGCAGTTTTATATATTTTATTCAATCAACTAACTAGTATGTTTCAGATACAAAAAGTAGCCAAAAAATGTAAGTGAATATAAGTAGGAGAAACTAAATAGCGATACTAAGTAGAATATACAGTAGGTTGATAACAATGACATTGACTAAAGGTAGCTTCATATTGTTGTGTCGGGGTGTGTCGTGGCGCGCCAGAACACAATCGGTTACGTTTATTTCTTATGACTAGATTCACATTGGTGGGTTGTGTTGGGTTCTGGTGCGTTCTGGCGCGGTAAAATCGCTCAACGTTCGGTCGCGCCAGAGAGGTGGGGGATCTGTCGCGCCACAACACACCACACCAATGTGAATCTGTCAGTACAACGCGTAACCGCGAGGGATACAGTTCATTCCGTAAAACTAGATATTGCATTTATTCGGTTCATTCTACGTGGTTCTACTAAAAAAAATGTATGGGTCGGCGAAACTGCGTGTTAATTTTTTTATATTATTTTCTATTAAGTATGTACAATGTACAGCTCAAAATGTATATTAATTAATCTGAAATATTGATGGATTCTTTCGGCATAATTTTGTAATTCTTGAACGAGACAGTGAAATACGCCTCTGGTCTCTCTTAAGCGATATAAAGGATTAATAAGAGTCGCCAATAGCAGAAATTGAATATCTTCATCAAAATCATTGTCAGTACCTATCAGATGATTTTCAAACATGTTATTCCATCACAACTCTCACACAATGAATGATATGATAATGCGCCATATTGCGCCCCACACAACACAACACATTAGTGTGAACGCTCCGCGACACGACCCGAGGCGCCCCGACACACCCCAACACAGCAATTTGAACCTATCGTAATAGAGGCGTTTTACTCCTTGAATATGAAGTATAAACCAGGTACCATACAACCCCGGTTTTGGGTTAAGCCTATCGAAGGGGTTTTTCATTTACCAAAAACCATTTCTATGAGGTTACCAATTGAAAAGGTTACCCTGCCTTAAACCTAACCATAGGGTCACTCTTTGCTTAGGGTTTTCAATTGAAGACGTATTTGTAACTTTCTATAACCCTATGGTAGGGTTGCCCTTTACCTCATAGGGTAACCCTTTGCTTAGGGTATTTGTAACTTTTAAAAACCCTGTGGTTGGTTGTGGGTAACCCTGGGTTACCCTATCCTTTAGGTTGTTGATCGTAAAGGTAGCGTTGTCTAATTTGAATAAGAGAACCGAGATCACTATTTTCGCGTTGTAGGTATTCAGCAAATATATTGCTATGTCAGCATTGCCTGCAATCGTGTGCGAGATCGAAATTCGTTACACAGAAAACCGCCGCCTTGTAACTAATTAAATCCAATCCGAATAGTAACCCGTCTTGTTGGGTACCACCTAATTCGCAGTAGTAGTGTGCGCTGTGCACGTATATTATGTTTAAACTTGAAGGCATTGTTATTAATGAAATCATTCCCGAATAGTAACCCGTCTTGTTGGGTACCACCGCAATGCCAGTTACTTTGAATCGAAGTAGTAGTGTGCAGTGTGTATATATTATGTTAAAGCTTGAAGGAATTCGGTATGTAAAGTTTTTTTTTGGTATTTTTTTTATATTTTTATTTCGTAGATAAGGTCATTATAAGAAACTAATTTCAATATTTTTGTTTTATATTCAGTAGTTATTTTATAATATTTTTTTGAAAATTTGAATCCTATGGGTCAGCGCACACCGAACTGCAAAATGCTCGCGTATGATCGAGCAATATTTTGACTGCTCGACCATGCAGGCGGCATGCTCGCTCCTCCGTGAGCAAGCTCCGTTGAAAATACTTTGGGTTGCCAGGCGGGCGTGCACGATCAGTTTGATGCCAAAACCCGACGTTGGCAGACGTGTTCAATATGGTCGATTGGGACTTAGTAGTTATCGCCCTTTTGGCAGAGGAAGAGGAACATGAAGAATATGTAAATAAAATAAGACGTCATAAAATGAGAAGAACAGTATGGGTAGAAGAAACGTGGCGGGAAAGATGTACCTTAGGCGAATATTATACATTGTGTAAGAATTTACCATTAAGAGGTGTTCATTTTTATGACTATTATAAGGTAAACTACGAAAAATTTGAAATTTTAGTCAATTTGCTACGCCCGCATATTCAAAAACACAATACGAATTATCGACCTAGCATTTCTGTTGAGGAACGGCTTACCATATGTTTAAGGTGAGTAAAACAAAAACTCTTGATTTGCATAGTTATAATTATTATTTACCAAAAGTTACAGCATTTATGTAATAGTTACAATGTTTTTTATTTAATCAAATATTTTTTTATTATAATTAAGAAAACGCAGAGTGATTTTGAGTTGCAATGTACGGTTTAGTTACTTGTTAAAAATTTGGGGTGTACGGATTAGGAGTGATTGTTGATGGCGTGCATGTTTCAGTTATTTCATTGGAAGTATAAGTTTTTGGTTGATCGCAAATCGTAACAAATTCTACTTGTGGACTAGGCTTAAATTTGAATGTGCTAGGAGTGATTGCTGATGGTATGAATGTTTGAGATGTTTCCTTGAAAGTGTAATTTTTTGTTTGATCGGAAATGGCACAAAACTCTACTTGTGGACTGGGATTAAA
This sequence comes from Selenia dentaria, assembly GCA_917880725.1. Classification (NCBI taxonomy): domain Eukaryota; kingdom Metazoa; phylum Arthropoda; class Insecta; order Lepidoptera; family Geometridae; genus Selenia; species Selenia dentaria. The sequence goes on along the minus strand of OU862893.1, from coordinate 14,774,408 downwards.
TTTGGATGTGCTAGGAGTGATTGCTGATGGAGTGTATGTATACTGAGGAACCGATATATTAGAGGTCTGTTTTGATGGTATGTACGGAGAAAAGTTGCTGTCTTCGCTATCGTCTACATCATACGAAGACGTTCGGATTGATTGAATTGAAGCACGTTTAGTAACATGTTCATCGTAATATTCGATTTCAGCATTGTTTATAATTTTGAATACATCCCTTTTTATACGTGCTTGCATCCTCTCAGGAAGATTCTTCACAGTAGCTGCCATTGTTTTAAAAAAACTATCTACAGGATGCTCATGTTCCTTACTCTGAATGTATTTTTCAAGAATATCCGAAGCCCGTCCTAGCTTAGGCTGCGAATAATTGGTCATTTGGGATGATGGCCTAGAAGATTCATTTTGTCGTGTCTCATCAGTGTCTGATGTTAACTGTAAATTTGAAGATTGTGTGTCTTCTGATGATGAGTCTAAATTTGAAGTTTGTTTTCTGTGCTGGAGATGTGGTTTCAAAAACTCCATTAACTGTTCATATTTTATTGGACGACGCCTACCGCCAGCAGAACCGCTTTTGAATTTTCTCGTACTTATAGCCCTTCTGAAATTATCCCGAAGTAACTTCCAGCATCTTTGACAATCTGAAACTAATAAAAAAATTTATGTATATTAAATACTAGCTTCCGCCAGCCTGTATGTTGCCTAGACTTAATAGCTATACAACAAAAAAAGTTTCATTCAAATCCGTCCAGTAGTTCCAGAGATTAGCGCGTACATACAGACAAACAGACATACAGACAAACAGACAATTGTTTTGTTGGCGATTTGTGTTCTATTACTGTTCCTAAACCCCCCTCATTGATTATTTTGTAAATATATTAAATGTACAGACACGCCATTTTTACTGTTTTATTATATGTATAGATATAGATATGAACATTATATTTTAAATATTATGCTTTTTTCTTTCAGATTTTTGACCGTCGGCAGTAGTTTTAAATCACTGGCTTTTAATTTCCGCATGGGTTTCAGTACAATCCGTAAAATAGTTCATGAAACGTGCGCTGTAATTAGGAAAGTATTGCAGCCTTTAGTGATGCCAAAGCCAACTTCGGAAACCTGGTCACAGATCGAAGAAGGTTTCAAAAATATTTGGAACTTCCCTAATTGCATCGGTGCTATTGACGGAAAACATGTAGTTATACGGTCACCACACAATAGCGGAAGCCTATATTTCAATTATAAAAAGACATTTAGTACCGTATTATTGGCAGTTGTAGATGCCAACTGCAAATTCGTTGTGGTTGATGTCGGTGCATACGGACGCAATAGCGATGGCGGTATTTTCTCAAATTCTCGGTTAGGGAACAAATTACATAATGGAACGCTCAATATACCCCAGAACAAGTGTTTACCAGATACAAATCAAGAAATGCCACACGTATTTGTGGCTGATGAAGCATTTCCTTTATGCAAAAATATAATGCGGCCTTATCCTGGAAATGATATTAGAGGCGATCGAGAGAAAAAAATATATAATTATCGACTTAGCAGAGCTCGACAAATAGTAGAATGTGCATTCGGGATAATGGTACAAAAATTTGAAATTTTTCAGAGATTGCAAAAACTGCACCCTCATCACCTTGATATGATAATTTTGGCTTGTACTTGTTTGCATAATTTCCTCATCGATAAAGACCAAATTCCCTCAGCATCACAACAGATACTTTCACACAACACTACCCCGCCGCCACTCCCGCAAGATACTATTTTTGAACAGTTTCAATCGCTGGATGAAAACAACTTATCAAGTATAACTACAAGTATGGGGGTCCGAGATAAATTCAAAGAATATTTTAATTCAGAAGTTGGATCAGTTAACTGGCAAGATAATATAATTAATCGCTGTAATTAAATTTAAACTGACGACGTGATCTCCAACAATTTGATATAACCTACTTAATTAGGTTAGCAAACTGTAAACAAAATGAATAAATATTGTATTGATTAAAAATAATAATTTTCCTAAGTTGCCGTACCTACCTAGTCATTAACCTGTATTTTAATCTGTACTAAAAAGAAAATTTGCACAAATACCTAATCTAAAATGTACAAAAAAATGAAAATCCGTTCAAAATTGACGGAGCTATCGCGTAACATACACTCGAATTGTGAACCTACTCCTTTTTTTAAGTCGGTTGAAAAGCAGCCTTTTGTATTTACTGGTTATGAATTCGCTGTTCCGTAAAATGTTCCTTTATTTTTATGTAGGTATTTGTGCAAAAGGAGATTAAATCCATTTTCAATTACTCATTTAAACTTACCTGGTTTTCCCATTTCTTGAGAGATTCTCTCCCAAGCATTGGCTTTTAACATCCGATCGCTGTATGTTGGACTCGATATATTGTACAAACATTCAAAACGCTGCACCAAGCCGATCAATTTTTCTTCGTCCATAATTTCCAACTGGCGCCAGCCGCGCCGAACATACGTCCAACAGTAAATCTCGCTGTGGCAATACTGAGACCGCGAGCGGCGCGCGGCGGCGCGGCGGCGGGCGGCTCGAGCGCGCTCGCGCTTGCACAACACATACTCGAACACGCATCTTGCAAGCTCGAGCATGGTCGAGCATCAAGTTTGGACGTGTATTTAATTTTGCAATGTATGGAATTGTCATAAGGTTAATTTTTCAATAGTCTCAGAAAATGCTCTGCTCTGCTCTGCTCTTGGTGTGCGCTGAGCCTATGACGTCACTTTTTTGCACAAATATGTAGTTGCGTTGAGGAGCCAAGAAAAGCACGCGAGTAAAAAAAAAGAAACTAGAACACTTGACAGTGACACCTACTAATTCGTAAGTCTCTATTCAATCAAAACAAAAGTGCAAAAAAGTGACGTCATTTAGAGGTCAATGAAAGTCGAATTATTTCATCGTTTTTTGTTAAAATAAATGGCATCTTATCGTTTTAAAAGGTCAGAGTAGAAAAATAAGGGTTTGTAACATAAAATCTCGAAATGGTTTCGGAATTGGCATAGGTTAATTTTTTTTAGCATACCGAATTATAGTATCCCGTCTTGTTGGGTACCTCCGAGTAACTCGTCTTGGGGTAGTAGTGTGCACGTATGTTTGTATGTAAATTTAAATATTCACTAAATTCCGTATCAATCGTAGAAGCGTCGCAATAGTGCGGTAATTGCTCAATAGGTAAGAGACTTGGGGCCCAGGACATGATGCAGGAGCCGAAAACAAGTAGCAGGAACTATTGTCCATGTAGGTAGGTCCGAAAGTTAAATCTCACTTTTTTCTAGTCTATGCTCTGGTAGATAACAAACACTTGATTAATAATTATCATGTGTTAAATAATGTTGATATTAAAAATAAAACGAGTCCAGCGTGATATTTTATTTCAACTTTTTGACCTACGTCTACTTGTGATATAAAAACCAAAGTTGACACAAAAAGATCAAAATATGAATGCGGCGCTGTTTTGCTCGAGTGGTTGGGTCACTGCCGCCGGGCGCGCTAGTGAGTAGCTCGCTACGTAAAATACCTAAACTCGCGTAGCGCTGCGCAGAATGAAGGCTCTTAAGCATTAAACAACAAAACAGTTAAGATCATTAACATAATAAAGTGACAGTAACCAGTAGTAAATAGTTATAAATAATCATAAAACTAAAACATAAAATATCTTTTTCCGTGATATGTGAGTAAACTATGAACATAACAAAGAATCGCAACATCACTTTCTTGTTCCAAATACCGCCGGCTTACTTGTTCGCGCAGCTTAAGTATTAACCTTTGGGCTACAACAACAATGCGAATACCAAATACCCTTTCATTGAGTAACACTTACGGGTCGGGTTTTTAATTATTAACCTTTTAAAAATACTTTACAAATGGGTATCCAAATTAGGGTAACCCTTGTGTTACCGGGTTAACACAGTTCAAAGGGTAACCCCATAGGCATGGCTTACTCCCCCCCGAAGGGTTCCCGCATTGACGTGGCGGGGGGGCTCAGTAGCCGTGGCTTGGATCACCACGGTGAAGCCAAGAGGAACCCAGGGGCCGCGCCGGCGTTGGGGTGCGCTGGCCGGCTCAGGCGGGGCTTCTCCTATGGGCTTTGGCCGCCAAGTCCACATAGGAGTGGCGGGGTCCGGGCGCATTGGCGCAGACTCGAGGAGGTGGGGCCCGGGCGCTTTGGCGCAGGCTCGAGGAGGGGGGCCCGGGCACTTTGGTGCAGGCTCGAGGAGGTGGGGTCCGGGCGCTCGGCTCAGAATCGAGGAGGTGGGGTCGCGGGGGGGCTATCCCATGTGGCTGACGTAGCAGGTGGTGGGGCTACGTATCCGACCCACCGCAGGGAGACCACGGGCGTCCAGACACGGGGAAGTCTGGCGCTCATTGTTGGCGGGTTTGGTCTCCGAGGTAGTTGCGGCGTGCCATGTGTTCTGGCGTGCCGCGAAGAGAAGGGTTCGGCAACGGACAGCCACGGCGGGTTCGCGGTCGTGTGGAAAATCTGTCCCGCGTTCCCGCCGAGGGCGGCAGTGACGGAACACCCCGGGGTTTTGGTGAGTATACGGACTCCCACATAACCACCTACCTCCCCGAGGCAGGTGGTATCCATAAAGGATTACCACGGGACAATAAAAAAAAAAAGGCATGGCTTACTGCTGAGAGTAAAAACCCACAGCGATAGGGTTTTTAAACTATTACCTATAAACCAACGGCGACAACAACCCTACCAAAGGGTAACCCGATTGAAAAGGTTTTAATAGGGTTAATCAATAAAATAGGTTAACGTTTTAAAGGGTAACACTTACAGCTTAGGTTTTTTACTAACCCTGTTAAAATACCCTGGGTTAAACCCTAAAAATGGGTAACCAAATCAGTCCCTGGTATAAACATGGCAAATTTTATGCTATACCTACCTATAATAGCTAAAGTACACAACTCGCACCACGACATTAACTACATTGACAAGATTAAAAGAGCACAAAGTTATATGAATCGTAGTTGTCAGAAAGGGATCAATGTATTATTAACAACGTTCGCCTGTGAAAGACCATTCGACCGCCAATGACAGACTCGTTCTCTCTGTCGCTCGCTACTTGTCTCGTTCTCGTGGGTGGCGAAGCGGCAACGTCGCAGGAGTTATTTTAAATTAATATACAATTTTTGATTTTCCATTTTTGATGAATAACCTAGAAAAAATACTTACAAAGAAAAGATACATCATTCTTGTTTTTTACACTTGTTCCAGTATATGTTCTGCAGTTTCTGAACACATAAGAAGGCATTTTTTCCTAAATATAGTACACGTGCTGAGCCGTTGCCGTTGCCAGACAGGCTGGAACCATGCTGGAACTAAAGCAAGGTTCAAATTGTTGTGTTGGGGTGTGTCGGGCCGCCTTGTGTCGTGTCGCGGAGCGTTCACACTAATGTGTTGCGTTGGGGCACAATATGGCGCATTTTCAGATCATTCATCGTGTGTGAGTTGTGGTGGAAAAACATGTTTTAAAATGGAATCATCTGATAGGTACTGACAATGATTTTTATGAAGATATTCAATCTCTGCTATTAGCGACTCTTATTAATCCTATAAATCGCTTAAGAGAGACCAGAGGCGTATTTCACTGTCTCGTTCAAGATCAATTCGATGTATAGAAAATTGGGTAGGTCCTTCCCCTGGCGCAAAAATGTCTGCATGGACATTCAAGAGGTCAGAAAGTCGCTTGCGTTCGTCCGACTCAAGATGGGAACCCTCGTCCTCGCGAGGACCCACAGACGAACACACCAATGGCTGTTGTGGACTGCTTTCATACAAAATTGGGTGAGGCGTGCAATCATGCTTAGTAAACCAAAGCCCAAGATCAGAGTTTAGTACCATGCCGGCGTCCTGAATGAAGTTCATTCCCAATAGGCTCTCCGTAGCATTTGGCAACATAATGAAACTAACAGTAAATGCTACTCCTCGTACAGTTACATTTACATGTGCTAATTCGACATTTTGCGCACATACGCGTCCATCGGCATACTTAAGTTTTGTAAAAACATTATTGAACTGATGTCCATTTTTACATAAGTGAGATCTTAAACTTACACTTCCTATACAGTGCTTTGCACCCGTATCTAACAACAGACTACGTACTTCACCATATATTTCTACATTAAACACAGGACGCACACGAGAATCAATATTATCAGAACTCGCGGATACTGATTGAAATGCGTTGGACAAGTCCGGTTTCTTATCTTTACATGACGGACAGATTTAAATTTATAGTTTAACAAATAGTCTTAATTGTAGAAAACTTGGGGCAGTTGTGTCATTATTTTTGACTGTAGTTCTAGAATTGTTATTTAGGGTTACGGTTCCAAAGTTTAAATGAAAAAAAAAAAAAAAATAACCGCAATAACCGAAAAATGGTGATGAAATTTCTAGGTTTTTCTTAAATGCCCATAATTTCCAAACTGCATGGGATAGATTTTTTTCTGATTTTTTCATGACGGTTACAATCAATCCTGTCACCCCGTTTCGGCTTGACGTTGAGTTCTGGGATATCCTGTATCGTTGATGGGTGCAGTAACAGCATCAAAGCCATCATTATAATAAGGAATAGAAATACTTGAGAAGATAATATTATTTTTAATAAATAGTGCAACACCATCAAAGCTATCTTGGGGTTACTTCGAACGTCAACAGAGCCTGATAACCTAAAGAAGGAATCAGGTCTAAGCCAAGTCTCTGAGACGGCCAAGACGCTTGGTTTATGTTTATTTATTAAAAATATCAAATCAAACTTTTTGTTACAAATACTATGACTATTCCATTGAAGGATTCTGTGAGAGGACCTTCAAAATGGGTCCTCTCACGTAAGGTAATAAGTGAATTTAAGTTGAAGACAGCGTTGGACGTTGAATAACTTGAAGAGGAGGAATTAGACATGAGAGAGGATAATAGATTCAAGAGCTTTAGGAGTTCAGCTATTGTAGCTTGAACAGGAGTCAAATTTTTTTGGCCCAAATGATTTAATAAAGCACAATCATTTTGCGATACTCCAGAGGATTCTTCTCGAATGATGTTCATGTGTGCTTCACGATCATAACCAACACTAGATTAAGGCAATATATGGGATTTCATAGATTTTCTTCCTCCCCTGTAATGAACTTTGGATGGTTTAGATGGTTCAGTAATTAAATTCCTGGATGGACTAGGTAAAGGAGCTGCAACAGAGGTAGAAGTAACTTCAGCAAAGGACTTTTTATATGCAGGGAAAAACTGAGATGCTTCAGCATGGCAGCACTTGCTATTACCAAAGTGATTGCCACTACACCACAAACATTTCGCATCAACTTCATCCACGTTACATGAGTTACCTAAGTGGTTACAACCGCATTTAAAACAAGCTGGTTTTGATCGACACTGCGTCAAGGTGTGTCCGTATCTACAGCAATGGAAGCACTGAATAGTCGGGAAGGCATAAGCCGCAACATAAAAGAGTTGTAACATAGAAAGACTCTAGAAGGCAAAATTTTACCAACAAAGGTCAAAACAACTGTTTGCGACGGTTTCCAGATCACAACTCCGTCAATGGAAACTTTAAAATTGAGCCGGCGAACTTTTAAAATTGGACACTCTTCAGGGACTTTCATCTCACTCATAACATCATCTGGAGTCATATCCACTGGGATTCCGCGAATAATGCCCATCCGAGTAATATTAAACAACGGAATGAAAATTCTAAGTTTGTTGTTTGGCAATGAAGGGGACTGGATGAAATTATTGGCTGAAATAGCGGAATGAAAATTTAGAGCTATACGATTGCGACCAACATTTTTTATTGAGCCATCGATAATTCCTAGAAATTCCCGGGAGCGGCTAAAGAGGAATCTACCAAATGTCACCGGGTGAAGAGAAGTCCCAGCGGTAGGGGAAGTCTCTTCCCTCTGAACATGGACCGTAAAAGGGACACGATTTGTTGAGTCGTATAATATTGTGGACCGATAGGTGTAAATGTTGACTTCTGCGAAGCTGCAGGGGGTCCGCTAGGAAGGGGGCTAGGGGTACTAGGGAGAAGGAGTTGGGAGGGGTACATTGTCCAACCTGGAAAACAAATTCAGACGCATCTATAAATTTACACGTAGTTTCATCGTGTACCATTGATTTTGAACGTGAACGCGAACAGTCACTACGGGGATCTTTAGTCACCTCACGCTTTTCAGACCGTCGTTTTCTATTGACTATTTCATACGTCTTTTCGTCAACAGATGATGAAATTGAGGTAAACGCCGCAAGGGAAAGCGGCTGGACATAGTCCATGTCTCCACCTGGATCAGGGGATCATTCATCACACAAGAATATACTAAGAAAGCTAATGAAATGAACCTACTAACAAATGATATCTATGAATTAATGAAATGAAACACTAAAACCTATTCTGGGTGAGATTAATTAACTAAAATAAAATGTTTACCAAAATACCAGAAAATTCGCGTGTTTACGATTCGACATTCCACCTGACACCATTGCTTTGCTCTGACTTTCCTAGTATATATTTTGGTCTATGGCTCTGACTGGATAGGTACTCCGCTAGGCGCTACTGTCGAATTGTATGTTCTGTCGAAGCAATGAACAAAATGGCGACTTAACGTTTCTTTGCACGCCCTTTGACACTGCATTTGTCAAAGTCTAAAAGAGTACTGTTAACATAAAACAAACTAAATACTATTTTATTAATCAATTTTATACACATACTGTATTGTTTTAATTAATTCTTCGAAAACATCATTACCTACGCACTATTTTAATAAACATTGCGCGACTGAACACTGCGTTCAGCGGTGCGTCGGTTCATGCGTTAAAATATTGCAAAAATAATTGATTTTCCATATTTTTTGACTAAAAAACTACGCGTATCTGCATGTTGAAACTTGGCGTGTGTGCTTATAATAATGTAACCTTTCTGTAAAAAAATATTAACCCCCAACTTGACGGACGTGGTAAGTATTGACGTAAATAGGTATTGCAAAATAAATTGATTTTCAATATTTTTTTTCTCAAAAACTACGCCTCTCCACATGTTGAAACTTGGCGTGTGTGCTAATAATAATGTGACCTTTCTGTAAAAAAATATCAACCCCCAGCCCCCCCTTTTTTCCTCAAAAGTCTAGTAACATGAGTAATTATTGTTTTGCCCGTGTTACTACTAACTGCTGAAGTGTTTGTACAAAAACGCCAACATGTCAGTCCGAGTACAGGAGCAGAGTTCGAAGGCAATTCCATTGCAACAAGGCGTGATACAGGAAGACGTTATATCTCCGAAACTGTTCACAGGTGCATTGGAAGACGCCTTCAAGCTCTTGGAATGGCAAGGACTAGGCATCAATATCAACGGCGAGTACATCACTCATCTTCGATTTGCCGACGATATCGTAGTCATGGCAGAATCAATGGAAGACCTCAGGGCCTGAGCTCTTAAAGCAGGAATTCTCGACAACTGCCCGGTTTTTTCGTACTATGACAACTTTAAAGCAGGCCTGCCCGGGCCTACTATTCAAGAACCGCAGTTTTTTTTTATGGACTCTCGTTAACATGTCGCTCTAAATCCACTCAGTTTATAAGCTTACAAACGTCTAGGCGTCTGCAATATTGTTTATAGTAAATTGTTAGATTGCCAGATACAATATTTTCCATTCACCTTTGAGAAATCAATATTCCATAGATATACCTATGTAAATAGGGCGAATTCTGTGCAATGAACGTAACCTAAGACTGAAATCCTTTTTATATGGAAATACAATTGAACTGTGTTGTGTTATATTCTAAATACATATTTTTAAATAAAGATTCTAAAATGATGAAGCAATCATAAAATCATCTACCGTAACTAATTAGATTTCATCACCCTTGAATGGATTTGTGTTTTTTCTTTTTCGTAGAAAACCCGCAATCCAATAACGAAACTCCTTAGTTCTAGTAGTTTTTTTGGGAATATACAGTAGGTTTTGGAAGTTTACTCACATACTCCGGGATACTACGAATTCTAATGTATCGTATGTATGTAATCTAATGTATGTATTCTAACCTGTCATAGCGTTATTTTTTTCCCATGAAGATTCCATTCCATAGCGTGGTCATTCATTTCCCATAGATTAGAGCTGACCTATTACTGGATTTATTTCCATTCCTCATCAACTGTACATCTCTAGATATAGGCTACGTTCTGGAACGCGCCGAAATCACTCGCAGCGCTCGCACACCCATTCCCTTAACAGCCCATGATCATCGTGAGCGAGCTCGATACGTCATCGATGACGTCACCGAAAACGCTCACAACTCTCGCAGATCGTAGGTGAGGTTTCGCGGTCGTTTGCGAGCTGTTACTGTCAAACATCAAATGTATAGGATTCTATCTTTCTTCTAAACAGCCCCAGGAAGTCTGCAAGCAGACTTCCTGGGGCTTTTCATCGCGCTTGTCTGTCTTAACATACAAAGTGCTTCGCAAACGCAATGAAATCGTATTGAAAACGTTTAACTAACTAACTATGAATTGATGACGATATATTACCGCCCACCAAAATACACGATAGATGTATTTTCAAATAAAATACTGAGAATTAAGCCACACAAATGGTGATATTAAAAGAAGGAAGATCATGATACTAAAGGGCTTCCAACATGATACTGAAGGCTTAATAACGATATGGCGAAGCACGCTAAATCTTCTTGATACGAAGATGAACCTTAGGTATGAACAACATAAGCATATGAACAACATTAACACTACGAGATTGATAGAATTTAATTATAGAGAACATTTAACTTAACCTATAAAGAAAATAACAAATCGATTTGGTTCGTTTGGCTAACTACCGCCCACCCTCAATATCCCCAGGCTGTCGATGAAAGGATTTAACTTTTGCATTTGTTTTGAAAGAAGCTTTCCTTCTTTCAACCGTTTAATGTCTTCATGAAAATGAAGAAGTTGAGAACGTTGGACAATCATCGATAACGCATAATGAAGTTCTGCACGGTTTAGATAAAGATCAGAACGGCGAGTGGTTTTGCAACGTAAATTATTCATATAATAATAATAATAAGCCTTTTAATGTTTCTTTTTTTTTACATTTAACATAGTATGTGTAAATTAGGTTTGTTAGTTTAAGTTAAGGACCCCTTTCGGGCATAGGCCTCCTCCCATTCTTGCCAAATTTTTCTGTCTTTGGCTCGGTTGAACCAATTAGGCCTGCTGTATTCCGGATATTATCAACCCATCTCGTTTTAGGTCTTCCTACTTTTCTTTTTCCTCGTGGGCCTAACCATTTGGTGACTCTGTTAGTCCATCTATTGTCGGTCATTCGTACTATGTGGCCAGCGCATCTCCATTTTTGTTTAAGACTGAAGTCGAATGCATCTGCAATAATCGTTATAGACCTGATAGTTTTACTGTTAATTTTGTCTTTTTTCTTTATTTTCAATATGGTTCTCTCCATCGCTCTTTGGCAGGTTCTGATGCTTAGTTTGGTTTTGTTGGTGTAAACACATGTTTGGCAACCATAGGTTAAGCTTGGTAAAATGCAGGTGTCCATTACAGTTTTCTTTAGACTAGAGTGAAACTTTCCCTTAAGTATTTCTTTAAGGCTCCAGTACTTTTTCCAGCTTAAGTTTATTCTGTGGTCTTTTTCCTCGATATTATCGTTAGCACTGAAAGTTACAAGTTTACCGAGATATATATAGTGATCTACGTATTATATTCCTTCGCTATCAATTGAAACTTTATATAGAGTGCTGTTAGTCATTATTTTTATTTTACTGTAATTAATCATTAGCCCGACTTTCTGGCTTTCGTTATTTAGGGTATTTAACATTTATTTTAGGCCTTCTACATGTTCAGAGAAAATAGCGATGTCATCAGCAAATCTCAGCTGACTTAAATATCTATCATATACTCTAATGCCTTTGCTGTGCCAATCCAACTTAGAGAATACGTTCTGGAGTACCGCAATAAAAAGTTTTGGGGATATTGGATCCTCTTGTCTCACGCCTCTGCGTATAGGAAATTCCTTTCCTCTTTTTTCCAGTTTAACTTGGGTAGTGCTATGGTTATAGAAATTTTTTAGGATGTTGATATACATAATGTTTATGTTGCATTCATTGAGAGCGTTCCAGATGGCATTATGTGAAATGCTGTCAAATGCCTTTGTGTAGTCGATGAACGCTATGTAGAGAGGATTGTTGAATTCTTTGTATTGTTCAATAACCTGTTCCATCGTGTGAATATAGTCTATTGTTGAAAATCCTGTGCGAAAGCCAGCTTGTTCTGTGGGTTGGTAGGCATCTATTTGTTTTGAAGCAGTGAAGTAAAGAGTGTTAAGAGTAAGGAACTCTTTAGTGCTCTTTAGTGCTTTGTACCAGTTTGACAGATAGTGTAACCATAGTTGCATATATATTGTTTGTCAGTAAAAGTCTGTTATATTTTATATTATAGTAAACATATCTCAATTTCTATTTTTCGTTTATTTATTCTACATCAACCTTAACATGGTAGCAGAGCGTGGTTAAAGGATAAAATTAGCGAATTTAGAAGAAAGTCGAGTGTTCAGTAAGAGAAAAAATTTTTTCGTCAGCAAGATGGAACAAGCTATCTTCGAAGCTACGAAAATTCAGGTTGGTCTCTTAGAGAAAACGAACTGGGCGACTTGGAGATATAAGATAATGGCAGCAATGAGAGGATTAGGACTGCTTGATATAATTGAAGGAAGGATTAGCAAACCAGTGCTAGTGGATCCTAAACAGACTGAGAAATTTAATGTAGAGTTGCAGAACTACCAGAGGGCCAATAATGCAGCACTACTATTAATTACGACGAATTTTTCTGATGAAAATCTTCAAAAGGTCATGCGATATACCGTTGCAAGGGAGGTATGGCGTGAATTACACCGACTATATGCAGGTGAGTCACAAGATCGAGCCTATGACCTCTGCATGAAATTCTTTAGCTACAAGAAACAACCTGGCCATGATATGTCAACTCATATGTCCCAAATGAAAAATATCTGGTTTGAGCTGACACAGGAGATGAACAAGTCTGAAGTTAAAGGTGAGCTACCAGAAATTTTCCTGATATGCAAAATTTTAGACACCTTACCTGAAGATTATTTTTCATTCAAATCTAGTTGGTTGTTGATATTGAAGTCTGAGAGAACGGTTGAAAACTTGACAAGTCAACTTTGTACGTATGAAAGAGCTTTAACCAGTAGGAATGAAGTAGAAACAGAGGTTCTATGATTATTGGGAACAGGCAGAGACAAGGAGGTCTATACAAACTACAATTGACCAACATCAAACCTGTTAGACCCGCACAAATAAACACCCTAGCAACAAAAAACTTACTCCAGCTATATCACGAGAGATTGGGACACCAAAGTAAAGCCCATGTACAGAAAGTTATTGAGAGAGAACTTGGGATTAAAGTTAAACTTGACAGCAAAATATGTGAAGGCTGTATCTATGGTAAAACACAAAGAACTAAATTTGGTTCAAGAGAAAGGGCAACAAGAGCGGGTGAACTCATACACGCTGACGTATGTGGACCCTTCAGGTACTCTATAGGCAAATGCAAGTACTTTGTTCTCTTCAAGGATGATTTATCGAAATTCCGTTATGTATACTGTCTGAAACAAAAGTCAGAAGTAAGTCAAAAGCTGAAGCAAGTGTTGGCTGAGATAAAAGCAAATGGACACACAGTAAGAGAGCTTCTGAGTGATGACGGAGGAGAGTTCGATAATAAGGAAGTTAGGAAAATACTCGAAGATTATGGTATTAAACAGAGACTTTCTATGCCACATACTCCACAACAAAATGGTTGTATAGAAAGAGATAACAGGACAGTTGTCGAAGCCACGAGGGCTATTATGCATGCAAAAGGGCTACCCCAAGGGCTGTGGGCTGAGATAGTTAATGCTACAGTCTAAATTCTAAATCGGACTGGCCCTACACCATTGGACAAGAGTCCATACGAGATATGGTACAATAAGAAGCCAAGGATCCGACATTTAAGAATAATCGGTAGTACTTGCTATGCACATGTGCCAAAGGTCACTAGGAAAAAATTGGACAAAAAAGCCGTGAAGGGTATATTGATTGGATATGAGAATGATGAAGGTTACAGAGTATGGATAAAAGAAAAAAACAAACTAGTACGTTCAAGAGATGTTTTATTTGAAGAGAAGACTCTATTGCCAACTAATCAAGATCCAATACCAATAGAAAATACAAGTCCAATGACTTTTGACGTGCCTATACCTATGTATTACAACAACACACCTATCTCTTTAAATAGTGACATATCAGATAATGTCACGTCAATTCAAGAATCATCAATATCTGCACCAGCTCAGGACTCATCCCCATTAAATGAATCTGGAGAATCATCATCATTCACAAGTCATGATATCAAAGACGAACCAGATAACATACAGGATGTTGATGAGCCTGAAACTCAAAGTGATTACGAATCTGTTGATTCAAATGAGGACACATCTGAATTGATCGAACCTGTACAGGATGGAGTTTTACTTGAATTAGAAATAGAGGAAGAAGGTAGAATGACACTCAGAAACAGGTCGACTATTAGACCTCCAGACAGATTTAAGGAATTTATCATGAGTGCGGTAGAGGATATGAATGAAATCAAGGAACCTCAAACTTATTATGAAGCTATCCGCAGTAAAAATAGCAAAAAGTGGAAGATGGCTATGGATGATGAGATTTCATCACTAAATGAAAACGAGACGTGGGTTATGGTACCACTACCAAATAATAAAAAAGCTATTCCATGTAAATGGATATACAAAATGAAGATGAATGCAGATGGTACAGTTGAGCGTTATAAGGCTAGACTGGTGATTAAAGGCTATTCGCAGAAAAAGGTCATAGATTTTTATGATACATTCAGCCCCGTTGCTAAATTGAGCACTATCAGAGTGGTTTTGAGTATTGCTGCGAGAGATAATATGTTCTTAGCCCAATTTGATGTGTCTACAGCATTTCTGTATGGAAGCCTGAGTGAGGATATAAATATGAAACCACCCGAAGGTTATAACGATGGCTCTAATAATGTATGCAAATTAAAAAGGAGTCTATATGGATTAAAACAGGCTCCTCGTTGTTGGAATAACTGCATTAAAGAGTTTCTGGAAAAGGCTGGATTCCTCGCAAGTGAAGCTGATCCATGTTTATTTATGAGGCAGCGAGGAGAAAGAAGACTCATACTAGCACTTTACGTTGATGATGGGCTTCTAGCTTCTACCCACCAAGAAGAATTAGACAAATTTTTAGAGGAGCTGAAGGGACGATTCAAAATTAAATCGAAACCAGCTACCTACTTCTTAGGTCTAGAAATGGGGAGGGAAGTAGATGGCTCTATAAATCTGATACAGACTGCCTATACGAAGAAACTACTAGAAAGATTCTGTATGGAAGGTTGTAAAACAGTAGCGACACCTATCATAAATGATAATACTGCAGGAAAAAGAGAAGATATTTCTGAAATCGAGAAGAAATTTCCATATAGGCAAGCCGTGGGTGCCTTAGCATATTTAATGGTTGGTACGAGGCCTCACATAGCTTATTCTGTAGGTGTTGCATCCAGGCATTTAGAAAACCCAACACGAGAAGATGTTGTGAAAGTGAAGCGTATACTACGCTACTTAAAGGGAACTTTAAATTGGGGCATACAATACAAAAGAAATTGTAATGAACATCTAAAATGCTACAGTGACGCGGATCACGGTGGAGATTTAGAAACAGGACGTTCTACAACTGGAATGGTTTGTATGTTTGCCGGGGGAGCTGTATCATGGCGGAGCCACAGACAGACGTCTGTCGCAATTTCTACTACTGAAGCAGAAATAGTAGCCGCAAGTGAGACTGCTAGAGAAATGATTTGGTTAAAGAGACTTATAAGAAGCATTGATTTATCGACTGATGTTCTCCCAGTGTTGTATGTAGACAACGAGTCAGCGATTAAACTTGCACACAATCCTTCATTTGAACTGCATCAGAGAACCAAACATATAAGGATTCGGCATTTCTTTGTAAGAGAGACTGTGGCTGAAGGTACATTATGTGTTAAGAAGGTCTCTACAGAATTTGAGTTAGCCGATATGATGACGAAACCTCTATATAAACCAAGATTGGTTATGCTATGTGCAGGAATTGGTATGAGCAACCTGGACAAAGAGAGAAGATGTTAAGAGTAAGGAACTCTTTAGTGCTCTTTAGTGCTTTGTACCAGTTTGACAGATAGTGTAACCATAGTTGCATATATATTGTTTGTCAGTAAAAGTCTGTTATATTTTATATTATAGTAAACATATCTCAATTTCTATTTTTCGTTTATTTATTCTACATCAACCTTAACAAAGAGCTTGTATATACTAGACAGCAAGCTTATTGGTCTATAATTTGCAATGTTTTTAGAGTCTCCCTTCTTGTATATAAGGATAATGTCTGATGAGTACCAGTTTTTTGGTACTGTTCCATTGTCTATAATCATGTTGAATAGTTTGGCTAGAAGTGTACAGAGCAGACATGGTCCTGAAGGTCAATAACACGCAGATATACAATACCTGCAAAACCACGCTGAGAGCAGTATACGTAAGTGCTGGGGCCTTACTATCAGCTTTATAATAACCACTAGGTGTTAGGCGGTGCGCGGGCCACGAGTGGCCCGCGTTTGTCCTTGTGCATTAGTTTTTGGTCATCAAACTTTTAACCATTTGAACAGAAAAGTCAAAATTTTCATACAAGTTCAATTGCAGAAATTTTGCCTTTAATTACAGTTTAAGTCGGGATATAGAGTCCTTATGTATGTTTGTTAAGGGATCCAACCCCTTAGTGCAGTGGATAACGTGAGCAGTAGTCTTGGAGGCCAGCTTGAGAGGTCAAAAAATGATCTGCATTCAGTTGCATAAAAAATCATAACTCCCATACAAGTTACAAAGCGAGCATTTCTCTTAGTGCAATTGAGGCTCAAGGATAGAGTGGTCAGCTGGAGTTAAAAAGACAAAAGAGTGTAGTATAGTCGTTAGATTGTAGGTACATAACAGAATTCTTTTAAATTTTTGTTTAGATTCTTATTGTGGTCGGTGGTAAATGTGTCACGAGAGCCTCCACAGGTATCCAAAGAAACTTTCTTCGAGACCTTTTTTTTATTAAAGCTTCCTTTTCAATAACATGGTTGTCTGGAAGAGATCGCTTTGACCGATAAGACCGCCAATTGTTACAATTAATTTTAAATTTTTATTGTTGAGTTGAGTTCTCAATTATATTTTCCTATTTATTTGTTAGTTATATTAATAATATGGTGTTGCAATAAAGGGTTTATCTATATATTCACCTACCTACATAGTAGCAGTAGAACTCTTCATGAATGAGGTCATCCGGGGAAGGCTGCCACCATATCATTTTTTTTTCCTGAAGCAGTAACCTTCGCAATATTGTGTTCTGGTTTTGAAGGGTATGGTGCGGGTAAAATTACAGGCACATTGAGACTTAAAAATGTCTCATTTTTACGTGCGCAATGCAGTTGTGAGGACATACGTCTGCTAAAGGCAGAGATTAGCACCTAATACCTGAGACTCTATGGTACTGGGTATCTACAAGTTTGTGAACATTATATTTTATAGTAACTTTGTTATTTCATTGATATTTAAATTTTCCTTCTTTAAAACAGAATATCTACTCGTATTAAGATATTTACACTGTAGGAACTTTGGCATCTATACTCGTAAGATGTAGAGGAATAATCTCTGAGCTGCAGTGATAGGTAAGCTGTTATTAACGTATGTTTAAAAAAATACTATAAAATGTGTAAATATTAAAAGTATCATTCCATCCCACAACTTATTTGATTTCAACTTTGTTAATAAGTAGATTATTATTTTATAACTCCTGCACTACAAATTTACTCAAACTTTTGTGTCAAGTATGTAACAGAAATAATACTGACCATGACATAACACTTACTGATTTCACATGCTAATGTACCCTTACAGTACCTAACGCTTACGCACTAATGATTCGCGGCAGAACACAGTAAGTAGAGTCCCTTGCATCTTACGTTTCGCATTTCAATCGCATTCAAACAACGAAGGGAAAACTGTTTAGTTCTGGCTTTTCATTAAATAAGTAGTTGGAAATAACCATTCAAACAACGAAGGGAAAACTGTTTAATTCTGGCTTTTCGTTAAATAAGTAGTTGGAAATAACCTGCTCACCCTTGTTTCGGTATACTACGTTCCACAAATTAATTCTTCAATCAATCCGGCGCGGGGCGAGTTTACATGTCCTCTCTTCCATACGCAGGTAAAGACGTTTGATGACGGCGAGAGAGATGTATAAACACACACTTTTCGTAAAAACTGTATTAATTAAGAATGTAACACGGCTCCTTTTTTATTTATACCCTATATTTATATAATATATAGTATATTTTGCAAGTTTTCGTGTAACAATTTATGTTATAATTAAAGTTATAGTAAAAAAGTATCACTCAAAACTTGGTAAAAATAAACTTAAACGAAAAAAAATTTATACCCGTTATTTTTAAATTAAAAGATAACAAATCGTCAAATATACAGGATATCCGCGAAGAGGTGAGCAGCAGTGTTTGAAACACCTGCGTTTTGTCGGATATTTTTTTGATCCCATGTAATAGGGGGCTAGCCTATTGCCAACTACGAGACACTGTTCCAGACTCCGGACTGCTATTGAGAATTACTTTGCCAGAAAATCCCACGACCCTAACATTCCAAAACGGCGCTCCACCAATTCCAGACCAAGCGAGCGAAGCCGCTGGAAGCGCTGGCGAGCTAGTTTATACATTTGTATAATCAAGTTACGTGGTATGTTCATGACATCTGCTCACTAATAATATACAATATGTAATCAGTGACATCTCTTTTATTAAATCGACCTTAAATATATCTTTTTTTATTCATTTCTACCTACTTACCGTACCAGTAGTAATGTAAGCAGTAATTTTCGCAATACTGTGGTTTGGTATGAAAGGTATGGGTGCCGGTGACATTTCTGTGTCTCAGAATTACAGGCGCAGTACCAGCCGCAAAGACTGCCCCAAATACCAGGTGGGCTTCGTGCATATGCCGACTCCTAATATCACAAACAAAAACCCTAACCTATTATACTTGTTAGTAATCTTAGTACGGGGGTTTGACTGTGTGAACATAATTACAAACGGACGGGCGGCTCTCCAGATGGTAAGTGATCACTGTTGCCCACGAACATCTGCAATACGAGAAGTATCGAGATTGAGTTGCCAGCCTTTGAGGAAGCAATTCAGGCCATTCCAATGATACCTCATTTGAAACATAATATATCTGAATACATATATTCTTTACGAACTTGGGCATCCATATTGCAATGTGAATGTGAGCAGGGTACATAACACGCCAAACTGATGGCTGATGGAGCCAGACGGTTTTGGAACCCTGCAGTGGAGATTACAGACCAGCAAGCGCAGCGTAGGTCGTCCACCGATAAATTGGAGATCAAACGACCTCATAAACGTCTCAATAAGACGTTGGATACGAGCCGCTTCCATCTCGTCCTTTCATAAATCTATGGGAGAGGGTCATCTTTGGCAATGAACATCTTACGGCAAAATTGATAGTAGTGAGATCCTGGTATAAAATTTGATTGTTTCTTGTATGTATATATCGACATTCCACGTGGATGTATGTCGGTTCAAGCCTCATATCTAAATATATTACATAAACAAATTCAGCTCGCAAACGTAAATCTTGTAAAAATGTTCGCATTAAATTTTATGTTTTGTTCATTTTTTATTTGACACACTGTTTCTTTTATTATTAACATTTGTAAAATGTCACTCTCACAACAATTAATTACCAAAAAATAAAAAGTACGTCTAGTAGTGTGTAATATTATTTGTGCACTACTCTATCGTTAGTCATGAACCACAAGCCACAATCATTCATTACTTAGTTTCAAACGCTTCGCCGGCCGCTGCCGCGGCACGCTCGCTTTGCTCGCTCGGCTTGCGCTTAGTTTTGTTACAGTTCAAACCTAACCTAACCTAGGGTTGGATGATAAATTAAGTGTCGGTTTAATGCAGGGATATCTTTCGTATGCCATATTCTAATAACTTATGAGTCATGTATGTTAGAAAACCATCTGTTATAGCGCAGGCACTCATACAAACACCGCAGCAAAATAATGAATTATTTCAGTTAATTTTTCAACATTTCCGAATGTTTTTACCTCTTCAAACTAAGGTAACACTGTGGCTCTTTTTTCAGACCCATACTCAATTATTTATTGCAATCGTATGTATATTTTGTATAGATCTTAAGGTTATGGTAGTAATAAATGGCTCTATTCGTGTGTAGCAATATTAGAGGAACAATACTAAGAACGGGCCGACTCATTCATGTTACTCTAAATTAATTAACAATTATCAAAATTATTATTTATCAACATTTAAAATAAATGCATGAATCGTTCATGAGTTCTTCCAAGTTACGGTAGCATTTTTTTAGTAGTATGTTGTTTAATCGCTTTGTAAAAATATAATGCCTCTCTTTATAGCTTTATAGCTTGTAAGTCATAAGGTATTTGATAAAGTAAGTATTTATTGACATAACATTTGCTCATGAGCTGTGCAATTTTTAATTTTGATATAGGCAGTACTAATTTATATTAAATCTTGTTGGATACTTTCAAAAAATTGTAAGTATTTTCTAAACAAACTATTTACTGTCATGCCTTGTGTATACAAAATAACTATTTAATAAATAAGAACGGCTCCAAAACGTCTGAATCCATTTTAGCGACTGTCTGCAAGCTTATTTTCGACCATGAGCAACTCCACGACTCTCATGCTATGCCTTGCATCTACAAATTGCAATCGGTTTTCTTATCTCTATCTTACGGAACGCTCTAACTATTAAATACCTCGTGATTTACAAAAGGAATAAGAACAACCACTATAGTCTATAGTCATTTGATTTGATGCATTATAAAAAATAGCATACCTATCATTAGATTTGCCTTAGCCACGCAAGTGTCATTACATTTATTATCTCTCAATAAATCAAATATATAGTTTGCTTTAATTATATTTACATACTTCACAACAAAAAAATAACAAGTACTACGGAAATGGTCCACCAAAATAAAGATATCCTAACTTTTTGCGTGACTTATAGAATCAGCCTCGCAAAATGTTTAAACAAAGTTATCTTCATTTTCCCCAACATTCATGCGCTGCCTTCCGCCTCAAGTCAAGCCAGAAACCTTCGGCTCTCATATCTTTGTTCAGTGTGATCAGTGTTTATTTATGACACTGAACATGGTCACTGTCATACGGTGAACATAGTCTTAGTTGTAAGGTATTTTATATAACTTTTCATAAAATAGCAAGCGATTACCACTTTACCTACCATGCTCTACATAAAATATATATATACACTATCATCAACTAATATTAAATTGTAAAAGTACTCGAGACTTCAAATGGATTTATAAATGGAACTTTGCTACTCCTACACGAAAAAGCAACTGAACTGATTTATGTAAAATTTTGAACAGAAGTAGCCTTTTACAACGCTTGTACCTTTACAACTGAAAAAACTGTAGTAAAATTTTCAGGGCACGCAGCTTGCTTATTATAATCAGTGATGTCTGTTCAGCACGCTCACTTCGCTCGCTCGGCTTCACGAACTTTTTTCGCAGTTTAAGGCTGGAGTCTTGCAAAATTCACTCGCGGCGAAATATTTGCGCAACTTCGTATATTAATTTTAAGCAAATTAATGAAATAACATGAAATATTATTTTTGCACATAAATAACCATAATATAAGTAAAAGCTAGTTGTTTTTTTTAAGTTCATTTAAGTGGATTATGTAAGGTAAATCAAGGGTTAAATACAGCTCTTTCGTGCCCAACGTCATTTCGAGTTATGTTTGCGCGCTTGGTTTATGGCAATAAAGAATTATTTTATAAATCTGTTCAGCGCATAATGAGCTCAACATTCTCGTCTTCAAAATGCGCTGATTAGTTTTTTCTAATTATTTATCATTTTCTTAATTCAGAGGCCCCAATTTCATCAAAATTCTCTGTCTTTATCTCTTAATAAACGGTTTGTTTCATAATAACTATGCATCGTAGGTATCTAATAATTATATTATTTTGATGCCAAGAGTTCAATGAAGCAAATTAAAAATAATATATATATCTAAATCACCCTACTCTAACAATAATATTGATCTCAAAAGACCTACAAAAAAAGAGTTTATAAACAAAAACTGCAAGGGAAATTCTTCAGTGCCCACTCCACGGCCGGAGTGTTCAGACGTGTGGTCTATGACGAATTTAGATTGTTCCCTCTCGCTCTAACTTTGCTCTTGCTCTAACGTAGGTTACGCACCGTTATGTATCTAAAGTTGCTCTACTTTATTATTTTATGTGTATAATTTTTCGAGTGCCTTGTAAATATTTGTGTTTTAGTAATAGTTTTTGTAAATATTCGTGTATTAATACCTCATAGTTCTCTAAAGATTTGATTTAATTATGAATCGTAAACATAAGAAATATGCATGTTCGAAAAAAAAATTGGTATCAAACGTAGAAGTGATGAAGAAAAATAGAATCCAAAGGTAAGTAGAATTGTTTACATTATGTATTCATGTCAAGAGCGTAACTACAGGATCAAATTAAATTCCCTAGCGAAGCTCCACACATGTGATGGATTTTGAGTGTTATTATCTAAACATGATAAAGATTATATTTAAGCAACATTATAGATACTATCGATAGTGTTCGTGATTCCACTTGAGGAGGTGAGGACCAAAAACTACATACACACTTTTGACACATTTTTTTAACCGACTTAAAAAAGCAGCTTTTTAGCTTAACCCGTATGTTTGTTTTTTGTATGTATGTATATATGTTTGTCCGTTTGGCTGAACCGATTTTGATGCGATTTTCATAAAAGTATTTTTTACATTCTGGAGAAGGTTTTGGTATACAACAAATGGATACCCCGTGACGTCGTTTGTATGTCTCCATTAATTAGTTCAACTGCATGCTGTCAGAAGGTCATCATGCTGTCAGTAGGTGTGTGTGATGAGTGTGGTTGTGTTTGAGGGTGTTTGTGGGGGAGTGTAGGGTGAGGGTATGTGTGTGTGTGTTTAGTGTTTATGTATGTATGGGTCACTAGTATAACATACTTTAGTCACATTTATGTTCTAAATGCGATTTGTGTGTCTGCATGTATTTTTGTTTCCTCTAAACTCCATTACGGCTGAATCAATACAGATAATAATTATTTTGTATGAACGTAGGCTAAAACTTGAATAACACTGGCTACTTTTTGCAACAGAAGAAATCGCAGGGTGCTTTTAATAATATTAGTATTATGACGATTTTTTAATAATACTTCTGAACCCTGTTCAAAATATGACTTATTTAATTAATTTCACAGGACTGCTGCTGGCTCTCGTCAACCGTTGTCAGATGTCAGCAATCTATCAGAAGCTCAAAATTCTAAGCCTACCTCTTCTACTACGCAAGTATCAGTGATGATTGAAAATACTGCCAGAACTGAAAACGAAACAAGGCCAAAAAAAACCGGAAAAGAACATTTGAGGAGGCTTTTCCATTTCGCCGAATTTTTGTAAGGAAACGTCAACATCCTATACTCATTAGCGACGACCAACCGCTACAAATTGAAAATGAAACAGAAACTACCAATGAAGATGAACTATTTCACCTAGAAGGACGCAGAATCGTATCGATCAGATATTTTTTGGAAAATTTGGGGAAGATTGCTGATCATAACGAAAAATCTTTCGGATGCAGATATAGCAATCTGAAATGTGTCAGTGAGCGAAGTAAAGGTTTTATATCAAAACTTCGTTTCAAATGTGAACTCTGTAATTCCGAATTTGACATAAATACTGAAAATCCGTCTAACACTTGTGATGTAAATCACGGTATAGTCGCAGGTATTATTAGTATTGGCTGTGGGTTGGGAAATTTAAATGAGTTAGCAGGTAATACTGATATGCCTGGTATGTCAAAAAAATTTAAACGCTGAATCAAGTAAAATAGTTTACGAATGATACCATAACACGGCATTAAAAGAAATGGCCAAGGCAGGCATCGAAGAGGCAGAACATGCTAAAGAAATTGGCAGAGTTGACTGTGAAGGTATACCAATGATTGATGTTATAGCTGACGGGTGTTGGTCCAAACGATCTTTCCGGAATAACTATTCAGCATCATCAGGTGCAGCAGCAATAATTGGCGCATACACGGGTAAAATTTTATATCTTGGTGTAAAAAATAAATACTGCATAGTTTGTGCAAAAGCTGAAAATAAAAAAATTAACCTGCAAATCACATATGCTATAAGAACTATTCTGGTAGCTCTTCTAGTATGGAGTCAACGTCGCTTGTTGAAGGATTTAGTAACTCTCTTGAAACTCATGGTCTAATATATGCTAGACTAATATCAGATGGTGATTCAAGTACTCATAAAAAAATATTAGAAAGCAATCCATATAAAAACTGCAAGGTTCAGAAGAGCGAGAACGATCTGCTGAGAAATCTTTGTAACAAACTGAGAGCACTTACTAAAGATACTCATATCCCTATTCAATTAAGAAAACTTTTAACTGACTTCAAAATCATGAAGTTACGCAGATACACAGTGCGGGCTATAAAGCTAAGGAAACACGGAGACCTAACTGACAGTCAAAAAATGGTTAAACTTCGTACAGATATTTTGAATGCTTTACACCATTCCTTTGGTAGCCACTCTGATTGCGATGATGCTATATGCTCAGCATCTGACAAAACTGACCAAAATACGGCACTTGATGTAGTTAACACAATTTTGTGGAGGAAAATGAGTCAAATTATCTTATTTTTAGCTGCAAACGCTAAAAGTCTTATTTATGACGTAGATAGCAATCTTGCTGAGACATTCAATTCAGTGATTGCCAAATATGTAGGGGGAAAACGAATTAATTACACACTTAAAAATTCATACCAGGAAAGGTGTTCCGCTTCAGTTATTTCCTTTCACACCAAACGACCAATAAACGCTATTCAGGAATGTGTATTTAAAAAACCTACTGGTAAATACACAAATTTATATGAGACACAAAAAGCTAAAAGAAAAATTTACAAAAATCATTTCGATAAAAAATCCGTAGAAACTTGAATGATCCAGATTATGGCCAGAAAGCTCAAAGACCAGATATGACCGAAGAAGATTTTCATATGACAAAAGATGAATTTCTTAAACAAATGGAACTTTCTGACCAACAAAGAGAGGAACTACAGAGACAGACGATAAACCAAAGTTCCAGTCAAGAATGGTTAGAAAATAGAAAAAATAGGTTAACCGCGTCTATCTTTGGAAAAATTTGTAAACGGAAAGAAAATATTAGCTGCGCTCCTTTAGTGAAAGCTATTGTGAAACCGCAAAACCTGTCAAATGTCCCGTCGATCACATATGGCAGAGATAATGAACATACAGCACTAACTCAGTTATCTTTGCAGGAAAACGTCACAATTGCCCGCTGCGGTCTTTATATTCATAAAACACTCCAATATTTAGGAGCCAGTCCCGATGGTATTTATAAAGACAAAGATGGAAAACAGGACTAGTAGAATTAAAATGCCCATTTACAGCAAAAAATATGCAAGCTGAAAAAGCTATAAAGACAAAAAAAAAATTTGGAAATATAACACTAAGAAAAATGCGTTTATAATTGACGATTATTATTTCCAAATTCAGGGCCAATCAAATATTACGGAGATGAATATGTGCTTATTTGCTGTATGGACTGGAGAGAAGTACTTGATGAAAGTTGAATAATAGAAAGAGACCCTACGTTCTGGCACGACAAAATAGTGGGCCCATTGACTAAATTTTATTTGCATTGTCTGCTTCCTGAGCTAATTGATTCCCGCCTTGAACGCTCTATGCCTATAAAAGACCCGCCATATATCATTGAAGCTATTGAGAAAAAGGTTAAACGTAATAAGAACGCATCTACGTCTACTGTCGCAGATGCTGCCATTCCGGAAAAGTAATTCCTGCAGAGTTATCACAGAGTTTTGTATATTTTGCTTTTAAAGAAAACAGAAACAATTATTTTGTGTTTAGTCACTACTGCATAAAGCATTATAATAAAATTGCTTTACATAAAAAGTTTTCTATGTCAGGGGTAACCCCGACAGAACACACAAAACACAAACAAAATCTTTCCATCTCTTGTATCAAACATACTGCCCAAATATACAAAATCATTCACTTGCTCCACACTCACATCATTTATTTTCACATCACACAACGATACATCATCTTTTCTTTCAAAAACCATAGCTTTCGTATTGTTCACATTTATATTCATCCCTTTTCTCTTGAACGCTACATTTATTAACGTTATCATGTCTTGCAACTGTTCCGCTAACGATGCAAGAAGAACTTGAAAATCTGCATACAGAAGACACTTGACAGGCAACTCATTCATCTTTAATCCACACCCGCTCTCTCTAATATCTACCAAACAACTATCCAGATGATGCCTGGACCGATTTAGAAAATTCTTCTTTTGTCTTCAGAGGTGGTCCCATGATCATTAGGTCCGGATCTGATGATGGGATCCTGGAGAAATCGAGGAAACTCTTCAATAAATAATAGCAAATCAACCGCGATTGCTACTATCGCACATTTTTACATTGAATGTGCAATCAAACAACATAACATCACGCCTGTAACCGCTAAAAAGGGTAAAATAAAAAACTTTTTCAATAAAAATATATAACCGACTTCTAATATAACTCCAAAAAAGTGTAAAATTTTAATTTTCAAACTTTTCTTTCGAAAGTCGGTGGCGAAAAAGTTAATGATATAAAAAACAAAGTCACGGTTATACGAGTATATATTTCAAAAAAGTTTTTTATTTACATAGGTTAGAAACTGCACATAACGGTATTAAAACACTTGTGTGATACTATTAAAAACCGAGCCCTATGAATACCCCTCATTATGCAACAATTTCATAAACTATAGTAGATCCAACCGTTTATCCTCTTTTTGACAGCACCAATAGAACGTAACATGACGATGTTACGCAAAAGTTAACTTATAAATGCGAGGTTTTAAAAATATGACAACTGCTTAAATTTGCTCCTTGATCCCGTATAATAATCATCTTTCACAAAATGAGTCCATAAGTGCAGTAGTTTTTTTATAAATTCCATAAAATAACAAACGTTTTTAAAAAATTACGTTCTATGGCTATCAACATAGTGATGTTACGAAGTTACGATTGAGATATCGATATTGTTTATGAACTATTTTTACACGGGTGTTTTCCGTTCTCGGCACATAATATCGGATTTATTTTTATGTAAAACCGTTATATTGATGCGCCTCAGGAAAACATACAGCATTATTTGAAGACGTGTTTATCTCCTGGTGTATATCCAAAAAAGAACAAGGTTATGATGACTATGATGATTACAAGTACAAGTCATACTTGACGAAGCTGTTACCGGTTAAATCTGGGATGGCCAGCGAGCAACACGGAAGGGAGTAGGCATACACAGCGTTTCCCCTCTGTCAAAGTACAAGTCCGCATGGACCATGGAGTTTGATAATATACTGTGGGGTGAGGGCGGGGCTAGATTTGTGAATGGTGCTTTATTTTTTATGTGTTAGTGATTTGGTTGTGTGAGTATGATCGGCAATGGATCGGTACAGGTATGTTTTGTATGTAATAGTGCGGCTTTGCGCTAGTGTGCAACTTCCCCTCCCGCAAGAAATGACAGAAAGATTTGAACAATATTTTTTAGCTAAGGCTACTCCCTTCCGTGTTGCTCGCTGGGGATGGCAGACATTAAAGTCTGCCGTTTGGTACCAGAAAATAGTAAAGTTTGAGCAACCCCAATTCCAATTTAAGCAAACGAAATCTAATCTTTTATTTTTATTTATTTATTAATCAAAATCAGATTCATCGTTGCTGTCACTCGAGCTATTGCCGACATTTATAATTAATTGTTGACTCATATAATCTATCGCCACGTGTTTATCCCAATCTGCCATTATAGTTTCTTGTGTTTTTTGAATTACATTTTGCCAGCTTTCCGCAGTTACTTTCACACATGCATTTTTTAATAAATTTACCATTTTGTTTGCCGTGAATGGGGGTTTTGTGTTATTTCTAGCAGCGTGTCCTTTAACTTGAGCCCATATTAATTCAATGGCATTGTATTGACAATGATAGGGTGGAAGTCTAAGAACCCAATGACCATGTTCTGCAGCTATTTCGTCGATCACATATCGTTTTGGGAAGTGTTTTTTTGTTCGTAATATATTTAGTAATTGTACTTTTAGTAAGGAGTTATCAACATTTTCACCATGTCGTTGAAGCCAGTCAATGATTACTTGTTTTTTGTCGGCCTGGGTCGGCATTTTATCAATTTGGCGTGAGTGATAGGATGCGTTATCCATAATAATAACTGACGGTTCTTCCAATGATTGTACCATTTCCTTAAACCAACTTTCGTAAACCTCAGAATTCATTTCTTCGTGGTACTCAACTGTTTTTTTGGATTTAAAGGCCAACAAAGCATCTGGCATGAATCCTTTCACAGACCCTGCATGGCAAATGATTAGACGTTCTCCTTTTCCCATCGGTACTGAGGTAGTGGAAGCAGCGGTGTCATCAGTCCAGCTCTTAGACACTGTGTGGTTCGCATTCAGCCAAGTTTCGTCAGTGAAAACAACATTTGACCAATCTGTAATTTTTTTGGCTTCGCTCAAAAATTCGCAACGAGCAAAAGCTACGTCGCGACGCTCCATCAATATTTTGCGTTTGTCCGATTTTTTATAAGTAAATCCAATTTCATTCAAGACCTTTACCAATGACGATTTTTGACCTCGGAACAAATCACATTCACGCAAAGAAGCAACAAGTTTTTTAAGTGTTGGAACTTCTTTACGTAAGTAATAGTTATATATATGACGGCGTATAGCGTCTGCGTCAAAGTTGTCAACCGAAGTCACACGACGTGGTTGGCGTTTTTTCTTCGGCGTACGAAGCTTATTCTCCTGCATGCCGCTTGTTCCGTAGGCTTCGGTAGTAATTTTTGTAATCGTAGATGCACTAATACCTAACGCGGCCGCAACGCGCTCTCTCACTTGCGACAATGGTAAAAGCGGGCCGCCATTTTGATACTCTGCTTCAAAGTAATTACGAAGCTTGATCACCATTTCTCTCGTCTGTCCTTTCAGCACTGATCCTTTCGGCATTTTATAGTTCCAATATAAAACTCAGCAAATAATTACTAGCACGGGCGTCTTGTTGCGAGTGACAGTGACAAATACAAAACGGCGGTGGACCATTGAGTTTTACTACCTTGATAAAATACTACTGCTTACCCATAGACAAAAAAATTGGCAGTCATAGGAATTGCCGATAGAAGTGAAAACTTATAACTCAGAATTTGATAGCTTACCTTGGAAACTACACGGGTGTAACCGGACGGCGTGGCCTCGCCATCTGGGCATGGCCATCTAGAAATGCGTCAGCATTTCCCATTGGCTGATGCGTTTCTAGATGGCCATGCCATGACGGCCTGTCCACGCCCTTTCAACATTCCCCATTGGCTGACGTATTTCTAGATGGCCAATAGCCATGGTCATGGCGCCATTCCTAGGACTATTCTCTTTCCGCACAGACTCGATAGAAAAATGAATCGAAATCGTGTCCACTATAATCACTTGGTCACAACACTTTAACTGACAAATTAGATCTGTCAAAAAGAGGATAAACGGTTGGATCTACTATACTAATGTTTAATACTTAGTAGAGCAACCTTCCTTCCTTCAATACTACGCTAGGTAGGATGAATGCGGGGACTGCGGGGACTGCGGGGAGCCCGAGTACAGACGCTCGGCGCGTGGACTGGCCGCCCGCGATTCTTATATTGTGCACTAGAAGACTCGGCCCTTAAACCTAACCTAATGATGACATCGTTAAGATAGGCGTAGCACTTTTCAGTAATTGGAGTGTAACTCAAAAACTGTTTCACCCAATTTGATGAAATGTAAATGGGACTACCACGGAAGTATACTCTACCAAACCAAAAAAAAAATAACTTTAAGAATCTGTGCATAAATCAGGGAGAAACGGTCAACATACAAAAAAACATATAAACTCCTCCTTTTTTTGAAGTCGGTTAAAAAGAATAGTATGTCAAACAATACATTATTAAATGTGATATTTCTGAAGTCATTGGAGATTGTAATTAAATATAATTTGTAGAATTATCATTTAATTAGACGAACCATGTCTTTATATGTTTTTTTTTAATGACAATTTTTAATTTCCACTAATGTTAATTAAAGAGCGAAAATTTCAGCAGCAAAAAAAAAGTGTCGGTGAAATTACAGAATATTAAGAAACATAGTATACCAAACATAACTTACTTATATTCTTTGAACTAATGTAGGTAGTAAGTAGGTTGGTGAAAACGTTTTTAGCAGAACTCTTTTAAAGTCTGAAGTTTATATTTTTTTTAAAGTGGACACCATAAAAATAACAATAACATTGTAATGTACCCGTGATAGTTATGATTTACTAATATATAAATATATATGAAGCTGTTAATATTATAATTTACAAAAAAGTATAGGTGTGCACGCAGAAACATATCCACTCATACGAAAGTTCTCTATACTCGAAGAAAAGTGCTGAAAGAAAAGTCTGTTCAGGCATTCGCTCGTCTGTGTTTTTTCTTATCATAATTTTAACATTCTGTTTCATTCTGTTAACATTTATTCAGTACCTAAAACAAAATGCAACTTATTACGATTTGCAGTGTTATAGATATTGTATTCAACAGCAAAGTAACGCTCCTCCTCGTTTTACTCGTCACTGCACCTATCATAACTCAGCTCTGACCAAATAATCCACAAAAGAAATGGTTGTGTATTCAATTATTATACTTCATAGATACTTTGTTGTTGTCAAGCTCTTAATGAGCTCACTTGTACCCTTCTATTTCACTCCGCGATCTTGAAAAACAGCCCGTTTAGACTTACTTACCAACTTTGTTTAAGTTGGCCGGCATTTTGAATCCGTCATCTCGGATTTTAAACATATTCTCCGAAATGCACTTCCGGTCCCCTATTACATTACTTCAAACACCCCGTACCTATCTATTATGGTTGCGGAGTTATAGCTGTTTATATAATTGGAGTGGATTTTAATTACGAATAATGTCAAGGAATCAAATCAGTGTAATAAAATAAAAGAGTATGTCATAATTGCTAATACTCTAATTGTATTTATCACTCAAGTAGTCGTCAACTGTACCTATAGTAGAATTTTACAATAAGTATCTTCTTCAGATTATTATAAAATTCTTTAATTCAACAATGTGTTATCTTCATATTATCCGGCAAATTATTGAATACTTTGGTTGACATTACATAAATACTTTTACAAAAAATATACAGTTTATGAAACACAATGCGGATTTATTTCGATTTTGTTACGATAACGTAAGAAACGCTTTGATTAATTTTAATTTTCATTCTGTTACTTTGGTATTTCTTAGGCTACGTGAACAAATATCATTTGTTTTTTAAATATCATTATATTATCTTATTTTTCAAGCCTTAACGCCTGCTTTGCGAGATCAAACTTAATAACTTATTACAAATAATTGGTCTTTGAGGATGGACATCAGTACTGCCCGAACACCGGTCGGAGTCGTAGTTGATACTTACTGTGCACTGACCTTAGTCGTGCCAATATATTAGTTTAAATAAAATGGTTGTATCAGATTAATACGTAATACATTCTTGATGATCAGTTAAACAGACCAGCTTAATCGTCTTCAAGGGATGTCCTACTTTGCATTACCAAAACGTACTATCTGTGAACAATGTTTTTTCCAGGGTTAAACCCGCATAAATTACTGACATCTTTTCCAAAATCATCTGAACTAACTTTATTTGTTTGGTAAGGATCTTACTGACCACAAGATACGTAATACGACATGATGGTAACAAAACTTTATATCTATACTATAATATTATAAAGAGGAACGATTTTGTTGGTTTGAATTGAACTCCGAAACTACTGGACCGATGATAAATTATGTGATAGTGAAATATGAAATACCTCTCGTATGCTATATTCTAAGAACTTTTGAGTCATGTTAGAAAACCATCTGTTATAACGCAGGTACTCATACAAACGCCGTTAGCCAGATACTGAAATATTTCTTTCAATTTTATCGTCTCCAAATATTTTTACCCCCTAAAACTAAACTGATGTCGGATGGTATTTTCAAAGCAAGACGCAGCATGCTTATTATAATATTATAAAGCGAAAGCGTATTTGTCAGCTTAGTAGTTAATTGTTTGTTTGTTCTTCTTTTATGCTTAAACTGTTGATGAAATTTCACACAGAAATAAACCGAAAACAATCTGCTACGCCGTAGCAAACCGTAGCAGCTTTGGTATATCAAATATCAACGCAGACGGAGCCGCAAACAAAAGGTACTCCATGATTTTTTAACTTGATTTTTAAACTATTAAACTGATGTAGACTGGAGTCACTGTGCTAAATCTCCAATTATAATGTCGTACCTATTAATTTATCAAAAATAAAAAATAACTGTTGAAACGATACTAAACAAATATCTAATGAACCCACTTATATCTGCTGTTCCATAAGATAATATAACTTTTTACATTCTTAGTCTGTAGTCGTGTTCTTTATTTTTATAATTATCTTCAGTACTTGTTAGAATCATAGCGTGTTCTGGACAAAAAAATAATAAAGGTCTAATACCTTAATACAACCTAATAATCTTTGTATAGCTTATTATGGTAACAGCAAATTGTGAAATATTCCCTATGGTAACAGGAACGAAAGTTCTCCATAATCTAAATGGTGCTGAAATAAAAACCTGTTTAGTCATTCGCTCGTCTGAGTACATAGAATTATTTGATAGTGTATAGCGGATAAACGCAAAAACTACTAACCGGTTCCAAAAAATATTTCACCAGTAGAAAACTCTATTATGCCTGAGTAACATACGCTTTATTTATCATCATCATCGACCTTCACCGCTCGGCTGTAACCGCGGAGCGCAGCTAGTCATTAATAAATCTATCAAGCCATTCATGCCAACAGCTAATTTTAATTAATTTGTATGGAAGATATTTTATAGTTGAATCGTAAAATCATGTTATCATATTTAATGATATTATTGTAAGTAATTACATAAAACTTAGGTACCTATATAGTTTCAACAAACACCTGAACCTGTCCTAAATACCGCGTGTGGATGAACATGTCTGCTTGAGCTGTGTCTGAGTGTGTATATGTATATAAGTATGTATATCAGTCATTAGGTTACCATAGTACAGGCTCTGCCTAGTAGATAATCATTCATTCCTTAGTTTTAAGCGCTTCGCCAGCCGCTGCCGCGGCACGCTCGCTTTGCCCGCTCGGCTTACGCGTAGTTTTGTCGCAGTTCAAACCTAACCTAACCAAAGGTCGCATGATATATTAACACGTTCATCGCCGACTAATATTTTACAAAATCATAAAAAAATGTCATTGGTTTTTATGATTATTTTCAGTTCTATTTGTTCATTTATACAAGTTTTACAGTGACATTTGGTTTTTTTGGCTTTATTTTAGGTTTTTTTTAAGTGCCGGTCATAACGACCCGGCGTGGCCTAAACGGAATAATTATTACATTCAGGCCGTGCCGGTCACAATGCCGGTCAGCGTATCGAGCGTTCGATCGATGAGACAACGTGCGTTATGCTCGTAGACACGTAAAATAAAATAAAATTAAATAAAATAAAATAATATAAAATATATAAAATAATATAAAATAATATAAATAAAATAAAATAAATAAAACGGGACCATATTACTAATTCTTTAACTTTTTTCTCTAAGTCCTAAAAATAGGTATGCCATCAAAAAATCAAAAAACCAAGTGGTTACAGGTGTTCATTGGGGCCGCGCCGGTCATATTGTATGACTGAATACACAGCTTTTGCATTCTGCGGCGCGAACGGGCTTCGCAAAGTAGGGTCTGGCGTGCCGGTCATTTTGACCCCCCATGGCCCCAATGGGTAGATCAAGTGCCGGTCATTTTGACCCACCATGGCGATGAACGTGTTAAGTGTCGGTGAAATGCAGGGATACCTTTCGTATGCCATATTCTAATATAGTAAGCAAGATACTGAATTATTCCATTCAGTTTTTTTTAACCTCTTCGAATATTTTTTACCTTTTAAAACTAAGGTAACAATGGCTCTCGTTTCAGACGCATACCCGATTATTTATTGAAATCATATTTATATTGTATACATCTAATGTTATGGTAGTAATAAATTTCCCTATTCGTTTGTAGCAAATTTAGAGGAACAATACTAAGAACGGGCCGACTCATTCATGTTACTATAAATTAATTCATATTTATCAAAATAATTATTTATCATTATCGGAACGCTGTAATTATTAAATACCTTGTGACATACAAAAGTAATAAGAACAACCGTGGCGGAAATAAACCCCACTATATTTTCTATTTATTTAAATGACCCTTCGAGTCGAAATGACTTGATGCATTATATAAAATTAATCATTAGATTCGCCTTAGCCACACAAGTGCCGTAACATTTTTAATCTCTCAATAAAAGAAGACTTCGGATCCTCTATTTTACTACGTTCATGTGTGATCAGTGATTATTTATGACACCGAACTTGGTCACTGACTAAGCTAATATGTAAGCTCAAAGTCATACAACGAACTTTAGAAAGGGCTATGCTCGGTGTATTCCGTAGTGATTAAATCGGAAATGAGGACTGATTTAGTACACGAACGAAAGTCATGTATAGCCCAGAGGATTAGCCAGTTGAAGTGGCAGTGGACATGACACATAACGCCTTGAACTAATGGCCGATGGGGCCGGTAACCACAGACCAAATTTTATACAGGTCGCTTCCATGCGGTCTTTTGTAAATCGATCGGGACGCATATGTTTAGCAGTGGACGTCTTACATTAATTTATTGTACCGTGCATATTAGGGGACAGATTGCAAAGTTACATTTCGCTAAGCAGCCGTTAGAGTATAAAAAGCAAACGATAAAAACTTACGTATGCATAAATAAACTCTAAAAGAATAAAACATAACTCTCAATCTCAAAACATTCGAGTAAACCCTACATCTTTGAAATATGTGAAAGGAAGGCTGCTAATTTTGAATTTTAATAAAAACATATAACTAAATCTTAAATAACACTTAAAAGTGCTTTAGACTATGGAAGTTTCTGTTTCAGCTTTTGTGAGTTCTGCCAAACGCGTGTGATCGACTGCTTGCTTTCTACTTGCCCCTGGACTACGAGTCGTTTTATGGAGTTTCATGTCGAATAATGTGTCCGAAGTATTTCAGGACACATATTTGCACAGTCTTAGATAATCTCTCGTTCGTCCGCAGCAGTCGCCGCCAGCACCACATTTCAAGGGCATCGATTTTGCGTCGGTCTCTCAGGTGAACCGTTCATGTTTCTGCGCCATAGAGAAATATCGGCAACACTAAAGTTTTCTTCATGCAGTGTTTCGTGGATTTGGTGATATTTCGGTTGCACCTGACTCTTTTGACCTTATCAACGGCAGATCTTGTCTTAGCACATCTTTTTTGAATTTCGTTCTCATAGCCCCTCGTGTTTGTGCTCGTGGATCCTAGGTACACGTAGGATTGAACAATTTCACAGTTGCCAGTCACAGAAATGTCAGGTTGATTTAGTTCAGTTCGGTCTACGATTATCATCTTGGTTTTGTCTCTGTTGATCACAAGCCTGTAGGAGAGGCTTGTTGTCTCTAAACGTGTCAACAGGTGTTCCATGTCTTTTTTTATTTGAGCGAGAAGAGTAGTATCATCGTATCTCATCATAAGTTGGATATCTTCCGACCTCCTACTGAAACACCCTTGTCCCAATGTTCCAAAGCGATTCTCATGATATACTTACTCCGTATATATGTGTGTGGAGACGTAAGAAAACAGTATTAGCTGTAAGTATCAAGAACGGCGTAAGTTTACTGAGCACTCAGCTATATTCTTAATAAAAATCTGCGTCGAACGGTCTGGGTCTCATATCATATCATATCATATAAGATTTTTACAATAGGTATAATTTTGAAAAGTTTCCTTGTTCAATTAGCTTGGAATAAGTCACTTAAACACAGTGTTTTAACACTACACTACAGCAAAAGTTCAGTTTATTATTAAACATCTGATATAACTAACAGCATTCCTATGCCAATAAAGTGTAATGTATTATATCAGCATTTTTTAGAGTTAGTCTTACATCTGTTATAAAGTAGGTAATGTATTAAATACCTATTCAAGTATAAGCATTTCAAATGTGTGGAAAATACGAAACTTATCTCCATAGAAGTCACCAAACTACTTACGACGTCAGGTCTTTAAATGAAAAGTCAATTGCTGTAAGTAGTAAAAAGCCTACAGGTAATAACTTTAACAAAAATATTTTCATTGCTCTTCATGAGTATTATTACTATAACAAAATTGTGTTAGAAAAATCATATTTCTGTCAAAGATTTTTTGAAGACATTTTTAATTTTCTTTGGCTCTGGGGAAAAGTTGGGTTTTGGCTAAACAACTTACAGCAAACTTACAGCAAAGACGTTTTCTTGCATCGATATATATTATAATTAGTTGTCATGAAAAGCTAAGTATTTGTCGGTTCATGATTTTTTGTTTATTAATATGTTCTTTGCACAGAGATAGTGCAATTGGAGAGGCCTATGTCCAGCAGTGGACTGCTACAGGCTGATGATGTTGATGATGATGATGACAGAGATAGTCCCGAAAAATATTTCACGATGTATGAAAAGTGAGGAGCCTATTCTTTATATATATTCATTACTCAAAAGTAAGTAATGACTTAATTTACTAAATAACTCTGCAATTTTCTATAAAATTGTTGTATTCCTTGTTTTAATTGACTCGAAACTCGTTACAAGTAAATTTTAAAATAAATATTAAAACAGTTTTTTTTTTCAAAGTATCCGTAGTGTTTAACCTTAGTAAAAGTAATTTATATGTAACGTAAATAATGATATACATATTTTAAACAAAAATAACATTAAGTTAATGCGTACATATCTAAGAGAGGTAGGTAGGAGTATTTATCAAACTATGGGAGCAGATATGTATTGCTCCCATATAAGGCCTATTGTCACCTACAGGGCAGTGTTCCAGACGCCGGACAGTTTGAATTTCTCTGTCAGAAAATTCCAACAACTGTCCTAACCGGGAATCCAAACCAAGAGTTCTACATTCCAAAGCAGCGCTGCCACTACTACACCAACGATACATTAAAACGATATTTCTCATCATTGCTCATATTTATTCAATTCATTTGTGTGGCTTTGAATCTCGTAGACACTTTCTATAGGCACCCATCCAACCATCATTTGTTTTCTCTTAGTTGATTTTAACCGGTGTATGGGGATGTATTGCAACATTTGGTTTATCTAAGCAAGCATTAGCACTTAAAAATCATAATATTATAATAAAACTAAGGTATAAATACTAAAACATAACGCTCAATGTGTGGTTTCAGTTAAGTCTTAGGGTAAAATTCTTTGAACTAAATGTGGTAGGCAATAGTGTATGTAGTTGGTAGTATATCTGTATATCCCTATCTATATCCAACCGTAGGTTGATGTTGTTTATCCGTTTGTCCATCTGTCCGTCTGACTGAGAGTCTGGTAGAGCAGGTAGGTCGTCCACCGACAATGTGGAAGACGTACTGAATAAGGTCGCAGGACTATCTTGGATGCATGCAGCTTTCATCTGGTCCTTCCGTATGCATATCTTCAGCAGTAAAAGTTTTACGTCACATATAATAATAAATGTAGGGAGCCCTTGTTTGAAAATTTTACTATTCCATGTGTAGGTTTTCACATGGATGTATATAGGTCGTAAAACCTACTAAGGAATTAGATTGCACTTCATTGTTCGGTATGTATAGGATTTAGTATGTACCAAGGCAAATAACTGGTTTTAATTTTGTTCTGCTAACTCCCACTACCATATAAATATACTTATTCCATCATCATCTTCACTTAAAAAAAACCAAGTTACGTATCAAATATACCTGCCTATTAAGTTTGACATAGGGGACGGTCGCAGTGCTTTTTACCTACATTCTTTGGCATTAATATAAATTAAGATTGAAGAACTTTACAAATCGTAACATTGGCATTAATTTTATTTACACACACGAAGCTTCACAACTTTAATATGCAACATTTTATTCAATCTATTGTTTCCAATTTCATTTTCCGCCATAGCTTAAGGAACGATTTGATAGCGATATTCAATGCAGAACCACAAAACATCTTGACCATAAAATGTCTACTCATGTTTTTAGTTGCTACTGTAAGCTGTTAACTTTAAAAACAGTCAAATAACTTTAAAAACAGTCAAATTAGTAATTGTGTAAAGTCAAGTCTTTCTCTTGATATATTCCAAAGAGAATACAATACTACGTATATATATATTTAAGGACGAATGAAAAGAGCTATACATATCTCAATAAGCTGGGTTCTAATTCTATATAGTTAAAAAAAATATTGTTCCAAGTGTGAACAGCACACCACACTTCGTATGTATTTTAATTACATTCATTGCAGCAAGCATCTCTACCATGACATTAAGATATTGACCTTCGAAATCTGTGTATTATATCTGTGTATGTGTCCCCTTGAAAGGTCTATAAGCCTATTATATATACATTTATTGCTGAAAAGTAAGTAGTAGCTTAAGATGTCTTCATTAGTTTTCCAGCTAACTGTGACACTTAAGCTTCTTAGATGACGTTGCACCCTTTTTATGTCACTGCGTGGAGGTTGTCTGGACTCAAATTTATAAGAATAGCCACTTCACACACATGCGGACTCTGTAAAATCCATACCACTTCAGCCATTTAGGAATTTATGTAGGTACGTGCTATGCATATGTAGTGGAAACGACTTTACATGTATGTAATTAGTTTTACCATTACATAGAGGTGGCATCGAGAGTAACTTGATGAAGAAACTGATATATCTAGGGGTCTTTGCAACAAAGTTAACTCAAATTACATGACGCGTTTCTTATAAATTTAGGTACTCTTTAAGTCAAAGGTATCTTTTCCATAGCTTTATGCATTTCATTTCTATCTACCCTAATCGTACCCGTCTAAACACTGAAGTAATAACATATACCTAGAGTATACAGACAGCGTCTCTACCTTAAGTAGATGTCTAAATAAATATGATTCGTGAATACATATATAGGAATAAACAATTAAAAAGCCTTAGAACGGCCAAATTGAACAAAGAAATGCGTGAAAAGATGTAAGACTATGTGTATGTACCTCTACTAATAATATGGACAGATATTAGTCTAAAATAAATAAATTCTATTCTATTCTATTCTATGTACCAAGACAATTAACTGGTTTTATTTTTGTTCTGCTTACTCCCACAGTCCCACTACGATATAATTATACTATTTACATTATAAGATTAACTTAAAAATAAACCAACCTGCGTACCATATATTGGCACATCAAGATTGACCTAGGGGACGGTCGCAGTGTTTTTACTTCCATTCCTTGACTTTCAGAAAACAAATGTTAGATTGAAGAACTTTACAAATCGTAACACCTCTAAAACTTTGGTATTCATTTCACTTACGTTGTGCGTAAGTTTGACCTGTATTAGAGTTTGTATCTCAGCTGTAGTGGCTACTTTTCCGACAACTTCGCGACTATAATGTGTTACATTTTACTTAATCTAGTGTTTCTAATCTTCATTTTCGAATGATTTAATCGCGATATTCAATGCAGAACCACAAAACATCTTTACCATAAAATGCCTAATCTGCACGCTTCTAGTTGCTACGGTAAGTTGTTTACTTTAAAAGCAGTCAAATTAATGATTTTGTCAAGCTATTCTCTTGATATATTCAAGGGAAAATGAATAGAGCTATACATTTATCAATAAGCTGAGTTCTTATTCAATATAGTTGAAAATAAAATACTGTCCCAAGCGTGAACACCACACCACACTTTGTATTTATTTTATTAACATGGATGTATGTCGTACCAGTGACTAACGAATGACAACAAGTAAGCATCTCTACCATGACATTAAGATCGTGACCTTCAAAATCTGTATATTAATGTCTCCATGAAAGGCCTATAAGCCTATTATATATAGATATATTTATTGCTCAAAAGTAAGTAATGGCTTAAGATGTCGCCAGTAGTTTTCCAGCTAACTGTGACACCTTAAGCTTCTTGGAAGACGCTGCACCACCACTGCGTGAAGTGTTGTTTGGACTCAAGTTCATAACAAACCCAAGCCTACGAAGGAAATTTAACGTTTACTTGTAGCATGTCATATCAGTAGTACGTAAAATGTTGAATTTTTACATGTTAGGAGCTCTTTTTCTCTACGATCATCAGAGCACTTAATGTTAAGTACCCCGATATACCGCACCAATTTTTTTGGTTCCTACTTTGTGTTGAAGCTGTTCGTCTATGGAACACTTTACTCTACGAAATTAGATGCGCGCCTTCTTTGGGCATCTTCAAAAAACGTGTCAAAGCATTTAGCTTCGCGAAATAACTAACTGCAAACCTACTTATTATCTTTTTTATAATAATTAAATGGTATATGTATAGTATGTATATATTTTGTAGTATATTACGTATAGTGTAATTATATAAGTATAGTTTGTATACGAGTATATTATAAGTATTTTTTATTTATATCTATAATCTTGAGTTTTGCTATATGTAGTGTTTAGTACACTTGTTTTATTCACACCGTCCTTATAAGTTTATGCCTATTTCTTTCCGTGAATGGTTGTCTGAAAGAGATCGCTCTGAGCGATAAGACCACCCATTCTGACACTTTAAATTTAAAGTACCTATTTAATTGTGAAATATTTTGATTGTGATTTTATTTTATTCTATTTTATTTATTTGTAACATATATTTGTATTGTGGTGTTTCACTAAAGAGTTAATCTACATATCTGTATAACTATCAATCAAGTACTTATAGTAGTATTCATGATTTACACAATTTCATGACATTACTTATGTTAACATGGGCAGATGTCTTGAAGATCATTGAAATTTTGAAATAAACTCGCTATGAAAGACTTCTATTTCCTCCTAGGCTCAAAACTCGGACTCGCTTCGCTTAGAAGCACGCTCGGCCTTCGGCCTCACTTCGCTTAGATAGACGCTCAGCCTTCGGCCTCGCTTCGCTTAGAAGCATGCTCGTCCTTCGGCCTCGCTTCGCTTAGAAGCATGCTCGGCCTTCAGCCTCGCTTCGCTTAGAAGTACGCTCGGCCTTCGGCCTCGCTTTGCTTAGAAGTACGCTCGGCCTTCAGCCTCGCTTCGCTTAGAAGCACTCTTGGCCTTCGACCTATATAGCTCGGCCTGCGGCCTCGCCAGTATAGCTCGGCCTGCGGCCTCGCAGGCTCTAATTTCGACCTACGGCCATTGCGAAAATTATGAACAATGCCGTCATCAAAAAATGAATTTCATATTTCGAATCGGGGACTCTAAAAACCTTTAGATATCGATTTTCAGTCGGATCGGACTAATATTTAAGATAGCCGCCATCTTGAATCCGCCATCTTGGATTTTTGACATTTCCGCCAAATCGCATTTCCGGTCCCCTAAAACATTAGTTCAAACCCCCCGTACATATCTTTAACGGTTTCGGCGTTATAAGCATTTACATTTTGTATGGGCGCGATCGTCTTTTGTTCGGGAGGTGTGTTTTTTTTTTAATTTTTAGGAAAAACCCAGGGTGCTTGTCAATATTAGTTTTGGCACTAACTACCTATCTCTTTTAGTTTCCGAGAGCCGTCAAGCTGTTCCATCAGAAGGTTCAGATTCAGCTCATTTCAGGTGTAACTTAAGGACGTAAAACCACTGCCTATACTTTTTACTTACAAAGCCTCAGCGTTTCATCATGCTAACATGTCGAAAAACTACGATAAAATTTCCAGAGAAAAAAATTGTATGGCGGCCATGTTGAAAAATGACGTCATCAAAAAATGGATTTCATATTTCGAATAAGGGACTTCAAAAACCCTTAGATATCGATTTTCAGTCGGATCGGACTAATATTTAAGGTATCCGCCATCTTGAATCCGCCATCTTGGATTTTTGACATTTCCGCCAAATTGCATTTCTGGTCCCCTTAAACATTAGTTCAAACACCCCGTGCCTATCTTTAACGGTTGCGGCGTTATAAGCATTTACATTTTGTATGGGCGCGATCGTCTTTTGTTCGGGAGGTGTGTTTTTTTTTTAATTTTTAGAAAATGCCCAAGGTGCTTGTCAACATTAGTTTTGGCACTTACCCCCTATCTCTTTTAGTTTCCGAGAACCGTTGACCTGTTCTACCTGGTATTCCACGTTCAGCTCCATTCAGTTTCTCCTAAAGTCACCTATCTCAATCCTACATTTTACACGACAAAACTATAATCCCCATCACGCCCACTGCGAGAAATGATCCATTGAATTTCCGAAAAAACATTTGTATGGCGGCCATATTGAAAAATGACGTCATCAAAAAATGGATTTCATATTTGGAATGTGGGACCCCAAAAACCCCCCGATACCAATTTTGAGCCGGATCGGACCAACTTTCAATTCGGCCGCCATTTTGAATCCGCCATCTTGGATTTTTGACACTTTTACCAAATTACCCTTCCGATTCCCTATGACATTTGGTCAAACACTTTATACTTATCTCAAACGGTTTAGGAGTTTTAAGCATTTACATTTTGTATGGGAGCGATCGTCTTTTGTTTGGGGGGTATGTTTTTTTTTTAATTTTTGGCAGTTTCCCAGGGTTTTGGTCATTTTTAGTTTTGGCACCTACCCCCCATCTCTTATAGTTTCCGAGAGCCGTTGACCAGTTCCATCAGACTTGAACAATCAGCACTTTTCGGATTTTTCCCCCACTCGAATTGAGCCCCCCTACACTTTTCCCCTACATCTTCTATACCCCCCATTGCTCCTTCTAGGAGAACAAGGGGATCAGTCAGTCAGTACATGAATGGTAATCGAGCTTTATATAATATGATGACTAGGTGTTTGGCGGTGCGCGGGCCACGAGTGGCCCGCGTTTGTCCTTGTGCAGTATTTTTTTTATTTAAACTTGTAACCATTTGAACAGAAAAGTAAAAATTTTCATACAAGTTCAATTGCAGAAATTTTGCCTTTAATTACAGTTTAAGTTGGGACATAGAGTCCTTGTGTATGTTTGTTAAGGGATCCAACCCCTTAGTGCAGTGGATAACGTGAGCAGTAGTCTTGGAGGCCAGATTGAGAGGTCAAAAAATGATCTGCATTCATTTGCATAAAAAATCATAACTCCCATACAAGTTACAAAGCGAGCATTTCTCTTAGTGCAATTGAGGCTCAAGGATAGAGCGGTCAGCTGGAGTTAAAAAGACAAAAGAGTGTGGTATAGTCGTTAGATTGTAGGTACATACCAGAATTCTTTTAAATTTTTGTTTAGGGGCTCTACTTCTTATTGTGGTCGGTGGTAAATGTGTCACGAGAGTCTCCACAGGTATCCAAAGAAACTTCCTTCGAGACCTTTTTCATTCAAGCTTCCTTTTCAATAACATGGTTGTCTGGAAGAGATTGCTTTGACCGATAAGACCACCAATTGTTACACTTAATTTTAAATTTTTATTGTTGAGTAATAGTTTTCATTTATATTATCCTATTTATTTGTTAGTTATGTTATATAATGTGGTGTTGCAATAAAGGGTTTATCTATCTATTTACCTACCTACATAGTAGCAGTAACCTTCGCAATATTGTGTTCTGGTTTTGAAGGGTATGGGTGCACGTAAAATACAGGCACATTGAGACTTAACAATGTCTCATGTTTACGTGCGCAATGCAGTTGTGAGGATATACGTCTGATAAAGGCAGAGGTTAACACATAACACCTGGTAGACCTCGTGCTTGTATCGGCTTTAAAAAATACTTAAACTACTTGGTACCTCTGCGGTACTGGGTACGAGTGTTTGAACATTATATTTTATAATAACTTTGTTATTTAAATGATATATAAATGATCTTTATTTAAAACAGAATATCTATAAAGATATTTATACTGTAGGAACTTTTGCATCTATAAAATGTACAGGACAATTTGTGAACTGAAGTAACAGGTAAGCTGTTAATCACATATTTT
Source organism: Selenia dentaria (assembly GCA_917880725.1). Taxonomy (NCBI): domain Eukaryota; kingdom Metazoa; phylum Arthropoda; class Insecta; order Lepidoptera; family Geometridae; genus Selenia; species Selenia dentaria. Next base: position 14,729,983 of record OU862893.1, on the reverse strand, counting down.
TTAAACTTCTTTGAAATGAATAAACATATAAAATATCATGCAATCACAACTTTTTTGATTTCAACTTTGTTAATAAGTAGATGAACTCCTGCACGACAAATTTACTCAAACTTTTGTGTCATATTTGTAACAGAAATAATAATGATTTCACATGCCATAGTACCCTTATAATAAAGTACCTAACGTTTGCGCACTAATGATTCGCGGCACACACAGTAACACAGTAAGTAGAGTCCTTTGCTTCTTACGTTTCGCATTTCAATCGCATTCCAACGGCGAAGGGAAAACTGTTTAATTCTGGCCTTTCATTAAATTAGTATGTAGCAGGAAATAACCTGCTCACTTATTTTGGTATGCCAAGTTTCACAAAATTAATTTTACAATCAATCAGGCGCGGTGCGAGTTCACAGGTCCTCTTTTCCATACGCAGGTAAAGGCATTTGATGAAAATGTATAAACACACACTTTACGATAGTGACGATTTTTAATGTCATGGTTTACCACAATATTATTTCTTCGGCCACTGGCCAAGGAATATAGAACCATAGAGAATATGAGACAACTTCATTATCAGTAATTAAGTAGGTACAGACATGCAGCGTCTCACACCACACTTCCCACCACAATCACACTCTTAAGGGTATCAGACCTTTCCCTTACCGTTCGTATATAATATCTTTGTTTTCACGTTAGACAGTCACATTATCACTGAGTAGCACACTATATATTGAAAAATTGGAAACTATTGACAATGCAGAGTGATGTACTGCAGTATAATTATAGAAGACATCAATGTCTACAAAAAAGTGCAATACGATATGTCTAACTATTACAGTTATGACACAATAACTACTTTTCCGTGTTAATATAACATGCAATATTAACGTGTACTTGGTGTTAATCCATATCTACTCTTATAATAAAAAGGGAACATTTGATAGTGTATGATGAAAGTTCACACAGAAATAGACAAATCTGCTACTTCGTAGCAAACCGTAGCAGCTACGGTATATCAAATATCCACGCAGACGGAGCCGCAAACAAAAGGTACTACATAATATGCATGCAGGCCATATGCATATAGCCATAGCAGTGTATGTTACCAGTGATGACTAATGGCACTGCTCTCTGAACATGGGCGTCATAATACGAGTATGTAAGTTCAAAATCGTCCAATTCGTTACAACAATCGTAAAAGTCTGTGCTCTGAGTCACTGTACGTAATTGAATCAGATATGAGATGAGTCGTAGGGCCTGCAGCAGTTCAGCTGCCCGCCGTGTTGCGGAGAAGAGACGAAAAGTCACTCGCCTGACGTCATGCATCACGCTTGCCCACAACAGTCCATTGCAATACATAATTTTAAACTGCAAAAGTTAAAAACCCTGCACGGCAAAGCACTGCGCTCGGCATCCTGAGTTATGTAATTGTTAACTCTCTTGCCTTGTAATTTTGCTTAAAACAATCACCAAAACACAGTAATATTTGCAAACTACTGTTTCACGGTTGAATAACTGCCAAAGGAACTTTTCCATGCTGACTCTGGAAAAGTCCTAAGTACCACAAAATATAAATATTTATTCTCACCCAAATAAATTTATGTATAGCTCACAAATGTGTAATCTCTAAATAATTTAGTTGAGCTTTCATGTCCGTATCTGTCCATCCGTCAGTTAATGCTGTTTCGTCATGGGTCCATCTAAACTATACTATATTATGACTTTGCTCTGACTGGATAGGTACTCCGCGTTTTTACTCCATGTGTCCGACTGCCCATCTGTCCGTCCAAACGCAAAAACAAAACAAAGACGCACTTTATACACAGTATATTCACACCCACCTAAGCACGCTGTATTTTTTTCTCGTGAATTTCTGTGGTCCCGAAAAACCATATTAATTAAGAATGTAACACGGCTTCTTTTTTAAATATACACTATATTTATATAATATATTTTGCAAATTTACGTGTATTAATTTACGTTATAATTAAAGTGGTAGTTAAAAAGTGTCACTCAAAACTTGGTAAAAATATCTTTAACGAAAAAAAAATTGATACCCGTTATTTTTAAACAAAAGCTAACAAATCGTCAAATATATAGGCTATCCGCGAAGAGGTAAGCAGCTGTGTTTGAAACACCTGCGTTTTGTCGGATTCCATGTAATAGGGGGCGAGCTTATTGCCACCTACGAGACACTGTTCCAGACTCCGGACTGCTATTGAGAATTACTTTGCCAGAAAATCCCACGATCCAGAGATTCCAAAACGGCGCTTCAACCAATTCCAGACCAAGCGAGCGAAGCGGCTGGCTGGCGAGCTAGTTTATACATTTGTATACTCAAGTTACGTGGTGTGTTCATGACATATTCTGCTCACTAATAATATACAATATGTAATCAGTGACAACTCTTTTATTAAATCGACCTCAAACATACCTTTTTTTATTCAGTTCTACCTACTTACCGAATCAGTAGTTATATAAGCAGTAATATTCGCAATACTGTGGTTTAGTATGAATGGTATGGGTGCCGATGAAAATATAGTGTCAAGAGACTTACAATTTTTGTGTCTCAGAAATACAGGCGCAGTACCAGCCGCAAAGGTTGCCACTTAATACCAGGTGGGCTTCGTGCATATGCCCATATACCTAATAACACAAAGAAAAACCCTAACCTATATACTTGTTAGTAATCTTAGTACGGGGGTATGACTGTGTGAACATTATTCATATTAACTTTGCAATTTGTTTTTATTGGCAAACAGACGGGCGGCTCTCCTGATGGTAAGTGATCACTGTTGCCCAGGAGAATCCGCAATATGAGAAGTCTCCAGGTTGAGTTGCCAGCCTATGAGCGATTCAGGCAATTCCAATGATATCTCATTTAAAACAGAATATATATGAATATATTTATTCTTTACGAACTTGGGCATAGCTTTATAGCTTTTAAGTCATAAGGTATTTGAAAAAGTAAGTATTTATTGACATAACATCATTTGCTCATGAGCTGTGCATTTTTAATTTTGATATAGGCAGTACTTATTTTTATTAAATCTTATTGGATACTTTCAAAAAATTGTGGGTATTTTCTAAACAAACTATTTACTGTCACACCTTGTCTATACAAAATAACTATTTAATAAATAAGAACGCCTTCAAAACGTCTGAATCCATTTTATCGACTCAAGCTTGTCGTTGACGTCTGCAAGCTTACTTTCGACCATGAGCGACTCCACGACTCTCAGGCTATGCCTTGCATCTACAATTTTCAATCGGTTTTCTTATCTCTATCTTACGGAACGTTCTAACTATTAAATACCTCGTGATATACAAAAGGAATAAGAACAACCACATCAAAAATAAACCCTAATTTATTTTCTATTTTTTTAAATTACCCTTAAGCCTATAGTCATTTGACTTGATGCATTATGAAAAATAACATACCTACCATTAGATTCGCCTTAGCCACGCAAGTGTAATTACATTTATTATCTCTCAATAAATCAAATATATAGTTTGCTTTTATTATATTTACATACTGCACAACAAAAAAATAACAAAACAATGGTGCACCAAAAGACAGATCTCCTAAATTTTTGCGTGTCTTATAGAATCAGCCTCGCAAAATGTTTAAACAAAGTTATCTTCATTTTCCCTAACCTTCATGCGCTGCCTTCCGCTACAAGTACCAGAAGCCTTCGGCTCTCCTATCTTTGTTCAGTGTGATCAGTGTTTATTTATGACATTGAACATGGTCACTGTCATATGGTGAACATAGTCTTAGTTGTAAGGTATTTTATAAAACTTTTCATAAATAGCAAGCGATTACCACCTTACCTACCATGCTCTACATAAAACATATATACACTATTATCAACTAATATTAAATTGTAAAAGTACTCGAGACTTCAAATGGATTTATAAATGGAAGTTTGCTACTCCTACACGAAAAAGCAACTGAACTGATTCATGTAAAATTTTGAACAAAAGTAGTCTTTTACAACGCTTGTACTTTTACAACTGAAAAAACTGTAGTAAAATTTTCAGCGCACGCAGCTTGCTTATTATAATCAGTGATGTCTGTTCGGCATGCTCACTTCGCTCGCTCGGCTTGCACGTACTTTTTCGCAATTCAAACTTAACCTAACCTAAGGTTGCCACAATCCTTCATAAATATAATAAGTATTAACTACTTGTTTGTGATTAAAAATAAATAATTTAAAGTGAGTAAAAAGTTGTTTTCAAACATTTGATAACTAATGTAATTATAAAAGGAAACACCTAAAAACGGAACTGACTTCAACACCTAAAAGTGTGACATAACTTGTTGAAGTCAGTACCATGATAGTTCAAAAGTAGTTATTATGAAAATACTGTTCGCATGGTACCGATTTTAACAAGTTATTCTCACTTTTTGGTTTTGAAGTCGGTTAATTTTTGTTAGTGAGCCCTTGCTACTTACGGGATATATTGTTTTTGACCGTCACTGATGACATCGTTTATTTTATGAAATTTAAATGGGACTACCACGGAAGTATACGCTACCAAACCAAAAAAAAAAACTTTAAGAATCGGTGCATAAATGGGGGAGAAACGGTCAACATACCAAAAAAAACATGTAATGGAACACATAACCTCCTCCTTTTTTGAAGTCGGTTACAAAGAATAGTATGTCAAACAATACATTATTAAATGTGATATTTCTGAAGTTTTAGGATATTGTAAATTAAAGAAAATTTATAGAATTATCATTTAATTAGATGAACCATTACATTAAAGAATTATTTTAGATTAAATAAAAGAAGTACTGCTTAATAAAAATGCTGTTTAACGTATGGTTTTCTACATGGATGTATTGAATAAGAACTTATGGTAACGCGAACCGGCCCTTGCATGGATTCAGGTTTCAAGTAATAAACCCAAGTTTATTTACAGTAATAATTAGATTTAGTAAACAATCCTTGTAGAAATCCAAAAACGCACAGATACCTTCAATGCACTGCTGTTTTTTGCGGCAGCGTGAAAATTTTTGATACTTACTGTGCGCTGACCTTAGTCATGCCAATATATTAGTTTACTTTACTTTAGTTGACATCTTCCAAAATAATTTCAAATTTTTCAAATACATTCTTATGTCAGTTAAACAGACCAGCCTGGTCGTCTTCAAGTGATATTCTGCTTTGCATACTGAGAATATTCACAGACGGCAGTCTGTGAACTCCGGTCGATCGGTTTCCAAGGGCAGAGTTCACGTTAATTAATGACATCTTTTTCAAAATTATTTTAACTGACTTTCTTTGCTTGGTAAGGATCTTAAAATCACAGAGATACGCAATGTTCTCCATCTAGTCTACTTTTCACGTTTGAGTAAAGAAGAAATATATGTTTGTTTGTTTGAATTGAATACGCTCCGAAACTTCTCCACCGATATGAAGAATCTTTCACCATAAGAACCCTACGTTATCTCTGATGAACAAAAGCGCTAGAATATTAAATAAAAGTGTAGGATCCTTGTGAAAACTTCGATAATGTAACCCAAGGTGTGAAAAAAGAAACAAATAAATCCATATAAACCATACGCTGAGGGATTTATTAAAAATAGAGCATAGTGATGTATTTCAGTTTTGTAGTAGACATCAATACGAGTATCTACAAAAATCTCCGGAATGATGACTATGACTAACTAATACAGCTTTGTCACAATAACTAATAGTATTTTTTCTTGTTAAAATATGCAATAGTAACGCTGAAAAATCTGTATATTGTGTACGCTGCGGACACTATTGACAATATACCACAGTTGTATAAACATAATCAATATTTACAAAAAAGTCTGCGTTACCATATGTCTAATTATTACAATTATATCAGATGATTATGCTTAGTGTTCCGTCCAAATGGGAGCTATAAATAAGATCTGCTCTAAGTGTACCTTATACTGCCAAAAAATTGGGCCGATGAACTTTATCGTATGTGTTGTGAAAAAAAGTCTCTCCAATATTCAGCAGTCGCCTCAGACAATAACAAATCTTTGACAAATAATCATTCACTGTCTGGATACTTTTAACCAACATACGTGAACCTAACGCTCCTCCTCTTGCTTTGCTCGTCGTTGCACGTATCGTATACTTTGCTCAGACCAAATAATCCACAAAAGGAATGTTTAATTTGGTATGCAATTATTATATTTCACAGACAGTTTGTTAATTTTGTAGCATAGTGATTAGTCATATTAGTCATTGGTGTTGATAACGATGATTTATGTTAGCTATTATATAGGATTACCGTTAAACAGTTAAGTACTTCGTACCTTGTTATTATGTCTATATTTGAGTACAAATGACGTTGAAGCCGAATTGGAACGCCACCCAAATAGTTTTATGTGGTCAAAGTATACACTTTTACTCCTATAAGAGTTTTAGATTTTATACGCAACTGAATGCAGTACATTTTTGAACTACTTAAGCTGGTCTTAGTTAAGTAAATAAGTATCCAAGTTTGTTTGAATGTAGTACTTACATTAATATTTGTAGAATTGTTCTAAGATATAGGTATAGTTAACAAAAAGTATAGACATGCATGCAGAAACCTAGTACGAAAGTGTGCTGAAAGACACCTGAGTCAGCTTCTGCATACTGACTGTCTTCGATACATATGAAATTTTTAACGGTAACTATCCTCAGCTCAGAAAACATAATTGTGGTAACGCATTGTTGATATATCTTTGGCGAAACTGCTTAAAATCCCGTTTGAACCTGTGGTTAACCACTTCCACTAACTAAAGGTTACTATGTAAAACGGGGTAATTATCCCGTTGATAATTTGAATACCTCTTATACATTGTACTTAATTAGTAAAATATCTGGAACTCCAAAACCTGCCTAATCGTAGTGTACATCCCGTGAGTACTTATTATAATGTAGGTAGAAGTGTTTATCAAACACCCATACCAAATACGTTTTGGTCCCATATAATATATGAAGAGTCTTTTGTCATCTGCAGGGCACTATTTAGACGCCAGACTTCTAATGTGAATTTCTCTGTCAGAAATAGTAACAAAATAGCGCTTACACAACTACACCTACGATGCAGTAAATCTTCAAACGTTATTTCTCATTCTTACTCATCTTTATACGATTTGTGTAGCTTTGAATCTTGTAGACAACGCAAGCGAAGCTGCAGATGTCTTCGCTAGTAATACATATTAAAACGTATATACTATAGGTATTGATATACTTGTATTTATCCGAACACGCGTCTTCTGACCTCTGTATAATTCCATGACTGATCCAAGCATTTATTTCTGTAATTAATTTTAACCGTCATATTTGGAAGCAGCTTTAGGAATTTCATTTCGCTAAGCAGGCGTTAAAGATTTATAGTGGAAAAACCTATCTTTCGGCGAGTTTTGAATTTGAACCCGCATCTTCTAACAATCCGTGCTAATCGCTATGACGCCATGGTAGGCCATCTATAGGCACCCATCCAAGCATCAAATTTATTTCTCTTAGTTGATTTTAACCATTGAATGGGGATGAGTCAAAAGATTTGGTTTATCTAAGCAAGCATTAGCACCTAAAAATCATACTATAATAAATCTTAGGTATAAATACTAAAACATAACGCTCATTGTGAGTTTCAGTTATTAAAAGGGTAAATTTCTTTAAAATAAATGTAGGCAGTATTGTGGTTGTATAACATCATATTATGTCCGTATCCATATCCAACTGTCCGTTGATGCTATTTGTCCGTTTATCCATCTGTCCGTCTGACTGTGTGTCTAAAATAGCTCTTAGTTTGACATGTAGTTGTAGGTAGAGTAGGTAGGACTCGTGGAGACTTGTAACATGTGGAACACTCTTCCTTCTGTTGTGTCAAATAAACCAACATTTGCTTTTAAGTTTGCCAAGATATAAAAATATATGCCAAGATAATAAAATGGTGGTCACATCTAAGATTGGATTAGCTTCCCTATTCAGGACAAATCGATAACTTCCTAAATCAACTTCGTTATGTATTAATCCTACCTATACTGTGATTATAAACTCAAAAGGTTTATAAATGAAACTGACGTATATTTATGTCTCTGGGACGCAAAAGGTTAATCCTTTAACGTTACTTTCTAATTAATTTATTCAGAAAGCTTGGCATCTGCAAACCAATTCTATTTTTTCACAACGTTCAACTATCTATTCAGTTGCAACATCAGTTCGACTCCGTTGGATACTAACCCAAAAAGCTGTTCTACTATTTCTATGATGACAACTTGAAACGTAACGTCTTAAACATAAACATCTTAAACGTAATATACGATAATATTATTACCTATATAAAAATGTAATATACGGATATGCGTTAACGTCGCGGTCATGATCTATATAGTTAACAGCATATTAGTTTTTAATTTAAAGTTTATTGTAACAATAGAAACCTAACTTAAATAGCACAATCAAAAAAAGTATAAATGTCATCGTTCAGCTACAGTTCAGTTAAAGTTGGAGCAACATTTGGTTAGTAGAATCGGACCCAGCGGTTTGGCAACAATATCAAAGTCAACGGGTCATTGCCGTTACAAAGAATGGTAGTCGGTACCATGAAAGTACAAAAGTACCAATTTTCACAAGTTCTTTTACACTTTTCGGTGCTGAAATCGGTTCCATTTTGGGGTAAATATTTTTTTTACCATTTTAGTGAGCCTTGCAACTTACTGATCGATTGTCATTAACCGCCAATGATGATATTACCAAGAACTACTACTCTTCAGTTATTGCAGTGTAACGTGCTCGTCGGAAAAGATTTATTGAGTATATTGTATCCATTTTAGTTATTATTGCAGTTTCTCAAAACTTTCTGGGGATCGCATGAATTTATAAGAGGCAAGGCAAAATTCAAAAGGAAAAATTTTGGTTTTTTAATTAGATGGATAGCTCTTTTTTTATTACGAGTAGTAGACCTCAAAAATATGTATTATTGTGTAAGTAGCAGGCTACTGAATTGAATACCAGCGGTATTCAGGTATTTTATATTGTTCTTGAATACTACCACTAAACAATAAAAATTTACAACTACCTATGACTGTTTGAATGGACAGATGCGTGAATTTTAATGATTTGGGATAGTATTATTTGTATAAAGCATTTTAGGGTGGGCTTTTTTAAGGTTTTTGATTCAGTTTATTAGAAAAATTATCGCTGTAAGTACGGCCAACCTCCAGCTTCAGGCCGGTTTGATAACTTACTGAACTAAAAATGATTCAGTAAGTTATTAAACCGTTTTATCTTATTGTTCAAGTCGTAACGCCTGCCTAGTGAGACCAAACTGTCAAATTATAGGACAAATTTAAATGAGCTTTGAGGATGGGTATCAGTACTGCCCGCACACCCGTCGGAGTAGTAATGACCTCATAATAGACATCAGTGTCGTCCGATTTACCATTTAATCTCAAAAATAACCCATCCTGGAATGGGTTTTGAACCCGCGTCTTTTGACAAACCGTATCCTAGGCCACCGAGACGATACCAAATCTATCGTATTTAATGTAACATTACTTACATTAAACAATCCCGTGTCAATTAATCAAGTTAGAATCAAAAAGTAAGTAACATCTAAAAAACGATAAACTTTAGTGCGGTTTTAAATCCAAAAGCAAAATTATTTACTAAGTTTTCTATTAATTTACCACTATTCATGCCATATTATATACGCCTCTCTGCAGCCGCGAATTTTTTTCGCTATAAACTATAAAGACCAGACCACGGCAGTTTCAATGTATCTCGAGGGAAAATTTAAATACAATACATGGACGGGTACTGAACCATCGTCATCTTACAATCTGTGTTAATGTTATCCGCCCTAACTGCTAGGTTAGCGAAGCACACGTTCAAGCTTTGTATAATAAATAAAAATAACAATAAACTGTATTTTATTTCCTACTTACAATTACAATAACATTGCTATAAATATATATCATTTTAGAGTTAGCATTTAAATGGTCGCCTTTCCATGTGGTAACGGTATTGGTCCATCTTTGGTCTTTTAGACGCGTTACATGGCAAGCTTGGAATATATCTTCCTAATGGATTTTAATCCTCGTATTATGGGATAAATTTCAAAATTTGGTTTCTTTAACCAATTAAATAATAAAAACTTGGGAAATTCAGACACATATACAACGTGATATAACGTAATATATAACACTGAAACTACTTTTAATCCGCAAAACTGGCCATATGCGAAAAGACCTTTAGAAATTGGTAGCGATATTTCATATGCGAAAGTGTTTGTCGGTTCGTTGCTTGTTTGTTTGGCCTGCTTTTACATTCACACTACTGAAACAATATTGATGGACTTTGACACAAAGGTAGCCTGTATATCGTATGGAGTCACTATACATATACCTAGTGCAGCCAAATTTAAAGTTATTTTATTGGTTAGCTGGGAAGTAAAGTATTTTATTAAACTTTTAAATAACATTTTAAGTGATTATTACTACAACTGAAGCGATTTAATTTAAACTTCAAACACAAAAAGTGATAGCATCAATGATCTTCATATACATTTTCAAACTAAAACGAATTATGTAGGATAATACATTTTCAGGCCGGTGCAGGATGGAGTGCACAGCTTTCTTATTATAACTCCTCCTTCTTCGTCGTTCACTCTTGACATCGGAGTCGTGGTTGAAGACGATGATTTTCTTTAAATATTTCAGCGCTATCCATTGCGATCTTCTGCGTTTCGAGTGCTTTGGACTATGGAAGTTTCTTTTGCAGCTTTTATGAGACATTAGTCCGACACGCTGTCCAAGGGATTCATGATTTTTTGTTTCTTAATATGTCTTTAGCACAGATATAGACCTGTATGTATTGCAATAAAAGAGAGAAAATTACAAATTCTAGGATGAGATTTGAACACGCGTCTTCTGAGCTCGGTACAACTCCATGACTGATCCGAGCATTTATCTCCTTAAGTAATTTTAACCATCATATTTTTTTGGGGGCAGATTGCAAAATATCATTTCGCTATGCAGCCGTTAGAGATTCAAAAATGTACGTGTTTGTCGAGTCATCGTTAGTTAATTTGTTTGTTGTGAAACAACTTTACATGTAATTAAGTTTTCACTATTACATGGAGGTGGTATCGATAGTAACTTGATGAAGAAGCTGATACATCCATGAGTATGAAATCTTTGCAACAAAGTTAACTCAGGTTACATGGGGCGTTCCTTATATAATTAGGTACGAATAAGTAGGTACAACTCTTTATAAATATTCAAAGGTTCTTTTTCCATAGCTTTTGGCATTCCAATTCTTTCTACCCTTATCGTACCAGTCTAAACACTGAAGTAATAATATATAGAGTATACAGACAGCATCTCTACCTTAAGTATATGTCTGAATAAAGTTGTTTCGTTAATACATATGTAAGACAACTTATTAAAATTGTAGATAATTTACAGTACCTTAGTCATATGGTAACTTCCAGTCTGAAAGATAACGCCAATATAGAACGCGAGGCGCCTATAACAATATATTAATACGTAATTAATTAGTTTGTTTATTCTGCTTTACGCTTAAATTAGTGAACCGATGTTTACGATTCTTGCCACATAGGTATCCTGTAACGGGAAGTCACTATAAACGCAGGAAGGTCCGCGTGTGAAAGGTAGTTTATAATATTTGAACCTTATCCGTAAATACTTGGATGTTGTTACATCGATTAAAGAATTAGATTGCATTAGCTCTCATGTGTGTGTTTGTACGCGTCTCTTGACCCCGTCGAAGCCTGTGTATATTGTGGACTGGTTGCAAATAGTTCAATCATCAGCTGTGTTGCGGGGCCACAAATAATACATTTATATTTGTCAGTATAAATATCAAAAATATGAAATGGTCAGTTCGTACCTACATACATAATTAATAATACATCGAACCTTCTCAAAGTTGTTTACTGTAAAAGAAGTCAGTTTAACGATTTTTTCAAGTCAAGTCCTTCTCTTGATATTTATAAGGAAAAATAAAAATGCTCGCCCTTTTTCAATAAGCTAAGTTCTTATTCTATGAGTATGATATTTTTATATGTATGTATGTCATTGTATTATACTAAAAGGTATATATATGGAGCTAAACGAAATATAGTGAGTACATTCTCATTACATGGAGAATATTTTACAATTCAATTGTACGAGTATGTACATACAGCTTATCTACCATAAAGATATCTTAAACTTTTTACAAATCGTAACGCCTTTTAAGACTTGGGCATCCATTTTGTTTATACGGTCTGTGTAAACATTATATATCATTTTCTGTATTTCTTGTTTTGATTCACACGAAACTCATTTCAAGTAAATTTTAAAATAAATATTTAAACATGTAGTATAAGTTTGTTTTCAAAGGATCCCTGGAGTTAAACTTTAGTAAAAGTAATTTATATGTAACGTAAATAATGATATACATATTTTAAACAAAACATACCATTATGTTCATGCTTACATATCTTAGACAGGTAGGTAGATGTATTTATCAAACACCCATACCAGGTACGTATTGGTCCCATACTCGTATAAGGCCTTTTGTCACCTACAGGGCAGTGTTCCAGACAGTGTGAATTTCTCTGTCGGAAAATTCCAACAACTGTCTTAACCGGAAATCAAACCTACAAACATTCCAAAGCCACCACTACACCAACGATAAATCTTAAAACAATATTTCTCATCATTGCTCATATTTATTCAATTCATTTGTGTGGCTTTGAATCTCGTAGACACTTTCTATAGGCACCCATCTAACCATAATTTTTTTCTCTTAGTTGATTTAACCGGTGTATGGGGATGTATGCAACATTTGGTATATCTAAGCAAGCATTAGCACTTAAAATCATAATATTATAATAAAACTAAAGTATAAATACTAAAACATAACGCTCAATGTGTGGTTTCAGTTAAGTCTTAGGGTAAAATTCTTTGAACTAAATGTGGTAGGCAATAGTGTGGTAGTATATCATTATATCCCTATCTATATCCAACCGTAGGTTGATGCTGTTTATCCGTTTGTCCATCTGTCCGTCTGACTGAGAGTCTGGTAGAGAAGGTCGGTCGTCCACCGATAATGTGGAAGTCGTACTAAATAAGGTCGCAGTACTATCTTGGATGTATGCAGGTTCCATCTGGTCCTGCCGTATGCATGTCTTCAGCAGTAAAAGTTTTACGTCTCATGTGATGATAAATGTAGGTAATCCTTGTTAGAAAATTTTATTATTCCATGTATATCATTTCACATGGATGTATATATGTCGTAAAACCTACTAAGGAATTAGATTGCACTTCATTGTTCGGTACGTATTGGATTTAGTATGTACTAAGACAATTACCTTAACTAACTCCCACTACCATATAAATATACTTATTCCATCATCATCTTCACTTAAAGAAAACCAAGTTACGTATCAAATATACCCGCCTATCAAGTTTGACCTAGGGGACGGTCGCAGTGCTTTTTACTTCCATTCTTTAACATTAATATAAATTAAGATTGAAGAACTTTACAAATCGTAACGTTGGCATTCATTTTATTCACGGTGTACGTAAGAACAACCATGTATTAGAGTTTGTATTTCAGCTATAGTGGCTACATTTACGACAGCTTCACAACTTTGATATGAAACATTTTATTTAATCTATTGTTTCCAATCTTCATTTTCCCCCCTAACTTAAGGAACAATTTGATAGCGATATTCAATGCAGAACCACAAAACATCTTGACCATGAAATGCCTAATCATGTTTTTAGTTGCTACTGTAAGTTGTTAACCTTAAAAACACATATATATCCATCCATATGTATCCATCTATATCTTCACTTAAAGAAAACCAAATTACGTATCACACAATATAAACAATATAAACATGCCTATTAAGTTTGACCTAGGGGACGATCGCAGTGCTTTTTAGTTCCATTCTTTGGCATTAATATAAATAAAGATTGAAGAACTTTACAAATACGTTGGCATTCATTTTATTCACGGTGTACGTAAGTTCAACCATGTATTAGAGTTTGTATCTCAACTATAGTTTCTACCTTTACGACAGCTTCACAACTTTAATATGCAACATTTTATTTAATCTATTGTTTCCAATCTTCATTTTCCCCCCTAACTTAAGGAACAATTTGATAGCGATATTCAATGCAGAACCACAAAACATCTTGACCATGAAATGCCTACTCATGTTTTTAGTTGCTACTGTAAGTTGTTAACCTTAAAAAACAGTCAAATTAGTGATTGTGTAAAGTCAAGTCTTTTTCTTGATATATTCCAAAGAGAATAGAGGATACATTTCTCAATAAGCTGGGTTGTAATTATATATAGTTGAAAAAAATACTGTTCCGCTTGTGTACACCACACCACACTTTGTATTTATTTTAATAACATACATTGCAGCAAGCATCTCTACCATGAATAAGATCTTGTCCTTCGAAATCTGTGTACTAATGTCCGCTTGAAAGGCCTATAAGCATTTTATATATATATTTATTGCTTAAAAGTAAGTAGTAGCTTAAGATATCTTCATTAGTTTTCCAGCTAACTGTGACACTTAAGCTTCTTGGAAGACGTTGCACCCTTTTTATGTCACTGCGTGGAGGTTGTCTGGACTCAAGTTTTTAAGAACAAACCCAAGTATACGAAGGAAATTAAACGGTTATTTGTAGCATGTCATATCAGTAGTACTCGTACTAATAGTTGTGTTCATGGTTATTAACATTACCTATGTTAACATGGGTATTGAAGATCATTGACATTTTGAAATAAAGTTGGCGAAAGCTTGGCCTTCGAACACGCCATGAAAGGCTTCTATTTCCTCGTGGGCACAAAACACGACCGCGCTTCGCTTAAAAGCACGCTCGGCCTTCGGCCTCGCTTTGCTTAGAAGCATGCTCGGCCTTCGGCTTCGCTTCGCTTAGAAGTACGCTCGGCCTTCGGCCTCGCTTTGCTTAGAAGGGCGCTCGGCCTTCGGCTTCATTTCACTTAGGAGCTTACTCGGCCTTCGGCCTCGTCAATATAGCTCGGCCTGCGGCCTCGCCATTTTGACCAATGCCGTCATCAAAAAATGGGTTTCATCTTTCTAATTAGGGACTCTTAAAACCCCTAGATATCGATTTTCAGTCGGATCAGGCTAACATTTAAGGTAGCCGTCATCTTGAATCCGCCATCTTGGATTTTTGACATTTCAGCCAAATTGCAATTCCGGTCCCCTAAAACATTAGTTTAAAAACCCCGTACCTATCTTTCACGGTTGCGGCGTTATAAAGCATTTACATTTTGTATGGGTACGATCGTCTTTTGTTTGAGAGGTGTGTTTATTTTTTATTTTTTAGGAGATGCCCAGGGTGCTTGTCAATATTAGTTTTAGCACTTACCCCCTATCTCTTATAGTTTCCAAAACCCGTCAAGCTGTTCCATCAGAAGGTTCAGATTTAGCTCATTTCAGATGTCACTTAAGGACGTAAGACCTATACTTTCTACTTACAAAACCTCAGCGTTCCATTATGCCAACATCTAGAAAAAAACCAAATAAATTTTCAGGCAAAACATTTGTATGGCGGCCATGTTGAAAAATGACGTCATCAAAAAATGGATTTCATATTTCGAATTGGGGACTCTAAAAACCCTTAGATATCGATTTTCAGTCGGATCGGACTAATATTTAAGGTAGCCGCCATCTTGAATCCACCATCTTGGATTTTTGACATTTCCGCCAAATTGCATTTTTGGTCCCGTAAAATATTAGTTCAAACACCCCGTACCTATCTTTAACGGTTTCGGCGTTATAAGCATTTACATTTTGTATGGACGCGATCGTCTTTTGTTCGGGAGGTGTGTTTTTTTTTTAATTTTTAGGAAATGCCCAGGGTGCTTGTCAATATTAGTTTTGGCACTTACCCCCTATCTCTTTTTGTTTCTGAGACCCGTCAAGCTGTTCCATCAGAAGGTACACATTAAGCTCATTTCAGGTGTCGCTTAAGGACGTAAGACCACTGCCTATACTTTTCACTTACAAAGCCTCAACGTTTCATCATGCCAACATGTCGAAAAACTACGATGAAATTTCCAGAGAAAAAAATTGTATGGCGGCCATGTTGAAAAATGACGTCATCAAAAAATGGATTTCATATTTCGAATCGGGGACTCTAAAAATCTTTAGGTATCGATTTTCAGTCGGATCGGACTAATATTTAAGGTAGCCGCCATCTTGAATCCGCCATCTTGGATATTTGACATTTCCACCAAATTGCATTTTCGGTCCCATTAAACATTAGTTCAAACACCCTGTACCTATCTTTAACGGTTTCGGCGTTATAAGCATTTACATTTTGTATGGGCGCGATCGTCTTTTGTTTGGGAGGTGTGTTTTTTTTTAAATTTTTGGCAGTAACCCAGGGTGCTTATCAACATTAGTTTTGGCACTTACCCTCTATCTCCTTTAGTTTCCGAGAGCCGTTGACCAGTTCTACCTGGTACTCCACGTTCAGCTCTATTCAGTTTCTCCTAAAGTCAGCTACCCTAACCCCACATATAACCCTACAAAACCATCAACCCCATCACGCCCACTGGGAGAAACGATCCATTAAAGATCCAAAAAATCATATGTATGGCGGCCATATTGAAAAATGACGTCATCAAAAAATTAATTTCATATTTCGAATGTGGGACCCCAAAAACCCCCCGATACCAATTTTGAGCCGGATCGGACCAACTTTCAATTCGGCCGCCATTTTGAATCCGCCATCTTGGATTTTTGACACTTTTACCAAATTACCCTTCCAATTCCCTATGACATTTGGTCAAACACTTTATACTTATCTCAAACGGTTTAGGAATTATAAGCATTTACATTTTGTATGAGAGCGATCGTCTTTTGTTAGGGAGGCATGTTTTTTTTTTAATTTTTGGCAGATGCCCAGGTTTTTATTCATTTTTAGTTTTGACACCTACCCCCCATCTTTTATAGTTTCCGAGAGCCGTTGACCTGTTCCATCACACTTCCACATTCAGCTCATCCCGGACTTTTCCCTTTGGTTTCAGAACCCCCCCTACACTTTTCCCCTACATCTTCTATACCCCCCATTGCTCCTTCATACCGTACCATTTATGTCAGTCAGTCAGTCAGTCAGTCAGTGGTAATCCATCTTTATATAATGAGATGATGATGATGATGATGATGATGATGATGATGCAAGTTCCGTGCAGTTCTTAAACCTGGCTTAAACAGTTTTTAATGAAATCATACCATGACGCTCATTTAGGTGAACTGTTTGAATATTGTTTTCGCAAAGGTAAACGGATAATATTGTCTCTGGCATTCTAACAATTTACTATAACCAACACTGCAGACGCATAGACGTTTGTAAGCTAATAAACTGAGTGGATTTAGAGCGACATGTTAACGAGAGTTTATACAAAAAAACAGGTGAACGGTTTTTCTGCGGTTCTTGAATAGTTCGCCTGGGCAGGCCTGCTTTAAAGTTGTCATGGTACGAATAAACCGGACAGCTGTCTAGAAGTCCTGCTTTAGGAGCTCATAGTTAGGCCCCAGTAAGCGGACCTTTGTATATATTTAATTATTATTGAAAACTCCTTACGGGTGTGTCTATGTTACAAATGGAACATTTTATCATTTTATGGATGTATCATTTATTTATATTTTATTATTTTTAGTTTTACTCTGTATCTACTCTTAAAGTTTTCTGCATTTTGAAGTCTTGTCTCCTTTTATTTTATTTGGATCCTAGCGAATTGGCGCCTGCTGATATATAGGATGCAACTTGACTAAGGTGTTAGTAACATGCTGGTGTCTACATTACGTTGGTACTTACCGTAATCATGTCAGCATATAGACACCTCTCAATAGTTATGATCCTCATGTCGACAAAATAATTAGTCATGTAATAATAATAATTATAATTATTATTAAGTCAAGGATTTTTAGACTAACAACTTATTCCATGGAAACGTGTATTGAATAGCGTTTTGTCGCGAACTTGTACAACACAGCACACAGCACTTGTAATACATACCTATCTCTTTCACAAGAATCAGTTAGGTACTTTTAAAATATAATTGAAACAAATACGCAGTGCAGATATTTTGCAAATATTGAACATTTATTGAACATTAAGGCTGATAGTGACTGACATTATGAAAGTATGTAATGTCTAGTAAGTATGTTGAATAGTTTAAGTTGTCTATGGAGAAATGATCTATGGAATGGAACTACCTGTACCTACCGTACGAATTACTACCCGTGATCTATGGATGGAATAGTCTGTGCATTTCCATTCCACGTTTTTGTTTCTATCTATTGTTTTAATTGTACGTTTTGTGAGTGTTCGGATTGTATGACACAAAGTAATAAAATGATTCGTCAATCGTGTGCTTCTACTCCTTGTGTAGATGTAAGTGCAAGAAAGTTAACTCCCTAATTTATTACGCCTAGACATGTTTATATATATATATTATTTCGGGTATACTTCACCCACCATTCATTCTATGCTATTTTATTGTTGTTTGTGCTACTTTGCCATGTTATTATAAATTACATAAACCCATGCATAGGAGCGTGGGTTTATGTAGTGGTATAAAATAATGTTATCTTGAGATCTTGCGCCTACAGTTTCATTCTAGTTATTTTCTATTCACTTACCCTTATTTAGTTATTACATGCATGCTCATGAATTTGGTGAACCATCATAAGGCCACTAGGTTCGATACCTCACTTGATACAAAGAAATACAAGCATGTAAAATAATAATATATACATATTACATAAATGCATACCACTCCCATCACAATGTACACTGTAAGGTCACACTGTTCAACTTCACTGAAAAGTCGAGCCTGAGCCTGAGGTAGCGATTAATCCATTGATTATTGGATTGGATATTGGATCTTCATTACCCCCAGAGAAAAACTAAAAATATTTTTGCTTTAGATTAGGGTTGCCATCCCTAAAATTTGGCAACCAGGACAAGACGCGTGAAAACCCCGGATTTTAGAGCCCAGTAGTGCAAGTACAGTACTTTGTTGATTGTTAAATTTGATATACAACATCGATAAAAATGTGACGTTCATGATAAAACTGATTCTGTCAACTTCGAATTCATCAATTGACATGTCAAATATGACATTTATAAATTATATATCTCTCATTTTCAAAGTAGATAGGAAAGATAGCACACTAATTCAAGTAAGCAAAGCTCTATCTAGTATCTCTAAATGGATCTCAACTAATAATTTACTTCTCAATTCAAAAAAGTCAAAATGTTTGAAGTTTTCTTTGCCTACTGTTCCATATTTGGAGTCCAACGTTACGCTTGATGGAGTTAAAGAAATCAATATATTAACCTTGCCTTCCTTATATGTATTTGAAAATATAATGTATGTTCGGAAATATTTACATAAATATAAGTTAAATAGTGAACAAATAGGATAGCTGTACCTAGTTTTAGATTTGCGAAGACTAATAAGTCATTCCTAGGAAATTGTGTGCGTTTTTACAATAAAATCCCAAAACACATAACTGAGTGCTCACAGAGGGCAAATTCAAGTTGACTGTAAAAACGTTTCAATAAAAAAAAGCTTATTATAAAGTGTGACATTATATAGAAGATAAAGATGCTTGGAATACTCCACTTCTGGCAAGCTGTCACTCTGCCACCCATAAAATGTAATATTTGTAGTACCTAAGTAGAAACATTGTAAACATCTATATAAAAAGAATGTTTGTTACAAATTGTGTTATTAATCAGGTTTTATTTTTAGTTTTGGCCCAAGACTTTATAAATTTTTAAATCCGGACTACAAATGTAACCCTGCCCGGACACTCCTCGGATGCGCTCTAAACTAGGACAAATCCGGGAAACCCGAACGGATGACAACCCTTCTTTAAATGTACAATATTAAAGAGCAGTACGACCCTATCATAAACCCCTTTTAGAAATTTGTTTGCAATATAGATTTGTTTGAGATGGAACATTGTATATTACTATGTTATCACTATGTGCTATGAATTGTTCAATATTTCAGACAAAATTTAAAGAAGTGTGAAGGTGTAGGCTTGCTCTTTCACATCTCATGTCTGTTAATAAAATAATTCCGTAATGGAATTGATTAGACTAACAAAATTACTTGTAATGTGTGTATATACACCTCAGTCGATTGAAGGTCGATAGGTTGGCATTGGACTGTATGCAATATTGATTTAACCCTTCCTATACCGAGAATATTAAAACAAAAGATTTATGAATTAAATGCATGCAAATTTACATCAATGGCTTTGCGTACCTTTGATGTAAATGGTTAATGAGCTGATGAGAAAAGTAGTTAAAGCAAAGTTATATTTGTATCACCATAACCAAAATTGAGTAGGTAATTTTAGTAGCTTTATTCTGTACTATACTTCAGATCACTCACATTATAAATTCACAGCAGTATTCAGATGTTTAAATGCTTTTGTTTCAGATGGTTTCCTCAAATTTATCCTTGATATCTTCAGAGTCCCAAAGGGTTTCTTGAGCACTTTAGTAACAGTTAAAATTAATTTTATCCAATCACTTCTTTGTTTTATGTTTTATTTTTATTATGTTGTCATTCAGTGTTACCAACTGAGGCAATCTTATCATTTCTGCTCAAGATAAAAACTATTCAGTCTTAAAGTACACTGAATCTGTTGTTACACCTATCTATACTAATATTTTATTATTATAATTATAAATAATTCAATATGGCCTCAAGTGACCCTGAAATTAAGGATGGATTCACATTACCTGTTTGGATGAAAACCAAGCCGACAAGGTGAGAAATATATATTTTTTTACTTTGTTAAAATTACTTACTGTTATCTTCTAACCTTGATTCACAAAGACTTAATATTTTAGTATGTACCTTGTAGCCACAATTCCGACACAACAGTTACTGATATCTAATATGTATATATATATTTCAAATCTTTCACTCTATGAAGTGTGTGATTAGTTTTACAAATACAGACTCAGTTTCTAAATAACATCCCTATGTCAGCATGTTTCTAAGACATAGATAGTGCATACAACAATATTCTTGTGGTGTATGGTTTAACTACGTAACTGAAACATTAGTGTGTTGGTTAACTAATTTTATAAACATAGTATAATATTGTTAATATGGATTTTATTGCCATACAGAGAATACGACGATATCTCAAGGTCCTGGGTTCGATCCCTAGGTCGGACAGTTTTTCTGATAAAGAAATTCTAATCAGTCTGGTTCTGTCTGGAACAGTGCCCCATAGATGGAAAAAGGCTTAAAGTTAAAAAGGCGCCCTTATTACACTAACTAAAAACATATCAGGTGTTTCAAACACTGCTGTCTACACCTTCGAGGATATATATAAATGTGACTATTTCTTATGCTGTGTTTAAAAATAACATGTATTTCGTTATTTATGTTAAAGTTTTTTCCACCATGTTTGAGTGAATCACACCAGACATATTTTTTCCATTATATTATATTATAAATTGATGAACTTTAGTGGGCCTATATAGGGATTGCATAAATTGCAGTACAGGTCATTTTAACCACAAAATATAGTAATGTAGGTCTAAAAAAGTTTAACTGTGGGCCGAGCACGAAAATCTGCTTAAGTTTATCGTATTTATTATTTTTATGTATTTATTATTTATCGTATTCGTATTTATTTATCGTATCGTTGACGTATTCAGTACAAACTATGTGGTTATCTTTGCCACTATTGTACTAGATAAATGACAGTTTGTACTAAATATGTTAACGATGCGATTACGTTACACTTAAACAGATTTTCGTGCTCGGCCCACTGGCAAACAAACTCTTTCACAGTTCTAACACTCACCACGAAAAAGTACTTTATTAATTTGGGCAACTCTATTAAAAATGATGTGTGGAAAAATATACTTTAAGTAGTACTACTCCAGTGATATGATATCTATAATGTAATTATTAATATTATAAAGAGGAAAGATTTTTATGTAAGTATGCTTGTAACGAATTGGCTCAAAAAGTACTGGACCAATTTCAAAAATTCTTTCACCATTGTAAAGCTACATTCACCAGGCTATATAAGATTCATCATCATCATCCATCACCGCGCGGGTGAAACCGCGGAGAGCAGCTAGTAATATAATACTAGCTACAAATGACTACTGCGCTACGAAATGAATGCAACGCAACTCCGACAGCAATTTTGGTCACTAAAAATACTAAAATTGACTTCCAAGATCCCTAATCTCAGTTTGAGTTACATATGTACACTGCTCGATCGCTTCTGCGTATGTACGCTATGAAACTACCGTCATTTGTTATGATCATGTTCAGGGCCGGATTATCCATAAGGCGGATTAGGTTTTCCAACTGCCTAGGGGCCTCGCACCGACTAGAGACCCTGTGGGCCCCTAGCCAATGCGAGCCACGCACCAAGATATAAGAAAAAAAAATGTTTTCTAACTTTTTTTGTGGAAATTTGATACTTCCTCAATACTATACCTACCTACATCCTCAATTCTATACATAGTATAAGTATCAACCTGTTGATGGATGGGGAAAATAATAACGACGAGATCCATTTTTGTTCCATTATGGCTTCGCACGGTTTGCGCATATAGCCAGTCCTCAAGTTATATTTTTATCTAATAATGTGCCCAATCCGGGCGAAAATGGTCAAATATAGTCCATCATCTGTCATTGTTCATCAGTTGATCCTAAGTCAAGTGCGAAAAATAGATGTAGTTTGAAAAGTCAGCAAAAAGTTAAAGGAAAAGGGCCCCAAGAATTGCATTGCCTAGAGGCCCCAATAGGGTTAATCCGGCCCTGATCATGGTTAGGTCAGGATTTCAAATATATGCAGAGTTAAGCGTGATTGCTTCGATTTTTGCGTAAGTAGTGTGATATGCGCCACAGGGCTAGCCTCGAGGGAGCCAACATTAGGTTCAGTAGTTTGCAAGATATAAACAAATAACTTTATTAAAGATTGCATAAATTTTTATCTATCTTGATTTTTTATTCTTATAAATAGCCTTTTTTTGATAAATCCTGAGGTGTTTGCCAGTAACCGATAAGATAAGTGATAAGGTTATCTACCTACATGTGGCCATACCTACACATGACACTTGTACATAAAAATGTTTAATCCGCTATAAAACGCTTGATGAAAAAGTTATGCTACGAATTATGTCATTCTTATTTTGAAAATACATTCTCAGAATACTCAATTTAAATATGGCAAATTGCCATCTGCCACATATTTATTATATACCAACAAATACATTTAGTACAGATAATAAGTTATAGTGGCCTAATGGCTCTTTATAATTTAATTAAACAAGCCGTGCCCTGCGGTTTTACTTGCGAGATGAAAATGATAATCATAATCATAAAAACATTTTGATTTCTACTGCAGGCTTAAATTTCCGCCTGTTAAGTACTCATTGCTTCAACTGAATATACCCTAAATCAGGTATGGATCCCAAAAAATTGGAAAACGATTACATAATTAGCCCATTATGTTCCCACTGCTGGGACTCGAGCCTTCCTCTCAGAGAGGGGAGTATGGTATAATCCACCACGCGGGCCCAGTGCGGCTTGGTGGACAGGCTAGTAGCCAAGTTTCAGGCCGCCCGAAGGTCTTCGACATAGCCTAACACTTGTTGTCCTAAGACACAACCGAGACCGTCGGCTTAACGTGCCCTCCGAAGCACGGAAGCGGTCAGTTGAATAATGCCACTAGCGGTCACCCATCCAACTCCTGACTTCTTCAAGCGTTGCCTAACATTGTTGTTTGATTAAGATCGCCAAGTCAAACTCCGCTGAGAGCGTTTCGAAAAACAATTATGATGATAAACTAAATAATACAATAATAAAAACAAATTAGTGCCTACTAGTGGATAAGGATAAAATGCAGACATTTGCTATTATGTATGTTCCTATCCAAAAATATAAAAAATCAAATAATAAAATTTTATAATGTATTGTATTCTGCAATATTATTGAGTTACATACATTTAAAGCTAAATATTTTTTATTTGTAGGTCCTAGCAACGTACACCTATACATCATCATAGTACCAGATATTGTCAACCGGGGGGCTTGTCCTGACGTTGTGTTTGTTTGTATTTCACATTGACGTCAACAGTTTGCCAAACGTGATTTACCTTTTAGTGAGGAGCAACACAATGGCACAACAATAGCTTATGTATCGTGGGGAATCTCAACTTGTTATCTAAATATTATGACGTCCAACCTAATCGAATTATCTTTTTATGTACAAAGACACACTTAGGGCGCGTACCCACTTTGTCGTGACGACAGATAATCGTGTAGTTTTAAGTGTCGTGGTTTATATATATTTAATTGGGGGTGATCACATAGGACGACACGATTTACTGTCATCCTATGTGAACACCTTCATTTAAGTATATTATAAGCCACGACACTTAGAACTACGCGATTATCTGTCGTCACAACAAAGTTGGAACGTGGCTTTACACGACTTTACACTAAACTTACGTAGGCCTAAATAAATATCGTCCTTTTTCTGTCTTTTGTGTAGAAGGTGATAGAGATAGAATGACAATGTTTAACGCTAATTTAATTTCGTATAAAAACCATCTTTTTATCAAGATATTAGGAGTGCCTAGCGATATGAGGCGAGTCGGATAAGGTCTGACTCGGCAGCGGCTACACCTGTATGCCTTACGCAACACCACGTATATACGAGTATATATATATAAGTTTTATCTCATAACATCACCCAAAAGGTGATAGTCCTCAATACCTTCAGGCCTGCCCCAGATTTCATTACTAAATCTGTTTTTGTCGACGTAAATACTTAAAAGTGAAAGAATTGGGAAAGCTATTAGGAAAAAATGACGGTAGACGTGATCAGAGAAGGGCGCAGTAGGATGGTCTGACACGATTAAGAAGGCGGTGGGTGGTAGCATACACCGTGCGATTCACACAGCCTATGATCGCACTCAATGAAGACTGATTGTACGTGGTCGCGATTCTCAGCAGTGAGGGAACGAGGAGAAGAGAAACATACTTAATCCAAGAGCTCTAATATCTGTATCATCTCGGCGAAGTATTCTAGCTGAGATAGTCAGACAGAAAATGAAAGGTTAACTTTACTATGGCACTTAAAACCTTCAGAGGCAAACGTTTTAATACGCTTCACGTTA
The DNA here is from genome assembly GCA_917880725.1 of Selenia dentaria. Lineage (NCBI taxonomy): Eukaryota > Metazoa > Arthropoda > Insecta > Lepidoptera > Geometridae > Selenia > Selenia dentaria. The sequence continues at coordinate 14,704,746 of OU862893.1, read as the reverse complement.
AACTATAATTTAATAGACAGTTTAGAAACCTCATTCCATGTTTCGCAACCAAATTCTTTGTGTTAGTTGTCGAGGCCAACAAGTTCTAAGGTCTACAAACGGATTGTACTAATGGAATGTTCGTTGCAATGTCAATTTTTGATGTTGAGTGTACGAATTACTCGAATAATAGCGTGATTCTAGTGTGGTGTGTTAGGTCTTTGATCAAGGTTCGAGCGGTTTAAATTGCAAGATGGCAACCGCGTCGAGAAAATTAACTCCGATCGTGCAACCTACTAATCAGCAAAATCAGTCAATTATTTTTTATTACTTTATTATGGTCCATTATTTATTGTGATCCGTTGAGCCGTATAAATGTTTATTATGTGTAAATGCTTTTAAACTCATTTACGAGTAGCTAGTAAATATAGCAGCGCTAACGAGAAGCAGCACGAACTTAGAGGTCTTCTAAAAGTCGCGTACTATTGTTTATTTTTTATATTCATATTATACATAATTTAATTATTAGTAGTTTCCGTGTTCCAAGAGTCACTTTAGTCATTAACAACAAAGTGACTGCTTGGATATCGAAATCACCAAGTTAATCACAACTTTAAAACCCGAAGCACTTCTGGAATGGAATTCTCGACAATTTGTCTAGTGCAGACAAAACTGAAGAACCGATTGGGAAAAGAAGAAAATTGGTACATATTCTTATTAAATAACTAAGTTTATATGTAATTTAAAATAATTAAAAATTGAGTAAAATGTTACTTATCAATCTATACACCTACTATAGATAAATATTACGTTATAAATCAACCTCTGTTAATTACTTTTTAGTAGTTAACTAAAATAGGTATTATTTGCAAAATTTGTTGATTGTTTAGGGACACCCTAAACAAAAACCAAGGGGTAGGACTTTGCAGAGTCCGCCTTGGGAAGTATCACAAAACAGTACTTCAACCACGAAACAGTAGTGAGCTATCATTACTGCGTTTCCAGCGAAATATAGCAAGAAATTTAACATCTTATATCACAGGGGTCAGAGTGCAGTGCATTGCCATGCAGTGTTTCATATTCTAAATGGCACTGCAGGCCTAGACAAAAGATGTTTCTGTTAACGTTAACGCCAAACGTCAACTCCAAAATGTATGGCGTTGACATTAAATTTACCTGTGGAAAAGTCACATGACGTCGCGCTAAATTTGTAGACACATTTTTGTCTGTAGCGTGTGCGGAAACACGCCTGTTTGAATTTTGTCTAGGCCTGTAGAACTGTTATAGGTAAGCATGACGTGACGTGTCATCAGGCAAGTCACTTGCTGGTCGCGTCATCTATTGACATACAAAAAAAAAATATACACACTATTCACTTTCAGACTGAAAAAGACCACGGATTGGTCAAAACTTTATCGGTTATATCCGACAAGTATTACGAGAGTAATCCCATAATAAAATAAATATTTTTCAGTAAAAAACAAAAAAAAAATGTGAATCATAATGTAGTTAATTTTATGAGTACTTCCCGTTTTGTACGATAGGAGGTAACGGAGTTCTATTTCACAACATCAACTAATATTAGCTTCTAGCTAGTTTAAAGATGTCATTGACCCACTTCTAGACCGAGTCAGGTGTTTCACAATCATGTTTTTATATAAATATACATTTTTATTTCCCATAACGCCCTATTAGGATTAATTCAAAAGTTTATTTTATCAAGCGCGGCTTTAGAAAGTGCTAAAAGGTTTTAAAGCGGTTTTATTTTTAGAACCATGAGATATTTTTACTTATAATGTATACAGTACGACTCGTATCTATCGGCGAATCAAATAATTTTGGCATTGACATTAATTGATTGTTTTTCATTGTTTTTCACTTTCACGTTCCTGTCAAGGATAAACGTGACGTCATTGATACGAATGATCGATGTATTATTTGGCATTGTATTCATACATGTTAACATTCAGTCAATATCTTGAAAGTTCTCGATCATGCTTTATTTTCTGTACTTATCTTTTTTCGATGTGGAGTCACATTTCATCTGGTTTGTATCTTAGATGTCACTACAGTTGCGTCCCGCTTGGAATTATAACGTTGTTCTGTAGTCTCGACTAGCAAAGTCACTAAGCAACCTACTGACCGATTGATCATTCGATATCGGTTATATCGAAAAAAAATATAGTGTGCCGTAACAATGCGAACGACAAATACAAGTCTCTAGGCTCTTTACAACCGTGATACCGAGCGAAATAGAATTACCTTGGAATTACGATAATCATTACGCTAAACTTAACATTACGTTAATCATTATTCATATTGCAGTTACTGATCATAGTATATTTTTATACCAAAACACTGACTGCTTTTATTTCAAAATTTAACAAATACTATGTGATTGTTATCATATGATTTTTAAAGAACTAACGCCTGTTTAGCAAGATCAAACTTTACATTAGGGAGAAAAAAAACCTCGGACAGGATTCGTACCCACAGGAGTCTACCGACAATCCGTGTCCGACACCGTGACCGCTAGGCTAACGAGATGATCCGTCCGAGCATCAAATTTAACTCATAAGGGGACGGAGCGAAATCAATTGAACAGCTTGACAAGCTAAACCGAACCAGTGTTAACCAATCGACAAAGTGTTTGAGATGTCGCAACTCTCCATAATTTTTGTTATATATTTTTTAAAGAACTAACGCCTGCTTAGCGAAATAAAACTACAATTTTAGAGAGCAAAATTACACATTTTCGGACGGGATTCGATGGGTGTATTTGTCAATTGCGTTGACTTTTATAGTGGCAGGACTTTTTCGGAGTTCGGAAATACTTTGTGAACCTTATTTTGATAACACTTTTACTCATCGAAACTATTACTCGCTCCAAACAATTACATGGTACGATCGTATGGTACAGTATTGCGAGCTGTCCGAAATGGTCGAAATTATTCGCATTTATTATGAAAAATCGTAAAAATAGCACTTATGTGCGTGATGCTTATGATGCCGAACACTGATGTCAATATCTTTGACAGTAGACACTACTAAATACGTTACTAATTTGATCGATGATCGTTCGATTTACCGACCGAAGTCGGTTGTAATTGTAAAGTGATTTATGTAGAGACTTCAGGCCTTGGAAGCGGCCTGAATAGGCAATTTTCCACAAACCATTCTATAATTGGGGTTTTAATTATATCACTACTTTTCTTGTAATGGATATCATCACGATCTTCCCTGGCTTTAACCTAAGTTAAACCTGTCGAGTTGGCGCCGAACCATTTAAACGGAAACAGCAAACCAAGTCAAGCCAAAATATTGAAATAAAACTGACTGTTGCCACAACCACTTGCATAAATGTTCACCTTTAGCGGCAAACAAAGAATTTGTAGGTATATACATAATGATAAATGTCACTTGTTTTATAATATACTTATAGTAAGATTATAACTACATACAATTTTATTGGCACCACGCCAGTAACATAAAAAGAAAACATACGCAAAAAGTATGTTAAGAACCAGTGCGACTTTATCGCAGTCGTATAAACTCTAAATGTTAGTCGAAAGATTATAAATTATTATTCGCTCGCGTGTTTTACCAGTGTTTCCAATTGGTTCATCAGTGTTTGTCCCCAGCAACACGGTACCCTGATAAAATGGATGTAAATACCGTAGTCTCAATGATTTTCTACGTAGCTTGTGTAGGTACGTACCTACATGCCTATTTTTTGACATCACCCCACACGTACCGGCTTATCGGTCTTTGTTTTTATAACGTGCTAAGATAATAAAGCATAGTGTAATATCAATATAATAAATTATTGTTTTGTACCTATTTTTCTTCGTGGGGGACAGAATCCGTGCTATGATAAAGTTAAAGAATATCCTCTTCTTCTACGAATCGAAAGATGCGATGAACCCCTACTTACTGTTAGGCCTCTTGTGGCTGCAAGGGTCCGTCTATGTACCACCGCCACGTGCCAGATATTCTGCCTCGAATCAGTCGTATGTGCAAGCAAATGTGTGTTTGTAGGCCGGTAGGTAGGACAATGTACCTAGTAGTAGTAGCGAAATTACTGGATGAACAGAAACTAAACAAACAATGTCTCAGGGTGAAGAGCGCAGTGGAGTGTCACGCAAAATTACAGCTACGGTGTATAAGTACTTACCACAAAACGCACGACCGGATTACTTGGACGTGTGTTGAGTCGGAATGAATATATTCCTTACATCTCGCTATATTAAAGAAAATTTGTGCTGTTGCTACGTTGCCCTAGGTATTGCTATTTGAAGATGTTCATAGGATTATTTCTACAGTAAGTTCTTCCCAAGACACAACACGTGAGTAGCGCCGCGCCTAACCACCTTGAAGAGACGTGGCGCGGTGACCTCAGCGTGAGGCGGGCGGGATGTTCCATATTCCTCAACCATCAATGATCGTTCGCTCCCATTCGCGCGGGAGTGTGGGGCCTGTCGCTATCTGAGTGGTTGGCTTTTTAAACACCTTTTAAGGATGAGTGACTGCTATGATTATTAGCGGTTACTATAATAGTGGTTGTTTTTGAAGATCGAAAACACAATTCCTTGGGTAATGCTCTAAAAAAACCAACCCTGCAAGCCCGGGTTTCAAAGAATAGGGCTACGGTAACCCCTGCCTGTCGTAAGAGACGACTAAAAAGGAACTCTAAGAGCTCGGGTATAGTTGGGGCCCTAACTGTCTCATCAACAAACTCGAGGAGGACGGCGTCATGATGTGGCAATTGACGCCGTGCCATCTTCATTGCTTTAGAAGAAGATGAGTAATGCTCTCAGAGACGAGCAAAAAGGCAATATGCCAGGATGGCGCGTTCCTCAGGATATCCCGGGGCATCTGTTAGACAACGAGGAAGGCCACCGAAGGGGTTTTAGTGGAAAGTCCCACGTAACCAGGATGCTCCCTGCAGGATTTCCCCCGTAAACAAAAAGATATTGCTGCTTAATGTTTGAATAAATGTTCTTTCTTTTCTCCTTCTATTATAGTAGATCCAACCGTTTATCCTCTTTTTGACAGATCTAATTTGTCAGTTAAAGTGTTGTGACCAAGTGATTATAGTGGACACGATTTCGATTCATTTTTCTATCGAGTCTGTGCGGAAAGAGAATAGTCCTAGGAATGGCGCCATGACCATGGCTATTGGCCATCTAGAAATACGTCAGCCAATGGGGAATGTTGAAAGGGCGTGGACAGGCCGTCATGGCATGGCCATCTAGAAACGCATCAGCCAATGGGAAATGCTGACGCATTTCTAGATGGCCATGCCCAGATGGCGAGGCCACGCCGTCCGGTTACACCCGTGTAGTTTCCAAGGTAAGCTATCAAATTCTGAGTTATAAGTTTTCACTTCTATCGGCAATTCCTATGACTGCCAATTTTTTTGTCTATGGGTAAGCAGTAGTATTTTATCAAGGTAGTAAAACTCAATGGTCCACCGCCGTTTTGTATTTGTCACTGTCACTCGCAACAAGACGCCCGTGCTAGTAATTATTTGCTGAGTTTTATATTGGAACTATAAAATGCCGAAAGGATCAGTGCTGAAAGGACAGACGAGAGAAATGGTGATCAAGCTTCGTAATTACTTTGAAGCAGAGTATCAAAATGGCGGCCCGCTTTTACCATTGTCGCAAGTGAGAGAGCGCGTTGCGGCCGCGTTAGGTATTAGTGCATCTACGATTACAAAAATTACTACCGAAGCCTACGGAACAAGCGGCATGCAGGAGAATAAGCTTCGTACGCCGAAGAAAAAACGCCAACCACGTCGTGTGACTTCGGTTGACAACTTTGACGCAGACGCTATACGCCGTCATATATATAACTATTACTTACGTAAAGAAGTTCCAACACTTAAAAAACTTGTTGCTTCTTTGCGTGAATGTGATTTGTTCCGAGGTCAAAAATCGTCATTGGTAAAGGTCTTGAATGAAATTGGATTTACTTATAAAAAATCGGACAAACGCAAAATATTGATGGAGCGTCGCGACGTAGCTTTTGCTCGTTGCGAATTTTTGAGCGAAGCCAAAAAAATTACAGATTGGTCAAATGTTGTTTTCACTGACGAAACTTGGCTGAATGCGAACCACACAGTGTCTAAGAGCTGGACTGATGACACCGCTGCTTCCACTACCTCAGTACCGATGGGAAAAGGAGAACGTCTAATCATTTGCCATGCAGGGTCTGTGAAAGGATTCATGCCAGATGCTTTGTTGGCCTTTAAATCCAAAAAAACAGTTGAGTACCACGAAGAAATGAATTCTGAGGTTTACGAAAGTTGGTTTAAGGAAATGGTACAATCATTGGAAGAACCGTCAGTTATTATTATGGATAACGCATCCTATCACTCACGCCAAATTGATAAAATGCCGACCCAGGCCGACAAAAAACAAGTAATCATTGACTGGCTTCAACGACATGGTGAAAATGTTGATAACTCCTTACTAAAAGTACAATTACTAAATATATTACGAACAAAAAAACACTTCCCAAAACGATATGTGATCGACGAAATAGCTGCAGAACATGGTCATTGGGTTCTTAGACTTCCACCCTATCATTGTCAATACAATGCCATTGAATTAATATGGGCTCAAGTTAAAGGACACGCTGCTAGAAATAACACAAAACCCCCATTCACGGCAAACAAAATGGTAAATTTATTAAAAAATGCATGTGTGAAAGTAACTGCGGAAAGCTGGCAAAATGTAATTCAAAAAACACAAGAAACTATAATGGCAGATTGGGATAAACACGTGGCGATAGATTATATGAGTCAACAATTAATTATAAATGTCGGCAATAGCTCGAGTGACAGCAACGATGAATCTGATTTTGATTAATAAATAAATAAAAATAAAAGATTAGATTTCGTTTGCTTAAATTGGAATTGGGGTTGCTCAAACTTTACTATTTTCTGGTACCAAACGGCAGACTTTAATGTCTGCCATCCCCAGCGAGCAACACGGAAGGGAGTAGCCTTAGCTAAAAAATATTGTTCAAATCTTTCTGTCATTTCTTGCGGGAGGGGAAGTTGCACACTAGCGCAAAGCCGCACTATTACATACAAAACATACCTGTACCGATCCATTGCCGATCATACTCACACAACCAAATCACTAACACATAAAAAATAAAGCACCATTCACAAATCTAGCCCCGCCCTCACCCCACAGTATATTATCAAACTCCATGGTCCATGCGGACTTGTACTTTGACAGAGGGGAAACGCTGTGTATGCCTACTCCCTTCCGTGTTGCTCGCTGGCCATCCCAGATTTAACCGGTAACAGCTTCGTCAAGTATGACTTGTACTTGTAATCATCATAGTCATCATAACCTTGTTCTTTTTTGGATATACACCAGGAGATAAACACGTCTTCAAATAATGCTGTATGTTTTCCTGAGGCGCATCAATATAACGGTTTTACATAAAAATAAATCCGATATTATGTGCCGAGAACGGAAAACACCCGTGTAAAAATAGTTCATAAACAATATCGATATCTCAATCGTAACTTCGTAACATCACTATGTTGATAGCCATAGAACGTAATTTTTTAAAAACGTTTGTTATTTTATGGAATTTATAAAAAAACTACTGCACTTATGGACTCATTTTGTGAAAGATGATTATTATACGGGATCAAGGAGCAAATTTAAGCAGTTGTCATATTTTTAAAACCTCGCATTTATAAGTTAACTTTTGCGTAACATCGTCATGTTACGTTCTATTGGTGCTGTCAAAAAGAGGATAAACGGTTGGATCTACTATAATTATGTTTAAAAATAATCAGAATAATTAATTTATTGGTAAGACATATTACAAGCCAAAATAATAAAAGCATTATTATAACATAGTAATAGTATAGTCAATTATGTCAATTATGATTATATAAATTATATTATATACAAAATAATTTATTTAAATATCATTAGTATAATAATAGAGTTGCATACAACAGTATGCAGCACATGATGCTGCAATGAACAGTAGGTATGCAAGGTGTACTGTCTCTTTGTTACTCTTTCATGCAAAAACTACTGAGCTGGCTGAATGTTGAACATTGGTAACATGAAGATTGACGACCTGTTATAACACATAGGCATATTTTTATCCGAGGAAACGCTTTTGTGAAATATTCATGTTCCACTGGGCGCAGTTAGATTAGAATTGAAGAATGAAGTAGGTAAACATCGTACCAGGTTCTTGATTGCTTACTTGTCCTGTGTAGGTTATTGTTAGCAGTGTGCGTAGTTGGCACATCTCGGTGATAATGTGAGAAAAACTAAAAGCTATCGAATAGTTTTCAATTAGAGATACACAAAATACACTAGATATTGTTAGCGTTATTTGCATTTTTATTAGTATTCTGTAATGATCATTACTACTGTAAAAGTAACTCATTTGTAATCTAAGTAGCTGTAATCATAACGTTGCATTATTGTCGTGGCAGTCAGATCATGTTGTTATTCAAAACAACCACCTACTCTCAATACAATTACTGTCAATACTACTCTCCTCATGCATAGTACTTACTAAGGTAATTGTTTTTGTTATGATCAGATTCATCCATATATGTATAGTTAAAGTGTATCATGATAATATGCATGCCTTTAATAATAAACAACAACGCACATTGTTATAAAACGTACGTTCCTCAAAATACCTACCTTTTGAATGTTCATAATTGTTTCTTTCTTATATAGTAGAGTAGCGCTTTCAGAAATCCTTAGTTACATGTGGCGCACCAAACAGTACAATTCTAAGAAGTATCGGGTAAATAATGAAATGTCTTTGTGACAAATATTACTTATGATATGCCTAAGAAATATTGCATTCATAAAATACCATATGCATGCACCTTTCAGTTTCTATTGTGGTGTGAATTAATGGAAAGACTGAGTTGAACATTCATGTACAGAAAGCTTTCGTTCATGATTATTTGTCATCTCCGTTTGTTTTACAAATACACCTATCTTGTTTATAAATACTCGTATATTATACATGCGTCTCTTTTCAACTGCCACTAGGAAAATTCCACCCAGTGACTAACATTACAAGTTTAACGACTCTATGATTCTTATTTTACGTTTCGGATAATAAAGTGTCTAATTGTCACTGTCCCTGCCAACATCTGAAACTGCGTGCTTCTGGTGTTCCTACTCTCCCAAGCCTCTGGATTAAGGTGAATGACATCGCCAACCGAGCAGTTTTATGCGGGCCGATGTAAATCGAATTATTATAATTATTATATTCGCGCCAGGTGCAAAGTGGCTGTTACGCCCATTATTTCAGATACAAAGTAAAGTTAGACTGTTATAAAATTTTAAGACATAAATGAAATGAAATTGTTTACTAACCAGATTTTCATCTAAATTAGGTACATAATAGATACAATATATACAATACAGATTATATAATATGAACGAAATAATAGAAAATAATATAATAATTATGATGAGTACACGTCAGGTGATGGGTGTGTGATATTGTGCCCACGTCTGATGTAGTGAGCTGTGTTCCCATTTCCTCACTGCTTCCACCAGAGTGTTGGTGGAACGGAAGATAGCAGTGCGCATGGCAGCCGAACGGCTTCTAAGTAGCGCTGCCCACCCGGGTACGCGGCCCTCGCAGAACATAGTGCTCGCGCTGCAGTACCGAGGCAGTCACGAATAATAAAAAGAACATGTTATTTTTTAAGTTATTTATGCATAATTAAATATTTACGTTTATTGTTTTATTGATAAAATCTACAGAACAAAATGGTAACAACTGGAAAATCTGGACAGATTTGGTGGAGATTTCATGATTTCTTACTCAATATTCCAGAGTAGTATACGAATTTCAAATAAACGTTTAAATTAATTTTTTTCTTTATTATAGAATGAACTGGTAAAAAGTGTGTTATGTAAAGTTTTAATTTGCACGATCTGTGAGCCTTAACCTCTACATATGTACGTAATATAACGTCCCATCATGTGCTTTTCTTTAGAGGGGAGTGCCCAAACCAACGCTTGCCATTGGCTTAAAACGCGTGACGTCACACCGCGCTGTGTTTATTTTAAAACTTGTTTTCAAACCTCATTTGCAATAAAATCGTGATAAGATAAAATTCTCGCTAATGCCAACACGTATAAAAAGCAAACGCGCTGTACCAACGCTTTCAGTTCGTTTTAAAACTTTATATCAAGAAACTGTGCAGCGCCATCTCTCTAAAGCCCGTGTGAATTATTTACCAGCACCCTTCGCTCAGTTTATAAATAAACCTATCGGGATTGCAGTTGCACTCGGCCGATTTTAATCATCTATAGATCAAATTGAAGTATAGTAAATCTCACCATGTTTAGAAAGAGGACCGTCGTAGCTCAATTCAACAGTGTCATATCGTAAGTGTCATTCCTCCCTCTTACGTATTTAAAAACCTAATCAGTACAAGTGGTGATTCAGATAATGACAGGTTCATTCCCGCAACAATTAGCGATGCGTTCGTCAGATCGGCGAGTTGATATCTGGAATTTGGAACGATTCTTACGTTACGTGTCGTACGATGACTTGCATCTGATAAGATAATTTCGTGCCTACAGGGAGTTCGAGCCGTTCGCGGGTTCTCCTCCCGCACCGGAAGATTCTTTCTTCTACCTACGCTACCCGAAGGCGGACGTTCTCTTCGGCAAAACCAACCAGCAGGATCTGCCGCAAGTTTACACGGAGAAGAAGGAGGTGACGGCGGCCAGTGTTTACAACATCGTCAAGGAAAAGGACTGGTCGAAGCACACTAAGCCGTGCCAAGACGTGCTTCACGGCATCGCGCCAATCAACACAGCCGGTGAGAATGTGAAATGTATTTTAGTATTTGAATGAGTTCCATGCGATGCGATGGTTTTGGCATCACAATAATTTTCATGTATGCATACTAGGAAAGCACAGGGAGGTATTGTTATGGAATTGCCACCTAAACAACTTTGTGCAGACTGGTGCAAATATCGAATTCATTTGAGCGCTTGAGTTGAGGTTGAGCTGGCTGTGACGCCAAACACTTTGTCCGGAAAGGCACAAACTAATAAAATTAGGCATGAAATATGTTTCAAAAACAGGTCATTATGAGTTAATTTATACTTATACCACCATAATTCTACTCGAATACCCGTTTGAACATAATTTTGAGGAATATTGATGAATATTCGACAAAATAGATACAACTCTGAAATTTGGACGAATTTTGAAGACATCTCATGTTTTTTTTATTTCAATTTCAATAAGGTTGGTTTAATCGAGTCTATATCGTTTGCAACAAAGTATTGCTGCAGAATCTACGATATTTTACTTCCTGACAGATATATCGGCATTGTTCCAAGCGCCAACATCAAATGTAAAGTTTTATGACCGCTAGTACCTATGAACTGTTATCATTGTTGTTGAATCACATATTTATCATTATAGATTGGGTGCCAAAAAGTAATCAATCAGGAACTTGAACTCGTAACTTGTTAGCGATTCAAACGTTGACGAATATATTTGCTCGTCTCGACACGTATGGATCAAAATCAGTCTAATAGTTTCCGCGTGACAAACCAATATTTATGTCAATCAGTGAAACAAGTTTAAATGCTGGAGTATTTACGTATAAATTTCCAACTATCGGCTTAAGTATTACAATATTAACGAGAAAAAATATCAGTGACCAAGAAGTCTTGTTTTATAATGGAAATATCTCGGGTCAAATCGCTGGAGGTTCGCTTTGATAAACTTATGTATACTTATTTGTATACATATATCGTATGATACGAGTACGAGTACCAATAACATGTTTATAAACCATAAAACAGATTAGGAATTATACAGACCTATTAAACTTTTAGAGTTCAAATATACAAAGATATAAAACACAAAATATACACCTGCGCCGAAATATCGGGAACTCCAAAACCTGCCTAATTGTGGTGTACATCCCGTGAGTACTAATTATAACGTAATTATGAATTTATAATTTAGAAAAAAATAGAAAACTAGTTATTTGACCATCATCATCATCATCATGGAGGCCTCGTTGTGGCCTACATCCATTCTTGGATGTAGGCCTCTTCCCTCTTTTTCCATTCCTGGCGATCTTGTGCCCTGTGCATCCAGTCCCGGCCTGCGTGTCGCCTGATGTCGTCTACCCAGCGCTGCGGTGGGCCGCCTCGCCCTCTTGTGTCGGCCCTGGGTTTCCACTCAAGAATTCGCTTCACCTATCGATTCGCATCGATCCTCGCAATGTGTCCTGCCCATGGGCACACCACATTCCGAGAATGGATGCAAACCACTTTGCCACTTTTGCCACTTTTTCTTCGCTATTGCGACCATTATGTCACCCACTCTAGTCTTGCTTCTAATCCATTCATTTCGTTTCTGGTCGCGCAAGGTGATACCGAGCATAGCTCTCTCCATTCCTCTCTGCGCGACCCTGAACTTGTCAGCTAGTGACTGACATGGTTACTGTACCATTATGTGAGCACGGGCATGACACACTGTTCAAAACGAGAAACCTACAAGAAATAAAGACGTTATACAGCTTTTCATCTGACTAGCGAGAAAGTTATAAATACAAAAGTAACTAAGTAAAAAACTAATACTACATAATAATGGAACCTAATTGAGAACATATTCTTTAACCACACACGTTGCAGTTCCTGGAGGTTGATTTCTGCGAAATCTATTGTAGTATTGGACAATTATGGCGAATCGCGAGTCAACGGAGTAACTAGTTGAAGCGCCAGCGGCTTCGCTCCCTTGGTCTTGGTGTAGTAACTTTTTTATTTATGAGCCGATCGACATGAAACAAACACTAAATGTTAAGTAAAGCTTACCACAATACATTAGTGATAACCACATCTAAATCGGATATTTCTAAGATTAGCGTACACAAATGCGCAAACAGACAAAAATTATAACAATCATTGTTTTTCATTCTATTGAGGAGGTGGTGGTGGAGGAGAGGTGGTGCTCAGTTCGACTGTATGTTTTTTTTGAAATAATATTTGTTACCTCATAACTTTCGACTGGGCGAACCGATTCTAAAAATTCTTTTTTTGTTTGAAAGCTGGTGCTTCCCATTTAAATTTCATCAAATTAGGTCCAGTAGTTTTTGAGATACACTCCAATAACTGAATAGAATGGAAGTCGGTATAACATTTTTCAAATTGTACTTGTAAAAGTCCCAATAATATTTTTCCTCATATATATCTTCCATGTACACATAGTGATCCGTTACATTTTTATTATGTATAGATATATGTAATATATACCCTATATATATACATATACATAGAAATAATACAAATGTTACGTTCTGATCTATTCTGATCGATTCTGAACATATTCTAGTTAAATGACTAGAGTTTAGTATTTAGTATTTAGCAAAATATTAATGGAACTGTTGTTTCCCAGCAAGCTCCATAACAACAAAGCCTAAGCCAGCGGGCACGGACGATGGTTTCAAAGGCGAAGGTGCCGCATGCGGTACTTCCGTTGTTAAGGTTAGTACTTTCTTCACATTATCCTATAAGATACAGTTTTTTTTCATAGTATAAATAAAAATAAACCTGTCGGTGGATAGCTGTTCAACGAAGTTGCTCATTATATCAGTGCTGGCGCTTAAACCTGTAGATTAGTGTAGATGTTAGGGTCGGATAGGCGAAGGATTTTGAAATATAATTTCATTTCATGAAATCCTTATTGTATTTTATATTAAAAACTGTTTCGATGCTGACCAGCAAGACCAGGAAATTTAAAAAATATGATTGGTCGGAATCTCTCCCTGTCAAAAAACAATTCCCTTTTCGTTGTCGTCTTTGGTGTCATTCAATCATTTTATTTTACAAATTTCCCATATTGCTGTTCAGTATCGATACAGTTTTTAATATAAAATACAATAAAGATTTACTGAAATGAGATATGATGTGATTTGAAATTATATTACATTATCCCCCTAACTACAAATTACTTTCATGTGTGAGTGCGGTTCATGCGGTTTTTTGTTACGTTTTAAGGTTTGACAATTTGTTGATTTCGAGCAAGAGCCCATCATAACAGAGTACGTGTATACACACTGTAAGGTTGAGGAACTAGCTTATTGAGGTTAAAGCAATTGTGGATATGTGGGGACATCTGGCCGCAAATGAATCCGGTATCGCCCGGTAATGCGAGTCAGGATCTTACCGGTATTGAGAAGCGACCTGAACTGATTTGCCTTTCGAGGCAAGAATTTAATAGCTATAATCCGTCGTACGATGCTGATGTACTCTTGCAGTTTACATTGCAAAGTAGCCGTTGGGCGAAGACATTCTAAAGCTCTTCATTCCTGTTTTTTGTAAACATTATAGGTGGTAGTACGATTCTAATGCTAAAACCGTAGTGTAATCCACCTTAGTGACCGATATTTCGCATCTAAGCAGTTAAAGGTAGCGAGTGAAATTCCCGAACGAAGGCATAAATGTTTTTAGATTCGAAAGTCATGGTAACAAATAAAAATACGAAGAACGAAGTGTCTAAAAAGAAATTTAAAATTTTATTATGAGCAGGCGTTGCGCTTCAGCATCATGCTAGTGATTTTCACACCTTCGTATAGACAAGTATTAGAACACTATCCATAGTTATGGTATTATAACTCCATATATCTAGGTACTTTATTTTTTACGACTTTGTTGTAGCTTAGACCTTAATCGAGTGTGCAAGGTTGCCAATTACAATCATCATAAATAAGTATAAGGAGGTGTTCATATACGATGCAACTATGATAGACCAGTACATGATCTGCGAAAAACAGCTAGCAGTAACTGGATGTAGACAGCTGGTGTGAGCGTGATTGCATTGGCTGATTGGCTGTTGTACTTATGTTAATAACCTGTGGCAGGGGGTATGTTTATCTTCACACATTCACGTGTGGTATCATACGCGATAGCACACGTGAATGTGTATATGATAGCCTCACGAATGTCATAATAAAATAATCTGTATTCTGTTATTCATCATATTATAGAATAAGTGCATGGAGAAATATGGGGTTTAATTGCATCACTAGTAAAATTAATGTTTAATGTTTACTTCCTATAATGATTGACGAATTTTATTGTGTGTTTGATTTTTAATTCAATATTATGATTTCACCTTATTAGTAGTTCATATTATTAGATGATTCCACATTCAGGTCATTTTGTTTTTCTGTAATTACTGACTCTGGAAGACCCATATTCTTTTACTTGTTTACCACCCCAGTGATTTGAGATAGTTACATTTTCTCTTTGGAGCCCTTTTGGGGTACTGTGGCCGTAGAACAAACAATTTGCGAAAAAGCATTCGTATCGTAAGCGTTAACGGGTCACGCTTCGGCGTACAAACTATGAGTTATCTGTGAGTTGCCTTAGATAAATTACAGTTTGTACTGTTTCACGTGAACGACACGTTACGTTACACTTACGCAGTTATTCGTGCTAGGCCCACTGAATGCCTTAGTTAGCATGTGAGTCAGTGAATCGGGTAGTCAGTCAAAGTGGAAATCGTTACAGGTGACTTTGGTACCCTGTAACCGCGATGTTTTAAGCACTTATATTGCATTATATATATTGCGCCAGATATCGTTTTAAAAGATTATTTATCTATTAGGTGACCAATGCAGGTTCATTGTAACATTGTCTGAATGTCAAATACATAGTTTGTTATCTTTTGTGGCGGAATACTAAATATTGTAAAGTTTAGATACACAATCATGCAAGAATAAGGAATATTAGTAGTAAAAGCAAAATATTTATATTGAGCTTCTATTATTAGGTATGTTAATTATTTAACGTGATAATGGCACCTGTATGGAAATAATATTGTGCAACTAATTTAGCTGTTCAAGATGTATCTTCTATATAAGATAGTGCTTTGTCATATTACAGAAGATGATAATTTACTATTTACTGTAATAGAGGAAGATTGTAATCCTATCCCATAGTCGAGTTTTCTACAGCTTTCAAGCAGGGTATGGAACAGACCAATACTTATACCAGCTGTTTATTACATGGCGTACTAGAAAAATAAATATTATGGTTTTGGATTCTTAATATCTTCATACTTCAATGTAAATGATGATTTTATTTATTATCTGCATGTATGGACACAACCTTGGTTGCAGTTTTAGAACCTATGTATATATTACCTATATATATTCGTGGCAAGTCGTGCATGCAATTGTTTGTAATTATCAATATTAATGTGTAGATTATTCCTAAAATAGGAGCTGGCATGCAAGCATACAAGGCCACTACACTTGCTCTCTGGCTCTTGCACCGCAGACTATCGACATATACAATTAGACTCAAACAAATGTAACGTAAAACAGTATATGCTGACTCTATCAACTTTTGGATAAAAGACAGAAATAGAATGATGTTTTCAATTTTGTTTAACTGACTTCAAAAAAGGAGGAAGCTTATGTTCGACTGTATGTATTTTTATGTGGCTGTTCACCGATTTCTCCGCCGTTTGTGGACAAATTCTCTAAATTCTCTTTTTTGTTTGGTATATTATACTTCCGGAAGTACCACCTCGGGGTGGTCGCGTTTAAGTTTTATCAAACTGTTTCGCCTATTTTGATGATATCATCATTAACGGTGCATGACAATCGATCAGTTTAGCATTAACCGATTAGCAAGGTAAATAAAAAGGGTGATTTTTTTTTAACTAAAAGATGGAACTGATAATAATTCGGAATAAATCGGTACTATGCGCACAATATTGTGATAATAGGTACTTTAGCACTATCATGGTACCGACTTCAACAAGTTATTTAGCGCTAGACGTGTTTTATACGAAGTGAAGTTATCGAACAGAGAACCAAAGTAGTCGACATAGCTCAAAGAATAAGCAAGCTGAAGTGGCAATGGGCTGGCCACATTTCACGAAGAACCGATAGCCGCTGGAGTAGACGAGTTCTTGAGTGGAGACCACGTTTAGGCAAACTTAGTGTAAGACGCTCTGCAGCCAGGTGGAGAGACGACCTACGGAAGGCGGCAGTAACTGGATGCAGAGAGCTGAAGACCGAGCTCTGTGGCGTACTTTAGGAGAGGCATATGTCCAGCAGTGGAAGAATGTGCGCTGATGATGATGTGTTTTATACATTGTACCTGCAAATGCTGTTTCGGTTAATGTGAAAGTTCTCTCGTAATGTCGCATGTTCGTTTCCAGGTGGCACACCAGATGATATCAACGAACCGCACACCGCGCGGCTTCACTGTGGCTTCTCCGTCTGATGACGCGGTCGCTCCTGAGCCGCATCAGTACAACTACTCACACCGACGCGGGTCCAAGAGCCTCCCCGCCACCCCCGCTCACTCCCCGCCCGGCAGTCCCACCGCTCGCAGGAGAATGAACGCCAACCGGTGAGTTACCATTCCCACTCTCAGGCTAGAAAGATGAACGTGGATAATGCAATCATCATGACCACAATAGGGAATATCTTCTTCTTAGTCACTACACTCTTGACAGAGTGGTCGTGGTCGTCACATCAGGAGTGGTGGCTCGCCTCACAATCCGTCGCCATTCTTCTCGCACCACTTCACACGCCTTCCTGGTACATTCGTGGAGGAGACCATCCAGAGCAGCTCTTACTTTATCCGTCCAGCACATGGGTGATCCGCCGCGAGCTCTTGTGCCATCCACTTTTCTTTGCACTACAAGGCGTTTTTCAGACTCATCTCCTTGCCGCGAAACATGTCCGAAGAAGCTGAGAATGCGTCCTTGTACGGTGGAAGATAGTCGTTGTATAGGGAATATGCAAGGAATTTTAATTTACTAGATTCTTTTACTTTATTGTCTTGACGTTACACCTAAACCAATATTTCACCACGTACCTAGTTTGTGTTTAATTCGATAAAATTATAATAAAAAAGTGCAAAATGATGCAGCGAAATTCAAATTTGCGAAACGCCTCACTCGAATCGCATGACGTCACATGGGCATGCGGCACGCCCGGGATAAATCTTATGGCATGCTGCATGCCATAAGATTTATCGACGTCGTTCTTCATATTACGCATATTTAAAAAAATGTTTTTATTTATATTTCTGTATCTAGTGTTTTCCATTATCTAAATTGCGATAAACAATGAAACAAAACCCTTAATTTAAAACAGTATATGCACATATTAATTAACGTGGCCTGTGACGTCATCTAAAGCGGGCGAAAAATGTGGGTGTTCAAACAGGTCAAACTAAGCGGTATTTTATATATTATTTATAAAATGTAATTGTTAAAAAAAGTATACAGTGTATTCAATTGAAAAATATGCATATTTGCTATAACTACGAGTGCTTCTCGGCTTTCCTTCTCATCCTGAACCACTGACTTTAGATACAAAGAAAGGGCTCCAAGTGAGAAAATTCTGATAGCGTCGTATGTTGGCGAGAGAAGAGGTTATGGTAAACTTATGGTCGTGTTGTGTTGGACGTCCAATGGGTGTACTAAATTACCTTCACTTATGCAAACGAATGTTAACTAATATGTTGATACATTTGTCACCCAAAGGAAATGATTCATTCTTCAGCGAATATTACCACATGCATGGTGATAGAGTTTATGAGACAAATACTTTGTAGCGACTTTAATTACTGTTCAGAGGAAGGCTCGAGGACCAGCGTAATGGGCTAATACTAATAGCTTCTTTAAATAATCCTCTCTCATTTCATAATGTGTATGAGTTCTCAATTCTACTCGGAATAAAGTTGTATAGCCAACTGTTTCGTCATCATATCAATGACTGCCAATTGTTTATTGCTTCGCGATGACTAACCAAGGTATTCTAATATCTAATAACATCATAACGATTATACGTTTTTACTTGATTGTTTGTATCATAATATACATTTTGAATAAACATTTCGCATTACTTGGCAAAGTGTCGCTTACGGATAGACGTGAATCTAAGTCTGCGAAGATGATGCTATCGAGCGGTTTCATAATAGTTTATTTTATATAGGGTGTTTCGTAGAGGGACCGACAAACCAAATGAGTGTGTTCGGGGGACCACTTGGAGAATACAAGTTGGCCAAAAAAAATCCCCGACCCCCCAATATGTTTAATTTTTTTTGTGATCTCCCCTTTTTCTCCGAAATTGTACCTATTTACCACCATAACATTTGTAAAATTTGTAAAAACTAAAAACATCCGGTCTAAAACATACTTTACAAATGTTATGGTGGTAAATAGGTACAATATTGGAGAAAACGAGAAAATTCACAAAAAAAAGTTGGGGTGTCGGGGATTTTTTTGGCCAACTTGTATTCTCCAAGTGGGCCGCCGAACACGCTCATTTGGTTTGTCGGTCCCTCTACCAAACACCCTGTATAACAAAAGCTGCGCCCCGCGGTTAACCCCGCGTGGTGTTGGATGATGATAATGATGAAAAGTATCCTATGTGATAATCCAGGCCCCATCTACCTCCATATCAAAATTGAGCAGTCGTTTGAGCGTGAAGTAACAAACATACAAAGACACTCACAAACTTCGACTTTATAATATTAGTGTGAATACATTGTTGACTTAGCAGTGGCAGTGGTATGCCAGTTTTCACAAAATATCAGCTGTTAAGGAAACTGTAACGATAAAAATAAATTTATCCGAGGGCTTTTTCCACTGTTAAAATGATTCTTGTCCCGGTTCTAACTGAAATGGCTATGCCATCCTTTCTGTGTGAACGTTCTGCCTTAACCTTGTTTTATCAGCTGTACTTAGTTACGAGTACTTACCTACATTAAAATAAATGACAAACAAGCTCAGAGAGTAAGAAAGGTATTTCGATCTTTGTATTCATGTGAAGGTTGTGGGTGTGTCTCATAGTAACCGATCCAGTTTTTGGTCCCCTTGACATTTTATAAACATCTCGTTTATTACGTTCGTTTTGTTTATTTCTGATGCCGTTTAGGCACAGATAGTTGACTACGAAATGAACTTGAACTTCACTGTAGTTTCGGTTATTAGTACCGAGACTTCGATTCAAAAAATTTTAACCATGAGGTTTTTTACTTAATGAGTTTTATATTTATACACGCATAACTTTTTATTGGATCGTCCGATTTGATGCCGTCGGTTGTAAACTTTTTAAAATTAAGGTGCAAGTTGGTAGCCGGCTACATGAAGCCGCAGCTAATGACGTGCCGCAGCGACACTACTGGTTTCTATGTATTTCTATGAAATACTATTCGTAAAATCCTAATTATAATGTAATTATTAGGAAACTTAAACTTTGAGCCGTGTAAAGGATACATGTTAATGTTAACTTCGTGGTACGTCTACCCTGTATTCGCGTGGTATCGTACGTGACGTCACCTGCCGGTCCCAGCAGAATACCAGCGCTGATTGTTTACAATCAGCATTATGCTGAGTTGGGATCGATTTTGTGACAAAATTATAGGCGTGTTACTGTCTTTAGTCTTAATTACCTGCTGTCCTGATCTTATTCATTTGTACACCTGTATTTTGACACAAATAAACATTTCTGTATTTCTGTATTCGTAGTTAGCGACACAAAGTTAGAGTCGCGTCGTCGAGCGGCAGACGACACTGTCGCCCGACCGCAGATCAGTAGTGCCGCTCGCGGGTACCAATCTACCTAGTAAAACAACTGAAAAGCTTTTAAACTAAACCTATCATATCGCTTTTCAAATGATTGATGCCATCTGCAGTTGCCGTCTGCAGGCAGGTTCAAAATCATGACTGCAGCGACATACAGCGACGACACGTTGTCTGTTGCTGCTAAGTGTAGCTGGCTACCAACTTGCATCTTCACTCTCAATAATAATTAAATTATTTACGTATATAGTTGCTAATAATAGCATCTATGTACCCAAATAAACTATAAAGTTTCAAAGATAGCTGTAGCACGAATTATAAGAGTTTCGTGGATCAGTAGCGAAATTATATAAAAATTTCGTATTTTTTATATAATTAGTTAAATATTATTGTGTTCGAGAAATGTATCGTCAAAAGGGTTTTATACATTACGATTTATTTTATGTAAATCTTAATTTACTAACGCTTAGCCCTTAGGCATCTTTCGCCGTTATACTCGTATTAACTCCTAAATCTTTTGTTCTAAGCGTAAATAGGATGCAGAGTCATTTAGGAAACATAATGTTAAATATTTTATTAGGTATACACATTTAATAATATAAGTTAAGAAAATAAAGTACGAAATAAACATAATTTAATAAACATAATATATGATTTCTTACATAAAGCGTCCTCAAGACGACACTCATAAATATCTCCCATATCACAGAGATTGAGGTCACTGTGTGGGTTTTGATCTTTATAAATAAAATTCATGTAACTTTACATAACAGATGTGTATTTTTATTTCTGCAAACATTTGCAACAACCATTAAAGATATATTGACCTCGACAATGACACGTGACAAAGTTCGGCCGGTAAACGAACACCGAAAAGTATAACGTAACAGATTTTATTCATCGGTGCCTTCACTACGAGCTTTTGACGTGTAAACTCTGGCTGCACGCACGAAAAAGTATGAGTCAATGTCACGTTCCGCCCGAGTCGAGCGTGCAAGCGAGAGCGGGGAACAAGCGATAGAGAGGCACGATCAGCCTGAGCGTTCGGCTTGTCTTATGACATTATCACGTAAAATTGTCGTCCGTAAACTGACTTTAAACAGAACCATTTTTTTATGTCAATCAATTACCAGACGAGCAAGTCGCTAGCAAGCGTTACGCTTGCTCATAACAGCCATTCGGAATTATAAAAACTACAACTCAATACTTTGCATGGCAATGTACTGCACTCGACACCCTGAGATATAAGATGTTAAATCTCTTGCCCTCTTATTTCGCTGGAAACATTGCCCTTCAACGAAACATAGTAATGTTTGCACACTACTGCTTCACGGTTGAATAACTGGCAAAGGTGTGGTACTTCTGGAAAAGTTCTATACCACTATAAACAAAACTTTAGTTGACATTAGGTTATCTGTGATCAAAATATAAACTTTTTGATACGTGCTTGTAACGTAGTTAGTTACTTATCACGATAACTGTACTTTTTGTACTGTAAATATAGTTAGAAATAATTAGTTACAAAAAAAGGTTGTCGGGAAAGTTGTATTACGGACGATAATCTTACGTGATAACGTCATAAGACAAGCAGAACGCTTAGGCGCCACGTGACAATGAATCATGCTTTTTCGTTGGTGCAGCCGGCGTTCATCGATTTATAAAACGTTTCACGTCAAAAAAATTGTGTACAATAAATCATTTTATACAGACTTCCAAAAAGGAGGAGGTACTCAATTCGACTGTATTTTTCTACCGACTTGAAAAAAGGTACTTTATTAGATGGTTTTATGTTTTTACCTCATAACTTTTGATAGGGAGAACCGATTTTCAAAATTCTTTTTTTGTTTGAAAGCTGGTGCTTCCCGTGTGGTTCCATTTATCCACATAAATTTTATCAAATTCGGTTCAGTAGTTTTTGAGTTACACTCCAATAACTGAATAGAATGGAAGTCGGTATTAAACTTTTCAAATTGTACTTGTTCGTTGGTGCAGCCGGTGTTCATCGATTTATAATACGTTATCACGTCAAAACATTGTGTACAATAAATCGTTTTTGTGGTATTTTTTCATTAGGTAAGTGTCGCAAATATAGACTTTGTTGTAGTAGGATAATGTTCGACGACTGACGTCACCTTTTGTTTGTGTCTGCTTTGTAGATTCACAGTAATTATTATATTTGCATAAAGTTAGTCACGTTTTGACTCACGACAGTCGTGGCACGAGATCTCGCTGTTGTTCCTATGTGCAATGCAGCTGTCTTTTCACGTGCATGCAAAGTTACATTATGTACAGTGTACGGATATACGTTATTATTATGCAAATAAGTTTGTTTCGAAGTTTTTAAGTCAATTTTGACAATAATTGGTAATTTGACAATTACCGTAGCAGCAAGGCTTTAGATGTCAGATCTATTGGAAGTCCTACTAATATTATAAATGCGATAGTATGTGTTTTTGTTACCACTCAGCGCTGAATCGGCTGGACGGACAAACATTAGGAATGAATATAGCTTATACAAGTACACATGATTAATCCATCAAGTGTCAAACCTCCAGACAATAGGAATTTCATTGTTATGTTGACTTTGACACATGAGAGGTTAACACATAAGGGGGCGTTCATAAAATACGTGACATGTTTAAGGGCGGGAGGGGGTCGAGTCAAATCTCATCTTATCTTACGTTGAAGAGAGGGGGCGTCTCGGCAAATACACGCAATATTTTTTTCTGATTGAAACAAAAAAAACATATGCTATTTTGGTCTATTTAATCCAGATTGTACATGCTTATGCTTAATTTACGTACAGGCGAGCAGCCCAAATTGCACCAGCTAAGCAAGCGCGTATATTCCGCAAAGTGCGACCCTCACGGATTGTCACAAGACGAGCTAATGAGTTACTGTGCGCAAGCGCCAACGGCTTAGAGTGGCTAGATCAGAACGAAGTTGAAGGAGCAGATGATTTTACTGAAAATCATTTTGTTGGTTCCAATAGTCTCTTTTGAGACCGCGCATGATTCTCCTTGGACTGAATTAGAGTAGATATTCTTTTTTTAATCACAGTAGTTAAGATTTAAGTATTCTATTGTTACATTTTTATTACACTTATAATTAAAGTCTCAGCAATATTGATTACTAGTCTTAACTAGTCATAAATAAAATCACGAAGCATTTTTTTTCTTGTTCAATAACAATCCAACGCGTTTACGTAAGAAACCCACATTTTGAAAATCTCACGTGAGATTGGGGGATGGGGGAGGGGGTTGAATAAAATCTCACGACATCTCACCATGGGACAGAAAATTAAAAAAAACGCCTCACGTAATTTATGGACGCCCCCTATGTTAATATATTATTCCGCTTTAGTGTGTAGTTCTGAGCGATCCCGATTACAGTATTCAACATTGAAAACGCGGATAGAAGGACTGATCATATAATAAAAATTAGTTTACTTTGTAATGTATGCCTAGTTATTGAACGAGCGAGCGTTTGTTAGGTTGTATGTTGGTCCTCCTGCACAGGGCGCATTTTGCAACCAATCTTGATGAATACCAAATTCATGTTCTACTAGTCAATATATTTTATGAAGTCGGCGTTTTTTGGAGTTGTACGTTTCGTAAAAAAGAGGGAAGTTTGCTGCGGCGCAATTTACCGACCGATTATGATAAAATTTGGTGAACACATTAGGTACCTGACTTTAAGGAAGAATTTGGTATATGTGCATTATTGGTCAAGTGGTTGCCGAGATAACAGGTTGTGAAGTTTAACATTGGACGACTTTGATAGGAAAAATTGCCGCTGATAAGACTTTGCTCGCGAGGTCTGCTGTTCGCAGAACTAATAGTATAATATAACTATGTATATTATAGTATATGTATAGTATAGTATAATATACTACTAATACTGATGATGATGATGATGAAAAGTACCTATTGTTACTATTCCAGCGTCTCATCTATCTATGTACCAAATTTCATGTAATCACTATGTGTCGTTTATCGTATTTTGGATATAACAATGCATTTATTCTAATTTCAGATACTTCACATCCCCATTCGAGCCCACAGAAGATTCGACCAACCGTTCGTGGTTGACAATGGCGTTGCTCGGTTTCAAGAAAGATCTCACTACATCTACGTCTACATTGGCCGAGGAAGATACGCTGGAAACTAGATTACATGGTTAGTTACCTTACGAGGAAACCACTTATGAAGTGGTCATAGCTTAGTTAGTAAGGGTTGGCTTGTTAATAAAACAGTCAGTTTCGAGTCTTACCTGGGACTTAAGCTTTCGCTGGTGGTAATAAAAGTGCAAATCCTCAAGATGGTGGAAGCCGGCTGCCTTGAAAATCCATTCATGAGCAGTAGAACTCTTTATGCATGAGTTTGTCCGGGTAGTACTGCCACCACACCCTTTCCTACTGTGAACCAGTAGTGTTCGCAATACTTTATTTGGTTTGAAGGTAAGGGTGCCGCTGGAATTAGAGGCACATGGGACTTAACAACTTATCTCAGGGTCACATGCGCAGTGCAATTCGTCACTGAGGAAATGCATCCGTTCTAGGCAGAGGTTACCACTTATCAGGTGGGACTCGTGCTTGTGTCGTTTCCTAATGACGGCAAAAAATAGGGTGTGGCTGTGTCATGGACACGGCCGTGCGTTGTACGTGAATACGTTTCTCAGAGTCTAAAGTTATACTAATTGCAAATCTCGATATGCAGCAAAATAACATCAAAATGGCGGCGCTTCCCTCTCCAGCGCGCGCGATGCGTCACTGTTCTCGTTTATCATAATGAATTCTTCAATCCTTAAGCTATCTAGTGGTATAATTTAATTTTAGATGTATAGGATAGATTCGAAACTACAACGCCAAACTGTATCCCTCGATTTAGTTATCATTAGGTTTCTCTACCTTCCTAGCTACTGGTCCCTGGTTCAATCCCTGGATCCATACATTTGTATGCATGAACATGTCTGTTTGACCTGCGTCTGGGTTTGTATATGTATATAAGTATGTATATCAGTCATCAGGTTCCCATAGTACAGCTCTGCCTAATTTGTGTGGTCCCATATAAAACACAGATGTCAAGTAGATTCTCCGTATCTCCTCTAAGATAAATCTTAAAGTTCCTACAAGGTTCTCAAGACCACACATCCTTCTTCATGTTCCTAGTAGTTCTACCAATTATAGACGGAACTCTTTTTTCATAAGAACGGCAAACAATTAAAACAGACTGGTTGGCTGTCCTGATTTGGATTTGTTTAATTCTTCCATACTGTTTTCCGTTCCGTTTAGTAAAAATATTACTTCAAAATGGTTTGACGCGACTTCCTAAATGTCTCACTAGCATTTCTTATTTATATCTAATGTATATCAATAAAAACACCTTGAGGTTTAAGGTTTAGGTTATTTTATGATAATTATCAGTATATAATTATGGGGAAGAAAGGTTCTCGAGTGGAGACCACGCACCGGAAGACGATGTGTAGGCCGGCCCCCCGCTAGGTGGACCGACGACCTCGTGAAAACCGCAAAGATGCAGGAAGCGAGTAGCCGTTTCAAGTGGCGTTCTATGGAGGAGGCCTATGTATATGATGAATTTATTCATAGAAAATTTTGTAAAGGCGTTCCTTAGTAGAAAACAATATATATATATATAGTAGTAAAGAATGATTGCCTTATGTGCAGACGGGAGCTTCATACGACGATAATGTCGCTTCACTTGACAGTTTAATTGATAGATCCTACTTGATAGTTCTTTCACCTCACACATTCTTACACCAACCACTTAACAATTTAGTAGTTTAAACAGACAACGCTTATCATTGACATTTGTGACTTTGATTTCCAGGTCTAGCAGAGTCTGTGGAAAGTCTGGGGCCTGCACCCAAAGGAAAAGAACCTCAACAATTAACCCACGAAGCAGTTCCCCAATCTCAAGCGCGACCCGCCATATCAGCCATCCGACCGAAACCATCAGAGCTTCGAGAAATGAATTTCTGGTCGCCCACATCTATGTGAGAAGCACAATAAGAGTTACGATACAAAAAGTAACTCGTAGGATTAATTTTCTCAGTATATAGCACTTTCGACACTTTCGAGATTTTGGTGCACGTCATGATTATTAATATTGGAACTTGAACCTAACTTAGGTTTGTAATGTCGGGTTTGGTTTTATATTATAATGTAACAAGTGTATGAGGTTAAACGAACCAGATAGTCGCAGATGACTTGGCGTGAAAGAGAAAGCCGTGTATTTGTAAGCCTATTGTTTTGATTTGCATCGTTGATGTTATGGTTATTAGACTAAAGATATAAGCTATCTGTACTGCTGTACTTCTATAGATAAGAGTCAATATACCCGAGAGTTTCAATGGCGAAAGTTCAGGTAAAAGATATTTTCAATTAAACTAATAAACATGATATGTGATCATAGTTACTATGCAAACACTAATTTGTTAATCTAACAAATAATAAATCAAACGAATCAGTAGATATAAAAAATTCGATCTGCTATTGGGACTTTATTATTTGTTGCAATTGGTATCTTGTACTGTAATTCATAATGGAATT
This sequence comes from Selenia dentaria, assembly GCA_917880725.1. Lineage (NCBI taxonomy): Eukaryota > Metazoa > Arthropoda > Insecta > Lepidoptera > Geometridae > Selenia > Selenia dentaria. Next base: position 14,677,574 of record OU862893.1, on the reverse strand, counting down.
TTGAAATGTTGGGGTATCATTGACTTTCAGAATTAGGAAGCAAATGCATTTGTCTTTTGGAGGTTTGTTGCACTACATGAGTATTTTTTTAACAAAAACTTGAAACCAACATATATGTTGATGATAAAATATTACCAAAAAAACTACTGACCAGATCTTGATTAAATTTAAATGGAGCCACATGAGAAGCACCAGCTATCAAATGAAAAATAATCATCAATGTTGGTTCACTAAGTAAAAATAGTTGAGTATGTAATACTCAAAACAAAAAGTAACGAGTTGAGAACCTTCTGCTTTTTTGAACGTCGGTGGAAAATAAGCGTCATGAAGCATCTAACGGGTGTCACATCTATTGTTACGAAGCGCGAATATTATAGTCACTGAACGGGGCAAGAGATTAATGTATCACTATAAAGAAATGACAGGTACTATATGTATCTCTTTTAACATCATTGTGATGTAAAAAGTATCTCAATCAATTACTAATTTATGTGGCTTAAAGATTTAAAGCCAATGATAACAGCTTTTCCAGTTAAAACTAACCCCCCTTTGAGAGACTAAAAATATTCGAAATATAATTATGCAAATACACGGTGCAATGTCGTAGGTTTTCAGTGAAGGGTGTGGCTCTTCTGTCATGATATATTCCATTTAATTAAGGTTTGTCATATAATATATATATATGTTTCTTTTCATGATATGTTTATTATATATATAAATAGATCATTTTTATATAAGGATATTTTTTGATATTTATAATGATATTTACGTAAATTGCATGTGAATGATTAAAGAAATTGTATCATTATTGTTAAGTATAAATGAAATAATTCTCTTTGTCTTGTCTTTATATAGTTTTGTATATGACGTGCTTGATTGATATTTGTATGAAATTTATAGAATGTACGTGTACTAATCAACAAGCAATTGTGAGTATTACTATGTTATTTAACTTATCTTTAAATTATAACATCATGTGTAATCTAGAGCAGGAGTAATAATATTGTACTTAGAAGTAACTCAATAGTGGATTAATAACATAGAGTATATAATAATAACAGCTGAATCCTTTAGTATATACATATATATACTAAATACATACACAATACCTTTTAATAATGTCCGAATTAATAAAAAAATATTTTCCATTCATAATGAGTTTTTCATTTAACACCTAAAATTTTAAACGCAATTTTTGTCTGGTTGTCTGAACAATAAATCTTAGAGGGTAAATAAACGGCTTGTCGACTTAAGCCCTGTTTCCCACAATTTTTCTTGCGACTTTTTAATTAGTCTCTCTTCATTACTCTAATCGGATTTGCGTTGACGCCCGTGGCCGTTACGGGTGACTAATACCGTCCTTTGCGAGATTTTCTTTATAGTAAATTAAGTTATATTAAACCAGACAGGAAACATTAAGTAAAAGTAACTTCATTTTTGTAAGCATTAGATATGAATGATGAGTAATGTATGTACTTAGTTGGATTTTAGCGAATATGACAGTTTTGGCCTCGTTCAGAATATGCCCTTGATACTCATACGCGTAGCTTTCATTTCGCTTTTACACTATGTCGTTTTTTTTCAAAATCTACTACTTAATATATAAGTATTTACAGCAGCAGTAGATCTCTTTGCGAATGAGTTCGTTCGGTGAAGTACTACTACCCTATTTCTCCCGCGAAGCAGTAATGTTTGCAATACTGCGTTCTGATTTGAATGGTATGCCGGTGAAATTATAGGCAAAGAGACTAAACAACTTTTAAGTCTCAGGGGTACGGGCGCAGTGCAGCAGGCCTATTATGTATCTCAGTTGCTAACAAACATTGATTGAAATCTTAAAAATGGAGGCTCTATGTCACTTTTGACAACTTCAGTAGCTCTACCATGAGTTGGCAACATAAATGTCATCTATAGTCGATACTCGATCTCGTCTACATAATAAGCTTGGGATTGGCGTACTCGCTGTCAATTCTAGTTCTACAAACGACCGCAAGGTGGCACTGTTAATTTTTTCATACATTTTTTCGCGACAGTCGATACCGAGCATAGATTGATGTCAATTAGAATAGTACTCTGTGATGGCAATGTTGTAAACTAATGGTAGACCTACAGTAAGCAAAAATGTTAGTAAGTTGATGACTGGAGCTGACAAAAGTGACATAGAGCCGCCATTTTTTTCGATTTCAATCAACATTTGTTAGAAACTGAGATACATAATAGGCTAATAGCCCTACAGTTCGTCACTTGTGAGGGAATCCAGAGGCAGAGGTTACTACTAATCTAAAACCACGTAGGGTGGGCCTCATGCGTGTGTCGCCTAACATAAAAAATAAAAACATTAAATTTGCACGCTTTTTACATACTAAGCACAGATTATAATGTAAGTAAGTATATAAGTCTTTTCTACTAAACTACTGGTTTGTCGCGGGCGCATGCAATATCTGCCTGTCTGTGGTCAAAGAAGTAGTTAACTCATTTGCACTTACATTACGATTACAAATAATAATAATATACTCTCACTAATTTATATGGTGTAATATTATCTTTTTTTAAAGCACTAACGCCTGCTTAGCTAACTTACTCTACTCCATCTCTACTCTAATTAACTATATAGTCGTATAAATGAACCTTTAGGCGCTATGCAGACGATGGGGCGGGGCGGTCAATTTTGCCGCGAACGATAGCGCAAAGGGAATCCTATACTACCAACGCGCCGTAAGTAGACAGTAAGTGACTGTCGGTCTAGCGCTCGACGTGTCAACATCTGAGTATGCCTCGTGTAGAGGCGAAACACGTGTCGAATCGTTTTCGGTTGATTGGGTTGTTTTGTGTGTGGTTTATTCCGTATACTTCCTGTTTGCAGTTTGTGCGGGAGGGATTGAGTGTTCGCACCGCAACTCGGCCATAAGCATTGTTTTTAGCGGAAGTGTCACTAAACATTTCTTCTAATATCGTTTTTGATAATGGATTTCCGCAAAGTAACGCCTGAATCAATAAATTATTTGTGTGTTTGTATGTTTGTTACTTCTTCACGCTCAAACGCCTGGATGTATTTTGATGATTTTTTTTTATGTAGTAGATGAGGCACTGGATTAACATATTATATGATACTTTCATCATCATCCATTACCACGCGGGTGTGACCGCGGTGCGCAGCTCGTTTTATATAAGATCGTTGTGATGAATACGGAAGGAGTGGAACAATGTGTTTTTTGATAAATATAGGGTTTTTATCGATTCCCTAATTTCTATTCAAGACTTCTATTCAAGAAACTTTCCGTTAATTACTTATACTGAAGCCCAAGATGGATATAACTCCGTGTATTCATTTACGTCACTTTGCAAGAGGTGGAAATTAATTAAACAGTGATAGGGTTAACTCGAAACAGCTGGCTGACGTATAACGGATATTGGAACCCTTTGTTAATTGTAAGTTATTGGTCGCCTCAACGTCTGAGACATCTCGTGGATGACAGGTGGGCTTCATTATAAGCTAGATTACGTTTAGCTGTTATGAACGGGGTTCTAATTGAGAACTTCAAATATCGATGTCACGCAAAGACCTATACATTTTATAAAAATAAATTATCTATTCTTATTGACTCTGCATTTACGCTTAGAATAAAAGATTTCGACGTTAATGGTCGTCGACGAAGCGGACGGGTTACAACCAAATAACCATAGAAAGGAATCTTTTTTGATAGGAGTCCCTAACACCGTCATTTTTATACATACTTGCCCTTCGTTTTGTTAGGCCCCTCTGTCGTCCAGGCGTGTTGCCAAGCTTGCTTATTGTTAATTAGAATACTAACCTTATTGTTAGGCACTGGACATTAAACACTACGACATACGAAAATGAGTTGGCGTCGCATCCATCTAGGCATAAGTACTAATAATTTTACAAAGACGAAATATTGTATTCATATTTATATTATTATTATGTTTTATTGACTACTTTAATATAATATAATTTAATATAATGACTAATTAAATAATAATAATACTTTAATATAATAAATGATAAATACATAATATATAATATAATTTAATCTAATCTAAGGCATGTATAATTATTTAACTACTTGACTAATTTTATGATTGTAATTAATTTCTTAAAATGTTAACTTATAAACTACACTATTTAATTAGGTTTATCCTGTAAAAATAGTTGTAATGAATGAAAAATAAATAAATAAATAAATAAATGTTTGTAACTAACTCGAAAACTACTAAATCGATTTAATAAATTATTTAAAAAAAAAGGCACGTGTGGCACTGACTGCCGCGGTAAAGCTATTGCATAGCTGTTTTTATCAACTTATGCAATTATAATTATTTAACCAATGCCATCTAGAGGCGAGTTGCTGAACTAAAGAGACAAGCGTGATATTTCAAAAAGTCATTAAAAGGATTTCTGGATTCGGTCTCCACGCTCAAGGCCCGCGATAGAAGCTATGCAATGGCTTAAAAATTCTTACTTTTTAAGTGTTCTAACGAGAATGCTACATTGTCCCTGAGTTACATAAGGCTATATATTTTGATTTAACATCAGTAACCACGCGGGTGAAACCGCGGAGTGCAGCTGATGATCTATCAAGTTAGCTGAATATAAAGTTTTGATCGATCGCTTACGTCAATAGAAGTGTACGAGTAACTGCAGCTGGACTGTTTTTAACCTACTTCAAAAGAGGAGGAGAGAATGTTCGGCTATATGTATTTTTATTTGTATGTGTGTACCGATTTCTCCCCCATTTGTGGATCGAGTCTCAAAATATTTTTTTGTTTGGTAGACTATACTTGCGAGGTACCATTTAAATTTCATCAAATTTCAGTCCAGTCGTTTTTGAGTACCACTCCAATAACCAAAAAGTGTTTCGCCTAATTTGGTGATATCATCATTGACTGTGAATGACAATCGATCCCGTAATTAGCAAGGGTCACTAAAAAGGTTGATAAAATGTTGTTTATTTAAATAGATATATCAAAAGTAGGTACCTATTATGACAATATTGTGCACATGGTCCCGACTTCGTCAAGATAATTAATTTTTGGTGTTTAAGTCAGTTACATTTATTGGTAAAAATGTATTAATACAAGAGAAAACTTAAAATCAATCTTTCAGCTACGGCTCGGTTGCAGTTGAACCAAAATGGAATCGGGCCCCTGGATTCATTGCTTAATTATGTACCTAATTGTTATTATTATTTAAGTAAGTGAATTTATATTTTGAATTCCGATATGTTTTTTATGATTTAAAATGATTTGATTATTTATTTGTCTTAATTAATATCCACTAAATATACTGACTTACGCATAGTTAAGTTCACGTTTTTTGGTAGAAAAATAAGTCCCTTAAATGACATAATAATAATACAATAACATTATCTTGGACTTTAAACGCTTTTAACGTAACTGTATGGTAGTAAAAAATTGACATAGGTGGCTTGTATCTTGTTATGAGCAAACTGCGCATAACTGAGCGCGTAGTTCTAAAATGGAGCGATAATTCTACAATAGGATGTTTTTACTAATTTCCGGAAAACTAAATCAAAAATGTTTTAAGCAAAGACTTTGAAATCAACCTAGTCACACAACGTAATATGTAGGTACTATGTATATTACAATGATATAATAATAATAAATAATATATTATAATAATAATAATTTATTTCATCACTTAGGTAGACAATGATTTCTCATAAACAATGAAAACATCTTATGCTCTTAACCCTTCAAGAATCGTTATATTATAACAATGAAATTTCTATTGTGTCTGGCCGCATGATGACCAACGACCTTTGATGGATTAATAAGAACAAATATTACAAAATATCTTTGATTTGAGCTCCTGTCCCTGTACTAGTTAAAAACTGTTTTACAGGGTACAGGACCTTCCCAATTAAAGAGTCACAAAGCTTATTTCTTCGTATGATCTTATATTAAAAAGAGGTACTTACTTTGGTACTTGGTCGGCGGGCTGTTTTCCGCACCCATGCCGTCTCGATGCGGCACTTTGTGCGTGATGTGATATTAAAAAGAGGTAGATGCGTTATGTTAGAACTGACGCGAAGCCAATGTTGTCCCAACTTTCGCGCATACAAAAATTTTTGCTCAGATTCTCAGACGTCATTCTATGACGGATAGCATGTATCGTTCCACAACAAAGGCTGCCACATTTGTTGTTGCCGTATTTATACGCGAGTAACATATCTATCTCTTTTTAATATAAGATCATTAGTAGGTATATATATATGTATATATATATAGGTACGAGTAAATATAATTATATGGTTCTAAATGCGTGACAAAAACAACCAATTTCATTTTTGAGAAGTAGGTTGTTTTCGACCTATGTTTAATAGATGTTCTTAGAAAAATATTTAAGTATTGGTGGCGTGTAGGTGGATCTATTTGAATAATAGCAAATCACATAAAATTAAAAAGAAATATATTGGCAGTAATTCGCTTGTTCAGAAAACTAAACTAGCAAACTAAAATCTATTATTAGTAAATTATGGTAGTTCTTATTCTGTTCATGCTTAAGTCCACATTCGTATAATACTTGCAAGTGACAATTCTAAATTTTTTTCTGTTCAATTGTGGGTATTTTTAGTGCAAATTTAATCGTCATGTAAGTTCGTGCTCTTTAAACTAGTCTAAACTGATGTTAAACTACCCATAATAGAATGTTACCCATAATATGTTTAGAATTATCCTTCTAAGTGTTACACGAATGTGGACTTTAGTAATAACATAATAAGAACTACCATAGTTTAGAGAATTTTAGTTAAGTGTATGCACAAGCAAATCAATACCACTTTTGCCATTTTATCCAACACCTTTATTTTGACAACTAAATATGCTTTTCTTACATGTAATATAATACCGTTGCAACGAAATATTAACAGAAAAGTTTTTAAAAACATTAGAATTGGTTGTTTCTACTTTTTCGTAGTTGAATAGAAAGTAAGAATGTATTAATTAGAGTTCAGAACGAATTATGTTTTGTAAGGTATTTTAGTTAGAGGGTCTTCAGTAGATCAAAAATATGTCCGTAACAACCATAATTCACCAGAATCATGCCCGTAAAAATTGAACTTAAGAGTTAAAATTTCGGAAAATTTTAAAATTTTCTTAAATTCTAAACTTCTTTAATTTTTTATATTATAGTCTTCTAACAAATCAACAATTATTAAGTCTACACGCACATCACACTTGCCTTTACCCTCTAACACTCTGAAGGTAGTAGAAGACTTATACATTCGACCAAAATAAAATGAAAATCTCATCACCATTTTTCATTTTCATAGTATTTTGATCAAAACTAACTAGTTCTACAGACATCGTGCATCGACACGTGCTACCAAATGATGAAGCTCTACGCGAGAGCTCGTGGCAAAGTAACTATATTCTACAACACTTTTTGCAGTAGGTATGTTGTACCGATCGTGTATTCCATTGAAAATAAAACTAACATTTATACCTCCCAAGAATAAAAACCTGCTAATAAAAGCCTGCCTGCTAGTATGCAAGTTAGCTCAGTCCAGGCTTTTCGGATGTCGGAAATGAAAATCTTGTATCAAGTCACGCCTACGAGGATTCTTGTGGAGGATTAACGAAAAACCTAAAAATAAAAATATAAATAATATGAAGAATGTTTTGCAAGGGTAACATACGGAAACCGATGAGTTAGCAGTAACCCGAACAAACAGGCCAGCGGACACGAAGCGCGGTGCGCAGCAATATGATCATTGATGTCAATCTCACACCGCATGGTAATATTTTGTACTAGATTTTAAGCGGCCTTTGTTCATACTTCGAGCAAGCCTCATTTATTGTAATTAACTCTAGTATTTTTCTGTAATTAAACTCTTAGCAAGTAAACCACATTTTTAAAAGCATCTTTCTAAGCTGGATCACTTAATTAGAGAATAGCAACAAGTTTATATGTGCATTTTTTATTAGGAAAAGCTACTATAGTGATAATGAGTATAGTTGACAAGTTACATGCACCATGTTCACGGGAAGACTAAGAGCTCATTCCACAACCTTACCACGGTAAATATCCCGTTAATAATCATATAACTTTAGAAAACAACCGTGATAGTTTAAAACAGTGTTTTATAGTTGACAAGTTTAAATTTTCACTTATATTTAACTCATCGCATCCTTTTTCAGATGTTGGAATTGAATTAGTTGTTAGTCTGTAACTGTGTATTACAGCTGCCGTTCTTTGAAGTTATTTATTAGAGATGCACGGAAATTCGTTGCACATTCGGTATAATAGCTGAAGACGAAAAGGCGTGCCTTTAGTCTTGGGTACGAGCTTTTGTTTACAAATTTTGTTACATAAAGCATGTACTTAAATTAAGTGAAATCGAAAAATGCTCACTTTCATCAGTGGCTATAAATAAAAATATAATTACTTACCTACTAATCAAAAAATAATCATCATTCATCATTTTTTAATATATAGAAAAAAAATATAGATTATATTTTGACCCTCAGTCAACGTTATGGTGTTATAATGCTGAAGTTATCGTTAATATTTTTATTTTACTTTACTTTATTTGAAAATATTGCAGACCTGCCAGCTGATTTGCTCGCTTGGTATTGGTGTAGTTGTAGAAACGCCGCTTTGAAATCTCGAGGATCTGAGTTCGATATCCGGGTTGATCAGTTATTGGGTTCTTCTGACAAAGAAACTCTTAATAGCAATTCGAACTCTGGAATGGAACCCCGTAGATGTCCCCTTATCACCATACAGATGCAACGAATCACCCCGGCAAGGAGCACCCGGCGGCGACCGCAGCAGTATCTGCGCTCAGGCGCGGGCATCTACAAACACAACAGACGGAAATAAAGGTCGGTCACAAATACATAATCATATAAGATTGGAAAATATATAACTGCAGCATTCACAAACTAAGTAAATAATTAGTATGAGCAGACGGTCGGATAGATATATAGATACCTACCTCAGTACCTAGTGTTTACATATATATTACATATATATATATATATATATATATATATTTATATAATTTTTATTAGTATATTTAATATAGCATTTATGTATTTATAGTGTGTTTACTGTTTTTTGTATTGTTACCGTCCATCTTTTATTGTATACCTATTCCTCTGCGAGTGGGTTGTCTGGAAGAGATCGCTCTGAGCGATAAGACCGCCCATTGTTGCACCTAGTTTTTAGGCATTGTTTTTTTATTTTATTGTCTAATATTAAGTCATAAATGTGGTGTCTCAATAAAGTGTTATCTATCTATCTATCTATCTACCTACTTAATTATTATGACATTATTTTAAATCTTATCTGCAGTTGATTCGAAATAATCGGGTACGGCAGCCTATACATATAACAACTTTGTCATTAGTCTGGTCACGTGTGATCGAGGGGGACCAGTTTGCTACTATGAAGTACCGCAACCATGGATCAAATCGTATTATGTTATTTATCACCCACTCGACACTTTATCATAGATTTAATCTTCTTCTTCAGGCTCTCCATTACTAGAGGTTGGCAGTAAGCTCAGCGAACTTATCCCTATCCTGTGCTATGCGAAATAGCTGTTCTACGCTGGCTATACCGTACCATGCCAAACGATACGATTACGTTACACTTAAACAGATTTTCGTGCTCGGCCCACCGCTAACAATGATGAGAAAAATGTAAGGTAGACGACGCGATGGAAGGTTGTCCTGGTGCCATGCTTGGATGGTCATATCCAGGCATGGCACGGTATAGCCAGCGTTACACTTAAGCAAATTTTCGTGCTCGGCTCACCGGTGAAGCTGATATCTATCATGTCGCAAGATGTGGCCAATTTTAATAATAATAGTTAAATAAGTTGAGGATAATAACATTTTCGCTTCATGCAAATAAATCATTACAAGAAAAATAAGCTATTTAAATCAGTAGGTAGCTGTGTTAAAAAAACAATTAAACGAAAAAACCCTGGAATGAAACCAAAATCTAATGCCGATGATTGCAGTGAACTTGAAAAGTTAATAGTATATATATGTATATATATATATATATATATAAAAGTTAATACTTCAACTGCGTTGGAGACGCGTAGCTCTGAAGCTGAGTTTAATGAGTTCTCATCCAATGACTCAAGACTCAAGGGGCACCGTCAGTCTAGTAGATAGCCGGGCCGAAAATTGACATATATTCCTGAACATTATTGAGCGATGACTGAGACGCAAACATAAACGCTTGTTGCGTCCATTTAATTAAATTTAATACCGTCTTATCATATATACTGTACCTTTAGCATTTAGGTACCTTTAGTTCTTCAAATATAACCTTCTACCCGATTGAATTTTAGATGCATCAGACGTCAATGTTCGCTGTTGTTCCCGTTTTGCCCCTTCCGAGCGTGTTATCATTACTTGGAATGAATCCGCCTGTTCCGAACTCAGACGTTTTAATAAATGTACCCTTCCCAACACTACAGCGAGGCACATCAGTTTAACTGTCACTTGGCGCTATTCCTGACTCGAAACAATTCCACAAATGTAATATTTTTAAAGCTATTTGCTAGAAAGCCTTCTAAAGTACTAAACTGAATCCTATTCTTTATTTATATCTTATGAGATGGTTGTACAGAAAGGAAATAGTAGCTTTAAAACAAGACAATTGAATGATCACCTTTCTAACATGTGCCAAAGTTTATTGGGAACGTTTGAGGAGCTTCATATTAACTGTTGGCATAAACACAACCATGCGATTCCGACATAGCCTAAATAACAGACAAAGCGCATAGGCGGTAAATACATAAAAGAGTAGGTACTGTCTTATTGACCCACTAGCGGACCCGCCAGCTGCTTCGCTCGAATGGCCTTCGGGGGAATTTAGCAGGATCAAAACTAGGGATATAAGCTACCACCATACAAAATTTCATTTAAATCGGTCCAGTCGTTTCGGAGAATAGCCTGTACAAACAGACAGACGAACAGAGAAACAAAATTTGAAAAAAATATATATTAGTTCGATTTCACTCCTTACATCCCCCTGACGGTTTTGAGCATTTTTTTTCATTGTACAGAAATTTGACCTCTACAGTTTTATTATATGTGGAGATTAGAAAACATAAAAGACATGTTCATATTTATCTGTGACCGACCTGCACACACAATACCGGTTACATACTAAGCAGATCCTAATAGATTTTTTCACTTAACTAAATAATTGATTAGGCCTTAACAATCTCTTGGACATTAAGGTTATTGAATGATAAATAAGCTCTGGTAGGCGAGTAAACAGAGCGGGTGCGGCAATGCCGCCAAACCGGTCAATATGACCGGATTAACCGGCTTTGTTCTCCTGATGAATAATTGTGTCCACCCAGCCGTGCCGGATTAAACCGCTTTCTACTGATTTAATTGACAATCCTAGAATAATTGTTAGCTATTAATGGGACAAACAGGACACTAGTAATCCGGTCTAAATGACGAATGTCATTACGTTGTGTATGGAGGGCTAGATGAGATAGGTATGAGTACGCACGTTGAATACGACATCGCTGATATGCGGCAACCGATATAAAGTCTATCCATGACATAGTAAACCTGTAGGTAGATACATACTAGTAAGTAGACAGATATCTGACGAACTGAGCCATATCCGGATAACATGGCGACGTCCTGGTTGAATTACCGGCTTTGTGTAACTGATGACTCATTGTGTCGAGTCCTCGTAAACTGTTATTGGAAATCCCAACGTTCGGCTATGTGAAGCCTGATGGGTTCCAAATTGAAAACGACAGGCGACCATGGTATTTGTTTTGATTGGGACCACTTGCGGATACAAAATAGTTCATAATGTGAATCTAGACTTAATATATAAATTGTTACTAAATTCAGATAATTTCGTTGTCAAAATATGGCGGGTTACAATAAAAGTTACAGCAGCCGGGTAGCACAACTTACATACAACAATAAAATTGATTTCCTACTTTTGGGTGCCAAAGGCATTCAATTATCATCTGTTGAACACATGTTGCATTGACATAATAATATAACTTATTTCGGTAACGTGTTTGTTGTATGTCTCTAGCAATATCGTATGTCAAATTCCTAAATACATCATAATAATAATATTTTGATTGAATGACGAATATCAAAATAGTTCAATGAAGAAACCTTTTAACTGTGTTGACTAAGTATAACCAAGTCAAAATCAAAATCATTTATTCAATTTAGGCATCATAGACACACTTATGAACGTCATCTTTTCATTATAATGTACTTTAAATACTCTACCGCCGCGTTCCAAAATATGTATATAGAGCCCAACGAGAAGAAGCCAAGCAAATACATTCATTTAATGTACGAGTAAGTATACAGGATGGTTTTTTGAGAAGGGCGTGGTCATGGCAGTCCGGAACCACGAGAGTTAGAGAAAAATCTTGAAAGGAGACATGCCCTCAATTTATAAGAAAACAGTAACTGCATACTTAGTTTTTTTTTAAATCTTTTACTTTTGACGGGATTCGACACGTTTTTTTTTTACTACTGCATTTATTATTGAACTAATGGATTCTGTTGCTGATAAAGATCTATAAACAATTTGATTTGCTAAAATTTTGCAAAGTAAAAATAATTAAAAAATAAAAATTATCATAACCAAAGGTAGGTATTCAATAGTTAGTTCCATAGTAGTCGCATATCGCTCGATGAACCATTTTTAGTAATGCATTTTTTTTGTAAAGATTTATCTTTATCAGCAACAGAATCCATTAGTTCAATAATAAATTCTGTATTTTTTTTTTAATAATTCGTGTCGATTTCCGTCAAAAGTAAAAGATTAAAAAAAACTAAGTATGCAGTTATTGTTTTCTTATAAATTGAGGGCATGTCTCCTTTCACGATTTTTCTCTAAATCTCGTGGTTCCGGACTGGCATGACCACCCTTCTCAAAAAACCATCCTGTATACTTACATTAAATGAATGTATTTGTAGGTTATACTTAGTCTACACAGTTAAAAGATTTCTTCATTAAACTATAGATATTTTGATATTCGTCATTCAATCAAAATTGTATTATAATGATGTATTTCGGAAAATGACATATGATATTGCTAGAGACATACAACTAACACGTTACCGAAATAAGTTATAGTAATATGTCAATACAAAGATGTATGTCTAGAGAAGTACGGAAAATACCATTTATAGAGTTTAGCGCCTTTTTCTCATGCTAACTAGGGTGTTTTTACACATTTTATATTTATTGTTTTTATTGTTTTTGCGTCTAAAATCAAGCATGGCAGTGCTTGGTCGAAAGTTATATTTCTTCCGACGTTCGTCTGTGCTGCAGTTAAACAAAACATCTTGGAGAATCCATGGTATATTTCATGTAATTCTACCCGAAAGTAAGTAGCTAGATTACATTCCTAGGGTCGTATAAGGTTGTAAAACCCATTGGCTGCTCAGAAATGTAGTATTGTATTGTATTGTAATGTATTAAAATGTAAGGTAGTAATTTGTATTTTTTGAGAAGTTAAATAGGTGTTTTTTTATTTTCCAAAAGAGTACCTGATCGTATGTTAATAACCCTATAGGTTATATGAAATAAATACATACTAGCAATTTTTAATTTATTTATTTCTCCAAATCCAAGTAAAGTATTAGTGAAGTGCTCACTATTTTAGTGACATAAGCTTATTCCCAAATTCCAATTTAATTATTTAAATCAAAATTAGTATCTACGTATGATAATAATAGAGCATCAGCTACTGCAAAGTAACTATTACGACTATTATATAACGATCTATTACCTGATATTATAAAAAGGTGAAAAGGAAAATCTATACTTCACACACAGTCTTTTAAGTCGCTGACACGAGCGGTCGTTCGTACAGCGACTGCTCCAATGCTGACCCAAGTTTTTTAACGTGTTTGTAAAATAGCGCGTCGACATGGAAGCGAAGCGTTCTGACCGCGTTGTCATCCATGAGCTACTCGCGTTTGTGCAGCAGAAGCTGGACGTGATGGATGAGCTCAGTCTTGAGCAGATCTGCACGTCCAGCTACTCAGAAGATGACATCGTCGCAGCCAAGAAGACGCTTGCTGACACCGCCGTGACCACCATCCGTCTCATCACGAGGCAAAGGGACGGGCGTGGCAAGAAGGACCTGCAGGACATCTTTCGGGTGTTTAAAGAGACTGAGCCTGATGACATCCCGACATTCGTGGCGCGCGATCTGCATCGCTTGCCTTGCGTCACCTTTGATCACGTTGACGTAAGCAAGCTATTAAAGGATATGACGCTTCTCAGGACCGATGTCACGGAAATACGCTCTAAATTGAACATCTCGGAGCAAACCGTTGAAAAACTCAAGGTAGAGTTAGCTGAATTGCGCAATAAAATCGCTGCGCCGACAATTTCGCCGCTGTCCGCACAAAACATCAATATGCGTCGACGCGGCGAAAATCCTAATTGCAAAATCAGCATGTCAGCGACACCGACATCTGACCCTGATACATCGCCGCGGGTTGATGACCGTGGTATTTCTGTGGTCGAAGCTACCTCTAACAAGTCCGGGACATCAGTGCTTCATCCACCTGAGGCATCCTTACCCTCCCGCCGGCGCCAGAAAACTTTCGCGCAAGTAGCGCGAAAGTCACATGCACCGTTCACTGAACGGAATCCCATGGGTGAACATACAACCGCATTAAGCACAAAAACGGTGGACAAGGAAGGCTTCATCCTTGTCGAGAAGAAGAAACGGCGAGCTCGACCAGCCCGAAACCTCCGCGGCACCGCTCCTGCTGCAGCCACGACCATCCGTGCTGTTGAGCCTGTGTCAGCTGTATACCTCTCCCGATTTCACAAAGACACGTCGGGAGATGAGATTGTGCATTACATCAGAAAAAAATGGAATGACCGTAATATCCAGACTCAGGCCTTACCCGAAGTTACATTAATGCGCCTGGATTCGAAAAGAGAAACGAACTTCAAGTCGTACGTGCTCCGGTTTCCAGCGAAGTTTAAAGAGACGTTCCTGGCACCGGACTTCTGGCCTGAAGGGATCGTTTTTCGACGGTACAGGGAGCCTAGACCGAATATAAATCCTGAACTTACTGTACGCTAGTTAAGAAACCAAATAATATATGTATATATGTTAGTCTATAAGGTATATGTTTTGTATATGGGCCGCTGGTATTTTTATGTTGTGTAATTGTACTATTGCCTGAAATAAAGATTATTATTATTATTATTATTATTATTATTATACTTTTTATAGATATAATTGGTCTTACTTATAACATTGCTTAAATTTAAATAACATCATTTACATCTCTCATATTCGGTAAGTAGGTCCTTATTACCCCCAAATGGGGCTTGTAGGTGACCAATAAGCGCTCTAGGGTAATAATGCAGCTAGAAAAGCCCTAGGGTGGTAAATTATTAAAAAAAACCCCTTCACTATTTCAAAAAGTTTGCGTACATCTAACCATCATACTGGCAATAGACATCATGCATTCAGGCCAATGACAAAAGAGGTCGCTTCGCTATTCAGCCTTGTCTTCGTATGAGTATAGTAGTCATCAATTTTATTTTTGTAATGCCAGTTTTTTTCTACTTACCTCACAATCGAGATGTAAAGCAGAGTAGTTAGTTCGGCTGTAAGCATCAATTGCACCCTCGAACTATAGGCTCGTATCTCGGGCTGCAATTGATGCCTTACAGCCCTTAGCTACTAATCTATTATTAGTACAGCGCAGAACAGTTCCTATGCGCAATAGTTAATAACGTCATTTAAAGTTAAGCAGCGTTTATAAGTAAGGCCGTAGTGATCATCATCATCATCATAATCATCATCTCAGCAGTAGGACGTCCACTGCTGAACATATGCCTCCCCCATAATTTTCCAAAAGGACAGGTTGGAAGCGGCCTGCATCCAACGTCGTCCTGCGACCTTTGTCAGATCGTCTGTCCACCGTGTCAGTGGACGATCTACGCTGCGCTTGCCGGTCTGTGATCTCCATTCCAGAACCTTCCGGCCCCATTGGCCATCTGTTCTGCGTGCTATGTGCCCTGCCCATTGCCACTTTAACTGGCTAATTTTCTGGTCACATAGCCCATAGGAGATTCGTAGAAGAACGAAAAATTCGTTCTTCTACGATTACTACGATATTTTAACTATTTATTTAAAATTTAGTTATTTTGGTATATCTAATAAAGTGCTTTGGTTTTCAGTAGAAAAAAGAAGATAGAAAGAAAATAAACTCGATGCTTTTATTGTTTAGCAATAAGTGTAAAAACTGTGGAGCAATCATGTCGGGGGTAACGATGTCTTTGTTATGGGCAAACTTGGATCCTTCGCTGCATATAAGATTCTCGAAACTTCCTCGATTCATTTGGGACATACGATAAGACAATGTTTATTTTAAATTGGTCAGTATAATCAACTATTTCTTTTATTAAT
Source organism: Selenia dentaria (assembly GCA_917880725.1). NCBI lineage: Eukaryota > Metazoa > Arthropoda > Insecta > Lepidoptera > Geometridae > Selenia > Selenia dentaria. The sequence goes on along the minus strand of OU862893.1, from coordinate 14,661,117 downwards.
TTATTGTTAATAATCCTAGTTGACCGAGCGAGCGAAGCGAGCAAAGCGTCTCTGCTTTAAATGGCCAAATTGATTCATCTGTCTGTTTGTTTATTCGTTTGTCTTCCTGTACAGGTCGCATTTTTCAACAAATCTTTGACAAAATATGGTACGCATGTTCTACTAAAGTGCAGAAATTACAAAAATAACAAATTATTAGAAGACACAAAATTGCCGCTATGTCATAAGTCAAAGTCAAAGTCAAAGTCAAAATGTTTAAATTTAGGCATCAAAGACGCACTTATGAACGTCAATTTTCATTATAATGTACTTTAAAGACTACCGCCGCGTTCCAAAATATATAGAGCCTACCGAGAAGAAGCGGCAAGAAACTCGGGGCCATTTTTTTATATAGGTGTTTTTACAATGTTTCTACTTAGGTACTACAAATATTACATTTTATGGGTGGCAGAATGACAGCTTGCTAGAAGTGGAGTATTCCAAGCATCTTTGTCTTCTATATAATGTCAGACTATCGCCAATTTCTTAAATGCTATAACATATGTTCGCTAATATTTAGCTCCAGTGTGTTGCCTTACAAAGAGAACATAATAATGGTATCAGTAGGGCAAGACACGCTACACTTTGACATCTTAGTACACGAGTAGATAGATCCTGGAGTGATTAGTCCCAAGCTGTTTTATCCTCCAAGTAATTTTGTAATAACCTTTTTGACAGAGTTTAGTTTTAATAGTAATTTTAAACTTATACACATAGGCAATTGCCACCTATTTAAACTAGTCAAATCTGGAATATTATACTCGGCATTGTTTTCGCCAATCTCCAGCGACTCTTGCCACAAGTGCGAGTAATTACACATCAAAGACATGGCGAAATTGGCGTGTGGAAGTCTGACCGGGTAGCTGAAAGCTATATAGAGAATAAAAATAAAATAAAAGTAGCATTACACGTAAAATCAACAAAATCAATCTCGAACATCGAGCTTCCATCAAAGCTTTCAAAATACAGAATCACACTGAAGAGACTATACAACAAACTTCGATGTAGTTAGAATTATCCCAAACCAACATAATCCCCGCAGAAAGTCCATTTAAAACTTCAAAAATTATACATTCAACAATTGTATTTTCTAATAAAAAGTACTGCCTAGGTATAACTTAGTTTTAATTTCTACGCATTATTTGATAAAAGTACTATATACAAGTCTTGGCCACAAGTAGGTATTGATGAACTTACGTATGTGTGCCTCCGCTTCGGCTCGGGTCACATTTACACGCTTGTCCATCAATGCCTCTTTTCGCTGGCCGGCCGCTGCAGTAATTTTGAAATATTCTGGTGTTACAAGATTGTCTTTCATTCAAGTATTGTGAATTTATCAAACAATTTGTCTTTCTTTCAAGGTACAGATACAGTACAAACATTCTTGATTGATTATGAACCAATCATATAAAAAAAACAAAACAAAATACAGTATAATAGCGGTAGACAATTGGCGGCCTTATCGCTATAGCAATCTTTTACAGGCAACCTTGCATGGAGAGGATTCTTAATATTAATAAGTACGGTAGCAAGTAGATGGTACATAAATACAAACATTTTTATCTAGGAAATAAGTACTAATCTAGACTTAATAATAAATAAATACGTATATATAAAATTAAATAATATTAAACTTTTCTTGCAAGCGAGCACACGTGAATTCTTCGCATACATTTTAATTTTTATCATTGTGAACTACAGCTGTGAATCATCATGCCAGCATGTGTTGTGAAGTGGTGCAGGATCCATACAAGATTAAAATGTCCAGGAATCACTTTTATTAATAAGTAGTAGCAAAATTATAATTATATTAAAATATGTTCAAATACGTATACAAACCGAGATGGTCAATACTATGCAAAATAAAGTCAGTCTATTTTTGTTTAATGTACATTTTTTACAGAACTGAATATTGAAATGTAACAGCAATGTATTTTGCATAATTTGTTTTATTTTCATTTTCTTGCCGATCCAATGCAGTAAAATAAATGCCTTACTGCACTTAAGCTAGATAGATAAGAGTATGACTAGATGCCTGTGAAAACCAGCATTATATACCTACATTATATACATTATATACCTAATATTGAAATATAAACATCTATATATATTATCTAGAGACTATCCATTTAACACCGCTGACAAGTCCAACTGCTGGGCATCTTTACGCAAGCAACTCACATATATTCCACGAAAATTACGAAGCATACTAATTTTGGGTTTGGCTTATGGGGTACGGATTTCATGGAAAAGAAAAAGCAAATCATGATATAAAAACGCGTTCTTTGACTATGTTTACTAACATGATCACGTGAAGAGACAAGAATCATGTCCAGAAGAGAGGGTTCACAGTGAGGAAAAAGGTGCGTGGCACCAAGGGGTAAAATTGTTAAGTATTTTTCAATCGGTACTGAAATGAAATGAAACGAAGCAAAATGAAATGAAATCGTTTATTCTGTATAGGCCTACGGAGGCACTTACAAATTGTCATATCACATTTATTATTTCTTAAATCACCGGATTGGAACGCGACCACGACTGAGAAGATCCGACCAGAAACTCAGCGGGCTTGTCTTTTTAATTATTTTTTTGTATCGTCAATTTCTTAATGTATACCTATAACAAATGTTCGTTTATTTTAGTTCCAGTGCGTTGCCTTACAAAAGAGACCATTTTACGTCAAGAGAAAACAGTTCGAATGTTTATATCTTTAAACTTCTTCTATCTATATATAGCTCTAACTATAGCGACTGATTAGATACTTAGCTAAATTATTTGACTTTATAATGTTTAATGAATATTCTCTTCAAAATGAAATAGCGCGATAGCTGGGGACAATTAAGCCATACATACATACATTGTTTTTTGATGTCACCATATCAATATATTTGAGGATCGAGATAACCACGTATGTAAGGATCCTGCCTTCAGTCACAGTAGAAACATAGAGAACAGTACGGAAACTACCTAGAAACTTTCGAAACGGCCCACTGACACGAACATGCGCATTGACGAGACCCTTAAGCGGTTCTCGCGGTGCTGTCAGTAGTGAGTGTTACAAACTATTTCTACATCATAACCTTTTTTATATATTCTAAAATATGAATTGTCACACTTGACTGACTGCTATCATCTTATGTTATGTTAGGTCCATAGATTAATCAGACTATATCTAAAGAAAATAAAGATAAATATTATATAGAATATTACATATATATAATATTATAAAGATATATGGTAAGGTCACCTTAAGTTTATTTCCGCGATCTTTTTAAAAATGCCTCGTGCGTATTGCATATTATACGGCTGTTTGAACTCTGCTGCAACAAAACCAGAGCTATCATTTTTTTAAACTTCCTGCTGAATAAAATTTTAAAGATGAGAATAAATTATTATCATTTTTATGGTTTTTGAGGGTATTGAAGCCGATAGTGATGACAAAATAGAAATACAAGATTGCGGACATACAATAGATTATCGTCTTTTTCGTCATGGGTGTCCTATTCATGGTTTTTGAGGGATTTGAAGCTGATAAAGCTGAATAAATAGAAATCCATGATGGCGGCTGCGCCTTAAATATCAACTTTTTCGTCATGGGTGTCGTTATAGTGGTTTTCGGGGGTGTTGAAGTCGATAGTGCTGATAAAATAGAAATCCAAGATGGCGTGTGCGCGAATTTTTTAGCTTTTTCGTCATGGGTGTTTTTTTTTGGTTTTCGAGGGTGTCAAAGTCGATAATGCTGTTAAAATAGAAGTCCAAGATGGCGTCTGCGCGAAATTATCAACTTTTTGTCATGGGCCTCGTTTTCATGGTTTTAGAGGGTGTTGAAGCCGACAGTACTGACAAAATAGAAATCCAAGATGGCAGCTGGGCGAAATGATCCACTTTTTCGTCATGGGTCTCGTTTTCATAATTTTCGAGGGTGTTCAAGCTGATAGTGCTGATATAATAGAAATACAATGTGGCGGGTGGGCGAATTTATCAATTTTTTTTGCAGTCAATAATTTGTAATTTATGAAGAATAAAGGTAAAAAGTTCAGCTCGAAAATGCGTGACAAGCACTCGAAAACAGAGCTCATGATACAGAGCCCCGCGCCACCTTTGGCACCTACCGCGCGCCAAATCGCGACTCGGGTACGCTCCCACCAAAACTTGTAAAATGTTACGCCATAATGATAAGTTAGTGACCTACAAAAAAACAACTAAAAATACAAAAATCTACAAGTTGTTGTGTGTCAATACTAAACTGTTTTTATATTTTAAACTATCAAGATTAACCGACGCCATTATACACCTATTATACATTTTATTTGTAAACTAGAATTAACTAGATTTGATCACTATACACATAGAATGTATAATAAAAAAAACAATACCATAAAACCGTAAAATTTACAACCCTAATGCTTCAATGGAGCGTAGGTAGTTATTTTATCAACTAGGCTTAGTTCCAATACTGTTGCATCTTTACAATACCGTAAAAAATTCAAGTGACAACCCTATGGCTTCAACGAAGCATGGATGATTATATTATTAACTAGGCTTAGCTTTATTACTGTTGCATCTTTATACTGTGCTTCAGTTAACCCGTCTGCCCATGGAACCTGGAATGTGCTACTGTGTTGACATATAGTAGGTGGAAGGTTTGAGCATTATTTTGCGATGGTTTGTATTCTACCACCGTATAATGTCTAGGCTTAGTTCCAATACTGTTGCATCTTTACAATACCGTAAAAAATTCAAGTGACAACCCTATGGCTTCAACGAAGCATGGATGATTATTTTATCAACTTGGCTTAGCTTTATTACTGTTGCATCTTTATACTGTGCTTCAGTTAACCCGTCTGCCCATGGAACCTGGAATGTGCTACTGTGTTGACATATAGTAGGTGGAAGGTTTGAGCATTATTTTACGATGGTTTGTATTCTACCACCGTATAATGCCTAGGCTTAGTTCCAATACTGTTGCATCTTTACAATACCGTAAAAAATTCAAGTGACAACCCTATGGCTTCAACGAAGCATGGATGATTATTTTATCAACTTGGCTTAGCTTTATTACTGTTGCATCTTTATACTGTGCTTCAGTTAACCCGTCTGCCCATGGAACCTGGAATGTGCTACGGTGTTGACATATAGTAGGTGGAAGGTTTGAGCATTATTTTACGATGGTTTGTATTCTACCACCGTATAATGCCGGATGTTTTAGGTCTAGCCATACTTGTGCTTGTTAGTAAAAGATCATATACTATTAACCTTGAATATACAATTGTACATGCTATTGAATAGTAAAAAATGTCCAAATAGCAGAATCGAGAGCCAGCTCTAATGTAGGTAGGGTCATGTTTCAGATGCTTTTAGATCAATTCTCCGGGGTGTCGCTCTAGGGAGAACAGTGCCAAGATAAATAATATACAGATAAAAGTGTGCAAAATAAAAGAATGATCATTGACTTTCGCAGAAAATTATACCTATATTTTTCATCAATTTTTATCTTTCTGTCTATCTGCCCGAAGTACGCGCTTCACTATGAATTCAAAGCTTGACACAGTGATTTTTTTTATTGAGGGGCGGGGGGGAAATCTGTCCACTTCTCTTCTGCCACGAGGGAGACAGAAGGGTACGTGGGGCTCAGAACCACTAAAACCCCCCTGTGAGCCGCCGAGGTGAGGCGAGATAAGGTCGCGCTAGCATTCACCATCTCGGCCCAGCGGTAGGCCCGAATTAAATTTGACAGGACCTTAGCGCCTGTAAAGGGATGACCTTGCTCACCAAGGCCCCCCCTATAGACGTGTAGGGCCGCTTCTCTGCCAGTGACCCCACTAAGACTTTCAATTTTGGCTTATTAAATTATTCAACCGGAATCGCCAGAGACAAGATGTTTATCTTATATATACAATTTCGGCAATCTGTTTACGAATGCATAAGAAATTAGGCATTCTGACTACTCCCTTTCTACGTAGGCTAGTAGTGGCCAGGTAGGTTGCGTTAATATACACACAAGTATTTATAAAGTTAACCGGTATGCTCGCATGGCTCAGTGATTTCCCCGCAGACCTGTCGATTGCTCCGGCTAGAATATCATTAGTTACACTCTACTTGATTAAAGATTTACGTTAAAACAACCGTAAAACTTTATAACATGCCAAAATTAAATTATATCAGTGTTATAGCTACACGTGTTCAACTAAAAGTTTGGTGTAAATAACTGGCATCTGCCAACGACATAGTACGCGAGAAACAAGGCTGTTGTAATTCTAAAGGAAATAGTTTATCCTATAAATATATAGGATAAATATAATTATTTCCCTTAGAATTACAACTAGAGCGCTACTACCGGCGTTATGCTGTTTAAAATTTCCACCCTTGGAGCTTTTTGTTACTTGCTCTTGCGTCTCCACCCCCATACGGCCATGTTGCTTGTGTTATTATTTATATTATTATTACTAATTTTCCGCTTTCTCCAGTGCATTATGGATTCATATAGAATTAGTTTTATACAAGTTAGGTTACAACAGTTTACGGGGGTTTTAATTTTAATTTTATTTTAAGGACAAGTTTTAGCATTCACGCTCACTAAAAGGCTTCTTCTCGCGGCTGCGTCGTGTGGCGGGTCGTCTTCCCAATATCTTCCCATACGGTTGAGAAGGGCGATAGCTGGCACACGCGCGTCAAGCTCGTGAACAGGCGTTGCTTGCGGGAGCCGGTCTGCTCTATATACGATATTTAGAAATAAGTTTACAAACTGTGCCCCTCAGGTTATTAATATATAAAAATGGTTTTGTGCCTTTCAGTCCTTTAACAATGTATAGTATCTAGGTAAAAAAAATGTCTTCCTGTATTCCTATTGTATATATATATATATATATATATATATATATAATAAAAAAAATATGTTACAAAAAGGTAAAATAGTACAAACAATGCAGCATACTAAAAAAAAATGCACAATTTATAGTATGAAAATGAATCCCTATTTCCCTTTTGAGTTTACTGATTTTGATGAAACCTGGCATGGAGATAGATTATATCCCGGGAAAGGACATAGCATACTTTTAATCATCACCACAACCACCATCATCATCATGATGACCATCATCATCCGTCACCGGTGACGGATGATGATGGTGAAACCACGGGCGCAGCTAGTAAACAACATTGACTGAAACCTCTCAAGACGAAACATACTACTCGTATTACATCTCTAGACTCTAGTCGAAACTTAGCTACGTACGTATATGAACCGATAAGCTATATAACTATGTACTCTTTTTATTCAAGTAAAATAAATGAATCCAATAAGGTTTCGTTTTTATTTATTTTACTTTAATAAAATAAGTAGATAGCTTACATAACTATGTAGCTTGTACTCTTTTTATTCAAGTAAAATAAACGAATCCAAAAAGGTTTCGTTTTTATTTATTTTACTTGAATAAAATGAGTGGATAGCTTACATAACTACGAGTATGTAGCTATGTAGGTACTCTTTTTATTCATATACCTTGTCGGCTTATATACGTACGAAGCTACGTTTCGACTATTTGCACGAAATAGGGGTAAGTTCGGGGCCACTCGATCAATTAACCCACTTGATAGTAATATCACCCCCGAAGCTATTGATTTTCAACTTCATCCCTCGGCTAGTGAATTGCTAGTATGTATTAGTGGGGTAGCGGTCAATATGTGTATATTTGTATATTATTTTAGTAAAACCAACCATAAAATTGATTTTAGACAAGATGCACCCGAGGGCGGTGCCTGCAGGAAAAATTAAAAAAAACTTCAATCACTTACAGAATTATTTTTGCGGAATAACACACAACATACTACGTTATGTTCTTCCTGTATAAATTATTATTATTAAGAGTTTCATGCTTAGCAGTCACATCTACTTCCGCAATTTTATAAAATTAAGCGTATAGAAATGGAATCAGTAGCAAAAGTATTTTCTCTCTATTATATATATTATCTAGTAACGGGACGGGCAAGTAGTGCGCTTGATGGTAAGCAACACGTCCGCTCATCACCATTGCAGTACCATGGAGAGCTTAGAACGGAAAGTTTGCGTGACACTGCAGTGCGCTCGAGACATTGGTCTTAACGGTACCCCAAGCTGAATATCTGCACTATGGTGGTACCAACTAAAACGTTCTGATGCACAAGAGGTGTACCACCTACCAGATTCCAACAGCATAGGGAAAGTTGTTTAACTATGTTTCGTCACAAAGTAGCACTCTATGATCCTCTAACAAAGAATTGAGATGAGTTTGGTATCGTGGGTCATCGTATCGCTTACCATCGGACGTCCGGTAAATGATGTCTAATAGGGGATCCCAATAATCTATTTATCCACAGTTTTCCTTACTACCGATAGAAATTTGACCTATATCCATAAAAATAGTGTCAAATATCTATCTCTAGTAAGGTAAACCGGCGATAGATAGGTTATTGGCACCGGCCACAAGTCAGGATCGAAAATAAACTGGCAAAATTCATAAGCAAGTGACAAAACTTACATTAAAAACGAGTATCTATTATTTGAAAATGACGAAGACACTTAGATTTTTTATTGAATTGTATAAAATTTTATATTTTGAATATCTGGTGTTATATTTCTATATCATTCTAGATCACTAAAAAACTTTCGTGGCGATGACGCTTGCACTTTACAAAACTTTTATTCCAGTGAAGCAATTCCGTACGAAATGAGGAAAAAGATGTCGAGGTGTAGACGAATTTATGTCTTGATAAACTACGATACTAAAAAATATGGTTTGACTTCTCTTGTTCAAAAAGTCCATCATGGTAGCGTAGGTACTTATTATATATGCGGTATTAAGGGTAAAATAGCATATTTTCCCCCAGGTCATAAAATATTTTTCTCTAGAGCGATCATAGATATTATAGATTTATATATAGGTATATTATAGATTTTCTCTTTCTTTTTCTCCGAGCACAAATTAGGAGTACTATTTATTTGGAACTACATTAATGTTTTATTTATGTGGCCCTAAATTTGTATTGACTCGCAGAAGGTTTGAAAAGTAGAGTATTCGCTACTGGAATTACCAAAATGCCGCACGTGACGTAAGACACTGTTTTATCCCTTTGCTGCATGATTTACTTATATAATATCAAACCTGTAGGTTTGAATAAGTAAAGTAGTAATAAGTAAATCATGCAAGTACATACGAGTACATACATATTAGTGTCATAATAAAATAAGTTTTAGACAATACAGCAATAGCTGCATACAGTAAGATATTGGTATAACTTTGTACAAATAACATGCATTATGTTAATAGATACACTGGTACATATAGGCATGTACTTTAAGTCCATTTTAATTTGTAAAATGTACATCAAAGACGGCTAATCAAATATTCGAGATTTAACTACTCGGCTAATGTAACTAAGGCAACGTGTTTGCCGAAATAAATAGGGTTTCAGTTACAGAAGGACGTTATGGCAGCTTAGCACCAAGGGCCACGGCTGAGGTTAGGTGCAATATAAATTACATGCCAGTACCTAATGTTTGTATAAATGTAATTATTTTTACTAGAAATCTTCTTTAGAATATTTCAGATGGGCAGGGGAACAATTGTTCTTATTTATGTATTATTGCGCCGGAACCACGAAAATCAAATTAGCATACTGGAGGTACTTATTCATTTGGTACCCTTAGAATAAAAATAAAACAACATATTGTGCTGATTTTCACGTTTTCTAAACATTTTATATCAACAATCGGACCAAAACGAAATACGAAACCCGGCTGGTGGTACCAACGTCTCGATTAAAGATGTACTCTTCAGTACACTATATAGTTATGAGTGTTCATATTTACAACAAGCTGACAGGCTCTTTAAAATATTATAAAGAACGACATTTTTTTGTAAAAATTAAAACATTTTCTTGTGTCAACAAAAAATTGTTTTAATTTTTACGAAGGCCTATTATAACGAAATGAAATGAAAATGAAAGATTTGAAATAATCAATAATTTTATAATAATAATACATGAAATGCATGACATAATAAAATTAAATTTAAAATTGAACTTCTACTATAATTTACATTAATTAATTATGAACAAGACCTATAAAGATAATCTGTAGTACAATTTGCGTAATATCATTTAATCTCCTAAATCATCCTCCTCTCTTCTAGTTTGCTGTGCCCGACGGGGTTCATACGAACTTATGTACATATAATTATATGTTATTTTACGACATTATACTGTATGGTTGCAATAAAGTATATGAAACTAAAAAAAAAAACTTTTTAATTAAATATTATTTTTCCGTTAGTGCCACAGTTTTCAATGTATTTATCATCATCGCAATTGACGAGACTCGTGTATTTAACTGCAATACTGCTCTCGTTTTGTATATTGCGGTTAAGGTACATACTGGCACACAGTTAATTTCGCAACGATGTAGATAGAGCACGTTGCCTTTTGCCTCCGGCTCGTTTTCCGTTGCCACCTTTTAATTTCTGTCTAAATGTGCGCATAAAGTAAATATTTGAGGTCTTTTTTATGATAAAAGGGAACGTTGCTCTGTACATCCTAATAAACAGTCTCGTTAAAGTTGGGTGTGTGTTTTGAGTTTATTAAATAACTTATGCGTTTGTCAGTAGGGATAATATCGCAAATGTTTTTTTTATATTTTTTACCCACACAAAGTCTTCAGCTCCCAAACTAGGCACAGCCTGTACTATGCTAAGTTGATGACTGATATACATACTTAAGTATATAAATATACACACCCATATACAGGTCAAACAGACATGTTCATGCACACAAATGTTGACGACACCGGACCCGGGACCAGAAGCTCAGAAGGCAGGGTTGCTACTAACTGCACTAAACGGCAAATCTTAGAATTATAACGTATTATTCGTATCGTATTTATAACCTATTACCGCATCATATAAAATTATGTAAGTATATAATGTAAAATGTATAATGTTAGTATGATAAGTATATATGTATATATTATAAGAATATTTATTGGTATATATTATTTTTCATCAGTATATATCTCAGTAGGTATGTATAATTAGTAGGTCAACACGAGTACATCTTTTAACATTTTTTTTCTTACCTAATGTTATATTTGTGCACCACCATCCCTTTTTATGTTATTATATTCCTCTCCATTCAAAGGTCTGGAAGAGATCGCTTTGAGCGAAAAGACCGCATATTGTTACACTATTCTAAGCTGTATAGCTGTATGATTGTTTAATTATAAGGTGTTCTATAAAGAGTATATCTATCTATCTATATAGAAAAGGTACCCACGTTAGTACCGTCTTTCACTAGCAACATATTATTTTCTAATTCATAGGAAATAATAAAAAATATAACAAATGTTAAGTGACACCACTGCCCGCAAATGTTGCATGGGTTTTACAGTTCGATGTGACACAGCCCTGCATTTGTCACCCAGAAATGTAAGTAGTGAAGAGGATTCTGATACTAAAAGTACAAAATCGCCTTGGAAGGAAATATGCAGGGGATTGCCCAATTCGACCATGCTGTTTGTGAATCAACCAGCAAGACATAATATACATATTTGCATTACACACGCATTCACTTTGGAGCAATTCAAAAGAAAAACTAAGACACAACAGTCCTACCACCTAGCTCCTCCCCTGCTCGGCATCATCGCCATCTCGCCTGTTCGGGTTCTCCTTTTCCGGGCACATGTGACTCGGTATATTCTTTTAGGTAGTTTATCTACTGCGTACCTTGCTGTGGGCCACATTAACAAGCTTAAAGACGCTCAACGAGCAATGGAGAGGGCTATGCTTGGGGTTTCCCTGCGTGATAAGATCCAAAATGAGGAGATCCGTAGGAGAACTAAGGCCCCCCGCTAGGTGGACCGACGACCTCGTCAAAACCGCGGGGAATCGCTGAATGCAGGAAGCGAGTAGCCAGTCCAAGTGGCGTTCTATAGGGGAGGCATATGTTCAGCATTGGACGTCTTCCGGCTGATAATGATGATGATGATGATGATGATGACGGACTGCTTGAAATAAAAACTTGCTTTGTATAATCATTTTTTTATTTTGGCGAACCTAAACAAAGCTTTTATATTAGAGGTAGGCATCTTCCGACTCAATCACTCTCTCCCAATCTGACACTGATTGATTGATCCGACGTTAATTCTTAAAAGTGAGTAGATATTAAATACAGAATGAAATTTATTTTAATACAATTTTGGTCAATAATAGTAATCTTGGGTTTTGAAATATGGAGTCCCATACAAAGAATACTGAACGGCGCGAGTTGAGAGAGGCGAAGCTGATACTGTACGGTTGTTTTTGGTTTTGGTTTGTATGCCGTGGACTTCCTAGATCCGTGGCGGTAATCCTTTGAGTTGAGATGGGATTCGATTTTTTTACAAAAAATGGTACCGACTTGACAAGTTATTTTATACATTATACCGACTTCAAAAAAGGAGGAGGTATGTTCGATTGTATGTATTTTTTTTGTGTATGTTAGCCGTTTTCTCCTCCATTTGTGAACCGATTCTCAAAATTCTATATAAGATAGGCGAAACACTTTTCAGTTATTGGATTGTAATTCAAAAACAGCTTGCATGAATTTAATAAAATTTAAATAGTACCTCGAAAGTATACTCTACCAAACAAAACAATATATGTACGCGTCAACTTGAGAACCTCATCCTTTTGGAAGTCAGTTGAAAATACGAGATTTGATGGATGTGTATTGTTTATCGGCCGGTCCCAATAATTTATCTATCGTCGTTATACCTTACTAGAGATAGATATTTGACACTTTTTGTATGGACGTTATGTCAAATTTCTATCGGTAGTAAGGAAAACCGTGGATAGATAGATTATTGGGATCCTCCATATATGAACTTGACTTTGCAAGCTTACCATCATTATGCTGTACATATTCTTTTATTAACTATACTTTCATTTAGCCGTGCGATTCTGTAATGATTCGTCAATGCGCTCGTCGACGAGCTCACCAATGTCAAATACTTTGAGATATCGCCCTTGTACATAAGGTTGTTTTTCCAACGTTTCTTGTCATCTCGTCATTTATTTCACGGATGTTGTCAAAGTTACAACGATGTTTGCTCTTAGAGAATCGCACGGCTGTAAATGCGAATTTGTTTTCAGCCTTCCGGCGGATCTGAGATTTATTGTAAGATTACTCTGCCTTCCAATCATGAACAGTAAAAACTGATATTATAAGTAAACATTAATCACAACACATTTATTACTAGTACTAAGAGCAGTGGGCCTAGCACGTATAACTGCTTAAGTATAACGTGACGAGTCAATCACGAGATACAGTACAAACTGTCATTTATCTAAGGCAACTGTGACATAGATAACTCATAGTCAGTATGCCGAAGTGTGACGCGTTGACGCCTAGGATACGAATACTTATTCGCAAATTGTTTGTGCTCAGGACCAGTAGGGCCTCAGGACTTTCTTGTAGTTTGATAGTTGAGGGTAATATCATGTCCCACAATTGTTTTAAACGTAACTGAACTTGCAGTATTCCTTCTTAGCGAAGTGTGATTGTTTTTAAAATTATATCTCAAATTCATAACACAGCTGGGAGATAGTGAAAATAAATCATATTATGAAGAATTTCATTTTTTACAAGACAAAGATGCGTGGAATTTTTCCACTTGTTACCTGTAATCTGTAATAATGACGTAATTGTAAAATGCTGTTTGAATAATATCGTGTAACCCAGAGAAATAAATTTAATTAATTCCGAATGACATTAACAGTTTCATAAATGTTCTAGCTACAGCCTGCGACTTCGTTCGCGAAGTAGGCTCAGCCTTCGGCCTCGCCATAACCTCCCATTTTTCATGGCTTTTCATCATTCTTTCAACCTTTTCCTGACAATAATTAACATAACAAAAAATAATTAGCGAGATTGCTCCATCCGTTCTCAAGTTATGCCGTGACCAGGCAAAACGGGGCTCATTTTTATAATATAGACTAGTGACTGCCCGCGCCTTCGTTCGCGTAGTAGGCTTGGCCTCCTGCTTCGCCATAACCTCCCATCTTAGTTTCTTATTTTTTTAATGTAACCACCTTCTACGGAGTATTAGATAAAATTTAAAAAAAATTAAAGCCGTTCTCAAGCAATAACGTGACCAGGAGGTTTGTTTATTTTTTAATTTTTATTGAATAGATAGATATAGATTAGAATTACGAAATCTATAGCAAAGTAATTAAAAATCTATGCCGCGCGCTCCAAGTACTTTGTCTATACAGACTGTTAGTGTACGTCATTACTAAATATTCAATTCAAATTATCTTTTCTTCATTATCTATATCAACTAGTGCAATCGGTGACTTTAATAGGTCTATATACTCCTTTACGATTCTGCTGTAGATATGAAGAGGACCCCGGTTACGAAAACAATGCGACAGTATGACTATAGACATCTATATACTGTGTCTCTCGAGGCACCTACATTATTCAAAGATATTATTAGCCTTACCGGATCAATAGGCCCATTGTTGGGCAGCCTCACGACGCTTTGGGGCACTATAACGACACGCCAAGGCTTACAAGCCCGTAATTAATTATATAAATTCACAACCCCTGTCCGGATTTATTGTCATTGATTTAAACCATGAATGGGGATTTAGATTTATGTATTCGGTGACATAGAAGCAAGGTGTTATCTCGTATTTATTTTCTTAGCACTAAGTCAGCGGGGCTTAGTATAGGTATACGTATGCACTTCGAAACATAATTCTTATCGTAGCCTGTAATAGTAGATTAGTAGCCAAGGGCTGAAAGGCATCAATTGCAGGCCGAGATATTGCATATTTGCATCATTTGCATGCATTACATGCTTACATGCTTACACCCGAGCTAACTACTCTGCTTTACATCTCGATTGTGAGGTAAGTAGAAAAAAACCGGCATTACAAATATAAAATTGATGACTATTATACTCATACGAAGACAAGGCTGAATAGCGAAGCGATCTCTTTTGTCATTGGGCTGAATGCATGATGTCTATTGCCAGTATGATGGTTAGATGTACGCAAACTTTTTGAAAGAGTGAAGTGTTTTTATTTATTACTTACCGCCCTAGGGCTTTTCTAGCTACATTATTGCCCTAGAGCGCTAATTGGTCACCTACAAGCCCCATTTGGGGGTAATAAGGACCTACTTACCGAATATAAGAGATGTAAAATTAATAGAATGTCTTTTTCAATGAACTCATCTATAAGTAGCTTGGCTTGTTTCGTGCGCTGGATTTAAATTTATTACTTACTAGCGATTGCCCGCGACTTTGTTCGCGTAGAAGGCTAGGCCTTAGGCGTTGCCATGACCTCCCACCTTTTTTATTTTTTTTATGTAATAATGTTCTACGAAGCATTAGAAAACATTTAAAAAAAGATGAATGAAATCGGTAAAGCCGTTCTCAAGTTATAGCGTGACCTGGAGAAATAGGGGTTCATTTTTATATATGTAGATTTATGTTAATGCCGCTATGACTTTTTAACTCCAAGTCTAAAAATGTGTCGACTGATTTTAGATATATTTTATTCCAGTCGACTGCTTGCTGTCACACAAGCTGTACTCCAACTTCCGCACATAACATTCTGCAATAAAACGCTACCCATCACGAAGTATATTCTACAAAAGCAGTAGTTTGGTTATAAATCCGACACTGTATCGAGCATTTGCCGGCGAAGTTTGGGAATGCCCATCCGCCGCGAACTACAACAACTACTTGAATGCAAGACTTGTACCAAGGTCTCGGACTGTGAAGTTGAGAGAAACATTCAACGATTCAAGACCATCGTCACACGTAACAATGATTCGCAGCTAGGAGACATCGTATAGTATGGTACATACGTATAGTCGTAAAGTGTTTATAAGACAATTCAAAAAAAAAGGTGAAAGCTTTCATAATTGCATTGATATAATCACTATAGTGACTATAGGTATATGTCACTTGTGACTGACGAAATGCATCTGTTATAGGCAGAGATTACCACTTAACACCAGGTGGACACTGTGCTGGTACAATACCCTAATAACTTTAAAAAAATTAAAAGACGTGGGGCACTCGGAGACTGCCGCGGTAAAGCTATTGCATAACTGTTTTTATCAACTTATGCAATTATAATTATTTAACCAATGCCATCTAGAGGCGAGTTGCTGAACTAAGCGTGATATTTCAAAAAGTCATTAAAAGTTCTGCTATTCATAGATATATGCCAAATCAACTTATGCAATTATAATTGTTTAACCAATGTCATCTAGAGGCGAGTTGCTGAACTAAAGAGACAAACGTGATATATCAAAAAGTCATTAAAAGTTCTGCTATTCATCGATAGATGGAGTCGGAGTGGGGGTGTTAGGTTATTTTCGTTACGGAATTTCTGGATTGGGTCGCCACGCTCAAGGCCCGCGATAGAAGCTATGCAATAGCTTAAAACTAAAAATTGGTTAACGAAAGTACAATATCTATCTGATATTGTAAAGGAAACGCCAACGTGCTCCACATTCACAATGATACTTGTAAAACTTATAAGTTAGGCGAGTACTTAAAAACAACATACGTCATTTTCTAGTTTCCTTCTGGCAACAGTTGTATTAATTTTGCCAATAATGTAAACGAAAAAATAACACGGTTTGGGCCAAAATTATAATATTTTTAACTTTACTGTTGTATAATCGACAAAGTCCGTGGATAGTAGAATAAAATTAAATGCTCCTATTACGTTGTTTTTTTTTTGTGAAACGGGACAGTAAAAGGGCAGGTACGAGTACCTAAACCATTATAGTTACAAGAAAACGTTCCTAGAAGACCATTCATAAGGTTTGAGGTATTCCGAACTGCATTCACTAATTTTGCTACCAAAAAATTACCAACCATGTGTATATTGCTGTATCATATATGTATCACCTACATATTCAGTCACCTTCGTCCCCCTACTCTGCTTGCACCCTCTACCCGCACCGCAATGAGCATTAGAAAACTTTGGTTATGTACTCGTAACTCGGAATTTTACTACTTCCTGGGATGCAGTAGTTAAGTCCCACTTGTATGCAAGCTTCTACGTGTCGGGGTTTAATATTAGAACATCTTTTTGTTACATGCTGTATCAGGAAACTAATATACTAGTATATTTCTATATACCTACAAACACTGCACACCACTTATTCAGCAATAGAGCGGTCTACAACCAGCCGTGCGATTCTCTAAGAGCAAACATCCGTGAAACAAATGAAGAGATGACAAGAAACGTTGGGAAATCAACCTTATGTGCAAGGTAGATATCTCATAAAGTATTTGACATCGGTGAGCTTGTCAACGAGCTAATCGACGAAACATTACAGAATCGTACAGCTGACCCACTTGCCTACAGAATTGGTCTTTGCTTTCTTAACCAATTCCTTTTAAACAATTATTAAACCATGTGTCTAAACAAGGTTAAAAACCAACGAGTGAAAAGTGACCACGGAACAAAATCCAACACTGTGTGATGCAGTTAGCTTCTCAGATTCTCAGACTATTTCAATATAGATATCGTTGCCCTCAATAAATTTAAGAAATGTCATATTTAAAGAAGCCAGTCAGTAGAGCCGGATATAGTGTTTGAATTATACAGGAGGCGCTCTAGAGTTCACGTTCAGATATAACGCCACGTGTCAAAATCAATTTTCACATTTACAGGTTGCTATTTTCATTTCAGACTAGAGCCTTCGTTCGTAGTTGGAGAGCCGAGGGCGCTTTGAATTAAGTTTGCTCGAATTGTAATTGTGTGTAACGAATATGCATAATAATCTTTATCCATCTTGTAAAATATTTTAGACATCTCGATATATTAACCTATATGTAAGAGGTACTCGTAGTAGGCCTCTTCAAAGAATTCAATAGAAAGTTTATTTATATATACGTACTAGTTTCTGTACATAGCTTTATCTCTAGTAATCCTTCCTATACCGTGATAATTAAAACAAAAGATTTATAAATGGAACTGATGTATATTTACGTCTCTTGTAGTTGTTTTATGCCTGCCTATACAGGCATAAAACAACTTATCCTAATCACCAGAAATCAGGAATTACCAGTCGAACCGGAATAAAAAGTACCTTGTGTTCATTCTAAGTACTAGTGTGAAAAAGTAAATAACATATATACCTACTCACTAACTCACACACTAGTTCATAAACTTAGGTACCTATGCTATTAGACTGGTGTACTTAATGTGGGATAAATGTTTTATGTTATATCGAGTTATAGAATCCTAACTCGATGGATTTGTTTTAGCTCTACCATGGCGCTAAATAAACCTTGACAAAACAAGTGAAACTCTCAGCCTACGTTTGGGTTTGGGATCTATTTGGAGAAGCAAACTGTCAGAGCACAGTGTAATACAGTAGGTAATTGAAGCTTCTAGCAAATATGTGTTTCTACAAATTATTTAAGCTTCTGTATTTTGATAGTAACATGCATAATATAGGTAGTAGATATATCGATGTAATAACAGAGCTGGCAGTAACTGGATGCAGAGCTGAAGACTGAGCTCTGTGACTTTAGGAGAGGCTTATGTCGAGCATCGAATGTGGGCTGATAATGATGATGATGATGAATAACAGACCTACTAACTAGAACAGTCTATTTGTGAAGAAAACATAACAATTATTATTTTGTGGCTGTTATAAAGAATTAAATCTGAGTACAACAATATAATGATCCTAGTTATACTAATATTTATTATTATATGTTCTATGCTAATATTCAGATTAGAAATTTTGTATTCTCAATCTCGCTGAAGCGGCTGAACGGAATCGGATGAAATTTAGAGTGCAAATGGTTTGTACTTACCCGAGATTAGCACATAGGCTCCTTTTTATTCAACGGGTGATTTCAGAGGGATCGCAAGAACCTGATTTCATGCGGACGAAATTTTAATAAATTCTTGTCGTTGTGATACCTATTTCATCATGCTTTCACTTTTATTATTCGCTTCACCCTCGCGGCTCTGCACCAACCTGGAAAATAATTATCCCACAGGAAAATACACATAAGCTGCATTTCACCCCAAAACCTTTCGTATGGTGCGGGCAGAATTTACTCTACATAGAACATAATATAAACAAAACACATTTCTCTCGTATATATAAAAAACTCCTGTTCGATAGTATCGCTAAAACTCAAGCGGCTTGACTGATTTGAATATGTTTTTTGTTTTCGCTCTATACAGGGGTAGTTCAGGAAGAAAAACCATCATCAACATCATCCATTACCACGCAGGTGAAACCGGGCGTAACTCGTATATTTTGATTTTAATCCATTAGAATACTCTCCTGGATAATTCAATGAAATTGTGTCCGGATTTCAATCCGAAAGCCTTTCAACGTTATCTAATTTTGCCGCTTTTAATTGAGCCTAGAGTGCTAATAAAGGTTACAACTAAGTAGGCATAATTGATCCTAATTGAGGTAGGTTGACAAGACCCCAATAGTCACTATTGCAACACCTTGGATGGATTACTAGAGATCGCTCACACTCAAGAAACTCCTAATTGGCTATATAGATCGTACAAGTAAGCTATGCGATTTTCGGCGCACGACGCACAAACTCACGACCAAACGTAAAATTATTTATAGACTAATTATAGTTTATTGATTTAGGCGTTACTTTGCGGAAATCCATTATCAAAAACGATATTAAAAGAATTCTTATTTGTAGTTTATGTGGGAGGGAGGGTGGTTCACACCGCAACTCGGCCATAAGCATTGTTTTCAGCGGAAGCGTCACAAAATATTTCTTCTAATATCGTTTTTCTCTTTAGACTATTGAAGGTCACAAGTGATCACACGATTACAGGAAGCATTGTCATCGTTGTAACGTGTCATAGTTGATGTAATTGTATTTTTCGCTTGTAGGTACGATCGTTAGCCAATCAGGACGACGTATATAATTGAGCCGGACGTCTAAAGCTAGTGTTCTGTTAAGAGGTTACATTGTCCATAGTGTGCACCGTGCGACCTGTCCGCTCGACAGGCTAAATGCAGCCGCGACTGCAACGACACCGATTTGCACTTTGCCATCTGAATTTTTAATAGCCTGCGCTATTTTGTAGTGAACAGACTAATTAACTTAACTGTGATGATTTGAAAACACATTGTTTTGGCTTAAAATCAGCTATAAAATCAATGTTTAACACATTATAGTTATATATTAGTTTAGAGATAGTGTAAGCAGATAGCATTGAAAAGCTGCACGACGGCCATGAAGTGGCCCTAGAGATGCCGTAGGCTGATATCTAAATGTTAAGTGATATTCCACGAGTCCATCCGGTTTTTAGTTACACTGTCCACTCTTATCACTGCACTTAGAGGTTGGGGTTCTGAACTGAAATTTTAAGCATGTCCTTACTGTGTTCAAAGTTTACTAAAGTCTTTTTTAATTTTCTTATCAAATGTACTACTCAGAGTAATTGTTCCTACAGTACCTATTAACATAGAAACAAAACACTTACAATGTAACGTGCTGTCAATCCGTATCCATGACATTACGAACATTATAAGTTGAATTGAAAACATACTAACAAGTTATTAAGTACGAGGCACGGCTGAAAAAGTCTGAGCCTAGCTAGGATATTAAAACTTGAGATAAAATGTGAATTAAATTTATTTTTCAATAATAGTATCCCTCTACTTCTATGCACTTCTCACACCGCTTCTGAAGGTCACACAAATAACATAAAGTAATAATAAAGTTTTACGAAGTAGTTAGAAGAAATTACACAAGTCTCTGTGTTTTTTTTATTCTGACAGAAAACGTCGAGCAGTGTAATGGCATGAAAACTACGAATATTATTATTCGTAGCATGAAAAGAAGAAGAAAAACGTTGAAAAAGATCAGCAGTTATATCATTATACGTTTAACCTAATGTAACTTGCATGAACTTTTTGCTATTTCAGTTAACTTGCAAGTTTTGACACAATTTGAGAGTTTGATAAGAATTACCAACGCGCAATTGTAACATGTGCCTTTCACGGCCTACACACCGCACAACATCTAGTACAGACGGTCTCAAAATTAACACAACGCTGACTAATAACCTCCACTATCTGCCGACAAAGAGTCCTCAGCTTCTTCGGACATATTATGCGGTCTTCAAAGCATTGTCTGGAGAAAGCCATTATTTTAGGAAAAATTGACGGTAGACGTGGTCAGGGAAGGGCGCATATAAGATGGTCTGGCACTATTAAGAAGGCGGTGGGTGGTAGCATACACCGTGCGGTTCACACAGCCTATGACCGCACCTAATGGAGACTGATTATACGTGATCGCGATCCTCAGCAGTGAGGGAACGAGGAGAAGAGAGAGAGACTAATAACCTTTTATCTTCCACCAGCGGTAGGTTCGACACAAGTACCAGATATTCTGCCTCGAACTGTATAGGAACACTGTGTAAGCATAAGTAGTAAAGGGTCTAAGGACACTGTAACTGAACTAACTGGATGAATAGGGATGATAAGCCTTATAGATATGATATAGTCGTGTCAGCGCGTACGAACTATGAGATATCTGTGTCACAATTGCTCTAGATTAATGAGAGACTGTTTGACGTGAACGACACGTTACGTTACACTTACGCAGTTATTCGAGCTAGGCCCTAAATATCCGGCTTATTCGTGCAATGCAAATATGTACGCTATTTTAATGGAATTTCGTTTGCTATTTGTACCGAACCGTAATGGACTCAACGCCGAAATAAGATTGGCTTGAACGCTACTTCTTTTTGGAAGAGACTTAATTCGAACTGAAGGAGATCAATTTGGTCGCTATAGTTAATAACCTTTGGAATATGGAACTACTAGCTGATTCCGCTTGTTACACCCGCGTGGCGAAAAGTATCCCATTTCTGCTAATCGAACATCTCATCTACCTTCATATCAAAGTTCATCTAAATTTGTCTAGCTGTTTGAGCGTGAAGTACCAAACAGTGTGAAAATTAGATCACACGCTGAAACCAGACTGTTACGACCAGCGCAGACTGGTAATCTATCTTCTATAAAAATATATATATACATAAAGATGAACCCCTGTTTCGTCTCGCTATAACTTGAGAACGGATGGAACAATCTCGCTAATGTGCTCTGCAGATGTGATGAGCAGACACAAACTTACATCAGGAAAACGACATTTCATATTCTCTTACCGGTATAAAAAAGATGCCCAATAAGACGTAAAAACCGGCTCTGTTACAAATCAATCAAATTATCTCAGCTCTTAACTTTATAGCAAGCGAAACCATCGTTTACGAGAACTGACAGGCCTAGCTTAAAGCGCTATCAAAAATAGCACCGCGATTCAAAGAGAGAGACAGCATATTGCTACACACTTAAGTTAAAACGAGAGATAGAAAATCCCCCATTAAAACTGTGAAGCACACCCATTGATCACCGCGGAGCGAAAAGCCTTTAAAAAATCCAGCAATTTATTTAGTCGGTAACAACAGCTTACTTGGCTGAATTGTATTATCATAAAATAAGCTTATGTTATTTATTTGAGTGTTAACATAACACTTATTATGTAAGGCATAGTGTAGTTTATGTTATTTACCTAATATACTATTTGGAACCTATAATGTGCGGAAGGAATATTTGATGCTTAGGGCGTTACTTGTGTTGCTTGAGACTTGATGCAATTTATTTAATTTATGATTGTTTTATTTATGCAGACAATAAATTACTCTGGCAATGTTTCTAGTAACAAATTCTCATAAATGTATGTTCAAAATAATATAAAATAAACATAATAAAATCACAATTTCGCTATTAGCGTTAATTAATTTATCACTTAGAAAAAGACGCACTTGAACAAGAGACACAACAAGGTTCTATTAGGAATGTCATCTCTCTGTCTCACCGTCATGATATCACCAAAGTACTTGTAACTACTCAGTGCACATTTTATCGATCAAACAATTTCACTATTTGGAATTGTTACTAACTTAGCACTTCAAAAAATCATGCAAATAATTCAACTATATGTCTCAAATTGTTCAGATTGTTACAATTGTTTTGTAAACATTTTATTGTTTAACTGGCTAACCCGCCAGCGAGTTTGCTCGATTGGTCTTGGTGTAGTGGTGGAAGCGCCGATTTGGAATCCCGAGGTCCGGGGTTCGATACCCGGTTCAGACAGTTAACGGGTTTTTCTGACAAAGAAATTCTACAAAAACAGTGCCCTGCGGATGGCAATAGGCTCGCTCCCTATACACGAGACCAAAAACATATCCCTCTGAAGAAACGTAGTTGGTTAAAACCAGCGGTGTTTTGCCTAGCCTACCCCTTCGAAGATATATAGGCTATATTATATATTTTTTATATTATATATATATATATATATATATATATATATATATATATATATATATATATATATATATATATGCCGACTTTTTATGTTGTAATTGAAAATAACATGCAAATATTTAATTATTAGTTAATTAATTTCTGATGATTACTTATGTAAAAATCTATTTAAAATGAATGGCCCCGAGTTTTTGTCCGATTCTTCTCGGCTCTATATATTTTGGAACGCGGCGGTAGAGGCTTTATAGTTCATTATAATGAATAATTAACCTTCACAAGGGCGTCTTTGATGGCTGGATTGAATAAATTAGAAAATAATAATTAATACTAAGTAAATAATAATAATGAATGAATAACTAATTTGACTTTGACTTTGATATGTTAAAGTTTATTTTCACCAAGATTTCAGTGAATTGCACCAGAAGTTTTATGTATCGTTTTATGGGATACAAAAAATCCTACATACCACCTTAATTATAATATATCACTGAGTCGAATTTTCTCAAAACTGGTGTCATAGTTTCAAAGTATTGCGCATACAATTTTAATACAATGCGCGACTGACTGACAGACAGGCAACATTTTTAAATAATATAGTTTTGGCTTCTATATCAATAACAAGTTACCGTTACAGTTTTTATAGTACACACACATATATAAACGTACATAAAAGAAATATAAACGATTTCATCAATACAAGCATTCATCATCATCATTATCAGCCGGAAGACGTCCACTGCTGAACATAGGCCTCCCCCATAGAACGCCACTTGGACCGGCTACTCGCTTCCTGCATCCAGCGATTCCCCGCAGTTTTTATGAGGTCGTCGGTCCACCTAGCGGGGGGCCGGCCTACACTACGCCTTCCGGTGCGTGGTCGCCACTCGAGAACCTTTCTTCCCCATCGGTTATCAGTTCTGCGAGCGATGTGGCCTGCCCATTGCCACTTCAACTTGCTAATTTTGAGAGCTATGTCGGTGACCTTAGTTCTCCTACGGATCTCCTCATTTCGGATCTTATCACGCAGGGAAACCCCAAGCATAGCCCTCTCCATTGCTCGTTGAGCGACTTCAAGCTTGTTAATGAGGCCCACAGTAAGGGACCACGTCTCAGTGCCATAAGTCATCACTGGCAACACACACTGGTTGAAAACCTTGGTTTTCAGGCTCTGAGGTATTGGGGACGAAAAGATGGATCGAAGCTTCCCGAACGCTGCCTATCCGAGCTGGATTCTTCGTGCGACCTCCTTGTTGAAGTTGGACCTACCTAATTGGACAGTCTGTCCCAGGTAGACGTACTCGTCTACAACTTCGAGTGTATCGTTTCCAACCATACAAGCATTATCTACACTTATATTATAAAGAGGAAACATTTTTATTTTTGTGTGTGTGTGTGTATGTTTGTAATGAATAAACTGAAAAACTACTGTTTGTGCCGATTTCAAAAATTCTTTCTCCATTGGAAAGCTACGATTACATTCACCCTGAGTAACATAGGTTATATTTTAGTCATCATCATCATCCTCAATCATCACTGCCGTGGTGAAACCGCGCAGAGCAGCTAGTATTATTATATTATTAATTCCTTTGGAATCATACGAGTATATTTTATTAAACTTGGCAGAATTAATGCTAAAGAATTATCTCCAGTAAACCCATATTCATCAAATAAAAGCGAGCTCCACAACACAACAGATTTTAATAGTGAGTTTATATTTTAAAACAGTGAAATATATGAACAGTTTGTGTATTAAAACTACGCGGTAACGCTTCATAAAAGGTACTCACGGACAAGCCGTTTTAGAAAACTTACATCGATTCTGAAAAATAATGTACCTACTATGTACGTTTGTTACTTTTTCAATTATCTTTACTAAATAATAGTGATTAACTAATAATAGGTCTGAGACCGTAGCACAAACAATTTGCGAAATAGTACTCGTATCGAAGTAATACATGTTCGATTCATAAAATACATATGGACAAAAGAAATATCAACTTATGACATACCATTTATTTCGTACATAATACATATAATATAATAAACCTTTGACCGAAATTCAATAACAACAAAAGAAAACCATTCATAAACTATAAATCCATGTGATATACTTAGCAATTGAAATAACTATTATTAAAAATATAATCATTGCGCATACTACTTTTTTTGTCGAATTTTAATAAACATATAAAATGTAACGTCGAAACCTATTAATATATTTCAAAAGTAAACAAAAATGCCTGAGATTAATAACCCAATTCGGCTGCTGCCGCGGCACGCTCGCTGGCTCGCGCGGTTACCATTCAGCCTTACGCTCCTCCTCGCTTCGCTCGTCGTCGCACCTATCGTGACTTTGCCATCAACTAGTCATCAAAACTGAATACCATTGAACATACCCACATCATTTTGTACGGTATTATACCAACATGTATAGTACTCGTATGTCAAATTATTGTTATATCGAAAAACAATATGATACTTGAAGAGTATGTAATACGAGGTCAAACTGAAAGTTCTTAGAACTGGCCACTTATAAACAATATAATAAAAAAAAAATTCTATAATTTGAAAATAGAACTCTTTGCCAATATTACTGAGTATATACTTCATTCATTTGTCATTTGTTTTACGATTTGGCGGCAAATTGAAAATTGTCTGTGTCACGTCAACATGAATTTAACACGAGAAAATTTTCGTGCAATGATTTTTTATGACTTTCGATGTCATTTAAGTCAACAAGAAAGTTATGATAGACTACGATTGGCCTTTCACGATGAAGCCCCATCTCGTGCGACTGTTTACAACTGGTTTAATGAGTTTAAACGTGGTCGCACTAATCTCACTGATGATTTACGTGAGGGACGGCCTTCTACGGCGACGACTGAAGATAACATCTGTGTTGTGCGGCGTATGATAGAGACTGACAAAAGAGTGACCTATCAGCAGATTCGGACAAGCTTAGGCATCGGTATGAGTCAAGTGCACAAAATCCTACACGAACATTTAGCGGTCAGGAAGCTTTGCGCCCGGTGGATACCTCATAATTTGACTGAGGCTCAAAAACTCCATCGTGTGGATTGGTGCCGTAAAATGATTGAAAGATTTAACGGAGGTGACTCAAATGCTGTGTTCGACATACTAACAGGTGACGAAAGCTGGATTTACTGTTATGATCCTGAAACCAAAAGACAATCTGCTCAGTGGGTGTTTCCTTTCGAGGAGTTGCCAACTAAAGTGAAGAGAGCTCGAAGTGCGGGGAAAAAAATGGTGGCCTCGTTCTTTGGAAGGATAGGTCATTTCGCAACAATTATGTTAGAGGATCAAAAAACAGTTTCTGCAGAATGGTACACTACCAATTGTTTGCCACTTGTCTTGGA
Source organism: Selenia dentaria (assembly GCA_917880725.1). NCBI lineage: Eukaryota > Metazoa > Arthropoda > Insecta > Lepidoptera > Geometridae > Selenia > Selenia dentaria. The sequence goes on along the minus strand of OU862893.1, from coordinate 14,634,322 downwards.
AAAAGTTCGAGAGAAACGACCTCGCAGTAGGATCCTCCTTCACCACGACAACGCCTCATCGCACACCGCCAAGCGAACGATCGACTATTTGGCGACATCAAACGTTGAATTACTGGGTCACCCGCCGTATAGCCCCGACCTCGCGCCTTGTGATTTTTATTTATTTTCAAAAATTAAAGAAAAACTTAAAGGAAAGCGGTTTATGAATGCTGAAGAAGCGGTGGCTGCGTATCGCGATGCCATTGAAGAGACCCCTAAGGACGAGTGGGCAAAGTGCTTTTCCCAGTGGTTCCATCGCATGCAGCGGTGTATTGACGTGAATGGACAATATTTTGAAAAGATATAATAAAACTAATAACTGGCTAATGTAATCAGTTTTTGATTTTCTAAGAACTTTCAGTTTGACTCTCGTATTAGTAGTATATAAAATTATAGTATTATAGTTGATCGATATATCAAGTGCTGGTATCGATTCCTAATTATATAACAACTATAACGTATATCAAATAAAACTATATCAACTGTCCGTTACGTCAAAAGTCTTTTATATCCAATGAAGGGTATTTAAATAAAAATCTGAAAAATGACTTTCGAACAACAGTCACGCACCCCATAGCAACGCAAGCTTCAGCGCGTCGTGTCAACGCGAACCAACTATGACATATCTGTGTCACAAATTGCTCTAGATTAATGACAGTTTGTACTGTTTCACGTGAACGACACGTTACGTTACACTTACGCAGTTATGCGAGCTCGGCCCAAATATTCCGCTTATTAGTGCAATGCAAATAGATGTACGGTATTTTAATGGAATTTCGTTTGCTATTTGTACCGAACCGTAATGAACTCAACGCCGAAATAATATTTGCTTGAACGCTACTACTTTTTGGACCTCCATACCGAAGTTCATCTAAATAGGTCTAGCTGTTTGGTCGTGAAGAAGTACCAAACAGTGTGAAAAATTAGATCGCACGCTGAAACCAGACTGTTACGACCAGCGCAGACTGGTAATCTATCTTATATATATAAATGAAACCCTATTTCTCCTGGCCTCGCTATAACTTGAGAACGGTGGGAACAATCTCGCAATTTTTTTTGTGTCTGTTATTGTCAGGAGAAGGTTCTTAAGAAAGAAAAACCAAGAAGAGGCTATGGCGAGGCCTAAGGCCGAGCGTACAACGCGAAGGAAGTCGCAGGCAGTCGCTAGTAAATAATAAAATAACCAGTACACTAAAATACCATTACGTGTATGTAGGAGACTTTGATTTAACTACTTTGATTGAATTAACTACTTGTAAAAAATCAATGAGATGTTTATAAGATAATTCTTTATTTGTAAGCTTTCCTTGTAATATTTCTACCATCAAGCTCAACCAGTGTATTTAGGAATTAGGTTTAATAATTGTGAGGTACATAAAATTGTGTGATTATCATGTATTTTAATATTACTAAAATACAGAAATTTCGTTAAGAATTGGATACGTTGGAGGAGGCCTGACTCTTAAGTTAAGGTACCTAACTAAGTACTCAATTTGTGTAAGCATTTGTGTTTTTTTAGCGTACTTTTATATGGGGTATGGCAATGACAAGGAAAATTGCTAGGCTACAATATAACAGGCTTAATGTTAAATGCCTACTTAGTTTATGGGCTCTGCGAGTAGGAATTTTATACTAAGTAATTGTAATTTACATTGTACCTAATTGTTTACGACGCTCTACCACAGATTATGGCTCTACCTCACTCGTCTAGCGACCATTTGAGTCGGTTGCTGAGTGACACTTAGGTCTTTATTAATAAACGCTGCGTAAACCTATATTAGGCGTAACATGCTTTGTCTTGCTTTCACGCGTGACATTTGCTGCAAACGAAACATTGACAGATAGATGTTTTAACTTCTCTGGGTGTAAGCCAAGTTTATGTATATCCAGCCGTTTTTTAATTACATATGTATGTGAAGGATACTTTCTCAGAAGAGTTGAAATTATTAGGTACCGGATTGAAACTGTACCACGGCTAGTGGGACCTGACGACGAAGTTAATAATTATGGGGTTCTCAGTCTCTCAGAACCCGCTGAAAAGTTCTACGTTTTTAAACACAAGTAAAAATACCTACAATACCTATTTACTTTAGTAACATGATGTTCGAGTAGGTATGTTTTAAAAGAAGTTCAGCACTTCTTTGAGCTTTTGCTTTAATTATTTATTTCTACTCCGCAAAGTGCCTAGTGTGTAGGGGGGTGTATAATAAGTTGGGAAACACAATTTGTAAATTGAAATTAAGCTTTTAGGCTAAAAGTCAGTTAAGTGTTTTTGACAATTTAATTATTAAAATAATCTTTAAGCAAAATACTTGGAGATTTTCATTGACCCCTACGGTAGTGTGACAGAAATATATAAATAAATCAGGTAGGTACTAAAACACTCTAGAGTTTGCTTGGTTTAATTAAAAACAACATTAAATACATTCTCTACTCTACGAGGTAGGTAGAAATAATTCACCGGATAACGCAGATTAACTGCGTAGCCAGAGGGAAATATGTCATAGAAAGGCTGTAACCACCGCGTAATCTAACAGTAACAGGATTTTCAACTACATTACGTTGACGAATGGTGCTATATTAAGGAATCCAATTTCCAAAATGAGATTTTTATGAAAAAAGAACGTCCTACAGAACCTGCTTACCCTGCGTTATCCGAGGAGCCATCAAAATTTAATTTCGTAGAAAGCGCACTCCGGGCCTTGAGTAATGTGTATTCAAAATATAAATGGAACACAGTAGTTGGTCTCGCTGATTCATATTACTCTATATTACTACTGGTTTTCTTACATAATATAAATATATCCTATTTCTTCGTATAGTGCGTTCGAATAAATCACTTCTGAGCGTTTTAAGCGAATGTAACGCTAAAAACGCTCACAAGGGGCGTTCGAATTGGGAATTTGTGGGTGAAAATGTCGTTCATGTCTCTTTTTGTTCAGCGTTCGGAAAGCTAAAAAAGAGGTATTTTGCCACCAATTGCAATTTGCTATTTTTGGCCAACGTCCGGAGCATGGTTGTTTGTGATCGTTTTTTGACAGCTATGTATTTGACAGCATAATCATGCGATTTTAGGTCTTATGCTCAGTTGAGCGTTCGAATAGGGTATGGGCAAAAGTAGCAAAAGTGACAAAAATAACGTTTTTGAGCTTTACGAACGCTTTAACAAAAGAGCTATCAATGACAACGCCACCAATGCCCTAAACGCTAAACGAACGCACCTATAATATGATGTAACAGGGTTTAAACTTAGGTACATACCTACTCATAACATTCGGCATCATTGTATCGAAGTTCATATACACACATTCTTGATGGCTGCCATCTCATATTCAAATTAACTACAACTTCTATACAAAAGAATTAAGGGGTTGTGATTTTTCTGTGTTATAACTGGTGTTATAACCGTTAAGTGTACATAACGATGTACGAGTGTATGTAAAGTATACAAAATCCTGAAACGTTGTTCTGTGTATTCCTCGTCAATCACATTACGGTGCTTTCGTAATGTATCTTATGCTTTATAGAACGTGACATAGATAGGACAGTGACTTAAAGAGAAACTTATTTATGTGATTGACTTGACTACTTTAAAGCCCTCATGAGCGAGTCATCTAAAAAGCAAAAGGTCAAACTAGCTTAATACCTAAAGTTGATTGTAATTGACCAATATATGATTAGTAATTTACCTAAATCTCTTTAACCCTTCAATGGTCGATGTCATTATAACAATGAAATTTCTATTGTGTCTGGCCGTGCGACCTTTGATGCGTTATGCCTTAGTAGCAAAATACCTGAAATGCGTTATGTCTGCTTTGCTAATTACCTCAAGCTTATTATGCCTAAATATCAGTATGCTTAAAACGCACAATTATAGTTTATCAATTTACCCACACCGCATTATGTTTTAGGGTTCGTCCAATAATCAAGTGGTGTATTTGACCAACTTTTTATCCCCTCAACCTACCTTAACCTTCTTACTCTATTATTATTTATCTCACTTGACTCACAGGTTCGACTATGACAGACTGTAGGTTTATACAAGATCGGGCAAAGCGGAGCATATATACAAGTAAATCAGACTATATCCAAGAAGCGGAGTGAAGCCTTGTCTTAGTCTTCTGGTTACGTTAAATTATGAACCATGTCTGACTAATTAGACAACTTCAGAGCAGCACATGAGCTTAGTGACATGGTTTTATAATAAACATATTGCTACTTACGGGATGAAAACCGTGGTAATTATTTAATTGAGCTCCCGATATTTCGACACTGTTGCAAGCGCCATGATCGCGGGACGACTGTCAATCGTGAAAACAACCGTGTAAGTTTAAAAAAGTGGTTTTATAATGATCTTAGAATTGAGCATTCACATTGAGCGAATAAAATGAAAGAGTTCTCCTCGAAATCCGTCTATATTTGCCATTTATTTCGTAAACCATTTTGTTTTATAAACATTCGTCAAAACATTGTGAAAAATTGAACCGACTTCAATACCAAAAAGTGTGAAATAACTTGTTGAAGTCGGTACCATGATAGTTCAAACGTAGGGTAGGGGTAAAGGTAATTTGACAAGTTATTTCACAGTTTTTGGTATTGAAGACGGCTCGATTTTATGTAATATTTTTTTCTCCTTTTTTAGTGACCTTTGCTACTTACGGAATCGATTGTCATTCACCGTCGATGATGATATCATCAAGATAGGCGTAACATTTCAGTTTTTGGAGTGTAACTCAAAAACAGCTTGCCCGAATTTGATGAAATTTAAATGTAGTCACGTCGGAAGTATACTCTACCAAACAAAAATATAATTTTAAGAATCGGTGCAAAAATGGGGAGAAATCGATTAACATACACATAAAAAAATACATACACACCAACATATAACCGCCTCCTTTTTTGAAGTCGGGAAAAAAGACATGGTTTTTTAAAATTTTAATTTATGTTATTTCTTATCTTTTAAAGACTCCATCTTTAGTGTATCCTAATTCATACTTGTACCTTACACTTTTTACAATAGAGCTAAAGCACAAAAACATATTTTTTTATTATTTGTAGCAGGATATAATCTGTGAACATTTTCAACCAGCCGCTTATTACAGATATAAATATACAGTAGGACAGAGATGCATTAGACTTAGTTATATTTTCTTAATCTTGCACGGGAACCTATGAAATGATTACCAAATTGAACCAAAAGTTATAAGAGCTAATTAAGAATCCACGCAATCATCTTAAAATGGCAAGACTCGTAATGGAATACAAATATCGAATTTTGAAAATCGTTCAACGGATATTGAAACGGCTCAGATTGAAATTCTCGTTTCCTAATCGATACTAATTCTCGTACGTTCAGCTAAGTAGGCGAAGATGGAGGGTAAGGGGGGAATGTGCGCATGAGGAGGGGGCAATTTATGGCGGCATTAGAATCGCATTTGTAGCCGGATATACCCAGTCCGAGAAGCGAATACTCGCCAGACATGGGTTACAGATCAAAACGTCTACCTTTCCTTGTGTAGCTAGTCCCTGGTTGAATATGAAAGGATAGACTGCCTCCATCGTTTTAGGCCGTGATACGTCAGCAACATACGAGTATTGTCGGTGGCATTCGGTGAATTAACACGGGCAAGTATTTATATTACCATACTTAGTACACCGTTTATAAAATTTATTTATGTTTTTTAATAGATTTTAATCTTTAACATTTAATAAATATATAAAATCATTGTTAATTAGTGCACAATATCGAATGGGGTGGTTTGGAATCGATAACTGGTCATTAAAGAGAAGGAAAAATTGCATGTTATTTATTATTATGAACCCATATTCATTGCTCCGCAGCTAACAACCATTGCGCGACTGAACGCACGCTGCTACATCACAGAATAGACAAGAGTGACTGCGCGAGACATACCAACCCACTTAGAATAGGTACAATGACGTCCCCCCCGAGAGTTCCCGCCTTGCCGTGGCGGGGGGGCTCAGTAGCCGTGGCTTGGGTCACCACGGTGAAGCTAAGAGGAACCAATAGGCCTGCCAGTGATAGGAGATAGCTGGCGGGCCCATGGTGGGACCGCTCCTATGGGCTTTGCCTCCAAGTCCACATGGTAGCGGTCACTGTAGGTTGCGGTGGTGTATGGGCGCCACTGCAACTGAGGCGGGCTGCGGTGTCGTATGAGCGGCGCGGCTGAGAGTTAGAGGCGGGAGAGGAGTGCCGGTGTTATGGTGAGCCGCTCTCCCTGCCTTCCGCGGTCTTGTCGGGGCCGCCACCGTTAGATGGCGGCTGCGGTGGGGTCGCAGGGGAAGGGACTGTCGGTATTGAGAGGCGCCGCTGTCCCTATCCTCTGCGGCCGAAGTAGCAGGCAGTGGGGCTACTCACCTGTGGGCCTAGACAAAGTAACATTCTCCAAGCGCTACCGCTAAGAGAAAAGTTAAAAAATGTATGGGATTGACATAAGGTAGCGATATATCACGTGATCATCGAAAAGGAATAGACAATTGGTAGACAATGTACAACAGTTATCTCTTCGTTAAAACGAAACGCTACCTTTTCTATTCCGTCAGACGCTAGTCCATACAAAGTCCTAGACAACAGGCCATGTTGACAAGTGACAACGCCATCTATTCTATTCGTTTGATCGCTAGGTTAGCGGTCTACGATACCCTGCAGATAACGCTACAAAATGGCGTCTTTTAGTCAGCTGACGAACGAAGTGGTGTTTTGTATCTATTATTTTTGCGATTTATTAAAGATGCATGCTTTAAAATTGATGTGGGCTGCGCATAATAAAGAAATATGGCTTTGAAGGCAGGCGAGAACCAACAATACGAGCATATTGTTTTAACTTACTTTTATCCGTCTCCTATAACCTAGTACACTAAAACCTTTTATATTTTATTTGAACTCTGTAAAACATTACAATACAAATACTTTTTATTGCGTACCCAAATATACAGAAATTACAAGAAGACATTAAACTGTTGTGACGCTTAAAACTCAGACGAGCGAGTTTCTCGTTTCGACACAAAGTCGAATGATGGTGTTTTGTTTGTTTTTGCCCGTTTTCTTCGTCCCTGCTGAGTGCACGGTGTGTGCATTGAGTGTTGCGGCGATGGTTGGTACGAGTAGGTGGGTGTTTATGGTGAAGTTGGAGGCTCGCTTCGATGACTATATACTCTGCCGAAGCCGTCGCCCGTAGCGAAAGCAATGCGGCTTCTACTTGTGGCGGTGGCGGTGGTGGTAATAGTGCTGTTGTACAAATATCTGTAAAAAAATTAAAAATATATAATGTAGGTATATCTATGATAACAAATAAAGAAATTTAACATTATTCAAAAATTCACGGATTTCATCTGGTTTTTTTACAATGGCATAAGTGGAACTGTAGCCAACATCTTAGATGCCTGTTTGGTATAAAAAATACAAAGTAGTTTAAGAAACAGAAACATTTTGGATAGATATTATCATTATTATTATTATTATTATATATATTTCACCTATAGGTACCCTTTTTTACAAGTTGCCTTAAATTAAGGTATGTACATGGTAAACGTTGTACTGAGTTAGGTTTTAGCAAAAATATACTTGTGTATATTTAATGATTTTGTTCATAACTAATACAACATTATAAAAAAATGGTTTAATAATCAGTTTTCGTATTCTTATATTAAGATAAGAAAACAAATATTTGTATAATTTAATAACAATCAACAATGCCTCGTTCTACAATATCTGCTTTACCAGCTAGTGCAGGCAATCCCATAACTGCAAGTCTGCTGCTGAGATCACCACCAGTGCCACCTGCATGCCTTCTTATTTGCAGAGCTTTTTTAAATATTTTTTTTCAGCCAGACTAAACAGATTTTGATATGCTACCAACATTTTTTCATTTATAGGTTTCCTTATACACCACAACCAACAGAATTACCATACCATCGGTTCTGAAGCGACCTTGAGCCCCTCCGAACGGGGCCTAGCTATATCACCATTCCTACAAAACACGAGAACAACAAAAGTAGTGTGCTTAAAATGGTGCCTTTATAACATTTGTTATGCACTTTTCTAGTGTAATAATTACTTCTACATAACTGTATGTATGTGAACTTTAAATAACACAAACATCGTTAATTTCAAAAGTTATATTAAACAAAAGACATACCTCTCCATAAATTCAAGTGTTATCCTGAATTATTCCGCTTGGGTTCCATTGGCCAAAAGTAAACTGGAATTTAAAGCAACAATATTATTTTAAAGCTAGTATGTACTCGTAAGTACTGATTATTATTTATATAACACAATTACTTACTTTTTGTCACAAAACACTTCACACAATTCTTGAAGATAGTTCAAAACAGACACTTTTCGCCGGTCAAGTTAGCAGCGGGAATGTCAGTTTGATATTTTGCCACGCTAACCATAGAGCATTATAAACTTTTAGCGCACGAACGAAGAGAATGAGCGTTCGCCGCGAACGCGTGACGTTGTCTACCAATCTCCTCGCTCAAACGCTGAAGCGTTAGCAACTGGAGAAAGAGAATCGCAATGAAGCGATGGCATCTTGTCTAGGCCTACTCTGACCCATCGTCGGGGGACTTAGGGCACCCAGACTCGGGGGAGTCTGGCGTCCATTTGCGGGCTTGGCCCCCCGAGGTGGTTGCGGCACGCCAAGTGTTTTGGCGTGCTGCAAGAGAGAAGATTACGGCAACGGACAGCCGCGGCGGGTTCGCGGTCGTGTGTGAAATCTGTCCCGCGTTCCCGCCAAAAGCGGCAGTGACGGAACACCGCAGAGGTTTGGTGCGTATGCTGCCCTACTGGCAGAGACTCCCACATAACCACCGTGCTCCCCCTGGGGCCTGTGGTATCCATAAAGGATTACTTTGCGTAAAAAAAGGTACAACGACGTAAGAACCTACCTACACGCGAATGTTTACATAGCTGATCTCTATGCACAAACGACGGCTGGCCCAGGAGGGTTATCGTCCGCACGTTGTACCTATTCTAAGCGGGCAGGTATATGTTTTGTATTTCTTTATTTTTTTATTTTATATGTATTTACTACATCGCAGAATAGATAGCAGTATCTATTCTGCGATGTAGCGGTGCGTCGGGTCAGTTGCACTATGGCTCTTAGACGTGGAGCGGCGAATATGGGTTCATATTAATAAAAATATATGTATTTTTTTAATATTATGAACCCATATAATTCATAATAATAAAAATATATGTAATTTTTTCCTTTACTTTTATGACCAGTTATCGATTCCAAACAACGCAGTTAAATATTGTGCACTAATTAACAAATACCTTATATAAATTAAAAATCCTATTTCTATTGGCGCTCCTGGCTCACGCTATAACTTGAGAACGAATGGAACAATCTTGCTAATTCTTTTTTTATTGTGTTAATTAATTTAATTAATTATTGTCTTTTCCTGACAATAATTAATTAAATCAATTATTTATTCTCTATTCTATTGCATGTCCTTATGAATTATAAACCAAGAAAAAATTGAAGATTATGGCGAGGCCGACGACCGAGCCTACTACGCGAGTACTAATATGATACATACGCTATTTAATAATAAATTGTTTTTGCTGGAATAATAAATTTGCTATTACATAATATATATATCTAAGCTACCAGCAACCCCAAATTAAGCGGCAGGCTATGTCTTGGGGTCTTGTACCAAGTACCTGTAGCAGGTGTTATAAAAAATTAAAAGATAAAGATAAGACACTAAAAGTTAAACTGAGAAATTGAAATTGAAGAATATTTTAAGATTATGTGACAGTTTTAATATTATGATGCCAAAAGTAAGAATAGTAGATTGTTACAAGATGATTGATACAAGGGGCTACAATACCTATTATAGTGCTTGAGTGCTTAAGAAGTTCTTGTACTCCCGAGCTTTAGCGAAGGAGTATTGAAATATAAACCGAGTTAAAATCTTTTTTTAGCGCCGTGTGTTACGCTCTGCTTCTAAATACGATTACGAGAAAATAAAATAATATAATACAATATTAAATAGTTTTTATTCTAATGCTAAACTCATTGTCTCAAATATCGACCAAACATTTTAGGGGAGTTACTTGCACAAAGAGTTTGTATGTCGACTATTATTGTATAAGCACTGAGATGGAGATCGAGTATATTGGTGTGTTCGAAGTTCAAACACCAAAACAGTGATTAAAAGGCCTTTTTATTCACTGTTTTCAGTGAATAAAATAAGCTTGTTAGAGTAGGAATGGTATAAAAACTGTATTGTGTTCTTTGCTGCGATTATAGAAAAAAAATATAATAATAATAAATAAATTACTCTTATGTTTAGTAATTGTTCTAATTTAAATGTGCATTTTAATTAATTTAACCTTCCTTTTTTCTTAATTAAATGTCTATTTAGTTTAAATTACTTCTTTTTCTCGTAGTCATGGTATAAAGTATAGTATGCAACACTTGAATAAAGCGGATTTATATCGAGGGCCATGAATCACTGGCATCGCTCAGGATTCTAACACTTGAAAAACTCGCTACGCTCGTGATTCAATCATCACGAATCACTCCCTGCGGTCGTGATTCAGTCGTTAGAATCCTTCACTTACTCGTGATTCATCTATGGCCCTCGCATTAAATCCGTCCTTTATTCACTAGTTGCATAATATACTATACTTTATTGAAAAATAAATACACAATTCAAGTACCGTAATAGTCGTCAAATTTGTCGAGTCGCTATGATCGATTAAAAATCGTATCGCCCCTAGCAGGTATGGAATTCATATCGACGACATAAACGATCGTCAAATTGTCGACAGTATATCGATTATTACGAATTGTTTGCATTACACAATGCGTCCTTCTACCATTTGAAGATTTTTACGAGCATTTCGCTCTTCTACGATCAAAGAAGGCCGAAGTCTATTTTTTATTGAATACCGGCTGCGCCCCGCATAGTGATGGATGATGACGATGTTGATGAAAATTAGCCTATGTGCTAATTCAGCGCCCCATCTACTTCCATGCCACATATCATCAAAATTGGGCCAGCCGTTTGAGTACCATACCGTATCCATAAATACAAACTTTCGCGTTTAAAATATTAGTAAGAACAAACGCAACTAAACAATATCCCCATTCCCGTCGCCTGTCGATAAGCTATATCAAGGTCATTTTCAAAGCTGACAAAACAATCGTTAAAATCGATTAAATAGACGATCTCAAACGTAGTTTAACAGTTCCATGCTAGGTTATCGTTATAATCGTAAAAGCTTATCGAAATATTGTCTACCGCTTAATTTTGTTACTTACTTGCAATGATCGACAAAAGATCGATATAGCCAGTTATTTCGAAGTATGACGAATTCAAGACTGAGAAATTTATCGATCGGTACTTGCACTGCTGGATATTTAAGGATAATTATGTTTTCTCCAATTCCTTTTGGGTCAATTTTCAAACATAAAACGTTCTTAGTCTTTTTTATGAAACAGTAAAACGTCGAGTCTTAATATATGATTATTCTACTTACGAATAAAAACTTTTTAGGTTTTATAACAATTTATCTTAGTTTTAGTTCGTTAGTAACAACCCAAAATTAAAAAAAAAAGACGTGTGGCACTCGGAGACTGCCGCGCTAAAGCTATTGCATAGCTGTTTTTGTCAACTTATGCAATTATAATTATTTAACCAATGCCATCTAGAGGCGAGTTTCTGAACTAAAGAGACAAGCGTGATATTTCAAAAAGTCATTAAAAGTTCTGCTATTCATCGATAGATGCCAAATCAACTTACGCAATTATAATTATTTCACCGATGCCGTCTAGAGGCGAGTTGCTGAACTAAAGAGATAAGCGTGATATTTCAAAAAGTCATTAAAAGTTCTGTTATTTATCGATAGATGGAGTCGGAGTGGGGGGTGTTAGGTTATTTTCGTTACGGAATTTCTGGATTCGGTCTCCACGCTCATGGCCCGCGATAGAAGCTATGCAATAGCTTAACAGTTAAAGTTTTTTCTCCTAGAGCGAAAATATTCTATTTAATTCTCGCCCTGGTACGCTACAATGTAATTTTTGAACAAGACGAGTGAAAATAGTAATCTAATATTTGGCGTAACATATTGAACTCATAAAGACCCCAAAAGAGAGGTATTTTGTTGTTATATGTTGTTCTGTATGTGTGGGTGGGAACTTCTTGAGGGTGTGCTGACGAGGGAAAAGTTAAGTGGATGTCAATGGTGAACAAGGCTATGGAACGTATTCATTTTAAATTCAAGTGTTGCCATTGTACTCTAAGATCTACTCGCGAGGGCATACATATGCTTTTAAAAATGTAATAAATCTATAACGAGCATCATCAATGTAGTTCTGTGGCACCGTATCACGCAAGCTACGAGCGCGCCGCGGTCAGGTCAGCTAGTTGTATGTGAATGTGGCGAACTGGCGATTCGCGCCGCGACAGAGTCAGGAGACCGAGACCGGAGACCGCGATCGTCACTTGGCGTTAGGTAAGGCGCAAACCCCACATATCGGGCATCGGGCGCCGACATGGCACGGGCACGAATGAAATAGGAAGCCGCCCATGGCATGTCGGCGCCCGACGCCCGAGATGTGGGGTTTGCACCTACTGTATGAGCGACAGTTCGCGCGCGAGATAGAGACAGGACACAGAGACGCGAGACGGAGACAGCTAGACGGTCGCTCATACATTGTCTACCGTCAAGTGACGGTTCGGTCTCCGGTCTCGGACCTTTAAGGTCATTATTCTAAAGAAACAGGAGGCATAATTATGTATTGCACCTGGGCATCAAATCCACCCTAAAACTAACAATGTTAGTTGTAATACTGGTTTCGATACTCAATACTATTGGTATATTGATACTTTAGTATTGTTGCGGTCTCGCATTTTTTATTACTCTGCACGATGTGATGGTGACTGCGATAACGTAGCCAATAGCTACGCGCGCGGGGCCGTAGTATAATTATTTATTCTGTGCTAATAGTGCTATTGTGGAAAAACAGTTTCCTAGACGTACCTACACACTTTTGTAAATCTAATTTATTTTTTAAATTAAACAGCTTTAAACGGATTAAATCGCGTATAACTTTATAATATTTTACCCCGACGTTTCAAACCCTTTTCAGTGAACGTGGTCATGGGCAGTCGAGCCGTGCGATTCTGTAAGAGAAAACATCGTTACATCTTTGACAACATTCGTGAAACAAATGGCGAGATGACAGGAAACGTTGGAAAAACAACCTTATGTACACGGTCGATATCTCATAAAGTATTTAACATTGGTGAACTCGTTGACGAGCGCATCGACGAATCATTAGAGAATCACACGGCTGATGACAGTTGTCTGTTATAAAGCTATGCCATCCGGTCTACCCGTCACCACGTTCACTGAAAAGTGTTTGAAACGTCGGGGTAAAATATTATAAAGTTATACGCGATTTAATCCATTTAAAGTTGTTTAATTTCAATGTGTAAGAATCACGAAAGCCTAGAAATCACTATAATTCAAATGCAACCGACTTATTTTGCTACAATGCATTCCCTGCTTTAATATGGCGCAGAATTGTGGGCTCGTGCTGCGGACTGGGAAAGAGCCTTCCGATTCCAAAAACGAGCCATAAGAGCGATTGTGAAAGTGTCTCAGGTTACCACAGTAAGGGGTAATTTCAAATCTCTTGGAATCCTTACACTACCATCAGTATTTATTTACCAAGTAGCAATATTGGCGAGGGAAAATGTGGAAGCTTATAAAAATTAGGTAGTTCTCATATGTACTCAACCCGTAGCAAAGGTCGGATAGCAGCCGTGACCCGCTCATTTGCCAAGTCGAAAAGGCTAACTCACGTCATGGGACCGAGCGACGGTCTATAACCATCTACCAATAGAAGTCGCGGCTTCAACTAGTTTGGACTTATTTAAATCAAAGATGAAGCTCTGGCTTGTTGACCAAACTTTCTTTAGTTACGAAGAATTTTTAAATAGAAAATAAGACTTGGATTGTTATAATTTACATACTTACATTTATTTTAATACTATTATTATTTAAAGTTATTAATTACTCAATAATTATCTTATAATTTGATTGTGGCGTTTATTTATAATTTAGGTACTTACCGATTTTTTTAACTGTTTTAATTATATATTCTAATTGATATTCTAATTTGAAATATAATATGTATTATAAGCCTGTATAACTATGTACCGATGAAGGTACTGCTATAGTATTATACTTTGTTGACCTGGAGGCCAATTCTGTTATTTCACAACGGTCAACAATCTATACCGCTGCAACTGCAGTTCAATTCCGGTAGTCGTTCGATACTTTGGCAAAATCCATTCTACTATTTCTATAGACAAATTGGATTGTAGCGTCACATAAACATAACGTAAACGCTACTTTTCAATAAATATATAACTGACACTACTATATACGAATATGAGTTAACAACGCGTTCATGATCTTTCGAGTTAATAGAGTACAAAGTTTTGATCGATTGCTGGAGTCAATAGAAACGTAACAGCAGCTGGACTGTTTTTAATAGCAGAATAAGAACGCATAAAAGTCGCCGTATTGCAATTTAATTAGTGGAATCGGCCCCCTGTATCAGTGATATTATTAATAACTATGACTATGACTTTGAATTTATTTTGCTAAGTTTAGGTGCATTTACTGCGACGCACGTAATTTCAAACTTGTGTGCTACTATTTTAGTTCTAATGATAGGTATTTTTATTTCCGAAAGATTTTTATTTAATAAGATTGAACCCTGTACTATACAACAGTCGCCTACTATAAGATGTAAACATTCCATAATTTTTAAATATGATACCTACTGTATTACATTTGAGAACAATGTAGATAGGGATTATCTTAAACTTCATTTTAGAATAAATTCGATGTTACCTATACGAATCTATACTATATACCTACTATATAATATTAAAAAGAGGAAAGATTTATATGTATGTTTGTAACGAATTGGCTTAAAAAGTACTGGACCGATTTCAAAACTCTTTCACCAGTGGAAAGCTACATTCACCCTGGGTAAAATAAGCTATATAAAATTTATCACCATCATCGTCATCCATCTCTGCGCGGGTGAAACCGCAGCGAGCAGCTAGTTTTTTATAAAAATTACAGTTGAGGCGCTTCTGAAAATTATGAAATGTATTCATCTTATTGCAGAGGACTATACCTACTTAGTGATCTCACGAATATTTCAACAAAATACATATTTAATACACATTGCATATCGTCTATCTGCAAAGATTGTATGTTTATAAGAAAAGTGAACGGAAAAATCTCATAAAGATTCTTAGGTTTTCTATTTGAATACGCGGCGCGGAGCTTTATCTTTTATTAAATTTATTTTCACACCTCATCTTCAGCTACCTAACCAAGCATGAATGGATGCACGTTTCTTATAAATGTTTCTTTGAAAATCCTGTTTTATTATTTGTTTAAGTCAAACCAAAACATTATTAGGTACCTAAAGGGTAAACAGAGAGGAAGGGTAGACTCAGATTAGGTAAGTAAATAATTTCACAAAATAAATCATAGCTACGTTTTGACGTATACTACGTCAACCTTACGTTCTTTATAAATCATCAACTTGATATGCTCGTTTTTAAATTTTACTACAAGTTGACCCGCCAGCAGGTTCGCTCGCTTGGTCTTGGTGTAGTGGCAAAAGAGTTATTTTTTAAATTTCGTAAAGTTTTTATATATGTACCGACATAAAACAAACACTAAATGTTAAGTGAATCTAACCACAATATATTAGTGACAAACAACACCTAAATCGGATAAGTCGTTTATAAGATTAGCGTTCGTAAACGCAAAGACAACCAGACAAACAGATAAACAGAGAAACAGACGAAAATTCTAACAATTTTTTTTTATTCTGTTTTCGTTTATAGAAGTGACAATAATTTATTTTTTTCATATATCTTCCATGTACAGACAACGATCCGTTGCATTTTCATTATATGAATAGATAAACATCATTACAAAAAATTCTAATGCTCTTTTATATTAGGTCTTTACATATGAAATTGGTGTTTATGTACGTAAAAAATACAATCGAGCTATTTACCGTTATTATCTATGCACTTTTGTCATCTGATAGGTAGTTAAAATATATACTTAAAAGCTATTATTTAAAAAAAGGTCTTAAGATGAACATGGATAAGACGAAAATTATGTCTAATGCCCATGTTGTACCTACCCCAATATCAGTTGGGAACTCAGTTCTCGAAGTTGTTGACGAGTACATCTACCTGGGACAGACAGTCAAACTAGGCAGGTCCAACTTCGAGAAAGAGGTCAATCGTCAAATCCACCTCGGCTGGGCAGCGTTCCGGAAACTTCGCGAAGTCTTCTCGTCAAAAATACCTCAGTGCCTCAAGACAAGAGTCTTCGACCAATGTGTGTTACCAGTGATGACTTATGGCACGGTCTCTTACTATGGGCCTCATAGAAAAGCTCAAAGTCGCACAACGAGCTATGGAGAGGGCTATGCTCGGGGTTTCTCTACGTGATCGAATCAGAAATGAGGAGATCCGTAGAAGAACGAAAGTCACCGACATAGCCCAGAAGATTAGCCAGTTGAAGTGGCAGTGGGCAGGGCACATAGCACGCAGAACAGATGGCCGATGGGGCCGAAAGGTTCTGGAGTGGAGACCACGGAGCGGCAAGCGCAGCGTCGGTCGTCCATCGACACGGTGGACAGACGACCTGATGAAGGTCGCAGGACGACGTTGGATGCAGGCCGCTTCCAACCGGTCCTTTCGGAAAATCATGGGGGAGGCATATGTTCAGCAGTGGACGTCCTACGGCTGAGATGATGATGATGATGATTTAAAAAAAAAACAATGTTTTTCATCTTTTACGTTAAGTGTAATCGCAGTCTCATCTCATGGTCAGTGGTGATGCTGTTGATGGTGGAGTATGCTTGCCTAAAATAAACCTTTATTCACTCACGTATAAAATAAATGTTAAAGCTAACTTTTTAATCCGTAAAAGTTTATAGCTCTGAGCATAACTGGTAAGTCTAGGTTTCACCCTATTACTAAGACTCTGCTCTCCGTCTGTCTATCTGTCTTCCTGCCCGGTCTGCCTTTCTGCCTTTCTGTCCGTCTGTCACCAGCCTGTATCTTATGAACCGTGACAGTTAGACAATTGATATTTTCACAGATGGTGTATTTCTATTGCCGCTATAACAAAAAATATTAAAAACCGGCCAAATGCGATTCAGACTCGGGCACGAAGGGTTCCGGCTTCCGCTACCATTATTTATTAAAATGGCAAAAATATCATGTTTGTTGTTGTATGGGAGATTTATTGATAATGGAACCCTTCGTCCGCGAGTCTGACTCGCACTTAGCCGGTTTTTAATAAGGTTTTATAAGTACCTACAGTTAGTTCTTTGTTAGTACAACACATAGATAAATTAAAATATGCGCTTTAGGTATAAAGTATGTGCATATCTTAACTTTTAAACTATATTTATTTTTAAAAATATTGTTTAAACATATTTTACAGAAGTACCATGTTTTAGGGAAAAACAGTTAACCTGGGCATATTATGTTTGCCGTCTGTGTGCGTGACGAGGGAAGTAAATATAGCACACATATAGCGAATTTGTAGCTAGCGTTTTGAGAAGACGTTTTTTAAGAAACCTTCCTTCTATAGGTAATTCTTCTAAGATTATAATCAATGTTTATCCCGATTCAACGCATTGTTTCCGAGGGATCGCGATAATATTATTCCACGCGGATGAAGTCACGTGCAATATCAGTTCATTATTTAACGAAATACTACTACTACTAATAAAATTAGTACCTACACCTACTCTTACGAATTCCATGTCGTAGGTACATCAAAGAATTACCTGACTTGACAAAATTCTAAAAACCCTCATCATAGAAATCATTATAAGTCATGGCTGTTTTTTAGACGGGAATGCATACTGCTTAGACAGAAATTATTGACTTTATTATTTCGATCCCACTCACCACTCCCACTCCCACTCGACGTAAAGCAAAGCATATTACATCCCCGGGGCTGAAATGTTGTATGAAACTCCCATGGGCGTAAAGTGATTTGGATTTGGAACGTTAGTTGTAGGAAAAGTCATAAACTTACGGAGACAACATAAAAAAAGGAAAAACGCGTGATTGTACTATAGGGAGTATGATTATTTGGAAGCAAGCGTCGCCTCGTTGCTATGGTTACGCGCGGCCTTTCTCTGCGCATTCAAGACTTTGGAACTAAACACGGTGTTTGATGTTATTTATGGATCAACCAGTTATGTAAGTATGGATCGCGATTGAACCACGGGCAACAAACGATTTTAACAACTTCCATAAAATGTTATAATTTTGAACATGAAGAATTGTGCCAAAATAACGGAAGCTCTACAAGCAACTAAATCGTGGGTACTACATCCCGTGCGCAGGTAGTTCCTTCCAAATATATTACTCTCCATAACTGGAAAAATGATGTGTCCAATTTGAATATTTACTATTAATTTATTTTACTTTGAACTATAAACTGCTTAATTTTTAAATACTGCTTTTTTGACAATAAAAGCTTTTAATTGTCTTTAAGTTGTTACGTTTTTTTATTGTCTCGCAGTAGGTATGAAAAGATGAGTATGCACCTCGAGGATAAAGCCTGTCTTCGCTCAGGACTCTACTAACTCCTTTGATTATCTCGGAAATTAAATTTTAGTAACTAATCGGTCCGAATCAGCAAGCCTCCGGTTCATTCATAAATCTTTTGTTATAGCGTAAACCTGTTCCGAACAGATTAAACTCTAGAGTCGCCGTTACACTCAGGGTTTACTATGCCACCCGTGACGTAAGACACTGCTTTACTCCCTCGGTGCATAATCTACTATTAAGTACCTACTATAGGAATAACGAGATTCCGTGTGAATTTGAATTGAGAGATTTTGTGTGGCGTCACGAAAGATACAAAAAAGCCCCAGGGGTACTTTTCGGAACGTCAAACATACACCTAAGCCTATTGGTTTTTGTGGCTCAAAATTTTGATGTTTTTGAAATACTTGCTTAAATGGTTTTGTTTTATTAGTTATTTTTATACCATAGAAATTTATATCTATATCTATGCCGTATGTTATGAGAGACATACACACATGAGACACTGCCTCGTGACCCAAATTCTGTAGCCGCCGATGTGCGAAGCCACTACACTGCGGTTGGCGGTACATAGCGCCGTCAAATTGCGACCAATTATCAACGAATATGTCGGTCAGTTCCACCACAAACATTCTACTGAGTTACCGGTGGTGTAATGTTCTGTTATACAACCACTGGCAAAAGGGCAACTGGAAATTTTTGAGACGTTGGCAAATGTATACTATAGAACTAAGTAGTTCAGCAAACAGTAGACCTAGTGAGCAGTAATATCAGCTGCAATTTAGTCTGAGCTGCATGTCATCAAAATTCAGAAGAAAAAAAACAAATATTTATTTCGACAAGACTTTGATCAATTTTGCTTAAATTTATATGTTGTTTGTAAAAAATGTTTTTGACGAATATTACCAAAAGTGACGAGTATTTAACTTCACAATCTCGGAAACGCTTGATCAATTATGCTCATATTCAAAATTCCTCTTTTATGTCAGGTACCTAATGTGTGTGCCTTTGATCAAAATTGGCCTGTAAATACCGCCGCCGCAAACTTCCCCCTTTTTAGAAAAATTACCGACGATACCCTCAAAATTCGCCGACGAAAAAAATATATTGAATAGTAGAAACATGTTTTACACATACCAAGTTTCCTCAAGATTGGCTGCAAAAATGTGATCTGTACGAAGACCAACACACAACATACGGACAGATCAAGTCAATTTGACCAGTTAAAGCAGAGACGCTTCGCTCGCTCGGTCAATAAAATTGAATGACTTGAAAAAAAAACAGTGAATTAAATAGAGCCTGTAGTAAAGGTTATTTTTTTGTTCTCAAGTGAAGAGACGGGTAAGACGTAGATTTAACGATCTCACACAGAAAAGGTATCGCTTACAATTTTGGTGATTTGAATAATGAGGCAAATACATATGAGCATATGAAAATCGAATACTTCTACATAAATTATATATAATTCTTTGATAAATATGCTCTACTCCTATATTATGTCCAACTAACTATGTTATGTTAACTATTCAGTTTCCAAATAAGGTTCATTTAAAATTATTGCGTTTCCAAATGTTGCCAGCTTTCATTACAGGCAAATATTGCGACTATATACTTTCCCGAGATGGGGGCCAGAGACACTACTGCAAGGCGCGTGGATTGCCTTGCTTCGTATTTACTAGAATTTATGATTTCATTTCGCGTCGCATATTTCAACAAGCGGCATTTTGCATCGAAATGGGCCGCAATAACGCAGTGGATCCTCTTGTGTTGCTAAATGTCGACTATTTTAAGGAAATGCGAAATCCGCTGGTTACGCTGTTATAATTTTTTTACTTAGTATTTTAAATTATTTCTCAAATTGTGTTTATAACGGGAAATATAATATCGGCCAAAGTTAATAATCACTTCAATCGGGGCCGGTTGTTGAAACGAAGGATTAGATATTTACATATATTACATGTAACGGATCGCTGTCTGTACATGGAACATATACGAGAAAAATAGTATTGGGTCCTTTATAAACGAAAATAGAGAATAAAAAACATTGTTAGAATTTATGTCTGTTTGTCTGTACATTTGTGCACGCTAATCTCAGAAAAGCCTTATCCGATTTCAAAGTCAAAGTCATTTATTCAATTTAGGCGTCAAAGAAGCACTTATGAACGTCAATTTTTCATTATAATGTACTTTAAAGACTACACCGCCGCGTTCCAAAATATATAGAGCCTACCGAGAAGAAGCGGCAAGAAACTCGGGGCCATTCTTTTTATATAGATGTTTACAATGTTTCTACTTAGGTAGTACAAATATTACATTTTATGGGTGGCAGTGACAGCTTGCCAGAAGTGGGGTATTCCAAACATCTTTATCTTCTATATAATGACGGACTTTATAAAAAGTTTTTTTTATTAAAACATTTTTTACAGTCAACTTGAATTTGCCCTCTGTGAGCTCAGTTATGTGTTTTGGGATTTTATTGTAAAAACGCACACAATATCCTAGGAATGACTTATTAGTCTTCGCAAGTCTAAAACTAGGTACAGCTATCCTATTTCTATTTCAAATATTAAAAGTGTGGTGATCACTATGTAACTTATATTTATGTATTTTTTTACGAATATACATTATATTTCATCAAATTTGGTCCAGTAGTTTTTGAGTTACACTCCAATAACTGATTTTTACTAAAGTAATGGAATGGAAGTCGGTAATATTTTTTTCTAATTTTATTGCACTTGTGTTACTACGTTTTAATTCGTAATTCGTAATGTTAAGACCCAAAACTGATGTATTTACTGGCTAAAGTAAAATATGTTTGAAGTAATTACCGTGATACGTTTATTGATAGTATAAGTTATAAACTAGGTTATAACATGAAGTTTTATTTTACACTTAAAGCTATTTTCTAGCAAGGAGAGAAAAGCAACCTGTTGTAAGTCGAGTTTTAATTAAGTGTGGATACTGTTTCACCTCCTTTTTTACTTTTTTACGCTGCTCCAATAGCTTGTTACCTGGAGAGCTAATTTTATTGTGTGCATGTATGCGTTTGTAATAGAACACCTTTTATACCGTAAGTGTTTTTTGTATGTTCTTGACTGACAATTTGAGAAAGATATATCGTCTGATGATTAGAGGACAAGAACATAATACAATTCCAGTATCGTCCTTAGCTTTAGCGAACATTACTGCTTCACTGTAGAAATAGGTACGGTGGTGACATTATTAGCCTGGACAAACTCATTCACAAAGGGCTCTACAGCTCTTTAGCATGATAAGCCAAACAGATATTCTTCTTTCATCATTCTATTACATTCTGTAAGTACCTACTCTCAACCTTCAAACACATGAAAGAAAGAAAAGGTACGAATATTTATTATTTATTGTTTTTATTACAATACTAGCGACTGCCCGCGCCTTCGTTCGCGTAGGTAGTAGGCTCGTCCTTTAGCCTCCTCATAATCTTTCATCTTTTCTTGATTTTTCTTTCATAAGAACCTTCTCCTGACAATAATTAACATGAGAAAACAAGAATTTACGAGATTGGTCCATTCATTCTCAAGTTGTAGCATGACCAGGATAATAGGGATTCATTTTTATATATTTATATAGATGTGTTATGTATTATTTTACAGAAATGATTGTACATGTCATTCTTTACACAGCCCAAACTATCTCAGCTCTGATGTCCATGTAAATTCATACTCAACAACATAGTTCAACGAGGCATTGCAGCAATGCGCACTACACTCTTTACCCTGGACACAGGATAAATAATAGTACTTAGTTCCTATGTGTTATTAACACAGTAGAGGAAGTATGTTATTAACATAGTAGGAGTATTTCCTTTGCTTAGTTCATTAAAAAGTAATTTCCTTTGTTTAAATCTTAAGCGCAGGTTACATGGGAAAAGTAGTTTTAATTTTAATTGTGTGTTTTAATTGTGTGAAATTTATTAGACTATTTACGAACGAAATTTTAAGTCACATTAGTTTAAGAATTATATCACCAAAAATACTTCTAATCAGCTGTAATTAAATATTCGTATTGTAAGCGTAAACGCATTTCGCTTCGACGTACAAACTATGAGTTATTTAAGTCACAGTTGCCCTAGATACAAGACACTTTGTATCTTAAAATCAAGATGGCGGATGATGCAACGGATCGATTACCATGTAAAATAAAATTTAGACTGCCAGTGACCTTCCTAACGAATGCTGAAGGAAAATTGGTACTTAAAATTTTTCCAGGGATGCCCTTTTGTTGCGCTAATTCGACTGGGCTAATTCGTTTATTTAACTTTAGTGCCTTCCTTACTACAATTTTTTTTGTCTAGGTTTTTTTTAAGAATACTAGCAATCTGGGTTGCATATTACTAGTAATCTTATTAACCCCTCCAACTTAGCTAAATATGCTTGTGTCTGGAGTTTGAAGTAGGTTCACGTCGATAGTGAAATGCATCCATTTCGGATCGAACTCACGACCTCTCGATCGCAATTGAAAATTATTATTTTAGACCTGTACATGGGGTGGCTCAAATAAAGTGGCATACACTCATAAAAAATATAAATCCCGCACTGGACAGGACACAGAGACGCGAGACGGAGACAGCTAGACGGTCGCTCATACATTGTCTACCGTCAAGTGACGGTTCGGTCTCCGGTCTCGGACATTTAAGGTCATTGTTCTAAAGAAACAGGAGGCATAATTATGTATTGCACCTGGGCATCAAATCCACCCTAAAACTAACAATGTTAGTTGTAATACTGGTTTCGATACTCAATACTATTGGTATATTGATACTTTAGAGAACAACCGTGATAGTTTAAAACATTGTTTTACTTTAGTCGGTCTCGCATTTTTTATTACTCTGCACGATGTGATGGTGACTGCGATAACGTAGCCAATAGCTACGTGCGCGGGGCCGTAGTATAATTATTTATTCTGTGCTAATAGTGCTATTGTGGAAAAACAGTTTCCTAGACGTACCTACACACTTTTGTAAATCTAATTTATTTTTTAAATTAAACAGCTTTAAACGGATTAAATCGCGTATAACTTTATAATATTTTACCCCGACGTTTCAAACCCTTTTCAGTGAACATGGTCATGGGCAGTCCAGATGACAGTTGTCTGTTTTAAAGCTATGCCATCCGGTCTACCCGTCACCACGTTCACTGAAAAGTGTTTGAAACGTCGGGGTAAAATATTATAAAGTTATACGCGATTTAATCCATTTAAAGTTGTTTAATTTAAAAAATAAATTAGATTTACAAAAGTGTGTAGGTACGTCTGGGAAACTGTTGAAAATGTGTAAGAATTGCGAAAGCCTAGAAATCACTATAATTCAAATGCAACCGACGGAGGTGATGCGGGCCTGCTACTTTGCTGCTACAATGCATTCCCTGCTTTAATATGGCGCAGAATTGTGGGCTCGTGCTGCGGACTGGGAAAGAGCCTTTCGATTCCAAAAACGAGCCATAAGAGCGATTGTGAAAGTGTCTCAGGAGACCACAGTAAGGGGTTATTTCAAATCTCTTGGAATCCTTACGCTACCATCAGTATTTATCTACCAAGTAGCAATATTTGCGAGGGAAAATTTAGAAACTTATAAAAAATTAGGTAGTTCTCATATGTACTCAACCCGTAGCAAAGGTCGGATAGCAGCCGTGACCCGCTCATTTGCCAAGTCGAAAAGGCTAACTCACGTCATGGGACCGAGCGACGGTCTATAACCATCTACCAATAGAAGTCGCGGCTGCACCTAGTTTGGACTTATTTAAATCAAAGATGAAGCTCTGGCTTGTTGACCAAACTTTCTATAGTTACGAAGAATTTTAAATAGAAAATAGACTTGGATTGTTATAATTTACATACTTATATTTATTTTAATACTATTATTATTTCAAGTTATTAATTACTCAATAATTATCTTATAATTTGATTGTGACGTTTATTTATAATTTACTTACCGATTTTTTAAATTGTTTTAATTATATATTCTAATTGATATTCTAATTTGAAATATAATATGTATTATAAGCCTGTATAACTATGTACCGATGAAGGTACTGCTATAGTATTATACTTTGTTGACCTGGAGGCCAACTCTGTTATTTCACAACAGTCAACAATCTATACCGCTGCAACTGCAGTTCAATTCCGGTTGTCGTTCGATACTTTGGCAAAATCCATTCTACTATTTCTGTAGACAAATTGGATTGTAGCGTCACATAAACATAACGTAAACGCTACTTTTCAATAAATATATAATTGACACTACTATCTTAGATTAATGATTAGTCCCCACGCGCGCGCTTCGACTAGATGCCGCCGGCGTACTTGCAAAATGCGGCAACAAATACTACGCCGAATTCGGCGTACTCGAGCCCACTCGAGCCAGTCACGTCCCAAGCAGGGTGGTGTTAACGTACCGAATGTTTTTTTTGTAATTTTGGTCGTAATCCGAAGTAAAATGCCTGTTTGCAAAGTGAAAATGTGTAAAAATAATACTACAAGAAATAAGAAATGCACTAGGATCATATACCATTAGTAAATATCATATAATTGCAAAATTTCAACATAAAATAACATCAACCTTAAACGCCATTCAGTGTTGCCGTATAATATAAGAATCAAGTACCTATCGTTGAGATTGTTATAATGTGAATTTATTGTTATTATATTTTACTACTAAATATACGAAACCGAAATATTTTACTGACGAACTCAAGAAATTCTGTTTTAAACCTTTACTCTCTTTCTGCAAATAATTACGTGAGAAGTAAATAACGGTGCTATATATAAAATTAAATGATTCGGCTAACCAAGTATTCACTTCTCAACCACTAGCTGAATCAAATTCTCTTTTCGATATTATTCTCGTATATACTACTAGCTGACCCGCCAGCGGCTTCACTCGCTTGTTCTTGGTATAGAGGTTAAAGTGCCGTTTTGGAACCTCGAGGTCCTGGGTGGATCCCCGGGTTGGACAGTTACTGGATTTTTCTGCCCAATAAATTTTGAAGGAGTGCCCCGTAGTTTGCTATTGACTCGTCTCTTAGGTCCAAAAAAGAACCCCCATGCAAAATTTTAAACTCCTAGCACTTGTAGTTTCTGAGATTTCGTGATGAGTGAGTGACCTTTCGCTTTTATAGATATAGATTATTTATTAGAGATTTTTATATATTAGAGATAGAAATATAGATAAATAGATAGATAGAGAGAATAGAGAAAATTTGCAGAAATGTGTAAATTCCAAAAGGCAAATGTATCGTAAACTAATACAAGTTAGTTGAGTGTGGTGTAATTAAATATTAATAATAATGGTTTTTAGACTCTCTATTGACATGTACGTAATAGTAGGTTTAACTATGCCTATATGATCATTGTTTTTTTTTGGTTTCTACGCAGCTATAAATTGTAAATTAACCTAAGACGTTACATACAAAAGGTAGAACCAAATTACTGACTGGTAGAATGGAAATAGAAAGCACTGTAGGTACGAGTATTACTAAATACTTGTTATTTGTCTTCTCATATAAATATATAAATACATAGTTAATTAATAGTATACTATGATATAAGTGAGCTAAGTTTCTCATTATACACGAAGTTAATGTATTTTTCTGAACTACATTTATAACCAGTAACATACATACTTAATCACAACATACGATATTTTTTCCCATGAATTGGGTAACAGTTTAGTAGCTAGCAACACAATTCTTACGCACACTAGCATCCTCCCAATTTGCATTACACACACTACAGTATTTAGTTGCCGCATTCACGGAGCTGTTGTTTTTGAGTAGCGCGGTAGTCGAAGCGAGAGCGAGACCAATGATTAATCTAAGACTACTATCGATCGATAATATCGATATACTAATACGATCTTTCGAGTTAATAGAATATAAAGTTTTGATCGATTGCTGGAGTCAATAGAAACGTAACAGCAGCTGGACTGTTTTTAATAGCAGAATAAGAACGCATAAAAGTCGCCGTATTGCAATTTAATTAGTGGAATCGGCCCCCTGTATCAGTGATATTATTAATAACTATGACTATGACTTTGAATTTATTTTGCTAAGTTTAGGTGCATTTACTGCGACGAACGTAATTTCAAACTTGTGTGCTACTATTTTAGTTCTAATGATAGGTATTTTTATTTCCGAAAGATTTATATTTAATAAGATTGAACCCTGTATAGTACAGTCGCCTACTATAAAATGTAAATATTCCATAATGTTTAAATATGATACCTACTGTATTACATTTTAGAACAATGTAGATAGGGATTATCTTAAACTTCATTTTAGAATAAATTCGATGTTACCTATACGAATCTATACTATATACCTACTATATAATATTAAAAAGAGGAAAGATTTATATGTATGTTTGTAACGAATTGGCTCAAAAAGTACTGGACTGATTTCAAAAACTCTTTCACCAGTGGAAAGCTACATTAACCCTGAGTAAAATAAGCTATATAAAATTAATCATCATCATCGTCATCCATCTCTGCGCGGGTGAAACCGCAGCGAGCAGCTAGTTTTTTATGAAAATTACAGTTGAGGCGCTTCTGAAAATTATGAAATGTATTCATCTTATTGCAGAGGACTATACCTACTTAGTGATCTCACGAATATTTCAACAAAATACATATTTAATACACATTGCATATCGTCTATCTGCAAAGATTGTACGTTTATAAGAAAAGTGAACGGAAAAATCTCATAAAGATTCTTAGGTTTTCTATTTGAATACGCGGCGCGGAGCTTTATCTTTTATTAAATTTATTTTCACACCTCATCTTCAGCTACCTAACCAAGTATGAATGGATGCACGTTTCTTATAAATGTTTCTTTGAAAATCCTGTTTTCTTATTTATTTAAGTCAAACCAAAACATTATTAGGTACGTATAGGGTAAAGAGAGAGGAAGGGTAGACTCAGATTAGGTAAGTAAATAATTTCACAAAATAAATCAAACTTACCTACGTTTTGACGTATACTACGTCAACCTTACGTTCTTTATACATCAACTTGATATGCTCGTTTTTAAATTTTACTACAAGCTGACCCGCCAGCAGGTTCGCTCGCTTGGTCTTGGTGTAGTGGCAAAAGAGTTATTTTTTTTAAATCTCGTAAAGTTTTTATATATGTACCGACATAAAACAAACACTAAATGTTAAGTGAATCTAACCACAATATATTAGTGACAAACAACACCTAAATCGGATAAGTCGTTTATAAGATTAGCGTTCGTAAACGCAAAGACAACCAGACAAACAGATAAACAGAGAAACAGACAAAAATTCTAACAATATTTTTTTCATTCTGTTTTTGTTTATAGAAGTGACAATATTTTTTTTTTCATATTTCTTCCATGTACAGACAAGGATCCGTTGCATTTTCATTATCATCATCATCATCATCATCTCAGCCGTAGGACGTCCACTGCTGAACATAGGCCTCCCCCATGATTTCCCAAAAGGACCGGTTGGAAGCGGCCTGCATCCAACGTCGTCCTGCGACCTTCATCAGGTCGTCTGTCCACCGTGTCGGTGGACGACCTACGCTGCGCTTCCCGGTCCATGGTCTCCACTCCAGAACCTTTCGGCCCCATCAGCCATCTGTTCTGCGTGCTATGTGCCCTGCCCACTGCCACTTCAACTGGCTAATCTTCTGGCATTCTATAGGTATTTTCACTATATGAATAGATAAACATCATTACAAAAAATTCTAATGCTCTTTTATATTAGGTCTTTACATATGAAATTGGTGTTTATGTACGTAAAAAATACAATCGAGCTATTTACCGTTATTATCTATGCACATTCGCCATTTAATATGTAGTTAAAATATATACATATATACAATTAAAAGTTATTATTTAAAAAAAATAACATCATTTTGCATCTTTTTCGTTAAGAGTAATCGCAGTATCATCTCATGGTCAGTGGTGATGCTGTTGATGGTGGAGTATGCTTGCCTATAATAAACCTTTATTCACTCACGTATAAAATAAATGTTAAAGCTAACTTTTTAATCCGTAAAAGTTCATAGCCTGAGCATAACTGGTTAGTCTATTACTAAGACTCCGCTCTCCGTCTGTCTATCTGTCTTCCTGCCCGGTCTGCCTTTCTGCCATTCTGTCCGTCTGTCACCAGCCTGTATCTTATGAACCTTGACAGTTAGACAATTGATATTTTCACAGATGGTGTATTTCTATTGCCGCTATAACAAAATATATTAAAAACCGGTCAAATGCGAGTCAGACTCGGGCACGAAGGGTTCCGGCTTCCGCTACCATTATTTATTAAAATGGCAAAAATATCATGTCTTTTGTATGGGAGATTTATTGATAATGGAACCCTTCGTCCGCGAGTCTGACTCGCACTTGGCCGGTTTTTAATAAGGTTTTATAAGTACCTACAGTCAGTTCTTTGTTAGTACAACACATAGATAAATTAAAATATGCGCTTTAGGTATAAAGTATGTGCATATCTTAACTTTTAAACTATATTTATTTTTAAAAATATTGTTTAAACATATTTTACAGAAGTATCATGTTTTAGGGAAAAACAGTTAACCTGGGCATATTATGTTTGCCGTCTGTGTGCGTGACGAGGGAAGTAAATATAGCACACATAGCGAATTTGTAGCGCGCGTTTTGAGAAGACGTTTTATAGGAAACCTACCTTCTATAGGTAATTCTTCTAAGATTATAATCAATGTTTATCCCGATTCAACGCATTGTTTCCGAGGGGTCGCGATAATATTATTCCACGCGGACGAAGTTACGTGCAATATCAGTTCATTATTTAACGAAATACTACTACTACTAATAAAATTAGTACCTACTCTTTGGAATTCCATGTCGTAGGTACACCAAAGAATTGACAAAAAGAGTTGACAAAATACTAAAAACCCTCGTCATAGAAATCATTATAAGTCATGGCTGTTTTTTTGACGGGAGATGCATACTGCTTAGACAGAAATTATTGACTTTACTATTTGGATCCCACAATCCTAAACCTCCTATACTTCATTCGCTCTCATCATATTCTATTCACATTCGTGCGCTCGTCATATTATTTGTTTTAAATACCTGTAGTCCTAACCTGACTTTGTTTCATACCTTTTCACATCACCAGCTCGATGATGTCCAATTACATATCGCGCAATCTCGACGTAAAGCAAAGCATATTACATCCCCGGGGCTGAAATGTTATATGAAACTCCCATGGGCGTAAAGTGATTTGGATTTGGAACGTTAGTTGTAGGAAAACTCATAAACTTACGGAGACAACATAAAAAAAGGAAAAACGCGTGATTGTACTATAGGGAGTATGATTATTTGGGAGCAAGCGTCGCCTCGTTGCTATGGTTACGCGCGGCCTTTCTCTGCGCATTCAAGACTTTGGAACTAAACACGGTGTTTGATGTTATTTATGGATCAACCAGTTTTGTAAGTATGGATCGCGATTGAACCACGGGCAACAAACGATTTTAACAACTTCCATAAAATGTTATAATTTTGAACATGAAGAATTGTGCCAAAATATCGGAAGCTCTACAAGCAACTAAATCGTGGGTACTACATCCCGTGCGCAGGTAGTTCCTTCCAAATATATTACTCTGTTCCTCCATAACTGGAAAAATGATGTGTCCAATTTGAATATTTACTATTAATTTATTTTACTTTGAACTATAAACTGCTTAATTTTTAAATACTGCTTTTTTGACAATAAAAGCTTTTAATTGTCTTTAAGTTGTTACGTTTTTTTATTGTCTCGCAGTAGGTATGAAAAGATGAGTATGCACCTCGAGGATAAAGCCTGTCTTCGCTCAGGACTCTACTAACTCCTTTGATTCGCTCGGAAATTAAATTTTAGTAACTAATCGGTCCGAATCAGCAAGCCTCCGGTTCATTCATAAATCTTTTGTTATAGCGTAAACCTGTTCCGAACAGATTAAACTCTAGAGTCGCCGTTACACTCAGGGTTCAATATGCCACCCGTGACGTAAGACACTGCTTTACTTCCTCGGTGCATAATCTACTACTAAGTACCTACTATAGGAATAACGAGATTCCGTGTGAATTTGGATTGAGAGATTTTGTGTGGCGTCACGAAAGATACAAAAAACCCCCAGGGGTGCTTTTCGGAACGTCAAACATACACCTAAGCCTATTGGTTATTGTGGCTCAAAATTTTGATGTTTTTGAAATACTTGCTTAAATGGTTTTGTTTTATTAGTTATTTTTATACCATAGAAATTTATATCTAAATCTATGCCGTATGTTATGAGAGACGTACACATGAGACACTGCCTCGTGACCCAAATTCTGTAGCCGCCGATGTGCGAAGCCACTACACTGCGGTTGGCGGTACATAGCGCCGTCAAATTGCGAGCAATTATCAACGAATATGTCGGTCAGTTCCACCACAAACATTCTACTGAGTTACCGGTGGTGTAATGTTCTGTTATACAACCACTGGCAAAAGGGCAACTGGAGATTGCAAATTTTTGAGACGTTGGCAAATGTATACTATAGAACTAAGTAGTTCTGCAAACAGTAGACCTAGTGAGCAGTAATATCAGCTGCAATTTAGTCTGAGCTGCATGTCATCAAAATTCAGAAAAAAAAAACCAAATATTTATTTCGACAAGACTTTGATCAATTTTGCTTAAATTTATATGTTGTTTGTAAAAAATGTTTTTGACGAATATTACCAAAAGTGACCAGTATTTAACTTCACAATCTCGGAAACGCTTGATCAATTATGCTCATACTCAAAATTCCTCTTTTATGTCAGGTACCTAATGTGTGTGCCTTTGATCAAAATTGGCCTGTAAATACCGCCGCCGCAAACTTCCCCCTTTTTAGAAAAATTACCGACGACAAAAAATATATTGAATAGTAGAAACATGTTTTACACATACCAAGTTTCCTCAAGATTGGCTGCAAAAATGTGATCTGTACGAAGACCAACACACAACATACGGACAGATCAAGTCAATTTGACCAGTTAAAGCAGAGACGCTTCGCTCGCTCGCTCAATAAAATTGAATGACTTGAAAAAAAAAACAGTGAATTAAATAGAGCCTGTAGTAAAGGTTATTTTTTATGTTCTCAAGTGAAGAGACGGGTAAGACGTAGATTTAACGATCTCACACAGAAAAGGTATCGCTTACAATTTTGGTGATTTTTAATAATGAGGCAAATACATATGAGCATATGAACATCGAATACTTCTAATTATATATATTTTTTCGATAAATATGCTCTACTTCTATATTATGTCCAACTAACTATGTTATGTTAACTATTCAGTTTCCAAATAAGGTTCATTTAAAATTATTGCGTTTCCAAATGTTGCCAGCTTTCATTACAGGCAAATATTGCGACTATATACTTTCCCGAGATGGGGGCCAGAGACACTACTGCAAGGCGCGTGGCTTGCCTTGCTTCGTATTTACTAGAATTTATGATTTCATTTCGCGTCGCATATTTCAACAAGCGGCATTTTGCATCGAAATGGGCCGCAATAACGCAGTGGATCCTCTTGTGTTGCTAAATGTCGACTATTTTAAGGAAATGCGAAATCCGCTGGTTACGCTGTTATAATTTTTTTACTTAGTATTTTAAATTATTTCTCAAATTGTGTTTATAACGGGAAATATAATATCGGCCAAAGTTAATAATCACTTCAATCGGGGCCGGTTGGTGAAACGAAGGATTAGATATTTATAATAATTTTTGTAAGATGCTTTACAAAAACCTTTATTTTCTCTACAAAAACGATAGTAAATTAAGTCTGCATTTTATTTAAAAAACATCTACAAGTCTTTAGCTATCCAACGAGGTAAAAAAATTTGCACTTTATTACACAGTTGCAGAAATAATGCGATTACAAAAGGCCGAGAAAGGAATGAGAATAGTCCATGAGAAGTAGCTATGGAAGAAATACTTTCTTAAGGTAACTTAATTTCTTTTAAAGAAATAAAAGAGTAGATGTAATTAGTCTGTATTTATTATTTTTACAGTTCGTTCTCAAAATGTGAGCCAGAATTTTGAATGCAGAGACGCCTACGTCTGCGTAAATTGCTTTTAACAACACTTGTATTTAAATTAATTTTCATTTTCATTTTTTCTCCTGCATTTATTATGCGCTGTTTCAGTTCTTCGATGGTTGCCACAGGTCCAAGAGTATCGTCGTACACCAAGCTTTTCATGTGACCCCATACGTAATAGTCGACGGGAGTCAAGTCGGGACTTCTGGCCGGCCACGGAATGGGTCCTCCTCTGCCAATCCACTTATTGGGATACTGACGATTGAGCCACTCACGGACGCTCAAACTAAAATGTGCGGGGCAACCATCATGTTGGTAAATCATGTTTCTGCGGGTTTCAAGGGGTACTTCACTGAGTAGCTCATAAAGTTCGTTTCTCAAAAAAAAATCATACGCTTCACCATTGAGGTTGTTGGGCAGAAAGAAAGGGCCGATCAATTCATTCTTAATAATGCCCATCCACACATTAACGGAAAACCTTCTTTGTGATCCTTGTAATCTTTTCTTGTTTGGGTTACCGTCATCTTTCGGGGCCCAATAATGAATATTATGATAATTTGATATTCCATCCTGATCAAATTTGGATTCGTCGGTCCATAAGATTTTTAATAAAAAATTGGCATCTTCCATATCGGTGTTCAACATGAATCTGCAAAATTCGACTCTACGTGCAGGATCTCCGTCTTGGATAACTTGTACCGGAGTCAAATGATACGGGTAGAGTCTTGAGCGGTGCACTGTGTTCCATACTTTCCATTGCGACATGCCAAGACGTCGTGCAATGATGTTTGTTGAAGTCGTAGGATGTAGGATCGTAGGAACATGCGAATTATCTGTTCCTCTTCATCCGAATGATAAATACGAGATCGTCCAGCATCACTTTGTCGTCTTTGAACTTGACCAGTTTCTCGTAGTCGCCGGTACACTCCGTCAAATACACTCACATGGGGTAAACGGCGCTGTGGAAATCGAGACTGATACTCCGTTCGAGCATGTGTAGCGACGCCGTTGGCAAAACCATAGCAAAACAGTATGTCCGCATACTCTTCGTTTGTGAACTCTCGAAGCCGAGGTAGATGGTCGTGGGATTCCGCAGTCATGATCAGATCCTTTAGTACAAGCCAAGTCGTCGGGTAAGCAATCAATCAAAAAGTCCAGTTCACTAGCCGAATCACAGAAAAAGAAGTTACACAAGTCCAATAACGTTATCAAGGTCGAAATTTAATCGTAATAAAGGGTTGCCAAAGAGCGTCTGAACAGTACGATGCGCTTGAGCAAACTGGGTTCTCATTGCTCGTTCAACAAACATAAGCGAGAGGGAGACGGCGCATTCAACATGGATACCGTTGTCTAAAACCCTTTCTCGGAATGTCTCTACCTGAGTCTTTGTTATCGCATTATTTCTGCAATTGTGCAATAAAGTGCTAATTTTTTTACCTCGTTGGATAGCTAAAGATTTGTAGATGTTTTTTAAATAAAATGCAGACTTAATTTACTATCGTTTTTGTAGAGAAAATAAAGGTTTTTGTAAAGCATCTTACAAAAATTATCAAATAAAAATTATGAAAAAGCCTCTAGTTTTTGGATGGATCTACATTAGTACGATATTATTGTTTATTATTAAGAGCTGTAACAAGGTTTCTCTAAAACTGCGAACAGAATTGAAATCGGTTAATTACTTTTTTTAATTGAATTTTAAAGTAGTAAAACTGGATTTTCCAAAAAAAAATTAAAAAAAAGAATATCACAGATATGATTCATTTCCGGATATCACAATGTACAGTCATATTGTTGCAAATGGCATTCCCTACCACCCCTTAAAAGGATCCGGTCTAATTACCAATAACCCTGTATAATGACGGACTTTATAAAAAGTTTTTTTTATCAAATCATTTTTTACAGTCAACTTGAATTTGCCCTCTGTGAGCTCAGTTATGTGTTTTGGGATTTTATTGTAAAAAACGCACACAATTTCCAAGGAATGACTTATTGGTCTTCGCAAGTCTAAAACTAGGTACAGCTATCCTATTTCTATTTCAAATATTAAAAGTGTGGTGTGGTTGTAAGTCGAGTTTTAATTAAGTGTGGATACTGTTTCACCTCCTTTTTTAACTTTTTACGCTGCTGCAATAGCTTGTTACCTGGAGAGCTAATTTTATTGTGTGCATGTATGCGTTTGTAATAGAACACCTTTTATACCGTAAGTGTTTTTTGTATGTTCTTGACTGACAATTTGAGAAAGATATATCGTCTGATGATTAGAGGACAAGAACATAATACAATTCCAGTATCATCCTTAGCTTTAGCGAACATTACTGCTTCACTTAAGGAATAGGTACGGTGGTGACATTATTAGCCTGGACAAACTCATTCACAAAGAGCTCTACAGCTCTTTAGCATGATAAGTCAAACAGATATTCTTCTTTCATCATTCTATTACACTCTGTAAGTACCTACTCTCAACCTTCAAACACATGAAAGAAAGAAAAGGTACGAATATCTACTATTTATTGTTTTTATTACAATACTAGCGACTGCCCGCGCCTTCGTTTGCGTAGGTAGTAGGCTCGTCCTTTAGCCTCCTCATAATCTTTCATCTTTTCTTGATTTTTCTTTCATAAGAACCTTCTCCTGACAATAATTAACACAACAAAACAAGAATTAGCGAGATTGGTACATTCATTCTCAAGTTATAGCATGACCAGGATAAATAGGGGTTTATTTTTATATATTTATATACATAGATGTGTTATGTATTATTTTACTGAAATGATTGTACATGTCATTCTTTACACAGCCCAAACTATCTCAGCTCTGATGTCCATGTAAATTCATACTCAACAACATAGTTCAACGAGGCATTGCAGCAATGCGCACTACACTCTTTACCCTGGCCACAGGATAAATAATAGTCCTTAGTTCCTATGTGTTATTAACACAGTAGAGGAAGTATGTTATTAACATAGTAGGAGTATTTCCTTTGCTTAGTTCATTAAAAAGTAATTTCCTTTGTTTAAATCTTAAGCGCAGGTTACATGGGAAAAGTAGTTTTAATTTTAATTGTGTGTTTTAATTGTGTGAAATTTATTAGACTATTTACGAACGAAATTTTAAGTCACATTGGTTTAAGAATTATATCACCAAAAATACTTCTAATCAGCTGTAATTAAATTTGCGAAAAATATTCGTATTGTAAGCGTAAACACATTTCGCTTCGACGTACAAACTATGAGTTATTTAAGTCACAGTTGCCCTAGATACAAGACACTTTGTACTGTTTCACGTTACGTGGCCCTAGCACGAATAACTGCGTTACACTTACGCAGTTATTCGTGCTAGGCCCACTGATCAATAGCATTTAAACGTTAACAAGTTTTGGTAAACGTAACTGTAATGTGTTCAACGTCATTCATTAAGATCTTCGTATCCGGAAGCTTGATGAGGTAGGAATAAGCGGAAACAAGTGAGTAGTAGGTATGTGTACATGCCAATAGTGAGTTAATATGAATGTCGAGTACGTCTCGCATCTTCGGTTTGCCGACGGTATTGTGGTCATGGCATTTATACCCGTAGAGTCTGGATAAAACAGTTCATTTTAAATACCTACATGCAGATCTGTTTTAATTTTAATAAACATACAGTAATTTCACAATTTTCGCATTTATTAGTGTGACTATTTGTGCCTTCCGATTGAAGTCAAAAACGGTTCTAGCGCTATGCTCGCTATTCCAAATCAACGAAAGCGCGCCAACGTAGACCCATGTGTTGTCGTGGATTATGGACACCATTTTGCGATTTCAACGACCACGCAACAACCTGAAATCACCGTGATCAGTCCGTTAAAAATAACAGTTCGTTTATATGATGCGCTAGCTAGCATCTATCTGTGTGTATTCCATGCCGTTAGCAACGTGAGCGTGATTATAACCCATTCCGTATGACTGACAGGTCTCACCTGTCAAAAACGCCATATTGAATCGGAATGGAAAATAGTGAAAATATCGTTAAAACCAGTGTTGACGCCACTCGGAAAGTACCCGAAATGTCATTCGAGTAGTGAAAATGAATCCTTGTTTGACAAAATCCATTATGTTTCTGTTTTCTTGTTTCTCTTGCTTATAGGGTTTATATCATAATGAGGAGAGGAGATTAATATTCCATCAAAGGCCGCACAATAGAAATTTCATTGTTATAATGACATCGACACATGAGGGGATATGATAATTATTACCAAAGAGAATACAATAGAGAATTATTACATTATATTCATACATACATAAATACATACGTGTGTCCATATATACATATATGTATAAATAAATACATACAATCTTTCAAAACTTTATTTAATATATTTTCATACCACCTGCTCGAAAATGTCCAATTACATATCACGCAATCTCTACGTAAAGCAAGGCATTACATACGCGGGGCTGTAAAGTTGTATGAAACTCCCTGGGGAGTAAAGTGATTTGGATTTGGAACGTTAGTCTTAGTACAGCATACAGAAAAAAAGCAAAAAGGAGCGAAAAGGTTTTATTATAAGTAGTGCGTTCGAACAGCCCTAAGATGGCGAAAATAACGCAAAAAAAGCGCACAAGGGCGTTCGAATTTGGGAATCTATGGATGAAAATGTCGTTTATGGCTCTTTATGTTCAGTGTTTGAAACGCTAATATATAGTTATTTTTGATGCCAATGAATACCCTTATTGCTAAACGAATGCACGATTGTTGTGTGCCGCGTTGCTATGGGTTACGCACGGCCCCTCTCTGCGCATGCGTTAGCATCTATACTAGTTTGTGATTCAAGGTCATAGTTGAAGTCATTGATACTATATTAAACTATATATTGGTTGAAATTAAAATCATAAAATATATTATTATTTTCAACGTAGTGCATGTAACTGTACCGAAATATCGGGAGCTCCAAAAGCAACTAAATCGTGGTCTACATCTCGTGAGTACTAATTAGAACTTAGTTAATAACTGCGAAAGTCTTGCTCCTTTCAAAAATATTACTCTGTCCCTCTATAACGGTACAAATGTGTCTAATATGAATATTAACTACTTTTAACTATATAACTGCTATTTTACAGCTCTGAGTTTTTATTGTCTCGCAGTAGGTATGAAAAGTAGAGTATGCACCTCGAGGATAAAGCCTGTCTTTGTCTTGGGCGGCTTTAACCCCTCGCTTCACTTAGGACTCTACATAACTCCCTCGCTACGCTCGGAAATTAAATTTTAGCCCCCTCGCTGCGTTCAGGGATTAACCCAAGCGTCTCCGTTACACTCAGGGTTCAATATACCGCCCATGACGTAAGACACTGCTTTACTCCCTTGGTGCATAATCTACTATTAATGACAGGAGTCAAGTTGCATACAGTACTCATATTAACCCATTAAGTTCATATGAGTACAGTATGCAACCGTTGAAATTTCGTTAATTTGTTTTACCGATAAGCGTCAACCTGTTAATTTGCTAAAACAATGCTCCTTTGTATGTAATAACAAACCATTCAAATACACACCCAAATTTTAATTTAATTCTGTCCAGCCGTTTAAGAGAAGTTAGATGACAAACACGTTTGTACAGAAGAATTATTATACTTACGCGATTGCCCGCGACTTCATTCGTGCAGTAGGCTCGGCATTCGGCTTTGCCATAGCCTCCATATGTTTTCCAATTTTTTTTAAATGTAGGAACATTCTACGAAGTAGGTATTAGACAAAAACATTTAAAAAAAAGAGGAATGAAATCAGTAAAGCCGTTCTCAAGCTATAGCGTGACCAGGAGAAATCATCATCATCATCAGCCCACATTCGTTCACTACTGGACATTAGCCTCTCCTAAAGTACGCCATAGAGCTCGGCCTTCAGCTCTCTGCATCCAGTTACTGCCAGCTGCCTTCCGCAGGACGCCTCTGGCAGGGCGTCTTACACTCCGTTTGCCTAAACGTGGTCTCCACTCAAGAACTCGAACTCGAACAACACTTAGGAGTAATAGGGGTTCATTTTTAATGTATATAGATAGATATAGCCATCATTACTTACAAACATAACATACCTTCCTCCTGATATTACTTATACTTTAAAAAAAACATTGATTCTACCTTCCTATTTTATTTTAAATTTAATTCACAGCAAATTACATAAAAAGCCTAGGAATATTCTATATTACACATTACACCAATATTTGCGTAAGTTAACGTTTGGTAAAGAAAATAATGGTTTTAACCAGATATCCAAACTTTTGAAAAAAATGGATAGAATAATAATTTCAAAATCGTGATTCAGAATTCAAACCGGTAAAAAAATAGTAGAGTATGTTTCGTTGAGTCCGGATATAGGAGGGCGAGCGCAACGCCACCGGATGTGAGCGGAGGGTGGCCATAACCGTAACTCACGGACCCACTCTCAGCCATGTCCAATCGTGGTGTAGCGCTTTAACTATTTATGCCACGAGGCAGATTGATAGCAATAAACAGCAATAAAATAAACTTTAATCGTCGCACGCGACCAATGGACGACCTACTTATGAAGGCAGGTATTTACGAAGGAATTCTCTCTCTTTCTCTCGGATTGTTAAGTTACATTGACGAAATGTTATTATGTGTATGGAGTGAATAATGAGTTGCGTTGCTATTATATACACTCACACACATACAGTGTTTGTATCTACACTATTGTATATAGAAAAATTTTATACCGACTTCCATTCTATTCAGTTATTGGAGTGTAACTCAAAAACTACTGGAACAAATTTGATGAAATTTAAATGGGATCACACGGGAAGCACCAGCTTTCAAACAAAAAGAGAATTTTGAGAATCGGTTCACCCTATCTAAAAAGTTATGAGGTAACAAACATAAAAAATACATTCGAATTGAGTACCTCCTCCTTTTTGGAAGTCGGTAGAAAAGAGAGAATCAATGGCTCAAACTTGTAATTTATAAATTCGAGAAGGACAAGTCTTAAGACTGTTGGTAAGCAATACGCCTACATATGGATTGCAGTGCCACCAAGAACTGCATTTTGACGTGGCGCTGCACTAAGCTTGTCACCTCTAAGTGTTCGTTTTTGAGTTTCTTTTGCCCAGTGATTTCCCTTGCTACAGTGCCC
Source organism: Selenia dentaria (assembly GCA_917880725.1). Taxonomy (NCBI): domain Eukaryota; kingdom Metazoa; phylum Arthropoda; class Insecta; order Lepidoptera; family Geometridae; genus Selenia; species Selenia dentaria. The sequence continues at coordinate 14,594,412 of OU862893.1, read as the reverse complement.
TTCACACTTAAAGGACACAGTAAGCTAACGCACTATTGCTTCTCTGCAGAAAATCCTATTGACGGATGTACCTTTTAAACAGTCATGTCATAGGTACGTTTGATGTCATTGAAGAAATAGTTCAACTCATAGATATAATCTCGTGGTTCAACTAGTTATGTCCTACTTTGAAGAAATACTTATTATATCTTCGTAGCAGTAGACCAAATATTTTTAAATGGTTGAACAAAAACAAAAGGGCATATTGGACTTATATCGTTTTTGATTAGCGACACTGAAATATGCGCTCGCGGAACTTGCCATGTCCTTATCGACTTATCAAGAAGGTCAAGCAACACTCAAAGCACGACTAAATGGGTGGGTGACCGCTATTGGCTTGTCCACGCAGCGCGGAGGTCGCTTTAATCTGCCAAACCTGATTAGGACAATAGCAGAAGAGACATTTTACTGTTTTTGCCTATGATGATTAAGACGACCCATAATGAAGGCCGCCCTATTGCAAACAATCTGCATGTGTTTCGCGAAAGTGAGTTGGCGATCAAGGGTGACGCCCAGGTATTTGGCAGATTTAGCCCAAGGGATGGGTTCGCCGAATAGGACTATGGGTGACGGCATGAGAGTCCGCCGGGTCTCAGTGAAGTACACTGCTGCACTTTTGCTAGGATTTACTGCAATCCGCCATTTACGAAACCATGCACCGATTACGGTGATGGCTCGTTGGATGGCGCATCTCTGCCTGACCTTGAACCAGCCAGTAGAATAGATTGCAGTATCATCCGCAAACTGAGCGATCTGAACATTAGGTTCAGATCGTGGGATGTCGCTGGTGTACAGCGAGAAGAGAATGGGTGAGAGTATAGAGCACTGAGGGACACCTGCGTGAATGGGATGCGGGGAGGAGAGCGTTCCCTCGGTGCGATAGCTAAACGTTCGATCCCTAAGAAATAAAATGTAAGATGAGTACAAGACGGTCTGGCACACCCAGTTGGTACAGCTGGAATATCAAGCCGTTGTGCCAGACTTTGTCGAACGCTTTCGCTACGTCGAGGAAGACAGCTATGGTCCCTTGGGGCTTTGGTTTCTTATTGAAACCGCCTAGGATGTGCTCCGTTACGCGGTGCACTTGTTGGACGCAAGAGTGTTTGGCTCTAAAACCAAATTGCTCATCGGGAAGGAGGTTATTGGACCTAACGTGGGACCAGAGTCGGTTCACAATGAGCCGCTCGTAAATCTTCCCCAGAGAGCTGAAGAGACTTATGGGACGGTAGCTGGAGGGCTCGGCTGCCGGTTTGCCTGGTTTGTTAATACCAATGACAATGGCATGCTTCCAAGTGTCTGGGAAGGAGCAGTTGCTCATAGCCGCATTGAAGATGCTAACTAAGAGATGGACTAGTGGGACTGAGAAGTGTTTAATCACCTTGTTGCTGATACCATCGGCACCAGGGGATTTACGGGTCTTGAGGCTCTTGAGCAGAGACACTACCTCGGATGATTTTACCGGTGGGAGGAGTGGGAGGTCAGAGATGGACATAGAGCTTTTACGTTCGACTTCATGTTCCACCGAATCGAGGTGTTTCTGGTCGACGTGATCTACATTTAGAGTACACTGAGCCTCAAGGCTATCAGCTAAACACTCGGCTTTGTCTTCGTCAAGGAACGCTATGGAGTGGGGAGGTGGAGGCATTGTCTGTTGTCCGTCAGATTTCAGAGCTTGAGCCAACTGCCAGTATGCCTGGTGAGTTGGCTCAATCTCTGACAGTTTGTCGTCCCACCTTTGATCACGCAGCTCACTCATGCGTTTCCTTACAGCACGCTGTAAATAGCGCATGGTGGCTTTGTTCTCTGGGGTTGGCATCGAGTCATACGCCCTAGTGGCGGCGTTTTTAGCTGTCAGTAACCTCCTCGCACCCTCGGGCAGTTTGAAGCGGCGACCATCCGCCACTTGGACCTGCTTTGAGGATTCACCTACTGCGGTGCGGAGGTGGTCACTGAGAGCCTCGATCGCAATTGATACGTCTTCTACTGTCTGTATGTCATCGGGGATTCTATCGAGAGCGGGTGAACTGATAGCTTGGAGGGATTCCCCCAGTTACTTCCAGTTGACTACCGTTCTAGTGATAGGGGTGATGTCCGTCGGGTCGGGGCCTAATTTCAACAATACTGGGCGGTGGTCTGAAGTCAGTTCGTGTAACACTTCTATAGAGCGCAACCGGAGGGTAACGTTCTTAAGAAGTGCTATGTCAAGTATGTCTGGTCGTTGGTTGTCAACATAGGGATATCTTGTGGGCTCCAGAGGGTAGATAATATCAAAGTTTAAGTGGCTGACCAAGCCTTCAAGGATTTTACCATTACTATTGTTACTAGTACAGTTCCCTATGACATGTTTACTGTTGAAGTCACCGATCAGAAGGACGGAGCTTCCTAGAGAGAAGAGGGCTTCCGGGATGAGGAGGGTCATCCGGGAGGCTCACGGGATGTAGTACCCACGATTTAGTCGCTTTTAAAGCTCCCGATATTTTGGCACAATTCTTCATGTTCAAAATTATAAAATTTTATGGAAGTTGTTAAAATCGTTTGTTGCCCGTGGTTCAATCGCGATCCATAATTACATAACTGGTTGATCCATAAATAACATCAAACACCGTGTTTAGTTCCAAAGTCATTACAGATCGCGGCACGTAACTTGAACTATGACCTTGAATGCGCAGAGAAAGGCTGCGCATAACCATAGCAACGCGGCGACGCTTGCTCCCAAATAATCATACTCCCAAAGTCAAAGTCAAAGACAAAATCATTTATTCAATTTAGGCATCAAAGACGCACTTATGAACGTCAACTCTTCATTATAATGTACTTTAAAGACTCTACCGCCGCGTTCCAAAATATTTGACCAGAAATTTCAACAAAAAATTGAAGAGCATAAATGGATTTCAGTTAAGCGACGATTTTATCAAAATCTATAAATTTGGAACTAATGTGTGTCTCAAGTATCTGACAGGCGTGAGACTTGGCTAAAATATTGGAAATATTTGTGAATTTTGAAGTTACATGAGGCAGTCGGGGTCCAGCCAACGTCGAAAACGGTCGAAATAAGGAACATCGTAAAGATTTCCATTTCATAAATAACGTCGCGAGTGAGTGATAAAGTGAAATAAATAGAAGTCTTTTCAGTGTGCTAAAATTCAATTGTGCAGTGTTTATTTACATGAAATCATTGTTAAAATTTAAATTTATGTGTAATATAGTAATTACGAGTAATTAATTCGCGAGTGAATGTTATAGTGCAGTGCTAATTTATGTAGAGTCAATAATAACTTGTATATATTATAATGTTATATTTTACGCATAAACTTAGTTTATTTTATTAAGTTTCAGTTTAGCGACACAGCGGCTGTCGGCGGTTTCGACTACGTTGTATTTATAATTTATATGTTAGGAATCTGGGAAATGCGTTCACTTTCCTTTTACAGAGATAGCAGCTGGGTGGATTTCGTTGTTCATTTTATTGTAAGGGTAGAATATTCTAGGTACCGATATTGCTAGGAAAAAAATTAGGAGAAGTGCTGATTGTATGTGTGTTTATGAATTGAATTACCAAACATCGCAACAAATGTTAAAATTTCAAGTGGAGTCTTTCTTTATTTGATTCAAACAAAGCACATATTCATTTCTTTCAATATTCAATTTTGTCTACATTAAACGGATTTATAATCAACGCAACGAACATAATAAGCTTCATCATCATAAAATTTCAACGTGACTGATTAATTATCACTAATAGAACTAAATTGAAATAATTTCATTTTTTAAACTGATGGAGATTTACTCAAGGAATTGGAGCATTGTAATATTTACTTTACAATATTACGGATTATAATTGATATCTACATATATTATGGAAGGAGACAATCACCTTTGGACGAGACTTATCAATATACATAAATCAGATATTTTAATTGCTACAAACACTTGTCTGTTAAATCTCCATAAAAAATTACAACAATATCTTCTTATTCATAAATATACTCTTAATACAAATACAAAACTAATTAAATAAATAAATTTAGGTACATATAGGTACATACACTATTTAATTCACGCGGGGATGACAAGATGTCGGCAGAAACCTTATAACACGAAGAGACGAAGAACGGACGCTTGCTAATCATTGTCGCCACAGCAGGGAAGTGCTACCACTGGCTAGCCACTGGGGGGGGGAAAATTACTCAGAGTCTAGATCAACGTCTGGATTCAAGCCTGCTGAATTCATGACCGCGATCGGATTCGTACATTCACTAGGTACACATACACACACGAGTCATTAAATTCCTTTAGGGTTGGTTCGCGTTATTTGGAATTTAGTGATTAAATAATATTCGTTACTAGGCAAATTAAACATAATAATAGTAATTTAATTTTAAACATCGGGTAATTAAAACTGAATGATAGAGAAGTATGTTTTTAAATAAAACAAATCGTAGTCAAATGATCGGTATGCGCGTGACGGTTTGAACGTTTAGTTTCTTGGAGAAGTGTAGGTTGAAATCAACTGACGGATTTGCTGGTTCTTGGAGTGGGGTGCTAGGGTGCAGGGAGCCTCACATAAATCAAATCGTTTAGGGTTCCTATTTATAGATCTTAAAAGGTCTAGATTCCACAAGTCCCCCTTTCAAATTATTTTAGGAATTGCTGTCACAGATTTGGCTAAGAAAGAAGTGTGGTTTGTATTATAACATGATGTCTATAACTTTATATTTTATATTCCTTTAAGTTATATTATTGTATGTTATATGTTTTTAAATGTATGTGTATGTGTGTGTTACAAAATTATGGCCATGAAGAAAGAAGATCAAGATTCCAGCCAACAGTAGCTGTTTTCTGTAAGTCGTATGCTTTCAGTTGCTCGTTATATTTTCTTTATTTGTTTTCCTTTTTTCCTGAATTTATTTAATTTCTATTTGATGTGTTTCTTTTGACAGTAATATTTTATATGTGTGTTTTATGTGTTTGTTTTGTGTGTACTATTTGATTTTACTTGATATGTTTTATTTAATTTGTTTCATTTGATTTTTGAACTGAATTATATTTGATTTGTTTTATCCCTCTTTTCAGGAACGTATTTTCACTGCCTATTTATAATTTTCAATTAACCTTACCAATATAAAATTATCATATACTTCATTACATTATTGGCTTATTAAAATATACAATATAAATTAAACACAACGTAAAGGGTCCATAATAATATACATTCTAGACGATCACATTTGGCCAATTTTATAAATAATACCAGCTAGTTACAAAAATGTTACTGTATTGACTAGGTAGATTTCGTTTTGACTAAATACTTACATTATATGTAAGCTATTTAAGTTACAGTATGAACGAAATATTTGTGTAGTTGAATAAAAGGCTTTTTTTACTTTTTTTTACTTTTACTTTACCATTCCGATTTAATATGGCGTTTTTGAGATATGTCAGCTATTCGGAATGGGTTGAAATCACGCTCACGTTGTTCACGGGGATACATACAGATAGCTGCTAGCTAGCGCACCACATCAACGAACTGTCATTTTTAACGGACTGCTCTCAGTGATTTCAGTTTGTTGCGTGGTCGTTGAAATCGCAAAATGGCGTCCATAATCCGGCGACATAATCCATGACGTTACATGGGTCTACGTGCTTTCGTTGATTTGGAATAGCGATCACAGCGCTAAAACCGTTTTTGACTTCAATCGGAAGGCACAAATAGTCACTCTAATAAATACGAAGGTGGTGAAATAACTGTATGTTTATTAAAGTTGAAATAGATATGCATGTATTTAAAATTAACAGTTTTATCCAGACTCTGCGGCCTTTATTAATAAACGTTGCGTAAACCTGCCGTGGCGGTGCCGGCTTAGAATAGCACCTCCCAACTCTACCCGTGGGTGCCGTAGAAAGCGGCTAAGGGATAACAAATCAGAAGGTGGGCAGCAGCACCTTCCCAGTCAAACACACACAAACTGCGCTCGCCAACCCGCCTGCCAAGCGTGGCGAGTATTGGCAAAAACCCGTTATGGATTGGACAAAAAGAACCAGGCCCCCAGTCCCCGGCAGCTCCGCTATTCCTGGCTACGGTAGCGGCCACGGTAACGGTGGGGCAGGGGGTGCTAAGAATCCCCGGCAGACGCCCGGCTACCACCCCCAACGACGACGACTGGCCCTGGTAACACACAACATACGCACGATGAGGACAGACGAGAAGATATATGAGCTGGAAGAAGAAATGAGTAAGCTACACTGGGACATTGTGGGGTTATCTGAAGTCCGTAGAGCGGGTGAGGACACGATAACCCTAAAATCAGGTAACCTACTCTACCACCGGGAGGGCGACCAACAGTCCCAAGGTGGTGTCGGGTTTCTCGTCCACAAGTCACTTACTAACAACATAGTTAAGATCGATAGCGTTTCCAATAGGGTCGTATACCTAATACTCAGAGTATCCACTGCGCATTCAAGGTCATAGTTCAAGTTACGTGCCGCGATCTGTAATGACTTTGGAACTAAACACGGTGTTTGATGTTATTTATGGATCAACCAGTTATGTAATTATGGATCGCGATTGAACCACGGGCAACAAACGATTTTAACAACTTCCATAAAATTTTATAATTATGAACATGAAGAATTGTGCCAAAATATCGGGAGCTCTAAAAGCGACTAAATCGTGGGTACTACATCCCGTGAGCAGGTCGTTCCTTCCAAATATATTACTCTGTTCCTCCATAACTGGAAAAATGATTTGTCCAATTTGAATATTTACTATTTATTTATTTTACTTTTAACTATAAACTGCTTAATTTTTAAATACTGCTAGTTTGACAATAAAAGGTTTTAATTGTCTTTAAGTTGTTAAGTTTTTATTGTCTAGCAGTAGGTATGAAAAGATGAGTATGCACCTCGAGGATAAAGCCTGTCTTCGCTCAGGACTCTTCTAACTCCTTTGATTCGCTTGGAAATTAAATTTTAGTAATTAATCGGTCCGAATCAGCAAGCCTCCGGTTCATTCATAAATCTTTTGTTATAGCGTAAACCTGATGCGGACAAATTAAACTCTAGAGTCCCCGTTACACTCAGGGTTCAATATGCCACCCGTGACGTAAGACACTGCTTTACTCCCTCGGTGCATAATCTACTATTAAGTACCTACTATAGGAATAACGAGATTCCGTGTGAATTTGAATTGAGAGATTTTGTGTGGCGTCACGAAAGATACAAAAAACCCCCAGGGGTGCTTTTCGGAACGTCAAACATACACCTAAGCCTATTGGTTTTTGTGGCTCAAAATTTTGATGTTTTTGAAATACTTGCTTAAATGGTTTTGTTTTATTAGTTATTTTTATACCATAGAAATTTATATCTATATCTATGCCGTATGTTATGAGAGACATACACACATGAGACACTGCCTCGTGACCCAAATTCTGTAGCCGCCGATGTGCGAAGCCACTACACTGCGGTTGGCGGTACATAGCGCCGTCAAATTGCGACCAATTATCAACGAATATGTCGGTCAGTTCCACCACAAACATTCTACTGAGTTACCGGTGGTGTAATGTTCTGTTATACAACCACTGGCAAAAGGGCAACTGGAGATTGCAAATTTTTGAGACGTTGGCAAATGTATACTATAGAACTAAGTAGTTCTGCAAACAGTAGACCTAGTGAGCAGTCATATCAGCTGCAATTTAGTCTGAGCTGCATGTCATCAAAATTCAGAAAAAAAAACCAAATATTTATTTCGACAAGACTTTGATCAATTTTGCTTAAATTTATATGTTGTTGGTAAAAAATGTTTTTGACGAATATTACCAAAAGTGACCAGTATTTAACTTCACAATCTCGGAAACGCTTGATCAATTATGCTCATACTCAAAATTCCTCTTTTATGTCAGGTACCTAATGTGTGTGCCTTTGATCAAAATTGGCCTGTAAATACCGCCGCCGCAAACTTCCTCCTTTTTAGAAAAATTACCGACTATAATATATACATACACTCAAAAGTCGCCGACACCAATTTAATACCGGCTTCCATTCTATTCAGTTATTCGAGTGTAACTCAAAAACTACTTGACCGAATTTGACGAAATTTAAATGGGGAAGCACCAGCGTTCAAACAAAAAAAGAGTTTTGAGAATCGGTTCACCCTATCGAAAGTTATGAGGTTACAAACATAAAAAAAATTGAATAGCATACCAAGTTTCATCAATATTGGTTGAAATAGTACGACGACCTGTACAGGAAGACCAACATAAAACATACGGACAATTGTCAATTTGACCAGTTAAAGCAGAGTTGCTCTGTCAATTGAATGAATTGAAAAAAAAACAGTGAATTAAATAGAGCCTGTAGTAAAGGTTAATTTTTATGTTCTCAAGTGAAGAGAAGAGTAAGACTTAGATTTAACGATCTCACACAGAAAAGGTATCGCTTACAATTTTGGTGATTTGAATAATGAGGCAAATACATATGAGCATATGAACATCGAATACTTCTAATTATATATAATTCTTTGATAAATATGCTCTACTCCTATATTATGTGTAACTAACTATGTTATATATTAACTATTCAGTTTCCAAATCATGTTCATTTAAAATTATTGCGTTTCCAAATGTTGCCAGCTTTCATTACAGGCAAATATTGCGACTATATACTTTCCCGAGATGGGGGCCAGAGACACTACTGCAAAGCGCGTGGCTTGCCTTGCTTCGTATTTACTAGAATTTATGATTTCATTTCGCGTCACATATTTCAACAAGCGGCATTTTGCATCGAAATGGGCCGCAATAACGCAGTGTTGCTAAATGTCGACTATTTTAAGGAAATGCGAAATCCGCTGGTTACGCTGTTATAATTTTTTAGTTAGTATTTTAAATTATTTCTCAAATTGTGTTTATAACGGGATATATAATATCGGCCAAAAGTTAATAAGCACTTTAATCGGCGTCGGATTAAAGTGCTTATTTTTTTAGAATTTTTGTCTGTTTGTCTGTGCATTTGTGCACGCTAATGTCAGAAAAGCCTTATCCGATTTAGATGTGGTTTTCACTAATATATTTCATAAAGCTATAAAGCTAAAGGTAAGCTTCACTTAACATTTTGTTGTCAATCGGTTCATAAATAAAAAGTAATTGAAATTTAAAGAATAACTCTCTCAACACTACACCAAGACCAAGCGAGCGAAGCCGCTGGCGGTTCAACTAGTTGAAAATAAATAATATTGGTTGTACGCCAATTGGATACGGCTTGACCGTCCGCATCAATCAGATTTGGATAAATTCTCATATTTTCTTGTTTATACGTCGTTAAGAAAAAACATTTAACTTTTCTGCCGACTTCCAAAAAAAGGAGGAGGTACTCAATTCGACTGTTTTTTTAAAATGTTTGTTTCCTCATTACTTTTGATTGAATGAACCGATTCTCAAAACTCTTTCTTTGTTTGAAAGCTGGTGCTTCCATTGTAGTCCCATTTAAATTTCATCAAATTTGGTCCAGTAGTTTTTGGGTTACACTCCAATAACTGATTTTTACTAAAGTAATGGAATGGAAGTCGGTATTAAATTGCACTTGTGTTACTACGTTTTACTCGTAATGTTAAGACCCAAAACTGATGTACCTACTGGCTAAAGTAAAAGATGTTTGAAGTAATTACCGTAATATGTTTATTGATAGTATAAGTTATAAACTAGGTAATAACATGAAGTTTTATTTTACACTTAAAGCTATTTTCTAGCAAGGAGAGAAAAGCAACCTGTTGTAAGTCGAGTTTTAATTAAGTGTGGATACTGTTTCACCTCCTTTTTTAACTTTTTACGCTGCTCCAATAGCTTGTTACCTGGAGAGCTAATTTTATTGTGTGCATGTATGCGTTTGTAATAGAACACCTTTTATATCGTAAGTGTTTTTTGTATGTTCTTGACTGACAATTTGAGAAAGATATATCGTCTGATGATTAGAGGACAAGAACATAATACAATTCCAGTATCATCCTTAGCTTTAGCGAACATTACTGCTTCACTTAAGGAATAGGTACGGTGGTGACATTATTAGCCTGGACAAACTCATTCACAAAGAGCTCTACAGCTCTTTAGCATGATAAGTCAAACAGATATTCTTCTTTCATCATTCTATTACACTCTGTAAGTACCTACTCTCAACCTTCAAACACATGAAAGAAAGAAAAGGTACGAATATCTATTATTTATTGTTTTTATTACAATACTAGCGACTGCCCGCGCCTTCGTTCGCGTAGGTAGTAGGCTCGTCCTTCAGCCTCTTCATAACTTTTCATCTTTTCTTGATTTTTCTTTCATAAGAACCTTCTCCTGACAATAATTAACACAACAAAACAAGAATTTACGAGATTGGTCCATTCATTCTCAAATTATAGCATGACCAGGATAATAGGGGTTCATTTTTATATATTTATATAGATGTGTTATGTATTATTTTACAGAAATGATTGTACATGTCATTCTTTACACAGCCCAAACTATCTCAGCTCTGATGTCCATGTAAATTCATACTCAACAACATAGTTCAACGAGGCATTGCAGCAATGCGCACTACACTCTTTACCCTGGCCACATGATAAATAATAGTCCTTAGTTCCTATGTGTTATTAACACAGTAGAGGAAGTATATTATTAACATAGTAGGAGTATTTCCTTTGCTTAGTTCATTAAAAAGTAATTTCCTTTGTTTGAATCTTAAGCGCAGGTTACATGGGAAAAGTAGTTTAAATTTTAATTGTGTGTTTTAATGGTGTTAAATTTATTAGACTATTTACGAAAGAAATTTTAAGTCACATTAGTTTAAGAATTATATCACCAAAAATACTTCTAATCAGCTGTAATTAAATTTGCGAAAAATATTCGTATTGTAAGCGTAAACGCATTTCGCTACGACGTACAAACTATGAGTTATTTAAGTCACAGTTGCCCTAGATACAAGACACTTTGTACTGTTTCACGTTACGTGGCTCTAGCACGAATAACTGCGTTACACTTACGCAGTTATTCGTGCTAGGCCCACTGATCAATAGCATTTAAACGTTAACAAGTTTTGGTAAACGTTACTGTAATGTGCTCAACGTCATTCATTAAGATCTTCGTATCCGGAAGCTTGATGAGGTAGGAATAAGCGGAAACAAGTGAGTAGTAGGTATGTGTACATGCCAATAGTGAGTTAATATGAATGTCGAGTACGTAGAGTCTGGATAAAACAGTTCATTTTAAATACCTACATGCAGATCTGTTTTAATTTTAATAAACATACAGTAATTTCACAATTTTCGTATTTATTAGTGTGACTATTTGTGCCTTCCGATTGAAGTCAAAAACGGTTCTAGCGCTATGCTCGCTATTCCAAATCAACGAAAGCGCGCCAACGTAGACCCATGTGTTGTCGTGGATTATGGACACCATTTTGCGATTTCAACGACCACGCAACAACCTGAAATCACCGTGATCAGTCCGTTAAAAATAACAGTTCGTTTATATGATGCGCTAGCTAGCATCTATCTGTGTGTATTCCATGCCGTTAGCAACGTGAGCGTGATTTTAACCCATTCCGTATGACTGACAGGTCTCACCTGTCAAAAACGCCATATTGAATCGGAATGGAAAATAGTGAAAATATCGTTAAAAACAGTGTTGACGCCACTCGGAAAGTACCCGAAATGTCATTCGAGTAGTGAAAATGAATCCTTGTTTGTCAAAATCCATTATGTTTCTGTTTTCTTGTTTCTCTTGCTTATAGGGTATATATCATAATGAGGAGAGGAGATTAATATTCCAACAAAGGCCGCACAATAGAAATTTCATTGTTATAATGACATCGACACATGAGGGGATATGATAATTATTACCAAAGAGAATACAATAGAGAATTATTACATTATATTCATACATACATAAATACATACGTGTGTCCATATATACATATATGTATAAATAAATACATACAATCTTTCAAAACTTTATTTAATATATTTTCATACCACCTGCTCGAAAATGTCCAATTACATATCACGCAATCTCTACGTAAAGCAAGGCATTACATACGCGGGGCTGTAAAGTTGTATGAAACTCCCTGGGGAGTAAAGTGATTTGGATTTGGAACGTTAGTCTTAGTACAGCATACAGAAAAAAAGCAAAAAGGAGCGAAAAGGTTTTATTATAAGTAGTGCGTTCGAACAGCCCTAAGATGGCGAAAATAACGCAAAAAAAGCGCACAAGGGCGTTCGAATTTGGGAATCTATGGATGAAAATGTCGTTTATGGCTCTTTATGTTCAGTGTTTGAAACGCTAATATATAGTTATTTTTGATGCCAATGAATACCCTTATTGCTAAACGAATGCACGATTGTTGTGTGCCGCGTTGCTATGGGTTACGCACGGCCCCTCTCTGCGCATGCGTTAGCATCTATACTAGTTTGTGATTCAAGGTCATAGTTGAAGTCATTGATACTATATTAAACTATATATTGGTTGAAATTAAAATCATAAAATATATTATTATTTTCAACGTAGTGCATGTAACTGTACCGAAATATCGGGAGCTCCAAAAGCAACTAAATCGTGGTCTACATCTCGTGAGTACTAATTAGAACTTAGCTAATAACTGCGAAAGTCTAGAACAGTGTTTTTCATAAAATGCTCCTTTCAAAAATATTACTCTGTCCCTCTATAACGGTACAAATGTGTCTAATATGAATATTAACTACTTTTAACTATATAACTACTATTTTACAGCTCTGAGATTTTATTGTCTCGCAGTAGGTATGAAAAGTAGAGTATGCACCTCGAGGATAAAGCCTGTCTTTGTCTTGGGCGGCTTTAACCCCTCGCTTCACTTAGGACTCTACATAACTCCCTCGCAACCCAAGCGTCTCCGTTACACTCAGGGTTCAATATACCGCCCATGACGTAAGACACTGCTTTACTCCCTTGGTGCATAATCTACTATTAATGACAGGAGTCAAGTTGCATACAGTACTCATATTAACCCATTAAGTTCATATGAGTACAGTATGCAACCGTTGAAATTTCGTTAATTTGTTTTACCGATAAGCGTCAACCTGTTAATTTGCTAAAACAATGCTCCTTTGTATGTAATAACAAACCATTCAAATACACACCCAAATTTTAATTTAATTCTGTCCAGCCGTTTAAGAGAAGTTAGATGACAAACACGTTTGTACAGAAGAATTATTATACTTACGCGACTGCCCGCGACTTCATTCGTGCAGTAGGCTCGGCATTCGGCTTTGCCATAGCCTCCATATGTTTTCCAATTTTTTTTTTAATGTAGGAACATTCTACGAAGTAGGTATTAGAAAAAGACATTTAAAAAAAAGAGGAATGAAATCGGTAAAGCCGTTCTCAAGCTATAGCGTGACCAGGAGAAATCATCATCATCATCAGCCCACATTCGTTCACTGCTGGACATAAGCCTCTCCTAAAGTACGCCATAGAGCTCGGCCTTCAGCTCTCTGCATCCAGTTACTGCCAGCTGCCTTCCGCAGGACGCCTCTCGCAGAGCGTCTTACACTCCGTTTGCCTAAACGTGGTCTCCACTCAAGAACTCGAACTCGAACAACACTTAGGAGTAATAGGGGTTCATTTTTAATGTATATAGATAGATATAGCCATCATTACTTACAAACATAACATACCTTCCTCCTGATATTACTTATACTTAAAAAAAAACATTGATTCTGCCTTCCTACTTTTTTTTTTAATTTAATTCACAGCCAATTACATAAAATGCCTAGGAATATTCATACATTACACCAATATTTGCGTAAGTTAACGTTTGGTAAAGAAAATAATGGTTTTAACCAGATATCCAAACTTTTGTTAAAAATGGATAGAATAATAATTTCAAAATCGTGATTCAGAATTCAAACCGGTAAAAAAATAGTAGAGTATGTTTCGTTGAGTCCGGATATAGGAGGGCGAGCGCAACGCCACCGGATGTGAGCGGAGGGTGGCCATAACCGTAACTCACGGACCCACTCTCAGCCATGTCCAATCGTGGTGTAGCGCTTTAACTATTTATGCCACGAGGCAGATTGATAGCAATAAACAGCAATAAAATAAACTTTAATCGTCGCACGCGACCAATGGACGACCTACTTATGAAGGCAGGTATTTACGAAGGAATTCTCTCTCTTTCTCTCGGATTGTTAAGTTACATTGACGAAATGTTATTATGTGTATGGAGTGAATAATGAGTTGCGTTGCTATTATATACACTCACACACATACGAGGGTGAATCAAAAAGTTCTTAGAAGTGCATATATATGAAACCTTTTTGGATCAAGTTCGATATTCAAATTAAAGAGTGTCTATCACACTATATTTATGCAGACTGTCACTTGTTTTTGTCAGTTCGTTCGCATGTAATAAATTTTTTTGTGCAACGAGTTGCTAAAAAGTCAAAATTATGGATAAAAGTGAGTTACGTGCGGTGATAAAATATCTCAGTTTGAAAAAAATGTCTACGAAGGAAATTTTTTTGGACATTCAGCAGACATTAGGGGGTGATGCTGTACCCTATTCTACGGTTGCGTACTGGGTGGCTGAATTTAAAAGAGGTAGATCAAGCTGTAAAGATGACCCGCGTTCTGGGCGGCCTTCAACCTCCGTTACAGAAGAAAATGTCAAAAAGGTTGAGAATCTGGTTTTGGAAGACAGAAGAATGACTATAAAACATATAGCTGAGATCCTAAAGATATCTTTTGGTAGCGTTCAATCCATTTTAATTGATTCACTGGGGTTCAAAAAAGTGTCTGCAAGATGGGTGCCACGAATGTTAACCGACGAAAACAAAAAGCGACGTTTGGAAATTTCCAAGCGTAATCTCGAAATGTTCCAGCGTGATTCGGATAATTTTTGCCATCGTCTTGTCACCATGGATGAAACGTGGGTCCACCATTTTGATCCTGAAACTAAAAGACAAAGCATGTCTTGGAAACGACCATCCTCTCCATCCATTAAGAAATTTCGAGTTGCTCCTACCGCTGGCAAAGTTATGGCCTCTGTGTTCTGGGATAGTGAAGGAATCCTTTTTATTGATTACATGCCAAAAGGCCAGACGATTACTGGACCCTATTATGCAAATTTAATCCCGAAAGTGCGTGAAGCGATTAAAGAAAAACGTCGTGGAAAACTGTCGTTGGGCGTGTTGTTCCTTCAAGATAACGCTCCTGCTCATCGATCGGAAGTTGCGCTCAACGCAATCCGCTGTGCTGGCTTCAATCTCCTTGACCACCCACCATATTCTCCGGACTTAGCCCCAAGTGATTTTCACTTATTTCCAAAATTAAAAGAGGAAATTCGTGAAACAAAATTTCACGATAATGACGCGGTTATAGCTGCCGTAGAGGACTTTTTCGAGAGTCAAGAAAATAATTTTTTTTCACAAGGAATAAGGAAGTTAGAAACGCGTTATTCTAAATGCATTGCATTGGAGGGAGATTATGTAGAAAAATAAAATATTATTATTTAAATCTTTGCATTTTTTAATATTGATTCCAAGAATTTTTTGATTCACCCTCGTACAGTGTTTGTATCTACACTATTGTATATAGAAAAATTTTATACCGACTTCCATTCTATTCAGTTATTGGAGTGTAACTCAAAAACTACTGGAACAAATTTGATGAAATTTAAATGGGTGATCCCACGGGAAGCACCAGCTTTCAAACAAAAAGAGAATTTCGAGAATCGGTTCACCCTATCTAAAAAGTTATGAGGTAACAAACATAAAAAAATACATTCGAATTGAGTACCTCCTCCTTTTTGGAAGTCGGTAGAAAAGAGAGAATCAATGGCTCAAACTTGTAATTTATAAATTCAAGACGGACAAGTCTTACGCTTGTTGTACATATGGGTTGCAGTGCCACCAAGAACTGCATTTTGACGTGGCACTGCACTAAGCTCGTCACCTCGAAGCGTTAGTTTTTGAGTTTCTTTTGCCCAGTGATTTCCCTTACTACAGTGCTCTTAACACTTAAAGGACACAGTAAGCTAACGCACTATTGCTTCTCTGCAGAAAATCCTATTGACAGATGTACCTTTTAAACAGTCATAGGTACGTTTGATGTCATTGAAAAAATAGTTTAACTCATAGATATAATCTCGTGGTTCAACTAGTTATGTCCTACTTTGAAGAAATACTTATTATATCTTCGTAACAGTAGACCAAATATTTTTAAATAGTTTAATAAAAACAAAAGGGCATATTGGATTTATATATCGTTTTTGATTAGGGACACTGAAATATGCGCTCGCGGAACTTGCCATGTCCTTATCGATTTATCAAGAAGGTAAAGCAACACTCAAAGCTTGACTGAAGTGGGTGGGTGACCGCTATTGGCTTGTCCACGCAGCGCGGAGGTCGCTTTAATCTGCCAAACCTGATTAGGACAATAGCAGTTGTTTACCTTTATGGACACCGCAGAAGAGCAGTGTCTCTGAGGTTATGACCGAGTCCACCGGCGGAGATGGGAGAGCCAGTGTGTACGGACTAAAACCTCCTCCCCTTTCCTATACACTACAGACACTGGGACAAAAGTAGTTAGGTTATATAGAAGGCTTCAGGTGGATTGCATATATTTCGACAATATAGGGCTATCCACTAGCCTATCCACCAAGCTGTGGGCCGAGCACGAAAATCTGCTTAAGTGTAACGTTATCGTATCGTATACTTATTCAGTACAAACTATGAGTTATCTGTGCCACTATTGTAGATAAATTACAGTTTGTACTATATACGTTAACGATGCGATTACGTTACACTTAAACAGATTTTCTTGCTCGGCCCACCGTTCTGGGTGTGCGTGGTGGATTATGGCCATGTTTACTTTTTGTAGGTTATTTGTATTAACTTGGTGGTGTTCAGTGTTTGCATAATATTTTTTATTATGTGGCTATCTGTGAAAACCTGTAATTGGCTTTTCGTTTCATTACTAGTTGCTAAGGAAATTGGTATAACTGTTGGTTTTCTATATATAAATAAATAAATAGTCTCTGATAGTAAGGCTTTAGTCCCAGCAGTGGGAACGTAATAGGCTGAAATTAAATATGCCAAGCTGGTTTTGTATTGTTACCATCAAATTTAATTTTTTTTCATCAAATTTCACCGTCGTTTTTTTACATTTTCACCCTGAGATCATTTAAATTCGTTTTAATAATCCTCAAAGAAAAAATGGTATAGGTTTATACTCGTATATAAGGGTGGGTAAGGTTCTCGTTCAGAAACTTAAGTGCCGCAATTTCCTGATATTTGTACCAAGCACTATCCAACACATCTGGCGTACGTAATCTTGTTATGAAGAAAAACTTTCTTAATAAGAACGCCATTTGGTTTCGTATCCCATACTAGCTGAATGGGAAACTACGGAAATAATTACTTGTATTTCCGTAACGGTCGACCTTTTGTTATTGTTTACGGGTTGATTTATTTCTGTACATGTCAGAGTATAATGTGCCTGTGGCAGAGACAGTTCAACTTACGATGTGTTCAATTTATTGCTTGGAGATTAGCTATCCTCTTGTATAACATTCATGTTTAAGATTTCTTTGATTTTTTTATATACACCACTTAAAATAAGTAGTATAAGACAGTTAATAAATGCTTATTTTCAGAAACAGTATCATCATTTTCGTGTTCAGCTTTAGGTATACCTAAATGCTGGGTTACACTTATTTTTTCTGATCAATTCCCTAGAGTGGTGCGATTACTGGTACCTAGGACACTGAGTTATTTGTAGCTGTTAGTAGTTTATGCACATTATTTTATAATTTTATTTTCAATACGACCTTTTAACTTAATTTTTCTTTTAATTAGTTTATTCCTTGTGACGTTTAGGATATTTATTGAATCGGAGAATTTCATGCGACAGAGAGGGCGGTGCATAATACTGCAGAAGAAGGAAATGCCACTAAATATTTCTCACAATATTTTTTTTAATTGGTTTACTTAGTATGTCCTATACTTTTGTAAGTGTCTAACACGTGAATTAGTGGGCAAAAAGGGTAGCTTAATGACTTCAGAGATAAATAAATTACATATGAACAGAACATCTCTTTTATTTTTACATCTCATAAAAAATATCACAGAATATAATAGTAATAAAACAACAAAAATGTAATAAAAACGGCCATTAGGTGACATTTATGAGTATACATTGTTATTAATCACAAATCAGCATAGAAGGATATAATATAACAAATGAGGAATTAATTCCAATTGATAAGATAGAGACAACTTCATTGAACTGATAACATTGTTTACAGATCTCGGTATGTAACGTGACTGACGTGAATATTCGTTAAATATTTTACTGTCACTACTTTAAAACAATCTTAGATCTATATCTGACTCTGGTGCACTAGAAAATTAAAATAGAACAAGTGCTACAATAAAGACTGCACAAAATTCACAAAGTAAAAAAAAGTAACTATATACGTGTAACTATAACGTATCTTATCGTTCTCAATTTATAAACAAAAGAATGAAATGCTTGGTTACTTTAATTTTATTTAGCATATACTATTTGTGGCGTGAAAGTAGCCCTTAAGGGCAATTAAACTAGTCATCCCAAACGTAATTCAACAATTTAAAAATCTCAGATTTCACAAAATAATTTATCAAAGCGCAGTTTAACAAATTATAGTACATATAATATATAACAGCGCTTATTTTATCAATAGTTAGGATACAGAAACATTATTTTGTCACAGATAAGTACGTTGAGATAAGGTACGTTGGGATTAGCGCAGGTCGTGGTGGTGCGGGCCATGGTGGTGATGGTGGTGGTGTGGCGGCGGCGGTGGATGTGGGTGGTGATGGTGCGGCGGTGGGGGATGGTGTTGGAATGGCGGTGGTGGCGGGTAGTGCGGGTAGTGATGCGGCGGTGGAGGCGGGTAGTGATGCGGTGGTGGCGGGTAGACATTATTACGGTAGTAGCAGTGCGGGGCACAGACTCCGGTCCCGCAATGAGGTCCGCACGGCAGTGCGTGTGGAGGCGGCATTACTGTAAACAAAATAAATTTTCAGTTTTTCCGGTGGATAGTGCTGGTAGATGTGCGAACATAACGAAAGAAAAACCTATATATTTTATTTTGTACCTTCTGTTTATTTCGAGCCAGTCTAGCCACGCCCCATATTTTCCTAGTATAAAATAATGTGATTATGTAAGATCATTTCTTTCTAAGTCATACTAACCAGACAAAACAGCTGAGTAGTTTATGCATTATATAATAAAATAATTTAATAATAAATATATTTTCAAATGTATACTCTTAAAGTGTGAAGTATTAAACATTAACGTAGCAAATTAACCTTAATTGTTTCTATAATGACTAATTAATACGCAGATAAATAGTGCCCTAAATAAGCGTAGTAGTACCTACTTACTGTTGGTATACGAGCTGATCTTTCTTTGTTTAAATATCAAGAATACTGAATGAAAACAAAGAACCGGAATTTTCTAAATACGCCTGATAATAAAATTCCTATATAATCCACCTAAATTATCTTTTATTGTTTATTTTACAAATATGTTATTTAATCTAAGGCTTTTGCTTTCTTATAATACGATTAGCTACCTACATAAAAATATAAAATACTCACCGATCCTTTTTTTATTTTTCTTTAAAAACGCGACTAAATACTTTTGATAATAAAACCTTGCGTTTGGTTCGTCGATAAAGATACGAATAATGTCGTATCGATCGTTTATTCTATTTATCGCTGGCTCGCTAATCTGTTCCCCGTATCAGTTCATTAGGTAAAAAGATAACACAAACACGTGACGAATGTGAATAAAATGACTAACCGGAATATATTCTGTATATATTCTTTGTATATATTCTACTATTATGCGTCATAATGTATCCTGTCTGATGAAACCACATTTATAACAAACTGACCAGTCGCTCGGATGACTTGTATGGGATAATAAACGCTAGTTATAGTTAGCTACTTTGATTTTCACTCGTATATTACCTCATATACTCAATCACTCGTATACAGGTAATTTTTTGAGAAGTGCGGAGATGGCAAAGTCCGAAGCGACGAGAGATTGAGCGAAGCTTGTTGAAATCGTAGGCATGACTCCTTATACAAGAAAACAATAACTGCATGATTAGTTTTAAATCTTATTTTTGACGGAAATCGGCCCAAATTATAATTCAAAAATAGACATTCCTGTATTATTGTCCCGATGTAAGGTTGAAATCAGGATCAATAATTGCATAAAAATATACTAAAAATGAATCAATTAGCAAAATTTCGCACTGTTTCATTATTTTTACACGAAAGAAAACTCACATATTCAAACTTTTTGGCCGTTATGTGTGAAACTCATTTGTCTTATTAGCGGGATACTGTTGTGATACTCAAACAAACTACAGAACAAATGACAAAAAGAATTGATATTACATAAAGTAGAATTCCCTTAATGTTTTTTTTTTAAATTATGATGATCAGTATTGATTTGTTTGTGTTGGCCTAAGTAAATAGACATATCTTTTAATAATGACTAATTAAATTGTATACAAGTCTATTTTTAAATAGTAGAACGCAATGCTCGGAAAAAGTGCTTAGAACTACATATGTAGAATAATTTGAAAGCGATTGGACCTACTGAAAGTTACAAAAACCAGGGAACGAAATCCACGAATCGTCAACGAAAATTTAGTAAACACTGTTATTGACGTTTTTCGAAGCATATCCGACTGCTTCAAATCTTGAAGCAGAAACGAACCTTCAAGTATCACGTAGCAAAATATGTACAGCTCTTCAAAAACATAAATACAAGTGCTATCGTTACAGACGAATAGTTCAAAACTTCCATCCCGGTGATAATGAAAGGCGCCTGAAGTTTTACCACGGGCTTAGGGAAGAAATGGATAGGATCGAAATTTTTTGTTTAACATTATTGTTCTCAACACGTGAAGGACATCCCCAGATTAAATTTTCGTTATAACTGTGGTGCTGGAATCCTAGGAAGCAGGTTTTTTCTAAAAAATCACAACGACACTTTAAATGCTATGAAGTGTGTAAAAATGTTATACGATTGTTTGAAGAAATGAAGAATTCGCAGTGGCAAACTTACTACTGCAAATGTATTATTTTCATAGTACGTCTTGCAGTTGTTCCAACCCATATTCCTTATTATTAATCTTGTTAGTAGCTATTTAATAAGCTTGATTAGATTGCTCACGAGGGTCAGTCAACATGATATGACAATAATGATTCCTATATCTTAATAAATATTTAGCGACACTTCCGCTGAAAAATGCTTATGGCAGAGATATCATGTGTGGTGCACACGATATCTCTGCTCCCTCCCACATAAAATGTACGTAAGTAGCAGTATAGAAATTGAAAATAGAAAAATGTTTTATTACTGTAGCCAAAGTTTAACTTAACACAAGACAAGTTGGGAGCTTCTAGTATGTATATAACACCTGTGTCAGAAGACCCCGCTCCATCTCCATTTCATATCCATACTATTACATTTTATGTTTACAGGTAGGTACATAATAATTATTTTATTAAATTAAGGTTTATATTATTTCTAAAATACAATATTTTCAATTACGCCTTGTAATATAATGTAGGCCTAGCTAGCTAACTAAAAAATAAAAAGGAACATCAGAAATATAAATAAAGTTATAATAATAAGTATTACATGACCTGGCGGATAACACTTCACCGCAAGTCCACACACACACGTTCCATCAAAGATTCCAGTTAGCTTCTTGCTTTATCCAAGGCTTCAGTTCTGAGCTCAGAGAACACGGGATACCCCAAATAGCTTGTTTTATATATCAAGGCGAGAGTATTTATCAAATCAACACTCTTGATTTGTTATTAATTAATATATATGAAAATATCTTTCCAAGTCTTGACTTCAGGAATGTAATTGACGATATCAAGAGTGACTCGTCGGGTGCAAATCACTATTTCACCAACTTCAACACCTCACTGTCAATTAAGGTTTCTAGGGAATATAATTATTTCGTGTCTCGACACACCAAATTGAAATCTTCCTATGATCTTTTTTTAATCGGACGTATCCAATACTATCTCTCCCAAAATCCAAATCAAAATTTAATGAAAAATCTCTGACGTCTCTATTCTGTCATTCCATCATGGTTCTCCTTTTTTAAAGTTTGTCACATTTTATGTTAATCAAGAAATAGTTTTTAAATACACAAAATAAGGATTTAATGTAATGAAATATGATCATGAAATTATATTACATTATCCCCCTAACCAAAGAAAAATTTTTAACGCAGTGAAAAATTTTGAGGTTATGGAACATATCTCACCCCTCAAACTCAATCATCACTCATACCACCAATCACAAGATTCACACCCCAGTCAAAAGTATGAATTTGGACTCACGGCTATTATAGTTCAATGGTCCAAACTCAAAATAAGATCATGTTCCAGAATGACCTTGTGAGCTTATTTTTATAGGGTGTTGGTCAACTGTACCACAAATTAAAACCTCATAAAAATATTATGTACAATTTTATACGACCTTGTGAGCTTATTTAAAGAGTCGGCCAACTGCTCTAATTGAAAGTATATAACCTTAAACCTTTTCAAAGAGTCGGCGTAACTTTTCTATTTAAAAAGTATACAACCTTAAACCTTTTTCAAAGAGTCGGCATATCTTCATAATTAAAAAAATATATATATATTTATAACTTTACATGACCTTAAACCTTATTGAAAGAGTCGGCCTTATTTAATTGTTCTATTTTAAAGAACTTTGCCCTATTCAGGCATATTGAACCATATTTATTCAAAAAAAATATAGTATATGCCAAGGTACATCACTTGACACATAAGACTAAGCATCAATTATTTACAATGCATTTCTGGGTACACCATCCCCAGAAATGAGTCAAATTATATAGTATAGGCATATATTAGGCAGACATTCTCGTCAAACCTAAACCTAATCTATCCTAATGAAATTAACCTAATAATGACTATTAACAAGATGAAATTAAAATAAAAGCTAACATGTTTTAAAAAAAAATGCCTAAAGAACCCAAGTTTGAAATAAATGAGGCGAATGACGTGAATGATATACAATATTATCCTGTACTAAAATAGTCTAAAACCCTAACTAGCAGCATAAAGAATTGTTAAATAGCATTATAAATTTTGAATTGAAAACCAAATAACATAGATAATTAAAAAAAAGGTAATAACAATTTGGAATAAAAACCAAAACGATAGAAATATTCATCTAAAATAATCACAATAAACATGTATAAGATTGCCTTTAAAAGTTAAAACGAAACGACAAAAGAGATATATTAAAAAAAATTAGCGCCTTTAAAACAATATAAGTCAATTATAAATTAAAGCCAAATAACAAAATTGTGTAAAAAATAAAATTAGAAAAGGAGAGAGAATTCATTTGAACACCAGATTCGACAGACCCATGATAATAGAGATAGAGTATTATTTCTATTACCATTCATATATTGTTAATGGAAAAGTTTAAATAATAATTAATGTGAACAGAACACGACAGAAAATAAGTACCAGCATTGAGCATTAAAGCAAATCCGACGAGCATATATTTATCATCATATTTCGAACTTTCGAATGAACTATAATTAAAATATTTGTTAATAAACAAAATATGATCAAAAAAGTTTCATGACGTGGCAAGATGGTAAGGTTTGGTTTCAATTATCATAATTTGTATTAACGCTTCCACGTGAAATTAGCTACCTAGATAAGAGAGCTGACGTAAATAGGTGAAAGAAAAAAATATATATTATAGTTATCAGACGGATTACTTTGTGGGCAAAATGACGTCGTATATCCTAAGACAAAAAAATCAACCACAACACGCCTATCGTACAGTCATACGATATACATTCCATTAAAATATCAATATATAGAACGACCAAATTCGTTCCATAATCCATATTATTAAATCAAGGAAATATAATTAGGCGATATAGATAACTAGTCTAACAGAACTGATCGACGCACTTATTCATATATAAAACATATTCTATATAATGCATATAACATCACAGCACAGACGATGTGACTAAGCCTAAAAAAAAATTCAACTGAATAATACGAATAGATATCATAATAGACTCGTATTCCTATTATATTCTAAGTAGCATAGTTCATACTACTAAATATAGCCGTCGCATATGTGGCTATACCAAAAAATAGTACGATCACATGACAGAGTAATAAAATTATCAATTCAGGGTACACCATCCCCAGAAATGTAAGCCTAAGTACGAATTCAATAATGAATATGCGTATACCATATGTATACAACGATACACCCTATATAGAAAAATATTTCATTATCTTTGATAAGACAATTCACCCACAAAATATTCCAATGAAAATTAAATGTACTAAATACTCATGAATGAAATGATCAGTAAATATATGAACAACTTACCAAACACGTAGAACCATCTCGTACATTAAAACAATATTTTAATTTTACGTACTTTATTTAAATGAAACGCTTTCCTTTCAAATATCTTTATTTATATGAGTAAACATAGGTAACTATTGTATATATATCAAACTTCTTTGAAGTGACACCAAACTTTAATGTCGTAGACTCCTCGTTGACTATTTGACAACTTCAATACGCTTGACATTCTTGTAGTTTGACTTAATTTACGGTTGCTAAGACATTGTCACTATTTATTATGTAAACAAACACTTTACTGTGACCAAAGTAATATATAAATATTATCACAACACGAGAATCACAAATATCACAATACAATAAACTCAACCTGTGTTCACGAAATAATTATGATATGCCGCTTTATCATTAAATGTTAATATCATCAAGTTACCCGAACGCACAATTTCGTAAGTATTATACTTTGTAACTGATAAAAGTATGAAAATAATAAAAAAATTACAAAGAATATTTTAAGTTTGACCGACTACTAAAAAGAAAGGTTGTATGTTATAGTTTAACCTACTATCAAAAAGATAGGTAATATATTTTGTTCTTTCTTTTACAGAAATCCAGAACAACGCTTACTTGTCTGAATAAAATGGATTTAAATGAAACTAAAAAACTACGGTGTATGAAGCGTTATACAAATTCTGAAAAACTCACCACATACATGTGTTGCTAACAAACCTTTTCCTATTATTTACTTGCCAGTATGAGAGTGAGTTTATCTCAGGGTTAGTTAATGAAATAACTTAGTTCATCTAAACCACTGTATTGTCACTGTTAGTATGATTACATTTATTAAGGTTCTATAGCCGGATTAAAGGTATGCGGACAATAAACTATGACTAGCGTTAATATTATAATGATGCGAGATTACTTGACGCTTGAGCGAGAAGCGCGCGCGGATACAACGAGAGTTGGCGGCGGACTAGCGAGGCGGGAATGCTGACGACGGCCGTTACCGCCAAGTGCAGGCGGCGGGGCGGTCGCCTGCTATTGGTTCCCGAGAGAATCACGCCACATCAGGTGATTTACACTACGTCTCTCTCTATTCAACGTACCGCGAAGGCAAGCGCCCGCGGGACGCTCGGATTGGCAATGTATTGCCAGGTTTAGTGTTTGCTATATACTCCCCCTCTAGTCCTGGAGAACGACCTCGCTCCTGGACTAGTAACCCATCAGCCTTAGCTGGACGTCCACGCTTCTTCTTTGGGACCACGGGTTTAGGTAGGGTGTCATCGTTACCTAGGTAACGGGTTAGGTCTTGACAATGATATTTCCCTAAAACAACATCAGGCTGTTCAATGCTCGTGATATTATAAGTTGTAGGACTCACCTTTTCTGAAATCTGGTACGGTCCATCGCGACGTGGGAAGAACTTAGCAGTGAGATCTTTTGAACCTTTGCTGAGCAGGTGGGACTTCAGTAGTACTAAATCACCTACCTGGAATGCGTCAGAAGGTCGGCGCGATGCATCAGCGTAATGCTTTGTTTTATCCTGCTGGATCTCTACGCGTTCTCGGACAGCTGACATTGAGTTCAGAAATTTCCTGAGATAAGGAGTTATTTGTGGTACAAAATTTTCTTTGTTTAAGATGGTACGCAGGTCATGAACGACCTCTGTAGGAGACCGCATTTCTCTACCGAAGGTCAAATAGGCAGGTGATTCACCAGTTGTTCGACACTTGACACTATTCAGGGCAAATCGAATTACTGGTAACATCTTCGGCCAAGAAGTGTGATCGTCTTCCACGAGACGTGCCAACATAGCTTTTAAATCCCGATTTTTACGTTCTGCCGGGTTAGCTTCTGGGTGGTACAGAGGAACAAGATTTTGTTTAACACCCAGGACAGTCATGCATTGGCGCATCACGGCAGACACGAATTGGACACCGTTGTCTGAAATAATTCTGCGGGGAAGACCAAATCGCATGAAATATTCCTCAATAAGTATACGAGCGCAGGCTTCGGCCGTTGCTTCTTTGAGTGGATATATTTCCGTCCATCGGGTTGCTGTGTCTTCCACGAGAAGGATCCATCGCTCCCCCTGGTCACCTTCTGGTAACGGGCCAAATAAATCCATGGCCAACACCTCGTTACGCTGGTTCATAACTGGTGTCTGAAGAAGACCTGGCGGTTTGGCATTGGTTGCCTTATATCGTTGGCAGTGGATGCAGGCTTTGACATAATCCGTGATTATTCGTCGCATCCCTGTAAAATAATATAGCTGCGCGACCCTTTGGTACGTTCTGTCAACGCCAGGATGGCCAGCTGTCGGAGAGTCGTGCAGCTCTTTCAAAATATCCGCAATGTATCCTGAAGCGATTACTAGCTGAGGAGTTTCACTCTCAGAGTCCGGATTGTATCGGTATAAGACACCTTGATCCATGAGATATCCCCTTTCTACCCACCTTCGGGATGCAACCTCTTCAGTACTTTCGAGCTCTTTTATGACCTTTTTCACCTCAGGGTCGGAGAGTTGCTCTTGGCGAAGCTGACTAGGTGACTTTGTAGGTAGATTGCAGATAACCGAGCAGATACCACAACCTTCTTGAGATTCGCTGGAGCAAATAGGTCTGCTAAGCGTATCGGCTACGACATTTGCTTTTCCTGGGGTATACTGGAATTGGATATCAAATGATTGGAGCTTTAGAGCCCAACGTACCAACCTGCCTGCTGGTGATTTAAGAGACAGCAGCCAACGTAGAGGTTGATGATCACTACCGATAATGACTGGTTGGCCGTCTAAGTATGGTCGAAAACGCTCGACCGACCAAACTACAGCGAGTGCTTCTCGTTCTGTAGTAGAATAATTACGCTCAGCTGCGTTGAGCAGACGGCTAGCGTATTCAATGGGCCTTTCCTGGTTGCCATCACCCTGTAGTAATACAGCTCCAAGGGCGTAGTTACTTGCGTCTGTGCGTAGCACAAAGGGACGACTAAAATCGGCTTGTATCAATATTGGCGCCGTAGTAAGCAATCGCTTCAGCTCACTGAAAGCTTGACTTTGCTCAATGCCCCAAGTCCAGACTTGGTTTTTTCTAGTCAGACGTGTTAACGGTTCGGCTACTTTGGAAAAGTTAGGTATAAATTTCCTAAACCATGAACACGTCTGTAAAAAGGTTCTCAGATGCTTTAAGGTACATGGCTCCTTCATCTCGAGTACCGCACTCACCTTTTCAGGATCAGTGGAAACGCCTTCTTGGGTTATTACATGACCGAGGTATTTCACGCTTTCACGAGCGAAAGCACACTTCTCCCTGTTAACATGAAGGTTGAACTCAGTCAGACGTTTGAATACTGCTTCGAGATCCTGCAGATGGCGCTGGTAGCCTTGAGAAATTACCAATAAATCGTCAAGATACGCTAGGATTGTGACGTCCTGTAAAGCAGAGCAGGTGCGGAGACGATCAATCAGGCGTTGAAAGGTCGCAGGCGCGTTTTTGAGCCCAAAAGGCATCCTTTTGAAACGGTAAGTACCCAGAGGAGAGCCGAACGCAGTTTTGTCTCTGTCGGCTGCGCTTACCATCACTTGCCAGTAAGAAGACCGGAGGTCGAGGGTACTCATGTAGCAATCACGCTTTGTGCTCTGTAGTAGGTCATCGATGCGTGGCATCGGGTAAGTATCGGACTTAGTGACTGCGTTCAAGCGCCGATAATCGACGCAGAACCGAATACCACCATTGGACTTCGGCACCATCAGTGCCGGTGAACACCAAGCCAATTCGCATTCTTCTATTATGTCGTCCTTGAGCATTTTGTCTATTTCCGCCTTCATCTGTTCTTTCTTTGACGGATTTAGACGGTATGGAGGTACTGCTATTGGAGGATGCTGACCTGTTTCTATCCTGTGCTCAGCATAGGGTGTTGGACCTCCCCCTGCTTTAAAGACGTGCGCGTGTCTGGAGAGGACGTCAGCCAACGCTTGTCGCTCAGCTGGACGAAGTTGTGTACCTTCGTCATCTCGAAGGACGTCCGTAGACGCACAGGACACGCTACGTGAGGAAGGTTCAAAGCACAGGCTATACTTTACCTTACTGTTATTGCTGAAGCACCAAACATCTTTCTGAAAATCGATAGCCACTCCTGCAGCTGTAATAAAATCGATGCCTAGCAAAGTCTCGTTATTTGTAGAGTCCGGGAAAATTAAGAACGGGGTCGTAATAACCATTTGTTCTAGCGTCACTTCTAATGACGTGGTAAGCACTTCCATTTTTCGGACTATACCATCTGCAAGTTTTATTTCCCGCGAGGAAGAGTAAAGCGGGTGACCTTGACGTAGAAGGAGAGCATATAGCGTATGGCCGGCAATACAATGCTTCGCGGCCGTATCTATCAACGCGGTGCCGTTAAACCCCAAAATTTTTATGTTAAAAATAGGGCGTGCGTTTCGCCCATTAGTGGGTCGCATAAGAACGTTCTCGCGCGTCAAATCATCTCCACTACTAATACAATGATCAAAATCGTCACCTGCATAAACATTCTCAATTTTAGTAAAATGTGAGTTAGGCATGTTTACTATATTGCCGTTAGTCGGGCAAGTACAATTTGACATTACATCACTTGTTTTGTTGTTACCATCGTCATATACAATGTAAGGCGGGTTATCAACTTTCACACAATTATCAAGCGGGTTAAACTTTGACATGTCATAAAACGGGTTAACACCTTTCGTGCCCATAAATAAGTTAACATCAGATACAATATCACCATTGCCAGAGTTAGATTTGTTAGTGAGGTTACCCATAAAAACTTGACGATCAGCGTTTTCATAACTGCAATATACATTATTTTGCATTCCGGAAGACTCCAACAACTCAATATTTTCGTTAGAAATATGGCCCTGTGAAATACTATCACTATTATTTACATCACTTAAATTATTTTCGTTTATTGAAATTTTTGATTTATGGCATTGTTTAACTTGGGGCTCGACATATTCTTGATTTTTCGAAAATTGTGAGTTGTGTCTTTCTTCAAAGGAAGGTTCGACATGTTTACAAAAAGTGTTGTGTGTCGAACATTTTTGTTTACTGCGCGCGGTTTTTGCACTCGGACACGAGTTTGAACAAAGTAGTACTACGTCGCACTTTTCGCGAGAATATTCGGAACAAAAATGTTCGGCACCTGTAGGTATAGAGACATGGTTAGTCATTTCGGTTGACCTTTTCTCGTAACATGCAATATGACCACACCGGTTAGTTGGTTCGAAATAACATAAACATTTAGTGTTCGTCGTGTTACATGCAGTAATATTATGATGACAGTTTAGGTTTTTAGTACCATTGTGTGGTAGTACTTGAGACTGTTGCGAAGTACCGAGATTTAAGCAAGCAAAATTATTATTTTGCTGAGAATGACTTGGCTGACAAGATGCGAGTTTATTATTAGTGCATGTATCACTAATGGTAGAAATAGGCTAGTAGGTACTTTGATTAACAATCTCAGACTGCAAGTTTTTTGCGTTATAACGTTTACGAGTAGCATCATTGTTTGATAATAGACACTGATCGGGGTTAATGTTTGACGATGCACACTGATCACGCGCGTTTAGAGAACACGACCGGGATTCGACACTATAAAAGCTATGAGCACTTTTATCACCGTTAGCACGCACTTCGTTAGAGTTATTATGAGGACGGGACTCACCTTGGTTCAATAACTTACGGCACTGGTCCTTGGAGTGTCCAAACCTTTTGCAGTACGTGCAGACGGGCCGCTGCTGTTTCCTGGTAGAGCCCGAGCTGTTAGCAGCTGTGGCGGCATCGGGCGGCGCTGTTTGCGACGGCGGCACCTGGATCGCGAGCGGCCGTTGCGCTGCGGTCGCGATGGTGCCAGACGTCGAAGACGACACGCGCGCGTCGTGCGGTGCGCGGGACGTCGCAGTTGGGCCGCGCGGTCCAGGGTTTGCAGGGCGAGCGGTCATAACCGTTGTCGCTTTTTTCTCATCATCGTAAGAGTCTTCGATGTTACGTGCATGAAAAAGTAGATCGGCGAAACTTTCGAAATCTTCTCTTCGCATTCTTTTCCTGATTCTACCGTGTATGAGCCCGTAAGTAATATCCAGCTGGGCTTTTAATGATAAATCTCCTTCTGGGATTTTCGCTAGTAAGGCGCGGATGCGCGCTACAAATACGTCTGTATTTTCGTTTTGTTGCGGTGCCGCGAATATTTCGCGATAGATACGGTGGGGTGGTCGGCGGTCACCGTAGGCACTTATAAGGTTATTTTTGGCCTGTAACCATGACGATACCGTACATTTAATACCTTGCCACCATGTAGCCGCCTCGTCCGTTAATAGGTACGCCAGTCCTCGTAATATATTGCTGTCAGTCACTTGCGCACATTCACTATATGCTTCGACGGCGTCAATGAATGCCTCTACAGATTCCTGTGATCGGCCGGAGAAAGTAGCTTTGCAGCGAGTGAGCGTACCCTGTGCCGGAGCAGCGAAAGAAATAGGTGTCGACGCATTTGCCCGCGTCACTGTTTCTAACAGCTCTTTGAAGGCTTCCGTTTGAGAGCGTTGCAGTGAGGCGATTATTGAGGCTACGTTTTCCGTGGAAAAAGTCATGTCGGCACCTGGAGCTTGAGCGGGCGGCGGTTCACTCGTCGGCGTTGTCGGCCGCGGGAGAGTAGGTACACATACGTCACTCTGCGTTGGCGGCGTATCGTCGTCGTCCCGGCGACCTAAACTATTCGCTCGGCTTCTTGTCACTGGCATTTTATATATAGCACAGGTTATAGCACACGTAGATTATAAAAACAGTCACGTCCCGTAATTATTGTCACACATATAACGTTGGAGCGCCACATATGAGAGTGAGTTTATCTCAGGGTTAGTTAATGAAATAACTTAGTTCATCTAAACCACTGTATTGTCACTGTTAGTATGATTACATTTATTAAGGTTCTATAGCCGGATTAAAGGTATGCGGACAATAAACTATGACTAGCGTTAATATTATAATGATGCGAGATTACTTGACGCTTGAGCGAGAAGCGCGCGCGGATACAACGAGAGTTGGCGGCGGACTAGCGAGGCGGGAATGCTGACGACGGCCGTTACCGCCAAGTGCAGGCGGCGGGGCGGTCGCCTGCTATTGGTTCCCGAGAGAATCACGCCACATCAGGTGATTTACACTACGTCTCTCTCTATTCAACGTACCGCGAAGGCAAGCGCCCGCGGGACGCTCGGATTGGCAATGTATTGCCAGGTTTAGTGTTTGCTATACCAGTTATTTATTTGTTTTCCATAATAAAATATTTGTAATATTTGTATCTGGTACGTTATTTTTTGTGTGTTTCTGTAAAACATTAAACAAATTAATATATATTAGAAATAAAAACGAACATTATGAGACTCTTAGCCAAATTAAAAATCAAAATTAGGAAGACGAGTATGTCTTATTTTAGAATTTTCGGGATAAAAAATCTTCAGGGTCGTGATCCGTGGTTCGTTGAAGGCGCCAAAATGTAATGTTATGTAATGTAATGTTTAACGAATATTGGTAGAATACCTAGCTGAAGGCCTAGCTAGCTATCTAAAAAATAAAAAGGAACATCAGAAATATAAATAAAGTTATAATAATAAGTATTACATGACCTGGCGGATAACACTTCACCACAAGTCCACACACACACGTTCCATCAAAGATTCCAGTTAGCTTCTTGCTTTATCCAAGGCTTCAGTTCTGAGCTCAGAGAACACGGGATACCCCAAATAGCTTGTTTTATATATCAAGGCGAGAGTATTTATCAAATCAACACTCTTGATTTGTTATTAATTAATATATATGAAAATATCTTTCCAAGTCTTGACTTCAGGAATGTAATTGACGATATCAAGAGTGACTCGTCGGGTGCAAATCACTATTTCACCAACTTCAACACCTCACTGTCAATTAAGGTTTCTAGGGAATATAATTATTTCGTGTCTCGACACACCAAATTGAAATCTTCCTATGATCTTTTTTTAATCGGACGTATCCAATACTATCTCTCCCAAAATCCAAATCAAAATTTAATGAAAAATCTCTGACGTCTCTATTCTGTCATTCCATCATGGTCCTCCTTTTTTAAAGTTTGTCACATTTTATGTTAATCAAGAAATAGTTTTTAAATACACAAAATAAGGATTTAATGTAATGAAATATGATCATGAAATTATATTACAGCCTAAGTGTGAGTGTGTATAAGTGTGTGATGGGTTGTAGAGTTTGATTTTTTGTATCACATGTGATAATGTTTGTGATGTCCAGTATGTTTACTAAATTTATATTAAAATTATAATTTTAATATTGCTTCTGTTTCATCATTTGAGTTTGGAGTAGGGGTATACAGAATAAGTAACCCAATCAACCAACACCTTTTGGTTGAATGCCGTAGGATTTATTCCAGCGGTAGTGTTACTAAATATTTCTGTTAAAATCATTATAATATGCATAGACTCACGTATATATGAACTTAATATGGACTTATTAATTACTATGAAAATAATATGGGATTCCACAAAGTGACGATTAAACGATTAATAACAATAATTGATATGACTATATTATATAACTATTGAAATCTATTAAGGCAAGTAATATTTTAGCTATTCACCCGCCAACCATTTCCACCCGTAACTTCTGACAATCCGTGCTAGAAGACGCGTTGAGTCTCTCCAGCGGTGCCGTATTGACTATCGGTATATTGAAGTGCTGAAGTGTTTGTACAAAAACGCTAACATGTCAGTCCGAGTACAGGAGCAGAGTTCGAAGGCAATTCCATTGCAAAGAGGCGTGAGGCAGGGAGATGTTATATCTCCGAAACTGTTTACCGCTGCATTGGAAGACGGCTTCCAGCACTTGAAATGGCAAGGACTTGGCATCAATATCGACGGCGATTACATCACTCGACTTCGATTTGCTGACGATATCGTAGTCATGGCAGAATCCATGGAAGACCTCAGTACAATGCTCGAAAGCCTCCATCGAGTTTCTCAACGGGTAGGCCTTAAGATGAACATGGACAAGACGAAAATTATGTCTAATGCCCATGTTGTGCCTACCCCAATATCAGTTGGGAACTCAGTTCTCGAAGTTGTTGACGAGTACATCTACCTGGGACAGACAGTCAAACTAGGTATATAGGTCCAAATTCGAGAAAGAGGTCAATCGTCGAATCCAACTCGGCTGGGCAGCGTTCCGGAAATTTCGCGAAGTCTTCTCGTCTAACATACCTAAGTGGCTCAAGACAAGAGTCTTCGACCAATGTGTGTTACCAGTGATGACTTATGGCACTGAAACGTGGTCTCTTACTATGGGCCTCATAGAGAAGCTCAAAGTCGCACAACGAGCTATGGAGAGGGCTATGCTCGGGGTTTCTCTACGTGATCGAATCAGAAATGAGGAGATCCGTAGAATAACGAAAGTCACCGACATAGCCCAGAAGATTAGCCAGTTAAAGTGGCAGTGGGCAGGGCACATAGCACGCAGAACAGATGGCTGATGGGGCCGGAAGGTTCTGGAATGGAGACCACGGACCGGTAAGTGCAGCGTAGGTCGTCCACCGACACGGTGGACAGACGACCTTATAAAGGTTGCAGGACGACGTTGGATGCAGGCCGCTTCCAACCGGTCCTTTTGGAAAATTATGGGGGAGGCATATGTTCAGCAGTGGACGTCCTACGTCTGAGATGATGATGATGATGATGAACTCAGTGTTACCCATATCGCTGAAACTGAACTTGAACAAGAAAAAGACTGGCTTTGTCGATGTCGAAGCATATGCGTGCATAGGTCGCTTGAAAAAATTGTAAGTACATACAAACTTACAATCAAGCGACTTATTAAAAAGGCGGCGATTCTCAATTTCTTTTTTGATGTTAACGTCATATAAATCGATGAACACCGGCTGCACGCACTAAAAAGTATGATTCATTGTCACGTTCCGCCTGAGTCGAGAGTGCAAGCGAGAGCGCGGAACAAGTGATAGAGAGGCACGATCGGCGTAAGCTTTGTCAGTGTAAGTTTATTCGGTTTGTCTTATCATGTTATCACGTAAAATTATCGTCCGTAAACCGACTTTACAGACTTTTTGTTATATATGTTCTAAGTTTTTTCTAAGCGAACCGTGTTTGATGATTCTTTTTGTATGTCATGTAGTGTCATTTAAATTTGATCAAGGCAAGGATATCATTCTTGATCAAGGTCTGGCCAGTAGTTTTTTTGATAATAGTTTATCTCATACAAAGGACATGGAACATATAGGACATAGGAAGCATATAGGACATATCGGTTTAAAATGTTGATAAAAAAGTATTTAAGGCCCCATACGCATAATGTAGGTCACAGAGGAAGAACAACCTACGTTCTACAGGCAATGAAATAATATATGTTTTAAATATTATATAAAATTAATTAAAAAAACATTAAGTACCTTTACTAAGTTACAACATAGATAGTAATTCATCCTGAAAGGGTACTTAGGGAACTTATAAATGTACAAGTCACATGAGTGTAAGTGCCATGGAATGAAGGGCCAGAATGTCGCATAGCCAACAAAAGTTTTTAATGACACAAAGTTCTGCACTGTATAAGTATATAATAGTGGAATGGGATATTGCTATGGGGTTCAGCGGCTGATATAGAGACCATATTTTTATCCTTCAGAAACGTGCTATTAGAGCATATACGAAATGGGTCCCCGTGAATCTTTGGGGGATTTATTTAAAGAAATCAATATATTAACGTTGCCTTCCTTATATGTATTTGAAAATATAATGTATGTTCGTAAAAATTTACATATATATATATATAAGTTAAATAGTGATCACCACACTTTTAATACCAGAAATACAAATAGTTTTAGACTTGCGAAGACTAATAAGTCATTCCTAAGAAATTGTGTGCGTTTTTACAATAAAATCCCAAAGCACATAACTGAGCTCACAGAGGGCAAATTCAAGTTGACTGTAAAAAACGTTTTAGTAAAAAAAGCTTACTATAAAGTTCGACATTATATAGAAGATAAAGATGCTTGGAATACTCCACTTCTGGCAAGCTGTCTCTCTGCCACCCATAAAATGTAATATTTGTAGTACCTAAGTAGAAACATTGTAAACATCCAAATAAAAAGAATGGCCCCGAGTTTCTTGCCGCTTCTTCTCGGTGGGTTCTATATATTTTGGAACGCGGCGGTAGAGTCTTTAAAGTACATTATAATGAAAAGTTGACGTTCATAAGTGCGTCTTTGATGCCTAAATTGAATAAATGATTTTGACTTTGACTTTTAGTGATGATACGATATGCACAGATTACATGGTGTATGCCACAGGTAACTGTATTCGATTGTATGCTTAGTGTAGCTATTAGACTGACCATGGATAATAAAATATATAATGTTTAAAGACGTCTCGGCTTTCAGTAACTGACAATCAAATGTTACGTTCTAAAAAGTTTAATTAATTCTTCCTATACCGTGATAATTAAAACAAAAGATTTATGAGTATATATACGTCTCTGGGATGCAAAGGGTTAATTAATATTCGTTCTTAATGTAAAACAAATAAAAATTATAGATTGTGAGTTCTACAGTGTATGGTTGTAGTAGTGTGCCCTTTTAATTATAATTTTACTGACTCAGCCAATAACTATTATAATGGGATCTTTGTTTGAGTATTTTTTAAATTAATTGTTAACCATTTTCAAAAATGTATAAGTTTTTTCTCATATTTTTCGTCTTAGTCCAACACCCGCTTTAGGCCTATCTGAAAATCAGCGGTCAGATCTGCTAAACATTTTGTGCTGAGATAGGCCTTTTCAGCAACTAACATAATTAGAAATAACTACTCTCTGATTTAATGTTTTATTTTTATGTTTAGCTTCTATTTTAAGTATTGTTTTTATATTTTCATTGTGTAGTTATTAAGCTGAATTTATTTTCTTTCTTTCTTTCTATATGATTATATTATAGTCACCGTACCTTCGCTTTAACAAAACTTTGAAGAAGTCACTTTTTACAACCTGAAACAGACATTTTATACAACCTACCTAGTTTATTCGTTAGTCTTATCAAACGATAGTGAGTGGTTGATAAAATGTATTGTTAAGGGAAGTACGTAAGTGGGTACTTCATCTGTAATCCTTCTATAGGTTTCATAAGATAAGATGCGTTTGTGTTGTTCTAACACGTTGTGGTACATGTAATGGAAGATTAGCGTTCGAGGTGACATTTGAACCAACTTGTACCGTACTAGTATCAACTATACTAGTATGGTAGTAGTACTACTGACCACTTCCCCAACAATATATTTCAAGTATTTTGTACTGGGTTGCCGGGGTACAGTGTTACACCCTTCGTTTCTTCCCGTTGGTCTCGTAATAGGTGACTAAGGGAAAAATACCGATAGGTTTTCTGAGCGTTTCTTGCCCATTGTTCGCGGTATAGGCAGTTTATTCTTATTCAGTAATCTGTGGTATAGGTAGAGGTTCTATTTATTTTAGGCGCCGGACATACATAAGCGGTGGCGGCGAGGTGCCGGCGCGGGCGCCCATGCGATGCAGAAGTGTGCAGGCTATGTCGAAACGAAAAGGCAAGGCGATTAGGGAATCGCCTTGCCTTTTCTACATCGCAATATAGGGCATTTTAGCGTTTATTTTCGATGCAACATGTCTTCAACGTCTCAGACGAAGAACATTTAATAGCATTCTAGGATGGTTAGCGAACTTATATAATACTAGCCGCGCTCCGCGGACTCACCCGCGTGTTGATGGAAGATGATGATGATGATGATGATGAGTCAAAATATATAGCCTTTGTCCATCAGGGATGATGTAGGTTTCTAATGGTGAAGGATTTTTTCGATACGGTCCAGTATTTTCGCGGCCTATTTAATTGAAACAAACAAATACTTAAATCTTTCCTTTTTTATAAAAGGTACGAGTAGGTATTATTTCTTTACCATACATGGGTCGCGCGCCCGCTTCTACTGCGCGCGATACTAGTATTATTATATAGACAAAGAAGAATATACAGACTATAGATTAGAATATAACCTGCCAACTGCGGCGCGGTGCGAGCAAAGAGCGCCTTGCGAATGGCATCCGCGCCTCGCCGCTTCTATACATTTTGTACAAAACACGCCCGTCGCCGCTTATGTATATCCCGCGCTTTAGAGCGCGGTAGTAGTCTTCGTAAATAGTATAGTGACTACTAATATTATACTACTATAGTACAACAAGTAATATGCCTATCTAAACGGAATAATGGATTTTAATCATTCAACCATCGCCTGTCGCCCGCTACCGGGTGTGCATTGGGTCTAGAAAACGAGATAGCACTAACAGGCGCGCGTAACAGCCTCATTATATAATAAAATTAGCCCCTAAGGTACCTTGTAGAAATCGATTCGCCCAAGTTAAAGCGATGTATGCGAATAAAGAAATCAACTGCTATTATAATTTTTTCCTATGCTGTTCTTATTATCTTAGTTTCCATAACCTATCTACTCGTATTAACACTTTACCCTACTAGAGATAGAAATTTGAGATTCTATCAAATTTCTATCATTCGTAAGACAAAACGTCGATAGTTTGAATATAGATAGGCTAAGGCCGCACTACGATTTTCAGCTGCGGATGCTTGTTTTTAAACGACTTCAAAAAAGGAGTAGGTTATACGTTCGTGTGTATGTATTTTTTTTGTGTTTGTTAGCCGATTTCCCCCCATTTATGGACCGCTTCACAAAATTATGTCTTTTTTTTCTGTAGAGTATACTTCCCATTTAAATTTCATCAAATTCGGTCAAGCGGTATTTGAGTTACACTCCAAAAATTTAAAAATGTTACGCCTATCTTGATGATATCATCGTTACGCTGAATGACAGTCAATCCCGTAAGGAGCAAGGGTCACTAAAAATGGTGAAAAATGTTTTTACTAAAATATGGAACCGACTTCAATACCAAAAAGTGTAAAATGACTTGTCAAACTCGGTACCATGCGCTAGTGATAATACGTAACCTACTTTTGAACTATATTGGTACCGACTTCAACTAGTTTTTTCACACTTTTTGGTATTGAAGTCGGTTCCATTTTTTGCTTACAAATTTTTTTCGTTATAGTAAAATCGCTCAACGTATACTTACACGCATTAAAAACAGCCCTTGTTTTGTCAGTTGTACAAAGTATAACTCGATTTCTTCATTCTTGCCACGCACTAACTTGAAGGTAGTTGCGGTTTTTAAATCAGTCATAGGAAAAAAACGCCAGTGCATCGTTTGTATTGATTTACAAAGTAACGCGGCCAAAAAACCGCGCGGTTACCCGTCATGCGCCCTCAGGTAAACTTAATCTTATCTTTTTATCATCCGACACCGAATATATTACATGTAAATAAATAAAGGCAATTTTTTTTAATAACTGTAGCAATAGCAACCTAATAAACAAGGGCATTGATGGGTGTTGTTCATTACACCTTTACTTAACTTTAAATTAAATGTCGGCGTCGTTAACTACATTCATATAATGCGAACCAAGTTCAAAACATATGCTTATTTTTTAAGTTTTCACGATTGTCATACAAAATATTACACCAGACCCATCATCATTGAAAAATACTTAAGTACGTTTCAAATACGTAGTAAGTACAAAGAACTTACTACGTACGAACACAATTCATTATTGTGAATTCATATTCACAATAATGAATTATGTTCATTCAGACAAACGTCTGAATGAACATAATTTATAATAATAAGCGATCGAATCTGTCCCAATATTATTTCGAAAGTTTTTGAGTGTGTTTGTATGTTTGTTACTTCTTCACGCTCAAACGGCGGGAACAGTTTTGATGAAATTCGGTACGAAGGTAGATGAGGCGCTGGATTTTTTCATTTCATAATCATCATCATCATCCATAATTACGCCTTAAAACCGGCTAGGATTCGGACGGCTAGGCCGTAATATTTACCGGAAATATTCTCCGACCAGTTTCGAACTTATTTGAAGTTCTTCTGGGAGTCACTCTCGTCCACAGCGGCGAGCGCGGGCCACAGCACGTAACTGGCGCTGCGTTTGTCAGATTTTTTCGGCCCGAACTGTCACTTACGTCAATGTCACTTTCACTGTCACTGTCACTGCCGTTTTATGTATATTCATTTATATTATAGATATTGATATATATTACGCGAGTCCTAGCCGGTTTTAAAGCGTAATTATGAACATAACTCGTGATAGCTTTCTACCTCAAATCATCATCAATCACCACGCGGGTGTAAGGGCGTGGAGCAGCTAGTATTGTAAAAACACCGCGTTAAATTAGTTTATTTACAAGTACCTACATAAATACTTTTGAATTGTTACAACATAATAGCATGTTCCCTCAAGTAAAACAAAATATTTAACTTATATTGGTTTGTTGAGTCCTTATATTGGTTTTCCTGGAAATACACCAATATTTGGTTTATTTAGATTTGCTTATCAATACGCTTTAACAATATCTTATCTTCATTTGTTTTAGGTAAGATATCGGTGAATCGATATTCGATATATGTGCTCTATAGGAGTTCCGAACTTTAGTTACAGTATTACCGCCAAAGGGATACTTCGCTTAGTAATTATACGTTAAATACATCTTTATAATCCGATTTCCAAGTAAGTTTATTTAACTAACTTTCAAAACAGCAGAGTCTTAAGTCGTTGTGTATTTATTTTGCTATGACCATTATTAAAATTCTCACCGGATATTTTTATTGAATTTGGATAGATTTTTGTTGAATAGGTTATAGTTCCAAGCTGGTATTGGCCATGGTGGCCATTTAATAATAAAGATAATACAAAATAAACGTCATGATAAGCTTATTAAAAAGTGTTCGCTTATGAGGACTAGCTTATAATTTCAGGCGTAGGCAAGTTAGTATAGTGGAAGTCGGTTGCGTGTAATGTGTAATACTTGTTTTTGTATTGTTTGTTTTGCGCAGAAGTTAATATATGTATATACATATAAAATATTATGAAAAACTGAGTTATGCAACTCCGTGGGAATACAGTTTTCGCAACTCCTCGGCATAGGTATATTTTAATTCTGCCGTGCGATTCTCTAATGATACGTCGATGCGCTCGTCGACGAGCTCAAATGTCAAATACTTTTTGAGATATCGCCCTTGTACACAAGATTGTTTTTCTAACGTTTCTTGTCATCTCGTCATTTGTTTCACGGGTTTTGTCAAAGATGCAACGATGTTTGCTCTCAGAGAATCGCACGGCTGGACACCACTCCCTTCTGTCACCCTAGCGGCGGAAGGAAGTGGACAGCATTTCTCCCCCTAAAAAAAGCCAAACTATCTCTATTCTATATTTATTACAAAACAAGTTTAATCGTATTTACGTGAAGAAGCAACAAACATACACGCTCACACACACATACTTATATTTTTAACTAGCTGCTCTCCGCGGTTTCACCAGCGCAGTGATGATTGAGGAAGACGATGAATCAAATATGTTATGTTACTCAGGGTGAATGTTTTAGCTTTCCAATGGTGAAATAATTTTTGAAATCGGCACTGTAGGTTTTGAGTTTATT
Organism: Selenia dentaria; assembly: GCA_917880725.1. Lineage (NCBI taxonomy): Eukaryota > Metazoa > Arthropoda > Insecta > Lepidoptera > Geometridae > Selenia > Selenia dentaria. The sequence goes on along the minus strand of OU862893.1, from coordinate 14,553,288 downwards.
CATTACAAACATATACACACATAGAAATTTTTCCTATTTATAATATTAGTGTAAAAGTGTAGATATCACAATCGTATATTTGAGTATGTTGTTTATGTGATTATATGTATGTACGAATTAATCCTTTTATGAATTTTAATAAAAAGCAACAAAATACTTAATTTATAAATATTTATTATTACACGTATTAAATTAATTATTTTGTTTTCCAGCAATGCCACCGCCACATGGACCTCACCATCCACCGCATCACCATCCTCACCACCCGCCGCACTATCCGCCACCGCCTGGACCTCCTGGACCGCCCGGACCCTTCGGTGGGCCACCTCACCATCCGCGCCATCACCCGCCGCCACCTCATCACCCGCCTCACTACCCGCCGCCGCCTCATCACCCGCCTCACCATCCGCCGCCGCCTCATCACCCGCCCCATCACCCACCGCCATTCTAAGAACTGTGAATATTGATAGGAAGTGATACTTCTTAGGTATACCGACAAAGATGCTAAGTGATAAAAGTAACTACTATTAATATTGATCCTAATAATCCTTGATGCCCTAGATAGGTATAAAGCCGCATAAAATTATTAAGAGTCAAGATGCTATGCATGTGTATTTGATTGTGATTATTTATTTAAAGACAAGAGTCAAGACAAGAGTCTTCGACCAATGTGTGTTACCAGTGATGACTTATGGCACTGAAACGTGGTCTCTTACTATGGGCCTCATAGACAAGCTCAAAGTTGCACAACGAGCTATGGAGAGGGCTATGCTCGGGGTTTCTCTACGTGATCGAATCAGAAATGAGGAGATCCGTAGAAGAACGAAAGTCACCGACATAGCCCAGAAGATTAGCCAGTTGAAGTGGCAATGGGCAGGGCACATAGCACGCAGAACAGATGGCCGATGGGGCCGAAAGGTTCTGGAGTGGAGACCACGTACCGGCAAGCGCAGCGTAGGTCGTCCACCGACACGGTGGACAGACGACCTGAGAAAGGTCGCAGGACGACGTTGGATGCAGGCCGCTTCCAACCGGTCCTTTTGGAAAATCATGGGGGAGGCCTATGTTCAGCAGTGGACGTCCTACGGCTGAGATGATGATGATGATGATGATTTATTTAAGATCTATAAGTGTGATTGACTTATTTGATATCAAAATTTGTATTCTTAATAAAAGTTCTTTACTTTTTTATTACACTATTTATTAATATATTTGAACCTACAGAACACACAACACCAACCCTAAACAATTCATAAGTAAGTATATATACCCTCATTCATACTATCCCGGCTTTGAATTGCATCCTTCAAATAGTAGAGTTAGATGTAATAAAGACGCTTTAGGGATGCAAGCTTACTGCCATCCTATCCTTTTATAAGGTCTTATTAATAAGTTCCATACGAGAGAAAAGGGAACAGTAATTATAAGTGATAATTTTTTTACCAAAGTATGGAACCGACTACAACACTGAAAGTGAGAAATTTCTTGTTGAAGTCGGCACCATGATAATTTAAAAGTACCTATTATCGCAATGTTGTGCATGTGGTTTAGTGTGAAAGTAAGTTAAATTTTTTGTGAAAAAAAAATCACCCTATTTCGTGATCCTACTACATACTGGATCGATTATCATCCTCCTTCAATTACGATATCTCTTCTCTATATTATATACATATTATATTATCCATAAATAATAAAACTGTATAGGTCGAATTTCGGTCCAATGAAAAGGTCCGAGTCAGGGGGAATTAAGGAGTGAAATCGAACTAATTTAGTTTATTATCAAAATTTTTGTTTCTCTGTCTGTCTGTACGGGCTAATTATATTTTTTTAATAATATAAATTAAATTCAGCTAACAAAAAAGGATTATCAAATCGGACTACTCTGTAAAAAGTTATGGTGATTATACATTAAAAAACATAGGCGTCGACTTGTGAAACTCCCCTTTTTTTGGAAGTCGGTTTATGAAAATAAATGAATTCAAAATAGTGTTAAAAAAGTGCTTATAAATTACTATACAATTATATGACAATATTGGACTTTAGAATTGGCTGATAACTCTATCACAATTATTGTTACCTAGAAAATGAACAACCGTCAAACTGATACGAGTATGTATGACTACACTACACCACTCCTATAACACCATAACGCGTAATACAATTGCTTAGTTTCGAGTTTGTCATTGTTTGTTTTATTTCGTATTTCGCTCAGAGCTCAGAACGTTATTTACTTATTGCGGCTCGTTTACTTACAAGGTATTAAGGTCCGTCTCGTCCTCAGTTTTGTGTTTTGAAAATGGAATTTTCCTGTTGAGGTTACCAAAAGGGTATTCCCAATTGATTTTGAAAAGGTTTTTTGTAATAGGCATTCGGTTACTGTTGCTTTGTTTTATTTAATGTTATCGGTTTCTTATATTTATTGTTTGGACGTTATTCACTTTAGTTTAGATACTTTAGGGAAGTTTGTTGCCATGGAAATATTGACATAAAACCGGTCAAGTGCGAATAGGATCTTTAAAAAAGAAACTCAAGTTTATTTTTCCTGTAATTGTTATTAAGACCGAGATAAAGTTCATGTTTGTTGTATGCGAGCCCCCCTTAAATATTAATGTTATTTTAATTCGATTACTTATTTATTTTTAAAGTGAATAATATAACTCAATATTCTGTGAATATTTCAAGCGTGTACCTAATGTAGTTATTAACATAAAGCAAAAAAACACGTTTTTTGTATGGAGCCTTAATAGGCCTTAAATATTTGTTTTATTTTATTTAGTCATTTATTTTTAAATTTGGGTTGTTAGTTTAATTTAGTTTAATTAAAAAAAATACGTTTTTTGTATAGGATAAATATTTGTTTTATTTAGTTTTTAGTACATGTTGTTACAAAAGTACGTCATCTGTGAAATTTTCAACTCTCTAACTATCACGGTTCATGAGATACAGCCTGGTGACAGACGAACAGAGAGATATACAGACGGACGGAAAGCGGACTCTTAGTAATAGGGTTCCGTTTTACTTTGGGTACGAAACCCTAATTAGTAAAAAAATAGTTTCGAACCCCTTTAACACGTTTCAACGAACGATCGTGGTCCTGGGTATACACCATATACACGTGAGATGGCGCTGTTTGTCTCTAACACACGCAAGTGTTTGTATCCGAGAAAGAGTGGACTTAGCGCCAAATTCAAATTTTGAATAAGGTTCGGAAATAAGTAACAATACAAGATAGTATTTGTTTTGATCAAAAGAGTACAGGATACTAGATGGAATGGAAGTAGTTTCATTGAAATCCCGAAGGTGGTAGCCCCTGGAAGTCAATCGTGGTAACTCCTCTGACCACCGATGAACCGCAACGGTCACTGCTGTTGGTCTACAAAACTTTAGTGAATAGGCCCTATTCAATAGAATATAGGTACACAGTCACTAAATATAATAAAAATAGCGCCTCTATAGCACAGCTTTACCCTAAGAATAAAACAATATTAACGTGCAGCGTATTGTACAGTAAACAAGGGTGTAAAACGCCTTACGAATGTCAAATATAACCTTATGTGCAGATAGATAGATATTGCCGTAAGTAAGTTGCATTGCAACTTACGTAGGTTAAACGCCTTATGTACCAAGATAAAAATCATCATCAGCTCTTTGTTTTTAAACTGACTTACCATGTTAACTGATCGCTACGGCTGACGGCTAATCTATTCGATAGTACGTCGAAACAAATGGTATATCAAGTCATATTAATCGTATTCTACTTGCAGAAATCGCCATAAACTAGGGCGTTTATCGTTTTTGTTCGTATTACGTTTGGTCGGTTTTTTGTCATCGTACCAACCAAATCGGCCGTTGTGACGACGCTTTCAGCTTTAGATTTTTGTCAGTGCAGGCTGTACGTTGTCTTTCAGTCAGTCAGTTGCCAATCGATTGATAAAATATTGATTGATGATGATATGAACTTGGCATGAACATTTTTAATTTAAAATGCTTAAGTGTGTTTGTTGATTGTTTATTCTTTCACGTTGTAATGACGCGAGACTCTAGAGAATTATGATTTTACATAAATGTAGTAAAAGTATCAGGTCATTACGGTTCCCCAGTTGGGACATGCCTTCCTCTTAGACTGAAGGTTATGAGCAGTAATTCACCACGCGGAACCAACGTGCGGTTTGGTAAATGCTGGTAACCAAATTAGTACATTTATTATTAATTTCATGAATCATGCAAATATATGATCCAGGTGAGTAGAAACTATCGTTTGATCATATTTACCGATAAATGAGTAATATTGTGATAAAACATATCATTATTACTCACAGATAACGTTAAACTCGCTGATATATAAGGGAAAGGTCGAACGTATGTCCATCATTCTCACAGCGCTGAATATTAAGTAGGTAAGAAATAACTTTGTAACTTTTTTGGATATACTAAGTTAACAAAACTGCCCAAGTTCGAGACTGACTCGCGAATCAAAAGTTAGTCACTATAATATATATTAGTAATGCTACGTTGTGGTAACTGTTTCCTAAAAAATCAGGCTTCCTCATCTTTGGGAGTTTTATCACAGTCACAATTCGCAATGGGACGTTTTTTATTATTTTTGCTTTTATTTTAATGTTTGTGCTATGATCACACCAAGTATTCACTTATATGTATTGTATGTATGTATTAACTTATATGTTTTATTATTTAATGATGTAAATATTTTTTTTTTACTATTTGTTATATAATTCGCTATAACTAAACCGTGAGTATGTAAAAAAACGTTTCGTTTATGTTCACTTTTAATAGTTTTGAAATGTTACATTTTGTGTTTGTACTTGAAAGTTCAAAAGCCGAGCCTATTATGCGAACAAAGTCGCGGGCAATTACTAGTATATTAATAAATGCACCCGTATAATAACGTTTAACAAGTACACAATTTTTAAAATGTAATATACCGACTTTTATTCTATTCAGTTATTAGAGTGTATCTCAAAAACTACTGGACCGAATTTGATAAAATTTAAATGGGACCAATAACAAGAAGTGGTGAGAAGCACCAGCTTTTAAACAAAAAAGAATTTTAAGAAACGGTTCACCCAGTCGAAAGTTATGAGGTAACAAATATAAAACAAAACGTACAGTCGAATTGGGTACCTCCTCCTTTTTTGGAAGTCGGTAGAAAAACTAAATTCATGCATCAAGGAGTTCTTCTCGGTGCTGTCAAATGAATATTTCTTACTCGTAAAAAAAACTCAGCGGATTTAAATGAAACTTTTAAATTGGTAGATGAGAGGCTCATTGATGCATAAATATAGTTTATTAAATGTTGTCATTACATGGAATATTCCTGTTAGAGCCAAATCCAAGCATTAACTAAATACGTTCTCTCAAAATTAAGTGAAGTACGAGTACTTGTGATTTTTCAGTATGCCACCTCCACCACCACATCATCCTCCTCATCACCCGCCGGGTCCTCATCACCCGCCGGGTCCGCATCACCCGCCAGGCCCGCATGACCCGCCGCCTCCGCATCACCCACCGGGCCATCCGCCACCTCCCCATTAAAGAAAAAAACATGGTGATGAAATATAAAGTTGACTGAATAATAAACTATTTTATTATATATTTTATATTGAATATAATGTTGTTCCCAAGATAGGAGAAGTAGAAAAAAAATCGTTCGTATTCTCTCTATGCAAAGTACGAGGCAAGTAAGAAGCAAGTACTCATTGTACCTACTTGATTCGAAAGCGTTTGCGTATCATACATTGGATTTAACACCTATAAATATCTATCAATCTATCTAAGATTATTCTTCTAATATCTATATTAATAGTTTGCGAAAAACTGTTCATACCGTATACAATTGTCGCAATTGAATGTGAAATCCCGCCAGTCTTTGTTTTGTTTACTAAAAAGTCTCCGTTTAGTTTTGAACATTGTTCTATTTTTACATAACATGAATGTTTTATAGAAAAATGAAAATTATTGTTTTTGAATTTCCATATTAATGTTATAATGGAAAGCTTTAATCCAACATTATTTATAAACTGAAACAATTAAATACTAGCATAAAATCCCACACTATACTTCTACAACATTAATAAGAACAAAACGCATCGTGCATACTTTTTCTGTTAAGAGTGTCACAGACAATAAAATGGCTGATTAAGAGGATTGCATAGCTAGTACTTTCCATGCTTAAAGAGAAAACTCTTTTCTACCTCTTAACATTGTCCGATATCAGTTTTTTTTTATGGAGTCATGACATTGTTTACTATGCCCGTACGTTTTGATTTTTTCAATATTTCAAAGTACTGTAATTTGCCTTTTTTAGAACTTCAAAAAACCGAAAAAATCAAAACGTACGGGCATAGTAAACAATGTTGTGATTCCATGAAAAAAAAATCACTGATATCGGACAATGTTAAGAGGTAGAAAAGAGTTTTCTCTTTTAGCATGGAAAGTACTAGCTATGCAATCCTCTTAAGGCTCCAAAAATATATCTATCTCATAAATTATGAGATATAGATAGGTATATATTTGGAGCCTCCCTCCTATAACCATGTTATAATGGCTTACCTCTAATTTGTGTCTGGTACGAGTACTATATTTTTTTCTAAGCAGATCTAAAGATTACTTGTCTTACTTACTGGTCAGTAGGAGTTTCTATAGGATAGAAGGGTAGGAGGATAGAAACTGGTACCTATATTCCCGGCAGATTGTGTGCTTTTTGGGCTAACGGCCTTGCAGGTGCAGTCCAACTTATCTTACACGTAGCTGCATGTAATTATGACTAATGGAAAAATTATTCATGTAGGTATCTACGTGGGTATGATTATTTGTATTTTATTTTATATTGTGTCCTCAATCTCCTCACTAATAACAGAAACGGTCTTTGTAGGTATATATTTTCTTAGATCACGCAACATTAAGCGTACCTACTGTCCTTTCAGATGAACAAAATACAGTTTTTGTGTGGAAATATTCTAGGAACAGACGCGAGACTATTTTACAGATCGTTGCTTTTAGGCAATTCGTGTTATGTTTCCTTTCTGTGAGGGATACTCATTTTTGTAGGCTTTTATTATTACGTCTCCCGCGGTTAGGGGCAATACACTCAGCTTTTATATTAAGCAACATAGGCGCTAAGAAAATAGTTGTGGCAGAGACAAAATGTTCAGTCAAGTGAAGCGTAGGTAAAGGCAGCGTAATTCATGTAAAGGTGATTATTTGTTGTCTAGTATGGGTATACTGAATTAAAGTTCATCCAGAACCGTAATGGTATACCATTAAATTAAGCCTACGGTACTTCGCACTGCGAACCATTTAAAAAGGCATGTATTTTCTTATTTCGGATCGATAAGTAATAAATAATATTTAGTATTTTGGTAACATCATATTACAAAACCAAAGTTACTAGTAAACGTGTACCTACTACAACCATAAGGCTCAGGCTCTCTTGAAGTTATCTAAATTTACATACAGGGTGTTTGGTAGAGGGACCGACATACCAAATGAGCGTGTTCGGGGGCCCACTTGGAGAATACAAGTTAGCCAAAAAAAATCTCAGACCCCCCAATTTGTTTCCTTGAGGCCAAGCAAAGCAAATTGGCTGGATTTTAAATTGGATTGGCCTGAAGGTGTATAGAGACCAAATTCAACTAAAAACATCCTGTCTAAAACAGATTTTACAAATGTTATGGTGGTAAATAGGTACGATTTCGAAGAAAAAGGGAAAATTCCCAAAAAAAAAATTAAAAAAAATTGGGGGGTCTGAGATTTTTTTTTGCCAACTTGTATTCTCCAAGTGGGCCCCCGAACACGCTCATTTGGTATGTCGGTCCCTCTACCAAACACCCTATATATACGTGGAAACGCATATAGCGTGGAAAAGTTATATGGTTGAACGTGGTCTATTATAACATATTTTATTAAAGACAATTTTTCCGACAGTGTCTATATTGTCTAATAATCAAACCACATAGGAATAATTAATGTCCGTGTGTTGTATATATTATACTGACATATAATTTACTAGTTCATGAGACTATACGCACTAATGCTAGCACTAGAGTTCATGTTTCGACAGTGGAGTCTAATAATACTAGTGTAGTTGTTTGGTCGTCCAAAGGGTATATCACATGCGTGCATGGCATGGTAATGGAAGATAATAGAGTAGAAGGTAATATGCATGCATAGTTTTGTGGCATAAGCCACTTATCTCAAACCTGAACAACTTCTTTTCCAGCTGCTTACACACTTGACACGGCATATTATGTATCTATATATATATCTATATATTTAATATCTATATTACATGAACCCCTATTTCTCCTCTAGGGCTAATATATATCTCAGTTGCTAACAAACGTTGATTTAATTCTAAAAAAGACGTGTGGCACTCGGAGACTGCCGCGGTAAAGCTATTGCATAGCTGTTTTTATCAACTTATGCAATTATAATTATTTAACAAATGCCATCTAAAGGCGAGTTGCTGAACTAAAGAGACAAGCGTGATATTTCAATCAACCATTAAAAGTTCTGCTATTCATCGATAGATGCCAAATCAACTTATGCAATTATAATTTATTTATTTAACCAATGCCATCTAGAGGCGAGTTGCTGAACTAAAGAGGCAAGCGTGATATTTCAAAAAGTCATTAAAAGTTCTGCTTTCATCGATAGATGGAGTCGGAGTGGGGGGTGTTAGGTTATTTTCGTTACGGAATTTCTGGATTCGGTCTCCACGCTCAAGGCCCGCGATAGAAGCTATGCATTAAGTTAAAAATCGCGGCTCTATTTCACTTTTGTCTAAAATGACATAGAGCCGCCATTTTTCCAAATTTCAATAAACATTTGTTAGCAACTAGTCTAATATATACCTAATAGCCCTGCTGGTCACGCTACAACTTGGGAGCGGATGGAACAACCTCGCTAATTATTGTCAAGAGAAGGTTTTATTCTGTAAGGAATTCCAAGAAAATATGGGAGGCTTCTACGCGAACGAAGTCGCGGGCAGTCGCTTGTGTATTTATATAAAGGTTGACACTAAGAGTTCCAATAGCATACTTAGAGCATTACATATTCATAGGTTCAGATGTCCATAACCATATATCGCCAGCCATGTTCTTGGTAACATCGCAGAAGAAATTACTCATGATAAAAGGAGCATGTCAAATGTCATATTAACGATACGAAGCGCTTACATTTTTAATGCTGACAAGAGTTTCTAGCAACGATGATGGGTTCGGGTAAAAGGTTTGGCCGGGATATGCATATATTTTGTGATGAGCAACATTGTTTGTTCGCGTTCTGGATGTATGTAATTAGTTTATGTGTATGCCCCTAATTTCCACGACACAGGAAATGAGGATTATGGCTATGAGTGTGCGAAAGAAAATAAAAAACTGCAGAAACCGTTTTTTTAAACAAGTTTCACTTTCGGTATGTTCTGGAGGAAGGGTAATATTCAGCCGTGGCCGACGTCTTCTATTTGATAAAATTGATAATGATGACATACCAGTAGAAAGGTAAATATCTATATGTAATACCAAGTAGAACGCAGGTTTGACGCGAGACGCTTGTAGGGATGTCAAAATCGCCACAACACAAGTAGGTGCACATCACATCTACGTTTCGTTGGTAGCATACCTACGCAACAGAAAACAATGACATTTAAAAACTGCCAACCTGACCGCTCGCTGCCGGCATTCACGTAATAATTGCCGGCAAGCGTCCTCCGCCCCCACACACCGGCTCTTTCTACGTTTATCGCCTTTTTATAGCGATGACGTTCTACTTACTCGGGGCCGCGTGGTTTTAGCACTTTGCCAGTAGTTTAAAAAAACATGTTTACACTATGAGCAAATGGCTCTAATAAATTAATCATCATCATCATCATCTCAGCCGTAGGACGTCCACTGCTGAACATAGGCCTCCCCCATGATTTTCCAAAAGGACCGGTTGGAAGCGGCCTGCATCCAACGTCGTCCTGCGACCTTCATCAGGTCGTCTGTCCACCGTGTCGGTGGACGACCTACGCTGCGCTTGCCGGTCCGTGGTCTCCACTCCAGAACTTTTCGGCCCCATCGGCCATCTGTTCTGCGTGCTATGTGCCCTGCCCACTGCCACTTCAACTGGCTAATCTTCTGGGCTATGTCGGTGACTTTCGTTCTTCTACGGATCTCCTCATTTCTGATTCGATCACGTAGAGAAACCCCGAGCATAGCCCTCTCCATAGCTCGTTGTACGACTTTGAGCTTTTCTATGAGGCCCATAGTAAGAGACCACGTTTCAGTGCCATAAGTCATCACTGGTAACACACATTGGTCGAAGACTCTTGTCTTGAGGCACTGAGGTATTTTAGACGAGAAGACTTCGCGATGTTTCCGGAACGCTGCCCAGTAAATTAATAAATAACTTAAATAGCTACAACTATATAATATAATATATACATATACGTTTTTACTGTCGGTCCGTATGAGTCCGGAGAATAATAGCTGATATATTATAATATATTTTTTATAACTGAATAATATATTTGAGTTGTGTAAAGTACCGATAGTAAAAAAGGTTATTTGTATAAAATTGTATATTCATGGTCCAGACTATAATGGTTTGTTTAATTTGTGGAGTTGTTTGCTAGTGGATTGCTTGCGTTTTTATTCTACATTGTTCTTTTATAATATAATGTAGATACTTATTCATTATTGTTATTGATTGTATATTTAGATAATTTATATTATTGAAATAAATAAACAAACAAATATGTTGCCAAATTCGGAACGCCAAAGATCTTATTAAGCTTTAAAACTCTAAAGAACGATTCAGATTTGGCTATAAATAAATCACCATTTAAATCTGTGTTATAACAAGGTTCCGTTATAACTTTACATTTTATATGCTGGACTCCGCGGTTTCACTCCCTCGGTGATAGATGATGATGATAATGAATAAAAATATGTAGCTTATTAGTTAATTAGGAATGATATAGTACTCTAATGGTGAAATAGCTTGCTGAAATCGGTACCATGATAGTTCAAAAGCAGGTATCTATCATCACAAAATTGTACGCATGGTACCGACTTCGACTACTTATTTCAAACTTTTGGTGTTGAAGTCGATTCCATTTTTTGGGAAAAAAAAAAATTTCTTCTTATTTAGTGACCCAGATACTTACAGGATCGATTGCCAATTATATCAAGATAAATCAACACTTTTCTGTTTTTGGATTATACCTCAAAAGCTTGATCGAATTTGATGAAATTTAAATAGTCCTCGGAAGTATTCTCTACCAAAGAAAAATAATTTTGATAATCGGTCGACAAATTAGTGAGAAATCGGCTAATATGTATTCACATTAAAAAAAAATACATACGAACATATAAACTCCTTTTTTTTTGAAGTCGCGTAATTAAAAATACAAATCTTTCCTCTTTATTATTGTATAGTATATAATACATAAAAGAGCACATCACCCTAAAAATATGAATGCGAAAGTTTGGGAGTGAATGCTTAATGTGAGTATAATGCGAGTATATGTTGGTAATTCTTCACGTTAAACCGACTGAACGGATTTAGATGAAACATGGAGTGAAGCATATATCCAGGAATAACACATACCTAGACTACTTTTGACCCGATTAGATGTACCTAAGAGATTGCGAGAACGTTATTCAATGTGAACGAAGTTAGGGGCAGTAGCTAGTTATGTATAAAAAAATCATATTAAATGAAATTCGATATGTCGGTAGGTTATAGATGCAAGAAGCGAAAACTAAATGTAAATCATGACAAACTTTTGTTATATGCATCACTGTCCTGTATAAGTCACGTTCTACTGAACGAGTGAATACATTACTAAATCATTCTAAGATGATTGATGGGCATGCACAAAAAGATCGTTTCTTGATTGATTTTGAACACTTAACCACCACTATTACACGTCAACGCTCGAAGAAACACAAATCTAGAAAAATTTAAATCAATGTTAGCTATTGTTTTGTTTCATTCCATTTCCATAGTGCCGTAAGAGGCGGCTAAGGGAATATCCGGGAAATGGGCAGCAGCATTTCCCACAGTCTGCGTCAATATCCACTGCGATCACCAAGACGCCTGCCAAGCGTGGTGCATTAAGGCAAATCCCCCCCCCCATGACAATTAACATTAAACCACGGCCCCCAGTTCCCGGCAGCTCTGCTATCCGTGGCTACGGTAGCGGCCATTGTAACGGTGGAGCAGGGGGTGCGAAGAATCTCCGGCAGAGATCCGGCTACCAATCCCAAAAACGACCCCTGGCCCTGGCAACATACAATACACGCACGCTCAGGACCGACGAAAAGATGGTCGAATTGGAGGAAGAGACGCTCAAGTTACGCTGGGATGTCATGGGATTATCTGAAGTCCGAAGACAGGGACAGGACACGATAATTCTAAATTCCGGCAATATGTTCTTCCACCGGGAGGGAGACCAACAATCCCAGGGTGGTGTCGGGTTCCTCGTCCGCAAGTCTCTCGTTAACAACGTAGTGAAAGTCGATAGTGTGTCGGCTAGGGTAGCGTTCCTTATACTCAGAATAACCAAACGGTATTCGCTGAAGGTTATACAGGTATACGCACCGACCTCGGCACACTCGGACAATGAAGTAGAAAGTATGTACGAGGATATATCCAGGGCCATGCATACTTCTAAAACCTACTTCACTGTTGTAATGGGAGACTTCAACGCAAAGCTAGGCACAAGGAAACGTGATGAGTTGAGAGTAGGGCCATTTGGATACGGGCAGCGGAACTCGAGGGGACAGAGGCTGGCTGACTTCATGGAGAAGGAGGGACTCTTTATGATGAACTCCTTCTACATGAAGCGGCCATCCAGGAAGTGGACGTGGATGAGTCCCGACGGTTCCACTACGAACGAGATAGACTTCATCATGACGACCAATAAGCGCATATTCAATGACGTCTCTGTGATCAGCAAGGTAAAAACCGGCAGCGATCACCGCATCGTAAGAGGCGCATTGAATATCAATGTCAAGCTTGAGAGGTCACGTCTGGTGAAGTCTACGCTCCGTCCTAATCGTGCCCAAATCCAAAACCCCGAAAAGTTTCAACTTGAACTTCAAAACCGTTTTCAGTGCTTAGCTGAATGCGACACAGTGGATGAGTTGAACAACGGGTTGGTGGAAACTGTCCAAGCGGTCGGGTCCGAATTCTGTGAGACCAAACGCCGCAGGAAAGCTCAAAAACTCTCAAAAGAAACTCTGAAACTAATGGCAGAACGGAGCGAAATGAGACTGCAGTCCGCAGTTGATATGTCGGATTACGGTAAACTCAATAGACGAATTTGGAAGTCCATGCGACACGACTTGCGTGCTTATAATACTGCGCGTATTACGGCAGCAATTGAGCGGAACCAGGGCTCTAAAGTGTTTGCAAAGGATTCGTCTATTGGGCAAAGCCAAATGACAAAACTGAAGACCGAAAATGGCAGTATCGTTTCATCCAAGCCTGAGATTCTGAGAGAGATTGAGAGCTTCTATCGACAGTTATATACCTCGACGCGCGAACCCGTTACTGAAGCAGCTCAGGACACCAGAGCAAAGTTAGTCCGACACTATACCGAAGACATCCCGGACATCAGCCTGTACGAGATTAGAATGGCTCTCAAACAGCTTAAGAACAACAAGGCGCCAGGAGAGGACGGAATTACGACTGAACTTCTGAGAGCGGGTGGTAGACCGATACTTTTAGTCCTCCAGAAGTTATTCAATTCTGTCATCTTCGAAGGCAAAACACCGGAAACGTGGCACAAGAGCGTGGTGGTGCTGTTCTTCAAAAAAGGTGATAAAACCTTATTGAAGAATTATAGGCCCATATCGCTCTTGAGCCACGTGTACAAGCTGTTTTCGAGAGTCATCACGAACCGTCTCGCACGCAGGTTTGATGAGTTCCAGCCTCCTGAACAAGCCGGTTTCCGAAGAGGCTTTAGCACCGTAGACCACATTCATACACTACGGCAGATTATACAGAAGACCGAAGAGTATAATCAGCCACTGTGTCTAGCGTTTGTGGATTACGAGAAAGCCTTTGATTCTATCGAGAAGTGGGCCATACTGCAGTCCTTGCAGCGATGCCAAATTGACTATAGGTATATCGAAGCGTTGAAGTGTTTATACAGCAAGGCCACTATGTCAGTCCGATTACAGGACCAGAGTACGGAACAAATTCCATTGCAGAGAGGTGTGAGACAGGGAGACGTCATCTCTCCGAAACTGTTCACTAACGCATTGGAGGATGTTTTCAAACTTTTGGACTGGAAAGGATGTGGCATCAACATTAATGGCGAATACATCACTAACCTTCGTTTTGCCGATGATATAGTTATAATGGCGGAGTCGCTCGAGGATATCGGCACCATGCTCAACGACCTCAGTAGAGTTTCCCAACAGGTTGGTCTTAAGATGAACATGGATAAGACGAAAATCATGTCCAATGTCCATGTTCCACCTATACCGGTAATTGTTGGAAACGATACACTCGAAGTTGTAGACGAGTACGTCTACCTGGGACAGACTGTCCAATTAGGTAGGTCCAACTTCGACAAGGAGGTCGCACGAAGAATCCAGCTCGGATGGGCAGCGTTCGGGAAGCTTCGATCCATCTTTTCGTCCCCAATACCTCAGAGCCTGAAAACCAAGGTTTTCAACCAGTGTGTGTTGCCAGTGATGACTTATGGCACTGAGACGTGGTCCCTTACTGTGGGCCTCATTAACAAGCTTGAAGTCGCTCAACGAGCAATGGAAAGGGCTATGCTTGGGGTTTCCCTGCGTGATAAGATCCGAAATGAGGAGATCCGTAGGAGAACTAAGGTCACCGACATAGCTCTCAAAATTAGCAAGTTGAAGTGGCAATGGGCAGGCCACATCGCTCGCAGAACTGATAACCGATGGGGAAGAAAGGTTCTCGAGTGGCGACCACGCACCGGAAGGCGTAGTGTAGGCCGGCCCCCCGCTAGGTGGACCGACGACCTCATAAAAACCGCGGGGAATCGCTGGATGCAGGAAGCGAGTAGCCGGTCCAAGTGGCGTTCTATGGGGGAGGCCTATGTTCAGCAGTGGACGTCTTCCGGCTGATAATGATTTCCATAGTTTATTCCATCCCTTAAGGCGCGCTCGTACCCTGATTAAAGAAAAAGAATTTTCAAACACCTAGTGTAACGAAACAGATAGATAGTATATTATGAAAAAATTACAAAGGTTAGAAAAGGAATAGGAAAAGAGTAATGACCGAATAGAATTCATAAATATAACTCTCTTTCAACAGAAAAAATCCTGAATAGGTCCACAAAAATAAACTTTCACGTCCAAATTCTCGGAATTTTCACCGATAACACAATATTTTTTTAGGTAATACTTAGCCAACGTATAGTACTAAAGTAATAACCAGCAGTTTTTTCAATTGTGTTAGTATATATCGGAGAATGTAAAGAAAACGTACAAATTTAACGCATTTTCGCATTACATCGTCCAATATAACAAGCGATTTTTAACCTTACGTAAAGCATCGTAAATTATTTTAAAATTGGGGTTGGACCGCGTCTTGTTGTTGAAGAAGAAGAATGTTTGAAAAAGCATTAATAAATACTTAGTTACTTGAGACGATTGTTGTTCTTGGTTCGTTATTTTCTACACTAATATCATAAAGAGGAAAGATTTGTATTTTCGTATATAACGAATAAACCTAAACACTAATGGACCGATTTAAAAAATATTTTGTCGTTAGGAAGCTACATTATCACTGAGTCACAAAGTCTATATAATATTATTAAACAGTTAGGGATCCGTATGCAAAAATAATTCGATAATGTAACCATGGTGTGAAAAAAAAAACTTATGTACGCTGCCGAAACTATTGACAATAGAGCAAAGTGATATATACTGCAATTTTATAGATAACATCAATATCTATATAATAAAGTTCACGATACCATATGTTTTACAATTAGTTATGTAACAACCATTTTTGTGTTTTTTTTTAATATGCAATAGTAATAACTATACATCCTTATGCGGAAACTATTGACAAACGAGCAAAGTGATGCTACAGTTTTATAGAGGACTTTAATGTTTATTAATGTCCTCTATTTAACATGATTAATACCATATAGCTAACTATTACGGTTATGTCAAAATAATTAAAGTTTCCGTGTTAATATATACAACATTAACGCTGGTACAAACTAGGCCACATTATTCGTACCTTGATGTTTATCCTTATCTACTCTAATAATAAAGAGGAATGATTTCATAGTTTGTTTGTAACGGATAAACGCAAAAACTAAATGACTGGTCCGAGAAACTTGTGGTGACTGGAAAAGTCGATGGCAAAAGATATCGAGGCCGCAGCCCAATGCGTTGGTCCGACCAGATCGCACCACTCTTGATACATCCGTTTACGATGCTCTACACATCGCCGGTAACCGAGCACACTGGCGTATAATATCTTAAATAAAAGGACAATGGTTGGAGGAGGTCACGACCCCCAGACATGGATTACGACTCAAGGAGGAGGACATGACTGGTTCAATACTTTCACCAGTAGAAAGCTACATTATGCCTGAGTAACATACCTACGCTATATTTGATTCATCATCATCATCCAACACAGCGCAGGTGAAACAGCGGAGCGCAGCTAGTTCTTTATAATTCGAAATGTACGTTGGTACATTTTCCGTTCCTGAAGTTATATTAGTCAAGTTGTAAATACGAGTATGCATAGTTGCATCAAGTAAGATTTTTGTTCGAGTAGTCAAAATCAAGTTACAATAAAATAAATAAGCCTGTCATTAAGTCATCGTCAGGCGCAGATCCAGCCAACAAAAAAGGTTGTGGTCACCCGAAAATCAGCCAAGTGCGAGTCGGAGCATGAACTCTTTCATGATCGATATAGTATCAAGTCGCCCGCTTGATGTTAAGCGTCACGTTTGTCCATAACAGTCCAGTGCCATTCAGAATTTTAAACTGAATAAAGCACTGCGCTTTTTACTCGGAGATATAAGATGTTCATGCTCTATAATTTCGCTAACTTAGTACAAAGGATATCAAGTAATATCAAATTAAATTTAATAGAAGAATTCTTTTTCGCGAAAACGTAAATTATTTCTCCAATGGATATCCAGGTTTTGTATATTTTATTTTGGCATTGGATATAAAACGTCATGTCATCGGCCTGTCGAATATGAAAGTGACGTTTAGGGTTTTGGGCATGCCCATCGTGCCCACAACGGTGGATCCGCGCTTGGTCACCGTTCTGTTTAAGTCAAGTGCTAGTAGTGGTGGTTGCGTTAGTAAAACTTTCTAAGGTGATTGAAGACGAAAACATACAAATAACTTTTCATGATTTTGTTCACTTTGCCTAGAATCGTGCACCATTACGAATACTTAGCGATTGATAACCCATCACTATTACACGTCCAAACTCGAAGAAACACAAATCTAGGAAGATTAAACAAAATCTATGTTTGTCATTGTTGGTTTTTTTACCCGCCCATTAAAATAGATAGTTAAATCTGGAAAAGTATTGATGTAATGAAATGATTTATTTGCTATAAGGTATTATAATATAATTATATTATATATAAGTGTATTATAATATTGGTACAATCTAGATCTTATGTATAATATATATAATGGTCCATAATACTTAATCATAATAGTTAGACTAGCACATAGTATTTTTTTTCTTAATTTATATAATTACGCTTATCTGTATATGGAAGCATATTACATATTCAATTAGCTTATAATCATCTCAGCCGTAGGACCACTGCTGAACATAGGCAAGCGCAGCGTAGGTCGTCCGTCGTAGGACAGACGACCTGATAAAGGTCGCAGGATGACGTTGGATTCAGGCCGCTTCCAACCGGTCCTTTTGGAAAATTATGGGGGAGGCATATGTTCAGCAGTATTTACATAGTCAAGCTTAATTCTCCAGTATACATACTCTAATCTATGAGTCAACCAGTGATAATACAACCTCCTTCACACTAATCTAAAAGTTCTCTAAATACTAATGAAGGAGGCCATATTCTTAAAATAGGTATAGTAGGTATTTATAACTAGTTTATATTTGAGTTAGTGAATTTCTGTTGATATGTGGTTATTAATTAACGACGGCATTAAGATGCCAACGACGACTTGAGGACTTACCAGCTAACATCGCACTTGAGAGCAAACTAACAAAATGATACAAGGTATATAGAGAGACAATAAGCTAAGAAAATTTCTAAATCTCCTAATTTCCATGTTTATATGTTAATCACCGATCACTTAAGATATCTCAGAGGCCGTAGCACAAACAATGTGCAAATTTTCTGTTATCTGTGTCACAGTTGCCCTAGATAAATGACAGTTTGTACTACTTCACGTGAACGACACGTTACGTTACACTTACGCAGTGATAGGAAACAATTTTGTAGTTTTTAAATTGCATATGACCATGTGACTTCTACGTTTGTATGCTACATAAACCACATGTCAGTTCGATTGAGGTGAATAGTAGTTAAACGCAAGCTTATAGGTATAACAAAAAGTTCGTATGTTCAGTTGTATGTGCCAGACATAATAATGCCTTAATTTGTTTGTTTAAAAAATCTTTATTACATAAATTGATATATTACAATATAATCAAGACACAGTCAAGTAATTACATCTAGCTTAGGTTATTTTATGACTCGTCAGGCTCACAACGCCTTTTTAAGTCTTATGACAAAATATGAATTTATGTTAATATCATACTTTATAAGTATATCATATTAGTTTAAATAATGTTGAACAAAAAAATAATTGTATATGACACGGACACTTTGTACAGTGTATGTTTGTAACAGTATACCTACACACAGCTGTGGATTGACAAGGTGGTCATTATATTTTGTTACTACATAAAAGTAAGTGAGACATAACTTAATACTTAACTTAGGTATTACTTGAATTGTTTATATAATATAATATTTAACAAGTACCTACTCAACAACATCCATTTGAATGGATGCATATCGGAATATTGCGAACGGCATACGCTAAATGCTTAATTAAAGCTTTCTAAATGACTACACGTTTTAGGTACAAACAAATAAGTAAGTACATTGAATATATAACAGGAAAAACAGAAATAAAATCTAATGAACTATCATCGAGAGTCAGTTACTTAATTACGGAAGAAGTCGCAAACCGGAAGGACGAGGAAATTAGGTAGCTCTGAGCTCCACCGAGCGAAGTGTGCACTTATTGACCGGAAGTTGGTACTGCGAACATTGTCGGTATCTTTGCTTTTCATTAGTGCGCGCCGCAGGCGTTTGCAGCTGCCATGTTTTATTTTTTCCCGGCGTTTCTATTGTAAATTTGAAATATGCCGTAATTTGAGCGCGGCTAATTGTGTTGTTTTATTGTTATTATAATTTTATTCGCCTTGGCTAACGAAAGCTCGATAAAATAGATAATGTTTTACCCAGTTACTTATTACACATATATACTCTAAGAATTATATTAATATATTTTATTAATACTTTAAATAAATAATTAAATTAAATTAATAAATAAGAAGTAATATTGTATTCTTAGGTTAATGATAATGTAGTCAAATTATATTGTACCTAATAATGTACAATGCTTTTGAATAGGGTAAAAACAAGGGCCTTTGAATAGTTAATCTGCGAATTTGAGAAAATGTGATTATGGGATGTTTTGTAAACAGTACTGCATTAAAAGCGTAAAGATTGGAACCACTATAAATACTAATTAAATTGCAAACCACGTTCGAGGCATGACTTCTATGTTGAGCCATGTACGGTTTTCAAAAGTAGCAGTTGAACTAAATTTTGCTATTAGAACATTGCAAGATGAACGACTATGAATACTTACGTAATCTTTGAACACAGTGTCATCACAGCAATTCGAATGGACTTGTAGAAAGTCTGACAAGAGAACAAATAGTGAAATGCCTGCTTTTCTAAAAATTAGGTGCAAGTAAAACATCATACTTTCCCTGGTATAAAATTTCACTTTATTGTGACTTAATTCCTTAGATATTTTACTTGAATTTTAACGAGGAAATTCTTAAATGGAAATTCTTGATTCACATCTAAAGCTTAGCTTATTACGTGCCTGATTGGTCCGGCCCGCGTCACTCGAATTCTTAATTTAAATTCACTCTGCTAATTGGTCAGCCGTGGCAGAGTTATGTCTTATTGGCTTTTTGAAAGATTGCTATTCAAACCTTTTGAATTGTAATTACATTTTTCACTTATCAACCTTATTTTATTTATTTACGTTAGAATTTCCGTAATAATAATAGTAAAGCTGTTTTAATTGATCACTAAAGCAAGCGCTTTAGTCTCTTTTAATATTAGAATGATCGAACTTTGCTCAAAACGTATGAATTAAAATATTTTAGAGAATGTACATGTTATTTCAATTAACATACAGAGTTAAAAGAAGATTATAGAAGTAGCATAAAATAATCTGCTAATGTAAAATGTGTCTTTTATTTTTACATCTATAGTTTGACTAAAAGGAAACAGATGACTTATTCTTACAATCAAAGAGAATGTACTGGATACATAGTATTACTTTATGCCGTTTACAGATACAAAATATCTTCAATGGGTAATTTAATACAATTAAATTACCGCGACCGCGCGCATTTTTTAAAATGGCGGATTTTCGCGGGGTATTTGCAAACTCTGGTTCGTAAATTTAAGTATCGTAGGGAGCTTATTGGTTAAAATATGTCATTCAAAAATATATATTTAATTTTTAAGTCATAATTCATTGATAAGTTACTTTCTGCTACATTTTATCTTCCTCTTTTTCGTTTAAATAAAATAATTCCTAAAGGGCACAATATATTTCCTCAAACCACATAAGCAAAACCCGCATACTTTTCATACAGAGTTCAATCCACAAGCATTGTATTTGAATAAACATTTCAATCGAGATGTTTTCATTGGGGTTGCCCGTTCGACCGGGCAGGCTCATTCAACTCTTTTTCACACATCACTGGTTTGCGATGAATGATCTGCGGATTCAATATTAGAGTTCACCTATGTTGTTAACAAAAGCTTCGCACATCTATTGTATGTTTGTGGTAATATAATAATAATAAAAATACTTTAGTAATGGTTTTTATAATGTTTTTATTTTATATGGAAATATTGTATAAACTGTAATTTTTTTAATGTATATAAATAATGTTAATAATAAGTATACAGTAGGGGCGGCTTTGTGGTGTGCCGTCAGTGAGTAGCGTCACATGGTTTTCGAGTCTAGGTTACTATAAAATTACTACTTATAGACTAAGTCCAACTAAGTCTATAATGTCCTGGTTGAGATCAGTAAACATCACCAAAGTCTCAACGTTGAAATTTGCCGAAGCCCGCGCGAATATTATAACCCTGAAATCTGAAATTCTGATTAGGTCAGTGTAACGTCTTTTTGTGTATAAAAACCGACTACAATTATACATTAACTTCGATTGTTTATCATTTTTAGCACTATTGCAAACATTTTCAAAGTAAAAAGTGCTAATATTTCTTTGCATCACTCGTTCTTAGTTAACACAACCCAAGTTTACTTGAAACATGATAAAGGTAGTTAGTTATACAAGTCAACGTCAACGTATATGTTGATACATATCCGGCAGCTGAGATGTGTGCAAACTACTCTAGATAACTGAACATGTTCCTGGAATGTTATATTGTTGGCATATAAAGATATCTGTAAGGTAAACATCAAGGTAAAATAGAAATAAGTCTTTTCTAGTTTACTTTACTGAATAGGTACTAGAATTTTCAAGCTAAAATATTTTATTGTTTCAAGATCTTATATTTACCCAGATCTTTACTGCTACTAACATTTGATTTATTTATGATAAACTCATAAAATTGATAGATAAGTACGTACTTTGTTTATGATAAATGTTGAATTTCTGATAAAGGTGAAAGATTAATTCGTCTGTCAATCATTTTCCCCTTCATATATACGAGTAAGTCTAATACACCGTCGAATTTATCCACGGGAAGGTATTGCGCAAACTTGGGACAGGTGACAGACGAACTCAGACTCAAACTTTGTAATGTCGAGTAAACCTACGAATATCTATCTATATAAGTAGACTAGAAACATTCTGATCCCATTGAACACACGGCAATGAACCATAGAACAAATAACATATAACTACCTACTACGTTGAAGAGAGAGCTTGTCTTAGTAATTGATGTTTATCTTAGAGCTATTTGCTCCAAATTGGCATTTTCTCGATCCGTTTATTTTCGCAGAACCCGATAAAAGGTACGAAATAATATAAGGAAGAACATATTCAATACTCACCGATTAAGTCGTCGTAATGTTTATCTCGGACTAAACATAATATACAAAAATACCTTTACTGTGTAGACTTAGATTATATATATAGAGGTCTAGGAACCGACTAAGCACGGTAAAAATCTGTCAAATAGAATCACTCGTTCAATATCCCCGCCAGAAGACATCTTCTGACTACTATTTACATGTAAATTTATATTAAATTTATTTATTTGTGAATATGTCAACAATCGGTGTGTCGTCAAAAAAATAAGTGTTTGTGCTTTGAAATTGTGTAAAATTAACACTACTAAACATAGCATGTAAATGAATGAACGTTAATTTATCTGCGGCATAGTGTACCAACACCACTCTTATTTTTATTCAAATGTAATATTTATAATATTTATAATATAGTATATTTCTACAAAATGATAAGAAAACTAAGAAAGTACAAATGTAACGTCTGAACTATTTATGTTGCCAAGTGCATGAAATTGCTATTTACCTTTTTTGACACCTAACGCTGATATGGTCTTGATAAAAAGTAGAGAATCGCACGGCAGCTCATTAAAACTAGCGCAAGACGCGGATTCTTAGTTCGAAAGTATTTCTTGCATTATGCATGTTACGCGTATGAATCCCGATATTTATATATTTTTTTGTTCATAATTTATTTGGGATTTTTAGTCACTAAGAGTCTATGCCAGTCCCGTTAAGGCTTACAGTAGCTTGACACACCATTAAACACAGTCACAAGACTTATTGATGTACTTCAAGCTGGGTCTGTAGAGTGTTATAAACCATCGTTCATATCAATATCGGGATTTATACGTGTTACTTTTTTTCAAATATTAATATTTACTTTAATAGATTCTCAACCGTTTCCATTGCCTTGTCTTCGTCGGTTGTCGGAATTGTCGGACTAAAATGACACGGATCAACGGCAGGACCTTCGCCTAATGGTGGGCATTATCACTGGTCACTGTAATCTAAATTACCAGTCATACAAGATTGGAGTAACGGACAGCCCTCTATGTAGAGGTTGTCTGCAGGAAAACGAGACTGTGGAGCATGTGTTGCTGCACTGTAGTGCTACGGAAGAAATCAGATCAAAAACAGGATTACTGGAGGTCCACTCCAGACCGCATGAGGCATCACTAGCATCATCGACAGTTGTTCATACAACATACTCCGCTATGTAAAGGAGTTAGGCTGGCTTGAGTAAATGCTGGCAGGGAGGAATGCACAAAACACCCCAAGCAGGACGTCAGTGCAGGCCTCATCGCCCCCAAAAAAGAAGAAGAATAAGACACGGATCAGAAATAATATTAGGTGAAAAATTATGCATTATGCTAATCTTCCTTCAGCCTACTTCTATGTCGAGGAAAGGACACGTATACAAAGAAAAATGGTCATCCAAAAGTTAGATATGAGGCTGTGCCCTACAAAGGAGTTGCGTATGCATTTATACATAATTGCAAAAATGATTTTGTTAAACATAACAACGTTATTAACGTTGTGAAAATAATAACGTTGTATAAATTAAAAGTAACGTAAAAATATTTATACAATTTTTATATAAAACAATGTATAAATAAACTTTTCATCTGATCTTTACTCTGAATTGAATTATTCCCCACCCGAAAACTTTGTTAAGATTTTAAATTTGCACGTGTGTGTTATATTTAAATAATTATTTATAGGTATACGAGTATTTAAAAATAGAGTATTATTTTAAAACATCAATATTAGTTATAGTTATTATAGTAATAGAGTTATATATATCTATATATATATATATGAGCCCTTATTCAATGTAAGGGTGTAGATAGTAAAAATAAACTTAGTAAATATTTACATAGTTTGCTAACTACAATATTAAATACTTCGTAATGATTTTAGATTATATTTCTTGTTATAGAGTGATCCTCGAAGTTTAATGCCAACCCTGGATTTTCTGCGCAATTCTCAAGGGGCTCTACATCTAAGTTAGGTTTAAGTTAGAGCTGGCTCCGTTATTTTATATGTCCCTCCAGTGGCACATCCAAGAACGAATTTTTGGACAAAATGTCTCCCATTTCAGTAAATACTGACTCTACATTGAATAACGAAAAAGAACCAAAACCTAAACTACTAACTTATTATTTATACAGATTTGAGTAAAGTAAAATAAATATTTAATAAGGTCCGCTGGTTCTCGTTTCTCCTACAACAATCCAGCCTTTAGATACAAAAATATATTCAATTGAAATAGTAGAAAGTCACCATGGAAATATTTTATGAAAAGAGCCCGGTGCCAGGTTGTGTCACGTGCCTTCCTCGCTTCGAAATGCACAAATAAAACAGCGAACAAAGAATACGAAACCGGACTGCAATCGTAAAGTAGCCAACTGCCACGCTATATGCAAATTTACCTCGAATCTAAAATGCAATTGATTCATTTCGCCGCGGAAATATAGAGGAATATACCTTTTCCATTAGCCGCGCCACGTAGAACTGTCAATTTGTTTTATTAATTAGCATCGCGCTAAAATAATCACAATTAAATATTCAAATTTGCGAGTGCAGAGCCGTGTCGGCGCAGGGAGCGTCGGCTCGCCGTCAGGACTTGCATTCGGCTTGTCGGCAAAATGAACATGTCTGGGGCCCGTGCTGTTCCAGGAATAGAGTCGAACGGGACAGGTCAAACGGAAATAAAGCAGGCTGCACTCAGCCAACTTTGGACATGTCTGATAGCTTTGCTGGCGGCTCGTGAATAAAATACATGCTATTTCCGGACGCCCTGTCCTTTTTGATTTGCCATTTCAGTTGAGCGCCATTTAAATTACCATCTAGAGCCAGAGTTGTTATAATATTACTTAAGATTTAACGTTTCTTTAATAGCACTGTTTCACTCAAATTTGAAATTGCTGTTTAAGTGGCATATAAACATTTAGGAAACGGCGCTTTCAGACTAAGCACGAAGTTAATGTTGGTAGTTTGTTTAGTAGCGAGCTGGCGAGGAATGAATGGTGCCCAACGTGGAGCGAGCTACAATCTCGAAATTACGTTTTCATTGCTTGCATTATCCTTGAGAGACCGTATGCGGTCAGAACTTGTATATTCGGTGCTTTTCTGGTTTCCTATGTTAAAATTTGAGTCATCCAAAATGATGTAGTAGCAGGTAAGAATAGTTGCAAATAGTAAGCTCTAAGAGATATTATACAAATGAATGTATTATTTTTTTAAATGATGCATGTTTTTCTGGAGACTTTATTTGATGGAATAATGATTATATTTATTGATTAGATTTAAACATTTTCTCTATATTTAGTTGCTACGGAAACTATTTTATGTTATCCGATAACAATTGCGCTACAGACATAAACTTGGCAAAGGCGGTGGGGTTATAAGAAAATGTATTATGAAAGCGGCTGGTTTTATTGTGTGGCAGTAAAACCGAGCATTTGCATCGGGAATCGAACAGACACTTGCAAATCGACAGTCGTAAAACCATCCCGTGCCGGTCACCGGCTCATACATAAAACTTGAGTTCCAAATAAAAAATACCAACAAAACATGTACGCACTCATTTAATCATGGGTGCCTTTGCATGTTTCGTGATCTTACGACAGTTGTCAGTTCTTTGTAGAACTGGCAATAAAAATAATGCTTTACATTTAATCTGGGGGTTTCACGTCCCTATACACAAACTGCGTAATAGATCAACGAACCTGCGCACTATATTGATAAGAAATTTTGATCTTGAAATGAATATTGCATTATTAGAAAGACACGTTGCACCTGTTTAGTGGAAACGATATGACAATTTCAGAGAGAAAATCTATGACCTCGGAAGGGATTCGAACCCGCGTCTCCTGAGTTACCTTATCAGATGTCATGACTATTAAACCACCGAGGCATTCTTTCGGCTACAAATCATTATCTAATTACTAAGAGTGGATGTTTTAACCGTCGTATTTGGACGGATCGCCATCTATCACAGAGTTAGAAAATTTTATTCGACCGAAAGGAGAGTTTTTACAAACACTTATTTGATGCTATCGCAACTTTTAATTTTGACATAATGTTAATATGAATGTTAAAACATAATTTTAACATTTTAACATATGATTAAAGCTATCGCATACGTAGATAAACCAGATTTTGAAATTTAAAAAGAAATGTTGCTACGGTTATTAAAATATGTTTAACCGAGTAATTGCCAAAATTTTAGTTAGTCTTTTCGACAAAGAACCGAGACGCTACAGAAAAATGCTGAATGTTAAATATACATGTATGAATATTGGTGTAGAGAACATTGCAAGAGTCACGTTCGGGCAATATTTGCCGTATAAAATTCAGCAGCGAGGAGGCTTCGTAATGTACACTCATCACATGTGCTGCTGGTGTGTTTCTACCTAAAGTAATAAGGTATTCTGCACACTTTGGCACGGTAAATGACACACAAAGTGTTGGCAAAACGCATGGTGCATATACGGGGTGGATAAAACCAATGTCCCCCGGAGGGAAAGTACCCTAAATATTGCAAAGTTTACTACACAAATTTGTTCCTTATTGACCCTTTCGATCGGTAGTCAAAAAATAAAATATGTTTATTTTCTACATTTGGCAGGTTTAATTCTCTGCTAAGGCAACACTTTTTACATAAATCTTTGAACGTACTTGTTGTTATTTCTAAAGATAAAGAAATGTTTCCTTGGATTAAAATTTGCAAGTTTCAATATTTAGGACTAATACACTCTCCGGGCATTGGTTTGGTCCATGTGTATGAAAATTGAGTGATGTAGAAGGAGAGACAGCGAATGTGTATATAATCTTGGAGAAATTATCACTATTGTTAAATGAAAGTTATAAGTATAATAATCACCATTGCTTTAGTACATTTTGTATACTTTGTATTTGACACAAGTAATTCTAGAAAGAATGACCATATAGTTTCATTACTCGATTATAACATCTTATGCCGCAGACACTCTTTGATACGAGTAACGTTAATATAAGAAGCCGAATGCACGTAACAAAAGAAAATCAAATTGCATTTACGACAAGTTTATTCCAGGTTGAACAATTGAATATATTCCTCCAAGTCAACGCTTAGTTTAAACAAAACTGGTGTAAACCCAAAAAAATCATATGATATGCTGGTCTTGATCCTCGCAATATTCTCGCAAATGAAGACAAAGTGTCGCGGAATGCTGCGCTGCCAAAATTTCCGCACAAGCCCGGACAGTTCCGCACAAATATTGTAACAACGCGTGCTGTGAATTAGCCCCACAACGTGCCGAGTTCATAATAACTTTCTGAACCGCACTCTTTGGAATGTCGGAATAAACTGCGAATATATGATGAATTAACTCGCTTACAGGGTAGTGAGTGAGGTACTCGAATATTGTAAGTGATATACTCGAATAGTACGTAAACAAAAAAAAAAACCAACAAATGAAACCAATTTCAACACCAAAAAGTGTGAAAAAACTTGTTGTGAGCATGGTACAGACTTCGACAAGTTATCACAATTTTTGGTATTGAACTTTTTGGTCTGTTCCATTCTTTGGTAAACAAATTATCACCATTTTTAGTGACATTTGCTACTTACGGAATCGATTGTCAATGATGATAGTATCAAGATGTTCAGTTTTCAGTTTTTAGACTGTAACTCAAAAACGGCTTGACCGAATTTGATGAAATTTAAGTAGGACTACTTCGGAAGTGCACGGTCCACGAATGGGGGAGAAATCGGCTAGCATACACATAAAAAAAACATACACACGAACATATAACCTCCTCCTTTTTTTGAAATCGGTTAAAAACAAACTGTATTCAACTAATCTATAGATTCGTCTACAGCTTCGTTTGCGTGTTGTTGATTATAATTAGCCTTGAAGCGTGTACAAATGCATTATTCTATGAAACCATTTGTACCCTTAATTTTACTTATGACGACATTTTTGAGTAAACACTTATTTAATTTTACAAGGTTACAATTGTATCACTCAATTAATTTTACAAAGTTACATTTAGGTTACAATTCTAAATACTAACTAATTTCAATGAATAACTAATTCTAAATACTACTAATTATTTTTAAGCTTAAATCTAAACCAAATAATTTTTTATATAATTTTAAAGCACTATAACACCTGCTTAACGAGACCAAACATTACAATTATAGAGAGAAAAATGTACATCCACGGACAGGTTTCGAACCTGCGTCTTCCGATAATCCGTTTCATACTCCATGGCCATGCACTAGCATTATCCAACCGAAAGAAGATTTTTTCAAATACTTAACTTTCGAATTGATATCGCAACGCAACCCTTCAGAAACCAAATATTGTCATTATGTATGTAACGATGTGTGCAAACACCTGTCCTTGTGAGTCCCTATTATATGTGCAATGTGTTATGTATATTATAGTCAATATATACTTTTCTCAAAAATGGTATGTAATGTTGCCATAACATCTCTAAAAAGTATCCAGAAAGTGAACTCTACCGGAGACTTATTCACAACTGTCCAGTAAGAAGCGAGATTTTAAATTTGGAAACTCCTACTGTCCAGTAAGTGAGTATATAATTTACTTACTGGACAGTAGGTCATCCTCTTTAGATCTGCTTAGAAAAAAAACAAGTACCAGACACAAATTAGAGTTTAGCCATTATAACATTGTTAATAGAAGGGAGTCTCCAAATATACGAGTATATCTCTCTTCTTTGTATGACATTTTATGAGACAGATATATTTTGGAGCCTTAAACAGCCTGTGACGCTTAACGCGACGCAGAAAAAGTATTCACGATGCGTTTTGTATTTAGTAATGTTTTAGAAGTATAGTGTGGGATTTTATGTTTGTATTTAGTAATTTCAGTTTATAAATCATGTTGGATTAAAACGTTCCATTCTTAAATTAACATAGGGATTCAAAAACAATAATTTACATTTTTTTTACTAAAACATTCATGTAATGTAAAAATAGAACAAGGTTCAAAACTAAACGCAAAATGTATAATAAAAAAAACGACTGGCGGGATTTCACATTCAATTGCGATAATTGTGTTTTAATTTACCGTGTGAACATAGATAATCCTCAAAATTGAGCTCAAGCTAATCTGATTCGGAAATAGATGGCACTCTTCCTGATTTAAAAGCTGAGGCCGAAATAGCAAAAAGACATTTTACTTCCTCCAAAACCCAAGAAGCGATATATGAAAACTTATGAAAGATTTATGAAGTGGAAGGCAGAAAAACAAGTCAACAGTTGGTCTGAAAATACTTTTATAATTTTTTTAAAAATCATTATGCAAGCCTCAACCAGTAAGTAAGCCTCATCCTATATACATATAACTCATACTTGGCCAGGAAGGCTTACCTACATATAAGCCTACCTTTTTGGTGGAATGATGTACTTATTAGAAATTATTTTATATTAACCTTTCGTGTACAATGTGGGGTTTAAAAAACCCCAGCTGTGGTTTTTAGAAGATATCTCTTAGAATTTTGGCAGTTGAAATCTGTTTCTCTCAGTAATCTCTAATACGACGTTGCCAGATCGAATAGTAATAGTGGTTTAGTGTAGTGCGTGACACAAACCGAGCAACACCTATGCTGGGTATTAGAGACCCCACATTGTACGGCTCATGGCTAAAAAACAAGTGCCTTTTTTGTACATCTACCTTTATTTTTATGAATTTATATAATATATGTCATAGTACTTTACATTTTTATAGGTTTATTCATTCGTAAAAATGAAGGATTATCAAATTGAAAAACACCACAAAGAAAAAAGTAACGTGAGTGACGATGCTTTTGAACCGCAGGACGATTGCGAATCAGATAGTATAGTTTTCATTTGGAACCACCCAGTGAGGCGGAGGAGGAAGATATGAAGATGTCCTGTAATACAACGTCAGCACGATCACTTGTCAGTAACAAACGGTAGCGGTCTCATGTATACCAGTGGCTCTACCATGAGTTGGCAACATAAATGTCATCTATAATCGATCCTCGATCTCGCCTACCTATTAAGCCTGTGATTGGCGTACTCGCTGTCAATTTTAGTTCTAAAATTGACCGCAATGTGGCACTGTTCATTTTTCCATACATTTTTTAGCGGCAGTCGATAGCGAGCATCGGTTCGTGTCAAAGTTGTAAACTCATGGTAGGCATACTGAACGAGAAATCTCACGACAATCACCGATATCACCTTCAAAATGTATACATTCCTGCTCAATAACTTGATTTCATTGATTGGGCAAGATCACCTGGATCGTTTGACACCTGTAAGAGAAATATTTGAATACTTCGTGCGAAACTGTAACAAGGTTCACACCCGACTCTAACCGAAGAGTTAAATGCTTTTAGAGTAAGATGTGGTTTTCGCCAGTATATTCCGTGCAAAACTGCGAAGTGAGGAATAAAAATACATGCTTTGGTTGATAGCAAGACACTCTACACACAACACCTGCAAATATATTGTGAGAAGCAACAAGAATCTGGTCCCAACCCTGTCAGCAACAGGCCGTATGATGTAGTCAATCGTATAATACCATGTGTTTTTTGAGGCTCATCACGGAACATAATGATGGACATTTTTTTACGAGTCATGAAGCCCCAGAAAACCAGCTGGAAATGCATAAATTGGCCATAGTAAGGACACTAAGAGCTAACAAAAAATCATTCCGGCAAACTTCAAAGCAGCTAGGTGAGACGAAACTACATCGTTATTTGTGTTTCAGTAAAATCTGATACTTGTCTCCTATGTACCCAGGCCATGTAAGATGGTTTTCTTACTGTCTTCTTTACAGCATAATGTAGAGATCAATAAGGAAATAGGAGATCAACGTAAACCTGCCATAATTAATTTCTACAATAAAACTAAAAACGGAGTTCATGTGGTTGACAACTTAGGTAAATTTGTATTGTCGCGATATTCAAAACGATAGCACATTATCTTTTTTCATGATAAAATCACGCGGGGTTCAATGCTATAATTAGCTATGATTGACTAAGTAACGGCATACTCGTATGCAAAGACAAATCACTAGAAGAACCTATTCGGAAACTCGGCTTGTGATTTATAGAAAAACATTTGAAAGAGAGAAAAGAGAACTTCAAAAACTCTACGCAAAAGACTTAGACAGCATTTCGGTGAATCAGATCCTGAATCATGTGCAGTTGCATCTAATACTATGCAAATAAGCTCAATTTGTCTTCAAGAAACGACAGAAAGACTAAGCATAAATGTAATAATGTAACGTTCCTATTTGTCTGGAGCACTCACTCACTCACTTCTCATGTGGAAATTGCTCAGAAACCACGGCCATTGATTAACCTGGATAATGAATTTAGTTTATGGAATTGTTAGACTGATTTCTATTTTATCCCATAAGTTCCTCTAATTTCATTCTAAAAACTGATTGTAGCGTCTAAAATTATTTTTCATACATTAGACATTTAGAATTATGTGTTGTGAGTCGGTCAAGAAGAGGCTATTTTTGTACTTTTTTTACAATATGAATATAGTAACCGTGGATACATTCATTTAGTTATTATAATATAAATAAACATTAGCTTAATAATAACCAAATAAAAATATTTTATTCTTTCATATTTTAGCAAATAAACCTACATATGTGTATGGTATGCTACACCCCACCTTACACGGCATGTAACATTTTTTCACCTTGTACACGAAAGGTTAATAGATTTATTATGTATTAGTGATTTTGTGATTATTATTCTGCGCACATTTGTTAAATTGTAGAAACTAAATTGAATTAAAATTTTCTAAATTTTATTAAGTATATAGAAGTATAGATGAGAAAAGAGAGCTAAGTTATTATTGGTCTGTGTTTATTATTCAGAGAATGGCCCATTTATGCCTTTATGCCAAAGGATAAATTGTGTACCTATGTATATTTTACTTTTTATTAGAAATTATTTTGATAATATGGGATTTCGCAATAAGTTATATAGATATACATGCTAGAAGATGAGTAATATTTTTAAGTTTTGTTGCAATAATTGTATAGTTTAAAATTAGATACATTTACCTAAATTTCATATAACTAGACATCTCTGGAAAAATGTCTGGATCATTTTAATTTTTGCAACACCCTGAATTTGTAATTACGCCTACTTTTATATATTACCTGAAATACCATATAACTTTCGATTTCAGAAGCAAATCTTCAGACTGCTCCTTGAGAACATCTTTTAAAATTATTGAGTGTTGTAACTTCAGTCACCTGCAATTACTTACATTTCACAATTTTCAAAAGTCCCTCAGAAATTCCATTTAATTGTCATTATTCTAATATTAAGTTAATAATATTACTTTACATCTCTCATATTCGGTAAGTAGGTTCTTATTACCCCCAAATGGGGCTTGTAGGTGACCAATTAGCGCTCTAGGGTAATAATGTAGCTAGAAAAGCCCTAGGGCGGTAAGTAATTTAAAAAAACACTTCACTCTTTCAGAAAGTTCGTACATCTAACCATCATACTGGCAATAGACATCATGCATTCAGCCCAATGACAAAAGAGGTCGCTTCGCTATTCAGCCTTGTCTATGAGTATAATAGTCATCAATTTTATTTTTGTAATGCCGGTTTTTTCTACTTTTACTTACAATCGAGATGTAAAGCAGAGTAGTTAGCTCGGGTGTAAGCATCAATTGCACCCTCGAACTAAATATCTCGGGCTGCAATTGATGCCTTACAGTCCTTGGCTACTAATCTACTATTAATGTCTTGAAGAAAAAGTTTTATATAAGTTTCGAGGCAAGTAACACGCTTTAAATAGCAACAGCCCCAAATGAACACATTTATTTTATGTAATTAAAAAAGAGATTCTCATTAAGATTTTATATGATAAACGTTTAGTAGGAAAGGGGTTATCAGGATTTAGTAGGAAGTTATATTATATGGTATTAAGGGGAAGTGGGTCTGCAAAACATATGTCTCAATCCTACACAACAGTATTTTATTGCTGTTATAGAAGACCACAAAGTTGCAAAGTAGCTCCTCGATTGTTAAGCTGACACCGGCCATCCAAACGCTCGACACGACGAGCGTGGCGGCGTAGGCGTACGTTTTTAAACCACCATCTATCTTCTATATATATATATATATATACATATAAACGAAACCCTATTTCTCCTAATCACGCTATAACTTGAGAATTAATGGGACAATCGCACTCGTTTTTTGGTGTGTTAGTTAATATTGTCAGGAGATGGTTCTTAAGAAAGAAAAACCAAGTAAAGACGGTAGGTAGATTATGGCGAGGCCGAAGGCTGAGCCTACTACACGAACGAAGTCGAGTGCAGTCGCTAGTATAAATTAAACACGATTTATCGTATTTTATTAGTAAAAAGAAATAACCAAAAAACGGAACCGACTTCAACACTAAAAAGTGTGAAATAACATGTGGAAGTCGGTACCATGATAGTTCAAAAGTACCTATCATCACAATATTGTGTGCATGGTACCGACCGACTTCGAAAAGTTATTCACACTGTTTAGTGTTGAAATCCATTCTGTTTTGGTAAATATTTTTTTTTTCGTTTTTTAGTGGCCCTTGCTAATTACGGGATCGATTCTCATTCACCGTCAATATATATCATATCACATCAAAATAGGCGAAACACTTTTCAGTTATTGAAGTGTAGCTCAAAAGACGACCGAATTTTATAAAATTTTAATGGTACCACACGAAAAACACAAGATTTCGGATATCGGCTCACCCAGGCGAAAGGTCTGAGGTAACAAACATACACTAATAGATTTAATAATATAACCTCATCTTTTTTCAGTCTAAAAAAAACTTTTGAAAATCAACCATTATCATAGTACTCGTAAATTGCGGTTAAGATTATTTTATAAAGTAAAATATTTGTTACAACAATTCATGGCATCATTGGCAAATATGTCAGACGTGCAATCGGAGCAATGAAACTAATCACGTAAAAATGCCAATATAAACAAGAAAGAGATCATGTAGACTGTGCGGAAGTCAATTAAAACGCGGATTCCCTGCCCGGCAGCTTTGGCCTAAACCAATTTACTGATAACCTAGTATTTACTTATTATTTATCATCATCTCAGCCGTAGGACGTCCACTGCTGAACATATACCTCCCCCATGATTTTCCAAAAGGACCGGTTGGAAGCGGCCTGCATCCAACGTCGTCCTGCGACCTTCCTCAGGTCGTCTGTCGACGTGGTGGACGACCTACGCTGCGCTTGCCGTTCCGTGGTCACCACTCCAGAACCTTTCGGCCCCATCGGCCATCTGTTCTGCGTGCTATGTGCCCTGCCCACTGCCACTTCAACTGGCTAATCTTCTGGGCTATGTCGGTGACTTTCGTTCTTCTACGGATCTCCTCATTTCTGATTCGATCACGTAGAGAAACCCCGAGCATAGCCCTCTCCATAGCTCGTTGTGCGACTTTGAGACTTATTTATTATTTATATTAAAAAAGAAACAAATAAGCATACAAATACAAAAGGCCAAAATAGTAAACTCGCTTAGAATTATAAATAAATTATTAATTCCTCTCACGTGAAATGCTTGGGTATTAAAATTTACAATATGTATCAATGTAGAAATAAAATAAGAAAAATCTGTAAATGTATAAAAGTACGAACCGTGAGTGTGTAGTTTTGTATCTATAACAAATAATAATTAACGGCAGTATAATTAGGAAAAATTGTTATTTGGTTTTGTTAGTAGTATACTGTTTAGGAGTAATATACTTAGTTAAAGATAAAAAGCAGAAATGAGAAATAAACTGTATTTATCTTTCTCACAATTGACACGCGTCCTTTCGTCTTTTGGTAATAACATTTACGGACTCAAGCGGAAGAATATGTTGTTAAAAATGATTTGGAGTGTGTTAAAGAGTGTATTTCGAACATCTATTACCTTTTACTAATAGGGATTAGTATCTCACAAGAATTAAATCTGCAAAGCAAGTCGTAAATAATCTTTTTACCACATTTTATCGCGAAAACGTGACTATGACCCAACATTTTTGTCGAGGTACAACGTGATCGTCAGCTTCGCGGAAACAGGAAAAAATCTGCGAACTGCTAGAGAAAAATGAGATATATCTTAACTTCCTATGTATTCACGTACATTTTGTGAAACTTCAATACACTGTTACATTTATTTATAATACGCCATCGTGCTCCTCGAATTTCTTCATCTTTTGTATCTCTACGTAATTTATCTTCATCTTTTATATTATAATATATCTTTTATTTTATATCATAAATCTGTGATTTTTCTCTATACACATACATGATAAATTCACCTGACTGATTGATTGAATCATCAACACAGAGTCTAAAGCGCTGGAGTTACAATCTTGAAGTTTTGGCAGTTGGTTTCTTGTTGTTCAAGCATTCACTACGGAAGGGTTTTTGTAAGTTTCACCTAAGGGATGAAGCGAGCGAAGCCGCTGGCGGGTTAGTTTAGTTTACTGTGTATAACACGGCCTGACAAAACGTTTTAATATTAAATTAGTGAAAAATTGAGATTCACAGTTGAAAAATTACGGTTACTTAAAAAACGCAAATGTTTGCTGGGCAATTTAAATACCTGTAAATTCTTCCACATAAGACATTTCGACATCAGTGGGCCGAGCACAAAAAATATCATATGTTATCGTATATTAAAACTATGAGTTATCTGTGCCACTATTGTACTAGATAAATGACAGTTTGTTCAAAATACATTAACGATACGAGTACGTTACACTTAAACAGATTTTAATGCTCGGCCCACTGGTATCCCCAGGTATACATTTATGATCTATGCGATTGCTAAATTTAATACATTTATTTTGATATTGTTTGAGCACCGTAATCACAAAAATATAATTATTATACTTTGTGATTACACAGTCTTATTACCTTTTTACTAGACTGTGACAAACGCACACATTATTCTAAATACGTTATTTATCTTCTAGGAATATGGGAACATTTATATATTTCAACTAGCTACTGACATTCTTACATCCGCGAGGAGCAAAACTTTTGTGACCTCCTCCTGTGACCTGGGAGCTATGTCCTGCCGTGCGCTGTCAAATACTTTATGATATATCGCCCCTCTACATAAGGTTGTTTTTCCAACGTTTCTTGTCATCTCGTCATTTGTATCACGGATATTGTCAAAAATGCAACGATGTTTACTCTTAGGCGAATGCTACACGCTCGATAATTATCGTGATATTTGGATCGTAATCCAGGATCTCGATATTTATCGAGTGTGTAGTATAGCGTACCTATCACGTATCGTGATACGGATCGCTGGATTTCTAGAAATCCAAAAATCCACGATCAGTATCAAGTATCTTCGATAAATATCGAGCGTCTAGTCTCTAGTCGATATTTATCGCGTCAGTATTAATTCTGTCAGCAATGGAAGAGGACGCGCATATTGAGGCGTCGCCCGCCGTACTTCAAACGAACGATCAAAAACACTTGAAAGAATTCATACTTGTGTTAACAACACAACCTGAGGTATGGGACAGCTCAAATGCAAACAGTCTTAATAAAGTGAAAAGGGCGAATCCTATTAGCAGCTGCTTGATATTTTTAAGAAAATTAAACCAGGCCCGACAACTAAAGACGTAATTGGAAAGATTAACTCATTAAAATTTAACTACAGAAAAGAATTTAAAAAAATAACAGTTTCGATGCGATCTGGAGCTGCAGCGGAAAATGTTTAAAATCCGAAGTCTTGGGTATTTTATATGCTGAAATTTTTGAGTAAAAATGAAAACCCCCTTGATATGGTAAGTATTTTATCTATACACCTAAAAATTAAATTTCATAGGCGTTATAATAGTTACAGAATCTGTCTCTCATCATCTTAGCACTGTTTAATGTATTTCTGTATGTCGTACGTTGCATGCCTACTAATACATTATTATTTTGGTTATCTCCACTTGATGAAAGATAAAATTGTTGTTCTGTTTTAAGTAGATAATTATGTAAATAACAACATGCACTAGTCACCTTTGTAGCCTTTGCAGTTGTTAGCCATATAGCTTTTTGAAAAATACCGAACTTAGCAGCTAATATGCCAAATGCACACTCAACTACACCTCTAGCTTTTGATAAACGGTAATTAAATGTTAGTTCCTCTTTTGTGGCATTTTTTAACGCATATGGTTTCATCAAATTAGGCCCAAGGGCGAAAGCCTTGTCTGCTGTAAATACACATACACAAATACAAATGGAAATGTTTCTGTAGTATTTGGCAGTGGGGCCGCCTCTGGCAAATTCAATTGTCCTTTTTGATAAGAATCCCAAAATTTGGTATAAAAAAGGACACCACCATCGGACACTTGTCCATTGCAGCCGACATCAATCATAATAAATTCTTTCTTTGTATTTACCAGTGCCATAAGAACAATACTATAGTAACCTTTATAATTGTAATAAAGAGATTTAGAATCCGGCGGATGTTGAATTTTTATATACTTTCCATCAAGCGCGCCAAGACAGTTGTAAAAACCATGCAATGTTTCAAAGTCCTTTGCGATGTCCATCCATTCTTATTTTGTTGTTGGCAACTGAAAAGTACGCGTTCTCTGTGTTGTTTAAGTCTGAATACGAAGAAGAACAAACGGAGTCTTAATTTTCTTCAATAGGTGAACCTGCTCTGCCGTCTAAAAAACTTAGGAAGAAGGGGCCAGTAGCAAGACAGAATGATCTCGAAAAAGCTTGTATTTATTTGTCGCAATCATCGCATCAACCTGGGTCTCCAACAGTGTAATTCCCAAATATAGATCCTACTGCTATTTACTGGACAGAAGCTAAATAAATTGAAGTCAACTCAAAGACTGCTCGCCGAAAAGTATTTCAACGAAATTCTTTTCGAGGCTGAACTTGGGACACTAAACTGCGACTCAATACAAATTAACACTGGTTCTCTAGTATTTAACCGGTTTGTATCT
Source organism: Selenia dentaria (assembly GCA_917880725.1). NCBI lineage: Eukaryota > Metazoa > Arthropoda > Insecta > Lepidoptera > Geometridae > Selenia > Selenia dentaria. Next base: position 14,514,961 of record OU862893.1, on the reverse strand, counting down.
CCGACATCGAATAGTCATCCATCGCCATCACCGAATAGTGTGCATCCGCCAACGCTGTCAGCGATTTACTCGAATTCTGTATCTATACAATTACCACCGTCTGTTACATCTCCGGAAAATTGTGTTGCAGCCTCCCCCTAAACAAACGTGTTCCAAGTTTTACTCAAATGTATGACAGCAATGTAATCACTACTGGCGTGTCTTCTAATTTGGTCATAACAAATACGAACAATTTACGTAGACACAGTGAGACAAGTTATACGTTGCATATTCCGTCTACATCAAGCACTTACTCGGATTATACTGTAGGGACGCTTTTCTCTTCTTACGAAGGTAAATAAGTCTAAAATTAGTTACAGGTATTTTTTTTCTCAATGTGATTTGTACCAATAAATAAAACATTAAAATGTTATCATGAAGTTTTTTTCTTACCTTTATATATTCTCGTAGGACATATGTGCTTCACAGGTATTTATGATTGCTTGACTCACGGACTCAGATGACATTATTCCTCCAAATCTCATATTTTTAAAATATCTCCTTGTTGTTAGATAATGTAAAGACAGAGCTAGCTTTTCCCTCACAGTAATATCCTTTCTCATTAGTGTATCGTTTTTAATCAAATATGGTGTAATCAACTCCAGTAGATGTTCAAAGCGAGCTTCGGGCATGCGAAAATAATTTTCATAGTCATCTATTTCTTGGTATTCCCGAATCTGATTTAATAAAATCAGATGTATATATTTTTCTCTATCATGAAACCAATATTTCGCCCATTTTTTTCGCTTTATACCTCTTTTCAATGCTTTTGCTAATATAGTAGCAACGCAAGCCTTATTTATATTGTCACTCATAGCTTTATTTATATTGTAATACGAAACGTACGAGTTAACACAATGAAATTTACCGTCGTACTGACGCGATTCGTATCGTATGTGTAGTATACCAAAATATTACTACATAAATATCACGATAAATATCGAGCGTGTAGCATTCGCCTTAGAGAATCGCACGGCTGGTTTAATGGCGATTAAAAATATTTTTATGTTAATGTTGAGTTTAAGCTATCTCCGTTCTAAATTTCATCCAAATCTGTTGGGACGTTTTCAGCGTTAAAGGGTAGGTAATATACATACACTGTCACATTCCCACTCGCGTGACAAACTGTCACATTTATAATAGAAATAAGACAATTATTAGTTTCAGCAATCTCAGGCATAGAGCCGGAACTTCATGAAGGAGTAAAACATGCACACGCACTAACTCACAAACTTTTGTTTATGCGGTGCAGAAGGTTATCGCGATCCCTCGGGAACTACCCGTTGTACCGGGATAAAGAGTAGCCTATGTGTTAATCTCGGGATAAACAATCTGCACACCAAATACATATACTTCAAATCCGTTTTCACGTGATAATGTGCATAGGATAGTGTGATGAGAGATAGCATAAACAAGTTGCGAAAACGTATTTGTATCGTAAGCGTCAACGCGTCACGCTTCGGCCCTCAAACTATGAGTTATCCGTGTTATAGTTCCCTTACATGGAAGATAGTTTGGAATGTTTCACGTGAACGATACGTTACGTAGCACTTACACAGTTATTCGTGCTGGGCTCACAGGTAGCACGAAAAATGTATTCTAAAAAGTGAACTACATCACAACTCTAAGTTGCTTGTACTTGTAACTAATCCCCGACAAACGCGTACCCTTTCCATCATTCGTCACACGGCCACCTGTTCTGAATTATGTATTACATCTGGCGGCGTGCGGTCCGAGGATTAAGCCCAAATTAAATTACCACGGCCCGCACCGAATTTGTTTAACAATGACACAGATAATACCTGGATTTTGTTAATATTATACCTAACATACCATCTACCAAACATTTTGGTCTATACTGTTTTTAATTAAAGATCATAAGGAGCTCACAGATAACCACGTTAGCCATACCTTGATGCAGTGTCGAGCGTTCGTGGCAGGCGGTGGCAGTGGCATACCTTCTGCGAAGCGGTGATTTCGCAGAAGGAGGCCGCGAAGCGGGTTAGGGAAAATGACGTTCGAGCTGACCCGCTCCGGCGCAGACGAACGGGGGTACGGAGGAGGCAGTACGCTCGCCTCCTTCTTCCTCCGTAGTGGGTGTCACTGGTGAAGAGTCGGGGGACTCTTCATCGGCTTGCACGACCCCATACGTCTGAGGACTGCCTTTGGTGAGCTCTAAAAAAAGGAGCGGTGTGGTAGAGTAGCAAAAATATTTTTTTAAAAGGATCCCCCTGTGGTATGTGTAGGTGGTCAGGACTTTTAACAGTATTTTATTTAAATTCAAAAGATGATTAAAAGTAAGCGAAAAGCCCACTGCTACACTCACGATCCCGTTTTAGCCGGTGGGTATTTGTTATATTTCATTTCGCGACATCATGTTATCGTATTATCTGGTCGAGGTCGGTTGTAATAATTAAACCTCATTCATTAGATTAGTAATAAATGCAACAAAAAATATCAGAGAAATTGAATTAAATAGCTTACCCTTTTTAACAGTTATTTGGTATTCTGTATAATTATGTAAATAGCCACGAATTTATTATCATCAGGCTATCCATCTTTGGTAGCACTCCAAATTGGTAGTACATCATATTTAAAATATATATATATATAGCCCCGTTGTTGCGTACACTACTCTCAAAACCAATGACCGCATAATACTGTGGTTTTAAAAATTCAATCTATTTTGTATATGTAACTCATATATCCCTAAATGTTAGGCCAATATAAGACAGTCGCATATTTCCCGTGGTACCCCTATTTGAACCGTGCACAACTTGTACACACATAAGCCGTCCTCGTATATACAAACTAAGTACATTAACAACTTTTCGCCACCGAGCCCAAGCTACATGGCAAGATAAACACAGGATGAGTTTGCAAAGTTACCGCTTTGCGTACGTAGGCTTAGTGCTACGAGAACTACGGCAGCTACTAGTGCATCGGCACTAGGGTGCTACGAAATGGTTCTACGGATTTAGATAACATTCGGAACAAAACACACCGTATATTATGTATCGTTTATTTTTATTTCCCACTGCTGGGACTCGAGCCTTCCTCTTAGAGAGAGGAGTTGGACCATAATCCACCACACGGACCCAGTGCGGCTTGGTGGATAGGTTAGTGGCCAACCCATGTTGAAGTGTTCAGGCCGCCCGAAGGCCTTCGTCATAGCCTAACGACTGCTGTCCTAAGTCAAACAACCGGGACCGACGGCTTAACGTGCCCTCCGAAGCACGGAAGCGCTCAGTTGAATAATGCCACTAGCGGTCACCCATCCAAGTCCTGACCGCAGCAAGCGTTGCTTTACTTGGTGATCGGTTAAGATCGCCAAATCAAGCTCCGCTACGAGCGCTTCGGTAACGGCAACATTAGTCGAACTGCAGTTGCAGCAACTATTACAGTTATGCCACAATAAATAGTTTTTCATTTTGAAATATGCAATACTGACGAAACCAGGCCACATTATTAGTACTTTGGTATTAATCCTTATCTACTCTATTATGAAAGAGGAAAGACATATGGTAATGTGGACTTCTTTGTAGGTATTGAAGTCTTCTATAAAACTGGGGTGCAATTCTACTAATTCACAATTTTCAACATTCTACGCCGCTGCAACTGCAGTTCGACTACGGTTGCCGTTAGATAATTACCCAAAAGGCTTTCTGTTTTTTGTTTTAACAAAAAACAGCTTATATAAGTTTTGCTTAGGAAATGATTGCGCCGCAGACTTGACTAGATAGGTACTAGATTTATTCTCATGTATATTCGTCGCAGCATAACGATAGACAATTTTAATAGCGTTGTAATTTCTATTATTATTCGGCTATAAGCTTAAAGTATATATTTCTGTTGAAATACAATTAAATTTCACCACTATGTATTTATGTTGTATTTTTTTGTATTTCGAAGCCATTACAGTTCAAAATGAACAAAAACAAACTATATTTGACAACTGGATATAGAACTTACCATAACCGAGACCCATTTTAGAAATCGTTAAGAAAAATAAGCCTCGAAATACAAAGCCATATTATTAGATGACGGTAATAAAACGGCCGGATTTTATAACATATTGTGGCGTAAATCCCACCACCTGGTTATGAGTTACGACGTGTCCACGTTTACAATGTTAGATAGAATTAAACATCTATCCGGCAACCCTTGCCGGTTGAGCCGATGTGATAGACGAGTAAGCTGCCATAAACATGCTTCAACTGAGGCCCTGTTTCTATAATTGTAAACGTATCACAGTATTCCACCGACATTAACGAATTAGTCAGTATAATTCACACTCTAACTTGGCAAAATATGTAATTGTATCAGAAGTCCATTGTCGTCGGTAAACTTATAGAATACTAACTTCTGTCCGCGTAGAACAAAGCTTATCGGGATCTCTCGGGAACTATCCGTTGAATCATAATAACAAGTAAACTATGTGTTAATTTTGGATATAAGGTATTATCCAAAACCCGAACAGTTTCTACGTCAAGAAGTAACATATACACACCCTTACTCACACACACCCATCACTCTCACTTTATATACTCTCAAATTTATGATATTACTAGTGACTGCCCGTGACTTCGTTCGCATGGTAGGCTCGGCCTTCGGCCTCGCCATAACCTCCCACCCGACTTTTCTTGGTTTTTCTTTCATAATACTCTTATCTTGCAATAATGAACAGAACAAAAAAGAATTAGCGAGATTGTTTCATCCGTTCTCAAGTTATAGCGTGACCAGGAAAAATATTTTCAAGACCAGGATTCATTATAGGTATATGTATGTATTAATAAAATTAATCAATACTGTCAAAATAATGTATAATGAATAAATACGAAACACATGTCGCAACTACACGTGGAGGCAATCTTTCTACAGACGTAAGTGGATCTGCCCACAATACATTAAGTTGCTCCAACATTCTTCAAAAACAAGCTTTTTAAGCAAGCAACAAGGATTTTAGTGTACTACTCCATGAAGACACAGTACATGGCAGTGTGGTGACACCCAGCAAGAAGTGCTCTGACCATAAAGAGGCCAATTGTTTTAATATGCTCTGTTACCTATCATTTACAATGCCATTTTATTGGCATCGCAAGGGTTGTGAAGTCAGGCTTGTAAGAAACCCCTCCAGCGTTATTTTGCGTGAATAAATCAATACAATATAATAACAGCTCACGCTTATGAAATTGCTCTTTTGAACCGTAACCTGAATCCTTCCAGCAACTGGTTGTAAATCACTCTGCTCTTAGTACCCTGCTGCGGTATAAATTAAATAAACTTGGTTACTTACTTAGCAAAATTTACATTAAGTACCTACTGAATAATGAGAACCCAATATTTTTCATCTAGCTATTTCTTAGTAGAGTTTTTAGGCATCTCGTCACGAACAAGAAGTCAAGTGTCTAAGACAAAGGTACAAGACACCTTTTTTGGAGCAGCTCATAATTCTTTAACCATAGCTTATTTATCCTGCTGGCTGACTGGTATATAAAAATACTATTGAATATTGAAGAGGATGTATATAGTGATAACATCAAAGTTAATCAAAGAATAATTGAAATAATTGTAAAACTACTCTACACGACGATCAGTCTGTACTTGCACTTGAAGCTTTGTGTATTTACACAAAGGTAAGGCTGTAGTAGAACAAGTTTTACTGTACTTGCAAAAGATGACCAACGATAATAATTATTAGTAAATCGACATTTTTTTTTGTTTTATTTCTATTTTTTCGTTGTTGGTTAGTAGTATTTTGTGATGACCCATGTACGAAAATATATATACCTAAATTATATATATTTACGAGTATTATATATATGACAAACTATATGTACGGAAATGGATCCACGGTTGATCGGTTGGATGGCCACGATTTGATTTCTACGATTGAGAAGATTTAAATTTTTTTGTTTTGATTGTTCGGGGAGCAGCTTGAAAATATAAGAAAATAAAATAAACGTCAGCAAAAGTCATTACATTCCATTACCTATACAGTTCTTCAACTTGATACGCGATATGAGAGTTTACCAAGATGTGCCTTTATGTAAGAAAACGGTGATTGTGATTGTCATCAGCTGTGCGATTCTCTAAGAGCAAACATCGTTGCATCTTAGACAACATCCGTGAAACAAATGACGAGACGACAAGAAACGTTGGAAAAACAACCTTATGTACAAGGGCGATATCTCATAAAGTATTTGACATCAGTGAACTCGTTGACGATCGCATCGACGAATCATTAGAGAAAAGCACCCCAGTGCAAAATGAACTTTTAACATTAATTACCCTTTATGACATTCCACTCACTTAGCTTAACAAATGAATCCCTAGGAACGTAGGAAATAAACTGTTTTCGGACTTCCTATTGTCACTAGTAAATTACCAACGTAAAAAGTTTACCACTATTTCATGTTGTTTCAAACCACAAAATCACTATTTAGTCACATTTCCAATGCCCATAACTCACTGCTTTACAATTTATGCTTCAAAATACTCGTTATCGTTTGAAAATAATGAAATCGCGTGATGTTCGTGTCATATTCGATGTGAGTGATATTTGCTGGTACACATAAAAACCCTTTTAACGATAAATACCAGTATTGCGTGCCATACCTTCGTGATCGGAAACTTTGTTCTATTTCGGTACGGTACCTACCTACCAGGCATTTTTTAAAACTAATCACCAGATTTAAGAAATGCGGTAAAATAATACTTTATTACATGCTATTACCGAAAATACGCCGTGACTCATAAATAAGTTAAGGTTGTAATTTAGGTAAACGAAGGCGACGTTATTATATACTAGTATCCGCTCACGACTTCGTTCGCATGGAATAAAGTTATCGCGATCTCTTGTGAAGTACCCGTTAAATCGGGATAAAAAGTTAGTAGCCTATATGTTAATCCCGGGTACAAATCTTCTTCACTTCAAATTTCACCCAAATCCGTTCAGCCGTTTTTGTGCTTCAGCGTGATTGTGATAACATCCATTCATCCAAACTTACGTCATCTTATATATATATATATATATATATATATATATATTTATATATTATATTATTATTATCCTTTGGTCATCGCATCACGCGTGAACGGATGAAACAAATTCGTATTTTTTTTTGTTGTGTTAATTATTGTAAGAAGAAAGTTCTTACGAAAAAAGATCAAGGATCGATGGGAGGTTATGGTGAGGCCGAAGGCTGAACACACTATGCGAACGAAGTCGCGGGCGAGCTATAGTCTACATATATTATATACAAGTATAAATAATTCTCTATTTTCTTTGGTTATCAAGCGTGAACGGATGGAACAATGTAGCTAATACTTTTTTACGTGATAACATCTTATAAATCGATGAACGCCGGCTGATGAAAAGCATGATTCATTGTCACGTTACGTTATTATATTACGTTTGAGCTTAGGCCTAAGCTAAATCACTCTGCTCGTGCCTCTCCCATTTCAGAGAGGCCTAAGCGTTCGGCTTATCTTATGACGTTATCACGTAAAATTATCGTCCATAAACCGACTTTACAGACAAGCATTTTTTTGTTGTGGTAAATTTTGTCAGGAGAAGGTCCTTATGAAAAAAGTAAGAAGTCATGGCGAGGCCGAAGGCCTAGCCTACTACTCGAACGTTGTCGCCAGTTTATAATATTAGTGATATGTAACGTAGTTATATATTTATTTAGCTCGATATATCGCTTATATTGCTTTAACGCCATTGCATAATAATAACTTGAATTTTAGTGTAAGGAAGTGGCATCTTGCACAAGAATGCATTAGCACGTAAAGCAAAGTAAACTATCTGACAAAACGACTTTAACCTAAATGTTTTCCGAGAAGGGAACGAGTAAAATATTCCTTCCGCTTCCACGATGCGAATCATAAGAGGCGAGGAAACTCAACGTACTAGGCCCATTATACAAGAGGCCGTCTTGATTGGGACCACCGCAGTGCCACATAATATTTTTTCGTGAAGCAATAGTGTGCTAGCATTACTGTGTTAGCCACACTACCGTGATCTGGCAATAATAATGGCTATAATTCAGGCAACAACTAGGTGTAGCCACAATTTCTGGCCATAATTTTACAATGCCAATCAATGTGGCATATCATAATAGGCAAAGCTCTGGAAGCGGTCTCTCTTCGCATATCAAAGGCGATTACCGGGGTAATTTTAATTAAATTTCGTCTGTTCTAGGAAGACGTTACTACTTAAAACCAGGAGAGTCGCATGCGTGTATCGTCTTCTAATAACATAATAATAAAATTAAAAGGTATAAAGAAACTCCACATTGAAACAATAACTTATTACGATAATTACTTAATAATTAATCAATTTCAAGCCCATCATAGTCGTACCCGTACGATTGTGTTACAATGAGCGATTTTATCGCTCAGAGCGATCTATTCCAGGCCAACATTATGTCAATAGCAATCTGACAATCACATATGTTTTTCTCTATATTTGTTAACTAACAATGATATAAACTTTATACAATACTTATGTAATTAAAATATCAAATAACCATTTACAAAATTCGACTAAAGCCTACTGATTAAATCTAAATCTAAATAAACGCTTATCTAAATTTTTACGAAAGCTACTCGTAGTAAGCCTAGGTACTCTATCTCTTTTGCATTATTTAAAGCGTTACATTATAATATATAACGCGTTCCTTTTACCGGCGTAATTATTGCGTGAGTGGGCACACTACAGTTTGTTCAGTGTGCGACATGAACTCAAGGGTAACGCACTGCCGGCCGACACGGAGTCTCTAGTTTGTGGACCGATAAGGAGTGGTCAAATGAAATGTTGCTAGAGTTTTTGGAAGCACTCCAGTCGGAACCAAGCCTATATGGTTTGGTTTTGTTAAAATATAAAAGATTTATATGATAGTAATTCACGCGCATTATATAATGAAGCAGCTTTAACCTCCATCTTGAAAAAAATATCTTTTTACCGCCTAGTACATTTCCATATCAAAGTAAACTGTAGTGTGACCATACCACATCACGCGGTATTTTGGGCAGTAATTAAATGCCATAATTATTGCGGTAAACGGGCGCTAGGTGGTAAGTAAGTGGTGTGGCCCTAGCATTACGATGTGAACACTGTCATCATCATCAGCCAGTATCAGTCCACTGCTGGACATAGGCCTCTCCTAATGCACGCCACTGAGCCCGATCTTCGGCTTTTCTCATACAGCTGGTACCAGCCACTTTGCGTATGTCGTCGCTCCACCTAGCCGTAGGACGTCCTACACTACGTTTGCCGATTCGCGGTCTCCACTCAAGAACACGTCTACCCCAACGGTTATCGGTTCTTCGGCTAATATGACCAGCCCACTGCCACTTCAGTTTGCTAATTATTTGGGCTATGTCGGTTACCTTGGTTCTCTGTCGGATCACTTCATTTCTGACACGATCTTTCGCTCGACGTTGCTCGCTGAGCAACCTTAAATCGGTGGACCAGTCGAATCGGTGGACCAGTCGAGAACATTGTAGCAAGTGAAATTCATCATCATCATCATCATCTCAGCCGTAGGACGTCCACTGCTGATCATAGGCCTCCCCCATGATTTTCCAAAAGGACCGGTTGGAAGCGGCCTGCATCCAACGTCGTCCTGCGACCTTCATCAGGTCGTCTGTCCACCGTGTCGGTGGACGACCTACGCTGCGCTTGCCGGTCCGTGGTCTCCACTCCAGAACCTTTCGGCCCCATCGGCCATCTGTTCTGCGTGCTATGTGCCCTGCCCACTGCCACTTCAACTGGCTAATCTTATGGGCTATGTCGGTGACTTTCGTTCTTCTACGGATCTCCTCATTTCTGATTCGATCACGTAGAGAAACCCCGAGCATAGCCCTCTCCATAGCTCGTTGTGTGACTTTGAGCTTTTCTATGAGGCCCATAGTAAGAGACCACGTTTCAGTGCCATAAATCATCACTGGTAACACACATTGGTCGAAGACTCTTGTCTTGAGGCACTGAGGTATTTTTGACGAGAAGACTTCGCGAAGTTTCCGGAACGCTGCCCAGCCGAGTTGGATTCGACGATTGACCTCTTTCTCGAAGTTGGACCTGCCTAGTTTGACTGTCTGTCCCAGGTAGATGTACTCGTCAACAACTTCGAGAACTGAGTTCCCAACTGATATTGGGGTAGGTACAACATGGGCAATAGACATAATTTTCGTCTTGTCCATGTTCATCTTAAGACCTACCCGTTGGGAAACTCGATGGAGGCCTTCGAGCATTGTACTGAGGTCTTTCATGGATTCTGCCATGACTACAATATCGTCGGCAAATCGAAGGTGAGTGATGTATTCGCCGTTAATATTGATGCCAAGTCCTTGCCATTCCAGAAGCTTGAAGGCGTCTTCCAATATAGCGGTGAACAGTTTCGGAGATATAACGTCTCCCTGTCTCACGCCTCTTTGCAATGGAATTGCCTTCGAACTCTGCTCCTGTACTCGGACTGACATGTAGGCGTTTTTGTACAAACACTTCAGCACTTCAATATACCGATAGTCAATACGGCACCGCTGGAGAAACTCAAGCACTGCCCACGTCTCGATCGAATCAAAGGCTTTCTCATAGTCCACAAACGCTAGACAAAGAGGCAAGTTATACTCTTCGGTCTTCTGTATAACTTGCCGTAGCGTGTGGATGTGGTATATGGTACTATAGCCTTTTCGGAAACCAGCTTGTTCCGGAGGCTGGAATTCATAAAACCTGCGACTGAGACGTTTCGTTATGACCTTTGAAAACAGCTTATAAACATGGCTCAAAAGCGAGATGGGTCTGTAATTTTTAAGTTAAGTGTTGTCACCTTTCTTGAAGAACAGCACCACCACGCTTTTGTTCCATGCTTCTTGCGTTGAACCTTCAAGTAAGACGGTATTAAAGAGCTTCTGAAGAACTTTAAGTACCGGTGTTCCACCCGCTTTCAGAAGCTCAGATGTGATACCGTCGTCACCAGGCGCCTTGTTGTACTTAAGCTGTTTCAAGGCCATTCTAATCTCGTACAGGCTGATGTCCGGGATATCTTCGATATAATGTCGGGTCAGCTTGGCTCTTGGGTCTTTGGCCGAGCTGCTAACAGGTTTAGCGACCGAGGTGTATAGCTGTCCGTAGAAACTCTCTACCTCTCCTAATACTTCTGTTTTGGTCGACGCTACACTGCCGTCTTCTCTCTTCAGCTTCGTCAACTGGCTTTGCCCAATAGACATGTCTCTTGCAAACACTTTGGAGCCTTTTTTACGCTCTATCGTCTCTTTAATACGGTTTGTATTAAAGATCCGGATGTCGTGTCGCGAGGACTTCCATATTCGTCTATTGAGCAGCCTATATGCTTCAGCATCATGCGAAGACTGCATTTTCAGTGAGCGTCGTTCAGCCATGAGGTTGAGGGTATCGTTGGAGAGTTTCTGTGGCGTATCTGTACGGTGGGGTTTAAAGTATATGGAACCCACTGTATGGACAGTTTCTACTAACCTGTTATTGATCTCGTCCACTGAAGCGATGTTCTCAAGGCAATCGAAGCGATTGGATAGTTCAAAATGAAAGCTCTCGGGGTCTTGTATATGGGCACGAGTGGGTCAGAGCGTAGACTCGTCTTCATCAGACGAGACCTCTCCAGTTTGACATTAATATTCACCGTGCCTCTTACCATTCGGTGATCACTACCGGTTTTAACCCTGTTGATCACGGAGACATCAGTGAATATTTGCCTTTTGGTGGTCATAATGAAGTCAATCTCATTTCTCGTGGAACCATCGGGACTCAGCCAGGTCCATTTCCTGTGAGGTGGCTTCTGAAAGAAAGAGTTCATCATAAAGAGTCCCTCTTTCTCCAGGAAGTCGGCAAACCTCTGTCCCCTACGGTTCCGTTGTCCATAACCAAATTGCCCCACTTTCGACTCATCCTCGCTTCTCTTACCCAACTTCGCGTTGAAGTCCCCCATAACAACTAGAAAGTGCGTTTCAGAGGTATGTATGGCCCGACTAATGTCCTCATACATATCCACCACCTCATCATCCGGGTGCGACTTCGTCGGTGCGTATACCTGAATGACCTTCAGCGAATATCGTTTGGCTACTCTGAGTATTAGGTATACGACCCTATTGGAAACGCTATCGATCTTAACTATGTTGTTAGTAAGTTAAATTACGAAGCGAAAAAGACTCAAAATCAATGCGTCGGGGTGACTAGTGCAGTGCCATGCCACGCAAAACTACAGTATTGCTAGAGCTCTGGGTGGACTGCAAATGTCATGAGAAAGTGTAGTACTTAAAATCACTTGGCTGTCTGGTCAGTTATAAAAAAAACTTGAAATTCGCGATCGAACCCGGGCCAAAACCCAGCGTAACTGTACTTCAATATTGAAAAACAGCACGCAGCAGTGTATAATGGCAATATTCGCAGTACATAACGTGGCGGCAGAGCTCAGTCGTTCGCAATTAGTTTTTACTGCCAGTAATTAGAAAGGGCCGATTTTGCACAGCTCGCTGCCTCCACACTGTGTTCGGAAACTTTGGAACCGTCAGCTGCTAAAAATATATAATAACTTTATTGTTATTTTACATTTATTCACTTTAGCAAAATGGGTCCGTATTTTTGACTAATATCATCACATACTGTGTGGTACTTTTTAACTATTGCACTAGCAACCCTATTTTCGTTTTCCTTTTTTTATCTACACAATGGTTTCTCACCTTTAAGTTCGAAATACTTGTCGTCTTTCGTTGTTGAGTGTGGCTCAACTTTTCGTTTTTCGGAGCCATTTCATAATTTTCTTATGAACTGTCAGGTATTTCTGCCCAAATTACTAAAGGCAAAATCTCAACACCTGTTTATATATTTAATCAAGAAATAGAATACCTTGTGCTACCATCGTGAAGCGGCTGCCATATTAAGGTTATACAGAAGGTTTAGCAGAAAGCGTTAGGAAGTGGTAAACTAGCAACCAATTCTAGATTTGGGTGGCCTTTAAGGTGCATATCACGATGACGGAGGTTTTTGAAGCAGTTTATCTCTTAAGGGGCGATTTAATTAAAACTAAAAAAAAATCATATAACATTTTTAAGACTTCTAATACACATTGACGGAATTAAAACTTATTTTAACATACTAGAGTACATTAAAAAATAATTCAACAAACCACTTAATTGGACCTTTAAAGCAGTTTTTCTCTTTATTCACTAAAACACAAACACATATCATAAAATAGTAATTTTTAATACACATACATTGACGGATTATTATTTTAAATAAGTGTGCACATTTTTTTTAAATAAATTTTGTACGTTTTTACGCCATGCATTTGCTTGATTTCAAGTAAAGGAAATTGAATGTAGCCAAGCGCTGAGCTGACAGCAATTTAATAAAAACTGGAACCCGAAGAAGACTTGGTGCGTTGCACAAATCCTATATAAGCTTGCTCCATCACCTTTTTGTATACAGGCCATTACTCGTATCGGCTACGAATCGTCTGAATGTTTATCGTCTAGATTGAAAACCACTCAAAATATAACAACTATGATTTAGCTAACACGTGTATATTGTAATAGGTATTTGTTTATTTCAATCATAAAGTGGTATTTAGTTGAACTGTTTGCGGTTACAATCATCCCAATATATAAAGTGACAGTAAATGATTGTGTTGATACACAGTCTAGTCATAAAATAGAGGTCAATCTCGGAATGAGGGATAATAAGCTGAATTATAAATTCATTGCTTCATTTTGGCGTTCTAAAAGTTGTCTAAAAACGATTATAAAATCTCGTGTCTGCGCCGTATTCGAGTTCAAAGGTAAAAAACAGATTTTCACTACTTTTGTGGGACTTTAGAGATACCTTTTAGAACGCCAAATTGAAGTTAATAATTTAGATTAATATCCCCGTGTATCTTTGAGAGATTTATTTAAAGAAATCAACATATTAACTTTGCCTTCCTTATATGTATATGAAAATATAATGTATATTCATAAAAAATTACATAAATATAAGTTGAATATTGTCACTACCCTTTTAATACTAGAAATACAAATAGGATAACTATACTTAGTTTTAGTCTTGCGAAGACTATAATAAGTCATTCCTAGGAAATTGTGTGCGTTTTTACAATAAAATCCCAAAACACTTAAGAGCTCACAAAGGGCCAATTTAAGTTGACTGTAAAAAACGTTTTAATAATAAAAGCTTATTATAAAGTCCGACATTATATAGAAGACAAAGATTCTTGGAATACTCCACTTTTGGCAAGCTGTCACTCTGCCACCCATAAAATGTAATATTTGTAGTACCTGAGTAGAAACATTGTAAACATCTATATAAAAAGAATGGCCCCGAATTTCTTGCCGTTTCTTCTCGGTAGGCTCTATATATTTTGGAACGCGGAGGTAGAGTCTTTAAAGTACATTATAATAAAAATATTGACGTTCATGAGTGCGTCTTTGATGCCTAAATTGAATAAATGATTTTGACTTTGACTTTGAAATACCTCTCTTTCCGAGGTTAATCGCTAATTTGACTGGACTGGAGATTTTAAAATCACAAATAGAAGATTACTTTATCACAACACTCCAACGGGACCTCTATTTTCTCCTACAAATTTTGCACACGCGGAGACTGGCTAATATATAATCATATTTACAGGGCACTTGTCACACCGGCTGAGTTTAATAAATCTAAAATTCCTTTACAGTTTAGTTTAGTTTTATATGTTAAAAAACATAACAAGATTTGCTGCAAAGGCTACTACTATTACCACTGGTATTAAACTTCAAAATTAGCAGAACACAGGAATCGTTGCGTACATAGTTGTACCACGTTTATCAGTAAAGTGGCACATATAGCTTCATAGTTTGTAATAAAAAATAAAACTAATAAAGCAATGACTGTTTTCTGTCAGTATTATAATTATTTCCTAAAATGATACGGTCTCCTCTAAAAATTGTTGGCTCTACCAACCCAACAGGGAAGTACCAAAAAATAAAAGTTGCCCCATCGCCACATACGAATTGGAATTAGCAATACTTTGTATTGAGAAGGAAATTACATATCATTTGTAATGGAAATTATGTCTTATTGATATTGTGTATTGAGTATTATGTATACTCTTTTATTCCTTCGCTTACTCGATAAGAGAAAACAGAGTAAGTTGGAGGAAAACTGATTCGTTACTAATGAGAATGTTTTTGCAGTTCAATAGAAATAGTTCAATCAATACTCGACGTGTTCAATAAGTGATTATTCACATAAAATCAGCGTCGACGAGGGTGTAGAATAATGGATCTTATATAGAATAATGGGGTAAATCAGTTAGTAAGGATCATACAATTTTATTCGAAAAACACAACATACATATCTAACCAAGTACTTTAGAAAGCTGACCTTATAACAGGCTGCTGCCTACCTAAATCTGCCCATTCCTTGTTTATCCACAATACTTATAATCTACAGCAGTATACGATAACGGTATTATAATATTACATGCCAAGTTATTATTCTTGACTACCCACCTTGTGTCGCCGTTTGATTTTCTAGTCACCCGGAAATAATGAAACCCGAAAATAAATATATAATTAAAATATAAGTCAGGTAAGACTGTAGTAGGTTAACATTAACTTTGATGCATATTTTTTCATGAAATATTTATTTGTAAAACATGTAATTAGTTTTTTTTAAAAAATATATATATAATTTTGAGAATCGGTCTACCCAATTGAAAGTTATGAGGTAACAAACATTAAAAAACACAGTCGAATTGAGTACGTCCTCCTTTTTTTGGAAGTCGGTAGAAAAAAAACTAAACTGTATCTATTTTTGATGTAAACGAAAACGTTAATTGAAGTCTAAGTTGGTTTCAATCAAATTGAATCCATAATTAACGTGCCCCAAAACGTAGACTTTTACTTCTAACGTTTGGTGCGTGTTCTGTTAGTGAACTGCGTGTGTTAGTAAGTACATACTTAATGAAAACGTGGTCGCCAGTAACGATCCAATTTACTGTAGCGTTTTCTCAGGGCTACAAACTCTATCTAAAGTTTTGTAGATAGGTAGAACAGCCTTTACAAAGTCTTGTAGGTCACCGTACAAGCTTGGCAAAGGTACATCTATAAACATTGTTGCATTTGAGTCTGGCAGTGCAAAAATATTTTACAGAAAATGCATTCCGTGCAATCATTTACTAATAGGACGCCGTAGGTGTTTGTAAGCTAAATAATTAAAAGGGTAAGTACACTTTTACACAGAGGTATACTGTTATTCATGATACAAAGCGAGACGGTGTGGCGTGTCGGTACGTGACGTCACGGATGTAGTGCTCTACGATGCAGTAGTAGAGAATAACGATAGAAGGAAAAACTAGTAGTGTCAAATATCTGGCACCGAATCAGCGTTGTGTATCAACAGTGCAGTGCTACTGTCATTCAATTTTGGAAACTAATACAAAAAAGTTGTATACATTCAGGAGTGCTTTTACTCGTCGCATTTTGCCTATACAGCTAATATTGTTAGTGTTGAAACTGTGTTAGCTGTAGATTATTGGGTAGGTTTTGAAGTTTATAGTTTTACAGTCACTGTGTAATGTGATCTAAAAAACTATACCTCCTTACTATTTTAAGTGTATTTATACTATAAATCGAAGGCAGTAAAGGTAGCCTAGTTTAGTTACTGTCAAAATACATGTACTCTGAGTACGTGCCGGCTCCTTCCACACGCTACTTGATATTCGTGCTCTTACCCCACCACATTTCACTCGGTGCCGGCTGCTCTTTGGATCTTGAACTTTGTTATTCGGCGTACTCTTTTCCTACAGTGGCAATATTCTTCAGCTATGCAGAAATATATTTATTAATTTAATTTCTTTGCCGCCAATCGTCGCTACATGTGGGTTATATAGAAAAGAAAACAAAAAATACACTACATTTTTTATGGCCAACTAACAAATAACTAAAAGTTAATCTTTTAATTATAAAGTAAATTCAGTTTAGTAATTAGTTATTTGTGTGGGTAATGACCTTAATCTATTTTTTATAGATGTATACCGATGTATCTATTAAAAATGTTATCGTTTAGATATAATTACAATTCATCGAGTAAATTTCAGTTGTGCCTACAATTGTCTCTTCCATCCAAGTTAATTCACAAACATTTTAAGGTACTACCTTCTGTAACTTTTTGACTAAGATACTTGATATCAAGGCATACTGGTTTTGTATTATAAGACTGAAAATACATAATTTTAGCTAATATTAATGTCTTTAGTACTTGTCCAGTTAACATTCGCTAACGCTTCGTTCACAATTTGTTCACAAGATTCTTTGTATATATATAAGCATATAGCATATAGCAAGCAACACTTTATGTATAGTATAAAAATAATAAATAGTGATCACCGCTCTTCCCTGAAGGGAATTAAGCAATTTCAAAGTTTTACTCGATTTAACTAACTTCCGGAGGGTTAAGTTTCGTAGACATTGAAATGATTCTGAGATCATATAAAAATAAAAAATCCACTGTGGCGAATCAGCGCGAACATACAAGGACCGCTCTTGCAGACATAGTCAACAGCTTGAAGCTGCCATTTAATAACTGCTCAACAATCACAATTTCAATTCAGATTTCAGAGGCGGGACTCGCGCGCGACTTGGAATGAAGAGCGCGGGTGGAGGTAAGTGCGCGAGAGCAGTTGACAGCTCGAGCAGTCAGTGTATGCCTGACGACGGCTTGACCGCCAACCGCCCGAAGCATTTGTAATTGCTCGCGCGGTTTCGTATATGTGTGTACGTAGAAGACTGTAGTTCACTATGCAGTCGCAGCTTGAAGCCGTACCTACATGCTGACTGCTTCAAGCTGCTCGTGTATGTGGGGCCACATCTACCGTTTTGCAAAATGTAGCCTTATTTGAGTGGACTATACAGTCCATGATTTTGTTTATTTTTTTAGGTCGATAGCACTTGGAGGATTTTAGGCTAGATGACGATTTACATAACACGAATATCATATGTTTTTATTGCCTTTGTGAGCATGTGGGTTTGATAAAATTGACAATGACACTATTTAAGACAAATCTACTTGCTAAAGCCATGCAAAGTAAAATATGTAAATTTAATTCGAGTCCTGGCCTCATCACAGGCAAGGAAACAATTACAGATTCCCCTTCTGTGACATAATTTTTCAAAAACTGGTGTTTTGGCCCGTTTCGAAACACATCACATCCCATCAACACAATTTTGACATAATCTGTGTCATGTCCATGTTCATCTTAAGGCCTTTGTTGGATATAGGACATAGGAGATAAAATCAGATTGTTTAGAAGTACTCTATATTGCAAGTACTTTAGTGGTTTCACAATTGAAACTATCATGTATTATATATTATATATTGAACATAAAAACAAAAGAGCCACCCTTCACTTTTGCTTTACAATCTATTCGACAGCTATTAAATATTGAGGTATTAAATGAAGTACACGTTTCTAATGATTTGTTTCCCAACTGGCGATAATTAATGCAATTTGATGTTGCCTACGCTAGCAGCGCTGAAAACAGAACATGTAAACAAAGCTCGCCTGGAGTTGCCAGTTAACCCCAATTTTGCCGACCGCATCCTAGCGTTCTGATTTTTTTAGTTTCAACTTGATCTGTGTTGCCGCTGCTGACTCGACTCGCTATGAATTTAAAACTGAGATAAATTCTGACCAGTTATGCTGCGGTTTTGAGCTTGGTTGCTCAACAAACTGTACTTAATTTGCAACTTGTATGTATGTGTGATTTTAACTTGGCTTATGGCTGACACTATAATTTTTTTTAAATGGAAGCATATAGGGTATAGTGAATGAATAATTCATTTATGTGTTAGGCATATAACGTAGGTAAAAATTTATAAAAAATCAATAAAGCGTTGGATGCAAGAAAAGACATCCTAATATCACGATATAATAAATAATTTTGAATGGCGTGACTAGAAAAACAACCAAAATAGGGTTTTAAAGCAAATGTTGTTCTGGAAATCAGGATCTACTAAAAATAAATTTAGGACGTAGGCGCATATTATGAGATAAAATTATAGGTGTAGTTTGTCGTAGTAGTAAGTTTGAATTAAAAGTTAAAAATGTTAACACAGCAAATATCAAGTCAAGCTAGCTATGCTAATGCTAAGCTATAATTAAAGTAGGTCTCCAAAACTTGGCAGTCTACTAAAACGCCCACCATTAAATAAGTGAATATTGCAAATAGGAACGTAGGTGAGAAATATCCAGCCGTCAGGTGGCAACATTCACACCGTGTTACATGTAATTAGCGAGGCAAATGGGGCATCCGTGGTTTTCGACTTTATGACATGTTGCCATACGTCACCTTTTGATGTACTCCCTGTTACTAGGGTGATTTATTGCCGTCCTTTTTCCCCTTTGAAAACTTCACACAAGTACAATGAGTTGAAATGTATTGTAACATCGCCCTGTGTTTGAACGATTGCTATACTTTCCTTTTTTTGTGAGTTGTATAATTTATATCTATCTAGAATATGAAAATGAACCCCTATTTTTCCTGATCATAATAGAATTATCTCTACAAAGTCAAATTAGTACCTTACTGAAAGTTGCCAGTAAACAGAGCCTTTTTAATTGAACCGGTTAATACAGTTTTATTTGGTAAGTACAAACAGGTGTTTTGCCGCTGAAAAACCAAATACATTTTTGAAATTAATGAATATGTATGTACGTCCTTAATTAATCCTTCCTATACCGTAATAATTAAAACAAAAGATTTATGAATGAAACTGACGTATATTTACGTCTCTGGTATGCAAAGAGTTAAACAAACATTTATTATTATAAAATTATTCATAATTCACAATAATTTGTCATAAAATATGAAAATATTTATATTTTTAATTTTAATATAGGCTGTATGTTCATACTTACCTTGCATTTGGCGCGTGAAAAAAGAACTTGCGCGCCATTTCCTATCATTTTCTACCGATTTCCAAAAGAGGAAGAGGTTCTCAAGTAGACTCGTATATTTTTTTATGTAATATCTCGCATAACTTTTTACACTGTAGTCCGATTTCGATCATTCTTTTTTTGTTTGATATAGTGTACGTCCATGGTTATCCCAATAAAATTACTTCAAATTCGGTCAGGTATTTTTTGAGTTCCAATCCAATAACTAAAAAGTGTTTTGCCTACCATGATGATATTTTACTATCAAAGGTCACTAAAAAGGATGAAAACAAAATGTTTACCGCAAATTTATAAAATTTCTCAAATTTAGAAAAGCTTATATCTACTGGGCTTTTATCAGATCATGACATTTCATTGAACAGTTACAAGTAAAATCTAAAAACCTCTAAGTGTCAATATTTTGCTTTCTCGAGTTTTCATGGGGGTAAATTCATATATGTTCTTTTCTTTCTTTTCTAGTAAGCCCACCAAACTTTCTTTTTCTTCCTTTTTTTGGTCGACCTGATAATACTTGTTCTGTTTCAGACTTTTTTTGTAGCTGGAAAATACTTTCTGCCTGACTTCCAGTCACTGGTCGTGTACCATTACATATCATCAAAAATATATCCCTATTATTCGTAGGCCTCAGTTTTCCGTTGTCATGTATTTCAAAAGTAGATACTGATTTAGAAATAAGAGGACTACATCAGCTTATAATTTCATCAGTCGATTTGCGTGCTTGATAGACTTCTGCGTGTGTTGTGAGCAACGGAGTCGATTTATCTGTAGGTCTACCATGAGTTTACAACATTGACACCAAGCGATGCTCGCTATCGACGGCCGCAAAAAAATGTATGAAAAAAAGAACAGTGCCATCTCGCGGTCAATTGTAGAATTAAAATTGACGGCGAGAGCGCCAATTACAAGCTTAATAGGTAGGCGAGATCGAGTATTGACTATAGATGACATTTATGTTGCCTCATGGTAGAGCTACAGAATCGTTGTCGCTGGAGGGAGAATCATTCTCTATGTATTCCGGGTTCTGGAATGAGTCGTCACATAATAATACTTTATGTTAAGTTATCATCTATGTTGCAATTATAATTTGTTGGTGAGACAGGTATATCGGTATCATTAGGTATTAATAATATATTATTATGAAACACTCTTTTTTTCGATCAGAATCTATGGAGTTAGTAAAAATATGAAACAGTTTGGTCGTCTTTGGTGATATTAAAAACAAAGGCGAATGAAAGCAGAGAGGTAGAGAAAGTGGCAAGTCATTGTTGTAATGTAACACCCACCGCTGCATCTTAATGTTACTGCATAGCATACCCATATAGGTATATATATAGAGTCCATAGTCATATTGTAAGCGTACACAATTACACGTCAATATAATATTATACGTTAGAAGTAAGCATGATTATGGTGACGAACAAAGACCTTACACTTACTAACTGTAAGGTCTTTGGTGACGAACGAATGGTGTGTGAGAGAAAGGTACGATGAATGAGCGAGAAAGAGCACTTGAAAGAAAGATGGTGAGTAGGTATGTGACAAAACTGTGTGAAGACGGAGAGTAATTTTTTTAAGAGAAAATTAGTATAGCGGTCCTGCGGTGTAAAATAAAAGGAATATATAAGGGGATAGGAATATATAATAGGGGATATAAAGAAGAGAAGATACGTAAGACGTTTTTATTTACGACGGCTCGCCTAGCTTCCTACATTTTGGGGGCTCGTCCGGGATCCACGTGGGCACGTGCGTTTGCAAGGCGGTGGCGTGGCGTGTATATTAAGATACGACGAAATACGATGACAATATTTCCAAAGGACGCTGACACAATCCTTCTCAAACGAAGAAAACTCAAGTCGCAAGAAAATACGACGACATACGAAGTTCAACATTCAAGACGCAAACATGAAACGACGCGAAGACGGTACAGTAGCGGAGAAAATGGCGGACAAAACAGACAAAGATAAAGACGGCAGAACTTTCGCCTACTCGTCGATACTGAATGTCGATACTGAATGAACTTAAGATCCGAACTCGTCTCTCGACTAGATGTATGCGTAGGGTTCTCAATTACTTTGGTCACGTGGCACGGCGGAAGCCGGACAATTTAGAAAAGCTGATAGTGGTCGGCCACGTGGAAAGAAAGAGAAGTAGAGGAAGATCACCCACCCGATGGACCGATACTATAAAACAGGCGTGTAAATCCACCATTCACATACATCCAACTTTCTCAAAACAGAGAAGCCTGGAAGATCTTAGTGGGAAAAACCACTTGTGATGACCACGACCCTCAGCCATGAGCCAACGACGTAGAAAAAAACTTTCGCCTACATGGAGACTACAAAATTTAGCGGCGGCGACGGCCAGATTTATTCATCTGCTAAGTGGGCGCAAGATTTAGAAGATAATGCCGAAATATTTGGGTGGACACCCCAGCAACAGTTAATTATCGCCCGCAGATACTTAAAAGGCACGGCAGAGTTATGGCTTAGAACGTAAAAAGTGCACAAAACACGATGAATTGAAAGCGGTAGTGCTTAGAGAATTTCCTGAAACAATCAACAGCAAGGAAATGCACGAATTGATGTCGGCACGGAAATAGCGTTATGACGAAACCTGTTATCAATACATGCTGACAATGAAAGAGATGGGAAAACGTGCTAAGTTCCCAGACTACGTAGCTATTCAATACATCATAGATGGAACTCGAGACCTGGAAACTAATAATTTTGTACGGCGCTACAACGTATCCGTCATTAAAGGAGAAATTGGTTTTGTATGAAACTATCAAGATGAAGGCGGGCAAACAAGAAGCTGAAAAACCTAGAAAGCAGATAGCATCATCATCATCGGTACATCGGCAGTGCTGTTTGAGCTGTGGCGATCTGACCCATAAGGCAAAATTTTGCCCGAACGGAATAAAACGCTTCAAATGCAACAAATATGGCCATACGGGGCAAAATTGCAGAAGCTTAGATAAAGTAATCTCAGGAAAAACTGACAACGAAGCTACTATTTCGGTAATTATGATAAATGTTTTGTAACAAGAATGTACGTATAAAAAATATATTTTAGTGAAGGATGTTAGGAAGTAGGTAACATATCTGAGGGCAAATATGTTGGAAGGATTTCCGAATGCAGGAATGGAACGTTAGAAGTAAGCATGATGATGGTGACGAACGAATGGTGTGTGAGAGAAAGGGACGATGAATGAGCGAGAGACACTTGATAGATAGATGGCGAGTATGTGACTAAACTGTATGAAGACGGAGAGTATTTTTAAGAGAAAATTAGTAGCAGCGGTCCAGCGGTGTAAAATAAAATGAAGAATAGGAGAAATAAAGAAGAGAAGATACGTAAGACGGTTTTATTTACGACGGCACCTCTAGCTTCCTAGGGATACGGTAATTACTGATTTTAATGGGTCAGATTTCAATTAGGGGTCGAATTTCACAAAATCCCTTCTTAGTGAGGACATAGGTCCAAAAAAGAACCCCCATGCAAAATTTTAAACTTTTAGAACTCGCAGTAACGAAGTTTCATACAAACTATCAACCCCAAAAAAACCCTTAGGGGTTGAATTTCATAAAATCCCGTCTTAGTGAGCACCTACGTCCTAAAAAGAACCCGCATGCAAAATTTGAAACTCCTAGCACTTGTAGTTTCTGAGATTTCGCGATGAGTGAGTGACATTTCGCTTTTATATATATAATATATATAGAAGATATACTATACTATACATATACTTGCTGTAACTATATATTTTTTGTTGTGTTAATTATTGAAGAAGGTTCTTATGAAAGAAAAACTAAGAAAAGATGAGAGGTAAATATGGCGAGGCCAAAGGCCGAGCCTACTACGCGAACGAAGTCGCGGGTAGTACTTAATAGTTATATACCAATCATTTCAGTTGTAGGAATTGCAAAATTCTGCAGGTCTCCGACTGCTTCTCATGGGAAACATTCAACAATCGATCTGATGTGAAAGGCTAACAAACGATGCCTAATATTTCACAAAAATAAGTTCTAAAACGACCTACATTAGGTTACACATCGTTTCCACACTGTATCGATCAAATACTTCGTCACTAACAAAATAAGTTTCCGCGCTCTCTCGAAGATAGCTGTAACAAAGTTATAGATGTCAAAGAGCCCTAAATCAGCCCCAAACGCTCCGGATTGTTCTTGTCTCAGCAAGCAAATAAAGATTTACGAACTCGGAACTGTTTGACTTAAACGCCTCTAAATTTAGTAGGAGCAATCTCCCTCGCGTACGATTCGTTATGTAAAGAGGCCAGGCGTTCCTATAACAGCCGCTACAAGATAGGAGGACTTATAAAATATTCAACAAGATCTCGATTCAGTTTTTTAGTGTTGACCCTTTTTTACCACGCTGACTATTAATGCGGTTGTTTTTCGCCATGGGCGTCGCAGTGGTCGACATATGATGTTTTCTTGACTCATGAAACTTTAATTTCGCATCGTTCAGGTGCCGTTTCTACAACATACACAAAACAGGGCGTAAGCGGGCTGAACAAAACGTTGTCCGTACAAATTCATAGCCACAGGATTCGCCCTATTTATATCTACCCATATAGCTCATAATATAAAGGCCTTACATTATTTATATTATATAATTTGATTGATGATATATATTTATAGGCTATGAGTCATAGCATACCTATTAATATTATGCTAGAGATTTTGTGCGTGACATTGACATACTCGTATGTTTTGCTTCATTCAGCAACTTCAACCACAGAATAAATTATAGTAACTTCAACTCCCGAATAGTTCTCGTCCGAATAAGCTCTAAAGCTGGGGCTAAATAAGCTTGCTTTTTAACTTTAGCGCTATAACTTACCAACTAGCATTCTAGATGTTCACGGCTTTCATCGAAAAAGGAAGACAATTTTATAAATGAAACACGTAGGGTCAGATTACAGAATAGACTCTTATTATAAATATAATAAGTATTTTCTATATTCTGAGCACGTAGGTAACCATTATTTGGGTATGCGTTGCCGTTTGCGATTGCATAATAGGTAAATAATCACCAATAAAAGAGCAGCAGCATCTTTCCAAAACTATTATAATAACTTAAATTGAGGCAAGCCAAGCGTTTTAATTACTACAATACAATGATAACGTATGTGTTGCGCAAGTGATATCAATGTGGTAATTTATTATCATTTTGTGTCACTAGCACTAAAATGACAATTTATTATTATTGCACTGTGGTAACACCAAAGATAATTATAATATGAACACGAATAACTTTTTACGAATACACGAATAACTTTTTACAGAGTGGTCCGATTTAGTTTATTTTTATTTGGTAGTTTATACTTCTGAGGTGGTCCCATTTAATTTTTTGTTTTTGGACAACATCCACACAAAGGTCTTCAGGTCCCAAACTGGGCAGAGCCTGTACTATGGTAACCTGATGACTGATATACATATACACACCCAGACACAGATCTAACAGACATGTTCATGCACACAAATGTTTGACTTGTCCGGGGATCGAACCCTGGACCAGCAGCCCAGAAGGCAGGGGTGCAACCAACTGCGCCAACTGCCCTGTCAAATATGGTAACACGGTATTTTTGGGCAACAATAGCTATCGATGATTTTGTTCCATTTTCCTAGATTTGTGTTCTTCGAGTTTGAATAGTAGTGTTAAGTAATTAACCGTTACGTGTTTGAAAAATTGCGCACAGTTGGAAACTCAAATACAGAATCTTTCTGTATTATGAGGTCGGAAAAGTTTACAAAATAAAGCAGGGAGCAAGCAAGAACAATTCCAACAGAGTATCTTTTAATGGAAATTACCTGGAAACGATAGCTTTGAGTTCAGAAGTGGCCAGAAGAAGTAGTGGATGGTGGAGAACCTCGTAGGGGCAAAGCTTAAGGCTCTGTATACGTCAATCCTAACATTACCAAACTATTCAGGGTCATATGCGCAGGGCGACTCTAACAGACAAGTGGGTTCTCCGGTCACCAGATAGTACACTCAGATGAACTAAGATTTTGTCAGAGATTGCACAGAATTACGCAAGGCACAGAAAATGACAGCCTGGCCACAGTAAAATGTGTTCGGACTGGAGGCATAGCCAACTGCGAGGGGGTCTGACTGGGTATTCCCTCCAGATCCCCACACCCCCATTGTCGAGGGCAAAGGAAGCCATTTGTCATAGCTAAAGGCAAAGTGAGGGTAGCGGGTGCATGTCAGATTTCCCAATATCTTTCACTGATATTATATTGCGTTATTTGTCGCTCAACGTAAATCTATATCTATTAGGGTTCAGGCGTGACTGACATTACCAGAACAGATAAATAGCATGGTGCAATGTTTCCAGTGTAATTACAGAGCAAGAGATTTACTTAACATCTTATATCTCAGGGTGACGATCGCAGTGCATTGCCAGTCAGAGTTTTGAACCCTTGCTGCCCGTAAAAAGTGGACAAAAGAAAAGATATTCCCTAGTTTAAACCATGGTTCAAGGGAATTTCATATAAGAAATTTGCTTAAACATTGGTTTAAATAACACAAAACACCAGGCGAGCAGCTTACTCGTCTCGTCATAACGACATAAAAAGTCTGTCATTAAGAATTAAGTACCCTAACGGCCGTTTTCAATATTCTATCTATCCATAGTTTTCCTTACTACCGATAGAAATTTGACATATCATCCATTCAAATAGTGTCAAATATCTATCTCTAGTAAGGTAAACCGACGATAGATAGGTTATTGAAAACGGCCGTAAATGTACACGAAGTCACGGTTAGATCTAAATCTTAGAAATGAAGCCTACACTAGTGCTACGTTAAGGCGCGCTCGTATCCTGATAATAGTAAAAAGCAGAATCTTTAAACACCTAGTGTAATGAAAATGATCCATTATATACTATGAAAAAAATACTTAAGTTAGAAAAGGAATAGAAAATGAGTAATAACCGATTAGAATACATAAATATAACTCGCTTTCTGCAGAAAAAATCCTGAATAGGTCCACAAAAATAATGTTTCATGTCCAAACTCTCAGAATTTTCAGCGATAACACTTAATTTTTTTTATAACACATAGCCAACATATAGTTCTAAAATAGTAACGAGCAGTTTTTTCAATTGTGTCACTATATATCGAAAAATATAAAGAAAACGTATAAAATTAACGCATTTTCGCATTACATCGTCTAATCTAACAAGCGATTTTCAACCTTACGTAAAGCACCGTATATTATTTTAAAATTGGGATTGGACCGCGCCTTAAGCAAAAACATTGTCAACAGTCGCGGGCATTGCGAATACCTACCTACATAATTCGCGCAAGGCCCACGATTAAAATACGCATGTGGACGTCCACACCGTGACACGTGTACAGCCCGAATTTGAACATGAATTTATGAAGTACCGACTTAGTTAAGCAATGCATTATATGACATAGCTATATTGAGTATAATCACTACATAATTATAATAAAACTGTAGAGGTCGAACTTCTGTACAATGAAAATCAAATGCTAAAAACCCAGTCAGGGGGAGGTAAGGACTATGAATGTATGGATGTAATGGAATTATATTTTTTTTTAATTTTTGTATCTCAGTTTGTCTGTTTGTCTGTCTGTTTGTACGGGCTAATCTCCGAAACTACTGGACCAATTAAAATGAAATGTTGTATGGTAGTAGCTTATATCCCTGGTCAACATATAGGATACATTTGAACCCGGTAAAATAAAGAGTTCCCGTGGGATAGGTAAAAAACTGTAATTAACCGTATCCCGCGAAGTCACGCGAGCGAAGCCGTGGGCGGGTCAGCTAGTATATACTTATAGTAACATTCGGAGGATCTTACTTCCTTTTAGAACTAACTAATCAAACAAAAAGCTAAGCTTAGGTACATGCTAGTGGCTAACATAAATGTCACATGATATATATTAGCACTCGTGTCAAGATCCAGAGAGGAAATCGGATAAGTTTGTACGGAGAAGACGACATAATACGTATTAACTAGATACTAAGCTGTGGATATCTTCTCTAATGGTATATAACGAACCTATATCTACTTAATAAATTCTATAATTGCTTTAGATTTTGGGTGCGTTAATATCATAATATTGTTGTAGTTACCAATAACCTTAGTCTCCTCTCTGGCCAATTCGTCGTACCTTTAAATGATTGCATAGTCATTTAAAGGTAGGTATACCATCACTAGATACACCGTACTATAAACATAATTACAAAGGTTTTTGTTATACAAGTTACAAAAACAGAAACTATCGTTACATACCCAGTCAGCATTGAGTAAATATAGGTGAACGAAAAATAAGAGTAAATATTATGTTAAAAAAAAGAGTCATTTATTGAAATTTTATACCTAACCTTAAGAGCAAGTAAGCCCAGATAAACCTAGATTTACTCATCCTTTTGGCGTAACAGATACACGTCACAATAATATTATTCACACGTGTTCTGTTTTAATCCACTGACACATTTTTATAAGAAGTGAGGCGATGAAATGCCTGTGATTTTACCGAGAAATAATCAAAAGGAATGAGAGCACGGTACTTCTTTCATGTGGCAACAATTTTGAGAAGCATCTGGAATATGTCTTTCGCATGTCGAAGCGACTGAAATGATTCGATATCCGCGGGATCACCGATATAGCCTGAGCGCACAAGGCCAGACAGTATCTGGTAAAATGTTGCTGGTGCTAACCGCGGATAACAATATTCGCAGGTACTATTTATTAAAAATACTTGTATAGGACACATGCTTTGAGTTACAATCCAGGACAGATCAAAATTATTCTGTGATCATTCCGGATCATCCATGTATTTCTCTATGGTTGTAATTTGTTTTGTGTACATAATTAATAAAAAATTGGTAGGATTATTTTGCCCGAGTCCGTCTAGGTTTTCACAGTGCCAGGTTTTCTGCCTCCAATAATAGTAAACAAGAATTGCTTTGTTTATGTTTGAAGTTAAATACAAGTAACGCAGCGCTCTATTATGTCTTCAAGGAATGATCGTGAAAACAATACAATTTTGCGATAATTTCTTGAAGATATCGTAACGCCCGCGCCGTGCGTAACTTATTTAATGGTCATAGCGCAGTGCCGTAGCACAAACAAGTTGCGAAAAAGTATACGTATCGTAAACATCAACGCGTCACGTTTCAGCGTACGAGCTATGAGTTATCTGTGTTACAGTTGCCCTAGATACATGACATTTTTTGCTGTTTCACGTCAACGACACGTTACGTTACACTTATGCAGTTATTCGTGCTAGGCACACTGGGCGAATAGAACTGAACGAACTTGTATCGAGGAACAGCAGGCCTAGACAAAAGATGTTTCTGTTAGGTACCTATCGTTAACGCCAAACGACAACTTCAAAATGTATGGCGTTGACATTACCTGTGGAAAAGTCACGTGACGTCGCGTTAGCGCGAACGAACTTAGTTTCGTAGACACATTTTTGTACAGACAAGCGTGTGCGGAAATACGCCTGTTTGAATGTTGTCTTTGAACTTTACGTTAAAGTTTACAGATAACGCTACAACTGTCAGAAGCAAGCTTCACGCTTATAGATACGATTATTTAACCGTTTTGTCGATAATTACGATAATAAGCAGACATTGTTCCAATTTTGTAATGTAATAGTAAAAATAGACGAACCGATGATATTACACCCGGCTGTTGCGAGGTATATGTATTTATGGTTTAATATTTTTGATGATGTATGTTCAACAATTTAAAAGTAAAATCGTAGTATTTCAATACATTCGTGAGATAAATAAATAACATATTTGAACTTACGTAAAAACAGTATTCGTAGCTACCTCTTCTAAACATTTCTAGTAGTTGTTGGTACTGTTTACCTGACAGTAATGTACCATAATATCCATCGAGCATTTATAAACATGTAGGTATTTAAACACTCACTTTTCGCCAGTTATGTTCTTCGTATTTCTGTTCTAACCAATGTAATGAGGGCGAGTCTATTGCCAATCCATCCATTAGGTAGCTTTTACGACATTCATGTGGGAGGGTGTGGAACAGTACAGTTCTTGGGAACTATAACTACTAACTACTCGTCTACTACTACTTACTCAATGGTACTAGTAGCTAATGCATACTTTATTATAACAAACAACTAGAATATCTATAATGATATCAGTAATCTAATAAAATAATTGTTAATAACGAAGTACTTTGTATTAAATGTTAGTAAACAACCAACCTTGATCCCAAACTAAGAGTACCATTGTGTCATGGGTACTCTATAGTATCCTTCTCTTCTTTCTCTTTTGATTATATTTTTATACAATAACTTTTAAAAAAATATAAAAAACTTAAACTTAAAGCGTAGCATTGCCATCCAGCGTGGCAATGCCGCCATCGTTTTGGCCCCTTTTCCCCCCACCATGGGGCTAATAGATTAGTTTTTATTATTTTTTAATACCTTGTAAATAAAACTATAAAACTTGAGTTATATCTAATTATATAACTCAAATTAATTACCGATTAACAAGAATTTTGTATCAAATTCGGTAGTTACGTCTCATTTCCAAGAAAGATAGATAGATAGATAGATAATTCTTTATTGTTACACCACTTAATATACAAAAATAACATAAAAGTAAAAGAAAGCTTAAAATAAAGTGTTACAATGGGCGGCCTTATCACTAATAGTGATCTCTTCCAGGCAACCTTAGGATGGAGAGGAAATACAGGAATAACAAGACGGGGCGTAATATAAAGATAAAGGTACAATAAAATCAAGACAATAATACATTACTAAATCAAATATTGATTGACGACTGTTGCTCGTACATTGAGGTCACATGAAAATATTAATATAGAACAAAGATATCAATTGTGAATCTATAGTCGGTAGCTGTCTTTTCTCACATCCTCGCCTACTTTCAAAGACATCAAAATGTCGTCGGCAATATGCTGCAGCCATTTCAATCCAATCTATTGCACATCCGATCCGACGCCATTACACTGATTAGAACCAGACGGAATTTCAAGATATTTTGTATCGGAGCCAACAAAATTCATGTCAAACTTGAGCAGTAAAGTAGAGAGTTAATATTGGGCAAATGCATACATTGTGGCTTATTTGTATGAAGCTTTTACATTGCTTTGGCTGGTGCCATGTGCGCCCACCAAAGTTTTACAATAAAAGTTTTATGTTGCTCTTCAGACATTTTACTTCCTTCCTAACAAACTTCCTAACGAATGGGGACGTCTCTGGAAATAGTTATGAAATAATACACGAATGCTCTTCAGTATTTACTTATGATCTCAATTTTCGAGTTATGATATACAATACCCAGGTAGCAAAGGTACCTTAGAAGTTTATTTTCTACCGACTTCCTAAAAAAGGAGGAGGTACTCAATTCGACTGTATGTTTTTTTAATGTTTATTACCTCATAACTTTCGACTGGGTGAACCGATTCTCAAAATTATTTTTTTGATTGAAAGTGCTTCCCGTGTAGACCCATCAAAATTCAGTACAGTAGTTTTTGAGATACACTCCAATTACTGTATAACAAATTGTACTTGTATAAGGTAAGATGTCCCAAACACCAGTCATTTCACATTATTACATATTCTATTTTTTTCGATGACATCGAATGGCCTCTCAATGTGATGCTAAATGGTCTAGTCTAGAGGAAAAGCTAATTGATTAAAAATATAGTCCTAACATATTGGAACGTTACAACTAAACCTGTCTGGGCTTTCGCGTAAAAATTGATATCACTGATAAATACTACCGCGGTAGTCAGGGTCAGTCTTTCTCAATTACTTAATTCTTAAGGATATTGTGTGGAATACTTTTACCGATTTTTTTACGATAAGAGACAAGATGGGTAAGTAGTTTGTATTAAAGTAAAAATAAAATAAGCACCACTCTAGCCATGACGTAGTGTCTTACATAACCTTGCAGTAATGTTTGCACACTACTGCTTTCACGCAGAATATATGGCACTACGGGGTATAAATCAGTACACATGTTCACGGAGAATCTTGTCATCGCGATGTAAGATTGAAGAGATCCTTTAGTAATCTAGTTTACTTGGAAATCTACGACGGTCAAATGTTAAACAGATGGTTAAACATACGTTGCTTTTTAAGACGCGGTCCAACCCCAATTTTAAAATAATTTACGATGCTGTACGTAAGGTTGAAAATCACTTGTTAGATTGGACGATGTTTGCGAAAATGCGTTAATTTTGTACGTTTTCATTATATTTTTCGATATATACTAACACAATTGAAAAAACTGCTGGTTATAACTTTAGTTCTATACGTTGGCTATGTATTACCTAAAAAATATAGTGATATCGCTGAAAATTCTGAGAGTTTGGACGTGAAAGTTTATTTTTGTGGACATATTCAGGATTTTTTTCTGCTGACAGATAGTTATATTTATGAATTCTATTCGGTTATTACTCTTTTCCTATTCCTTTTCTAACCTTTGTATTTTTTCATAATATACTATCGATCTGTTTCGTTACACTAGATGTTAAAACATTTTGCTTTTTACTATTATCAGGGTACGAGCGCGCCTTAAGTTGTGTTGCTAAAACATGAACAAAGTAAAGGATAATATAACAAAAGTATATCTTCTTCTAACTTCTGAACTGGGTGGCCCCATTCAATAACAAATTACAATATCCGAGCACAAAAATTTCATATCATAACACAAATATTTGCACGGCCAGGGATCGATCCTGGGGTTCCGCGATTCGAAGCCAGGATCAGTAAAAATATTTTTTGACGAGGTGTAATGCTGTGGTATTTCCCTTCCGCTATGAGGGTGATGGTATGAATAATAGAGTATGTTATAATATTATTTCATATGACATCATATCTCATTTCATAAATCCGTATTTGTATTAAAAAAAATTTTGATTGGGAGGAGAGAGGATTAATTCCTGAGAGTAAAGATTCAAAAATTGCCTGCCCCAACGTCTTTTGTGTCATTCCATCATTTTATTTATAATTTTTTAAATTTCCCATATTGCTGGTCAGTATCAAAACAGTTTTTAAAATAAAATACAAATAAGGATTTATGAAATGATATATGATGTCATATGAAATTATATTACAATCTGTTGAATGAAAACCCACCAAAAACCCCATGTGCAGTCCAAAGAGGGGCGAGATGAGGTCGCGCTCATATTCAGCATATCGCTTGCTACAGCGGTTGGCCCGGATTGGTTTTAACCGGTTAAAAGGATCGCTACCAACTGAACCAACTTAGCCGTCAAATGAAAATGAGGTGCATGACAGTACTCTTAATTTTGAATATTGTAATTTGTGTCCGTTGCTGCTTTAGCTCTCGTGATTTAGCTTTAGGCTTCAGACTAGACTGACTGTGACCTAGACTGTGTTTAAAGGAGATCTTTTTTATTTTTGTGCATCGTGTGATTAGTCTGAATCCGAATCGAATTTGGACAGTATCTGTAGGCCATACCGGTATTTATAACACAGTTGCAGGCAAGCTATATAGTAATAAAACAAAGTACTAGGTATACATACTTACTTAATATTTACATACTACGTATGAGAGTTATCTTTATTCGATGCCTTGAAAATGATGATGAACATAGGTTAGACACCTTTCAATAATGCTTTAAAAAGCGTCTGACATAGGCCGATTTCGATTTGTAATACACGATCTTCCAGCCCCTTTCTCCATTGTTGCTATTCCCAACAATTAATTCGGCTTCAATTCAATGGCTTTGTTTCAAAATGAAACGACACCTCCAAACTCGAATTACAGATCAGTATAGCTTTGTGCTAACATTGTACTGTAATGGCTTTTATTGATCGGGCGTTTGGATATCATGAACAAAGATTATTGTGTAATTTCTTGGCTATTGAAACTGAGAGATATCGAACTTTTCTATGCACACAGAACACTGGTATTTACACTATGGTAAGTATTATTTTATAAACCATAATAAGTAAGTATTATTTTAAAGTAGGTCTATTGCGCATAGGTAAACTTTCATCATAGACTTTGATAAAATCATAGTAAACTTTAACCATTTGAAACACTTATTAATTATTTACGATCTTTCTTATAAACGCTGCTTAAATTTATTAATAATATGTGATCTACTATCATTTTCACACAATAATTTTGTTGTGCACTGCACTAAATGACGTAATTTAAAGTAAATCACCAAATAAAGGAGCTTTACGCAATATTTCACTCGTATCGCCAGTTATTTTATCACTGAGAGTTCTTATATCTTATACCAAACGATGAAATCAATCTATTATTTGTGTGAACATATTATATGTACACTATTTCGACTGTATATACTTCGGCTGTACAAACATAGGTAAAAGAAATAATATTTCTGCACATTTAATATAAAATTTTGAAAAAATATTATAGTTATTTTATCGTATAGTAATTCGAATGTAATAGAATATATATACGTTGGCAGTTCATTCTCTCCATATAAGTACATTATGTATTATTTTTTTACGAGATACGGGTATCATTCGCGTAAAGTCAGTAGGTACTGTAACACCGTAAAATCGTTATATAATTTGGCCTTCGTTTGGAATCACCTATACCTAATGTGTTGCCATTAATATATAGGGTATTTGGTAGAGGGACCGACAAACCAAATGAGCGTGTTCGGGGGACCACTTGGAGAATACAAGTTGGCCAAAAAAAATCCCCGACCCTCCAATATGTTTAACTATTTACCACCATAACATTTGTAAAATATGTTTTAGACCGGATGTTTTTAGTTGAATTTGGTATCTAATACACCTTCAGGCCACGCAAAGCAAAATTGGTACACTATTGGAGAAAATTTTAGTTTAGAGAGAAATTTTATTATTACAATGTGGTGTTTCCGCCCGGGGGACTACCTCTGCTGGTGCCATCGCCTTTTCCGAAAAAGGCGATGGCACCAGCAGAGGTAGTCCCCCGGGGTAATGTGGGAGAACGTGCACCAATGTAGAGGCTGGTGACGAAATAGAGAAGAAGTAGAAGAAGAAGGTGTCCTGCGGGTTCTTGCCAGCCCTGGTACTATCCTAGGGCAGATCTGCAGCTTGATCCACACCTTCTCCTTTGTTGTGGGGAACGAGTCCAATTATTAGAGCCAGTGCCTAGTTAAAGTAAATTGCATGACCGAGCTCATCTTAGTGCGCAACAACGCAATAGGCGTAGTTGAGCCCAAATTAGTAGTCGGCGACTGCTTCAATCTGAAAATTTAGCAGCGGCCAAAAAAACTTGGAACCTCCCGTGGCTATCGTAAGTGTACGGTCCACGTAGGTTAGAATGATCCCCTCCTCTTGCAATAATATTGCCAGTCTAAGAATTACTTTTTGCCAATTTATATATTAATGGCAACACATTAGGTAAAGGTGATTCCAAACGAAGGCCAAATTATATTACGATTTTACGGTGTTACAGTACGAGGCGCGAGCGTTCTGCACTTTTCTTGAAAAAATACCTACAGATGTGGTTGACATAGTTGGAAAGATTTCCCGGTGATGGACTAGGGGGTGTCCATCACCATTTTTAGGACCTCGAGATGGCGCACGCGGTGTTTCCGCGTGCCTCTCAAAGATGTTGGGTTGGAGTGACTCATGCTTCATACCACCGGAATGGGATCTTCATGAGAGGGCCAACGCCGCCGGGGTCGCAGACGAGTACAAAACCGTTCTTGTAGCCCCAACACTAGGGCGCCCTTGTGGTGGTTTAGTCTGTATATTTGATTGCTGCTATGGAGGCAGTTGACGCGTACATGACGAGTCCGGCTTACCCAGTCCAGTCCCCGGATATTGCGGCGTTGTGAAAGTGCATTCCCAGTTAAAAAAAAAGTTGGAAAGATCTAACTTATTTACGTGAGAGATTCTCGTTTATAGCATTTAAAATGTGTATAATCCACGTTAGTTTTCATAATACAATTATGTATTCTATATTTTAATCATAATATCCAAACCAAACTCAGCATGCAAAACTCAATTAAGACCCATTCGTTCTTAGCTTAGTTTCTTACATTTTATGTTCTTAAGTAATGGGAACTAGGCGACTCCCAGAGTTACAAAGTTCTTTTAAAGTTGAGTCTCTGGTGTAAAATAACAGAGAATTAAAGTTCCCTGAGTTGCACGTACATGAATTCAACAATTACATGTATGTATAATCAAAAACTTATAGTATTTTTTTATGTAGCTTAATATAATTAAAATAAGTAGATGTCTTTGTAGTTAACAAGATTGTACGGACTGAGGAGTTATTTCTCCGTGAGGGAAAGCATAAAATAAAGAATAAAATAAAGTTAAAGAATATTCACTCTAGATGCGGATCGTAAAAGGCGAAGAAACCTGACTTTACTAGGTGGTATAGGTCATAGGACTCTAGTGCAAGAGGCCGTCTTTGAAATTGAAATTGTTTTTTTGGTGCCCAAAAAGTATACAGTACACATGCTTATCTCCAATGAATATATTACACTTCACCATAAGTACCTAATAGTGTATCCACACTAGGCTTTCGGCCTGTGTTGTGGAGGAGTTTGATAGGTATTATTAGTTTTTATTTAATTATTTAAAAACTGTGCAAACTACTCGTTGAAAAAGACCACTGAATGTGGTCGAAACTATAGTCAAACCTATCCGATAAATTCCTATTACGTGAGTAATCGCGTATTTATAATTAAAAATGTGCAAAGAACATTATCTAGCCCCCATGATTGTATTCCCTGTTTTGTTGTTGTACCCTACTTGTTTGACTTGTTTCTTCATTTGATCTTGTAATTTTACACATAAGAATAATCTATTGAAACTTATCTCAAATCAGTAATCCACACTAATATTCTAAATACGGAAATAATTTGTTTGTCTGTTGCATTTTAACAGTTATTATTGTTATTGGTAATACCATAGATTAATAAATATACGTACTACTGCAGTGTCGAATATTCTGTCTCGAAGCAGTAGTGCGCAAGCATTACTGTGTTATGGAGGTAAAGGTACTGTAGCACCGTAGTGCAGAGACTCAAAAACGAAAGTCTCGGTGTGACATGCAAGTTCAGTACCAGGCGTTACACTATAGTTCTAAGCTCAGGGTGTCGGTGCAACTTTTACGGGCAAGCGTAGTGCTCATCAGGCGCCCGACTTCCTCGTCTCGTCACTTGATTAGGCACACCATAAAAAAAATTATGAAATATATTGTAATTATTTTCTTCTTCTTTACTCCACTGCTGACCTGATGCATGCGGGTTCGAACCTTCTGGTAAATTGTAACATTAGGTAGTACATATATCCGTTACATGGATAAAGGGCATATTTAGTGCTTACTTGGCTATAATAGAGCTCATTGAAAATCTGTAGCGAAGCTCTGAACGATGTGTGGTAGCCGCTCTCGAGTTCCAGTTGACAGGGCGGTTGGCTCAGTTGGTAGGTGCCTTCTGAGCCGCTGGTCCCGGGTTCGATCCCCGTAGTCCATCATTTGTTTGCATAAACATGTCTATTTGACATCTGTCTGGGTGTGTTTATACTGTATATGTATATATAATCAGCCATCAGGTTACCATGGCACAAGCTCTGCCTAGTTTGGGATGACTTGACGCCCTTGTGTGGATGTTGGCCCATAGTAAAACATATTATTATCCATGTTCATCTTAAGGCCTACGTTGCGTTGGGAAACTCGATGGAGGCATTCGAGCATTGTACTGAGGTCTCCCATGGATTCTACCATGACTATACAATACCGTCGGCAAATCGAAGGTGAGTGATGCATTCGCCGTTGATGTTGATGCCGAGTCCTTGCCATTCCAGAAGCTTGAAGGCGTCTTCATCGTGAACAGTTTCGGAGATATAACGTTTCTCTGCCTCACGCCTCTTTGCAATGGAATTGCCTTCGAACTCTGCTCCTGTACTCGGACTGACATGTTGGCGTTATTGTACAAACACTTCAACTCTTCGATATACCAATAATACCAAAATACTATAGTAAATTACAGTTCAAGCGTATCTACGACCCCATCATCACTAACAATTATGACATTTATATATCAGTGAAGTATTTGCTTTACTTGCTTATATTGTTTAATTACAGCATCAAGTTTTCTAAGATAAAATGTTTGGTAGGTACTTACCTATTTACCTAAGTCTGGCGATAAATTAAAATAGTAAAATATTAATAAAATATTAAAATAAAATAGTTAAAATAAATAATTATAATAATACGATTAAATAGTCCTTGGTATATATCTGGACTCTTTTTGATTTATCCGCATAGGCTACGTGATTGTACCATTAGTGCACTATAACCCAATTGCAACAAATACATCTGGTAAGTAAAGAAACTTTTACCAAGGGTGCTGTTTACACGCGTAGGCACTAGAGGTCTCCTTGCATCTCTTCTTCCTACTCCTACTATGTATATATAATCAAGGATTCATATGTATCCTTGTATATATATAATATTATAAACGCGAAAGTTTGTGAGTATGGATGTGTGGATCTTTGTTACTCATTAACGCACAAACGGGCAATTTTGATGAAAATTGGTATGAAGGTAGATGAGGCACTGGTTTAACACATAGGATAATTTTCATCATCATCATCATCATCCATCACCAAGCGGGTGAAAAAGCGTAATATGCTTAAGCACAGCATAGACAAAATAATAAGATCTCCGCCTACGTCAAGATCGTAATGATGACAGTTCTGTCAAAGTTTGTGTCAGTTTCTGATAGCTTAGTCAAAAGCCAAGTCAATTTGACAGCTCAATACACTGGACGTGTTCGGCGACCGTCAAGGGCGATGAAATGTAATGACAGTTTTTTTCATTGTGATTAGTTTTGTATTTGTATGTACTGTATTTTATTATTACTGTATATTATGTATACGTTTTTATTATTATGTATACGTTTACTGATTGATTTACTAAGTAATTACTAATACTATTATAGCAATTGCGTTTGACCATGTAAATATTTTATGACATTTGGGTATAAAGATAGTTATGGCCTTGGAGAAGATAATAAGCTACGCGAAGTACTAATGCTGCGCAGACGAAGTAGCGGGCATCAGATAGTACTAAATACAATTAAAACGTCTTTGTATTTCTGTCGTACAATTGCAGTGTTGTTAGAATACAGAAGGACGTTTTGAATATGTGTTGCATTGAGCATATTGACCTAACCAGCCCTAAACCAGTTGTAAATTTAAGGGCCTTACTTATAAACGCTGCTTAACTTTAAATGACGTTAGTTAATGGTGCGCACAGGAACATTGTTCTGCGCCGTACTAAATGACGTTATTTAAATTAAAGCAGCGTTTATAAGTAAGGCCGCAAGTGTTTTATAAGTGTATGTACTTAGGCATAGTAATAAATCAGATGTTTCAGTAAGTAGTATAGTACTTGCTCATGATCTTCCATTTCCCAATGGGCACGGCAACGATGTTCGTGCTTGTTGCATTGCTTTTCTCTCTCAGGTCTCCTCCTCTTTTGGCTGTCTTGCTCATATAATGTATGTTCTATCTTTATAATAATTATATACCTTTTTATTATAATTTTGACGGTTAAACTTACGCGGTAGGCATAGTCGAATATCTCGACTGATTTCGTGACCGTACGGGCCGTTCACGCTAGTACTTTAATAAAGTACTAGCGCGAACGCAGCCGGGTACGCAAGTACTACATGAAGGAGGGGCCGGAATGGTCACAAAAGCGGTCGAGATATTCGACTATACCTACCGCTTAAGTTAACCGTCATAATAATAATAAAATGTGTAATACTTACCAAAGTTTCAATCAAGTTAATTATATACCTATATGTATAGATGCCATCTTATTTATACCATATCTTTTAGCGTCAGTTAAAAACCTTTTTAGTTAATAACTAAGAATCGAGTGTAGAGAAATAAAATAATACCAAACTTATATTCCCAAAGCTACGATATCTTTTTAAGATCAATTGGTATCTTCTAATTAAATATTAAATGCGTACATTATAATGAAATTGTATATATAATAAGCACAAGTAATACTTGCGTCCAACAATTAATTGTTGTGCGTTATTATAAATGACGTCATTTAAATAAGGCAGTCTAGCAAGAGATTCACTAAATTCAATTAGCGTTAAACGTATTTAGAAACGTAGGTACGTAGCTGTCGTAGAAGTGACCCCAAGCGGTTATATGTAAGGCCATTATTATTTTGTTCACACGCATGATGCGACAATCAAATTTTAAAAATCAGGCGTTATATTATATATATGACATACTCGATGCACTCCGCGATTTCACTCGCATGGTAATGCATGATAAAGGTGATGAATTTAAAAATATACTTATTGCAATTTTAGAGACAAAACTATACACCCTCGGACGGGATTCAAAACCGTGTCTTTCGACAGTCCGTGTGAGACAGCCATGACCACTAAGCCACTGCAAGGCTCGCCGTCCAAACATCGAATTTTAACTCATTATTTGTTTTAATCGTCGTATTGGGACGAAATTTTTCTCTGAAATGGCAATGTTTGATATCGCTACGCTGGCGTTAGTGTTACACTAATTATATAGTTACTAAAAATTATAGCCTATGTTATTCAGGGATAATGTAGTACTCTAATAATCTCTAGTAATGGTAAAATCATTTTTTGATATCGGTTCAGTAGATTTTGAATTTATTCGTTACAAACATTTAAAATACAAAAATTTCCTCTTTATGATCTTAATATAGATTATCAAAAACTTGGCTTGGTATACGTATTGGTTTAGTTAGTTTACTGCACACGTACTACAACAGTTAGTTCTTATGATATTCACCATTGTGTATCCTAAAATTTCAAGCTTTATTTCAAACAATTTGAGCTAAAATATGAATTTACTACTACCGAAATGTGGCTCTAATGATATTTTACTAATTCGGTCGAGGTCTCAAAACCGGGTCAGCAGTGTTTTAACTTAACTCTCAAAATAATTACTTCTCCCACCAGTGTATTTTGTATCTCAAAGATTAAGTTACCATTATAAGTTAAGCCTTCCTACCTTATTAACCTAATGGCCTTTGCTGATATGCTTATTTTAGTAATTGGAATTAGTTGTTTGTTGCTTTTTATTGTTTACTGTGTGCACACATTAGTATACAATGAACGATGGAAGTGATTAAAACTCACGTTCATTAAGAAATTTGTAATAATAAAACGGGATCGAAATGAGAACGCGTTGTAGTATCACGATCGGCAATTGTTTCGAATTTGTCCTTCCACTTTTGCCTTCTTCAGGATTTGAGTACGGTGCGCGGTGGTCGAGGGTGATGTGAAGCCGAAACAATAGTCGATCGTGATATCGACAATGCGCATCATTCTCACGTTCTAGTTTTATTACAAAATAATTGTATGGATGTTGGCAAATAAATGAACAAGTCATAAATATTTTTACAATATTTATTATTCCCAATCTTTGGACCCTAAAATGCTTTAAACTAACAAAATACAACATTGCATCGATAATAACATGAAATATAGGTAAACCTCAATTGAAATTAAATTACTGATTATTATCATTCTCATTTTATAAAGATACTATCCGTTTATTTAAAAAGAATCAATATTGTTCACATTTTTCATATTATTACACATACGCCGGTATATTACCTAAAGCTACAAAGCAAAGATCAAAAGCTATTATCTAATAGAGCTATCCTAGACAACAACTAGTTAGTACCAACTTAATCTTTGTTCTGCTATAATTACATATTTGTCTTAACCATTGTGGGTTCAGTATTATATCTGTCACTACCATTTCAGCCCTTGATACTCAGAGCAACGGAACTGTAACGATTTTAAATAAATAAAATCTAATATAATAACTTAATAATTTAAGTGTTTGCTACTCTATTTAGAACGAGTAGGTAAGTTACTTCTTCTACTATAACTTAACATCACCTCCAAATTAGTTATCAATGCGTATTTTTTTCATACTATCAAGTGTCGAGACTGACATTTCGTGGGTCTGATGTAAAGTAACATTCACGTCCATGATAGTAGCATTGTCACTCAGAGGCCGTAGCACAAGCACTGTGTGATACAGGTATTCGTATCGTAAACGTCAACGCGTCTCGTTTCAGCGTACAAAGTATGCGCTATCTGTGTCACAGTTGCTGTAGATAAATGACAGTTTGTCAACTGTTCCTCGTGAACGATACTTTACGTTACACTTACGCAGTTCCACAGTATTCGTGACAGGTCCACTGAGCTCTAACTATTAAGTATCTTAGCTTGCACTCTGTTGTTTCGGGGCAGAATACCTAGCGACCCTACCAATTAAAAAGGTCAAACATCTACATGCTTGGCCACGAAATAGAGTGGACCTAAATCCTAATGGTTCTATACCTACAGTGCAGCATTTTACTGAGGTGGCACTTCCACTAAAGTAGTCGATAAATAATTTAAAGTACAGGGATAAACTAATATTAAATTTAACATATGTCAATCATCATAACTAAATAGTGTTACTATTTCCAAATATGGATGGTGCAGTACAAGTCGCCATATGATGGGTATAACAAATGTGGACAAAGTTATTGAGTGAATAAGGGCCCCATTGTTTGGCCTCCAATCTGTATATGAATAAGAATAAGTCCAAACTGGGCGCGTATT
Organism: Selenia dentaria; assembly: GCA_917880725.1. NCBI lineage: Eukaryota > Metazoa > Arthropoda > Insecta > Lepidoptera > Geometridae > Selenia > Selenia dentaria. The sequence continues at coordinate 14,472,285 of OU862893.1, read as the reverse complement.
CGTCTATTTGCGGACTCTAACACGAATCCGCGTATTTGCCGAGTTGGCGAATCGTATCACGAATTCTGGTACGACAAGCGTATTGTATGTTTTTACTAATTTGTTATTGGAGAAGACGCTACGTAGTAGAAAATATAGGGATTATCATATTTTCGTTTCAAATCTATGTGAAGTAAAACCAAATTTGTTATAACTATGAAACATCGTTATAACTCTTATTTTCGTCGTACGTTGCAATGAGTATCTTAGACAAAATGTATTCAGTAATAAATGTTATTTATTAGTTTTTTAATAACCTACAAGAGTAATTTGGAGACTTAATTCATATGGGGACTTTCGGGGTTCTTATATAAATTAAAACTTCGATTGAGGATGAGCTCAAATTTATTTGAATTAACAATGACGTCTCCAATGCCACAATACTCAATGAAGTAAGAAAAGAAAAGTAATGAACATCTATAAAAGTTGTAATAATGATAATTAAGCTAAATTTATCACTATTTTTACAATGTCATTATGTTTTTTTCTTAAACCACAATAACACTTTACCTCTGCTCTAAAAGCATTTAAATAATTCAAATCACACAAATCTAACAATTAATTACTAGCTATATAGGTTGTATGTATTTTTTAAATATTTTGCTCCATATACAAATAAGTTTTAGCAACGCACTAACTCTTGTCACGACAATTAAAACAAAGTCATTTAATACTGAATCCGAAGCAATCTGTTAAAAATAATTTTGGTAATTAAGCCATAATACACTTTAATTATTAGTCTAAAAATAACAATAAAATGAACATACGAACGACCACTAGAGCGGTATGTAAATAATGGAAACGTTGCGCGACTCTACTCGGGATCATGCTATCCGATACAAACTAACCGATGTCCATCGACGCGGCGACTTTACAAAACAACACTTAGCAGGTATTTTATACTCCGAACGATTATTTTGTCTTCATTATTACTATTCATATTGTATCTCTTAGAATAGTAAGTATTTTAACTAAATTTATTAAGGGGCACAGAATTGATATGTTTCCGATGCACGGCGTTTGTGTGATACCGCTTCACTTAACCTAACTTGCAAGGCGACGCTACACCCCTACTCTACCCTATCACATGCGGGCCAATGTCACGCGTCTCCACTACGACGATCCAACCATCTACACGATTTCACAGTAAACGTTATGAAAATATTTTTAGGCTTTATTACATATTTCACTTTCATAGAATAGTCCGTAGATTTAAAAATAAATTGACCAATTCAAGCGAAGAACTTTATAGACAAAAGGACGCAGCAACAGCCAAGTTAGAATATCAGAAACATAAAATAGGTAGTAATGCGTTTAGCGTGACATAGCCGATGGCGTTAAGTAAGTATAAGTTATAGACGAGAGATACAGAATAAAACGTCTCTATGAAACCGCTCTTTACTTCTAATTACACATTAAATATTACACGATGATATGTATCGAGTAGTCCCGCGAAGGTGACGTAGCCGTGTCCGCAGCCACTGGACGTCTCTTACTCGCTATCTACGGTTGTTGGACGGAATCATGGCGGCGCCGGCGTCCCGCCGCCACACGCGACCTACCCACTCCGCAAACGCACGCGCGCCATTTTGAATAACGATCTAGCACAAAATGGCGGGCGAGGATAATGCGCACAAAACAAAACATCTAAGTCTTACGATAGCTTCAAAGTACACAACTATCAAAAGAAGTAAAAAAATGATAGAAGTTAGACTTTTAAGCTATCGTAAAACTCTATTGACGACAACAGAAAAGAAATAGTAAACTTTTCGTTGTATTTTTGTATGTGTGCGAGGACGCCCGACGCCGAAGGTATGGGAGATCACTACTACATTACACAATTACTTACATATAAGTTAGCATTATATATATAGAATTAAATAAGTAAACATTGACTTAGCTTAATTATTAGGTAAAAACTGACAATTAATAAATAATCTTAACAAGAATCTGATTAGTTTTGGAATTTTGAAGTATAGTTAGTATGATTTGCATCACATTTAAATGCGTGTGAATAATCTGTTTACTCATTTGCACGTGTGTGTGGGCTAAGTGACAGTAAAAACATAAATTTAACATAGTAACAAATAAGATGAACATTGTTCATTAATAAAGATATCTTGTTATAGTGCATCATGATAATATGCAATCTCTCAGATCTATTTATTATACAGATTTAAAAACTGGAACTAAAATGAATTGAAATATATAAAACAAATTCTTTAGACAAACAAATTAGCCTACAAAATATAAGTTTGGTACGGTTTGAGGTTAGTATTAAAATTATGTATAATTCATTTATCTTTGGTCTATACGCCACGTTCGGTACACTCTGATAGTTACAATCACTATAAACAACGTATAAAATTTTGCTAAGTCAAAAATTGACGAAATTTCTATTTATATATTGACTAAGAGATTTTTTCATAAGAATTCGCTTGCGGTATCGTCGGCTACAGACCGACAATGGTCGCGCGAGTACCTCAATTGATTCTGTCGCGTCAAGATATAACCCAAATATCCGAAACCTTATCTTTATAGCCTAAGCAGGGATTTTTTTTTACTTTTTATATAATTTTTTACATGGTTACATCAGCAGAATACGTCACTAAATACCTATCCATAACATTAAGATTTCATTATTTGGTTTATTGCTTTCTCGCACGTACTCACATTTCCGCCGCGCCAATTGACGCGTCGGTAACCAAGTATCTAAGGAAATTACATTTTGTATGCGATAGTCAACTAGCTAAAAATAAAAAATATATTAATATTTCTTCTGATTAAATCTAACATTTCAGTTAATTTAAACATCGTTATATTGTTTCATTATTATGTTATGAATAACAGTTTCATTAAATAGTAATGTAACTATGCTCATTCTCTACAATAAATACCCTTATCTAGTATTACTATTCTTTATCTAACGATTACACAATTAAAGTAACTACTAAACTTTTAAATTAGATTATTACCAAAAAGCTCGTCAAAGCATGCAGATAGGTAGTAGAATAATTGTTCCAGCGTCCCGGCACGAAGACGCCGAGTAATTACAACTATTAATTAATTAATATTTGATTACATTTACTTATTTAACTCTCATAAGGCCAAGGCTAAATTCTCGCAACAAGACTGAACCGATCCCCATATTGTCGCATCGCATTATTATATCGACCTATGTAACGGGTTAACAACGCCGCGATGTATACGGCACAATGTACAAAAGAAATGTTTAAAAGAACGCGGGTAAAATGTAATCACAAACTTGAAATAGTATAGAAAATTTTAGGAAAACTTTTCACAAGGCACAAGAAATTTTGGTAAAACACCTAATAGATAACAAGGAAAGAAATAATAATATGAAACACGATGCGAGATAGTTCAGTAGTGTACCGCAGTCAGCACGCGAGGGCGCACGCTGTCTCCTGTCGCATTCAGAATAATCCAGACTTCTCATCCATTAATACATTATTATTGCAAATATCCATTACTAGAAAGAATACGTAAGACCAACACTGGTGTGCCAGCTTTAACGAGTGATCGAACATTATAAAAATGACTAAGAAAGTAGGTAAATATAATTTGAAATAGTCATGAAATTCATTTTATACGCTAACATTATCGTGGCTAAAACAAAATCGTTATTAATACGTTACAACTTCATTAAATCATTCAACTTGAAATATTTATTTAACAAAACGTAATCTTTCTATGAAGGGCACCTTTGGTTTTTAGCTTATTCGAATGAGATATTATCCTAAAATGTTTAATTTCTGGTATTATACTACACTCATAACAAATCCTCACAGTTTTATACATCGGCCTTGTAAAAATAATATTACTTATACAAATATTTTAGCGCATAAAAGTTACTTGTAAATAAATCTTATGTTACACAATAAAATGAATAATATTAAATAAGCATGTTTACATTACATAGACAAATTATAAATTTAAATAACTAATCATATTTGTTATCAATTATGAATGGTAAACAATAAAACTGGAATGTTAATAATACAATAACACTTGCTAGATTTGGTATCAAATAATAACACCACAAACCCTTGACGCCTAAAATTAAACTAAGTAATAAAGGAGACAGAGCTCTGTTTTTGTAAGGCCAATGTTTTTTAAATATATACTCGTATTATGATTTTAAATCTTGATCCAATGTCAGGCGTACCGTTGACACCCATAGCAGCAAGGATTGCTCGCTCTATCCCCCATTGGTTGTGGTCCGTTGCGATGCAAAGGATCAAGATTATGCGTCCCTCAGGTAGCTGGTTGTCAAGTGCCGAGTGCCACGTAAGAATTAATGCTGTTCGCCCTCTTCTCCGTTTTTGGCTCCCTGAGAAGAAACAATTCAGAGTTAGATTTTATTGCTTTCATATTTCGTCACTTATCAGTTGAAACATGTATTGTGCTTGGTGCAGTGGTTTTAAATTTGTTAATTTCTCATACAATATACGGTGCATGCACGTTTTTATTTTGTTTAATTGACTGTATATTTTATTTGCGTTTTGGTTATTTATCATATTAGATAAAATAGTTTTTGTGATTAGAAATATTAATAATTTATTAACTTTATAATGTCAATAACACATGATTAATCAGATATCTAAATATTAGAATACATTGCAAGTAAAACAAAATTATAATATCGCCTAAGGCATAATAAAGAATTGGGTGACATCGACTAAAGTGGATCGAGATACGTTTTAGAAGCTCATAATCAACATAATACGTAGCTGCTCAGATTGCTTCATATAATCTTCATGTATGTAGCTCAAGTATGTCGCCTTTTTAGGTACTACTCAAGTAGTCAGTTTTGTTACAAAAAGAAATTACTTTAGATTTAGTTATAATGGAAAAAATAAGAATCAAATTACAAAAAGTAGTAGCACCCGCTCGTTTTTCGTTCCCGTGGAACAAGGTTATTTCTGTACCTTAGGAACTACCCGTGAATAGGAATAATGAGTATATTGCCTAGGTATAAATCCCCGGTACAAACCATCCCAAGTCTAAATTACATCCTAGTTGTTTATGCATGTTTGAGTAATAAACATCTAAACATAGAAACTTTCACAGTTATAATATTGTTTTGATAATTCTAGGAGGCATTTCTTTTTTCAAAATATTGGTATATAGGTAAATAAAATAATGGGTAGGTCCACATAGAAAAACCTCAAATGTTATAGAGTATTGGAGAAATCCATTTATTCTGTGAGAGATCTCGTTCTCTTTAGTCGATACCATCCCACTAAACATGTGTGAACAAAAAATGTGCGCGTGCATACTTCATGTGCGAGAATCCATCCATTGTGTGCCATCTTATGACGAGCGTACTCAAGGACAATCGGCCCTTCTGAGCTAAGCAGCAGAGCGCCCTGGAGCCGTGCCATGGCCGAGGCCGCCTCGGCCGCGCTGGAGTACTCCACAAACGCGACGGGTCCCTGACTGCCCCCGCTGCCTCCACTCAGCAAGCGCAGCCGCGCGAACCCGGGGCAACTGCATTAGTTCACTCAATTGTGCCCGCACTCGTACCGCCGTTTAACTTGTGTTCGATCAAATGTTCGGTCGACATAGCGCGTGTCACGTATCTATCTTTCTGTGGTATCGTTGTATTACTCCAATAAGCTACGCTAAGAACTTTTCTCTGATTTTAGTTTTGTTTATGACGAAATTGCTTGGCTCGACAAGATATACCTAATTGGCTTTATCTACAAAGAATATTTGCGAAAATATTTGAAATTACATTACCTATATAGATTTAATATTTCTTGTATGTATTAAACGCTTTCAGATATTTTATCTTATATATAGTCAAAATAAAATTTAAAATTATTATCTACGTGCGAATCATATTCTTACATCATATATTATTGTTTTGTTTCCCGTCTGTACAATATATGAGTTGTCATATTTATTTACGTTGTTACTACGTAAGTTTCGATTGATTGTTCGATGTATCTTATTGTCTTGGTGCCGTCCTGTGGGGTTAGATCAAACAGCCCACATGTATTCGATGGTAATAATGCAAGTGACATCAGTTTAATACACGAAACATTTGAATGAAAACAAAACAAGTGCAACATTTATTACTTTACTTGATATAGCTGGTGTAGTAGGTACATTGGAGTGGATACAACGTTTTTTGTGTGGTGTTAAAGTGCTCAGTACGGCTATTCGTGACAAGAGTGTAATTTGTCATGCTTTTGGTGGTACGGGTGCAGACTTTGGGCGCCCACACAAACTCACTGTACAAAAATATTCGTAAATCGAATTAAACTCGTGTACACGAGTTTATGTGAGACGCCGCACAAACAAAACTTGAAACATAAAAATTAAACCCAACAGTTCGGAACGTGGACGACACTGTGATAGTCGGTGCTACATGCTCTGTGGACAGTTTCATTACTTTAGTTATTCTTAATGTTACACAAATTTATCTGGCGTTGCTTATAGTGCGTGATCATGCACATGACATTGTGTTTTCGCTTTCGACTGGAAATACGTGAAACTTGTGCTTGGAGCACATTCAAATTTCGCGCTATGCACACTATGATACAACTTGTACATTAGTAACTTAAATATTACATTATTTTCAGTCGAAATTTCTAAGCAGACGGCACTTAATTATTTCAACAAACACACTTATTCAGATCAATTTGTGCTTCATAGTTTTGAACTCAATTTAAAAAGTGCTTTTTAGCAGATTATTTTTCTTTTTGTTCTAAATATGTCGATGCTCAATTAACTTGTACTCATTATGCGTATGTATGTACATTCATAGTTATTAGTTATATTTAGTTGAACATCGTTTCTGCATATTTTGTGCCATTATGTGGTACTTGGCTATTGTGTGTTTATCACACGGCTTATTAGACAGGAAAATAAATAATGCTTTATAACCTTCAGTGTCCTTAGTCCAAAACTCATTAAAATAATTATGGTTATGTTAGTACTGAGTACGAGCCCATCGAGTAAAACACTTAAAGCACTCATAGAACTAAATAAGTGTGTTCTCTTATCATATAATCGGTGAGTGGTAGAATTCAGACTTTAAAGCGGTTGTGAAGTTAGACGCTGTACTAATACCAAATTTTAGAAGTAAGAGGCTGGCTTATTATTAATCTCTCGACAACCTTGTGACCGTATAAATCTTGCAAAGTTGGGGGGCTAGCATAACATAATAGTGAAAGCGTATTCTGCGGCAGGCGGGCAATAGACGAGCGATCGGCGTTCATAACAAGATTTCCAGAGGTATTTTACGTCCGATCAGAGTTTCTCTGCCACTTTGCTGCTGCTGTCGTTACTTTAAAGTTTTACGTTGTTAACCCGCGGGGAGCTAAAACACTTAGACCCCCTTCGCACACGGCGTCGCATCGCAAGCGTATCGTAATACGCGCGTAGGGCGAGAGCAATACGAGCGCGTACCTACTTACATGTTCAAACAAGTCCGCATACAAAGCGGTGCTGCAGCGAATCGTAGGTAGGGTTGCCATCTGTAAAATTTTGAAACCAGAACAAGACGCGTGAAAACCCTGGATTTTAGAGCCTAGAACCCGGACATGTCAAAAGGTTCTTTAAACGTAGTGAGATAAAAAAAAGACGTGTGGCACTCGGAGACTGCCGTGGTAAAGCTATTGCATAGCTGTTTTTATCAACTTATGCAATTATAATTATTTAACCAATGCCATCTAGAGGCGAGTTGCTGAACTAAAGAAACAAGCGTGATATTTCAAAAAGTCATTAAAAGTTCTGCTATTCATCGATAGATGCCAAATCAACTTATGCAATTATAATTATTTAACCAATACCATCTAGAGGCGAGTTGCTGAACTAAAGATACAAGCGTGATATTTCAAAAAGTCATTAAAAGTACTGCTATTCATCGATAGATGGAGTCGGAGTGGGGGGTGTTAGGTTATTTTCGTTACGGAATTTATGGATTCGGTTTCCACGCTCAAGGCCAAAGGTAAAAATTCATAAATCAGGTTTTTATTTGTTTTCAGACCTTAAAATTAAATTTAGTCATCTTTTATCATCATTTTAAATAAACCTAACAAAACAGAATGTTATCACAGTCTGTTACATTATTAATCTGTTAGATCTTTTTTATTGTAGGCCCAAGACCTTACATTTTTAAACCCGGACTACAAATGAAACCCGCCCGGACGATCCCCGGAGTCCCTTTACACTAGGACAAATCCGGGGAAACCCGGACGGATGGCAACCCTAATCGTAGGAGGTGTTTATTGTCATTACGATAGTCGTAGCGTACTGGCGTAAAAAATAAACTATTCATTGATTTCTTTAAAAAATTAACTACATTTTATTTTTTATTTCAATTTCAATATGACTGAAAAATTTATTGCATTCGTAAAACTGATTGAAGCGTGCCTTGACTATATAATCATTAGTTAAGTAAATATTCAAGGAAAGATGTAACGGATAAAGCTTCGGTAGAAATATCGTCAACAATTAACTGGACAGGTAAGTAATGTAATAATAATAATATATATTTTTTATTGTAAAAAATACGATTACGATACGTATAGTCAGCGATTCGTTTGTAGAGAACTGCAGGTCTCGTACGCGTTACGTCGTAATATGATACGCTTCCGATACGACCACACGACTCGTGTGCGAAGAGCCTTAAGATTAGTCAAGTCAATACGCTTGCGTATACTTCACTACCGCCATCAAGTTTGCGCCGTATGTATACCTGCTGAAGATCTCCTTGAGCTCATGCTCAGAGACGAATTGTCCAAGATTGGCTACGAAGAGCGTGGAGCAGGGAGGCGCCTGGTGCGCGTGGTGCGCGGGGTGAGGGGCGTGCGCGGAGGGCGGGGCGTGCGGGACGCCGCCCGGCGAGCCTAGCGCCGGCGCAGGCAGCACGCACGCGCCGAGCGTCAGCGGGCTCTGGTGGTCGTAGTAAGGGTTCTACTTGGGTTTAAATGGCAGTTCTTCCACTATATAACTAGGTACTATTCATTATTCGACGCATATTGACCGAGCGACCGAAGCATCTCTGCTTTAACTGGCCAAATGGACATTCATCTGTCCTTTTTTTGTTTGTTATAGGTTTTTTTTTTATTTATGTACGCCCTGTAAAACATACAAAGAAGGTTCTTAATATCTAGTAAGTAATGCTAGTTGTGCTAGTTTGTACAAAATCCTGGCTTGGTCAGACATTGGATACACTAAAATACTATTGCACAGGCCGATATCCATTTCTCTCGCTGGACCAAAATGTGTAAACCTATAAGCAGCGTTCCGCACACACTCCCATAGAAATTTGTTATAGGTTGTATGACGTCTTCATGTACAGGTCGCATTTTTCAACCAATCTTGATGAAACTTGGTATGCATGGTCTACTATTTACTATGATTTTTTGTCGTCAGCGATTTGGGGGGGATCCAGGTAGCTACCTGGTTTTAAAGAGGAATTTCGAATATGAGCATAATTGGTTAATTTCCGAGATCATAAGTTGTGAAGTTCTGCGAGAAATTGTCGCTGATCAGTCTATGTGCTCGCAAGGTCTACTGTTCGCAGAACTAGGTAGTAATAATCCGGCATGATAGCTAAATAACGTAAATTTCTACGTCTGTAGATGTCGCCTTTCGCAATATAAGTAGGTACCGTTTACTCAAGGCTCATCACCATCTCAACCGTAGGACGTACACTGCTAAACATAAGCCTCCCCGGTGGACGACCTACGCTGCGATTGCCGGTCCGTGGTCTCTACTGCAGATGCTATGCTAATCTTCTGGGCTATGTCGGTGACTTTCGTTCTTCTACGGATCTCCTCATTTTTGATTTGGTCACGTAGAGGAACCCCGAGCACAGCCCTCTCCATAGCTCGTAATGGTTACTCATAAGTTTCAGTGCCATATGTCATCACTATATAGTAACACACATTGGTCAAAGACTCTCGTCTTGAGGCGCTGAGGTATTTTGGACGAGAAGACTTCGCGAAGCTTCCGGAACGCTGCCTAGCCGAGTTGGATTCGACGATTGACCTCTTTTTTGAAGTTGGACCTGCCTAGTTGGACTGTCTGTCTTAGGTAGAAGAAGTATTCAACAACTTCGGGAACTGAGTTCCCAAATTCCCAACTGATATTGGGGTAGGCACAACATGGACATTGGGCATAATTTTTGTCTTGTGCATGTTAATCTTAAGGGTTCTTCCCAACGGGTAGGGGAAACTCGACGTAGGCCTTCGAGCATTGTACTGAGGTCTTCCATGGATTCTGCCATCACTACAATATCGTCGGCAAATCATAGGACTCAAGACTCAGTGTATGAATAATTGGCGTATAATTAAAAATGTTTAATTTGATACTATCTGTGGTTATAAGTCTAATATTTTACTGATGCGCTCTTATACATTTGGGTTATTCAAAATCAAATAAAAAGAATCACATATTGTTTTTGGTTTTCCATGGTTTACACAATCGGCCAGTGTCGACTTATTATTTTAACTAAGTACTTTCACTTGTCAAAAAAGTAGTTATTTCTATAACTTGTCGTAAGCTAATTGATATCGTTACTATCTAAATTCGTAATTTAAGGTAGAAATGTATGGTAAAAGAACTTTATATTCATATTTTATATTTATATAGACATTCTTATTTCCTTATTTCATATTATAACCCAATCATCTCTCAAACTAAAAAAAATCACATTGTAAATATTTAAAATGACTACCGCGCAGTAATTGCTGATTAAATATCCAATTTCTCATTATAACTACTTCTCACCCCAAAGTGAACTACAACGCAGAATGTTTATTTCCCAAAGAGACTCTTAACATTGTGTGCGACTGATGGAACCCTTGTACCAGCTGGTTGCGAAAACGTTGAAGATATAATTTCAAGATACCCTATGATGCGCGATCAAGATGAGATGTTGATGAGCAGGCAGGGTATCAATGTTTCAACAGCTCGTGTTTACGGAGTGTCGAGTACTTACGTGGTGTGGCCTATCGGCGGCAGCTAGTCAGAGGTAAGAACGCACCGGCGCCATCTGGGGGTGGATGGCGGGATGCACGAGGCCGTGCGACAGCGTCGGCAGCTCACCACCATACGCAAGCGGGTGGTGCCACAGTTCCGCTCCTCCCCCCGGGAAGAACGGACTCGCTAAGTCTGTACAATTACAACACAATTACCACACGAACTCACTTCTCACTGCTACTGTGTCAATTGAGGCAATCGTATTTAAATTCGTGAGTTAAGATACTGCAATGAAATAATTATTTACAACGTGCTTAACATGTTTTCACGGTTTTTACGTTATTTAAATACTGCGCTGACTTGTGCAAAAGGGATGTATGTATGTGTTTAATCACTTATTAGTTTTGTATACGTTTTTAAAGATATTGTTTAATGCTTATACATTTCTATGTTTGATCGTATCCCATTTGCGCATGCCTTACGCACAAAAAGAAAGAGTGAGAGAAAAAAACACAATAACACAGCCTCAGAGGTTCGTTAGTTCCTCGTCACCGAGAATTTCTAAAACGTTTTTTAGCTGTAAATGAAAGGGTTATCATGAAAACATGTAACAGATAACAGTGGTAGAGAACCCGACAGATCAATCAGTAAGTAGCTTCGCGGAGCTAGGCCTTGCGTGGGTATGTGTAAGCGATCACAGATACTTGCCCTCAGCGCTTGCTCGACGACCCCGCTCACACTTTTGCACCTACTCACTCTTTTATTAATAGGCGTTGGGGCGGCAATATAGTGAGAAATGTCTGCGTAAAGCGCCCTATAGACGATAGGATTTGTTTCCCTCGAACCACGGAATTGGACGCTTTGTACCGACAGGTCCATTATCATGTCAAGCTTAAGAGATTCGCTACATTGAACGTAGGCAGATCAATTGTCACATTTTGAAGGGGAAATTATATAAACACCTACATATTTAGAAAATGTTGTTAGTGCTTAAATTAACAAAATCGATTTAATTAATTATAGCAAATAGTTTAGGTTTGTGTTTACTATGGACTTTATGAGGCTAGAGGAGTTCTATCGTCTTTAGGACGTTAAGGTGGATGGGGGTCGTGGATTTATTAGTGTGTGTGAGCCAGGGTGTAGGGCAGTCGAGCTCGCGCTGGGCGGTGTGTGCGTTCGGCGGTACTTACGTCCAGTGAGTGGGTGCATCAATGCGGGATGTGCAGCTGGCGCGGCTGTGGCAACTGCCGGCTTCGGCTTGCTGACCTTCGTGTTGCTTTTAGCGAACTCCAGCCGAATCGTTTGCGGCATGTCGGGGTCGAACCGGACGCCCTGCTGTGAACAGCCGCGAGCGGTGCGGCGCTCCGATATAATGACGATGGAAGGGTCGGTCACCAACTCCCGCCGTCGGCCGTGTATGACTCAACGGTGGGGTTGCGATTTTAAAAAAGAAGCGATTTGGGAGAAGAGAACAACGGATTATAAGAATTTTAATCGAGTAACAAGAAACTTAGTAGTGTTGTTATTTCTGACTAAAACACAGGATTGTATGTCTTTCAAATGCTTCGACTTTAGGACCGCGCCTGCGCCTGCTGTTGTGCCAGAACACAGTGCTCGGGTTGTGACATCAAAAACCTGTCAAACAGTGACATGCATTTGCGTATTTACACCGTATTATCACAGTGAGGCGCTCCGGCAGACTCCGAGGCGCCGACTTGATCAACTTGATCAACCGACGTCACTATTCGATATGTGCATAGGTTTAGCATAACTTACGATGCGGTTACTCGAGTCAGGAAAATGTTATTCCAAGTCTACAATGAAACATTTCTATGGTGCTCGTTGGCTGTGTTGAGGCATGTGATGAGAAGAGGTTTAGTAACACCGTGCGTTTACATGTTTTAGTATTTACAATAGCTTGTTGGGCGACCGGGTATCTCGGTCGTCGATTCAAATATCGTATTGCACTGTAACCCTATCATACTGTGTTTTGAAGCCAGTCAAGTTGATTAGGCGGTATGTGTAAGTGATATTATAGATATTGTCATTTTAAAATACGGTGTAGTTTTCCAGTTTGAAAGAAGTACTTAGATATATAAGTTTATGGCATTATAATAACTCGACATTATTTTTACTTATTATGTACGCTTCTACATATTTTTATTGAATTTGTTCCAAACTTGTCCTCATTCCTGGTTTTTTAATACGTTTGAAGCAAATTCAACAGTTAATAGTGCTACAATAATGCTAGTCAATAGGTTCATGAGTCAATACTAACCTGAAGGTCCTGCTTGGCCGCTTCCGCGCCGGCGCGAGTGTGGAAAGTAACGAAACCGACCGGCTGCAAACAATTCAATGTTTGTGTTACATAATTTAAGTAAATGGTGGGTATAAATTGAATATAATATATGCATGAACTCACCGAAGCTGTTTTCCCGTTCTTGCTAGTAACCTTCAACAGAGAACCCTCATAGCCCTGCGAACAAATTACAATGGTTATTTAACTCTGTTATCTAAACAGTCCACTTAGATCCTATATAATATATAGGTACATTTACGACAGTTTAAAGGAAAACGAGTGTATTAAAAACTTTATAAAGACTTTCATGAGGGGGAAATTTGAGGGAACATTAAGGAAATTGTCTTAGCCGTGTCAACCTTGTCGTAGTTTAATGTTGTTTTGAGAAGTACCAAAAACGGTAAGCAGCGGTGCCTGGTACTGCATATACCGAAGCGTGTACACGCGATGCTACCACCCCGACCCGCCATCGATCTAACTTTAGGCACCTTTATGTTAGCGGCGCCGTCCGTACCAGGCTAGGATCGAGTGTAATCCCCCTTATCGGTAGATAGAGTCGATTCAATCCGAATATTACGTATCGGAGCATGACATTTGATATTTACGGCGCAGTAATTCGAGTCGAGTTCCTCTAGTCTCGTTGCGTGACGGAAGCGATGTTGTTTTATACATTTTATATAATATCTTTTCCTGGTAAATATTTGTTCGTTTGTAGTAGAATATTTTTGTCTCCGTAATACCTTTACGGAAAGTTTTGGTTATCATAATTTTGTCTTAAATATTTTTTTGTGAATGACAGCAAGTTTCGTTGTTTTAGGATAATGTGTATTAAGATTACCTCATATGCTCGAAATAGGAGATATAATTCCCGAGGCTTAGCATCCATTGGTAGTCCACTGACGAACAATGTCCGCACCTGAAACAACAGACACATTCGCGATTCAACATAATGTTACTTAGCCGAAACATTGTTTATCTTATCAAATACTGACGAGGTTGTTTTAATCAGGGATTCCAAACGAAATTTAAAAAAAAATCTGCTAAGAAAGTAACATAACCTAGTAAAATACTTCAGTTTATGATTTAATATTTTCCCACCTCATAACTATAAAATTTTCACAAGTTTTTTTTGTAAAACAGAGGGATAACATTTTTCCTTTTCTTTCGTTCCTTTTAAATGCTGTAGTGCAATAATTTAGTAGGTCCATTTAATTAAGTAAAACAAGCCAATAACGTGGCACGATTTGCCGTCTATGGGAAATGGAGATATATTGCTGACAACACCGCTAGTAACGAGTGTTATCTTGTCCCCTGGCCTATCATATATTTTTTTTTTATGTTTATGCTATTGTTCCTAATTTTAATTACTTTAATTTATTTGGTAACGGAATCACTATATTTAAATAATTTATAATGCTGTTCAGCTTTTAGAGTTTGAAGAATGAATGTCAATTTCTTCGTAGGGTAACACAGATAAATTTACATATTATCTAAAATGCTAATACGGACCAATTCATAGAGTCTAGAATGCTTATACGAACAGATTCATATAGTGTTGGACAGCTAACTACAGGCTTATTCATACATCGCCTGGAATGCTTATGTGACGTTGCTTAATTTGACCAGATAAAGCTCATTCCTAACTCCTATAAATAGCAGCAGTTGAATGTGTTTCGGCTTTATGCTTCGACCCCTTGTTTTTTAATTGACGTGTAGGTACATATAGTACTGTGCACTTGTACCTAAATTGAGGGAAGAGCATAAATATTATATTTTATCGCCCACATAGGTACCTACTCGCTCGGCCGGGGCTGTCAGAATGTTGGACCTTTATGTCGACTATTTTCCGGTCGAGTGCCCAGGAATTCCCTGTATACACGATAGACTTTTACCAATTTTGGCATTATATCATCTCTACAGAAGATATCAGAGCCTACCTATTTCATGAGTAAATAAATAATAAAAATGCCTAGACGAATGCCTAAATGAATATTTAGAACCATCAGATCCAGAGAATTTCCATTTATATTATTATATTATTGTATTACAATCATATTCATAGTTAACATAATACGAATAAATAATTCTACTATTTCCATATCGAGTTGGTTGTTCCACTATCATTGAAATGTATTTCGGTCACCACCAAACCGGACATCCTTTATGTCCACT
Organism: Selenia dentaria; assembly: GCA_917880725.1. NCBI lineage: Eukaryota > Metazoa > Arthropoda > Insecta > Lepidoptera > Geometridae > Selenia > Selenia dentaria. The sequence continues at coordinate 14,456,813 of OU862893.1, read as the reverse complement.
ATTTTCCATCTGAATACTTCCTCCCAATGCCAATGAAAAATATTTTCCTGCATGAAATCTCTGTCATACTTGTACTCTCAGAGGTTTCAGTGACCGAAGTATTTTCATACATGATTGATGATAATATTTGTTTAGAGCAAATACATTTAAAATTTGCTTTAAGAATGCTTCTTCATTTTCCCAGAGACTTGAGCTTTATTTGCAGACGGGTGTGCATGTGTAGAATGGACGCATGCCTATACATTTTTAATATCTCAGCTCTATATATTTGAAAAGGTCGCCAGAGATGATTTGGTTCTATGTATTAAGGGTGGGAATATTGCCATTTTGTCCTAAACTCTATTTTTGACTGCATTTATGGTAATATTACTTCTTCTATATCGTTGCCTCATGGCTGAGGGTCGTGGTCATCACAATATGGAAGAACAGAGGAATCAGCAAAAGCGTTAAAACAAGGCTTATGCGCATTGTCTTCTCTACATTTCTCTATGCTTTCATGAAACATGTACTCATAAGGCTCGCGAACGGAACAGAATAGACGCGTTTGAGATGTGGTGTCGGCGCAAAATGTTGGGAATTCCATGGACACCGCTTCGCACCAACGTATCGATACTGAATGAACTCAAGATCCGAACTCGTCTCTCGACTAGATGTATGCGTAATGGTTCTCTTTGGTCACATGGCACGGCGGAAGCCGGACAATTTAGAAAAATATTACTATAAAGTATTTACATATTTTACAATAATTAACTGTACAAGAGGCTGCCCTGTCACAAATGCTCAAAGAAACCAATTCAAATATGTGTTATGATCAATCTTACATAGAGCCACCTCAAATCCATAAGTAGTAATAGAATTCCCAAGATTCATGTCACCAAAGCACGTACTCAGATATAAGTGTCAAACACCGGCCCACCTCGCATATTTCAGGCGAGCAGAGGGCGCGTCCGGTCAGTTTGAAAATGCCCCTCCATGTCGGCCATTTTACGGTCCGTTGCGCCGGAATCCCTACACCTCACTATTGAGTTATGTTTTTATACTCACCCGAGATGAGAAATAGAGAATTTCGTGTTGATGGCACTGTACTTGTATGCCTTCCATGTTAGTTATTGGCCTTTGTCGCTTCTCTTCAATTTTTTTGTTTGTTTTGTTTGATATGAGACATACTTATATCGACACTAATATTATAAATGCGGAAATAACTCAGAGAGTCTTTCAGCCGAATAAATCTTTTAAGATATTTATGCAATAATGAAGTCACGGGCAGCAGATTCTTCCATCCGTTCTCAAGTTCTAGCATGACCAGAAGAAATAGGGGTTAATTTTTATATACCTATATAAATAGATTTGTCGTCTAAACACTTCGTAATAAAATGTTATCCCTATATATATCGTGGAATAGCACATAAAATATTTTCCATAATAGAGAAAAAACGCAGAACGCAGCTAGCAATTATTGTATGTTTGTTGTACAAGTAGATACCTATGTAATTAAGCACATGTACTTCATTTGAAAGGACAAGAAAGTAAAGTAAAAATAATCAGCGATCAAAATTATTATGTTCTAAATTTGACAGTAACGTAAATAAACATAGACTCTGAAAACAAGATTTTTTAAATTAACAAACTTATATATATTATTATTATTTATTTATTTTATCACTCTGAATCTTAATTCACAGGATTAAAAAAAACTATTACTGATTTGCAGTGACAATACGTGAGGTTATTAGATTAGCGTTATTTATAATTATTAGCCACTTTACCACGTATTTACAATTTCAAGTGGACAACCAAGTAGTATGTCTCCGAAGCTTATCTCAATTTCACGCCTTCACAACTGCGAAAGTGAGACGGCCATCTGATACGTCCTGTGAGGGCGATAGTATCTGCGCGTTGACATTAATATGACAGCGAGATGAAAAATATTAGTACTTTCGAAACGAAAAAATAAACGCTCACCGGTAAATGGCAAGACATTGAAATCCAGTCGAGCGGTCACGCATTGGGGTTTGCAACCCTATTTTGACTAGGTACGACGTAAAATAGGGTTATCACAGCAGAATAATTTTAATATATATAATATAATAACATTTAGTATTTGAGTACCCACTTCATAGGCAAATAAAGTTAAGTGCATTATTTTTAAAATTCAGTGTTATGGCACTTGGACAAGAAACTCTAATTCCCGAGTATAAATTATATATTTATATATTCCTGTAAAGTAAGTGTACTAACAGTAAATGCAAATAGTTTTTTTTAGGAAGGACATAGGGCTTTTTGCCACTACTGGCATTAAAAGCGACACCAGACTGTCGCGACACTGGACTGTGTAATTAGTTTACCTACTAGTAAGTATATATACATACTATGTATATACAAACACTACTACAATATTACGCGGTATTTATATTTATATAGATAGATATTTTAGGGAGTGTGATGGTAATAAACAGGTTTCACTGGAGCATGAAAACAGAGCTAGTCCATCAGAAATAATTAAAATATTGTGCGCATGGTACTTGGGCTTCTACAAGTTATTTCACACTTTTTGGTGTAGAAGTCGGATCCATTTTTTGTAAAAAAAAATGTAACGCTTTTTAGTGATCCTTGCTACTGACCGGATCGACGTCATTCACCGTCTGATGATGATATCATCAAATCATGAAAACATTCGAATAACTGAAAAGTATTTTCAGTTATTGGAGTGTCACTCAAAAACTGCTTGGTCCAATTTGATAAAATTTAAATCGGATCACCTCGAAAGTATACTTTACCAAACAAAAACAAGGATCATCAAAAGAGGTTCATAAACGACGAAGTTATCCGCGAAAACACATAAAAATTATACGTATGCTCGAATTGAGAAATCTCCTACTTTTTTGAAGTTGGTTAAAAGTTACCTTTTTATAACAGCTATGCAGACACCCGGAGTGACGGTGGGGGATTTAGGAAAGAAAAGACATACACAAATAGAATTACTAGTCATTTCCACTTGTACATATCAACTTGGATAGATTTAATCCTGTGCGTAGGGTTAACCTGTCGAATCGAGTGACAATCTAGTACCTACGAGTATGCTTGAGTAGGCTCATCGTTCGGCATTGGTCGATTGATGATCGAAACCGGTCGGTTCGACAACCGAATGAAATTAATTTAACACCAACGGGTGCCAGACACGTAATAATTGTAATTGCGCGGATCTCGGGACAACAGTGTTAATATGGCAACACTGAACCAAATTGGATACCTGCGTTTGTGTGAACTTTTAATGAAAATAATAATTATATGATATCGATAAAATATAATATGATCACATACACACCCGGGAACTTTTAATACACAGTTGTGTAAACAATACGCAGATATCAGATCTAAGAACTGTGTACCTAATATTTACATTTCAACTCGGATAAAAAGGTTGTATTCAAAGTGCAATAACGATGCATACGAGCAACGTACAATTTGAAAAAGACCGAAAGTTGCAAGTCCTACTTTCTTAAACATATAATTCTGATATTAACATCACTGTATATTATTAAATAGCAACATTTGTAAAAAAAACAGCCCAGACTGATTTAATACTTATATTGAAGCATCGACTACTACTCGTAGCAGGCGAGACATTACAAAACTGTATGTACGTAGCTGCTCTGAAACACAATTGTGATTTTAGTATGGCACCAGTTACATAAAAATAATACCAAAATTTATTAGAGAATTAAATGATTATCAGTTTAAAAATAAATTACTTATTGATAAGTGTTATTATAGTGTAACTGACTTATTTAGTGATAAATTTGACATGAAACCCTTATAACTGATGAATAATGTTACTTGACAATGGTATTTTATAAGATATGTTGTCATGATGTTCGATATTAATTATTATTATGTAATATCTACTCTAGTATTTGTACACCGAATAAGGCAAGGACATGCGTTTTACTGATAAAATTTTACTATACCATCCCGTATGTTTTTGTAAGTGTACATATACCATGTTTCACAAATAAAATATTCTATTCTATTCATTCGAACGTTTCGTTACGTACCTTTTTTCTGTGTGTGTACAGGTCCTATTTTTATCCGTACTTATTTTTGTAATTCATTTAAGCGTTTAAATCTAGTTCATATACAAATAAAAAGGTGAGTTCACACGATTGATCGCACGGCACGAGCGTGCATTCGTACCGATCGGAGCGGAAACGCCCGGGGCGCGTGCACTGCGAATTTATCATACTACGTGTGCCTTACGTTCAGCATATCATATGGAATATAATAGGGAAGGCTACACTAGCGTTCATTGTCTTTACTAGGGTTGCTACTGTTGCAAAAGTTGGAAAAGTCTTAGCCAACTTGGTGTCGATAATTAAACTTGCGTTACGTACTTACATAAAATCAGAAATATTTGTTTCCATAATATGAAACGCATACATAAGTTAAACTAAAACGTGGCTAAGCATTTCGAATTAATAATATATGATTAGATGCCTTATGCATGAACACCTTGAATACTTGAACCCATTCCTAAGTAGAAACACATTGTAAAAGTCTATATGAAAATAATGGCCCCGAGTTTCTTGCCGCTTCTTCTCGGTAGGCTCTATATATTTTGAAACGCGGCGGTAGAGTCTTAAAAGTACATTATAATAAAAATATTGACGTTCATATGTGCGTCTTTGATGCCTAAATTGAATAAATGATTTTGACTATGACCATTAAAACATCATTTTAATTAGAATATACGTGTATAATGTAATCACTACATTAGCATAAAACGAATGAATTCGATATGAAAGCACGAATAAAAAATACTGCAACTGTAAATCACTAAACATTATATCAGTAAATAAATACTGTCGCTTTAAAACTGTTACACATAAATGGAAAAACATTTTCACTCAAATACAGAGGATGTTAATCAAATTGATCCCTCCACGCGGCCATCGGTCGCCTACGGATCACTCGCAGAAAAAAGATACAAGTAATGAAAAATGCTTTCCACGTTTCGAAACACGGAGCCACCAACAGGAATTGAAATTAAATGTCAGCCGGTAGATGCCAATAAAAAAATAATGAACGATTTATCACTTTTTTTCCACCTGATGGGATAGGCAAACGTACAGCAGTTTGCTTTGACTTGTTTCTCTGCGGTTTGCATTCGTTGTGTTCTGTTGTTGCATTTGGTACAGTGAAAGTACATGGAATATAAAATCAAACATATTACTTACGAATTATTTGAGTACTAATGACAACAATTTGCTATTGTCACCATAAGTGATCAACGACCCGCTGACTTTCTAAGCCTTTGAAGCAAGGAGTTGTTTCTTGCAGTTTTGCGGTCTGGCTAGGACATGTGTGATGAGCAGAAATATTTGTTATGTGTGTGTCCATATCTCCCACGACATAAGGAATCATATTCCGGGTATGAGTGTGTGAAAGATATAAATCTACTCACCATCACCCATAACAAGCCATAATGATCAAAATAACAGAGTTGGGTCGTAGAACTTTTCGTCTATTGTTAAACATCCCCGGCCCGCTACTTTGTTACACGTTTGTTGGAAAAAGTGAGATTCTTTTATTTTCGTTCCCTTTCTTGATTGAAACAACGCGCATCGGGCCGGTGAATAGAAAATCGGTGGTTTAACTTTCTGTCCAACCAGCTTAGCTTGAACTTTGGCAATTCATTTTGTTTTCTACATTTACCCCGTCGGACGAAGGAAAAAGAACACAGAGGTTAGGCTCTGTTATTCTGGTTACCTATGTGACTTTTGTAAAAACTGAGGGTATGATGCACTTTCTCATTTCAATTTAATTTGTGACCTTTACTGAGTGTCTTCTGCAGAGAGCCAACTCTGGAAAACGGTCGCAAATGAATTAGAGAGAAATCGAACAAACCATACATTATTTTGCATTTATATACGAGCATGAAAACATAAGTGTATTATGATAACATATTGGAGTCATCTTGGTGTGCGGCACAAATTTTTGTTTTTTTAAAAGAAGCTTGCGTATTACCATCTCACCTGACGTAGTTAAATAATCCGGTTGATGATGAAAATGTTCAATCCTGAGATGAAAATACTCATATTGTATTTATTGGAAATTAAAGACTTAGACTTACGAATTGTGCCTGTTAGCCATGCGATTCACACTTTAATATTCTAAATTTGAAAGTTTGTATGTTTGGATGTTTGTTTAGGTACTAAATCACGTAAAAACGAGTGGCCAGATTTGCATGAAATTTCGATTGCAGATGGTTTGTACCCCGAATTAACACACACATGCTTCTTTTTTATACCTATTCAACAGAGAATTCCTAAGGAATCGCGATAGCCTTATTCTACGTAAACGAAGTCGCGAGCGGATACTAGTTAGAAATATAATATGGTTTCTATGCCCTAAACGTACATTATCAATTTCGTAAAATAAATCAAACAATCGGCAAAGTTCCGTTCGAAATGCAATGAATATCGGCCAACCGTCAATAAAAAGGAAATTTATAAGTTAGACAGTGAAGTGGTGAAACTCGCCGTAGGCAATTTTTCTTCTCACTTCTGTGTCAGCCGCAATAATTCACAAGTACCACGACCACAGTGGCGGCGGACGATTGAGTTTCTGACGTTTCGACCCCTTAAATGGAGTGCTTGAGGTTGTGTGGTCAAAACTTTCCTAAATATATAATATAATGTTTATGTAGAAGGGCGGGAAAAAATCCGAACAGCTATAATTTTCTTTCATTCTGTTTCATTTACCTAGATTTTTGTGTTTCTTTGGTGTTTTAACTTGTATGTATGTATATAAAATAGTGGATTACCAACTATTCAGTGTTCGTAAAGGCCCATGAGTGTAGGTAAAGAGTTATAAATCAAGAACATTTTTTGTGTTTTTCTAAACAGTGAAGTAATTGGAGATACTCTGTGGGCCGAGCACAAAAATCTGCACATACGTTGCAGTTCCTGGAAAAGTAGTTTGATTTCTGCGAAATCTATTGTATAATTGGCCAAATATGGCGAATGGCGAGTCAGCGGTTTAAGTGTAAAGTTATCGTATATTACTTATTCAGTACAAACTATGAGTTATCTGTGCCACTATTGCACTAGATAAATGACAGTTTGCACTAAATACGTTAACGATGCGACTACATCACAATTTTCGTGATCGGCCCACAGATCAGATGTTGCGAATTTACCGTTTGTCAAATAATAATTGCTGGATAGTTATTAGCCTTTGATTAATTAACTTAATTAGTTCTAGGTAAGTAAGTATAAACTATTTCAAATCCAAATTTAATCCAAGTCCGTTGAGAAAAAGCAACAAACATACTCGCTCACTCACATTCTAGTGGAACTATACCTGTATCGTGAAGCAGTAATGTTCACAATATTGTGTTCTGGTTTGCAGGTATGGGTGCCGCAGAAATTACAGGCATATAAGACTAGACAACTTTATGTCCTCAGGGTTAGATACGGGTGGCAGTGCAGTTCGTCACATGTGACGCATTCCATCTTTTAAAGGCAGAGGTTACCGCTTAACACCAGATGGTCCTCGTGCTTCTGAAGTCTCCTAATAACATAAAAAAACCTCTCTCTCTCTCTCTCTCTCATAGACTTTCGCGTTTATTATACTAATCATCATACCTGACACCACCTTTAAAATGTATTTCACTAAGATGATGTAGTTATTTATGTTATCTTACACTGTTAAATCAAAGAGCGAATACAATCTGGAGGTAAGCGATTGCTTCACATAGATTTTTCTAATTTTCCGGTTGGTTTGCGCTCGCTAGAAGATTGCGGTTTAGGAAAATAGATAAAGTAAATGTACATTGACTGGACAAGAGATGAGCACCTTAAAGTTGGAAAAACAAAAAGTAAATGAAATTGAAATCACTGAATCGACTCTAACTATTTATATTATAACCTCTTTTATTATCTCAATCTAATTTTTTTATACTCCGATAAAGTTATGTCTCCCTGGATCTCACTACTAAGGAAATAAGTGAATTTAAAGTTTTATAATTAACTTACAAAACTCGTTGCGACCTCTAGGGCAATATTTGCTGATATCACAATATTAATGACTTTATTCGTGTCATTGTTCTTACTTGAAAGTTTCTGCCGAATTGTCAATATAACCAATATCATTAATAACCGTGGATCGGCTTTCGTGAAATTTAGGTGAATAATTCATACCATTTTTAAGTTTAATACATTTATTTTTATATAAGCAATGCATCACTTCCATGAGAACATGGCTATTAAATATAATATGTATAATTCGTGGTCGTGAAAACATAAATAACAAGGTACTGTGCCAGAATGTCAATAAAATTATATAAGCTGGCTATATCGGATATGTCTACCCGTCAAATGTATTCATTTTAATTTTTCCATACAAACTTATTAGAGTAAATAAAACATTGCATATGCGAATATACGGTAGAATAATGTCACTATTTAATGATGATGCAACGAGATAGCTATAACCATATTTTAAATATTCTGGCTTTAAATTAAATAAGAAAAACAATAATTATGTAATATAATAGATATTAAAGTAGATATTATTGTAGTTAAAGTAGCCGTTAAAACATTCGCACACAACGCAGGTATTCCACAAAAGCAAGAGCCGCAAAAGCTCTCACTCCAACGTCCGAATAAATAGCACAAAATTAATAAAGAATCCAGAGCAGACAATTAAAATCTCAAAAGGATGGCAAAGAAAGAGTTCCAACGGGGCAATAATGTCGACCACCTGCTCCGCTGAGATAGGGATCATAATGTTAATTTAATTAAAGGACTAATCTAAATTGCAGAGGACCCGACACTCCGACGACCATTAAAAGGATATTTCGACGCGACAGTAAGTCGAGGAAAGTTGCTGATTATAAATATCTTAGGAAACGCCCAAGGGGAAACAATATTTAGAGGAAAAAACATTCTAGTAAATAAATACACGATTTCGATATATCGTATTTACTTCATCATAATCAGCCTTTTATGGATCCCACTGTTGGGAATCAGGCATTTCTATCAGGCATAGGGTAGCTCTAGTCGTAATTTTCAGGCCACCTCAAGGCTTCCGACATTTGTCGTAACATAAATAATCCAGTACGACGGGTCAACGTGTCAAGAAATAGTATTAAGTATGAAAGCATTCGGTTTAAAATACAAAGCTCATACAATAGCGGTCACCCATAGAAGTCATGACCGCACTAAGGTTTGCTTAACTTTGTTTATCAGCTGAGAACAGCAAAGCGAGTCACATTTAGCGATCATAGAGATAAACGAGCTTAACGAGTACTTGGATACTTAACATGATAGTCATTATTTAAAAATAAATTAATAATATAATTATTTATCGTTAGACAGCAAAAGTTGTATTTAATTAAACAGCAAGTGGGGTACTTATCTAAATTGCAGAAGACGGGCCCGTTTAAGTTTCATTAAAAGGGGTTCTCAAAGACTCTACACAAGGAAGAAAAAGTTTTTCAGCGATAAAGATGCCTTTCGTCTAAGAAGCAGACAAAACTTGCCGGGTGGCGGGTGAAAAACAATTTATTATTTCCTTTGATAGTCCCTACAATCCTTATAAAGGAATTCGCTTATTTAAAAACGCGGATTGGCCAAGTTTTGCTTTAATTAAACAGCACATAATTTACGACAATATTTTCCACTTTTGGAACCTTTTTGGCCACGGGGGACTTTGCTGGCAGAGGTATCAATTTTTGGTATATTTTCATTCAAATGAAATAATTAAGGATTGTTTTGTTTTTGATTATGTATGATTTATCATACATAAACGTTATTGGACGTCAGATAAATGGTGAAATTAATACATAGTTCTGTACGATACGTTCTGTGGGTGATAATTTTTATTCCGTTAAGGATATTATTTTGAATGAGAAATTGAAGAACACGTGTTTTATCGATAATTAATGTAACAACTATAAAATGTGTGACGAATCATGTCATAATTTTTCTTAGGTTTTTTCAGAGTGAGTAAAAAAGACAGAATCTTTGAACTAACGCAGTGTATCTTCTTTTTTGTACTAGATTTTCGTTATATTTCTCTTAGGGCCATATATGAATCCACGACGATTTACTTTAATTTATTATTGCCTTTCTTCCTGCAGACTGCAAGGAAAGTAAAAAGGTAGAGAAAAGTTGCTTTAGAGATGGTGTTTTTTTATGAATTTCTCCACGTCTCCTCCTAGCTTTATTTTGAGCGCGTTGAAGTATTCACTGTCATACATACTCGTATATATATACATACGTCACTCGGTTGTTCACCATCGTCGAGAATTCAATATATAGTTATCAAATTTACGACATTATAGTAAGATGAATACGACAGCGTGCATCAATTTCGAATCAAAGCCAGTCGTCCGCAGGGTCAGCTTTCTAGCTCTCGGTTCCGCCCAAATTGTGTTCAATAGATGATTGATCGCTTTAGTATCAGTGCACTTGGTAATCATATTTAATTAACTCCAATTTAGTGCTAAATACTGATTTGAACACGATTATTGTTTTAGGAAGTTACTCCTCTTTTGCTCTACGTGTGTTGTTCGTATAAGTTTCTACAGAATACCTAAAAAAATATATTCTGAAAATTGGCAAACTGCAGCCCTGACGCAATTCTATATTGCAATTTAAATTGTAATAAACAACTGCAGTGTAACGAAAGCCACTGCAGGTATTACGTAACGAAAGAAATCAGTTTTATCATTTATGATATTAATCTAGATAATATAAAACACCATACCACAGAGTATGCGTAAGTACCTAAAACAGGTAGAGCTCAAAAAATATTATTACCAGCTTATTAAATTATTTTATAATTGCCAAATGTTGCAATTAATGTTATTAATGTAGGTAAGCCCATTTTCAAGTGAGCAAACTCTTGAAGATATCAACAAATTCGTAAATGAAACCGCGTCGCGACGGACAGAAATATTATGACGTAAAGCCTTCGTCTTAATTTGTGTCACAATGTAAAGATAACGTCATGATTTCCTTATGATTTTATCCTCAAAAGAAACATAAGCGCTTGAGTACTGTAGTGTTATTTTAATGGTATGCCAAAAGGAGAGTCGGTCGCAAATAAAATTCTCCATTTTATTAAATTAACGAGCGAAGGGAAGTGCGTCGAGGACGTGCTCTACTGAGTCTTTTACTAAATACATACAGGCAGGGACGTCTATTGGAAATCTACTTTGACAAAATTACATTACATGGCAAACCTTTGTAACAGTTTTGCAGGAAAAGTATATAATACATAAAGGAGGTCTTTAATATGAATAAGTATTTTAGTTTTATAGTTTTAATGCGAATATTGATACGGTTTTAACTCGTTGACTCGCGATTTGGCATATTTGGCCAATAATACAATAGATTTCGTAGAATTAAACCTGCTTTTCCAGGAACTGCAACGTGTGTGGTTAATCGGAATATATGTGTTTTAGAATAGCAACACAGCGGTTCTTCTCTTAGATTCGATCTTGTCTAACTATTGCGTTGGATCCAACTATTGGCGCAGACAAACACAGTTGGTTACACGGCGACCCCGCTTGTATCTCCTCATCTGAATTTCAAATCCACCTGCAGGTGGAGACACGATTGAGAGAAACTTCCTGTGCGTTTAGATTTACCAGCCACAATTGAATCCGACGCCGGAACTTGGAGCCCATACAGTTTGCAAAGTGGCTTATGAAATAGATACGGGGCGCTTTGAAGAAACTATAGCTGAGAATCCATCGCAATCCACCGAAGTATAAGTTGATACAATTTAATAACTTACACACCCTAATTGCGATACAGATGATTTTGTCCCGTGACATGTCCGCTAGAAGGCACACACGTGAGTCATCCTAAGTTTATTAATTAAATTCTATATACTACTGGCTCCACGTACATTCTACTTTTAGAAGTGTGTATCAATAAGTTATGTAAGTAAGTACCACTTTATTTAAAGTCCTTAAAATGTGAAGTAAGTAGGATATATTTCAACATTTTACGGAACGAGGATTTCAGTAATCAACAAAATTGTTATATATTAATCCATTATCAATGTATCACCTATTCTTTACTTAAGGGTCAATGGTTTTCGAGGCTCTTAAGAAAAGGCAGTTAGAGAGTTCTATACACTTGACTCTTAGGGGTACTTAAAGCCTGATTAAGCAGGTTTATGTGGGTAGCTAGAAAATGTCGAACGAATGTCGATATAACCGTTGTTTCAAAGGCTTTACCTTTGAAATAACGGTTATTTTAGAGAAAGTCTGCTAATTCGTACGAAGAACCGCTCTATTAGAATTGTGTTTAAAACAGCGATATTTATGTAAGTACAATCAAGTTAGCTCTTATCTACACTTCATGTATGGTACGCTTTACGTAGCGCGTCTATACCTAAATGTACGCTTATTCTGCTAAAACCAATATACAAACGAACAAATAAGTACAAGAGTCACAATAAATGCGATGTCCACATCGGAATAGAGTAAAAGGTAAAAGTCTATATTGCTCTTCTTAGCAAATTGTATGTGAAAAAAGAAAATGAAAACATGTGGTTCGAGAGACCATTTACCATGATTACTCTGACATAACATGACCGTAAGATATAAGACTCTAAAGGATATCCTAAGGAAAATGTTTTTATGGAAATGTATACATACTTCTAAAATATTTATGTGTTAAGGGTAAAAAGGTTTTCTTTTATTTATATCCTGCATGCCTTTCTATTATCTGATATAAATAGGTACAAAGATTTGTTTATTGATATACTTGTATTTTATTGTGTCTACAAAAGGATTAAGTTAAAAATTCCCCTTAAAATTTGTGTGGCTGTGATTCCTTTGTTTGTGTCAGTCGTACTTAGTATTTACCTAGGTATACTTTTTTCACTATAATGAAATGAGGACCCCCTATTCTTATTCTTTATTCTGATTGTATTATAAAATTTATAAATACTTTCATGAACTTTGTATTGTATCGAACATTGTAACATAGTTGCATAGGTGGACACTAATGAAGGTTATTTATTTCTAATTCCATTTTATAAGTATTATTAAATGAAGCTAATTGTTTCCAAACATTGTAAAAATAAAATAAAATATCACATCTGATATTTTTTATCAATAGAAGCTACGTGTTACGTCTTATAAATAAACTTTTTGTTTGTTTTACTTCTTTAGCCTAGTAAAGATCAACAAGCTTATACCTACAATATTTTTCAAAACATATCATGTATAATATAACTTTAATATGAACTAACTATAACATGTGATATAAGAGGTAGACGTAAACTGTGATGAGGCACTTTACATGATAGTAATAATTTTAATATGTAATTATTGGATCAATGCGTTCGTATTCCCCAAAAGGCAGCCCCACAAGCTCACAAACAATTGGGTGATACGGTAGTGAATAAAGTATATAGTAATAAATAACGGCCCCATAAGGACGATTAAATTCTTTACTCCAGCGGTGAGGGAAGAGGGAATTCCTCACTCGACGGACGTCTCTATCCAAACAGGGTCGCCATTAGTCATATTTTCCTCAGACTCTTTATTTCTATCTAAATATATAAAGATATTATTACTATTACTATTTTGAGATATCTTAGGAGATATGAACAGAGATTTCGCAAAGTTCTTTGGGAATGAATCAATTGTATATAGATGTATACTCGTTTGCGTCTGCATAAGTTGTCCTTCCTGTTTCTGTTTGGACTGGAATTGTATAACAATGACTTGTCATCCAGTTCCTATGTTACTTATGGTTACTATGGGATATTTACCATGTATTGTATTTATTGTGAGTATTGTGTCATTGGTAATAAGTCGGAACGCAAGAAACGTGAAAGAAGACCGTTTCGTCTGCTCATAACAATACCTACCCGCAGATACTTGAGTTTACTCGTGAACATGGCGCATGCAACTGTGCCGAAATATCGAGAGCTCACTATAAATACAATACATGGTAAATATCCCGTTTCTAACCTTCCAAATAATTAACAAAGTTACATTAAACGAGTTGCTGTGTCATTTTGGAAACCGGTGGATATTTAAAGTGAAATAATTTAGCTTTGCTAATAACTCGAATTCTAATTTTAATGCAATATATTATGCCTTTAAACTCATTTTGAAATTAAATTAAACACAATTGTATTATGGAGATGTTAAATTATGGGGGAGGCTTATGTTCAACAATGAACACACCACGGCTGCGATGATGATGATGATATATGGATCCCCATATATCATCATCATCATCCCCATATATATCCATATATAATTGTATGCAAAAATGTGTAAGCAATAAAGATCAAGGTATTACGTCTTTAAAATAAAAGTTTATGAATGAATGGTGACCCTACATGTACAGCTATTTTTCACATGTCCATGTCACAAGACTGGGTTTAGTATGTTCTGGCGCATGTTCTAGTTAAATGAATTGGATTTGGTGTTCGCTTAGATGAAGATTTTCCATCTTGGGTACAGTTGCTTTCGAAAGTGCAGTAGCACGCTAAGGCTCCTATTGCTTTGTAACCAATGCTTACGTCTGTTATGTGATTACTTTATTTAATATTAAAACGTAACGAACATAATTTAAATGAAGTAAGTGTGTATATATGTGTAACAAATTTTCTATTTAAAGAAATTATGCAAATACTTATAGGTATTTTCTTTACCGATGTAACCGATGAAAACAATGTCTTGTACAAGCTCTAAGTAAATAATAATTAAATATATAACGTTTAAACACGCTTGTAATATATTTAGAATACACACATTAACACGCCACATCCATACAAGACTCGAAAGTCAAGTATTTCTGTTCATCACGCAAATGTTCACCTCAGTGAGGGATCGAACTCGCGACCACGCTTTTCGAAGATAGGAACACTGGCCACTAACTATTTAAAGTAAGAAGGTAATCAGTGTAACAAGAGTGTATATTTACATTCTACGTGAAATTGTTACACGACTAATAAAAATGTAACTGTACACTTGCAGTGCGTAACATGAATTGTAGATGCCGCAGCATCGTCAGAAGTGTAATGTATAGTCAATAGCTTATTTATTACTAATTATATACAACATTATTTAAATAAGTTATTATTCTGTGTTATCTTTCTGTGCCCGTCCGTTTGTGACTCTTCCACAACTAAACGGCTGAACTCATATTCATTAAACTTGGTATATCGACATTTCAGTCATCATCATCATCATCATCATCACGCCGGCGTAACTATATTACTGTATTCATACATTTGGTCTGAACATATTCGCTTAGCTCGTAGTATACTTATAACTTACTAGCCCCCAAATGTATGATTTTATTATAAAAATAACTAATGAAAGCTAAACTAAAACAAGAACACGGAGTTTGGCAAATCGTTCGTAACTTAAGCCCAAGTAATAGAGGTATCTCGGCGAGTGCTTCAGAACGACTGATTGATGGTTCTAATCTCCACAACTATAGAACTCGCAAGAAGATAGATAGTCTATGGGTACCGGGCTTACGTGCAATATTCCCGGTAATAACGATAACAATATCCTTATACTTTATCATACCACTTTATGATATTGTTGGGTATAAATAATACTTCAAAATATCGTATCTCAAACGTTTCTTCTTAGCAAAATTCTACTCGTAAGAAGTTTTATACGCATTATGGGTTTTGAAAGTCCACTACGTATACTCTTAGCATTTGACTCTACGATAAAAGTCATGTTCCACGAGCAGTCATAAGAAAATGTATAAAACTATTTGCAGAAGTCAATTTAAATAGCGAATTCAATCAGTCCAAACAAGCAGAAAATCGAACCCCAAGCCCCAAATCATCCAATCGTAGTAAATCTCAAATTCCGAGTGCGCAAGCTAAGGAGCCGGCCCGTCCCGGCCAAGTCCCTGATTTAAATTGCAGATGGCCCTCGGGAACGCAGACTCCCGCGATATGCTAATCATAGTCAAGCCAAGGATTATCCCTGTTTACACTCAACAAACTCACTTAATTTCGCACCGACCGATGTCTTGACATGTCTGTCGTCTACGTCACCAAGGCAGGCTTGATTTGACAGCTATTAAATAAGTAATTTGGGTATACACGAGTAGGTACGCTAGCTACTCAATGGTGTCGATTCTGTTAGCATTCTCTTAACTGAAAATCTCTAAATTATGGCAGTACTTATTTTGTTAAACTTAAAATTCAAATTAATATAACAATTTCGAATGACGGCACTAAAATTAGACATTTCTCTTCAATTGTGGGCATATTTTAGACAGTTCAGTCGTCACGTAACTTGTTCGCTAAAATAACCCAAAATTGAATAGAATAATCCTATTTTTAGAAGTGTCGTTCTAAGTGTTAAATGATTTTAGATTTTATTGTTAACAGAATAAGAACCACCATAATATATTTTTAGTTGGGTAGTTTCCAACCCCTCAATTACATAATACAAATTCAACTCCTATTTGCATCTTTCGTTCGTATTTAAACATTTACTAGTATTTAAACAAATATCTACCTATATACACTTTAATTTAGATTATCAGGTTTTTCACAAAACATAACGTTACTTACATAATTCAAACAGTATTTCTTAATCCACCTGGTTATTTACTTAGCGAATCAGCTATATACCATTTCTCAGTAGTTTCAGAATAGCTTAAGGCTACACTAAATCGATTACTATAAGTGGATTGAAAGAACTTCGAAGCTCTTTGTTATTACAATATGCATGCGAAATCTGAAGCGGCTGCATTATCTGTAACACCGTTTTATAAGGTAATCTGTATTCTGTATGAGTAACTGCAACTCTGTGCGGCTTTTTATTGGTTCCTACTTAAAGATATCCTACTAAAAATATATTAACGTTGCCATCCTTATATGTATTTGAAAATATAATGTATGTTCGTAAAAATTTACATAAATATAAGTTAAATAGTGATTACCACACTTTTAATACCAGAAATACAAATAGGATAGCTGTACATAGTTTGAGACGACTAATAAGTAATTCCTAGGAAATTGTGTGCGTTTTTACAATAAAATCCCAAAGCATATAACTGAGCTCACATCAGAGGGCAAATTCAAGTTGACTATAAAAAACGTTTTAATAAAAAAAGCTTACCATAAAGTTCGACATTATATAGAAGATAAAGATGCTTGGAATACTCCACTTCTGGCAAGCTGTCTCTCTGCCACCCATAAAATGTAATATTTGTAGTACCTAAGTAGAAACATTGTAAACATCTATATACAAAGAATGGCCCCGAGTTTCTTGCCGATTCTTCTCGGTGGGCTCTATATATTTTGGAACGCGGCGGTAGAGTTTTTAAAGTACATTATAATGAAAAGTTGACGTTCATAAGTGCGTCTTTGATGCCTAAATTGAATAAATGATTTTGACTTTGCCTTTGACTTTGAAGGTTTTTGTAGCAATCGAGCGAGGAAAATCTTTTGATTCGGATGATAGTTCTCTGGTACCATGCTAAACAATATTTTACTACTTACCTACGTATGTACTAGTGTCACTGTTGTTCAATATAAATTATTATGATAATACATTCCTTCTTCACAAACGTAGCTTCGCGTCGTTTAAATGAGACCTCAAAATATATAAATGCCAAAATAATAATGCCATCTCTAAAAAGTAGACGAATTTAGTGGAAAATACATATTTTAATTTGATCTGACCGTAGATAAATAACTTCAAGCAAACTATTATTATATATTCATTAATTCATATTTTAAACCTGATTTTAAACCATATGTTGAAAACCTTAGAGGTCTAATATATGAAGATTTTCTCACTAAATTTATATAATATTTTTCTTAAATTCACTGCGACTTTTTTATTTACGCAAATTACATCAACCAATTTTATGAGTAATATTACAAGTACAATTTGAAAAATTTATAACCGACTTCCATTATATTCAGTTATGGGAGTGTAACGCAGAAACTACTAGACCGATTTTGATGAAATTTAAATGGGACAACACGGGAAGCTCCAGCTTTCTAAAAAAATTTCACAACGAATTATGAGAATCGGTCACCCAGTCGAAAGTTATGAGTATATTTTTTTTTCGTATTGTGTACCTCCTTCTTTTTGAAAGTCGGTAGATAAAACCAGATTTTAGACGTAATATTGCTTTCATTAAAGATTATTATTGCTTTAAAGTGTCATATCCACTAAACTGGTTACTCAATTAGCCCCTAGCAAGGCCGCCATAGGTCCTACCTAACTCTTTTATACAATGTTTATTTTATTTTATATATAATTATTTTTAATTTATGTACAATATATGTACAATTACATATACCTATTGGATAAAATATAGGTCTATTAAGCCGTATACACAGTGTGCTTACCAAAAACAAAACAAGCCATACATATAGTATCATTTCATTTCCAATAAACATTAAACTTGTCGGGGTAAATATCTAGACCGGGCAATAAGTACGCTTGAGTCATCGTAAAGTCGACCTGAGTTGGCACTAATACGAATTTATGTCGATGGACCCGGGGCTTGCCACTGTATCGATCCGGCAATGCCTATAAATGTTTCAATTTACAAACCAACCGTTTTATGTTAACCATGATATATTTTATTTCACATCATAAGGGCGAAGAAAGGACCTCCTAGTGCCTATTTAGTATATACTACTCGTATATGTGTGAACAGGCGCAGTGGAGACAGGTAGGATAGACAAATATTGGGTTTATTTTATGTTACCTATGTTAACTTGAGCAGAAAAACGATTCTCTCTGGCTGCGATTTATTGAATTTCATTCAACGAATCAATAGAAAAGCGAGTTAAGACGATCCTTGGCACAGCCTCACTGGTTGAAACTGGGCTTTAGAGCCTTGAACGTTAGTGAAGAGTTCCTAGCTTGTCGGATTTCTATGGGATGCAATTTGGCAACTACATTAGAATTGCACAATTTATTTCCACCACACCCATTTCTTCACACACGATCCTAATAACTAAATCGGACAAGCGGTCACTATAAGGTGGAAATACCGTTTAGGTGGTTGGTAATCAGACGTGGCAAAGCGATTTGTTTCCACTTTCATAATGTGCACTTATTAACCAAGAATAGGTATACCAATGGTAAGTAAATTAACTAATTATCATCAGTTGCTCTAAATCTTACTTTGCTATGCACCTACTGATTCGCTAATTCCATAACTATGTACTTGGACGAATCCCAGCCTTAAAAGTGCAATATAGACCATAATAACAGGCACATATAATACTAGATATGTGCAGTCAAAAGATAAAAGTCGCCCGCCAGACAGGCGTCTCCGCCAGCAAACAAGCTCGCGTCACCTACACCTTATGCGCCGCTTAAGTTTTATATCGAGTTTTGTTGAGGAAATCCCGACAATTTACATGAGAAAGCCACGTCGCAAGCGAGACCGCCGCTACTCGTGGACGGTTCTGGGATCTTCTAACAAGGGGCAGGAATGTAGGCGACATTCGACGCAAGCATGCGGAATATGTCCCGAATATTTGATTGAAATCGAGGAACGTGTTCGATATTAAATTTTTCGCGTAATTATATTATTGTCACGAACATATTGAAATATTCAACATTGAGCATTCATGTTTTGTATCATGTACACTTTGATGTCGGCTTGGAAATTATTAATATGAAACTAGCACGAGCTCAATATTTTTATAAAGATAATGGAAAATTGGTATATCATTCACAAATCTCTTTGTAACATAACTAGACATGCCAGAAAATGTGAAAGTTGAAACATATTCACAAATGACATAAAAAGATAAACAGTTGGTACCACGTTGGGCGCCAAAGTTCACGATATGCGGTATGCCACATGAGTAGTAATTAACACCGCCTCGTGACTCCTCTCCCCTGCACATCACCCTCCCCTTTCCCCGGCACTCAGTGGGGTACGCCGATTGAATTAAACTTCGGAACGGTTGTTGTGGTTCGAATCCTTTGGTTTGTCGCTGGCGTTTTGTGCAGCTGCGATTACTGGCAATACTCGTCCGGTGTTTATTACTTTTACTGCAAATGGCATGCGAGTATCGAGTGGTTTCACTGCGACAGGTACGCATTCGACTATAGAAAGGTTTGTTAACAATAAGGGCGCAGTATCTCTTTATGACTTAATATTTTATTACCTACCACCGATAACTTTTTGTACTAATACTTAAAATGGGCGTGTTTGGCAATTGATGTAAAGGAATTACTTGTCCATTAGCTTAGTTGATAGCGGTACTGGCTTCGAAGTGCGGGTTCCCAGGTTCTATTCCGGCCGAAGCTAATATTTGTGTGGTGAGCAGACATGTTTGTTGTCGGGATTTAGATGTTGTCATGTGTTATTGTGTGTGTGCATGCCTCCCACGACACAGAGAAACCTAGTGCGGGGTAAATAAGTGTGCATACACATTATATAACCCTATCATGGGATGCGTCGGTCTAATTTTGCGAAGCATTTTTCTTTTTTAAATCAGAGAAATGCAACTATGAATATTACTGCACTTTTATACCGTTAATTCTGCTTACTCGAATTTAGAGAAGGTGTGTTAGAAAATAAGTGTCATAATAACGTGCTTTTTCTTTACTTCGAGAGTACCAAGTTAAAAGCTCCGCTAATTTTAGAGGGTTAATAAAGACAATCTAAAACTTACGATTTTATCCCTAGCTGTATGATACACCTCATCATGAGCTCCAATGTCAACATTTAGAATACTTGCTGTGTTCCTTCTGTATAAATATGAGTGCGCCTTAAACAATAGGGTTGTCATGTGCTCTATTTTTTGTTGTCATTATTCTACTTTTATTAATATTGTTCAGGCAAAATCTAAACATCATCTATTGTGATATGGTATAGCCATACTACTGAGTCTATTGATATAGACGCTAGACTAATACGAATCAAACAAACTTAGATATAACCACTATCATTAAGCATGTTTTGAGCAGGTTTCATTATATTGTACATCATATGGTGTCAAGCTTCCCATACCGGCTGTACTGTTCAAACAATTTTATTTATTAAAAAAAAACAACAAAATTACTCAGAACCTTAATGTTATTCTAGTTATGCTCTCCCGCCTCCACCCGTACGTTTATATTACTATCCCCCGAGACAATTTTCAATAATAGCCCTACATATGTGTTAATTGAGCTATCTTTCTTGCCAAACTTCTATCACATCCGTTTACTCGTTTGTGCGCAAAGAAGTGACATGCACACATACAACTACATAATAATATATAACACATATACATAAAACTAAAGCACTTATCATAATTGTTATATCATTACATTTATTTCACGGATTTTATCCGGTCCTTTACAAAGACATGAGTGGGGGGGCTGTAGCCAACACTTAGAGGCCTGCTTGGTATAAAATGCAGAATGTATAGAAACATTTTATTGTAAGTGGTACCGTCGCCCACGGACATCCGCAATACCAGAGGTCTCGAAGATGCGTTGTCAACCTTTGAGGAAGGATGATAGGAAGGAAGAGATAGAAGGGTGAGGTTGGAGGGGGACGGGAAGGAGAGGGAGAACGGGGAAGGGGGGAATAGGGCCTCCTGAACGTGCCACAAACCGACGAATCCATAGCAAGCTATGTTACTTCACGTCGATGTTATGTGGGAGTGTGGTACTTCCCCGGTCGTGCCGGCCCAATCGGCTGTGGCGTTACATTGTGGCTCTACCGCCGAAGAAGTAAGTGTAAGTGGTAAGGCTATCGACAAGAACTTACAAGTGATAAGGGAGATAGAGGGCTATGAACGAGACTACGGCATCTGCCAATTTCGATTTCATCCTAAATATTTAGACAGGTGTGGTGACTTGCCACCCACTAAACAGCCCCCATAAGTGCCGCCATTATTAACGAAGAAAGGGGCAACGTTGGTGTGATGGCTGATGGTTGTCGAGAGGTGTGCTGCAGCTTTACTAGAGCACTACTTCCGGCGTTATGCCCTTTAACTCTTCCACTTTTGCTACTTGCTCTTGCTATTAAGCTTTTTCTTACTTGCTTTTTCATCTCCACCCCACGGACAGCCAATTAAGGCAAACAGGGATCTCATTAAGCCCCAGGGAGAATCGTGGTCACAGTGTCGCCACAAAGACGACCCTGCGGTATTATTATTACTATCAAATGTGTTTATTTTATTTTGTTATATTTTTAATATAAGTACCTAAATGGCCACTCGATTAGAACTAATTACCATTTTCGCTGAATCCTTTCTACCCATTGTATTACTACTATCAGCATTCTAAATTCTAGTATGTGATATGGTGGTAGCCCTAAGTGCACTAGGCAGGGTGTGCCACCCCACCCCTACCTAGGACAATTAGCGAGCGCTACTCAACACGACTTGAGTTTTAACAACGCCGGTCGGAACACTCGGCATCATTCACTATATAGAGACGGGGACTCTTGTCTCCTCGTGCACTCGTGTGCTACGGATGGACATGCTAAAGAGTACTGTGACACTGTTACACTGTCGCAGACCTACTTAATGTACATGAAGTCAAGCGGATAAATAGCTTAAATCAAATGATAAAAATACGCTCGCGTAGGTCTACAATACATCTACGAAAGTGCCCTCTGGTGGCATCATCTGGTTTAAGAATAAGTAGGTCTAGTACGAGTTTGTTTGCAGATTTTCAGTGACTATCGGAATCCTGTAAATTGTGATAAAATATTGCTTAAGTATACTATATCATATATCATAAAATATATCTATATCAATATAATATAAAAATGAATCCCTTTTTTCCTGGTCACGCTATAACTTGAGAACAGCTTTACCGATTTCGCAAATTCTTTTTTTGTTTAGTTAATTATTGTCAGGAGAAGGTAGACATAAAAATAAACCCTTGAATTAACCTAATTCTTTTTAGTTGTGTTCATTATTGTCAGGAGAAGGTTCTTATTAAAGAAAAATCAAGAAAATATGGGAGTTTATGGCGAGGCCGGAGGCAAAGCCTCCTAAGCAAACGTAGTCGCGGGCATTCGCAAGTAGTTTAATAATTATAATGAAAAATAACGAAAATGAATATTTCTGTTTTTATGACAAAACACGAACTCGTATATAAATAGTAACAGAGTACCGTGAAACGAAGATAAGACCATTATAACGTTCAAATATAGAGCTTAGAAGGTCCATAGTTTAATGAAAATATAATTTTAATTTATTGTCAGCTATCTTAATAACGTTTGAATTTTCTTCGTCTTTGTAAAAATTAAGGACAATTAATAATATAAATACATGATAATAAAGTATTTTTATAAATTTCCGCTACAGGCTTACAATTATCTTGAGTTGCAAGCCGTTCGCATGAAAATACAGGCTTATACTAGCTACAGTATAGAATGTTTAATTTACTAAATACAAAATCCTTTCCAGTACTGGCTTTATTATTCTCGTTCCCTCGAGATATCATTTATAGACTAGATGCGCCCGCGGTTACACCCGCATGGTGATGATGATAAAAAGTCCTATGTGTTATTCCAGCGCCTCATCTACCTCCATACCAATTCCATATAAAAATTGGTAGAGTGTGAAGAAGTAACAAAGATATAAAAACACTCACAACCTTTCGCTTTTAAAATATTAGTGAGATTTAAATTATCTAAAACATTGGCTTTTCATAAAACAAACCTAATACGTAGTGTGGAACGTTTTTGCTTCGGTGCATGGATTATATCTAGCTCTATGGCCGGGTATAAGTTTCGGTAGAGTGTAGTTTCAATGGAACCAAATTAATACATTGGGACTTAGACATTTATGCTTGAAGGTATCATATCTAAGTCTATTTAAGTAATTTTCTACAAGTGGCCCAAATATATGACTCGTAATATACGCGTATAGCACATATATATAGCTCCTTCAGTGATGTAAGTTCAGTGATCTTCATGTGATGTGATGTTTAAATGTATGTATAGAACATTATAATATTGTTCAAATAAGTAATATGTATTTCAACTATCCAAGGCCCAAACGCCATAATCGATCATCCAACCAACGACATGAGTGGAACCATAAGATTTAATCTATTCAGATCCAGTAAAGTTAGTTGTGACCATGCTTTAGTTTAAATCCAGGAGAGGGCAAACATTTGACGAACATTAATGTCTTTGTCTCAGGACTTGTGGGTTTGTCTCGTGTGTTAATGTGTTTGTATGTGTATTTTCCCACGAGACACGGCATCCTACAAACATTATAAGTGTTTATCTGTTCAGAGATTAAACAATATTTAGTTAGACTCGTAAAGACAGTGCAGTGGTAATAGTTGAAGCAATTAAGGAGATAACGAGGAATACATAACCTCCATGAAAGCTCTAAATCTTACTCGGTAATTAACACCAGCTTCGCTAACGTGCTTCGTGTAAACTCTGTCTCTATTTTATTGTTTCGTTGGGGAATAGTTTCCAACTAAAATAAACTTAAATTTCAAACTTAGTTTTCACTAATCTTTTGACATTCTGTCACTGCACTCACACACGCATGTGTTAGAATTGTATACGTGACTTTTATAAAAAAACGTTAAATGTATAAATTAGCTGAATTACTATTTATTATACTATATCTAAATGTTAACGGAACTGTAAATTGGTATAATTTTTAGCAAATGCCACAGCGAATACTACCTCGTTTAATTTGTAGTGAGTGACGTAGCATCCTTTTGATTTCTGATAGGCTATTTTGGTGTGGCGGGTAGTATCTTGTTTCTGAGTGGTTATGAGGTTTGGTGGGAGGTGTAATAGTAGTGGGACAGTCTCTTGGTGGCAGACATTGCTATATAAGCAAATATCTCAGATTGCCGAGCATGGCCCGTCCGGTGACGCTGTAAATGCCGGTAGAGGCAAACAGCATTAGTCCGTTCAAAAAAAATAATTGCCGAGCCTTCTTTACTTCACAAGTGACTGTTGCATCAAGACCTCCTGCTTGCCGAAAGTTAAGTGTTGTTAAATTTCTTGGTATAAATACTGCTGCCTGTCTAGATATAGTATCTCTTAAATGTGTCTATATTGGCTTTGTTTCCTAAAATAGTGTGTCTATAAAATACTTTCCTAGAACGAGGACATCTGTATCATGTTATATAATAATATTAAAAAGCGCTTTTTTTTAAATTATCTTGTGTGTTATATTACGAAACCTTTTAATGCAGTAGTGGTCAACACCAGAGGGTGTTGACCACTACAATCATCACAAATCTCACACATGCGACTACTATACACAATTAAGTTCATTAATAGCTAATATTTTGATTGTTGTTCATTGTAATGAATTAATTAAAAATACAATAGATAAATAAAATGAAATAGATATTAAAAAAAAAAAAACAAAAGAATGTACTCACTAATGTATAAACAAAAACTGCAATTATAGAGTAGTATACAATATACCTTCAAATATATTTACTTCCAGATTATTGTATTCTCAGTCTTGTATAATAAAGCTAATTTTCTTGTTCATTACTTAAACAAGAGATGTTCAGATAATCAGAATATCATTACATATTAACATCCAAGTACCAATGCGGGTTGTACTCGTACTTATTGAACGCAATACAAGTGAAATCTTACCTAGCATAAAAGTTAATAGTACTACCAAACCGTGTGGGTTCTCCCAAGACGGCTATACGATAGTGTGCTATCATATCAGTGTGTAAACTTCATCCAGAGAAACTTTCTGCTTTGGACGCACACTCTTACACCCGTATCTGATCGATTCGCTATTGGCATTTGGATGAAGACCTTCTTTACACCATTTTACCATAATTTATATCTGGTCGGTGCTGGGCGCTCCTAATTTTCGATGGATACCAAAACAATGTCGCCAATCCATGCGAGTAGACAGCCCAATCGTTCTCTCTTTCTATCATGTTGCTGCCAGTGTAGAACTCTTCGCTCTCAATCTGTAGTCATTCATTCTCGCAGTACAATACATCCACACAGCCTATTTCGATTTAAGTTTTGCTGCCACTCTTCCAACGTCATGAACCTTCGTTTAACCACTAGTTTAGGCATTAGAGCGTCTGATGCGATCGCAGAGTTTGAAAGCAATAAATAGAGTTTACGAAACCAAAATACTATTGCATTACGAACAGCAGCGGTGGTAATATTTTTCAGTATGTAAAAGTAAAATGTAATAAATGGGATTTCACTATGAATGATTTTTTCTTCGCGTTTCCCGTGGTTGAATGACAATGATTCACGGAATCCTGTCGAACTTTGCTACTGTCTACGTTATTATTCTGTGTGTAGTGCTCGTATCTGCACTCCTGCCTCTCAAGGCATTCAAATAGCTGCTTTAGCATATAATATTTGAGGAAATCTTCATATGGTCCCAAGACCGCCGCTCTGCGCGCCCTTGCAAATAGAATTTGTATACTGAAGGCATCCGAAAGGGTCTGTGTGTGATTACACTTCACGCATGCCGATCTTAGGGTTATTCATGTTTGCTATCACTTCGGTATCGATAAACTTTGATTAGATTCTAAACATTTTGAGCACGTTAGTTTACCTCGCTTCGGTCGATTATATTACAATAATTTTCGATTGTAATTACTTCTAAATAGAGGTTGATAGCCGGCCGATAAACGAAGATGTTGGTTTTCGTTTTTCAAGCTTATTTGTGCTATACTTAGGCTACCATTTGCTAGTCTATTTAAGTATTAAAACAGGGTGGCCCCTCGGAACTAACGTATTCATGACTCTGAGAACGGCGCCCCTTACTTTACGAGCGGGGCGGCGGTCGCAGTGAATCGGAAAGGTAACCTATTCGGACCTCGACCTATGTGAAATATCACGCTACCATATGTTACATAATTTGAGGGATTCACGGAAGGATAAGCCAAAATTTAAAGCTTCACGTTACGTGAAGTACTAGAATAGATTTACTTAGATAGTTTCTTTTATCCACCATAGTAGGATTGCAGTTACGGTCGCTATACATTAAGCAAGTCTACCTTCTCCTTCTCTTCTCTCTAACCTAACCTGTGTTGTTAGACTAGACGAGTAGGAAACTCTATTATTAAATATTTGTTCATTTCACCGCAGACTTTTCGTGAGACTAAATAATGTTCGGGTACCTATAATCTCTCGGAGTAACAACGGAGGGACACAGTATAAGTGCCACGAATTCATAAAGTAAGCAAGTACAGTCGCTGGCAATAAGATGTATACATTCCATAATTTCTAAAACTTTGATACAGTACTACATTTTATAACAATGTAGATACGGATTATTATAATCCGTAAAATAATATGAATGACTTCAGTGTATGATAATTCAGATCTCAGTTTTTATGAAATTGTATGCTGAGGCACCTTTGAAAATTGTGTAATATATATTATGTCTTATTGCAGGCGACTGTACGTAACAAAAATATTGTGTCGTTTCTGCTTGTCTTAATTAATTCGTATCGACATTTAAAACACAATACGTATAATAAATGTTTCTGTGCGCTTGACATTTTAAAATGTTTTTTTAGATTTTAAAATTAAAACGATAGAATGATTTATAAATATGAAATGAAATGAAATTTATTAATTGCAAAAACCGTGTACATAATAGATCTTATTAAGCGCACAAGTGCTTGTAGAACCACAGTTTGTCCTCGACAGACGTACAATATAATATTGTTAGTATTGATTTATGACTAACATATGACTGATATATGAAGAACATGTCAATAATTAAAAAATAAATGTCATTAATATTATTACTAAATTATAATATGAAATAAACATGTCAGCCTCAATGTATACCAAATAATTCATTAATGTCATAAAAGCATTTTTCTTTAAGCCACTTACAAAGTTTAGTTTTAAATTGTCTAATTGGTAATTCTCTTATATCTCTAGGTATCTTGTTAAATATTTTCACTGTCATAGTAACACACAATAGAAATGATGACGTAATTGTGAATACTATAAAGTACACCACATGAGTAACGAAACGGTTTCTCATATGGTCATACTTGCATTAATCAATTTTATACGCAAATAATACTGATACACATAAATGCAAATGATTATTTATTTTGGTAATTCAATAATCAATTCTTATGCTGATTAATATACGTAGTATTACTTTATGAGGATTACTATTAATTAATCTTCTTGTAATAGTATTGCGCCTACCAATACTAATAACTGTCAGTAATTCTTTGGAACAATTTTAACTTTGACTTATAATCTTTAATCTAACTGAACCTGCTCTTTATTTTAAATAGTTATAAAAATTACGTTTATAACAGGATGGGAATGTGAATGGTGGGTTCTCAGAATACTTGTACCGCTTCAAGCTGAAGGACAACCCCTCATGCCCCTGTGATTCTACAAGCGAGGAGACACCGATACATGTCATAACAGAATGTCCTATGTTTGGTTTTAAAAGTTACAATATAGAGCAGGAAATTAATGATAATGTCACTAAAGAAAACATACACGAATTAGTTAAAAATAAAGATGTAAGAGATGAGTTCCTAAATTATTGTATCAAAATATGTAAAAAAGTTATTGACAAAAATAAATAGCTATGTACATAAGTCAATTATATATATTTACTATATACATATATTGACTTGGATATTGAGAAATAGATATAAAATTAGTAAGGAATGTTTATATAGTATGGAATTAGTTATAAGAATCTGTAAGAAGAAGGACGATAAAAGAGAACACAGAACCTAAGCCCCTGATCATGTTAGGGTCATTAGCTCGAATAATAAAAAATAAAAAAAATAACAGGATGGGAAGTACTGTTAGAAACCTATATAAGGACCTTATATAAGGTCTTTTAGGATAAATAAATAAATTTATCGCACATTAACTGCGCCGCGCGGTTTCACCCGCGTGGTGATAGATGATATAGATTATGATAGATGATGATGATGAAAAGTATCCTATGTCCTTCCCTGGGATACAATCATTCTTTATAGTATCAAGAGATATGGTAGTAATTCGTTCACTCTATGGTAAACGTTTAAAATACAGTGGTATTGCAACACATAATTTTATCTTGTACTAGCTGATGCCCGCGACTACGTCTGCGCAGGATTAGTATTTCGAGTAGCTTATTATCTTCTCAAATGCCATATCTACCTTTATACCAAAATGTCATAAAATATTTACATGGTCAAACGCAATTGCTATCATAGTATAATATGAGTAAATTTAAATACTTAGTATATCAATCAGTAAACATTGATAATAAAATACAGGACTTACGTACATACATTTCATCACCCTTGACGGTCGCCGAGCACGTCTAATGTATCGAGCTGTCAAATTGACTTGGCTTTTGACTAAGCAGACTGACAGACAGTATCAGAAACTGACAAACTTTGACATAACTGTTATCATTACGATCTTGACGAAGGCGGATAATCTTATTATGTTGTCTATGCTGTGCCCAAACATATTACGCTTTTTCACCCGCGTATTGATGGATGATGATGCCTCATCTACCTCCATACCGAATTTAATAAAAAATACCCCTGCCGTTTGAGCGTGAAATACAGCGCATACATCCATACTCACAAACTTTCATGTTTATAATATTAGTATTATAATATTAGGCTATACAAAGCGCTGCAGTGGACCTCACTCGTTACCTGTATCCATAAGATTTAAGTCTTATTCAAATCAAATCAAATATATAATAATACTCGTATAATGTACAATATAATTTATTATATAATAATATGGTATTTACATTTTGAGTTCTCGTGTAAAATGCGTGTTTTCTGTATTCTGCCTGCAAGAAGACGTGCAAATATTTAAGGCTAATCCTAAAAATATTAACAGAATGACCAAATTAATTATATAATATTGGTCCTACAGAAGTGATCCCTTCTTATAAATATCACAAAAGATCATTTATGCCTAAGATGGATAAAGCTGTTTTGTATCACTTCTTAACATAAAAACATCGTATTTCAACACCAGTCATGTACGTACAATAATTGCGTAGAAATTGAAATACCTAAGCATGTTCTATTAGGCTCTTTCGGAGAAGTGTTGTTTTTATGGAAACCAATGAATATTATAGCAACCGAGATTGTTTACATTCTCTTACGTAGGCAGGTATCAATTTAAGCCCGGAGTTTTGTCTTTCGTGTGTTTAATATTTCGTACAGTCGCCTTTAAAATACAAGGATTGTATTTGTATATATATTATACTTATATACGACATAAACACTATAGTTTAGCTGATGAAACAGGTATCTTCTTTTTCAAATTTAAGGGGCTGTAACGCAAAACTCAATGAACTATGTGACATTAATTGACTAGACCAAATCGCTTTGTCACCACCTGATTATGTAATGTAATAATGCAATATGTAAGGTAATAACAAGGCAAAGTAGAGGGCAGTAACCGCGCGGGAGGTCGCCCATGCAATGGACTTGCCAGATCAATTTCTGCGATGGGAGGTCCCTTGCATGAGTGCACCAGGATGACAAGGAGTAGAGGGGGATGGCATGATATCGTGAGGCGCATTACATCTGCCTCCACCACAACTACATGACGATCACGACCGCTCAGTCAAGAGCGTAACGACTAAGAAGAAGAATACGATGTGGGACAACATCCACACAAGGTCTTCAGGTCCTAAACTAGGTAGCGCTTGTACTATGGTAACCTAATAACTGATATGCATACATATACACATCCAGACGCAGGTCAAACAGACATTTTCATGCACTAAAATATTTGACCTGTTCGTGGATCGAACTCGAGACCGGCGGTTCAGGGCAGGGATGTTACCAACTCGTTCCTGAGTCCCGACATTAAGGCGCCCGGAGAAACACTGTGTGGTGGTTTAGTCGGTATAGTCTGCTTACTGCTTTGGGTGTAAAGCGTAAAAGCGTTTTGGCGCGTAAAGAACGAGTCCGACATACCCCGTCGAATCCCCCCGGGTTTGGCGGGGATGTGTAAGTGCATTCCCCACAAGTTAATAAAAAGGAGATGTTACCAACTGCGGCAACCGGCCAGTTACTGAATATCTTAACATCTAAACACTAGTCCATACCGATGTGAAACATTAGTAAATCATATACCGAAATGCTCTCTGTTGTTGTTGCCTGCTCTCTAGTTGCTTGATCAATGTCACAATTCACACAGCTTTACTATTTATAAATTATAATAAATAAGTTTTAATAAATGTTTGATCACTTGAAATGCATTCTTACAAACACTTACTTATGAACGTTACTGTACTTATCAAATAACTATTCTAACTTATCATGGAATAAGTATTTTTTTTATATATATTTCCATGGATTTTAGTCCTTAGCCCATCTTAACTGATAAAGTTACATTTCTGCTATTTGCTACTGTTTTAATTGAAATGAAATACTGTTCACATTGAACAAACACTCGAAAACCTGATAAATCTTTGATAAATTCGACGTTACAAGCGTTTTGAGGATCAAAATTCTGAAAACATACATTTTAAGTTGAAATTGTCAAACTTCTTATATTTATTCATATAAATACTGAGTTTTAGAAACATTAACTCCGTAGATGTATATAGAAACACATTTTCATATTCATAAAGTTACAACTTAACTAAGCAGTTTTTATGCCTACACAGATCACTTACGCTAAAATCGTTCTGTACGAATATCTGACAAAAGTTGATCGATTTAAATGCATACCTTTATAAAATATGATAATACTACGCATGTGCGGAACTCATTAGAGATCCGATTCCCTTAAACTATTTGTATTTGGAACGAGCTGTCAACTAATTAGGCTCGTTCTAAATACTCTGGAATTTCTGGATTTAAATAGTTCATATTGACAGTTGCCAGGTGGCGCTTGTAATGGCGATGAATGCTAACTGTTCCAAACCCGGATTGGGGAAAATGCGATCGTCGGGCAACACAGAAACTATTTGTTTTGTAGTCATGGTTGACGTTATACGAGATTTTTTTGAAGTACGAAAATCAACGTAAGTCTATATATGGATGTAATTTACGGATGATCTTCGAGTTGATGTTCAATTTGATACCACAAATTACGCTACCTTGTATGATGACAGAGCGCCGTAATAATTACCTTGAAAAAGTAAAAGATAAAAATTAATACACTGTCGTAACAAACAACATTGGTTAGATAATATGACCAAAAATGTCTAGGATATTTTTCGATAGAATTTTCAATACTTAAAATGTACCTACTTGTCATAACATTGTTTTTCAAGCAATTTAGTTCTATCGCATAATAAAAAATAACATAATTGGTCAGATTTATATAGATGTATATTGCCTTGTATAACGTCCACTGTTATAAAATGGTCAATAACTGATTTAAATTTTAATTTGAATATAAAACTACCATAGCTTTTTTAGTTTTTGTTACATATTTAAACTTGTTAGTATTAGAACTGTCACAAACATATTCATGTTAAAAATGTAAAACGTTAAATATTAGTCAGTAAAAATGGCAGTGGGCAGGACACATAGCAAGCAGAACCGATAGTCCATGAGGCCGGAAGTTTCTGGAGCGGAGAGCACAGACCGGCAAGCGCAGCGTAGGTCGAGCACGGATGAGATGGACAGACGACCTAATAAAGGTAACAGGACGACGTAGCATGCAGGCCTCTGCCAACCAGTTCATTTAGAAATTTATGGGAGAGGTTTGTGTTCAGCAGTGGACATCTTACAGCTGAGATAATGATGCTGATGGTGAAAGTAAAAGACCGTAAAAAACATAAGTGCTTGTGGTCCTACATACATGCTAGCCTTTAGTACAGGTTAAAGACAATACTGTCGCTAGGTTATGCCAAAATTATGTGCATGGTCTAAAAACTTCGACTGATTATATTGATGCCAACAGAGAGATCAGAGAATAATTGCCCAATTGACGTTTATCATATCCCTGAAATACTTATACGACGCTAACGATATAATAACTGTAAAAATATTGACGTTACATATGTTGAAACGAACACAGCAAATATAATAATACCTTCACATGTATTGCAATAATTAAAAAAAACATTTTCTTGTAGTACTATAAAGAAAAAGTGTGAGGTTTATACTAACCGCGCTACAGACGGTAACTGTCGCGGTCGGGTTTATCGCGAGACAAATTGCAGCGCTCCGAGCCGACGCAGCGGCGCCAAGCCATCCTTTGTGCAAATGAGATACGTAACAATGCCGAAAATTGTTTTGCTAAATTAATATGTCTGCTAAAGTCTTATTCGTTGAAGTAAATTGGATTTGTGATTGTGACATTCATGGTGTATTCGCATGTTACAAGGATGTAATTTGTGGGCAACAATATACGTATATTTTAACTCAATTTATAGATATCCATTTACATTACTGTAAAATTCACTTACTAATTTATATTAGATTAAATTAGAAGCTGTAAAAAACTGTGTCAGCATATATTGAAAAATACTTTTACATTCTTAGAATAAGTAATTATTCTAATTTTAACAGTGTAATAGACCTTTTCAAGAAAAAAAATCACCAAATATTTTATCGTGAACATTTTAACCTAATAACAAATAAGTCCGGCCTCAAAGTTGTGAAACAATTTGACAAAATGAATCCCTTCATCTTGGTTTGTTTAAACGTTTATTATCGCTTTATTTATGTTAGAATATATTCTAATTTACCCCGCGTTAATACCCTGTTTCCTCGACGAGACGAGACAAGACGGCGCCCGTCCCTGTCATCTGACAGGTGACTTACGCGTGGCCGGATTTATCGTCAGAATAATTTGCGAGAGCCTGTTTTGTGAGTAATATCTTGTGGAGCCTATGCCTCTGCTGAAAGGTTACACATAGAAATGTATTTATAATTAGTCTAATATATTATGTTTTTTCATTGTTCAAAATTATTACAAAAAAAAAAACAAATTGTACTTAACATTAAAGACTGCGGAAGCCTGAATGTAAAAAACTATTTTGGTAATGCTTTTTATTTTACATAAAATCGGCGAGAAGATTACAGAGAAAATGT
The DNA here is from genome assembly GCA_917880725.1 of Selenia dentaria. Classification (NCBI taxonomy): domain Eukaryota; kingdom Metazoa; phylum Arthropoda; class Insecta; order Lepidoptera; family Geometridae; genus Selenia; species Selenia dentaria. The sequence goes on along the minus strand of OU862893.1, from coordinate 14,422,807 downwards.
AGGTTAACTGCCATGGGCTAGTGGTGATCCCCACCAGGCATCAGCAATACTATATATAAAATAATCCACACAAGCTATTTAAAATATAAAATGGTTCAGATAAGCGGCAGCCGAATCACATTGGGCATTTATAAAGTCCAAGAACTTTGCATACATTTTCCAGTAAGTACCTCCAAGCTCCTACGGGAAACTGCCTTTTAGGCCTACAGGTTGAGAAATGCAACACAAGTAAACCTTACGTTATATTTAAATGCACAAGAAGCACAAGTTACTTTCCGACTAGAACATACACGCGCTAGGAAAGGTGTTTGTTTCGTCCCGCTGGAAGATGCGCGAGGTCTCTAGGAGTTTCGCTTTCGCTGATTAGTTGTCAATTGATGGTCCATTAGAAATTCTCAGCAATACATTCACGCGACGGATGAAATTAAAAAGCCGTTACATTTCTCGTCGGTAGGGCTTCTGGGTTATCCCATTCTCTGCGACTTTATAGGAGAGTAGGTAACATGTTTTAAGACACGTCTGCCGAATGGTGCTTCGTTAATGATAAAAAAGTCTAAGTCCACGGCATGTTTAAATCGGGATAGTTGACAGCGGAGTGTGTTCATCTCAGTCTTCTCCATGTATTTATCATATACTTACTACGTTTTTATTCCTAATAATTCCACGGTCTCCTCATCTATAATTTAATATTATAAAGAGGAAAGATTTGTAAGTAAGTATGTTTGTAACGAATTGGTTCAAAAAGTACTGGGCAAATTTTAAAAATTATTTCACCATTGGAAAGCTACACTGACCCTGAGTAACATAGGCTATATAAGATTTATCATTATCATATAATTATCATTATAAGTTATTTACCTAAGGTCAGAAAATCATAATGTTACATGAAGTTACATGAAATTTTGGCTGGTTATTTAAACAATACTTCAGGCCTATTTAAATTAATACTCGTAGCACAATCCTGAAGTACACGACCGTATTCATGAAAGTCTGAGCCTAAGGGTACTTTGGAAAAGTTTATTTGAAGAAAGAGAAAACATTGAAGCGCCGTGCAGTACAATCCTCCTAAACTGTTTATGAAGTTTACTATATTAATGTTGTAAGTAACAAATGACGAATTGATTTGAATAAAATTTGATATGGAAATTATAACCGGGATTACACTCTTACCACATTTTACGTGGACAAGCAATTTTAATCCGTATCTATTAACTAAATAAAAAGAAATTTACTGAATGTATATTTATAATTAAATAATAATAATTTAAATAATTTCTTCATCATTATCTAAGCCGTAGGACGTACACTGCTAAACATAAGCCTAACCCATAGATTTCGAAAAAGACCGGTTGCGAGCGGCCTGCATCCATCGCCTTTACGTTGAGAAAAGGGCGGACAGGCTGCAGGTCTCAGTAAAATAGTTTTTACTTCTAGTTTAGTAAAATTTTAATAAAAGATTTTGACAATGCCACTGTGGACCAGTGGTTCACTTGTGTTCCTATGATAAAAAAATAATGCGTATGACTATCTCCAGCTCCTTAATGAGACATTATTTCTGACCAGCTGAAACTAGAGGGCTCTATGAGACGTAACAAACCAGTTCACGTTTGAATAGTAGGTGCATATACCATATACCACTGACCATACGGTCATCATAAGAAATACTTGTTTATTCTGTGGCCATAATCCCTTTTATAAGGGAGATACAATTATTATTAAAGAGTAAAGCTGCCACCTTATATTTTTTTTATTTACTTCACTATATTTTAGCAGAAATGGTTATTGAAATGTTTCATGTAAACAGAACCTGTCCGTTTCTGCCAAACTTTACCTTCAGTAAATATAAATAAATTGTACAGATTTAATATTCACGATTTCAATTAAAGCGTGCGTAGGTCTCCACAAATTCATTTCTTGTTTACCTCTGGACAGAGCGTCCCTGAATGGAAGGTTTTTCCTCTTCACCCTTTTGTTTTAAATATTCATAGCACCGTCTCTACTCGCGAAAGTGTCGCAAAAGTGCCTCGGAGCTTATATTAATATTTGATAAAGGAACTCCAATCGAGACGCAATTTGGTACGACTGGGTTCTGCTCTCTTATTGAAGATGCTACAACAGTGAGCATACGTTAAAATTAGGTGCCTATCTTGTTTTAGTAATCATGAAGAAATTTAAATATTAGGACTTTATTATTATAAAATTAATATATCTTTCAATGTATAGTAGATTTTAACTGAATCTTTTCAAATTAATAAATAAAAAAAAAATAGGGTCTTATTAACTTAATACATAAATAAGTATGAAAAAAAAACGAAGAAATTCAACCCACTTCAACAATAAAAAGTGTGAAATATCTTGTTGAAATTGGTACCATAATAGTTCAAAAGTACCTAATATTACAATATTGTATGCAAGGTACCGACGTCGACAAGTTATTTCACACTTTTTATTGTTGAAGTCGGTTCCATTTTCCTTTATAAAAATGTTTTTCACCCATTTACATCAAGATAGGCAAAACTCTTTTCGGTTATTGTAGTGTAAACCAAATAATATAACATAACCTATAATATAACCTATACTAGTATAACTTAAGAACTAGAAATTTAAATGGGACCCCCTCGGAAGTGTACTCTTTCAAACAAAAAAAAAATGAGAATCAAGCCACAAATGGGGGAGAAATCAGTGATGAACATACATACGTTCAGTCGAACATAGAACCTCCTCCTTTATGAAGTCAGTTAAAAAGGTGACATAATTACAGAATAGGCAACATTTCATCGTCAGGGTGGGCATCAGCTAAACAAATCCAGAAAAAGCACCTGACCTGCACCTGCACCTATAGTACTACTTTCATACGCTTATAAAAATACTGGAGTCGAAATCCACAAGTTCCTCGAACCTTACACAAACGTGTTTGTGAAACATTCGTACTCGACTCGAGGAGAGTGTGAGGCTCGATAGAAGCTAATTAAAAAACGTAGTGTTTACATTTTGAAATCGCCTTTATGGTTTAACATTGAAATAAACGATTGTAATTTATTATTTGATTTTAACAATATTCAAAGTTTAAATCTACCACTAGACATCAGTTACCGGTATTACAAAGAGAACTAGTGCCATATCCAATTAGTTTTCTATCCCTAAAACAAAATCAAAAGCAAATTTTATTGAGTATGAAATGAATTTCATTCAACCTGGTCAAACGAATGAAAATCCATTCAAGCGTCGTTTAAATGATCGCGTTACGATTACCACTGAATGTGTGTCAATTACAAATTATGTTCGTAATGCGACTGTTTATGCACTGTCAATATTTGCATTGAATTGTCGATTAAATTAAACTTTATTACTTCCACGTTAACGAATGTATAAATCAGGAACAAAAGGGAATTGTTATTTAAATGGCAACTGTTCAATAAATGTACAAAACGTGGTTATAACAGAAAAATCGACACCCGTCAAACAACAATGTGCAAAAACAAAGAGGTCCGCCGGATACATTGCAGTTTATATCCGAAAAGTGCGCGTTCACGAAAGTAATTTTAATTAAATATTTAAAGTTCCGTCACCGTAACCAGCTATTAAATAAACTAAAGCTAATGGTGTAATGCAGCGCTCGGCGGAGTAGCGACCTCAGTGATGCTGCAATAGAGTAGCGAAGGATGCAATCTGCATACATTAGCCTAACGTCTCTTAGTTTTGACACCTGCTCTCGCCTCCCTACTATGGAAAATAGGACCACCCGGCAGATGGATGGCACAAACATGTCAAGACTAAAGGCAGTTGTTGCCAAACTTGAGGAAAGTTGTCAAGAAAACCACGAGGCCAAAATGTATTGTTTCACGGAACCACCGGAGTTTGACTTGGAAAGCTTTTTAAGTAACCAAGTGTTAAATGGCTGTTTCGAAGTACATCATTTAATGTTGCACGAAAACGGGAAGACTCAACCGATTAACAGAGTTATGATGAACAGTTTACCACTGAGTGAAGTAGAGTGTTACAAATTTGGATTAAAATTTTGTAAATTATAAGACAAAAAAAATCCAGTCAAATTAGCTCAAAAGAAGTAAGCGCGAAAAAAAATATAAGTAGCAAATTTTCGTTTGGAATTCGTTGGGGAAGGTAACTGGCAGTCTAAATTAAAATTAATAAGTGGGCGACTTTTTGTTTGATTAAGAACTCGTTTATTTTGAACTTTACATGCAAAATTGTTATAGGGTAACTTGTTTAGAATTAAGTGTTGTACAATTTTGGTGCCCATAAACTTTTTCGTCGGATCTATATTTTCGATTTATACCCAAAAAGAGGCAGGGGTAAAATCTTATCACGTTTAGTATTTTTCCATTGTTATTCTTAATTATATTGGATTTTAAGAAGAAAATATTATACTATACATTAATAACTTTTTTATGTTATCAAGTGACGAGACGTGTGTAAGTTGTGCGCCTGGTGGCATACACTACGCCGCAGTGCCACCCACACACTCACACTCTTTTGCGTCACACTCTACTACTAGTCACTCTCGGACATTGGTTTTTGACCACTAAATTAATAACTATTGTCGACATAATATGCAACTTAATGAATAAAGCTCTGACTAACCAATTCCACCGTACCGAAGGGATATACCGTAAATTTATTACCTGAAAGCTTAATCTGAGCATAGCATACGGCTGGTTATAAATAGCTGCGAAACAACCTCGTAAACCCGTGGCCCAGTGTAGCAAACACCTTAAATACTTAACAGCTCAGTTCCCGAGTCAAGTTTAAATGTTCGGCGCGCGCTTGAGAGGGTTGTCACGTCAGAGCACATTTTAATAATGCACTTGCTCGTTTAGTATGAAAATTAGCTGGCGTGCGGCGGAGGCGCACTATGTAGCCTGTTTTATTGATGACCCGACTTGCTGTGTTGGCCGTAACACCTCCACATTGATGCACCATTTCGTGGCTTGTGGCAGAGTTCGAGGTTTGCACCATCATAATCTCTTCTACCTTGAAAAAAGTGCAATTCAATTTCAATTCAATTCTTTCAGTGTTATGGAATCATGATCCTTGTAACACATGCTTTTCTAATACTGCAAGTTCAAGTTATATAAGTCAGGATAATGCTCTCAGAGTATTATAAATATAATTACTTAATGTATGATATACGAGTAGCATCACAAAAAACAGTATTTTTGTACAATCTCCCTATATAAAAATATGAGCCTTTTATAGCAACGGCTAAGGAGCAGGGACCTAAACTACTGGTGATCAGATTTACTAACTGAAGAACCAACTGATGTTACATGACGTGCCGATGCCTTCTATATCTATTGACCCTCAATCCAATCGTCTAGCAAAAGCCTCTTAACGTGTTGATGAAGGCTACCACGATAGTTAGTAGTAGTAGTATTCAAGGTAGTCAAGGTTGCCACGATAGTCACTCGACAAACGCTCTTTGTCGAACTAGTATCGTGGCAAAGATCACCCAGACAAAATTCTAGATGAAGGTCGCCTGATGATGTCAAGGTAAGGTATTTTCTGAGCTTTTCTATCTTCATTAGGCTTTCATGAGCATAAGCATTGTTTTTATCATGCTATCTCTACTCTACCTGTCCATGTTGAGGATTTTAATTGTACGAAGCTTAATAACTGGCTCTAGAAAACTTCTATAGCGCCTCTATACGATGTTGTGTTGTGGGTAATTAATGCCAGCTACCGGAGTCACGCTAAATTACCCCGTAAAGTGACAAAGGCCATTGGCGTGTTGCAAACGCTGCAAAAAGAATGTATGGAATGCTTTGGACTGAAATCGTGTCGATGCGCGATGGTTAAATAGTTTTTACGAATTTTCGACTCCAGAGTAACGGGTCGGCCACAGATAATAAATTAATATGAATTCAGGATAGTCGTAATAAATATTTACAAAGATTCTGTTTTATCTTTTCCAACACTAAAAAAATAAGCTTAAAAACTTTAACGTAAATAAAAAAGTGATCTAAAAATGCGAAACAAGAAAATAATTCAGACAGGAAACAAAAAAGTGAATATGTACGAAAATGGTCCATGCAAAACCGTCGTCGCATGCTTGATGTACTGACATATGGCATGTGGGTGCCAGAAACACCAACAACTGGATAGTCTTTCGGTAATAATTATTGGCATATACGGATTTCTTATGTTCATTTATATTTAAAATCATACGTGGCACACTTCATAGGATACCTATGAAACCGCATCGATCAATTGACCATTATAACATGTCATTATAATTTTGTACATGTTTCATACACTCACTTGGTATACAGGCATGTGACCACGGGTCTACCCCGACCATTTTTGTACCTATGCATTTTTTGATTTCTGTCTACTTTCGCATTCATAATATTAGTACCTTATGATCGGAAATTACAGATTATCGTAACAGGTAGACTCACGTTTCTGCTGTTCAGGCTAGATTTCAATCCCGAAGAGTCTGGCCCTAAGTTGTCTATGTGTTGTTTATTAATGAATAACCTCATTATTTACTGTACAAAAGGGTTTCTTAAAGTATAAACATTCTAGATATACTAGGAGGTATATCCATGTTTTTCTAATTATACTTCAAGTCTTTTATTTACGAACGCTACTCCAACCCCAAAGACATAAAAGACTCTCCAATTTTTCAGGAGTGTCCCATACAGATATATCCTGGTATAGATCCCCGACCAATCGCTAAAAGGATCTTTACGTTTGCAAGCCAGATACGTGACTCGATTCCTAGATGCGACGTTTGTAAAATCGTTCAAGAATATGTAAGAGTTTTCTGTTAAAATTAAATTACTTTGAGTATTCTAAAGAAACTACTTTTAACCATCATAGTGGAAAATATCTACATAATATAACTTTTAATGACCCTTCGTTTCCGTCACATTTTATTTCTCTTTCATCATATCATAATGAAGTAGTGATTAATTAGAATTAGTAGGTACCTTACGTTTACAAAAACAACACCATCGACCTATTATACTAATATAAAAATACCGGCTTCACTCACTTGGTATTAAGTCGGTTTAAGTCCTTGGTATTAAGTCGCGCACTGCGCGATTGCACTGCGCGACGGGATCTCCAAGCGTGAACACTCCCTGAAGAAGAATTACACGTTCGAAACGTCGTCGGACTTAAACCGACGTAATACCAAGTGAGTGAAGCCGGTATCTTTATATTAGTATAATGTGTGATACTCACGATAGTTTTCAAACTCTAACCATCGACCTACTTCGATGTAAGCCTAATTCTTATCACACCACGCTACTTACAAAAAGTATAAAGTATATAGTAAGAAAATTATTAGTAGATTTTGCTAATGAAACGTTTAAATAATTGTATAATAATAAAAATAATAAATACATAATGGACGTGGCTGACTAAATAGGGCAATACATCGTTCACATACATAACAAGTAGTGAAATACATCACGAAGGTTATTTAATTTCAGTTTCAGCCCCAGTTTGAGTTAGCACCGGATTACATTTCCCATTTCAATCCCAGATCGAACTTTTCCAGGATCACAACTCACACAAAAAACTAGGCAAAAGTAAAACCTCATGTTTACAATACGAAATATTATGCACGAGTCGCGGCAACAACGGTTGAAAGTCAACGGGGAACGTGAGCCTTTAAAATATTCACTACACTGGAAATTCAATTTGAAGTTTCCTGTTGAAAGTATTAAGGTAGTTTAGTACCCTCTATTAAAATAACTAGACAGAAAAGCCGAGAAGCCGCGGCAGGCGCGGCCCTGAACATATCTTTGGTATACTTTTGTTATTAACTTGAACACTAACTGCGTACAAGTTGCTCGTTCATCAACTTAAAACTAACTTGAGGAAATTGAATGAATTCGTCGGAAGCTATTTTTCATATTTTCTGCGAGCAGGCCATTAGGAAGAATGGAATAGGGAGGGCACGAGCGAACGGTTACTTCGCATAAATCAAACATTTGAATGCGTAGAATCATCTGAGCTACCTTACCGATGGTGCTCATTAAGGATCAAGGTATTTATCATAGATATCCTTGTTTAATTATTTTCATCCATATCCATTCTGATACAACGAAACGCTCGAAGCGGACTATACTTTCTTTATAAGGCCGAAACTGAAATTCGAAGTCTTACTTTTCGGTAAGATAAGACTTATACGAAATCTCGCTTGACCACTATAGTTGAATGGACACTGGTAGTAGGTTATTAGGCTGAGGGAAATATACTACGGTATATATTTCTCAGTTCCCCGTATAAGATCCCTGCGCCTGGATAGGTACACAGGTGCGAATATCCCTAAATCACTTTCAAACACCCTGTTCCTGGTTCACACCCAGGAAGAAATGGAGACCTTGACCAGCCAGGGCTACGGAAAGGGAGAGGGATCACGCACACTTACCATACACGAGGCGCAGGGACTGACGTACGTGTCAGTCCTAGTCATAAAAACAGAGAGTAAAATGAAGCTGCACGAGAGCGTCCCGCACGCAGTCGTTGCAGTTTCCCGGCACACCGCGAGCTTCACTTACTACGCTGATGATGATGATGATGCCATTGGGCGATTCGTGAGGAAAGCGATGGTTGCAAAAACCAAAACCATATTTGAATACACCTCAAAATGGCCATCAGGGATCGAAACGAAGTAGTAATAGCTTCAGTCAAATTTCATTCAGGTTTAAGCAATCTTGCGTACAGTCGCTACATGGCGATTGCTTGTTCTTTTCTACGGAGTGCTTCGGTACTCTGAAATACACATTAAGCTGTAGGTCCCCGTTGTTGTCATTTCACCATGTCGGAGGCTTTGGGTGGTTTCAAAACTGCGTCAGCACTGCCCCTGCAGTATATGGTTTGTACTTCTGTCTCTAAGGGGGGCGTAGTGTGAACGAAATGTGCTGATTATGCATTGAATTTGCAATAACAAAAAAGGATGACGTTTCTCTAGAACGAAAATTTCTGATTTCCTACAAATATTTACCCTGATCAGGGATCGAACCATGGGCCTCGCGCTTCGAAGATAGGGTTACTGCTGATTTAGTAACCATCCCGCAAACGACAAAGTATATATACATATACATGTGTGTTCAGACTGTTTAGGGGTCCCATTCTCTATCTTCTCACGAGATACTTGATGTAAATATAAATACTGATGCAACAAGTAAGATGAGGCGGTCACTGAGTATGCGCATAAAATTCGGCGTATTAAATATTTATTTAGTAGATACATATCCTCGCAAATATGAATAGTTATTTATTATGTACATTGCAAAAATACTCACAGAATATATTTAAATTCATTGAAACGTTCAACTTTAATTTGACAGCCACAAACGGAACCACGAAAACAATATCGCTCCGTCGACGTCTAGTTGACCGATCCCGTAACACATTTAAACCGGCGGGGTGCCGTTGGAAATTTTCCGGGTTCTTTAACGGGATTCATTCATAACTCACGGCCGAGTGGAGCCTTCGAATATTTCAGGCTGTAGAGGCCCCTGGCCCCATAAATTCCGCGCGTCGGGTTGCCAAATTAGGCGCAAGGAACTCAGACGTAGTGCGAACTTTCCAGTCAGTATCAAAGCTTTTATCTTAGCAAATTGCCACTCTGAATGTATCTACTGGATTGTATAGAGTGTATGTATAACTGCTAAAACAACAAATGTAAATTTGAATTTGTAAATCACTATTGTGGATATAAATAATTGTTTTTGGTAATGGATACTACACTACATTATAATATGTAGATTTTATCCTGATGCTTTCTAGATACTATGAGTTCAAAGACTGAAAATAATACACCTGGTTATTTTAATAATACGACTTCCAGTCGAAACAAATTATTGTCTTCACAAAAGCGGACAAAGCAAAAAGTTAACACGTAATAAAAACATAACAATATATGAGTACTCGTAGAAACAAATTTAATGTCTCTTAGACAGTACATGAAAGAGTGAAAGTGTTTTTTAAATAATCGTAATGGAGTATGCTTGTCATACACCTGTGTTATATTGATCGTTTGCTAATTTAATTAATGGTGTCCGATCAATACTTCTAGCATTATCAAAATATGAGCCCTGATTAGCGATCAAATATAAGAAACAAATACGCAACGATCGGCTTTTCGGGGACGAATTTTCATCTCTACTTATTATCAAATATTGACAGGAACATGCGTCAACCGCTCGTGCTTTAAAACTCCATAATCAGCCCATTTTGTTCCCACTGCTGGGACTCGAGCCTTCCTTCAGAAAGAGGAGTTGGGCCATAATCCACCACGCGGGGCCAGTGGGGCTTGGAGGATAGGTTAGTGACCAACCCATGTCGAAGTTTTCAGGCCGCCCGAACGCCTCCGACATAGCCTATTGACTGTTTTCCTAAAACAAACAACCGGGACCGACGGCTTAACGTGCCCTTCGAAGCACGGAAGCGCTCAGTTGAATAATGCCACTAGCGGTCACCCATCCAAGTCCTGACCGCAGCAAGTGTTGCTAACTTGTTGATCGATTAAGATCGCCAAGTCAAGCTCCGCTACGAGCGCTTCACAAACCCTTTAAAACTTGCTGAGAGAAAAATATAGTAGATATAAACTAAGAACAAAGGAACGGACTTCATAGGGTAATGTGGGGAATTAATGCCTTATGGAGTAGCGGTCTAAATGTAATTGATATTAAATTACTTAAACATGAATATTGTGTTACCTGCGTAAGTGATTAGAGCTAGATTTGATTACAGAACCTAATTGAGAAGAAAATATACAGAAAAAGATTAATTCATAACTTAAGATGATTTAGATCAATGAATAATAAAAGAAGATATTTAAATTATCAAAGATTATGTTAACGCTAATAATTAAAACTAATATTTTATTCAGAAATATAAGTTGTATGTCAAAATGAAGAAATACCACTTCGGCACTAGGCTACGTCTTTTGATACATAATTAACTATCAGTTGAAGTAAAAAATGGTTAAAGCCATTGAATTTTTTTACTATAAGTCAATCAGGTACTAAACAATCTAACACATTCGTAGAGGTTGTTTGATACGTAGTTACGATACATAACATTTTATGTAATTTTTAGCAGTTTATAGCCTTAGCTATTAGTTAAGTAGGATTTGAAAAATATAGACTTAATCATTTTTAAAAGAATTAAAGAAAATAGATAATGTTTTAAGCAATCGGGTACATAGAGGTTACCTTTGAACCTTGTTAAAATTATTTGTAAATATAAATGAGCTTTTGTAAATATAAATTAAGTTTGGGGTTTGTATCCACGGATCCCGGGATCAGATTGAACTCGCCACGGATCCTGCCGTGTTGTATCCACTGATACCGGGATCCGTTTCCAACATAGGAACGAATTAATAATTCCCCGCTGATCCCGGTATCCGTGGCTACGAAAACAAAAAATAATTAAATGTTGAAACTGATCACGGTGTTCAAAAAAAATGTTTGAAGCGAAGTTTTCTATATTGTAATGCAAAATTGTTATCTATATAATGCCTAATATCACAGATTATTATATATATATGCAAGGGTATTAGTTTGCTTTAATATAAACAATTTTTAGGGCAGCTATCAAATTGACAGTTGCTGTCATATTTTCCGATTCTTATTTCATACACGGTCTGAAATCGTCCAATACATGACCTCGAAATAGTTTTTGATGTGACATTGAAAGTCTTGTATATTAATTTAGCTTTTTTGTTCGTCAACTGTATAAGGTAATGTGAAAAAATAAATGAATGACAGCTGTCAAACATTAAATAGCATTATCTCAATAATTATTAATCTTAGACTACTAGTTTCTTATCAAAAGTGATAGATCTTCAGAAGATCTTCATTTCAGATGACAGCTGTAAAACTTTTAATAGCATTATATCAGTATTTCTGGATCTTAGACCACTAGTTTCTTAGCAAAATTGATAGATCTTGTGGAGATCTTCATTTCGTATGACAGCTGTCAAACTTGAAATAGCATTATCTCAGTAGTTATGGATCTTAAACCACTAGTTTCTTAGCAAAAGTGATAGATCTTGTGGAGATCTTCATTTCGTATGACAACTGTCAAACTTGAAATAGCATTATCTCAGTAGTTATGGATCTTAAACCACTAGTTTCTTAGCAAAAGTGATACATCTTGTGGAGATCTTCATTTCGAATGACAGCTATCAAACATGAAATTTTCATTTATTTCATTTAATTAATTTTAGTTTTTGTAGCCACGGATACAGGGATCAGCGGATACAAGACGGCGGGATCCGTGGCGAATTCAATCTGATCCCGGGATCCGTGGATACAAACCCTAAGTTTGATGTGTGTTTATGAAATGTTTCATAAAACTGTAATAAAATAAATGAAGCATTCAAGGCTTAAAACATGTGTTTATAAAGAAACGTGTATTACGGCGCTTTATTTTTTAAACTGGTTTAGGGTTTGAAAAACTAAATAAAATTGAAACTTGTAACTACGTTTATATTTTAAAAGGTTTTTTTCCGATGATCCTGTACCTACTATATACACGAATTGCTCTACTGTTTTGCATGGCCACTTCAAGCTATTCCGCCATTACCCCCGACCCCCCAATGCGAGACTTTTAAGGGAACTTTCCACGAGGTGTCGCAGGTGTTATAGTAATAAATAATAATTCCCGCAAGGCGTGGAACATTGGGAAATTCCGATGAAATGTTTCTAAGCCAGAATATTAAAATCTAAACGGTGAGTGGATTAAGGTAACTTCGTTGTATATAATAATAATTGTAATATATGTAGCAGTAGAACTGTTTGGGGTTCGGGAAACGAGAGAACGAGTTCGTACGCGGAAGTACTTTTTCTACCGCAAAACAGTAATGTTCGTATTACTCGGTCGGATTTCCGGTTTGAAGTGTATGTGTGCCGGTGAAACAGGCACATGGGACTTAATAGCGCCTAACAGGGCGCAATGTGTGCAAAGTTCGTACTTGTGACTAAATGCATCTGTTATAGGCACATGTTACCGCTTAACCCCAGATGGGATTCATGCTTCTTCCGCAACCTAACCACATTAAAAACTAACTACTAATTAGATGATTATGATGTAGGTGCACTTTTGTTAAATATAATTTTAAATTTTTAAAGATATATATAACAGTAGTAGCTTGAAAAATGGTTTTCATATATATTGAAACGTCCAACACAAAATACTTTAAATATTTTAACTACACTGATTATATAACTTATTTTTAGCTAATGACGAACTATATTAACTCATATTATTATGAGTATACACAAATTATCCAATTTGTTTTCTGATATTTATAATTTAATAAAACATTCGATGGGTCCAACTGACATGGTAGATAAACTTACATGCATACTTCTAAAGCAATTATATGGGTCATAGCAGACCTGCGCATAGCACATTCAACTAACAATCGAATGGACTTCCACCCAATTTACTTTATGTGTTACCCATTATTATAATTGCTATTCAGTTCCGAAGTTGGGAACCGGCATAAAACTGACTCTACCCGACTTCTACTCACTCAATCGAAAGTTATATTCAACTTTGATCTTTTGGGTTTTGAATTCTGTATTTTTCAAATATAATATTATATGCATTTCTGCTAATATTGAATGTATTTAGGTATAAGTTGCATATTCACGATAACAAATACTTTTTTATTGCACATTCTGTGAAACATAGGTTCGAAAAAGTTTAGTGTACTTCTGGAATTTCATATCACCAGCGCGAACACAAAACGAAAACGTGTTTTGTAAAAATATTTCAGGACGAAAAATACTACACGCGTTGAACATATATTATGGTCATAGTTCACAATATTTCTTTATATCGCACTCGTTTTATTAATGGTACTTAATGATATGATAACAAAAACAAATTTCATGAATTGAAGTGCAAATCAATGTCAATATTTGTGGACGTAACCGTCATCGAGAACGGCGATGAGGCGGTATCACAATGACCGATAATTTAACGAGAGTAATTCAGAGAGGGTTTTGGTAAATTTAATTTTATCTGGGATAAGCCCCGCGTAGCAATAATTCATGAAACCACCACGGGCCGCCCGGGTCACACACACACACGCTGTTTTTGAGAGGTCGGAAAAATATGCCCAAACACGCTAAAGTCTGGACCAGCTTACTAGAGAATTGTTTTTTGTTTTACAACAACCACGAACCATAAAGCCGCACAAAAACAATTCAGAATAAAAGCGTAAGAAAAATTACCTTTTTGAGCGGATGTTTACTGAAAAAACAGCAAGGCAATATAAAGCTTCTCACTGAATAGGCTTCCGCGCTCAAGCATTCACAGGAACAAGAAAGGGAAACCTTTGGTATATTTAAGAACACATTTTACGACTATCAAGGTAACAAAATCGGAGTGAAGGCGACCCGCAAGAGCGAAACGTTAAACTTAACATTTGTAGCGGGAGGTGAAACAGAGCAATAGAATTAATTCTATCGGCTAAACTTTGTATTCAGAGTCAAAGACAATTGTTACAATTCATATCACCCAAACAAGGGAAGCCTTTAAGGGTTAAGTTAACGACCCCTGAAATGATTGATGGATTCGTCTTGATTACAATGAACGAATTCTGTTGCGCTGTATTTTCATGTATCAAATACCTATCGTGTAATAAACATCATGTATAAAAATTGGAATTACACAAAAGGACCATTTTCAACAGATTTTATTTGAGTTTGAAGTTCCCTGCTGCAGCTTCCGTCGTGAATCGTAAGAGGTGATGAAACATGACTTACTAGCTGGACCTTTTGTACACGAGATAGTCTTTCTTCGTAACACCGCATTGTCAGATAGTCTACCTCAAAATGGTAACCATAGAAGCATTGATCATGAAAATGTTTAAAGCTACTGCAGCAATTAAATTTATTGGGCGAGTACTTCATAACCTACCTTGGGGTGACGAGCACAGTGCAAGGTTACGCGATTCATTTTTAAACTCTAGGTAATCTTGCAACTGTCACGGGCAAGGGTGGTGCTTACTATCAACCCATCATTATTCATAGCAAACAATTTGTATAAATTTAATTGACAATTATTGGAAATCCGCATAAATTCACACACGGCAGGTAGAATAACAGGTAAAAGTTTAAAATACCTAAATTTAACACGCACAACAAGTTGTGACTGTATAAAAATGTGTAAAACAGCAATCATTCTAACAACATCATTTCCGTAGCGTAGGCGAGTACAGCTCGTCATATCTCGTCCAATTAACGTTTGTTTATTTTGCATTTCCCTGCATCTCGGAAACAGTAAGGGCGTAATAAAACGGTCACAACAATGCGGATCACGTCTCAGCGGAATTATCTCGCAGCGGCAGCAACGATCAATTACACTGACAACGATCACGTGGAAAAAGGGAGGATGGCAAGCTGAGGCGGTGATGGAAGACAGTGTTTCATCTTTAGCTAATACTCGCATCAGATGGAGAACACAATCCAAAAAATTGGTCATGTTTTCAACTAATAGAAAATGAGAAGATGAAACGCATGTTTGTCTAGAACATGTTGACTCCAAGCTTTTAGCAACAAAGACGCAGGTTTATAGTCGGAGTGCAGGTAAGTTACTTCATTCCTTCACCCTTCGCATAATGTGAAAGTTGAAGCAGAATGCTTTGTACAAACAAGGGAACGTCAAACATATTTAGATGCCATGTTTCCGTTCGCCATATAGTCAAACAGACAAGGTCTTCAAGGTCAAAGAGTATTAAATACTGCTTAAAGTTATATTTGCTATAAATTTAGGAACAAAGATTGACTTATTTGTTGACAACCCTTACCGGTATCGAATAGAGTAGTCGTTGTCTATAAATGCAAGCTAAAGTACTGCCTTATAGCCGTCATTGTACTGCTTTAAGTCTTTTTATCAATGTGATTTTCACAATACGAACCTTAGCTTGCCACATTTTAAACTTACATTCCTGTAAAACGGAACAGGGCAGTAATCGTAAGCCCAATTAGGCGTAGTGGAGCCTGCACAACGAGAGTCATTCCGTTCTCCGCTTAAAGACTCAACCTCTGCCTTTATTACGGCTACGTTGTCGGTCTTATCATTTCCAGTTTTTATCTAGTCCTATTCGGTGGAGTTTAGTGTCTATTGGCCGACCGTGTAATTTCATAGTTTAGTGAATCTGCTATTGGAGAACTCTTGATTTACAGTAGATTAAAGTTTGATATGGTCACGCGAAGGAATCATTTTGTTCGTAGCACAACGTGAACGACATTTACTAGTAGGAAAATAAATCTTCCGACAACAGAGGCAATATATGCTGCGCTAGATACACGTTCAAATTCGTTCAACTTCCGTAATTCTAAATGAAATACTAATTGTGTTCTTGGTACACGTCGATTGCGCCCACACGCTGTTCACAGTACTACCTTGTATATAACATTACGTGTTTGCTGGAGAAGTCAATCGAAATTGCTCATAATGACTGCGAGTGTAATCGATTCGGATTAATTTGTTGTTGGTTTAACTGTGAGAAACATATTTTGTCAAACTACGCATACGTGGAAAACTCCATTACAATATTATTATAATAAAATATGACGTGGTTTTTACACAAGTTTAATACCAGAAACGGAAATCACTCGCGTAAATAATTCAGATCTTTCTGACTATAGTTTCAACCACATCTCGTGGTGCCAGTGCGAGGCGAGATGCAGAGTAACTTGCTAACTTGCTTCAAAAAGAGCACCGATTGAAACTATAATTGAGAAGATTATAATATTGATTTATCTATTATTATTTACTGTAGTCGATGATAAGATCTTAAATTGAACAACCCGTTTCTAAATCAAACTAGGATCCGCAACTGTCTGAATGCATTTTATGTAATAAAAATACAATAAAATATGAACAATTCATAAACCTTTCGAGACCTTAAGAGATTATAATTAGTTTGAAAACATTTAGATCTGAATTCTACGTTAGAAATTCTATGTTAAGGTAGCTAAACATAGCAATTTGAAAACACGGACAGTTTCTCTAGCCAATAATTTACCGGTTGCCACTTGCCACTTGCTTGAGAGAAACATAGGGCAATGACCAATTAATTCAAGCTACTAGATAAGCGTTAGACACAATTATTTTCACTGAATAACTAGTGTTTTTTAAAAAAAGTTCACTTTTACATAATTATGTTGTTATCGATCTACGTAACCACTCTTTGATAGTAAACGGTACGTGTTAGTGTTTATTATGCCAGATTGAAATTTTTTCGACTGAGCTCAGTGCTTCGAAGGGGACGTTAAGCCGTCGATCCGGACTGTTTAACACAGCAGTCGCCAGGCGATGTCTGGCTACGCTTATATTATGCTAGGTTATGCTGAGCTCGTTATTGCGAGTTTAAACAGTGCAAAAATAAAATAAATATATACAAAAAATATGAATTGATATGAGTTTGTATCATGGTATGAACCGATTTAAAGAAATTTTGTATTTTATTCATTTTGAGCTATTGTATTTTATTAATTAATTCATTTATATAAATTAACAACGGACTCTATGTACCTAAAATAACAAGAATGCTCTAACTGGTGCTAAAGAAACCGGACTCTACGGTTTAATTTCGAGGGTAATAAGCTATCACCGAGGGGAAAGCGTGAAGCTTTGTGTCAACAAATAAATTTGATTACAAATTGATTGTGTATCGGCTATTCATTGCGCCGATTTCTCTAATTAGAAGTTTACTTTTTTACCAGGTCAATGGCTTGAAACAGTTTTAATATTAGCAATTCATTGATTTTCCGGATGGATATTAATTTGGTTAATGTTTATATTTAAAAGTTACGAAATAACGTAATAGTTGTAATGTACTAGTTCTGCTTCTCTGCACAAATTTGTGTAGTTACGAAAAACTCATTAAGTGACAAACAATGTGCCAGTCATGTGGGGACGAAACGTATTATTATATAGGACTTTATCCATGTTCCATCCATCCAAATTGCCGTTCTGCCGTACTGGTATTTCAAGTCCATTTTTTTATGTTTTCGCTAAAAATTCTAAGTTTAAACTATTACGAGCTAAAATATGGAATTCATTCTTGAAAATTAGTCCAATTTCAAAGTTAACCATTCAATAAATATTTAATGGTTAGCGTTCTGTTTTCATCGCATTTGTACGTTTTTCGTCATCGTGAATACGTTAAAATTCGAGTGATTTTGGAGTATGAGTACCGTCGTGGCAGCAAAGCAGCAGCAGCGGCACGCAACATCAGCGACGTATACGGAGCGAACACTACTAACGATCGCACAACCCGTTATTGGTTTGCCCGCTTCTGGAAATTTCGATCTAAGAAATGAACCCCGTGGTCGACCGAAAACTTTAGTCGACAATGACGAAAGCGATTAGGTAGCTGATGATTCTCGATCTACAGCTGAATCAGCTGCAGCTTTCGATGTTTGATGTTCGAATTGGCAAGGTAAAAAGCTTAATAATTGGGTGCCCTACGAATTGAATGATCGCCAGCTCGAAGCACGCGTCGTATTGCGTCGCCTTGTATTGCTCAACAGGCACACAAACGAAGGCATATTGAATCACATTGATACTTGTGACGAATAATGGATCCTGTTCGACAACCACAAGGGGTCAGCAAGTTGGTTAGATCCCGGTTCAGCACCTAAACAATGCCCCAAACAGAAACTTACCCCTAAAAAAGTGATTGTCACTGTTTGGTGGTCTAGCGCCGGTGTCATTCATCACAGCTTCTTACCAAACGAGATGAGTATTACTGCAGATGTGTACTGTGAAGAACTGATCACAATGATGGATAAGCTCCCATATCTCCAACCAGCTTTAGTCAATCGGTTGGCTCCGTTGCTCCTGCACGACAACGCGCGTCCTCATACTGTACTGGAGACGGTCTCCAAGTTACAAGAAGTGGGGTTGGAAGTTCTCCGTCATCCACCGTACTCACCTTGTCCCTACAGACTTCTAATTTTTCCAGAATTTGGATAACTTGGATAGGTAATAAATAAGATTAATATTATTAAAAAATATACAGAAAAAGGGCGTTAACTTATTTAATGAAAAACGACAGTTTCGTAGGTAATAATATAAGTATTACTATATAGTTAATTGAAGGCATGTTAGACTTGGTATGTAACTGACCAACATGTCTAAGCGACCCTTGCAACGGCCAAGAGTTGAATGAGTGAGCGTTAGTTGCATTTTCAACTGTTTGTATTTCTTAGTTGTTTGTTATACAACAGTCGGTAAGCTATGTCGGAGATCTTTGGGCGGTGAGAAAATTATGATACCAGGGCCCGGGCTGGACGTCTACATAAAGAAAATGTGTGTTGAAACACGTTTATTTGTCTTTTTAAATTAAAACTTCCTGTCTTTATAATATCGAAGTCTTCCAAGCATTGTCGGAAACAAAAAAATCAACGAGCTATTTTATAGTCGCAGTAATAGTATATGCGAACATTGTACATTGTTTACTTTACACAAGTAAACTTATAATTATGATAGTTCTTCAAACTAGTATTATAAAAGCGAAATTTTGTGCGTTTGTTTGTATGTCAGTTACGTCGTCACGTTCAAGTGACTGGACCAATTTTAATGAAATTTGGTATGACTGTAGATGAGGTGCTGGATTAATACATAAGATACTTTTCATGATTATCATCCATCACCACGCGGGTGTAACCCAGGGGCGCAACTAGTTTGATTGTCATTTTGCGTTTCAAACGAGAAACGCGATTCATTAAAACGGGTTACCACCCACTAAAAGCTGGATAGGTTAAAACCACTTGCCTAATCCCAACCGAACACAATTAAATTCAAAAGCAACCCTTATAAATCTTTGGCTATTTCACGGTTTACAGTAGAGTTCTAATTCGCGTCGTCGTTTCTAATTGGTCCCGTTATGGTATTCTAGATTATTCATTACATAAGAGTATGCTACAAGTGTATATGGATAATAATGTATATATAATAAAACTGTTTAATAATATTACAGCAGATATGATCATGGTTAGGGCAAAGTAAGTAAATATCTGTACTGGGCCGCGCGGTCTAATTACTTTGGGTAGGGTTTTGGCCGTCCAAATTTTTTTATTATTTTGAACTAACGACCATCCCCGGCTTCGCCCGGGTGCTACTTAGAGTAGGTGAAAAATGTAAAGCTTGTTTTTTCCTATTGACATAAAAGGTAATTAGGGCTTATTATTCGTGAAAAAATATGTAACTGATGTTGAAAACTGCATCAAAATATGTTGGGTGGTATAGGAGGAGTTAGCGGATATACATATAAATACTACGTAAGGAGGATACGTAAATAAAAAACAAGGCAGAAACTCTACACCAAGTAGACACGAAACGTTTCTCTTTGAATATATATAAAATGCATAAACAAATAAGGATCTAGAGGAAAAGAAACATAAATAACTATGCATTCAAAGAAAATCTTTTACGGGATGTTCCCTGGGTATCCTTTACATATTCTATAGAAATGTATCGAAATAATGCTCTAATATACACAAAGTGAAGTTTTATATGATATTAAGAGACGCTATTATAGCAACTACTTGTAAATACGACGCCCACCTAGAGTTAAGTCGTAACCTCTGACTATAATAGATGCAATTTGACGCCCGTAACCCTGAGACATTTTGTTGTTAAGTCTCATTACCTGTAATTTCCCACCACGTCTTTCCCATTTCTTTTGCCGACACCCATACCCTGGAAGTGTATGGGTTAAATGGCGAAGCAGTAATGTACCTAATACGCAGCATTGGAAACATTACTGCTTCGTGGTAGAAATAGAGTATGGTGACATTACTCCTCCGAATGAACACATTCACAAAAAAATTTACTCCTACAAAAGTGAAGTATTTTTTGCATTCTCTATATTCACTTACTATTTATTTAATGACGTGAATAGGTTACCAATTACAGAGATTAAAATAATGAGACCGTTACAATGTTTTATAATCAACACTCAGTGTAGCTACATTCGTATTATACTAGCTATAGGAATTACTGACGTACGGTTTGGCAGGCTCCAAGAGGTATGTCGACCGGTCACGCTTTGCACTAATCAATACTGATAAATCCTTCAATCAGGGACTGCTTTAATCCAATTTGGAAAATCACATGGACACCACGCGTGCTTAGCAGTTTCGACACAGACCATTACCATTTGTATGCAAGTTGTTTTAATCTGATTATATTTTCACAAATTATTGGAAAATTGGAACGCAACAGCAAATACTTGAAAACATATCTAGTATAAAACTGTTTTTAGTTAGTATTCAATTATTTTATAATTATACTTTTTTATTACATATATTACGTAATCATTTAATTATATATAATTATATATAGATTCCGCTTTATTATTAGTATAGAATTTATAAAATGATGATATTGTTATACGATGAATTCAAATATACCATTTAAGCAATTAATGACACGGGTAAAGTTTTATCTTAGTATACGTCAAAAAGTAATTAATTATAAAGATAATGTAATAACATTACATTATCTTATATATTTGAAAAAAAAATGAGCTCGTAACCATTCATTTTTTTAACATTTATTATTGTGGAGTAGAAAACAAACGTAATTGAACGAGTAAGGTAACCTCGAATACCTAGTAATCTAATTCCTCTAATTAATTAAAAAAACGTTCCTCGCCGGCTAACCAATTAAATTCTTGTTACCAGTTGCATACTCAAGGGTGTAAGAGAACGCGGATTAAATGCGAAAAGTGTTCCGCTTACGACGCCGAGCCGACCCTTAGGCGCGATTAAGAATTCACACAACGAATTGGGGACATCGAATCGCTGGAATAGAGCTAGCCCATCTTTTCTAACATCGAGTTCTAAAATACAGGTTAAAGACAGTGCCTAAGTTGGGACAGTTTCCGTAGATATAATGCTACGTGCTACG
Source organism: Selenia dentaria (assembly GCA_917880725.1). Taxonomy (NCBI): domain Eukaryota; kingdom Metazoa; phylum Arthropoda; class Insecta; order Lepidoptera; family Geometridae; genus Selenia; species Selenia dentaria. The sequence goes on along the minus strand of OU862893.1, from coordinate 14,400,880 downwards.
CAGGTTGCTACGACGTGGTGCGTAGTCCTTGGTACGTAGCAAGTCTGATAGAAAAATATACTCGTACGTATATGTAATATAGAAATGCCTACGCAAAGTGTAATAGGATTATATTGATTATAACTATATACTATTTCAAAAGCCGATCTATGTATAGTAATAGAAAAAAGTGTGTTTACCAGTTTGTTGGTTACATCATCATTTTTTCACAACTAAATTAGCATTAAAATGTAACTCGGAAGATCCTAGATAATGAGTTTCCGTAGTTAAATGGATAAATGAGATAGTAACTTAAACGCAATCAGAGCTACGAGGTGCAGCTATAAAAGAAGAAACCACAATATACACAAGTTTTACAACTGTTTTACACTGAGCCAAGTCCATCCGTCCCCTAAATTCTGATATTTTTAATATTTCGCCGCTCTCCGGAGCCAACCAAAATTTAGCTCTACAACTCGCAAAATAAATATTTTCCTGTACAAACATAGAATATTCCCCTCCCAAACATAACTTTGTGAATACGACGTCGAATAATACCGAAATCTTTTATGAATGAGATTTTTCGCGAAGGGAAGAGGACCTCGGCCCCGAAATAAACGACGAAGGCTTTTTGTAACTTACCGTGGATACTCTTATAAACTTATAATGAGCCAGTGTTATTACCTGAAACAGATGAAATAATAAATTACTTGTTGGTTAGGTTCAATTTAAGGCTGTATTTAAATTTGTCAAAAAGGTATTTTATTCAGGGGAAGAAGAAAGCAAGAATGCCAGAAAACCAAATCAGTTCTTCTACCGTAAAGAGTTGTGAGATCCATGTAATACCAAAGTGAATCTATTTAAAACATAAACGATTAAAAAAAAGACAAATAAAAATTATAAATGACCGTTAGCCTTATTCCAAGCGTCACCCTCCCTTGCCAATGCAAGTTGCAGAACTATTTAGAGTTTTTTTTTTGTCAAGCTATTCGCAATAACTGTTTAAATATCTAAATTACACAAGGATTAAAATTTAAAATGTTATAACATAAACAACTGTCCCAATAATTGTTTTGTTACCTTGCTAATAGTTACTTCAGTCAACCTATGCTTAATCTTTTCCTTATATTTCTACTGTTTAGCAAAGCCCTCATCTTATAAAGAGGATTAGCGACTGTTAGCACAGAAGCGGTTACTAAACAAATTCCAAAGTTTGTAACTGTTAAATCACAGACACAATCGACACGTCATAATTCGCATTGAACGCTCCATTAATTGGAATCATCTCTATCAATGAGCACCAGAGCGGTGTCTCTTTCCCAATTAGGAGTAGTCAATACTAAAGAAGGATCTAATAGACTAGGAGCGACCCTGGCGACCCGTTTTATTGACCCCACGTATGGCGGAACGTCATACTGTCAGGTCAAGTGCTTTAATTGTCTGTGGTCACAGCGTGAAGTGCCATATACACAGAGATCCATAGAATATGAAATGAACAGGACCGTAGTTAGGATGTAGAATTGATAGGTTGATTATTTAGACACCGACTACATAACTGTGGGCCTAGCACGAATATCTGCGTAAATGTAACGTAACGTATCGTTCACGTGAAACAGTACAAACTGTCATTTATCTAGGCCAACTGTTACACAGATAATTCATAGTGACCCGATGACGTTTACCATATGAATACGTTTTCGCAGTGTTTGTGCTACGGCCTCAGGTGCTACGTTGTATAAGAACTATAAATGCTATAACGCATCCAATCTTTTTGTCTGCAATGGAATCGAAATTCCCTTACGCAAGAAGTAACTTTAGTAGGTCTTTAAAATATTGTAGTAACTAGATGGTCGCAGGAAGAAATCACGGCTACGAAACATCAGGGAGTGGACAGGGATTGCGAGTGCCGCTGAACTTTTTCACCTCGCCAAGGATAAAGATGAGCACGGAAAGCTGATTGCCAACCTTCATTGATTGAAGAGGCACCGAGAGAAGAAGAAGTAACTAGATGTCAAGATTTTCGTCTGATTTAGAGCACTCCTGTTCGCAGATGTAGTTCTACCCAGCTTTGTAAGCTTTAAATTACATTGTCATGAACCAAAACATTATTCTGCATGGCACTATATATATATGGCACTGCGCTCATGGTCTCAAAATATCAAATTCAAAGTATTGTTCGTTCTGAATCGTTCTTCAAACCTAAACACAATATTTGTATGCACATACTACTACGTGAATGAGAAAAATAATGATGCTCGATATTCACCAATACGGAGGATTGCTGAGCCTAACATCTAGGGTCACTTGGACATCGTCCCACTGCCTGTGTCTAAGTACGTATAGGGGTTAGTCTCGGAGCATACGATGATGTTATTACATGCAGTAACGGCTGCATCGATGTAGACAACTTATTAATTGAGTTACTAGTCAAGAGAATCGTTTAGTCGTTACAGGGTGGAGTGGTTAAGGCTATTATATTAGTTGAGTCTAGGTATGAGAGAATATATAGAAAAAATAAAATCTGTACAATAAACAATTATTTAAATGGAAAATCAATGACTTTCAATCACAGTATCTAACACTACGTTAGTCAATTCAGGAAGTATGCCAATTGTTATAGCAGCTAGAGGTATTTTATTTCTTTTCATAAACTTGACTATTTAGTGGAGCTGGAAACTAAATACGAAAGATTATATTTTATGTCAAATACGAAATTACATAAAATTTTAGCTTTCTTCAAACTATAAGCCGTAGGTTACGCTAAACTTGGAAATACATCAGATCCGATCACTAAGCAACTATGTGATTGTCTAATTATTTAAGTATTCATTATTTTAACTGTATGTAAGTATATATAGCCTTTATTTGTTTATTACTTTTTTAATTCTTGTCTATTTAATATTTATATTATATGTTGGCGCTACCGTGAATATACACATAATAAATCTTCTATTAAAATACTATGATACTCTCATATTATTTCGTAGCAATAGAACTCATTCTGAATGAGTTCATCTGGGGAAGTACGCTTTACTGTGTTCTGGTTTGAAGCACCCATGTGCTGCCGAAGTTACAGGCAAATTATACTTAACAACTTACCTAATGTCTCAGGGTTACAGACGTCAATTACAGGCAGTGCAGTGCGTCACTTATGACGAAATGAATCTGTTTTAGGCAGAGGTTACACTTAAAATCAGGTGGGCATGGTGCTAGTATCGTCTCCAACCTCAAAATCATCTTAGAATACAGTTAAACCAAGGTTTTTAATTTACCGTTGCCAAGCATAAAACGAATTCTACGAACGAGACTAATTTTATTTTAGGATTTTGAAACGAAAATATAATGAACCTATACGATTGTGTCAACACTTGAGAAAAGTCCCATATCCAAACTACCGTAACTACATCGGATGTCAAGGTATCTCCCCGAGCCTTTGTGCGATAAGGACCGAAAAATGGCATCGTATATATTTTCACCTCACCTCGGCACACAAAGGATGTTTGCAAATCTGTCGCAAAGTAAACACAAAGTGATCGGATCAATGTAACCATGCCCTTAGAACGAGTCAAGATTGTGTCGAGCTGAGCTGGTTATAGGGGAGTTGATAAGAAGCGTACGGAAAAAAACAAGGTGATAATGAAATATAGGTAAGAGTTAGTCCACGCGAAAATCGAGTAGTATAATATAAATATGGAATTATATATGAAGTTTAAAAAAATTTGCTAAGATTTACAAATACGTAAATTAGCTATAATAAACAAGCAGGCCAAGTGCTAGTCGACTCATGCACAGAGGGTTCCATATACACTTATATTACCACACAATATTATCTGTTTTATGTTTTTATTTATACAAATAAAATATATTTTTTTACTTGTTGTGAAATTTATTAGTTAGGCATCATAATAGCACACATTCTGTGAAATATTACGTTTCAACAGATACAGCCTTGTAGACAGACAGAGCGACAGACTCATAGACCGACATAATATATGTTTGATGAAATAATAAAACATAGGTAGAATTTATAAAAGAAAAATGTAAAAGCTTTACCTTTTCTTTTCATACGGGCATAATGCGACCCGTCCAAAGTTTACATTTCAACAACAATGAGAAAATTGCTGACAAAAAACGCCCCTACACGATGTGGTGTCAAACAAAGATAATAATATATCGCCGTATCAGGTCGCTCCATCGGCATTGTTGTCCTAAACGTGGCCATGATCCAGGGATCGCCAGCCCGGGCCTCGTTTGTCCCGGGATTTCCTTCTGCAAACATCGCCCGAAAACCCGAGATTCACTAGACCTTTACAAGAGTGCTTTGGTAAGCCGCTCAAGGATATAAAAATATAAATAAAAGTTTTTCTTGGATGAAAAACAAAAGCAAGTAATGCCTATATCGTATCGGAGGTGTTGGTCGGGATCATTGGCCGATATTGATTCGATGTCGGATAATATCTGCGTAGGTATTATTTTCGAGACAAAGATTTTACAGACAGCTACTGTCCGCAAAATTGTTCGCGTGGGATAAGGTTATCGCCATCCCTTGAGAATTACCTTTTGAATCGGCACAACAAGAAGGCTAGGTTTTAATTCTGGGTAAATCAGCTCCGTAAATCCAAATCCGTCTAGTTAATTCAGCATTGCAATAGCAAAGCAATACATATACACATACATCAGACTTTATAATAATAATAATAATAAATCTTTATTCATGGACTTAAACAATGGCATAAATTGTTAAGAAAAACGATAATACCCGCGAGAGTTTTGGAGAAAAACTGTGTTGCGGATACCAACGCTTAATTTCTATAGTACAGTTAGTTCCTAAAATTCATGTAACATATATTTAAATAAAAAAATTACAATCAATTGTTTTTTACAAGATAATAGCGAATGAGTATGAGTCTCTCTTTGTGGGTGTGTGAGTGTGTGTGTTTGTGTGTGTGTGTGTTTGTGTGTATGTGTGTGTGCGTATGTGGTGTGTGTGCCTATGTTTTTATTTCCAGGTTTTAGTAGTCATGTATTGTAACTTAAAAGCTCTTCGGTTTCATCATATGATTGTAGTCTTTCCATAACTTTTATTTTACATTGATGAGAAGGGGGTAAATATTACTAGTTTTATTTAATCTATTATACAAAGTGCTGCTTATGAAATAATAGTGACGACCTGCCTTTTTGCTTTATACACAAGCATAGATACTGGTAGCGATTCACTTGTTCAAAAAAACTAAACTAAACTAGCGAACTAAAAATTTATTAGGGTGGTCCTTATTCTGTTAACAATAAAATCCAAAATCATTTAACACTTAGAATGACACTTCTAAAAATAGGATTATTCTTTTCAATTTTGGGTTATTTTAGGTTAGTTTAGCGAGCACCAAGTTACGTGACGACTAAACTGTCTAAAATATGCCCACAGTTTAAGAGAAATGTCTAATTTTAGTTCTGTCATTCGAAAGTATTGTACTAATTTAGATTTTAGCCTAAACAAAATAAGTACAGCCATAATTTAGAGATTTTTAGTTAAGAGAATGCTTACAGAATCGACACCATTATCACACTTATTGATAAGATTAAATATGACTTTCTCTCATCTCACCAGTTTAAATTCTTTTTCTTGCAAAGTTTAAGTTGAACAGAATTGGTGTCTTCGAAACATTGTTTAAAGATCACGTCGATTCCTCGACAAGTGTAAAAAGACGAGAGACAAGTTTGCACGGAAATATCCAATAAAACGAAGTACGCCGCTACGCGAGCACTGCACATAAAAAGTTGGACGCTTACAAGTTGGCCGATCGTTCGTGCGACTTGTTGGTCCAACGTGGTCCAACTTCGATATTAGTTCACGCGTGATCGATTTAGCAGGCCAGTTTGACAGTTGCGATCGTGACTGATGACGCCAGACCCCATATCGTTCGGGTGATTTGTCGCCAACTTTACCTAAAGACAGTTGTTCGCGACGTCTCCGTGTCAAGATCCTGCCAAATGCACTCCTTAGAAGATTATATTAAAAAAGTTGATTCAATATTCATTTTGAGCATAAACTTCAGTAACATTCAGTGCAGACATTTTACAAATATTTCATTAAATATTTAGTACACAATTTACGCGTTCCGATCTAGTGGAGCATCTGCGAAAGGAAGATACGAGTAAATCTCATATGTATCTCACACATTTTCGTAGTTCGCGCAAAATCGTTGCCTGATATACTAATCATGACATTATATATCTATAATATCTATCTCATCTCATATCTATTCAATTAAAAACGTATAACACATAACTTTTATCATAAATACAAATTATTTACTTCAAAAATGTAAAAAATGTATTGGATAGCGTATTGACTTAATATGTCGTATTTATAAAAGAAAATCTACCGTGCGTTTCTGTAATGATTCGTCGACGAGCTCACCGATGTCAAATACTTTATGAGATATCGCCCTTGTACATAAGGTTGCTTTTCCAACGTTTCTTGTCATCTCGTCATTTGTTTCACGGATGTTGTCAAAGATGCAACGATGTTTGCTCTTAGAGAATCGCACAGCTGAATCTTCACAAATGCTGTTATCGCCATGGCAACGGGGCGCTTTTCTCAGCGCTTTCCAACAGGAAAGTGTTAAATGCTTTTACTGTCATGCCAGTGATTAATTTGCGTCGGGCTGTCGCTCTAATGGGCTAAAATAATTTAGTGGGCGGCGTGTTTATTTATTGTCAGGCGGCGGTTTATGTCGCGATTTATCGTGCCCCTCACTGATCACGGCTCATCGGGAAATTAGCCACCATTATTGGACAGCTAAGTGTTATTTTGGACAGTTACAACAAAATATAAATATGTTCGTATGAACAAATTGTGAAGAGACGTTTACTTTACTTTACAGTCGAATGTAGAACACCGTCAAGCGTTGATTAAAAGTGTAGTGTTTATAAGTATAAATTCAAAAAGAAAACTAAATCAGTGCGAGTCTAACACGCGCACCAAAGTACTTACACCGCGCGGCCCCTAGTAAGTAGAACGTCATCGCGAGAAATAGGCAATAAAAGTGGTAAGAGCCGGTGTGTGGGGGCAGAGGACGCTTGCCGGCAATTATCACGTGAGTGCCGGCAGAGCGGTTGGCAGTTTTTAAATATCATTGTTTTCTGTTGCGTAGGTCATGCTACCATCAAAACGTAGATGCGAACTTGTTTTGTCGCGATGTTGACATCCCTACACGCGTCTCGCGCCAAACCAGCGTGAATCTACGCTAGTAGGGAAGACGATCTACTTATAGATATTTACTTACTTTGCGCGCACCAAAGGTTTGGTACAAGCAAAGAAATGTCGTATGTCAGATTGAAGGACAAACTTAACTTTGTAGTTGAAAAAAGATCTCCCATACACCGATGTACGTCACAGTCAATTCTCAAACTGCAAAAGGAACTCAATTTAATCGCAAACAATTGTTAACGTCATGGAATTACAAATAAATGATTCATAGACTATTTCTTTTTTTGGTTATTTGAGACTTTCTTTATTTATATATTTCATGATAGGTCTACGAGCAGAACGGTTTTGATTAATTGGTGAGTATTAATAGTAGATTAGTAGCAAGGGCTGTAAGGCGTCAATTGCAGCCCGAGATATTTAGGCGCACGAGCGCAGCGAGGGCACCTATAGTTCGAGGGTGCAATTGATGCTTACACCCGAGCTAACTACTCTGCTCGGTTGTGAGGTAAGTAGAAAAAAAACCAGCATTACAAAAATAAAATTGATGACTATTATACTCATACGAAGACAAGGCTGAATAGCGAAGCGACCTCTTTTGTCATTGGGCTGAATGCATGATGTCTATTGCCAGTATGATGGTTAGATGTACGCGAACTTTTTGAAAGAGTGAAGTGTTTTTTTAATTACTTACCGCCCTAGGGCTTTTCCAGCTACATTATTACCCTAGAGCGCTAATTGGTCCCCTACAAGCCCCATTTGGGGGTAATAAGGACCTACTTACCGAATATGAGAGATGTAAAATATATAAATGACCTTATTTGTTGTTGCATTGGCGCAGATACATGATCTTTTACAGCTCTAAGAGATTAAAAGCCTTACTCATAAACGATGCTTAAATCTAAATCACGTCATTTAATACGACGCAGAACAATTTTCCTTTGCGCACTACTAAATAACGGCATTTAAAGTTAAGCAGCGTTTATAAGTAAGGCCTTTAGTGCTTATTTAATTATAACTTGACCGCTCTACGCGTTCTGAAGCCAAAGGGGCAGGCAGCCAAACAAAGAGACGGACGGACGGACAACGCAGTTATCTTATAAGGGTTACTTTTTTCTGTTGAAGTACGCAATTCTAAATACGGGATAAATTCTATTTCTATATCAAGTACATAAGAAAGTTTTCTATACAGGCCCCTATTAAACTAACGTTTTCTGAGAAGCGTAGCTAAAACTTTATAGCACTCGTATCTTTTGTAGTTCTGATTATTTAAACGCCGTTTTATCTCACTTCTTGATCGGTGACGAGATGAGTATATAATATACATAATCTTGTTGTTTTTATTAATGATTTGTACCATACAAATGAATATCTAAAAATGGTAGCCACATTTGTTATCGCCCTATTATAAATCGCCTTATAACGTGGCACTAAACGCGGTTGACGATTAGTTACACTGTCAATATGTTTATGCAAATTACTATTACAAATAGTAACTACGTCGTGGACTTTGTAGGTACCTATAAAGTACATATGGGTAGCAACTCGTCTGATCAGAACACCAAACTAACTAGCGAACTGAAATCTCTTTTTAGTATATTATGGTAGTTTTTATACATGTTAAAGTCCAAATACGTATAACGCTTATAAATATCAACTTTAAATTAGATTAACTTTTCAATTGTGATGGTGGTAGGTATGTTTTTATGTTTAGTGCAAATTTAGTAGTCATGTAATCGTTTAATTCGTCATGTGATTCGTACTCTTAAACTAGTATATAACTTGTATAGTATAGTAGTAGTTAGATATAGTAAAATTACCTACAATTGAATAGAATAATCATACTTTTAGAATTGTTATTCTGTTACACGAAAATTATACGTAAATCAAATTTAAAATAGTACAGTTTTTCACAATAAGATAAGTATATAGTGTGTTTTGTACGTTTCTTCTAATTCATTTTAAGATTTTTATTATTATTATTTTAGCTTTATTACATCCATACCTTCGACAATACTATTAACAAAATACAAATAATTATTAATTACGTACCATACTTCATACTTATTGACGTTAAAATGTAAATGCTCGTTGCAATGTTGTTACAATTACGTTCACGAATAGGGTTCTTGTTATGTTGTTTGATAAAACAAACCATACATCACGCTCTATATAAGAGGTATTCGAAGCTTCGCACGTGAGGTATGTGCGTAATAATCACACTTGAAATTTAATGAGCAATATGAGGAGCAGAGGCTTTTCTCTGCGCTTTCTTGGCATGGAATACGTTCTCTCTCATTATGTCCCGTGATTTGTGTCTGAGAGTAATAGCAAAGGCTTTGTAACTATAGTATTGCCTTCCAACTGTCTCCTTACGTTACCCTAAGGGAGAAGGGGAGATTTTACATACATAGATGTATTTGTAACATGAATCTGTATTACATATTTTGTTACCGTTGTTTTCAGATTCTTGTTTTGGCGAATGTATCGGTAATGCAGACATAACATTTTATAAAACCGGCTGTTGTGACTTTAATACGATCAAATTACGTTATCTCCACATTCAATTTGAAACACTATTGAAGTTGGAAAACACCGTCAATGATTGTTAAAATTGTTAGCAAACTAAAACGCAATTCTGCGGTTTACTTACGCGGTATCAAATACGCCACGACGCAACCAACTTCGCGAGTCGGAGGGTAGTCGGGACGCCCTGATTCCTTCGGTCTATAATTAAACTCGCAGCGGATAAAGAACAAACTTGGGGTCGGGATACGTCACGCAACAGCTAAGTTAGAGTGAAAAGCCGCTAGAAATACGATGTAACTTGTCTGATTTCAGTGGAACTTGCCGCAACCGAGCGCTCACCCCGAAGTTTGCTCACAACAGATCGCGGCCGAACAACAATGGTTCGGGAAACAAAAGAGCTCTGGCAATAAACACTTAGCTAGTTTGCGGTCAAACTTCACTAGTATCAGCAATGTGATACGAGACTTATGTAGTATAATATAATTTTATTTTTAAAAAGAACTATAATATACTTAGGAATATGGAAGTTTATAGTCACTTAACCATAACTATCATGTTATCAAGTATAAGACACTTTTTTACAACCAATTCTTTTCTGGCTTGAGACGACGCTTCCTTAAACCAATATTCTCTCGTTAAGTCTTCATTTTATTGGCTACCTTTATTTTCACTAAAGTGCACATCCCATCTCGAGAGCGCTTTCATCATTCAAGATTAGTTTCGTATAAAACGTTTGCTATTAAATGAACATCGAGTTTAAGTTCAATACGATTATGATCGCCTTTTAAACAAGGAGTCTCTTTTGAACGTTTAAGTGGTTATATCTCATTTGTAATATAGCCATTAGCTTATATAACAATGCGTCAGATAATATGTTTTAAAGTGGAGAGAATCAACCTGGCGTCTTTGTTTTACATCTCTCAGCTGTGCGATTCTCTAATAATTCGTCGATGCGCTCATCGACGAGCTCACCGATGTCAAATACTTTATATTGTACATAAGGTTGCTTTTCCAACGTTTCTTGTCATCTCGTCATTTGTTTCACGGATTATCAAAGATGCAACGATGTATGCTGTTAGAGAATCGCACGGCAGTTCATTATAGGACTCTCATTCTACGTCAAAGGAATGACAAGTTTAATCTAAGTTCGCCACAGGTGCTTTCGACATAACGAGAGTCGCGTCTACGCTTCGTTCTTCGCATTTCGTAAAGGTATAATTCGCGTGGGTTTCTGATTAGGAATTTTCAGGAGCAGGAAATCCTTTTGTTGGTCGAGTGGTGCGTTCCTGTTATTCTCGCCCCTCGTGTTTCGTACCCCAAAGACCCACAAGAGCGGCTAAGCCGGCTTTGCACGATCGATGATTGTGAAATTGTAGGCATTACACGGACTTGTGAAGTCGAAACTCGAGCCGTTTTGATTCAAGTTACGTCTACGTGAATCTAACAACAATTACTTAACATGATAGAATTTAAATATAAATGTTATCAATCAAAACTTTAGTTGTACTCACATGAACTTAGAAATACTTATTTGAAAAGCACTTTAGATAATCACACCAATAATTACAAATGCGAAAGTTTTTGAGTGTGTGAAGATATGAGGAGTGTACCTATGTTTGTTATTTCTTCACGACGAATCGGCTCAACCAATTTAGATGAAGTTCGAAATGAATAAAGCTTATACCCAGGATTAACACTCGATTCAACGGTTGGTTCTTGACGGATCGCGAGAACTTCGAGGTTAATAACTTGTAATTTAGGCAGTTGATTCTTTATACTCGTATGTATGTTAGCATCCACAATGGAAGGATTTGATTTGAGGTTTCACTCCTAAGGAGGTGAAAGCGAGCAAAGCCACTGGCAGGTCAGCTATTGATCTATAATCTGTACATCTATATATAAACGTAAACATATATGTGTTTGTTTCCGAATTCCATTCCAAAATAACAGCTTTTCACTACATGCATATAAAAGTTTATAAGTACGGTACTTACATAACGATATCAATTTTTAAAATGTTTGTCTGTCTGTCTATTTGTTCCAACGAATCTCTGAATATTTAACGGGACTTTCAATGGCAGATAGCTGATGTTTGAACTTAGGCTACTTTTATTTTAGAAAAAATATACATAAAACTCTGTCTCTTTGTCTGTTTCTAATCTTACCACGCTTAAACGGCTGCACGGATCGTAACCAAATTTGACAAGTTTATAGATTATATCCCGGCGAAGCACATATAATACTTTCATCATCAACACCATCATCATCATCATCATCTATCACCATGCGTGTGAAACTGCGGGACGCAGCTAGTTATCAATAAAAATAATATACGGCAAACAACGACAAAAGCAAAGGTCCGATTTATCCACTGCGAGTACAAATAATAGGCGATCTTGTGTTTTATATTTCACACAAAAATGAGCTTCATAATTCTCCATTACACATCTCCAATAGCCGAAAATATAAAAATGTGCCGTATTTGTAACGGCCATTACAAAATATTCGAAGGCTCTCGACCCTTGTTGGACCGGGCTTAGTGAAACTTGGGGTGATCGATTCTCGTGCAGAGTTACACTTGCTGATATAAAAAAAGTATACGCAAGTCATGCTACACGCTTTAAGGATTTAGGCACATTTAGCCGTGTAGTAAGTATAAATGTTTAGAAGCTATACAAAGCTATTCGTACATTTATAAGAAAACTACCAAATTTTTCATCAAAAACCAAAAATATCATCATGTATTGAAACTCTCGTTAGTTTGACACGTACTCAACTATATTATTAATACGTCGACCCGGGTTTCGAGCATGTCCGATGCTCATCTTGAAGGCGGGCAGTGCCCGCTTGGAGCTGGCAGACGCCACTGCGCACTCGATCTTTAACGTGAGTGTTTTGCCGGTTAATAATCGTTGAATATCATCATGCATGTTAGGAAGATTGATGCAATCGCGGTTATATAAGTAACCTTTTCGGCTATAAGCTTTTTGGCTAGATACAGGTGTTTTAATTTTATTTATTGGTAAGTTTTTAATGATTCATCCTCCTCCTCCTAGCGTCGATTTCCTTATTGCTGAGGGTCGTGACCCCTTCCACGGATCACCTTCTGTCGAACGAAGTCTTTCCACCTTGACCTATCTTCAGCAGCGTGTATCGCACTGTGGACTTTACTGTCAAGTGCGGTACGAATTTGGTCCGACCAGCGCATTGGACTTCTTCCCCTGGGTCTTTTGCCTTCCAACTTGCCTGTGATGACAAGTTTCTCTAGGTTGTCGCCTTTTTTGCGTGCTATATGACCGAAGTACTCGAGTACTCGTTGGAGGCATATAGATGACAACCTAGTGGTAATACTTAATTCCTCGAGTATCGACGCGTTCGTTCTTCTGGCTGTCCAAGGGATGCGCAACATTTTCCTCCAACACCATGATACACTCCAACATAATGATTCATCACGGGCCATTTAATACAAGTATTAGGAACGCATTAGTAAAATCGTACCTACCATAATAACTTGAAGTTTTACCTTGAACTTGGTTCCCTATAACTTACCGACTTATGTGCCTTGCCAGCACCTACCATTAGAACGATTGTATTCATAAATGTAATGGGGTAAATGTTACTGACAATAGAACTACTTGAAACTACTTGTGAGCGAGTTCGTCCGGGGAAGTACTCCTACCGCACCTTGTCGGTAATGTTCACATTATTGGTTTGAAGGTGAAGATGAAATTACAGGCACATGAGACTTAGAAACTTAATGTCTCAGGGTTATGGGCGCAGTGCAGTTCGTCATTTGTGACGAACTGCATCTGTTATAGGCAGAGTTTATCGCTTTACACCAGATGAGCCTCGTCCCGTAATCTGATCGCACAAAAAATGGGTTAACATTTTTTTATGTTAAGAATATAAGTTAGCAAAGAGCCATCTTCCCTATGCTTGGCTTGCTCTGACATGCAGCTTATGAATGTTAAAGACCAGTCCCTCAATTCCGATCAATTTATCTTACTGAGTAGGTATATTTTTTATGTCCGGAAGTGTATCCTACCGAACTAATGCTCTTGTCATGCCGAATGAACTGTAACTATTGTACCGCCCGAGAACTGCTTTTGGATAACGCACCTACTTGTACCTCACGGGCAACCTTTTGTCTTTTGTAAGTTTTTCATTGTATTCTCCATTTGAAAGGTTCTTAAGGGTAATTTCCTTTTCATGTGTAGGTATACTTCGGTATAAGAATGTCGAATACACATCATGTCAAATGGGAGATGTATGGAGGGCCAAGGAGTGCCTTTTTACAAAATAATGCTTTGGGAGGCAGACGAGTTTGCCTATCTCTATCAAATATACCCCATAAATACATACAAAAGGTGACATGCACAGACACAAACTTCATTCATAAACTTTATTTTAGCTTTAAAAGTTCACAAAAGCACCGACTACATATTATTTCTATATCCAAGATATAATCAGTAACTTATAATCAAATGACAATTTGGACAGGTGATACAAGTAGGTACACTGTGGTGGTACCACGCACTTCGCTGTAGGCGTTTGTTTGCGCCCGTCGTCGCTAGGCGATGCGGGGCGAAGCTAGCCGCCAGGTGTGCTGGGTCACGTCGAATATCGATCGTGGCATAGGTGACAGTGTTTTATTGCGTACTTAGATATACCTTTTTAATAGGCCATCGTAAAAAGGAACGTATTTCGGCGTGGTTTCAATCTAGCAACAACACTTATACCTACTTGAAGCTAGGTTGTCAGCGTAATACCAGATATTCTGTGAAAAAAATATATTGTTTTCCTAGGATACATACAAACAGTATGCACCCTATTTATATTACAATCTAGCCTAAAAAGGCTAATAAGTAAATTAATTATATCCTTAACTGCTGAATTCACTATACGTAATGTGCCCAATAACACTTTTCTTATTGTCTCTATTTAAGGTGAAGACACTAAGTTCATGTGTTCTTTGTAGCAGTATTTAAATTAACTACATTTCACTAATACACTAGCACTGATCAATACACTAACTCGAACGGTCTTGTTCTCTTTAGTCTTCTTACTATATCCGTGTGGTCGAGCAATAAAACTGCTTCAACATTCACATGATGATGAAGCCGATGTTAGTGAGCTTCTGCATAGTTTATAACACAACACATATTGTATTTCCAGTAAAATGACAATCTAAGGTACAAAATTAACATCAAACATTTTATTTCCAGCGTGCATGAAGTCGCACCCTACTAACGATATATTTATAGTGTGAGAAATATAGCATCTTTATCTGGGATTCACTTATGTATATTATAAATGCTAACATATAGGTATATAAAAAACTAGTTGTTATTTAGAACCTAATACTGTTAGATCTCTGTATACTTTTTCTTTCCTCGCTTAATTAATAGCTCTTCTGAACAAGTCGCTTTCGTTGATATAGATAAAGTGTGATATTGTTAACTTATAAAGTACATATTTCATGTTGGAAAACGTTCGCCTTCATCTAAGTCCAGTATGCTACCTTATGCGGCCGCATCATTGCTGACCGTCACGTAAAATTACAAAAAAAATGCTATCAAATATAGTACGACCGATTTAAGCCAACTTACTCAACAGTTGTAATAGTGAATTCGAAGAATTTGTAATATTCCAGTCCAACCTATGGTTATTTTTTGTTAATGTTTTAGCTATTCACAAAACGCTCTTCACAAAAGTAATTCTAGTATGACGTTTATTTCTAAAATGTTCCTCTTTTAATAACTAATTTGATTCTGATATTATACTAAAAAGAGCAGTATAGCCAAAAATGTCCAAATAAAATTTCGCAACAAATCGTTACGAAGATTTCCAAGCTAAGAAGCCAAACAACGCGAAACAGACTAAGCTCATTTTCGCCGTCTCTTTAAAATTTCACGCGTTCCAAGCCAAACATCTCGTCTTTTGAAAGCCTAATTAAAGTCGTCAACGGTTTTATAACCCGAAGGGGCGTTAACGCGAACTTGCGCGTTTTCGTTACAAGCTCGCGGAGTAATGGGTTACAGTTATTGCTCCCTGTTGTTTGGTTGACGTAACGCAATTACAGCAGGACTACAGCTATACACGCGATGTGTCGTGTTTAGACGAACCGAACGTTTTAAACATATACCCAACCCAGGTACGTCTGCTAAAAGCTAAGCGAATTTTCAAAGTTCGAATAAACTTAGCATTACCTTACGATACTACCACCAAACCACATGCTATCAGATGTAGGTACATGGGATCGCGCTAACGCGTTTGCATTTCTTTGCTTACTCACGTTGTTAATAATTTTTCATAATGTATTCACGGGATGAGTTCTTAGATTATTAGACACAAATTCTAATATATACAAAACGATTAATAACTATAACAATGCGTCTATACTTAAACCATTTATCATCTCCAAGAGGGAATTGCTATTTAGCCCTCCGGGTATGGTGGCGCATGTCTGTAAAGCAACGTCCTCATATCTAGACGCGGCCTAATATAACAACCTCACAACAAAGGGAAAGGAAAACGAAAATGTTTATGGTATTAATGAAGTTTCCCCGACTTGTTTTTATAGCATAATTTTGATGGAATTTTTATTGTCGCCAAAGTGGGGTCATTAATGTCAAATGAAATGATTGACGGCCAAACGACATGGTGGTGGATATCAAAAAGTTATGCCGGACGGAACGGCTCGTACAAAAGGAGCAATTTGTTGAAAGTTAGGTTGACGCAAACATAATGTTGTCACAGAAAACGAATGAATACGTTTCCTAATCGATAATCAATCTTAACTAAGTAAAATTCGTTTGTGTGATAAAGCTATACGTTAATATAATGCGAAAAACAACAGAACCTTACCTGGGACACAGCCGATGTTAGCTAAAGAGCCCAATAGAGGCAGACGCGGCTCAAAGGAGCAAAAAGCCTGGCCCATTATGGGGCACACGTCGCCGGAAACCACAAAAGACCCAATTATTCTAGCGTGTGAAGCTAAAAAAGGGTTGGACCGAAACCAAGTTGTAGAGTGTCCCGTTTCACTTTGCAAATGCACAAAGCGAAATGTAGAGCTACTTAGGTTTTGGCTACTGAGTCGCTCGCACTTTCTCTAACACTCTAATCAAGATATAACACACTTTCAAGCACGGTTTTTATTTAGTATTTGCAAAATTTAAAATTAAATTCAAGCCCGAGAACCTTATTCGAATGCTAATACTATTCAAGCAAGACTGAGAACATTTATGCAAGGAGCAAGATGATGACATAAAATATTATTTAAGTCGAATTTCCTATATAGACGTAAATTGACGGCACGTATCAAATTTATAACCCTCCAGAGATAGCCGCGGAAGAAAAGGTTCTGGTAATTTATGAAAAGTAAAACCGGTAAAATGTCATCACCAATCATCCAAATAGTCTGCGCAAAAATGATTTTGTCTTTTAAATTACCTTTATTCATGCGTAACTTCTGTTTCAGCTATTATACTAACAACAAATTGAGTTTTATTTACCATCTGTATTTTATGCCTATAGAATGTTTTATGGGCGCCAACTTTAGTAAAATTTGTTCAATATGCCGCGTGATTTAATAAACGCCACATGTGTGACGAGATTGTTCGAAAGTATCAAACTTGTTCACGATAGCTTCAATCGAGATAAAACTTCTAGTTGATTGGGCTTATAACCAAGGAACATTTTCTACATCAGCAATTTTATGCTTTCGCCATTAGAACTCTGGATATGTTATACTTTTAATAGCAACTGATGGTCCGTCCCTTTGCTGTATAAACATTAATGGAAAATAAATCAAAGCAACTTGGTCAAAGCAATGGACAAAACAGACGAAAAAACTGTACGATTTTCATAAGAGGGAAAACAATAACTCGAACCGAGCGCAAGGGCCGCCTTTTAAGGGACATAAATCAAAAAATGTACCTACGATATTTTCGGCGTAGCGCGGGATGGGCACTTTTACTACGGATTTTTTCGGGACACATTGGGATTAGTGTTGTTTTTACGATTCACTTTCTACTCTCTGTTGTTTCTTTATTGGCGTCGTAAAAAGTATTGGTTTAATCTGGTTTCCTTGTTTTACATGGCGGTCACAGACTGAATCGATTAAGTCATTAAAAATATAAAAGAAACGATATTTGTCTACTAAAGTGTACAAAATAAATAGTATTTCAGAAATTTTACTATATTAGTAATATAAAGCTAGCTAAGCAACTATGCAGGGTCCTAATTATAAGTACATCAATTGGCTGTTTCGTTTAATCATCTTCATACATTCAATACCAATGCTCTCGCTTTTTGAGCGCTCGGAAAACTATCAGAGTTATATTTATTTCCTTTGTACTTCATTAATATAGCTATTCGTAGAAGCACGGACAATGTGTTAAGTCCCAAAACGTACCATGTCTAAATAGATCAAAGTCTACTTTGATTTGACAGAGTACTTTTGTCTGTGACTAGTTAATACAATGTTCTGTCCCTGCACACGGTAGAATTTGCTTTTCCGAAATTCAGGCCAGACCAAAGCGCTTTGATAGCAACACTGATTACTCAGCATAAACAGATATAGCGGCATTGGTAGTCCGAGATGCATATAGTTTAATTCTCGTCAGTCTAGGTGAACGTTCATTTTAATGCACTGCATGAGTATCGCAACTAAACTAATGTTGCTTTATGAACATTCACACCGTAAAAACAAAGCTGAGGATTTACACGTAAATTAAAAACACGCTAGCCACTGGCGCAAACAACGTTAAAATATTTTAATGTAATTTGTATGCGACGAAAATTAAGTTAAAGAAATAGCGAGAGGGCATCGCTTCAAAGAAAACATTACGCTGAGAATCCAGCGCTCGTTATAAAGTGACAAATTGACGACATTTTTCCCCCCTAAAGCTTGGAGAATTAGCCTGATCAATTGCGCTCTTCGGCAGTTCTTAACTTCGTCTCACTTGCTCTCCCCGTGTCACGCGGAGTTGTCTCTTTTTGCGGAATTATGGTAGACTCATATAGAAGATTGTGGTGATCTCTGAATTTAAGTACATTTTTGTGGTTTCAATAAGAACTTATTCTTCATTTAGTAGGTACTATAAATTTAAATCTTTGAATGAACACTTCTTTTGTTACAATTTTAATATATTTCTCGTAATCTTTTGTTATCTATTTAATATAATTGGCGGAACTAGGGTATCTCGATAAAATAAATAATGAATCATAGCAAACAAAAAGTGTAGAAAACGTTTATTTTCGTCAGTATAAGTAGAAAAAGTATACACGAGAGAAAGGTCACACGATGGAATCACGAGCTATTTTCAGAAGTTACCTGGCCGGAGAAACTATGTAGGTTAAATAATACTGTGGACGGTTTAGCACCAATGATATCGTATTTGTGAGGCATGTTTCGTTTTATATATACTTACGATCTATCGAAAACATTTATAATACATTTAAAGTCAAAATTATTGTCCACAGTAATCCACACACAGTAGTCCACAGAAGTATGGATATCAATTCTGAAAACATATTCAGTATCAAAAAGTTTTGATTGAATGTTATTAATTTTTATGCTACCTTGAACTCTCTGGATAAGGTACATAACAATATGTCTATATGATAAATAAAAGGTCTTGCAGATGAATAATGGGAGTCGTTTAATAAGAGGCTGTAATTACGTTATCTTGCCTCAGCGGGGTGTCGGGCTATCCATAACCTCTCCACTGAGAACCTCTCATAATTGTCACTCGCAGAGAGAGGGGTTATATACCTACCTATTTATAACTATCAACACTGACCCGGTAATATTATCTAATATTACCGTCGAACGCGAACTCGAACTTATTCAAGTGTACATTCTACAATATCGATGATGCGTTCGAAATGAAATTATGAATTTAGAGTGATGGTAATTACGTTTTTTAGCCTTGGTAGGGTATTAGGGTACCTATCCTTATACTGATACCTCTCATAGAGTAGTAAAGTTGTATTCTCATTGATACCTTTCAAAACCGATTAGTTTGTGTTCGAACCTACTTATAAGTGGGTTCTATATTTTACGAAATGAGAACGTCTATGAGAACATGTCGATAGATTATGTTACACGAGTCGCTTCTTCGTGGCACCTCGGGCCTAGGATGAAAATTTGCATATGTGTAACATAAATGTACTTGACGTAAAACAATTGAATTTAGTACAAACTATTTTTTGGTACAATTGTAGGACAGATAACTGATATTTTGCACGACGAAACGCAATGCGTTTTTGTATTGTTTCCGATTACGATACGAATACTTTTTACTACGCAATTCGGTATGCTAAAAAAAATTAACCTATGCCAATTCCGAAACCATTTCGAGATTTTATGTTACAAACCCTTATTTTTCTACTCTGACCTTTTAAAACGATAAGATGCCATTTATTTTAACAAAAAACGATGAAATAATTCGACTTTCATTGACCTCTAAATGACGTCACTTTTTTGCACTTTTGTTTTGATTGAATAGAGACTTACGAATTAGTAGGTGTCACTGTCAAGTGTTCTAGTTTCTTTTTTTTTACTCGCGTGCTTTTCTTGGCTCCTCAACGCAACTACATATTTGTGCAAAAAAGTGACGTCATAGGATTCAAATTTTCAAAAAAATATTATAAAATAACTACTGAATATAAAACAAAAATAATGAAATTAGTTTCTTATAATGACCTAATCTACGAAATAAAAATATAAAAAAAATACCAAAAAAAACTTTACATACCGAATTACTCCCGGAGCACGTAATGTTCTTCGTTGCAGTCGTCGATGAGTTGACCGAGCTCTCTAAAACTTTACGTCCGTCTTTGCATGGCACGCATAATCGTTGCAGTGGAAGTTGTCAACTACTAAGATTATAAATGAAAATGAAATCTACATCTAGTCGATGTTTCACCGATGTCAGTAGTCAGAGATGTTTGCCCTTAGAGAATCGCACCGATGGATACTGGCTTTAACAATTTTAATCAAATAAGGCAACCTTATCTGGTTAGATTATACTAGCTGCTAGGATGATGATGATGAAAAGTCCTATCCTATGTGTTAAAACAGCGCCTCATCGACCTCCATACCAAAGTTCATCAAAATTGGTACAGCCATGTGAGCGTGACGAAATATCAAACATACTAACACACTCACAAGCTTTCGCCCAATGATGAAGATTTATTCTTATTGCTTTCGCCTGTATAATATTAGTTTGATAGAATGTGTACGCATCGGTGCGCTATCTGCGTGTTCAAAACTTCTATGAAATAATGCGTGTTCTGTATGTCACTTGTATACCTATATATTACGCTAACCATGTACTTATGAGGGTACTTATGTAGGTATGTATGTGTGAGGGTCTTACACTGCACTTGGAGTTACTGCCACCTTCGAATCAAAAACGGACTTCAAATGTACTATTATTTATCTACGAAATTCCCAATATGAAACACTAACACGCTAGCCGATCAGTAACTGGCCAACTTCCGATCATACATCTCTCTTTTACACACAGAATCGCTGATATGCAACATTTAACACGACAAATTATGTAAATGTAGAAAAATAATTAACCGAACATGGTTAGTTTTCAATTTGCCAACAAGAACACTTTTTAGGTAAACTCTCGTACAAATTGTCATGATTTTCGCCTCTAGTAAAAGTAAGCAAGCATTAAGGACCCTTTGTGTGTCATAAGGCAGATGTGGCTTTTACCATCATCACAACCTTGTTGTAAAAAAACTTATTGCAGTTGTTGATTATTGATACTTTAATGGGCCCAAATTCTAAGTCAGATCAGAAATGATCAAATGGGTTTACGCACGTTCAATGTTAGCAATCATCATAATTATAATAAACTATATTGCTAATTAATAAAATAGGTAAATCATTGTAGCTTACTTATATTGCAGCGTATATTTTACATACTAGTTAAGTATGTAAATAGTTCAGTATACATGCAAGTTAGGATCAAATAGTAAACAGGAATACAAAAGGCCTCCCTAGACCGTAGCGTTTCATTTTCTTTCATGTTTCAAAGTTTAAAATATGTTCAAAAGGATATTACATTATTTAATATCCTGTTAGGAACAATAACCTAAATGTTCTCACATTTTTCATAACATCCATATAATAACGTAACGACATAAGTAGGTATTCTGGAAGCCAGCGCCGAACTCACCGAATTATTCACGTAAGCGTGTTCTTTCGGAGCTATTTCTTTATTACATCCATTCTACTCGCCTCGCCGCCTTATTTCACATGGTTTTATTGTTCTCTTTTAAGGTTTACAAAAATACAAAAGGGTAAAAACGTTAGCGTACAAAAACTGTTTAGGTAATAGCGTATTTTATAGCGTAATTACCTGTGTATCGAATAAGGGAAGGTTTAGCGTTGCGCACAGAACCTAATTTCGTGATATTTAAATCACGTTTAGGCGGCTGTTTAGAGAATATTGATCCGGCTACAAGATACCGTCACAAGTAAGCCTGGAGGACAGACTAAGCTCCAGAGTGTTTCCGTCCACTACATATAACTACGAGTAGACTCTTTTAAATTTGTTTAACGTACATATTAATATAATATATAATAATAATAATAAATACCGCAGGGGCAGCTTTGTGGCGAGCCGTTGGTGAGTGGCGACACCGTGAACCCTGATTCTCCCTGGGGCTAAATGAGACCCCTGACCCTCGGCTTGCCTTAATTGGCCGTCTGGGGGTGGAGACGCAACAGAAAGTAACAAAAAGCTCCAAGGGTAGAAGTGTTGGACATAACTCCGGTAGTATCGCTCCAGTGAAACCGCAGCACACCTCTCAACATCCTTCAGCCTTCCACATCAACGTTGCCCCTATTGTCACCATTGAACATAAAAACCATGGGGGAGGACGTCCTACGCCTGAGATGATGATGATGACATAATAATATACTCAGTACAAAAGAAAATTGATAAAGCTTTATAATGGTGTTCCCGTTTAATTTATATCCTTTCATGAATTCGTTTCATATACGAATACTCACGTATGGCCTATATCTACCTTCAAGATACAGCCTAATAATTTTTGCCTCATCAACAAAAAACTCGTTGGCTCAATGGTTTACAACTCAGAGTCGAACAGTCATGATTCCGAATCTGCCCATCAAGTAGAAACATAGAAGATTTTGTCGCAATTCAAATACAGACTCATTATAATATCTTATTTTTTTAGCTGTCCCTTTTTTAAGAGTCCGTAACTCAGGCAGACCTGGGGCTGAAGATCTCTACATGTTAGCACGAGCTAGTGACGCTAACAACAGTCGTTAAAGCGCCACAGTTTAGGACTTTACGTTATGCTGGGGCCACACTACAGTGATATGGCAATACTTTTCCAAGCTATTGACTTTTAAGAAATGTTAAGTATGTAAAATCCTAATAATTGTAATGATTCTAATGATGTACGAGTATATTGTATATATAACGTAATTGTAATATTTAATTCAGTTCCAAGCTAATGTATAATACGTACAGATTATAATAACCTAGGGAAGGAACTACCAATCAAGATACGGGTGTATTTATACCTAGTTTGTATAGAGCCGCAAATTGTAACGCTGTACTAAAAATTAATAAATAATTATATATTAATAAATAATAAGTATTAATATCAAATACATAGGCACTTACAGCTGTTAAAAATGAAGTTACTAAGTCAATGAGATAAAAAAGTACGCCGATATATAATTACATGTCCCATTTACTTGGACTTATTAAACATCCCCAAAGGAAGGATTAAAAAAAAAAATGATATATTCTTTACTAGCTGATCCGAACATATGGTGCCTACTTTTTTACGCTGAAACGACATAACATATTTGAGTGAAATTTGGAATGGAGATAGTTTAAACCCTTGATTAACACAAACAAATTGTAAAATGTATACCCAGAAATATTTTTCTGTGGCTATTCATTTGCCACGTGGGTGGAGTTGAGAAACGCAGCTTGTATCGTGATCCTGCTGTAATCAGGATCCATATACGGTACAAGCCTATCATTATCATCACTTTTCATCTCACGGGTGATAGCGCGGGGTGCAACTAGTAAAGTGATTATTGTATTTTAATCCCATTGTATAAGTTGCAGTTTAACGAGCTCTCTCAAATTGATGGCCAACAACCAAATTCCGTTTAAAAATTAATTCAAACTTTTTTCATGTTGTGTACAAACACTTTGGCAGTTATTTTTCTTATCTGAACGCGGCGACGGCACCCCACAGGATGGAATTTATCGCTCTCGCCTTGTTAACTTGTAAATGTATTGCGCCTTGTTAGTTCGGCTGTTATCGATCTGTGTCGGTGCAAACTAAAAAACCCGCTAATGAATTCTTAAAGGTTGTGGTATTTGCGCGCCACGTTTACTTTATTCTGCGTTTTACGTTACTTTGTTGGAGCAATTAAAATAATGTAATACAATGTTAATACAATGTGGCGTGTCAGTGACACAATACCTTTATTATAAAACAATTACAATTGGGAGATTTTACCTCAGTGGTTGCAAATAAATTAATATTTACAACCATTATAGAGACAAACTCTTAATATCTAGCGAAATTTTTTTTTTTTTACTTTTGTGTCTTAACATATTATACACTAACTGACCCGCCAGCGGCTTCGCTCGCGTGGCCTCACGGATACGGTTAATTACAGTTTTTTAACTATCCCACGTGAATTTTTCCCACTCTTTAATTTACCGGGATCAAAAGTATCCTTTATGTTGACCAGGGATATAAGCTACCACCATACAACATTTTATTTAAATGGTTCAGTCGTTTCGGCGAATAGCCCGTACAAACAGACATATGAACAGACAAACAGACAATGTAAACAGAGATAAAAAAAAATTAAAAAATCTAAATTTGTTCGATTTCACTCCTAACATCCATCCATCATCACACGATTTTTAGCATTTTTTTTTCATTGTACAGAAATTTGATCTCTACATTTTTATTATTATGTAGTGATAATATACACGTCTGCTGCCAATGGACTACAGGGAAGGCATCTTTAGCAGTTATGGTGACAGTAGGTAAATGTTTGTATGAAAGTCATGTTAGTAAATCGACCAGTAATGCAGTGAGATCATCAGGGCCCCGAGATATCCAATGGTTTATCGACTTTGTCTGGCTCAGTCACATTATTGTTATTGTACAAAAAAGTTTGTTTTTATGTACCATCTACTAACAAGCGCATTAATATTAAGAATGATCTCCATGCAAGGTTGCCTGTAAAGGATTGCTATAGCGATAAGGCTGCCAATTGTCCAATCTACTGTAGTGTTTTTTTTAATGTTTTATGTTTTGTTTTCTATAAGATTGGTACTCAATATTTTGGTATTGTATTGTATTATTGTTGCCAATCGGTGAAGAAGTGCTTTAAAAATAACGTTAATTTGGTATACTTATTATTGCCATTACTAATACAAAGGATACATACAGTAGGTACATGATAAAGTAACGAAAAAAAAGGTTGTCTGTAAAGTCGGTTTGCGGAAGATAATTTTACGTGATATCGTCATAAGACAAGCCGAACGCTTAGGCGTAACGTGACAATGACAACGTAACGTGACGATGAGATAATGTTTTTTCGTGGGTGCAGCCGGCGTTCATCGATTTATAAGACGTTATCACGTCAAAAATATCTGTTCACCAAAATGATGACGTAGATAGGACGGTTTGAAAACACACACTCGTACTGATAAATAGATTTCTTTGATGTTTTATTTTATCCGTTTGCTCCCAATTTATTTATGTAATATCCCTATCACATAAGACAAATCGTTGAAGACGGCCGCCCCAATCTGTCCCGCACAGTTTAATAGAATCGATAGAACCAGCCTGACCGCTCGCGTCCCGGATATGACCTGTCATCCGGGCGAGCGACAGAACTGTGTAACGTCGACACAGCCTGTTTACCCGCCTTATTGTGTACAAACAACACTTGACTCGGGATTATTGATGCGATATTGAATATTGGAGACGTGTTTGGGTTTTGATCGTCAGCGGTCGTGGCGGAATAACTGGCAGCCAAGCGAATTGCTATTTTTAGTTTCAGATGTGATGACTTGTTTTGACTCTACAGTGTTAACTCTTTTTATGATATGATTTTTGAAGCACATTAGCGCGCTGCTTCGTAAAACGAAATGTTGCCATTCGCCTAATCCCGTCCGATGGCAAGTAATTTTTCTTTCTAAAATTGCAGTGTCAGTTTTAATACGTTGCAGGGTTCCATCCCACATTATATGCGTATATACCATTCAGATCAAATCATTTATTATCTATAGGCCTACGGGGCACTTACAAATTGTATTTTTACATTTTTTTTAATCTACAACTGGATCGGAACGCGACCTCGAAGATCCGGCAAGAAACTCTTATTATTCTTATCTCTTAAACTTTGTCGCCAATTTCTGTATGTACAAATGTTCGTTTATTTTTAGCTCCAGTGTGTTGCCTTATAAAAGAGACCATACTACTCGTAATAGTATCAGTAGGGCAAGACACGCTACAGTTTGACATAGTAATGCACGAGTAGATATATCCTGGAGTGATCAGTCCCAAGCTGTTTTATCCTCCAAGTAATCCGAAACTTTGTAATAACCTTTTTGACAGAATTAAGTTTTAATTAACATTCATTCAGCATTCATTTTCAAAACAGGCAATTTATATCATGATATCTTCTTGAAGAGTCGCACTCGACAGTGAACTTAATGCAATTGCATTTTGCAGGATCAGCGTATTGCGTACCTGGAGGAACATACGAGTAATACCAGCAGTTGGGACTTCCGATTGTTTGAAAACTATCTCACATAATGGTCAGGGATGATGTGCTCGAAAGTTTTACACAAGACTCACAATGCCGACTGGCTCTCAATAACAATTGACAGATACCTAAAGAATAACCCTGTAAGTTGTATAGTGCGGTAGTGAGGGATACTGCAGTTGTCGCTTAAGTTGTATAGTGTATAGTGCTATATTTAGCGACACTGCAATTGACTGCAGCTGCAGTTGTTGTGCGACCGAGCGGTCCGCAAACAATTAAGTCAGGTAGTTTCATTCGACTGCCATGTGGGAACATGGCAGTCGAATGAAACTACCTGATATGCATGGCCGTGCGAAATGTAGCTCTGCTAAATAGGCTTTTGTCAGTGATGTTGTAAACTTTTACACAACTGGCAAATTATGTTTTTTACATTAGATTCATGTTTTATTTCAGAATCTAATATCATGAGTCAATAATATATTAGCAATATGTTTAAATGAAATTTGTAATCCACGTGGAGGCGTAGGTACTAACTAAATCATGATAGATTGTACTAAATTCCATAGATTACATCAACGATAGATTATTTTACTTCCGTTAGTAAGGAATTGAAAGTACTCCTGGATATATTTTTTATATTTTCGAATATGACGAATTTATATACATATATTATCCTATTGCTATAGCCTTTATATTATATAACCTATCATAGATGGCATTACCAGCATGTTGTGAAACTACATGTGATCCTCGAATTGTGAGCTGATAACAGATACATGCTTGTCTCACCAGAAGAAGAATCAGTATACTTCTATGGCACAAAGCTTACCTGAAACAAAAGGAAAATTTTATAAGCAAACAGTATAATTAATATCAAGCATTATAACAAACCTGGCGCGTAAAAGTTTACCCAAAAATCTTATATAAAAGGTGACGAACTTAAATCAACTATCCGCATTCGTCAACGTCTTCCGCCATCGACACCGGGAAAATAAATATGTGCTATATTTTCCGCACATCGGTCGATGCTCGCGCCGCTGATCCCTAGTGAACACTGTGTGTCTGTTGATTGGACAACGGACCTGACGTGAGTGGATTGATTTCGTCCCCTGTTACGAATGTAACTTACAAACATCCAGTACATGAGCTCGGTCAGTTTTGTTGTAACTCATAATTATTATAGATATTATTATAAAATAAACAAGTATATGTTAAAGCGTCCATTTAAGATTATATAGCTAGCATTCTAGAGTAACTCTATATAAATTTCATCCCGTTTTCAGTTCACCCGCGTGGTGATGATAATGAATAAAAATATGTACTATATATGTTACTCAGGGATAACGTAGCATTTTGATGTTCAAATTTGAAATCAGCTCACCATTCATCTTTATAATATTAGTATAGATAAATACACACATCCACCCTCGCACACGCATTGTCACACACACACAACAAACTCATCAACCTCAAACTCAAATCAATCAAACTCACAAATCGTATGATCTTGGCTTTTATAGGCTTTATCTTTAACCTATAGGTACATCCATATATAATTATAGTCTGATAAATGTAATTATCAAATCCTACATTTAGCTTTATTCTGGGAACAAATCTAGCCTATTTATTACTCCAGGTCTGATACTTTCGTCGTAAATTAGTAACAAGCATTCACTCATCATCAAAACACACAGCCATGGGTATACTCGCATTTGTAATATTATATATGGTATATAGTGCAGATATATACAATATATAATATTATATGGTGTATATCAGATGTATGGTATAGACAGTGTTGCGGCGGTTACCAACCCGCCATGTGTAATGCACCGAGTTTACTATAACACCAGTCTATGAACATACGTTTGACGAATGTCTGAATCTTTTTTAATAATATGAGAAACATAAATCACTAACATAAATAAGTCAGATCTTTCTAACTATAGTTTCATCACATCAGTGGGTTGAGCATGAAAATTTGCTAAGTGTAATTGTACCGTTTACGTATTCAGTACAAACTATGAGTTATCTGTGCCACTATTGTACTAGATAAATGACAGTTTGTACTAAAAACGTTAACAACGCGGTTATGTTACATTTTAACAGATTTTCGTGCCCACTGGTGGTGACAGTAAGAGGCGATATGCAACCGCGAGCGTTCTGCACTCTCATTGAAACCTTGCGGTTGAAACTATAGTTGAACAACTCTAACTTATTTACGTGAGTGATTCGCGTTTCTCATAATAAAAATATCTCACCACGTTACTTTTCATAATAAAATTGTATGAATCTTGTTCGCTGTCATTTCCTCAACACGCTCTTGAGCCATCCCCCCGCGTCTTGCTGCGAGTTCCGCGACAAATGTTATTACCGAAACTATCTCCTCCGTTTATTGACCCACTTCGGTAATTATTTTCGGGGGCATATCAAGAGATAACTTCGCGGCGCGCTAATCTTATTACATTTTCGATCATAATCCCCGAGCGACACCGATGGCGCTTCCGCCGCCGCCGAGCTAATGCATCGCAGAATTAACTTTTAACATAACGAGCTTTTCGCTGAATCAGACGGCGAAGCAAAAAAGCAATGCAAAAACAATATGAAAAATAGAACGGGTGAATGAAAATCTAATAAACATTTTGAGCATTTTCAACCTTAATCTCAGTGATAAATAAGAATTATAATTGTGGTCTCAAATCAACCGGTCATATAATAATTATATCTCTACTTTTATAGAATTATAGCTGCATGAACCATTTTATACAAAATTCATTACATAGTTTGCATAAGTATTACGTCATCATCATCATCATAGCCGTAGGACGTCCACTGCTGAACATATGCCTCCCCCATGATTTTCCAAAAGGACCGGTTGGAAGCGGCCTGCATCCAACGTCGTGCTGCGACCTTAGTATTACGTGTTTCATGGAAAAATATAATTAATAGAAAATACATGTTATGTAAATATATAAATTATGTTTATTTACAATAGTAGAGCCAAAGAGTCCTTTTAATCGTCTTCCGCGTCAATAATCAGACCACCTTCATGATACCACTTTATATTCGTACTGATGTTGGCACAGTTATGTTACATAGTTGCGTTATTATAGTATGAGTATTAAGGGTACCTAACATATTAGAAAATAATATCTTTGATCGTCATACAAGCTGGTATTATAAAAGTGGATACACTACCACAGCCTAATAAAAAGCACCCGTTCATTGTTCAGAGCTGCTGTGTCGAGGGTTCAAATTGCACTGATGATCGTCGACCTTCACTAGAAGATGGCACCCCGAGAAGAAGAAGAATAAAACGTAGTACGTAGCCTACGCCACTACGCCAGACAAGTCCATTTAAAATTCAGTTCGTATTTCTCGATGTCTTTAAATATCAATTTCCTCTTCAAGCGGCTATGCCTTTTATATACTTTATATTGATATCAATCAAAACTGTCAATATAGTCAAAACCAAAAAGTCAATATCACAAGAGTACTCTGCCACTAGCTCTGTATAACAGCCGGCTATACTATAAGTGACTACTAAGGCTAGATTACGATACCTAGTTAAATAAGAAGACAAATGCTGAAAAATTACATAATATGTCATTTCCCACCATTTTTGTAACCGTAAGTATCAGGTAATTAGGTATCAAAATCCTAGCATTCAACTTCGTAAGAAAAAGACGACATCAAGAAATACAGAGTGCGTAATATATTAGACGAATTACCCTATTTTTAACCAACTTGCAAAAAAATAGGACGATAATTTCAAGCCGACGCGTATGGTAACATACTCGTATTTTATTTATATGGCCATATATTTCAATGCTTCTTTTTTTTAAGAAAAAAAAGTCTCATAAACAAACTCTCGTAACTCTCGCGTCTCGTATACTTAAAAACAAAAGAGTGTCGCATTTATGAAATAATTACGTATATTCATCTCTGTCTACGTTAATATTTAGATGTGTCTCCATGATAACAATTCAATTCCATTTGAGGGTAGAGCGCGCATCACCTGGGCCTCAAATCGCGCTCATGTATCAAAAGCTGGCGCGTAAATCATACGAATAATATAGAATGGAATTGCTAGTGCGTCCATGTTTCAGTGTACGAGTTTCCGCGAGCTCGACGTCGGCCGTCGCGACGCTACGGAAAATATTTGCGGAGTCGACGTCGTGTCTATACACTGGGCGCCTGAATGTCGGACAAACTCAGAGGGTGACCATTTATAATCACCGTGACATTTTTCAACCATCAGACACGAAAGGTCAACAAGGAAACATTTACCGATATCTTGCAAATGTTAATTATTGTAGCTAGAATGTTATTATTCGTTTACTATTTTGTGAAATCACAATAATAATTTAAGCTTTTGATTTCGCATTTGGTTTTTTCGTTTAACCTTTCTCTGACCGGAGACGTTGACGTAAATTTACGTCAGTTTTATTCATAAATATAAAAAAAAAATACGTTACAGGAAGGGTCAATACTATATTTTCTTATTTTTATTAAATTTAATATAGTTAAATATTGTACTTACCTTACCTATTTAATTTTTTCATCTTTCTGGCTATGTTTACTTTACATATTAAAACTGTGAATTCGAAGAGCAAGCAGAAACCTAGAACACAAGTTTATTCTTAATGTAGGTTCTGCGGTCTTATCAATGTATACCAAACCTGTATTTTACTTAAGACAACAAACAAAGCATTGTATAAGTCTTCATTATAGGATTCTGATATGACTTTGGAAAATAAATAAATTATTATTACTATTATTAATTATCATATGCCATAACATCAAATGATGTGTGTATATTTTGTAAGTCGTGTTTATGGTTCGAGAAGTTGTTTGACGTTCATACTTCAGAAAAGCTTTATATTGATGTTATCCTAAACTTTTTAATTACGTCTTAATCGTGCCTGTAGACAATAAAATAATACGGTGATCAATTTAAGACCATGAAGCATAACCATCTTATTCGCTGAAATTGCAACATAGGTATGTAGAAAAATGACCCGTTTTTTCTTTTCGAGTAATACCTTAGTTCATACGTAAGGGGTATTGGGTCGAGCACGTAAGTTTGCGTAAGCGTAATGTAATAGTATCGTTGAAGTACACAGTGAACTATGAATTATCTGTGCTGCAGTTGTACTAGATAAATGATAGTTTGTACTGTATACGTCAACGATAGTGTGATTTATTCGTGCTAGGCTCACTGAAAACCTTGTGTAGACGGTTTACGCAGCTAGTGCTGATGTTTCCCGTTGCTAAAAATATGTTTTTTAATAATTAAGTTAGTACTTATCATCGTTATACATTAATATGTGATAGTTATTCTTTTTATGCATATTTTTTCGCATGTATTTTCTATCCTATTCCATTCTATTCAATTGTACAATACAGATCATAGAGATGAGATTATGTTAATAGTAATAAGTAAAAACTAAATAGTAGCCGTCAGGAGTTATTAGACATGCTTTCTAAGTTTCTAAGCAAACAAATTGCACATTGTCACCCCAGCACTACGTAGGTACCAATTCGGCGAGCTAAGGGCGTCTTTGAGCTCCGTATGAAAGCTACGCAGTCGCACGACTCTGGCACGAGCCAAAGCAACATTCTCGCGTCGCGCTGCGATATCGTCCTACTTTGGATTACATACAGGATCTTATAAAAATTACGTATGTTGTCGAGGTTAATAACTACATTCCTGTAATTTTTAGATATTTATTGATAATAATGGTAAGATTGAATACAAGGTACGCATATACTGATATATGCCATGTTGCAAACCAAAATGCTATTTTACAACGCCACAGCGAAAATTACGCAACAGTTACTTATTCTTTTCTCAAAAAATGATTACTTCATTTCATTGATTATTCTGTCGTCACAAGCAAATATTGGCTTTCAGTTTATTTTTTCTGGTAATAATAATGAAATTCTATAAAATACGAGTAAGTTCATATACACAATCGTTAAATATGTCAACGTAAAAAGTAAACGCTCTCGCAGTTTTATACATATTTCAATAAGACACGCATTTTATATTTAATGTTTCCAACTTGTTTCAGGTGGGGTTATGTCGAAGGGTGAGGTCACCGTGTGCTCTGAACGTACTTCTTTGATGATTGGATATGTACTATTCCATGGAAAAAGCTTTGATATTATTTTATAGATGTGTTTACTTACAGAACAATATGGTCTGACGCTCTCGTCAGCTTAGTTTGTAATGATAAGTGCGAAATATCAGGTTTGATCCTTGACCGGTGCAAAAATTTAGATGAACAGTAGAATTCCCCAAGAACAAATCTCGAGTTTCGGATGTCAAATAAAGTATCAGTTTATTATATTCCCACTGATGGAACTCGTGCCTTCCTCTCAGAGAGACGTATGTACCAAACTCCACCACGCGCTTCTAGTATGGTTTAGTAGATAGGCCTGCTCTAGTATCAAAGTTTTGGTGTCCCTCAAAACTCTCCAACAAAGCTGCAGTCTTAAGACAAACAACCATGACGGCTTAATGTCTCCTCAAAAGCACAAAAGCGCTCAGTTGAAAAATGTCACCAGCTGTCAACCCATCCGAAAATCAAAGAAATCAAATTGTTTGTTAAATACATATCACTAATATATTGTATGGTGGTACGATACCCTATTTGCGGGAGTCTGACTCGTACTTGGTCGGATTTTTGTACATAACGACATATTCATAACACTTTTACCCCCGAGCGTACACGCGTGGTGTACTTAAGTATTTTATTTTATTGTTCTCGTTTCGCGAGTCGTTCGCTTCCACATCCCTCTCCTATTCATATTATTGTAATTGGTTCCTTATGATGCCGTGTTTCATCGTCGCGAATATGAAATATTTTGAGATATAACTCTGCGCAGCTTTTGTAAGCATAATATTAAATACATATTTGTTAAGATATGTGTTGAGATACCTGCTAGTTACGCTCTAACAGTTGTCACTAGCCCACTATAGGTACCTAAGTTATATGTAATATGTTGATAAAAAGCCGAAATATCGATTCGTTGGCGAGCTGTAACCAAAACAAACATAGTGGTAGTGCCACGCTGTAACCCCACAGCCGAATGGGCCGGCACGACTGGAGAAGTACCACACTCCCACATAACACCGACGTGAAGTAACAAAGGTTGCTATTGCGTTTCATCGGTTTGTGGTAGGTTCCAGAGGCCTGATTCCCCCTTCCCCATCCTCCTACACTCTCACCCCTTTATCTCTTCCTTCCTATCAACCTTCCTCAAAGGTCAGCAACGCATCCTCGAGCCCTCTGGTATTGCGGTTGTCCGTGGGCGACGGTATCACTTACCATCAGGAGATCCGCTTGCTCGTTTGCCAACCTATCCCATAAAAAATAGTATACATTATTTTCTTTACGGATTGTTGGTCGGAAACGAAATATTTTTACAATAATTATTAATATTAAATACAACAATTATTATGTACTGACTGAAATCTAAAAATTACGCTAATTAATTAGCCTTACGTGCAGAACCATGATAGCGAGAAGGCCAACTTGAATTTTGCCTGTTTTTTAATATTTCTACAAAACACTAAAACCTGCTAACCTGCCCTACTAATATGCAGTTATTAGGTAACGACAGGGTGGGCTCTTGGACATACTTTAGCTATAATACACAACCTGTCTGCTGCCTGTATATCTATATACTCCTATCTGAACGTAGACTACATACTTAACCATACCTACCTAATGTAGGTAATCTAAAAAGTCAATGTTTTTAAAACACACATACAAACTCACGCGTACATATCACACATACTAATTACAAAACGTAGTCACCCTGGCAACACTTATCAGGGTGACCACACGCACGCTGTTTATTTAGGACCCTGCTATAACAGACATAGGGAATGTTACGATGCGTTGTTTCAGGGCCCTAATTGTCAAATCCGAGGGAATGAGCTTCGTCAATTTTAATTTAGAAAAGGGTTGCCATCGGTCCTTTCCCCTCCGGGACAGTCTCTTTTAGAGAGCTCTCTAATGCGTCCGTAACTTTTTGTGATATTTGACAAGAATAAAAAAATTGCTGTTTCTCCATTAGACAGACATCAAAATCACTACTATTACTACTTAATACATCGCTGATATAGCGGAATTAATTGACATTAATTAAAATGTTCATCATAGTAATTTTCCATTTCCATCTTCAAACTAAAGTCTTTAAGAGGCTTTAATTTAAATTGTCACTAAATGATTTAAGTGTCTGCTGCTATAGAAACCTAGATATTGTGTACAAGACACCAATTCAAATGAAACATCTACATAATATATTGACACGCGTTTGTTGACCACTCTTAATATATTGCCTTATACAAAACTTTGGATAGATAATTTTATTTGGGCGGGAACGTGTATTATTTTCAGTAGCAGTGTGCATTAGGTTACCCTTGCTTCGTTAGCTAGGCCATACAGCATGATATTCGTTGACTCGAGTAGATAAGCGGCTGTAAGTGATTCCGTGTGCCTATGCGTTGAATGAAGACCTGGTCTGACTGTCCTATTGTTTCCCAAAGGTCATGGCTGCCGTAATTTACCCCTGTATAGGTAGATGTTTACTTCTCTCTATACAAGAAACAAGGTGGAAATAAGCTCCGAGGGGTTGAAATTGTGACACGCGATGAAAGTAATGTGCCACGAGCTGAGATTAATTTCAAATTTTGTATTTGAATGAGCGTACTCGTTATTACGTTTTGTGACTGCTGCCATTTTTTATTAATTTAATATCTATTACATGTTTATTATTAAAGTATATATGTACTTACCTGTTTTACAAACTGTACATATAGGTATGTTCACTATTTACAATATATGGCCAAGTGACTATCAGCTTCAAAAATGTTTTTCAGGTCATGATATTTGTGTTAAGTAGGCCTTAAGCTTCTACGCGACTTGAAATATGATGAAATGAAAAGGACAAGTAAATGCATGTTGTGTAGTCTTGAATTTCATTGCAACAGTGAACTTTGAAAATGTGATCATCGGCAGCGCAAGTATACCCTTTACCAATCTCATAACTGTTGTATCTGTATGTAGCTCCAGGTTTTGACATAAGTTTATATGTAACCTCATTTCTAACTTAATCTGTGGTTGACGTTTTGGGCCGCCATTTTGACTTGTCACAAAATGGACAGGCTACTTAGCATCATAACACGAATATACTATGTTATAATAAAAGGACGTTTTATTTAGAACATAATAGTGGCGACGAGGACTAAATCGGGACAATGGAACGAAAATCAGTGAAATTCGGTGAATTTGATGTGAAGAGTGATAACTGGGACAATTACATAGACAGACTTAGATATTGCTTTGAAGCAAATGGAATCGTGTTAGATTCAGCCCAAAGGGCTAATTTCTTTACAATTTGTGGTGCTCGAGTTTTTGAGATTCTTCTCGCATTGATTACACCAAGAAAATCGAATGAAGTGTCATTCAGTGAGATAGTGACGATTTTGACCAAACATTTCAGTCCGAAGCCCAATGAAATTTCGTCTTCGTACAAATTTTATAAGAGAGATCAAAAACAAGACGAAACAGCTTCGGAATTTATCGCACAACTCAGGAAATTATGTTCTCGGTGCAATTTCTTAGACATGGAGCGCATGCTCCGCGACAGAATAGTGTGCGGGATGACTGATCGTAAGTTGCAGTTTGAGCTTTTGAAGAAAGATAATTTGCGTTACGAAGATGCCGTAGATGCATTGTTATCAACCGAGAGCGCGGGAAGAGATGCTTTGATGATGCATAACGCTGGGGCGGGCTACCAGCCGGCGACGAGCGCCGCGTTGACGTTGCCGACGCCGCCGGAGCAGATGGACATTAACGCCGTGCAATCTAGATCTAATGATCGAATGTGCTATCGATGTGGTGGTCGTCATGGAGGCGAATGTCGATTTATCAATGCTATATGTCGATTTTGTCAGAAAAAGGGTCACATCGAAAAGATTTGTACAGCCAAGAAGAAAAATCGGGGTGTAAAAATTAATTATACCGATGATGATGAGACCACGGTACAGCTGAACGGTATCTACAACATAGGCGGGTCGGGGGCCCGCGTTCCAGCTTTTGTGGTGACGCTGTTGTTGAACGGTGTGCCGGTCACCATGGAGGTGGACTCCGGCGCTGCGTTCTCTCTCGTGAACCTTGCGACATGGGCGCTCATGCGGCCCAGCGCCGACGACGGAGCGTTGAGCGAGCTACCCAACCGGTTGTGCACGTGGAACAACTCGCAGGTCGCTGTCATCGGACAAGCTAAAGTGCAAGTACAGTATAAGGACATTAAGTGCGATTTGAATGTTATCGTAGCTCGGGGTTCAGGACCGAATTTGTTAGGACGTAATTGGTTCGAGGCTTTAGGAATCGTATTGAATGTGAACATGATTTGTGTGCTAGATCTGTCACCGGTCGACAGGGTCATAGCTAAACATAGCGAAGTTTTCAGGGAGGGACTCGGTACCTACAGAGGTGAACCTGTGACTATATATTTAAAACCAAACTCTACGCCTAAGTTTTTAAAAGCTCGTTCCGTGGCTTACGCTTCAAAGGATAAAGTTGAGAATGAAATAGACCGTTTGATGGGTGAGGGTGTGCTACGTCCTGTATCTTTTTCAGAATGGGCGACTCCGGTAGTATCTATACCTAAGTCTAATGGTGACATACGCCTATGTGGAGATTATCGCAGTACGGTGAATCAGGCTACCGAGTCTGACACTTACCCTATGCCGACCGCTAGTGAAGTGTTCGCGACTGTTGCTGGAGGGAAATTTTACACCAAACTCGATTTGGAGCGGGCCTATACTCAAGTACCAGTATCTGATACCACCGCGCGATTGTTAACACTGAACACGTGCAAAGGTTTATTTACTGTGCATAGATTGGCTTTCGGTGTAAAAGCGTGTCCTGGTATTTTTCAGCGTTTGATGACGTCATTGTTAGCTGGAGTGTTTGGCGTTGCGGTGCTAATTGATGACATCATCATCAGCGGCCGAACGATGATGGAGATGACGGAGCGTCTCGACATAGTGTTGGAACGCATCGAGAAGGCAGGACTGCGGCTTAACAAGGACAAATGTAAGTTTGCCAAAGAACGTGTTGAGTTTTTGGGTTTTGTCATCGATGCGGAGGGTATTCACCCGGCGCCCAGCAAAGTTGAATCGATTTTCAACACGCCTGAACCAAAGAATGTGAAACAGCTACAAGCTTTCCTGGGTTTATACAACTTTTATGAGAGGTTCGTACCTAACAAAGCTAGCTTACTCGAGCCTCTACATAGATTGCTCGATAA
The DNA here is from genome assembly GCA_917880725.1 of Selenia dentaria. Lineage (NCBI taxonomy): Eukaryota > Metazoa > Arthropoda > Insecta > Lepidoptera > Geometridae > Selenia > Selenia dentaria. The sequence continues at coordinate 14,363,012 of OU862893.1, read as the reverse complement.
GTCACAATGTTGGAAATGGACAGACAGAGAACAATCGAGTTTTGATGCAGCTAAGTCTTTGTTATCGTCTGATTTGACACTCGTACATTACGATTTGAACAAGCCGTTGGTACTCACCTGTGACAGTTCAGAGTACGGAGTCGGTGCGGTTCTTTCACACATTATGGAGGACGGGCAGGAGCGCCCGGTAGCGATGGGTTCCAGAACTTTGCACACGCACGAGCGTCGTTATTCACAACTTGACAAAGAGGCGACTGCTATATCATTTGGTTTAGCCAAATTTCATAACTACCTATCGGGAAGATCTTTCACAATTGTCACTGATCATAAACCGTTGCTAGGTATATTCGATCCAAAGCGACCAATACCTGCAGTTTTATCACCAAGACTTATTAGAATTGCGATCATACTCACATCCCACGATTACAATATCGTGTACAAGCCGGGAAAACAGATTGGACATGCTGATGGATTGAGTCGATGGCCACAGCCTGTCCCAGATCAACCAAAGCAACAGCTTTGTGACGTGTTACTGATGGCTGAGACACCTTCAGATTTTCCAGTGGATGCGGATCAAATAGCGTTAGCTACGAAGCGAGACAAAATCTTGTCTCGGGTCAGTCACTATGTGCTTAGTGGGTGGCCCGCCAAGATGTCAGATGATGAGTTGCGTCCTTACTGGTTGAATCGTACAGAGCTTTCTATACATGAGGACTGTGTTTTACTCGGTTGTCGGGTGGTAGTGCCACCATCCATACGAAAAACTGTTTTGAGTGCTTTACATAAGACACACAGTGGCATTGTCCAGACAAAAGCCTTGGCAAGAAGTTATGTATGGTGGCCAAAATTAAATGAAGATATTGAGGTTTTAGTAGGCAATTGTAATAAATGTCTTGAACATAGACACATGCCTCCAAAAACTAAGGGGGAATGGATCACTCCGACAAAACCATGGTCACGTGTAAATGTGGATTTTGCTGGACCTTTTCAGGGAAAATCCTTTTTGATAGTGGTTGACGCATACTCCAGGTGGCCTGAGGTGATAATTGTTAATAATATGACTTCAGCGACGGTGATTCGACACCTAAGAAATATATTTGCTATTCATGGTTTGTGTGAGACTTTGGTTTCAGATAATGGAACACCATTTGTTTCTGGAGAGATGCGTCAATTTTTAGACGCAAATAAGATTAAACAGGTTACAATAGCCCCGTATCATCCGGCCACAAATGGTTTGGCCGAAAGAATGGTGCAAACCGTCAAGGATAAATTGCGAAAAATGGAAGATTTGTCGTGGGATGTTAAGATTCCGAACATGCTATTGGGATTACGAACGACACCTTGTACGGTTACTAATAAGGCTCCTTCTGAGCTCTTAATGAACAGACGTTTACGTACGTTGTTGGATACTATTCATCCGGATAATCGCGTACGTCAGAAAAGGGATCAACAAATCACCAGTAATGCTCAAAAGACTCAGCGTGAAACCAATGTGGGTCAGAATGTAATGTACAGAAATTACAGCAATGTTGGACCTCGATGGTTACCCGGTACAGTAGTGAACAGAAACGGTCCTTCTAGCTATGGTGTTTCTAATGTCCAGGGCAATGTGGTTCACCGACACATTGATCAATTGATTAAAACGAAAAATAACGAGGCGATAGATCCAATTCAGGCTGAAGGAGATAGATTGGAAGTGGCAGCCATGGAAGGAGGTTCGTCTGTTAGTGTAGATCAGGGGGTTTGTGAACCAGAAGTAATGGATCACGAGATACTGGAGGTACCGAGTGCCGATAAGTGGGCTGAAGTGCTGGGCATACCTTTAGAGTACGACGCGGGTTATTCTGGGGGGAAACTGAAAAATAAGTTGACGACTAGTCATAACAAACGTCCATATGACAAGCCTTTGGAATTATTGTACATAGCTTAAACATGAAACTGTATGCTAATTTAAGATTAGTATTAATTTAAGGTTTTCATGATAGTGTTATCGGATTTAGGTTAAGGTTGGGGTTGAGTTTAAGTTTATGTGTTTATTGTTCATACTTGGGGGAAAGGTATGTTGTATCTGTATGTAGCTCCAGGTTTTGACATAAGTTTATATGTAACCTCATTTCTAACTTAATCTGTGGTTGACGTTTTGGGCCGCCATTTTGACTTGTCACAAAATGGACAGGCTACTTAGCATCATAACACGAATATACTATGTTATAATAAAAGGACGTTTTATTTAGAACATAATAATAACAAAAAAATATTAGCTACTCACATCGGAACTGTCTAGAGGCGTATTGACTGACATTAAGACTGTATTTTGTTCGTATGGCGTCTGCAAGCTTTGTATTTTCAGTCTATTCGAGTTAATTTTGAGTATGCACTTATTTGTAATAAATACGTAGTAATAATATAAATATTAAAAATGGCTGTTCTGATGCATCATGCAGGGACGGGTAAGGACTTTTTACCTTCTACAGATAACATAAGAAAATTACACGAATTGTCAGAAGACGCGGGTTCTAAACCCGTCCAAGGATGCGTAAGTTTTGGTCACGCTGAGCAGGCGTTATTGCTTTTATTTTTAAAAATGTTAAATTTATAAAGCTACTTCAAAATAATTATTTTATGTACCAAAAATATTATTTTAAAATTTGTAACTAATAATTCAGAATACGTTTCTTTTGATCTGTACTACACCGACAAGGGAAAAAAGTAAAAAAGAAGAGGTTTGTCCAGATCTAGGAGAGGTTATTATTCGTTCTCTATTTGATAACGTGGAATAAAATAATCATCATAATCATATATTATATAATACATGTAGATATCCTTTTTATGTTTGATTTTTATAGGTACTCTGTTACTTTATATGACAACGAAATTGCCGGTGATTAATTATTTATCCCCTGGTTGCCAATTCCCGGATATTTTATAAAATCTAAATCTATAGCAGACGAGTGCAATTAATAGAATGCTAAAACAACTGTGATTCTTGACGTTAGAACTGAACGGATATGTTATTCTAAATTGACTATTGTCAATGAACATTAAGAAAATTGTGTAATAAAATTTAAATACGGCAAATATAAAATGAATGAAACAAGAAGATTTTTTTTAATAAACACATTACAACGAACAAAATATTAAAAACCTCTACCGTTGTCACAGATTGTATTAACGTTTGCGAAGATAAACCCAACAAATACAGGAAGGGATTACGGCGTGCCAAATGATCCCTCTAAATGGTACGGTATCGGCGACATATTCGCAAGAACGGGATACGAAACTGCTCGCAAGGACATTCGCGATCCATCCTCAATCCCTTGGGAGTTCCGGGACTATCCCTATCGCTGTTACTGGTCACAAGCGATACTTTCTTGATCCTTTTTTAAAACAAATAAATAAACCAAACCTCTTGTTTCTTTGTCGCGTAGAGAAAAATATACCTCAGATTATCCACAAAAAATTCACAATGTTTTCTTTATTTTTGGTGAGAAAAGAATATCGAATGTAAAATTAAAATAATATATATTAAGAATTTATATTGAGAATCTATAAACCAGTAATACTAGCTGCACGCCCGCGTGCTGATGGATGATGACGATGATGAAAAGTACCTATGCTGTGTTAATCCATTCCGTACCCAATATACCCCTGTGAGATACACCTGGGGGTGCCACGAGTCCTAATCCAAGTCCCCATGGCACCCCCAGGTAAATTAGTGCAGTGCTTTTGAATGTATACACATGGTATTATGTACTCCAAATTAAATAAATTGATTAATTAAAATACGGTGTCGGTGTGTGTATGTTTAATAGTGCACATTCAATTGCAATTTCTGAAAAGAGAAATAACATTAGCAATGCTTTGAAGAAATTGCGTTAAATTCATATACAATTTTTATTATTGAAACTATTCTGTACTGGTGTACATCTGTCCCATCACTAATCGATTAATGGATTCACGGGAACTAGTAAATAGGACCCGTGATACCACTGGTACACAGATGTATGAATATTAGTACCTGGGGGTGCTACGGGTCCTAATTCAAGTTCGCGTGACACCCCCAGGGGTATCTTCCAGTGGTATCCTTGGGTACGGAATGTGTTAATCCAGTGTCTCAAAATTAATCAAGAATTGTTCCAGTTGTTTGAGCGTGGAGACAATCATACAAACACACTTACACACTTACAAACTTTCACCTTTATAATATTAGTGTGATAGTTTGATGTGATGACACCTACCTTACCATGTGCATACGACTTTTGTCTGTACACAAAAATCTTTTGACTATAGATATATAAACCTATCGATGACATGGCATTTTCCTTAGCTTGCTTGGGTTTTCCTGCCCCATTAAAACCCGTTCAGTGGAATTTGGGCTTCAAGAGTGAACACGTGGGCAGATGTTCAGAACTACGAGTACGTTACGTACGTTATCGGAAGCGAATCTGATTCGCACGTTCCAGATCAATCACCGTTCTCAAGAGACTTCCCAACTGTGACCTGTTCCTGTAGTCCTTGTTTAGTTACAAAGGCAGTAAGTATTCTATTTAGAATATTTCCAGGATGTAGGAATACAATGATACAAATTGTGGAATTTTTTAATAAAATTTGATTGTTTAATTGGAGAAGATCTCAGAGATTCAGGTAATAAATTGAGACATGCCATAAAGGCGTAATTTGACGTTATTTTTAGCAGAAAAAAAGTACTCACTTAAGAGTAATTTACATTGCTTCATTTTAGGCAATACTTACTAGTGCATTGCATTAGTCCTTAAGATGACTTTGGCCAAAGTTACAAAACAAATAAACAGAACAAATAAACAACAAAAAAACGTCTGACTTATAACAAGTACAATTTTAAAAATTGTATACCTATCTCAAAAACTACTTCAGTGCCGAATTTGATGAAATTATATATAGGATATAAGACCACACGGAAAGCACCAGCTTTTAACAAATAAAGAATTTTGAGAATCGGTTCACCCAGTCGAAAGTTATGAGGTAACAAACATAAACATACAGTCGAATTGAGTACCTCCTTCTTTTTTTGGAAGCCGGTAGTAAATGACATAATAATACCAAGTGAGTGGAGCCGGTATGTTTATATTTATTATAATGTGTGATACTCACGATACTAAGTAGACGGTTTTGACAAATGTAATAAAGTTTCTTAATATAAATTTATTATATATTGACATGCTTGTTATGAAAACCTCTGGTACAAATAGAGAGACTCAATGTTCAAATAGGTACAGTATAGTTGGTATAGTATAGTTAGTATTTACTGATGAACTATGCACATTTTGTTTCAAGTATCAAACCAATTCATTTGTCGTAGGTTTCTATACAAAATACCGATAAGGGTAAGAATGCCAAAAAATCCAGAAACCGCAGACTACAACTTTACACCCACGTGTAACAGACGATACGATTGCCGCACACAAGTACGCGTTTCCATGGCGACCCGCATGTGATCCCTCCGCAAATATTTCGCGAGTAACAGCGTGTCGCGGAAATTAGGGGTAAGCACCCGACCTCGAAGCACTACCTGATTAGACCCGCGTGAAAGGCGGAAAATTACAAACGCTTAATAGTTTAATGACAGACGATGCGTTATAAATACTTATTTTTAGGTACCTATGAGTAAATATACTGTTTGGTACCAACGTTATTCTATGGCAACACTTTGTAACGTCACTTGAGATTCGTAACGTCACTTTGGATTTGACACTTGTCTTTGGTAACGCGTCATGTCTACCGCTTTGTCGAGTCATCTTACTACGAGTAGCCCTTTTGATTTGGATAAAAGTAAATATTTTTTTGGAAGCAAATTCAGTAGTAAGTGTAGTTAACTATTGGATGTTAGTAATGTAATAATAAATTTGCAGATTACCACAATTACTTCCACTGCGCGTAGTAGTTTGCAAGCTAATTTGATCTGGCATTCTATATATAGGTACATTTCACCCCCGTCGAGTCGTGAAAACCCCTAGTTTGTCACACGTACAAAGTTTGAATTAACGACTTGAAAGTAAACACATGTTGTACTAAAAGCATTTTGTAGTCATCTCATCCGTAAAACACTTTTAATATGTCCTCTAGTACTGAAAAAAAAAACAACGATAACCGGATATCGAAACGCCTGCTCGAACGTATAGAGCAATCCAACTCGCCAAGTATTAGTTTTGGTTCCATTTATAAATCAGGCTCTGACAAATACGATGCGCTACACATTTCTTAGTTAAATTACTCTTTGAGGCGTCTAAGGCGAGTTATATCTCAAACTGCTGCAGTCGTTCGGTTCGAGGAGTTACTTTAATAACTTTGAAAGGATTTTGAGGGAGTCTAATAACTTTTGGGATTGAGATTTAGAGAAATCCTCTGCGAGCTCGAACTATAAACAAGAGTAACTTATCCACTTTATAATAATGATTCACGCTAACACAAATTTCATTCTAGCTTTATTACATATCTTTCCTACATTCGATCTACTTGGCGATTGTTAATTATTATAGCAAAATTATTATAATTATTATTGTAGGTATATGAAACACAATAGTACTTACCTACGTAAACTAAGAGCTAAATAAAGTTCACATTGCAAAAGAGCGAAATATTTGTAAAATAGTATCATTGAGATATGTATTTTATTTAGACTGTAATAAATTGTTTACACAATTGTTTACAGTGACATAGATCACAAATTATTCTTCTACTTAGTTCTATTATTAGTAGTTATTCTGTGACTTAGGTACGTTCTGCAGTTTATCTCATTACCTATACCGTCGTGTTACCATTAATACATTTTCTATTTCTATAGAGCGCAAAGGTAGATTAATTTCATCCAGCCAAGATCCGTCTGTATAGCAGCGGCTTTCAGGATTTCAGCGTTCGCAAGAATACTACTTTAGTTCTGACTAAGTTCCAATTGAAACTCCAGAGGGGGATACAGTTTGACAAGAGATTTGCGGTCGGATTCCTTTAGTGTAGGTACCTAGTCCGACTAAGTTAATGAGACGTTTCAAAGGTATGAAGTTTTGAACATTTGTAGCCTTTTCACTAGTCTTGCTGAACTACTTATTATACTACTCAAAGGTATTAAGGCATAAATTCGTATAATGTTCGTTCTACTCTGTTTTGTTTATCATTTCATTTCATAATTATTTAATAGCTTTATATGGGTATAATATATTGTATGGCGAATCTCTGATATTAGTAACCTATTAGATATGTATACAAAGATTACGGTACCTTTAATGTTTTACGCAATTTTTTATAATCATGCGATTATTTCAATCTTTAAAATCAAGTTTCGGGTTGAAGTAAACTGTAAGGATAAATAAAACGCGATTCGCGTACAAATTTAGAAGTGTCCCATCAATTCAAGTCTTCCGGTATATAGACATTTTATAGCATGTTCCCGTTTCGATCTTTTCTTTGGTAGCAGGAAGGAAAAGAGTTTTCCTTTGATAAAATGAAAAATAACACCTTCAAAACGTGGCCTGCTCCTTTATAAGGGCACCTACTCCCCAGCTACAGGGCTTTTGGGTTTTTGTAAGAAAAGGGTTCTAACAGTCATCAATTTTTCTGATGTACGGTATCCTATTTATTGAACGTTATAAGTAAATTATAATATATCTACGACCGTAGGCATATATATTATAGTAGATATCTTTCTAGTCCAATTTTAAAACAGCATATTTGCTGTTTGCTTTTAAGAAGTATCATAATATCAACCAAATACACATAAGCAAAAAAATATTTTCACATGGAAAATGAAGGTATTTATGTCTGTTAGTTATTCTAACATAATTAATCCGTGCTCTACGGTTAGAAGATCTATTAAGGTTTGAACTAATGTTACTAGTTACAATACTTCTTCTTTTACAGCTACCCAGGCAGATATAAAAAACTCATGACCGAATAAAAAAATGCTTGTACGATGGCTTCATATTTGTGAAAAACGTCACGTAACCGCGAGGGTGCCGCACAATATTTCATTATAAAACCTGTTGAAATATATCCTATTTTTGCCGTACCCTCGTGCTAGAGCAAGTGTCGTCATCAAAAGCCCTTCAGCGTGACTCGCGAGTTAACAATGCGCCGCCCTCACGCCCTTTGACCTGCTCCACGCTTTGTCGCTACGAGGACAGGAGAGAGATGACATCTTGCTATACGCTGTGCGATGGTAGATATGTTTGTAGAGGTGTGATAGCACGGTCAAAGCCGTTGCGTAGACACTGCTACAGTGAATTAACGAGAGTGATTGGATGTACCGTCTGGTCAATGTTGGCCTATAGAAACATGTGTAATTACCCATATACTACCTATATATATATTTTTTTTTTACGCCACTCGCTCGAAACGGATTGCCTTGTTGTATTAAATAAGTAAAACAAGTTTAGAACATTTAATACGCTCAAGAACATTTCAGAAACCCATATTAAAATAAGTATAATGGATATTTGTAAGCCGGGTTGTTACAAAACGTTTATTTCGATATAGACTTACAATTGTTTTTATTACATGTACATTCTCGCTAATAAGGTGAAAAGTCAAATCTTCCATAAACCAACTAATTTTTATATTTTGATAGCACAACTATTTTTTTTACAAAAAACATCTAATTAAAATCTACTTTTCTTGTTTTTTCTACGAAGTACGGCGATTGATATTAAGTTTATCTTGCAACATTCAACTAGGAACAATATTAAGATTACTTTAAAATAAAACCGGTCAAAAATATAACAGTCCAACACATTTCTAAGAAACAGACGTTATTTTATAAAAAGATGCCTCCGGTAAGAGACCTACGCAATCCGTATTCAATACGCCCCACTGAAGTTTCGTGTTTTCCTCGTTAAGTTTCAGAGGACTTTGGTAAGAATAATTTCGCCTTAGGAGTTTTTCCACAAACGTTTCGAAGTTAGTTCTTAATATCAAGGTAACAAAGGTCAAAGTGACATGATATATTTGAAGGCATGTGAGTTTATCTTTGACTCTCTTTGCAGTACTCGTGAATGCGTTCAAGCGAAGACATCCGACGTCAAAAATTATTATCTCAAGTTTTCTTTCAGTTACGAAGTTCAAATTATGTAACATCTGTTCCGATCTCTAGTACGTTGAAGTTGTATTTCGATTGAATAGAGAACGTATTATTGGAATTTGCAAATTAAACAGATGTATTTTAAATGCGGCCAATATTTAAGGCATATGGACTTGTGACACTTTTTACTGCACATCCGGTCACGAGTAGACTGGATCACAGTTGTCTGTTAGATTTCGAAATTACAACGTATAAGAATCGCGCAAACTATCAGAAATAATTAACGTTAATAACTTTACAAAACATAATGAGTTTTAAGAACCAGTTATAAATCCTAATAAAGCTTGACACGCTCTAATAAAACAGATTCCTCCGACGGCAGAGGTCGAGCTTATCACTCCGCTCACGTACAGAGACTTGATATCTAATATTACGAGTAAGATGGAGGAAAAAAGAATGTCACAAAACTGACTCGACATACGATGTGAATAAAATCTCATACCAACTTTGTAAAAAAACAGTCACCATTCATGCATTAATATCTAGATCTCTCTAGATCTAATATCTAGAGTTATTTGACTTATTCGGTATATCTTCTATCTAGCATGTAGCTTCTTTATCAAATACCAAAACCGACTTTACTCACGTAATTAGCCGACGTTATCGACCTAGGTTTCGGGCATGTCCGAAGCCCATCCTCAAAGAGTTTACGCTGCAAGATTGCGGCGACCACGGCGATTCAGTGGTCGCCGCGGACATGCCTGAAACGTAGGTTGATATCGTCGGCTAATTACGTTTGTAAAGTCGGTTTCGATATTAAATAAATATGTGTCAACTCACGACAATTTTCAAACAAACGTAGCGTCTCTTTTATATATTCTGATCGAACCCCCTTATAGCCTTAGCTGTCTAAGAAACGATGATTGTGATGTATTAAGGTGTGTGTCCATGCCTCCTGCGACATATACTCGTAGAATTTTAGTGCGGGGATATGAATGCGCGATTTTTTTATTAGTTTATATATATATATATGTTACTTCCGTGAACGACGTGACGAGTTTAAAAAAAATCTCCACCGTCAGGATTCAAATCGTAAGAGGTGAAATAATAATGAAATGAAATGAAAACACATTTATTAAATACACACAACATCACATTACATATGCTAGTCATTAAAAGAACAGAATACACTTAAATATTATACGCGTGTGGGAAACAGCGTGATGATGTGCGTGTTATGAACATGAGTCCCGGCTCAGCATACGACTAAGGACAAAATCCTATAGTCATTGATTTTCAACCGTAACCTGTGTCATGGCCTCGCGAGCTCCAGGACAAATTACTGATAGTCTTACGACGACGTCCGAATTCGGCGATTTCGGCGACACCTTACTGTCATACACATATTATGTGTCAGACGCAATGCAGTATTACTACCACAAGATTATAGTTAATGGTTTTTCCAATGTATTCTTCAAACTTACCTAGTATCAGTAATATTCAACTAGTATTCAACATCCGATAATGGACCGGTATAAGAAGGGCTTAACATCTGTTCAGGCTTGTCCTGAACAAAGAAGAGTTTAGATGGATCACAGCCAACCTCCAGTAGTGGAGAGGTACCCAAAGAAGAAGAAAATTTTGTATTAGATAAGAACAAGAGATGCCATACATGTATACTGCCGCGTAGCAAGAGTAGTAATTGAAGCGCCACGAAAAGCCGTGAAACTGAATGAAACCTTATTTTTGTAACGAAATTGTATGTAAATTGAATCCAAGGCAACATACGAGTAAATTAATCCTTACTTAAACCCCTGCTATTCTAAACGAGAGGAATACAGTTTTAAAATTACAGCAAACTGTTAATACGTGTGCTGAACTTTTCACGATTGATGAATGGAATGTCGAATGAAACTAAACTAAACAACTAAACAGCAGGTCTATCAGGAACTCATTTCGCTCGAAAATCTATTATCCAACTGTGTATAAACACGCCGACGTGACGTAGATAAACGATACATAATTTACAGCGCGACCCAATAAAATCAGCAATTCATTTGCAATTTTAATTGTGATTCATGTTATTTTACAATTAAAATTTTAATAAAGTGCCCATAGAATGAATATTGACAGGCATGTTATAACAATTTTCAATATTCAATGTACATTCGATAAGCATTTCTACGTTTTGTAATCGCTTCAACCACGTACATGGATTGTATGAACCACTGATATGAATGCACAATAAAATAAAGGTATAATTATGCCATTTTAGTAAAATATATCATAAGAGTAGTACCTTTTTCATTATAATTGAAATCCACTTTAGTTTTTAATTAATCTAAAATAATTATGTGCTATGTTTTTCGTACGTATAACGATGATTTTTTCTCTGCTGGCTTTGCAATTATTCCTGTTCTTTTTTTGATTGTCTGTTAATGTATGTATATTTGTACCTACAGAGGCGGAAATGGAACACAAGAACTAAACCCATTTCATTCCTGCTGATTACTATAAGCGTTGTAACTGTGATTCACTCGCACCGTAGAACGATTAAACTGTACGTACATAGCTCGTCAATTATTGCAATGATTGTTTACTTTTATAGCTTCATAATGGTGCTATTATATTGTTGACGATGACGTTATTCGATACAAGGTTGTGCCTCGGAATTGCATAAATTAATTCCGTCATCCCCATTATTACCATCGATAGACAAAACTAGATATACCAAATATTCGCAAGGCCCATTTTGCCTCTTACTTTTATTCTGCGTACCGCCAAGGAAAATAATATGTTCCTTCCTAACATATATACTCTGAACCTATCAAGTAGCCACAAATATTTGATAAATATTACTTTTAAAAGTTGTTTAATTTGGTTATGTTAAGTATGTGAGCAAGAAATACACCTGCGTCGCAAAACTCGCGAGCTCAGCGTTAAAGCAGCACATTTAACGCTTTTAAATATTTTACGAGTTTATGATTTATGTTCACATTTTACGTTCCCTTTATCACCTTAACAACTGCAGCGCTTTCAATAAAATGAAAATTCACGACCCGATGTGTATATTAAAATAATATCATAATTTATGCAAAATACCATTAAGTAGTTAAATCGTATATGTATAAACCACTTGCACTACTGAAAAAAACACATTTTTACTAAGTTATCTTAGAACTTTGCTATAGTGTCAGGTACAGGCTAATTGCAGGTACGACTTCGTTGAAAAAATAAATATCTATTTTTTTATTTTTCAATTCGTAGACTTTTTAATATTGGACGTGTGTGCCTTTTATTAAACACACACACAAATGGCTTCCGGATGGAGCCAAAAAAATTAACGATCGTATATTATATCGACAACGCTTAAAATACTTTGAACTAAATTTAATTTAATGGTTTTAATTAAAAAAACGAAATTTCTAATAATACTACACAAATTAACAGACATTTCAAACAAGTATTTAGAATGACAAGTACAATTTGAAAAAATTAATACCGACTTCCGTTGTATTCAGTTATTGGAGAGTAACTCAAAAACTACTGGACCGAATTTGATGAAATTTAAATGGGACCACTCGGGAAGCGCCTTCTAACAAAAAAAGAATTTAGAGAATCGGTTAATCTTATCGAAAGTTACGAGGTAACAAACAACAATAAAACAGTCGAACTGAGTACCTCCTCCTTTTTGGAACTCGGTAGTAAACAATTTTGTTTTTTTTTTAAATAAAAAATAAGCCATCTAAGAAAATTGTCAGTTACTAAATTGCAAAGGTATTCTACAAATGTGAGGTAGACAATTTTTCTCAAACTTACTTCAAATCCTGAAATCCGCGAATCCGTCTCGGTCGGCAATCAGGCTCCAAATCTTTACATAGGCAGCACAAGTGCAAAACAGTAAATCAACTCTACATTTGTGACCGTAAACGCAATTCATAGGACGTTCGTAATTAGACTTTGGGGCCTACTAACTATATACTTAATTTTATTGCCGATCGCAATTGATGTTTGAGATTATTAATTAAATATTATAAGTGCAGGAGAAATATTATTTATAAGGTATGAATGAATTATTTACTAAAGGAAAATAATAGCATTGTAGAAAAGAGAGCATTATATTCTAGCACAAAATTAGACTTACATTAATTGATGTCTTGTTTCTAGTCTAGTCAAAGGACTCTTGTTTAAAGAATAGCTGCGTTTACGTATTGTATGAAATTACTCAAGCTCTACGTCTCTATCTATATATAACTCTGTCTCTATCTATATAGAGCCTCTATATTGAAGCTTATTGGAAAATGCCCGATAATTCATTACAGCCATGATAAATGTTCCGTTCCACGGATCCATTCAAATGGAGCTCTTTTTACTTTAACAGTGATACGCAAAAAGGGGTGGAAAGGGCGACCCGAGCCGGGAAAGGGGATGATATAATCAATCTAGGGCTGTTCCAATGCTAGGCGGTGCGGTGAAGTGAAATTGACGTTCGTGTCGTGGTGAGACAGCTTTGTTCGTTAGAAAAAATATTAGGGTATGTTTCAATCAATTTAAAGTTTATACTCAGCTTTCTCATATAAATGATAATGTATGTATTTAAAAATTTATTTGTACTTATAAACTAGGTTTCTTGTTAGATTAGAAGAATAAATGAATTGAAAACTATTTCGTCTAATTTCCCTACAACTAATTTGGCACCTCGATAAAAGACACCCTTTTCCGATTTGAACTAGATCAATAACCGTATATTGCTAAAGCGTATAAATTAGACTCTGCATTGTCAGATACAAAATGCGGGTAGAAATAAATCAGCGCACATCGCCGCACAAAACTGCAAAGCGAGCGAATCCCATCGAAAACATGTCAACGATGCGTCAACACACTGAACATTGCATTTACAGAACCACGATATATAACATGTTGCTAAACTTTATGAATCTAAAATGGTATCTTAACTACATTGTATACAATATGATTTATCTATTTGTATCCGAATAAGGTATGATCCTAATGGTGTGTCCGTTGAAAACGCGTGGGCTATGCTAATTAGTTTTGTATTTATATATTTTCAAGTAATACAATTAATCAGGTTACATAATAAATCAAACTTTAGAAGCTCTTATGCAGGGCTAAAATAGCCTTTCGTGACTGTTTACGCAAGCCACTGTGGTCACTACATGATGGGAAAATAAGCGCTTCCTTCCTTCGAATGGTACATTAAGTTTGGACGCTTATAAGCATGTGTGTAAGCATAACATATGTATGATACCACGTCGGAGGTTTTGGCCAGTCTAAACTATGTAAGGCTTAGCCACTTACCTATTCGCCAACCCGCACGGTGGGTACTTATATCTTTATATCTGAGGGAAGGAACGTTATTGACTATTAAAGTTTTTTGTCAACACAGTGTCTTGCCATCTCAGTTACCATTTGGTCATATTCCATTTTTATTTCATATGAGTTATTAAGAGTTTTTGGTCAACTACATCCAAGTTTATACTATATGTTATCCGCCTCGATGAGAACTCAGTTTCTTAATTTTGCCACCTTAATCGACCTCTATTTGTTAATGTATATACTACTAGCTGCTCTCCGCGGTTTCACCTGCGCGGTGTTGGATGATGATGATGATGATAAATCTTATATAGCTTATGTTACTCAGGGTGAATGTATCTTTCCAATGGTGAAAGAATTTTTGAAATCAGAACAGCAGTTTTTGAGTTTTTTCATTACAAACATACACACATAGAAAAATACAAATTTTTCCTAGTTATAATATTAGTATCGATGTAGACATCCAAGGTTGTCCTTGGATCCCGTCCGGTGACGCTGTAAATGCCGGTAGAGGCAAACAGCATTTAGTCCGCTCGAAAAAAAGGTAGTCCTTGGATAACTCGAAAGAGACCTGGTTACCACTAGATCTAACTAAATGTTTGAAATAATAATATCACATCTCTAATTAATCTCAAGACACGGTAAAGAGGACAAGGCAGAAAAATAAGGGCCTGAGTTATAGTCACATTGTCATACATGTGAGAGCGTGCCAAGGTATAGTTAATACACCAATATTTTGATACATCATGTAAAACGAGCCGTTATATATGTAGGTATTCTCACATTGAGTTACTGCAACAGTGCTGTGACTGTATAACAGCGGAAAAAAATAATAATTCCAGTATTTATCATCCGCTCGCGCGAATCGATCGCCGCCAAGAGATATGCACAATTTTCCACATGGCTCCCCGTATTATGACGACGGAAATGTGGGTTACTTTTTCGAGCCTATTGAGTTGATGTATCTTTATCGGATACTCGTTTGAATGAATTGTTTCCGTTCTACAGTTTTGCAAAAGAATGTTTTTATAAAAGAATTGCGTGTATGTTGAAAGTACGCGGTGTTGGTTGTTTTATAATGGGTTTGTGGTAATTTAGGTGAATGCTCTTGTTTTTGACGGGAAAATGTTCAATTTATTTTCTAGCAAGACTGTCGTATTAACATTTTAAACAGTTATGTAACCAATCACAAGCATAACATAAAATTGTCTTGACGATGAAATACATCGAATACGAGTATATTATGTATCATTCATAATTACCTATAGATAAAAATTGTGTTTAAAATATATATTGTACTATATTTATTTTATTTATTTATTTAGTTACAAAATCCACAGATCTTAAAAATATCATAAATACGCTTCTTAGTTGTACCTTACATCCAATTACGGATTTACTTTTTATAAATATCACAAATAGAGCAGGTTCAGTAAGATTAAAGATAGTTAACAATATTGTTAGACGGAATTACTGAAAAATAAAAATTGGTAGTCGTGATTTTTACACCAACATCAATATGATTATAGTTATCATCATAAAATACACTTCTTAAAGCTCAAGTCATAAGCGCCGTACGCTTTATTGCAGCGTAAGACATACAGCGTGAGACATACAGCGTGATACATACAGCGTGAGACATACAACGTGATAGATATGTCATTTATAAAATAATCTCGAAATCTCGCGAGTCACATGATTGAGTCCAGCAAAGTTTCCGCTTACAGCGAGCCCATGAAATATTTTTTTCTTTTTTTTCTGTGTTCTGTTTTTATCTGCGATCAGTTATATTAACTATAAGCAGATGTCTTGAGTGCAACGTGTCTTGTAAAGTGTGCCCTCCAGTGAGGACATCTCCTTTTATGTATTTTCTTGATGACCAAATGGGGTCAATCGCTGGGGATAACGCGCTTTCTTTTTAACCTAGGCTTGTATGTTTGTTCCGTGAGTTCAACAGCCAAGCTATTAGGGTGTCTGAGCAGGCGATGTCTATAGTTTTTGCCGGTTTTCGCAATTTCTTCTTTAACTGTGCTTATCTCAAGGTTGTTGTGGATTTCTGCATTGGTTGTGTACCAGGACACTTCGCTAATGGTTCTCAAAATAGTATTTTGCATCCTTTGGATAACTGAGATGTTTGAGTTACAAGCGGTTCCCCACAATTGAACACCATACATCCATATTGGCTTAAGTACACTCTTGTAAATCAATAATTTATTGTCTATTGACAATTTGCTGTTTCGTCCTAGCAGCCAAGAATACCCGTTGTATCTTATTTTGAGTTCCTCTCTCTTAGTTGTTATGTGGTCTTTCCAAGTTAAACGACGGTCAAGGTGGAGTCCCAGGTATTTAACTTTGTCTTGTTGAGGCAGTGTTACTCCTTCGAGTGTTACTGGCGGACAGTTTCCCTGTCTAAGGCTGAAGGTTACTTGAACAGATTTAGATGCGCTCGCCTTGATTCTCCATTTTCGCAACCAGGCTGTAATCTCGTCCAGGCCCTTTTGCAAAGTTGCAGATGCTTCTTTAGGGTTGGCGTTGTTGGCGAGAATAGCCGTATCGTCAGCGAATGTGGCTGTAATGACATTTTCTACTTGGGGAAGATCTGCGGTGTTGCCGGTGTACAGGACTGGTTCTAGGACTGATCCTTGAGGCACACCAGCATCAATGTTATAGAATTGGGAGCTTGCATTCATTTCCCGCACCTGGAACAGTCTATCCGACAAGTAAGACTCCAGCAGGAGGTAATAGTTGTGTGGTAAATAGGACTTTATTTTATACAGTAGCCCTTTGTGCCAAACTTTGTCAAATGCTTGCTGTACATCTAGAAATGCTGAGGAACAGTATTCTTTTTGCTCAAGGGCCTTCCTTATTTGCTCATATACCCGGTGTACTTGTTCTATTGTAGAGTGCCGTTGCCTGAATCCAAATTGATGGTCGGGAATCACTTTGTTTTCCTCCAAAATTGGTATTAGTCTTCGTAATATAATTTTTTCAAAGATTTTTGACATAGTTGGAAGGAGACTTATCGGTCTATATGAGGTTACTTCGTTAGGTGGTTTTCCTGGTTTGTGTATCATAATAATAGAAGAGACCTTCCACAGCTGAGGGATGTATTGTACTCTGAACATTCCATTGTACAGCATTGTGAGAAATACTGTAGCTTTTCTTGGGAGGTTTTTCAGTATCTCTTTGGTGATAAGGTCAAATCCTGGAGCCTTTTTGTCTTGAAGCTCTTTTATTGTTTTCCACACTTCCCCTACTGTTACAGGTTTCGGTGGTGGGGCCATTTGGAAGTCTTGTCCTAGTACCATGTCGATGGAGTCTTCCACGGTTTGGTCAGGGTCGAGCTGTTCGTTTGGAGTGAATACTCGGGACAGATGAGCCGCGAATACGTCAGCTTTTTCTTGCGCAGTTCTCACCCATACGTCAGTTTTGAGAGGCGGTTTCATGGTTTGGGGTCGACTCATGTTTTTAGTGAACTTCCAGAGGGAGTAATTCGTAGCGGCAGTCGCTGTCAGGGATTCTAGTTTTGAACAAAGTGTAGTGTCGTGCCACTCTTGAAGCGTTTTTCTGAGGGTAATGGATGCCTCATTCAAAAGTTTCTTATCTGCTTCCAGTCGACTCTGCTGCCATATTCTACGGAGTTTTCTTTTTCCATTGATCATAGTTTTGATATTGAGCGGGATAGTAACACTGTTTTTGTGTTTTATCACTGGTGTCGACCGCCAACACGCTTCCTGTATTAATGTTGTGATATATTTAACTGCATTTTCTATGTCTTCTTTAGTTTTTAAAGCGACTTTAAGTTCAATGTTTTTTTCTATGTGGTCGCGAAAAGATTCCCAGTCCGTGTTTCTGTTGTAGAGTTTTTCTGGCTCTTCATATTCTATGACCAGGCTGCTGCAAGTAAGCAGTACTGGTGTATGATCAGAGTCACCATCAAGACATGATTCTATCTTAGAGTAATGTCCTGACATGCCCCATGAAATATAACTACATAATTAGAAACTCTATTATTTTACTACATGAAATGATAAATGCAATTGTATCAGTAATTATATATTGCAATGAAAATAACTAAGCTGAGGGCTGTGAGAAAATTAGCAACCTACTTATGTTATAATTTTAACGTAGTATTGAATATTCTAATGAGTCAGTTTCCCAGTCATAAACTGTCAAAAATAGCGGCAACGATCGCAGAGTTATTTTAATTAGCAATAAGGACAGTAAACACATTCCACGCACAAATCAAGTCTAGAACGGCTGACAACTACGAACTGTGTGCTAATTTATAAATTACCTCTTAAGAAATGTCAGAAAGTATGTCACATTCACATACACGACCGTACTATACCTCTTACAGAGCTTAAGCTTTGTACAAAAGTTAAACAGTTATAAAAATATCTTGATTGAAGGTGTTAAGTTTCCTCTAGTTTTGCCGTGTAGTAATAGTGGATTATTGACCATTAAGTGTTCGTGACGGTGCACGAGTGTAGGCATTGTGCACAAAACAATGTCATTATGTTTATGTTTTCTTCGTCCATCTCCATATAATGTTTTAGTATTGCATCCACGTTTTATTAGACGTGAGTTAGACAGGACACTGCATTATGGACATACTTTTCTACCGACTTCTAAACAGGTGGAGGTACTCAATTCGACTGTTTTTTTATGTTTGTTACCTCATAACTTACGATAGGGGGAATCGATTCTCAAAATTATTTTTTTGTTTGAAAGCTGGTGCTTCCCGTGTGGTCCCATTTAAATATAATTAAATAATTGTAATTTAATCAAATTCGGTCCAGTAGTTTTTGAGTTACACTCCAATAACTGAATAGAATGGAAGTCGGTTATAATTTTTCAAATTGTACTTGTATAAACGACTGTTCCTTGACTCTGACTATTTGAGCAACAATTTCACATGATTCGAGTATAAATATTTACTTTATAATTGTGGAATGGCAAATTTAGAATACTTTTAAGTACGTATATTTAAGGAATAAAAACAGGACAGGCGTAAATTTAAAACACAACACTAACTTACTCACTTATTTATTTTATTGTGTGTATGTTAGCATTTGTTCTGTCCTTATAAACAGCTACAATCCTAGTCCTAATAAATTATTGTGCTCTAATAAAATTATTTCCATAATATGATTGAAACAGATATTTCACGCACTATACCTACAATACAATAATAACATAATTATAGATAAAACGATCTTTCAACGTGTTTATTTTCAGTATACAAACAAATACTGGAGAACAATTGTAAAGACTGCCAGAAACTAGCCTTTAAAATGTTAAAAGCGCAAATTTTTGTGCCAATTTAAATAACTGTTTTACAGGGTAGAAGCGGGTAACAAAATCTGTTTCAATCACGTATCGGAGGCATGTATTTTCAAATCGGCTAGGTACAGCACCGGTCGACCACCCGGCGGCAGTGACCAGCTGCCAGGAGTGCCCAGTCGTTCGTTATCTGTTACACAATATTGAAGTAGCAATGGAACTGCCTACAAAAAGTGGGCAACATTTTTGGGAATCGTTATCATTTTCAGCTGAGTGTTGTCATGAAACCATAACTTTTCTATAGGTCGATACTGTGTGAATATGAGGTGATGGCATTTCAATAAAAAGTTATAGTCTAAGATCCCGTTATAGGACGACCTTCACCGAGATGCTTATTTGATTAAACGTATTTAATATGTCAATAAACATGTAGCATATGGGTTGCCTAGCAAATTTCAGTCCAGGATACGATTAATAAATTATAATTTTTTTTAATATTACACTGGTTTGATTATTAGACAAATTCTATACCAATCGAAAGTATGAAGCCCATAGAATATGCATACGTTAGGTTGCCTATTTTTTCCGGTCACAACCCTCAGTTTGCCAGGTATAAATAGGTAAATCGATCATTTTGCACCGGTCTGATTATTGAATGAAAATTATATGATAATAAAGGTCATTTAATTCTGAACACGGTGGTATAGGGTTGCCTGCGAAAAATCAGTCTCGAATTCCGGTTGTCGAATTTAAAAAGTTAAATATTGTTGCGAGTGAATGTGTGCGACTAAGAGGTCCCAACCAACCATGCGATAGAAGAGGACACTGCATAGCAGCTGAAGGTGTATTAGAGACCAAATTCAACTAAAAACATCCGGTCTAAAACAGATTTTACAAATGTTATGTTGGTAACTAGGTACAATTTCGAAAAAAGAGAAAATTCAAAAAAAAATGTTTAACAAAATTGGGGGTCGGGGATTTTTTTCGCCCTACTTGTATTCTCCAAGTAACGAACACGCTTATTTGGTATGTCGGACCCTCTATCAAACACCCTATATAAAACACTAGTATATAGTTACATACTGTCACTTGCGACTAACAAAACTGAACAGCTGCTTCGCAGCGTCAGAGTCAGACTCGTATAATATTTGGAGATACTCGCCAAAGACAGCTTGTAAGCCGCCGCAAGTGACGGGCGTTCCCTTTGGAAGCGAACACACTCCATCAACAAGTGGTGCACATCTACCACACCACATGTCGCAATTTGGTGAGTCAACCTATCTCATCAAAAATGCAAAGTTGAATAATTATATGGCCAGTTCGTAATGTGCTACTATAATAATAATAAAATTAAGGATGATTTTATCGGTAAACGTAAAGTGACATCAAGGAGGAAAAGTACCCATTTCTTAGTAAATATTGTCACAGAACGTTAGGTTGTTTAAAACGGTTAGCACGAATAGAACGCTTGGAGTGTTTTAATGGTAGCTAGTTCCAGTAGCTATCGTTATGACAAAATTGCGTCGTAAGCTTAGTGCGTATAGTATTTCCGCGGGATAACCTTGGCATTATTATTAACTTTTACATGCCGGCTAAAATCACATAGGCAAGATAAATGAAACTATAAATGGGCAGGTCAACCAGTATTTTTAACCAACTTCCAAATTAGTAGGAGGTTCCCAAGTCGATTATGATTTTTTGTATCACTACGCATAACGTTCAGATTTGGCCTCATGTAGATTTCATCACCCGTGGCTGAATTGAAAAAATAAAAAGAAAATTATAAGCCATGTGCCAATAAAAGATCTATTCCCGAGAAGCCTTCAAAAAGCTTGTAGGCATACCGTCTAATATTACGAAGCGAATGCGCATAACAAATGCCATTCTACCGAAAGCCGATACGCCGACATGCTCACTGCTCACAACTTTAATCTCGAACACCGTTACTTTTTCACCCTTTTCCAATTTCCTCGTGGGTATTACATATGCACCACTCTGTTTCCCACGGATTGGCCGGCGGCAACAGCGGCGGCAGTTGTGTCAACCGCTTGCGGAATTTCGTAACTGGCTCGATTAAAATGTCTTATTAATCGTAATTTCCGGTGGAACCAATTCTATACATTGTGCAAGTTAGTTTTAGACTCAAAGACACTGCGTTCAACTCGAACAGCGTCCGTACTATGTCGTAATGTTTAATTGTTTCGATTTAGATAAGACTAAGTTGACCCGCCAGCGTCATTGCTCGCTTGGTATTAGTGTAGTGGCGAGAGAGTGATTATTTAAACTTCAATAGCATTTTTATTTACTAACCAAAACACTAAAAGTTAAGTGAAGTTTACCTCAATATATTAGACATCTAACCACATCTAAATCGGATAAGCCGTTTCTGAGATGAGCGCACACAAACGCACAGACAAACAAATAAACATACAGACAGAGAAAAAATCTAACAATATGTTTTTCATGTTTTTTCGTTTATAAAAGTCCCAATAATATTTTTTTCTCATATATCTTCCATGTACAGACAGCGACCGTTACGTTTTTATTATATATATATAGATAAGTAGATATATGGTTAATAGAAAATTGTGCAAAATAATGCAGATGATTGGTAGGCAGTCTGTAAATGAACAATCAGTAACGATATTATTTAAACTTGAATCGAATCCTAAGGTGAACTTGGTACTCTCAATAACATTATATTTATATATAAATATTATATTTCTTCGTAATTGTATACCTATCACTAATACCCTCAATCACCGTTATGATCATTGGTTTTAAATGTATCATACAGTCATAGACAAAAACAGTTGTTTAGAGTGTAATACGAGTAGGAGGATAACCGCAACAGTTCGACTATTGAGCCACCTAGAACTAACTTAATTAGCATCTGCATCATTGGGTGTTTCCGAATATATACCATATTAACGTGATGGCACCCGACGAGACTTCCTAGAAGAATATGGTAACATGAATTTTCTTCCTGTCAACTCTGTCCAGAAACGCGTACAGAGCTGAACTTAATGTATTGCGAAATAATTACTTATAATTATAATTTGTATTTTATACCGATGAACGACGACATACACTACGGGCATATCTCAGTGAAATCATTAGCTGCCGCCTTCAATATACGTAAGGGACATCAAACGAGGTACAGAGATAATAAATCATTGAAATTATTCGTTATACACGTCGAAACTTCATTAAATCACTCCTAATACTCACGTCATGTGGTAATCTCTGCGTTAGATAATATATATTTCAGGAAGAGCTATAACGAGGATGGAGTCTTTATTAATTGCTGCATTTTCTGGAAATTGGGCCAAAATGCTTACCTGATAGCTTTTGCTAAATAGGTAAGTCGCGGTATTAACGGAATTATTCGATGTAACAATCTCAGTATAGGTCCTTAAATTATTTATAATTAATAACCCATACCCCCGTAATAGTATCCCTTGTATCGCGGGAGGAATGGAAACACAAAAGAACACTTCACGCACATCCAAGACTTACGAAGATGTATATCTTCTCATCACACAAATAATTTCTCCGGTCAGGAATCGAACCCCCGCTTCCATGGTAGAGTCACTACCAACGCTAAGGGAAACGACTGACTCAAAGAGACATTGTTTCGGATAATAAATAGCGTTTGTGTTATTGCAGGTCATCCTACATAATTTTAATATTTCAGGCACATTCCTGTAATAGAAAGAATCATCTATCCATTCATTAATTCAACCAAACAGACATATCTACATTCGCATTTATAATATTATTGTGATGTCTAATAATGTTTGAGAGTATTGAAACCTAGGTTTCATTCATGTATATTTTGTTGTCTACGTAACATTACTTCAGGTAAATAAGTTACATTATACGTATTACGTATCGTATGTGACAAGTACCTACTCACAGAACACAATGAATCGAATCTATTCAATAACATTTCTAAGGCAGCCAAGAATGCGTCTGATGCCATGAATGTGAAATTAGGTTTTCTTACATCATCACAGTTAATGTAAAACACCGATATCGAATATAATTTCATAATATAAATGTTGTATAAACAAATATTATATTAGTGCACACACGTCACAGTCGTAAAATACGCACAAACATCAGAGACAGTTTTAATGTGGAATATTATATACTAAATGGACGTAAATCTATCATGAAATGAAAGTATTACGTTGGACGTCTACTTTTCTTCACACTCACTAAATTTATTTTTGAAGTGAAAATTTCTGTAGGCTCGTTGAGCACTTTTGGATGAACAAAATCAAGAAACTCGAGTCATCGTCACCGAACGTAACGCTTTTTGGGCAATGATCTTAATATAAACTGAGGTAGATACGCCTTACTGCGCTCGGTTTGGCGACATCAACACAAGCTAGTTGTCTTGAGTCAACTTAGTTCCAGCCTGTCTGGCAACGACGCAGCGCGTGTACTACATTTAGGAAAAACTGCCTTCTTATGTGTTAGAAACTGCAGAACATATACTGGAACAAGTGTAAAAAACAAGAATGATGTATCTTTTCATTTGTAAGTATTGTTTTTCTATGTTATTTATCAAAAACGGAAAATCTAAAATTGTATTTTAATTTAAAATAACTCCTGCGACGTTGCCGTTTCGCCACCCACGAGAACGAGACAAGTAGCGAGCGACAGAGAGAACGAGTCTGTCATTGGCGGTCGAATGGTCGGCCACAGGCGAACGTTGTTAATAATATATTGATCCCTTTCTGACAACTAAGATTCATATATCTTCGTGCTCTTTTAATCTTGTCAATGTAGTTAATGTCGTTGTGCGAGTTGTGTTATCTATAGGTAGGTATAGCATAAAATTTGCCCTGTTTATACTTCATATTCAAGGAGTAAAACGCCTCTATTCGTTAATCTCATTGTTTTTGGGTGGTAGAATAATCAAGGAACTCGCGTCATCGTCACCGTCATCCAACGCTTTGTCATAGATAATGTACTTTTAAAGTAAAAACTTTAGGCGCGATAATGGTTTCCTATAGTTGTTGATTGTATATCTTAAAAATAATTCGGAGCGTGTTTACTTCTATGTCTGCAAACACGCATGATTTCTTTGTAAATTGTTAAAATTGTTATGGATGGATGATGATGATGTTAAGTATCCTATATGTTAATACAACGTCTCATCTACCTCCTTTACAAACATCATAAATTGCCGTTAGAGCGTAAATAATAAACTCTCGCCTTTATAATATGAGTGTGATATCACGTAAGTGTCATATTATATAAGTGTGATGTATAGTTAAAATGTATGTATTTTATATCTATGAAGTGATGAGATTGGCAATTCATACGCTTGACGGTATGCACCACATCCACCAACTACGCTGGCACTACGCTCGTCAACCTGAGACTAGGTATAAGTACATGGCACTGCGCTCAGATCGCAAGACTAAAGAGGTTTCCCACAAAAGGTCTTCCACCATATAAGTTGGGTTTCCTCGCTTAAAACGATTTCCAATTACAAAATGATTTACCTCCGTCCCTGCGGAGTAAAGTATGCATTAATTAGTATTATAAAACTTCATTACTATGGGTCTCATAAGTAAGCTCAAAGCCGCACAACGAGCTATGGAGAGGGCTATGCTCGGGGTTTCTCTACGTGATCGAATCAGAAATGAGGAGATCCGTAGAAGAACGAAAGTCACCGACATAGCCCAGAAGATTAGCCAGTTAAAGTGACAGTGGGCAGGGCACATAGCACGCAGAACAGATGGCCGATATGGGCCGGAAGTTTCTGAAATGGAGACCACGGACCGGCAAGCGCAGCGTAGGTCGTCCACCGACACGGTGGACAGACGACCTGATAAAGGTCGCAGGTCGCTTCCAACCGGTCCTTTTGGAAAGTTATGGAGGAGGCCTATGTTTAGCAGTGGACGTCCTACGGCTGAGATGATGATGGTGATGATAAAACTTTAATAGTTTGATATCCGTCACAAAACGAAGCGAAATCGACGGGCAGGCGACAGACGCGAACGCACATTTTACGACTTCCCGTGTCGTCGCCGCGAGTGCGACCAAAATTATTCCGAATAACTATCAAAATAATGTTCCGATATAAAAACTGAATGTATTTATACTTCGATTATAAATAAAACTTACGCAGTATATGAGGCACAGGAGCGTGTATTGTATCCAATTCATTGAACACAACTAGTTGTCAGCTACGTTATAGTAGAGTAAGACGCATAATTATACGAGTGTCACACTGCACCGGACACCGCTCCGGTGCAGTGTGCAGTGAAACTTGTCTGTAGAACCTTGATTTGTTTACAAAAACTGCTGGGTATAACTAAGCTACTACTACTACAACCTTGATTTGTTTACAAAAACTGCTGGGTACAATTAAGATACTACTACAACCTTGATTTGTTTACAAAAACTGCCGGGTACAACTATGCTACTTTTTTTTTTTTTTTTTGTCCCGGGGAAATCCTTTATGGATACCACCTACCACGGGGAGGGAGGTGGTTATGTGGGAGTCCGTATACCCACCAAAACCCCGGGGTGTTCCATCACTGCCGTCTTCGGCGGGAACGCGGGACAGATTTTCCACACGACCGCGAACCCGCCGTGGCTGTCCGTTGCCGGACCCTTCTCTTCGCGGAACGCCAGAACACATGGCGCGCCGCAACTGCCTCGGACACCAAACTCGCCAACGATGGGCGCCAGACTTCCCCGTGTCTGGACGCCCTAGGTCTCCCTGCGGTGGGTCGGATATGTAGCCCCACCGCCTGCTACGTCAGCCACAAGGGATAGCCCCCCCCGCGACCCCACCTCCTCGAGTCTGCGCCGAGCGCCCGGACCCCACCTCCTCGAGCCTGCACCAAAGTGCCCGGGCCCCCCTCCTCGAGCCTGCGCCAAAGCGCCCGGGCCCCACCTCCTCGAGCCTGCGCCAAAGCGCCCGGGCCCCACCTCCTCGAGTCTGCGCCAAAGCGCCCGGACCCCGCCACTCCTATGTGGACTTGGCGGCCAAAGCCCATAGGAGCGGCCCGCCTGAGCCGGCCAGCGCACCCCAACGCCGGCGCGGCCCCTGGGTTCCTCTTGGCTTCACCGTGGTGTACCTAGCCACGGTTACTGAGTCCCCCCGCCACGTCAATGCGAGAACCCTTCGGGGGGGTACAACTAAGCTACTACTACAACTTTGCAGGTAAACTGCAAACTATAACATACTGACAACGCGTCTCAGTGCAGGGTCAGTCAAAGGTATGATTTGTTTTTATTTAATTCTTATAGAGTTAGGCCTGTTATTGGCTGGTATATTTTAAAATCTTATAACATTGTATTAAATCTGTGCTGTTCGCCTATAAATAAATAAGTAAAAACTGCATCAGCGCACACCGGAGCGGTGTCTGGTGCAGTGTGATATGCAAAAATAAATATTATTACTCTGACTAAAAATACGAGTATATTACTTTTGTTAGCTAAAACATACCTTCATGTGCTGACGCAATATACAATTTTCTTAAAATAACTGTAATTTACTGATAATTTACAATTGCAACAGCGTACTAGACATCGCTGACGGTTTATAATTTATCACTATAGCTGGGTAGCTTCTAGACAAACTAGATCATCGTTTTGATATCTATTCCTTTGAAATAAGGACTTCATGCTTACGGTAGAGTAGTGGCATACAAAACATGTCGCACGCGCACAGAGAAACGCCGCCGGTGAATCATGCGCACACTTCGGTGTGTCATATTATTACGACCTCGAATATTGGCGCTAGTGATGTGCTGTCACACTTTGACACTTTTTCGACTATTATGGTGTAATACTGTTTGAAGTTTATAATATGTTGCCATACCATATTATAACTAATTTTACTGGTTTCTTACCGGTTACTTACAAGTAACTTATACATTGTGATGTTTATGTAGTCAGTTGTATAAGAAGAAAACGTTGGCGATGTTCCGACGGTAATACTACCAACATACCTTTTTCTACCGTGAATCAGTAATGTTCGCAATACTATATTTAAGGTATGGCGAAATTACAGGTATATGAGACTTAACAAATTCATGTCTCAGGGTTACGGACGCAGTGCAGTTCATCACTTGTGAGGCATTGCATCTGTTCTAGGCAAAGGTTACCACTTAACATCAGATGGTCCTCGTGCTTGTACTGTTGTCCTAATAACTTAAAAAATATCCTTTTATTTCATTATGCTTATTCCACTTGTTAGTTCTGATACATATAGCTAATGCAAATAGTTTTTGTTTAAATAATTACTTATAGCTAATATTATAAAACCGATGACAATATTAAGGAAGTGAGCACCTATGTTCAACATTTAGAAACCGTTTGTGGAACATTTTAAGTGTCTAATAATCAAATATATATTCAATTAACACCACTAGAATCGATAAAATGCGTTCAGAGCGTAGTATAACGGTATTACTGTGCTATTAAATACATTGCTGCAATTGTTTGACTTCCGTTAGTTGGACAATTATGAAACGTCACCGGCGCGACGGCGGTGGCGGCGCAGAGACGAGACAACAATTTTATTGAATCATTTTATTATTTTATGATGAAACTCGAATTAATCGAAATAAATAGAACAGGTTTTTTCATCATTGAAACGTCAAGATAAATTTAATTTAGATGGGAATATTAACATATACTTTAATAGGATTAGCTAAATTAGTCATGAAAAACATATAAGCAGTAGTTACGAAATTCACTGAATAAAGTTTATGCAAATTAAAAACGGTACGAAATGTAATGCTGCAATATTAAGTAGTCATGTTGATGATGCGAATGCTTTTCGGATAGAGACATATTTTAGCCAACCAGACAGATAATATCGACATGTAACACTAATAATGCGGCAACATCACTAAGAGTTATGCTAATCTGCGGGCTCGGATGTCATCTTGCGCAACAGGCGACCGCGCGTGTGCCCGGCTTAACTCCACTCTAGTTAATGCTCTACTTTGAGACATACAGCTTTGACTAGTTACTATTAATTTAATCTAGGATTAGGCTTATTTTAAGTAGACTTATGTAGACTTTTACCCTTCAGCGATCGCACCTTATAAAAATGGAGTTTTCATTGTATCTGGCATGATGTACAGTCGAAGGTGTTGGTGATAACCCCCGGTGATAGCTTCGAAAGCTCTGGAGCCTGCCAAATACTTGTTTGATGAGCAGAAATGTTGTTTTGAATGTTTGTGATGTGTTGATATGTGCATGTCCATGTCTCTAGCGACACAGGTAATCCTAGTGTTGGGATGTGAATGCGTGTGAACGTTTATTTTGTTTATTTACTTCAATCACTAAATTCCGATACGAGTAGTCTCGCGTACTCAACGATCTGTTTGCCAAAAGCATCTTAATATGAATTTAATTTTCTATTTATTTGACTATGACATTATTCTTCATTGTGTTAATGCTTTACGTACCTATAGTAAACATGTTACATGCTACCTTCCACAGTTGACAGCAGGGCGATGACGCGGTCAGGAAGCGAGCAGTTTGGGGCACGCCCTACTTCCGGTGGTCGCGCGGCGCTGCATGCAAATCGCCCATGACGACCTGTGCTAGTTACATGCCAGTCCTATATGAATGCCCGTTGTTCTATTATGCATAATCAGTCTATTACGTTCCCACTGCTGGTACTCAAGCTTTCCTTTTAGAGAGAGGAGTATAGGCCATAAACCACCACGCGAGCTCAGTGCGGTTTGGTGTTGTTTTATTCATGACCATGCATAACTAATAAAGGGAGAATCCAATGTAGACGATCCTATCATGACAAATGAGTTTCTTATACATTTTATCACCTTCATCAGCATCATCATTGAAAGCTCTGTGAGCAAAGCTCGACCATAGTTTCAACTTTCAATTAAAACCAACATTAAAAAGCTATAGTTGGAACAAACTTATTTGCGTTTTTGCCATATCCTATGAAAAAAAATATTGAACTTTCACAATATCTTGAAGCGCTTGCAGCGGAGCTTATCTTATCGTGATGTAGGTAGGTACTAAACGGTGAGGCGGAGATCTCCGGGCGGTTTAAAAACTTCGACACTATAGGCTGGCCATAAAAAGAGCTTCAACACCAAACCTCACTGGACCTGCGTGGTAGCTTATGGCCCGTAGGTACTCTTCTCACTGAGGAGAAGGCTTCACTATCAGCACTTGGAATATAAATAATATAATATATATAATTTATAAATAATAAATCTGTGTCCTGTGCTCATGTAGCTTTTCTACTGGAATGAGCATAATTTACTACAGGAACGTAGGTATTAAACTAACAACGTTGACTGGAAGTTGATATTTGCAGTTGTAGTCACCGTAATGAACGCAATGGCAATGGACTTGTCAGGACAACTTGTCATCGTGGCAACGGGCCGCTTTTCAGCAGAAATATAGTGACATTGACCGCCTCTGATGAACAGAACTTCCTTTAAGAATCTGTTTTATGTGAAAGTAAAAGTAAGCGATAGCTTTAAAATAAGTTTAGGATCAGCTGCACGATTCATAAGTTTTATCAACCAGCAGGCCTGTACAAAACTCAAACAGGCGTGTTTCCGCACACGCTACAGACGAAAAAGTGTCTACGAACTTAGCGCGACGTCACGTGACTTTTCCACAGGTAATGTCAACGCCATACATTTTGAAGTTGTCGTTTGGCGTTAACGATAACAGAAACATCTTTTGTCTAGGCCTGCAGCCGTGCGATTCTCTAATGATTCGTCGATGCGCTTGTCGATGAGCTCACGGATGTCAAATACTTTGAGATATCGCCCTTGTACATAAGGTTGTTTTTTCAATGTTTCTTGTCATCTCGTCATTTGTTTCATGGATATTGTCAAAGATGCAACGACGTTTTTTCTTAGAGAATAGCACGGCTGGTAATTTTGAAGCGTTAAACAAACCTCTAAAGTTGAAAACAAAAGCTATTCACGACAGCTTTAAAAAAATATGGCAAATTCTGCTCAACATTACAAATATTAGTTCTCTTAGTAATAATATGTAGTAGAGGTAAAATATTTATAGCATAACTCGCAAGCTTCATCGCATCAAATATTCAGGTCTAACCTCACAGAGTTGGGGAAGAGCGCCACGGGGAAAAGGGGGGGTGGGTTGGCCTGTCACGTCAAACACTTCCGCATCTTCCGCAGTACCGTTGGACCGACGACGTCAGTGAATTTTTATTCACGATTATTGCCCTCTACGGATATTTATCCGGTCTATTTAATGCTATAGAAGACGTGCCATCGAGGGGCCATCGTACCGTATCACAACGGTTAATCGTCTGTGAAAAAAATACTTCTGTTTTACAAGAATCAATTTTGCTAAAGTGTATATTGTGCTTAAGTGAATGAAGTCATTGTAACTACGTAAATTTCAACTGCGCAGTTGGATAACGAGAAAGATGTTAGTTTCATCTCATTACAAACTCGTTAATTTACTAAAAGCATACCCTTCGTTCTTATTATGTTTCCAGTTATTTCATTACATTAAAGATGCTTTGCGTTACTCAGAGCATAAACGAAAGATGAAACCTGATATTTTGTTGGAATGTTTTCTATTTCTTAATAAGCGAATGTTTTAAAATGCTTTACGGAGCATTTTAATACAATATTAAGTTGCTTCTTACAGTATCTCATTTTGTCTGTAGCTCTGTCCGGAAGGCTGTAAAAAAGTCCTTTTCACTATAAATAACTCGTGTACAGATTCATACTAAAAAAGTTTAACGTGAGATTACAGACAAATGAAGTTTCATTTCCTGTTTTGTCGAACCGCTGATTTTATGCCACATAATTAATAAGTACCTCATACTTTCAACTATTAATCGAACGCATTAGCGTTTAAAATGTTTAATTACAATATTTAGTAGCGTTTTATTTTTAAAATACCCGCGCAGGACTAAACTATACTAAACGCTGTGTACCATATTTTTATATCGTAATATAAAAATATGGTACACAGCTATCTTATATTTTGTGTCTTCATACTATACGACGGGTAAAACGTACATACGTATTTTTAACCTAGAATCTGATCTGGAATAACACAGGCTTTTTATCATAGCACAATTTTTATGTAGGGGAGTATTTCTTCACGCAGGTGGGAATCGTGGATCGATTTTCAGTTGTAAGACAGTATGCAGACACTAATAATTAAATGCGAAAGTCTGTATCTGGATGGATATGTTTGTTACTCATTTCGCTCATAACATAATCGATATTCTGGAATAATACGCTACTCTCCGTCTCTAATAGAAGTTATTTTGACATTAACTTACGCGCTGTACAAACCAACTAAAATTCCGCAAACTGTACAGTACTATTCATTACTTCTAGCCGATCCTGTCTAGTCTGAAGTTTCTAAGGATTCGAATTCTCAGTAACAGTATTACAAATAACATTTGTAGACAGTGGCACTGAAAATAATTTCAATGAAGAATAAGAAATAAAGAAACCATCCTCTGTTCAACCCATTTGTACAGAAACGAGAAACCCTAAGTACCTACAAAATTACACAACACACGAAATCTCATATAAACAGATTAGAAAGAAGTGAATAGCCACAACAATAACAGGCGGATTGCGTGCAAGAATCTCGTGTAGAACAATGGATGGCCTTCGGGCGAGGCGCAGTAATCAGGGCTCCACAATGCACCAAACTGGATAACTGCGCTGGGAACATTTGTACATACTTGTTAGCTGCTAGGCGCGGTGGTTCTACATCTTTTTATTTTGTATACGAAGCGAACAGTTTGTGAGAGTTACTTATGTTCTTTCCGCAAATTATCTTGCATTGGTATACGTACAGCTTTAGCAACTCATAGTTCATATGCCGCCGTCATGAAAACATTAATTTTTCGTTAAGATTTGCACCTCTAAGTTTTTGAAGAAGCGCTCGTAGCGGGGCTCGACTTGGCGATCTTAACCGATCAACAAGTTAAGCAACACTTGCTGCGGTCAGGACTTTGATGGGTGACCGCTAGTGGCATTATTCAACTGAGCGCTTCCGTGCTTCGGAGGGCACGTTAAGCCGTCGGTCCCGGTTGTTTGTCTTAGGACAACAGTCGTAAGGCTATGTCGAGGACCTTCGGGCGGCCTGAAAACTTTGACATGGGTTGGCCACTAACTTATTCACCAAACCGCACTGAGCCCGCGTGGTGGGTTATGACCAAACTCCTCTCTCTGAGAGGAAGGCTCGAGTCCCAGCATTGGGAACAAAATGGGCTGATTATGATATGATGAAGTTTTTAAAGTGCGAGTTGATGACTAATTTACTTTATGTTCTAACTTTTCTCTGGAATAAAAGTAACCTATATGTGATACAGTACAATAGCTATATACAATAGTTAATTGTATTAGGGCATTCCTGTAAAGATAGTTGTAATTGAACTTTGAATAAATAAAATAAGCTTACAGAACCAATATAATAGTACAGTAACAATGACCACTCTCAGGCCTGCTCAATCGGCGTCGCTGCACCCCGTAGGTCAGGAGTCAGATGCATATAGTTCAGTATGAATTACATTGCTCAATTACATCTTTACATATGTACTGCACAACACTACCTCCACGTCATGAAAATATAGTTACGATCGCGTTATTATTACGTCATTATATAAAATTGAATAGTTTTACCCTTTGCGTACCATTGACGTAAATTGACGTGCGTTTCATTCTCTTTCGTTTTAATTATAACAGTATAGGAAGGGTTAAAGGCATGTATGGTGCGAAGTCATCAAACTTTAAAATCTAATAACAATGCCAAACACTTTTACAGCAAAAGCCGAATGAAACGTCTTTTTCTAGCAAAAATCCAGATCAAACCATGATGTTTACCATCAAAACAATATAATAACATTTGATATGTCGACATATAACATTCTCAGAGGAGGCAGTATAATCTTATACGGTTGTAGCGGTTTATGCGTAGTGATCACGTTCCATCTGTATTCTCTGTAGAACTTAAAAACGACGGTGAATAACAGTAATTTTGTTCAATGTCGTGAGAAAATACTTAGAGCAAGGCTAAACTGAACTAGTTCACGGATTAATCGCGGTATAATCTAAACAACGATCGTTGATATCCGGTGGTAAGACACGGTAGATCTTAGATAAAAAGCTTCGTGAAGGACCACGAAGGAAGTTGGATCGTTTCGCTTCTGTACTAACCACGTCTGATTGATAAAGTTTGCTTGTTAACTTCGATTTATGTAAACGTATGGCTTATATTTGTTTGCCATTAAGACGCGGTCCAATCCCAATTTTAAAATAATTTACGATGCTTTACGTAAGGTTGAAAATTGCTTGATAGATTGGACGATGTAATGCGAAAATGCGTTAATTTTGTACGTTTTCTTTATATCTATCGATATATACTAACACAATTGAAAAAACTGCTGGTTACTACTTTAGTACTATATGTTGGCTATGTATTACCTAAAAAATAATATAGTGTTATCGCTGAAAATTCTGAGAGTTTGGACGTGAAAGTTTATTTTTATGCACCTATTTAGAATTTTTTTCTGCAGAGAGCGAGTAATATTTATGAATTCTGTTCGGTTATTACTCTTTGCATGTTCCTTTTCTAATCCCATTTTTTTTTTCATATATTATTATCGATCTGTTTCGTTACACTCGATGTTTAAAAATTCTGCTTTTTACTATTATCAGGATACGACCGGAAGCACTCTGTGGTGTGTGATAAAGATGATTGTTCTACCAAAATATTTCGGCATACTAGCACAGATGAATTAGATCAATTTGAAATGGCCCGCTGCCACCATGGGATAATTAATAAATAGTTATTCAGGAGTAAACCGATAACTTGCTTCGAACAATGACAAAAATCACTGACGTCGTTATCGATTCAGCCGATTGTAAAATACTGCTGTCACATGTAACGAATACAAGTCTATTCCTATAAGACGGTTATTATCAAATAGAGAGTAAATTTTGTTGCTTGGACGGCGTGCATCGGCGGCGTAGTGGATCTGACACGGATAGTCAAAAGACACGGGTTCAAACTCAATCCGAGCTATTTGCAAATTGCAAAGTTTGAACTTTTATTAATATAAAAGTTCAAACTTTGCAATTTGCCTCCTTTCCAAAACCTCGGATTGAGTTTGAACCCGTGTCTTTTGACTATCCGTGTCAGTGTCTAATGACAAGTATTTATAAAATTTTCGATAATGATTTAAGTACCATCACTTTAACTGTTAGTTATAATATAAATACTGCAGTATCTTTTGTAAAAAATCTGGCCACACATTACCTACTTATATTGTTATAGATATTTTATTACCGAAGTAATGTAGAAGAATACTGGTCGAATCCAGTAAAGCTTTAAAATCATGGGGCCATTTTCTGTCACTCAACGCACACAATGAAAGTACTTAAACGCCAGTTAGGAAAAATACATACGTATAGAATTAAGAACTTCTGCCTCCTTTATAAGAGTTAGAACCCTTAGGAACAATTTTTACTGCACTTACCGTCGCGTTACTATCACGTTTAAAAACGCAGTCTAATCTAGACCAACTGACCAGATAATTATACATTTCAAACAGGCAGGAGATTGGCGCAATTAGCACATCCGCCATTAGCGTCATAATGAAACAGTTGATCCGCTATTAGAACTAATCATAACCATTAGTTTCAATTATATTATGTGCTATTTCATTTTGCGTAACAAATTACATAAGTCTATATTTGTTTTAAAGAAATTGATACGACAACTCGCTACGGGTTATTCTGTTGGGCTATTATGTATCTCAGTTGCTTAAAATGCTGATTGAAATCGAAAAAAATGGCGGCTCTATGTCACTTTTGTCAGCTCCAGTCATCAACTTACTAACATTTTTGCTTACTGGAGGGGTCAAAACTGACCTACAGTCGCCAATTTTAAAGATTTCATCAACATTTGTTAGCAACTAATAATGAAAATAAGAACAACTGACAGTTTATATTTAATTGTAGCTTTGTGTGTAAAGATCGAAGAGTTATCAAAGAACTGCCAAATAATTATAACTACACTGAATAGTCCTTATCGAAAATCCAACATTACTTAATAATGGGTTTAATCTATCTAAGGATCCTGATCAAGACGTTTGGTATCAAAAATGCGAAAGCAGTTGGCTATTTGTTTGGTCTTCTTGGTTGTCTTCATGACTGAAAGGTTATAATTTTCGGTGTACCTTAGGTTCTAGAATAGAACACTTTCATCATCACAGTTGAAACCACGAGGTGCAGCTAGTAAAGAATAATGCATATCTAAGGCAAATATTATTATTCTGTATCTGTACGACCATCTTGGTCGGTATTGCAGCGTTAAAAACCTACATCGTAGCTAAATATTTGAAGAGTGATGTAGCAACTGAAATTAATGGGCGAATGAGACACGAACCAATATATCCCGGCGTGACTAGTGCAGAACTGTGCCATGCAAATCGGCTCCGGATGGTACCGTAACTGTCATGGGCAGGCATTACGCTGAACACCTGGATTGGCTGGCCCATCTGGATTGCAAAGTCAAAATCATTTATTCAATTTAGGCATCAGCAAAGACGCAGTTATGACCGTCAATTATGCATTATAATATTCTTTAAAGACTCATCCGCCGCGTTCTAAAATATACTCGTATAGAGCCTACCGAGAAGAAGCGGCAAGAAACTCGGGGCCATTCTTTTCATATAGATTTTTATGTGTGTGTGTTTTTGTTGTGTCAATGTTTCTACTTAGGTACTACTATTATTACGTTTTATCGGTGGCAGATGACAACGTGCAGGAAGTGGAGTATTCTAAGCATCATTGTCTTATATATATAATGTCGGACTTTATAATATGTTTTTATTAAAACGTTTTGTTACAGTCAACTTGAATTTACCCTGTGTGATTCAGTTATGTGGTTATTGGCGCGAGAAAGATCAAAAATGTGATTTCACCTGAAATCAATTTTCGGTTTTCATAGATAGATTAGACTGTTTAATTATAAATGTATCGTAACAATAGTCCCTGTCCGAATATTTTGACCTCCTTCCTCCAAAAAGTTTTACTCTGGTGTGTAACAAAAATTGTGTAAATCGAAAAATCCACTATACAGTTACTTCTCAGAGCATTGATGCAACATAGAATGGAGCATGAGTTTAATCTGAAACTCAATCAGTGCACTCAGAAACTGGACACGGTTGGCTGCGTATATTGCTGCCTGGTGAAATCGAGACCGCAATGTAGAGTAGCTGTTAGTTATGCGGCGAACGGCTATCGTTCGTTCGCAGATATCGAAATATTATCTATCAGCTAATTCTTACATATACGAGAGTTAAGTCGCAAAGGTCTACGATTATTAATTGGGCGAGTTCCTATCTATATTTACTCTCCACGTTCATGTATACACCGCAGTGGTTTCGATTTACATAAGCACAAACAGAAAAGGTGATGTTGAATGAGAAAATGTCTTAGTAACTGAGATTGCAAGCAAGAAGCAAAATTAACTGTATAAACATACAAAATTAATTGTAATAGTCGGTAGATATTGAAAAGAAAGGACCATGGTATTGTTGTAAAAAGTCGCATGCCTAAGAAATGTATTTGATGTAAAAAACAATTTTATCTCAATCGACTCTGTTTTCAATTAAGAGAACTTAAAGTGACTTAGGTACTTATTATAATCATAAACTTCTTCTATTTTACAAAAAAGTTAAGTTAAAATAAAGAAGTAAGAAACATGGACATAAATGTATGTTCGGGAAAATTGTGTAGATCTTTCCTCCGTCTATTTCTTTTCTTTGTACTACTTGTAATAAAAACCCTGTTTAATTCTTCTTAGTATTATTATAAAACCCAATATCGTTTACAATTAAACTCAGTCCACTCCACTTCAATATCTAGCTCTCTTTTTCACATAGCGTCCACAAGTCATTTTCTTCAAAGAGCAAAGTGTACAGATAAGTATTTTTTCTGCAGTCCATAAAACTACAGACTAATAAGCACGTATAGGAGTTTGCTAAAGATAATCTACAACAGAAATATTTGTGTGTTTGTAACAAATAAACCGAATGACTACTGGCCCGATTTCAATTTTTTTTTTCAATATTGGAATGCTACATTATTTCTGAAGAACATAGGTATAGCTTATTAGCCACGTGTCCAATACAACATCGGCCTTAGGATGCTGCTGGGGCTGCCGCGTTTCTGTAGTGCATCAGGAATGTTTGCAGATGCGCGCACTGACGACTTCTATGCAATCATGCGGAAAAGAGTTGCATCCCTGATGCGTTCCATGCGCACTACTTCTAGCGGTCTTGTGGCCGTCGAGGCTGAGTATATGTATTCATCTTTGATGAGACACTGGATGTCGGTGCTTAGGCCTATCACTTGCTTCGTGGCTAAATAGTAGGTGTATTTAATTAATTGAAATAATAAATAACCTAATTAATAATAAATTTTATAACATTTGTAATATTTTATATTATTTAGTTTGGTAGTACTAACATTATATGGACTGTGGTCTGAAATAAATATTATATTATATTATTATTATGTGTATCATCATGGATAATGAGGCCGGTGAAACCGCGGAGCGCAAGTAGTCTAAAATAAAGTAGCTAGTAAATTCCCGTCAAAATCAGTCCAGCAATTTCAGAGATTAGCATGAACATACAGAAAATATATTGTCTTTTGTCATAAGAACCTGCTGTTTTGACATAAGCAGACACTTCAATTATATTATGTACTTATAGAATAGATTATTCAAATATTCCGTGTGTATGATACACACCTTTGTCCCCTTAAAGTTGTATCAAATTCATAGTCCCAATGTTAGTGAAACCGTACACTATGCGACTTCCGTCCACAGAACGTAGTTAGATATCCGATGACGGGACGGATACGCGGCACCGCGTCGGACCGCGGCGGACGCGGCTGCGGTCGCTCGCGTCCGTCCGATTTACCTCCGACTTGTTATGTACAAATATATTTATATGTGACGTTATTTTAACGGATAATATTAATTTCAAAACCCTGTTTACAAACATGTTTGTTCTTACTAGGCTACTAATCAAGACTGAGTCCACGTGAAAAAAAACATGCGATGCAGTCTTTGGGGACCCCGATAAAAGTTAAAACTAAATACCTTGAAGCGTTCGGTGACGATCGCGCGTTTTCCATGATTTTTATTCACCCAAAAACAGCTCAACGCGCCTAAAGAAGTTTTCACTTCAATAAGGTTATCGCGATCACTATGAAACTAACCCCCTGAATCGAAAATGTAAAAAAGTAGCATATGTGTGGATTTCGATTTCAGGAAATGTTTAGGTAGTGAGGCCGCTCGGGGACCAATCAGATGGGCACTTCTGGGTATAACCTCCATTCTCCAGCCTAAAACGTTGAGCCGTTTTAACGCTGAGTATGGTATCATACGTCCTTTGGCATTTATTATATCAGCATGATGATATAAGGACGTAGGATAGGTTTTGTAAGTATATAATTTCTCTTTTTTTACAAACATGCTGGGAAATTCGAGCATTATTTTGACAACCTCCTTCGAGATAAATCGAAATTGCTGTACTGGCCAATTACATGCGAGCAGCGGCCGGCAAAAGTTGTATGAAAATCCATATCTGCCATGGTTTGGCTTTAGCGGCCAAATTAATTACACAGTAAACTCATATCTGGCGTGTAATTTAAAAATTGAACGATCTTTTACTCCAAAACGTGGCAACCAAGGAGGTAATCTTATCAAAGGTTTTATTTAAATTTCGAACTGGCTTGCAAAAAGAAAGCTGTTTATTGAAAAAAAAAAACAAATGAACACTTTAACGCGGGAAAAAATATTGTTGTTCGTCAGGTATTAGGTACTTACTATACGAACACTGGCAGAATTGTGAAAATTTAGTCACAGTAGCCATTCAATAAGAAGAAGAAGAAGAAGGTACTTACTAAGATTTTCCTCGCATTATTTGAGAAGAGCACTGTATAAGCCTTGGCCACAACTAGGCATTGATGGACTTACGTATGTAACGTTCACGTTACACGTTCGTCCATCAACGCCTCTTTTGCTGGCCGATGCAGTAATGTACTATTTTATATATAAGTAGGTACTTACATAGAAATATAATGTAGATTACATACAAGTACAATTTGAAAAATTCAATACCGGCTTCTATTTCCAAAAATTTAATCCGGCCATTCTATTCAGTTATTGGAGTGTACCTATTTCAAAAACTACTGGCCCAAACTTGATGAAATTAAGGGTTTAAGGGGGAAACAAAGGAAAAATTCCCACACGGGAAGCACCAGCTTTCAAACAAAAAAATAATTTTGAGAATCAGTTCACTCTATCGAAAGTTATGAGGTAACAAACATTAAAAAAAAATACAGTCGAATTGAGTACGCCCCCATTTTTGGAACACGGTAGAAAAATGAAGAAGCTTTACCTGTGTTTTGGTTCTGGTTAAATGCACATTACACCGTCCAGTTTTCAGCAGATTACTACATAGACGCGTTAAAATTCCTAAATAGCTATACTTAGGTCAGTTTAGTGTATGAGTGAAGAACCGCGCCTTAATCGTGTTCGCAAATACCTGATGTCATCCTCGTGGCGTGTCTAGGAAGCATCCATTTGCTAATGCGGTCAACAGACACATAAAACGTACTAAACAGCTACAAACTAAAAACGTACAAACTAACATAATGTACTGACAATAACATTAGTTAGGTGCGCAATGTACCAAAAATTTATATGTATTAAGAAATTAATAGCGAAATATATGTATATGAAATACTTTTTGTCTACATCTCACGAGTTATTTTTAATCTCTTGTAGTAGGCGTGCCTGTTGCCATCGTAACCTTGAGAAGCTGCGCCTCGCGGTTTTATACGAGTGGTGATGAATGATGATGATGATGATGAATTAATAGTAGCCTTAGTTACTCCTTATAATATCAGCTATCTGCCAGTGAAAGTCCCGTTAAAATTGATCCAGCCGTTTCAGAGATTAGCCGTAACAAACAGACAAATAGACAATAAGTAAAAAAAAAAACAATAAAAAATATTTAATTACCGTATATACTTTCATATGCATATTGCCGTATATACTTTCATATAGATGAGGGTGTATATACTTTCATATAGATGAGGGGTGTATAAGCCGTGGTATAATAAACACACGACACCCTTTTGAAAAGATTTCTCACTCAGTCCTTCAAATCATCAGGCGGAAAATTTGGGTCATAGACCGAATAACCTGCATGTAAAAACTAGTGTCTTAATGAAAGATTAAATGACTTGAAGGATTGAAGAAGATGAGACGTTAGGGGTTGGCTTTAGAATCGTGACCCCTGAATTTGGTGAAACAAAAACTGTGGGTGGGTTGAAGGGGTTTGTATAAAGCGTATTTACAACATTTTAGCTGCCGGAGACACGCTAAAATAGTCTAAATAGTTTTTTAAAGTTTCAATAAAACACCGTAATTTTGATAGTGACAGGTGATATAAATGACATTAATGCGTAAAACGAAACGTTTCTAGGTAACTTTTAGCCTTTTTTGACATGTACGTTGTATGTAAGTTCTTGAAACGGAACGCAAACATCGAAGATAGCGTAATGTCACTGTCGGAATACTCGCGTCATTCCGTTACTTCCGAGTGTACGTGAATGTTTTCTCCTGTTTTTCTGCGCTTTCTTTTGATATCTCAACGATAAAATATAAGTTCTAAAAATAACAAATTGTTTTTCAATTTTAATTATCAGACCCATACTCGTAGGAATGTGTACACAATAGTATATTAGTACCTAATGAATTGGCAATGTCACTTGTCTGTGACAAACCTATAGGTTAGGTTAGGTTTGAACTGTGACCCACCAGGCGCGAGCCGAGCGAGCGTAGCGAGCGTGCCGCGGTAGCGGCCGGCGAGCGCTTCATCAAACTACTTTTGTTCCAAATTTGTGCACAATAGTATATCAGTAGCTATCTAATGAATTGGCAAAGTCACTTGTCTGTGACATACCTATAGGTTAGTTATAGTTAGTTAGAATAGGTCGAAGTCAGTGACAGAACCGACTTATAGCACCCCAATTTCAAGCAGTCTTGTCGGATTGCAGAGCCGACGCGGGTGGTAGTAGATCGAAATGCAGTACTTAACCTCAAAATACTTAAACAAACATAACTCGAAAACTAATGGTCTCCGGCGGGTGGGGTTTGCGGGGGGGCACTACCCGAACCCTCCCCCCACTCCCCCTCCCCCCGAATTCAGGCGCCACGATTCTAAATGTTTACCGACGTTAGTTTGTAAATATTTATATATCTTTGAATTCATTACTTAGTTTGAAATGTTGTCTATTTTTCAATTAGACAACTTCTTTTTTCATTATCAGACTTCCAAAAAAGGAGGAGATTCTCAACTCGACTGTAATTTTTTTAATGTTTGTTACCCTGTAACTTTCGACTGGGTGAGCCTTTTTTTGGTGATTCTTTTTTATTTGAAAGCTGGTGCTTCCAATGTGGTTCCTTTTAAATTTAATTAATTTGAGTTGTACTCCAATAATTGAAAAATGTTTCGCTTATTTTAATTATTTGATGATATCATCATTGACGGTGAATTACAATTGACCCGTAAATAGCAAAGATCACTAAAAAGGGTGAAAAAAAATGTTTACCATAAAATGGAGCCGACTTCAACTCTTAAAAATATGAAATAACTTGTCGAAGTCGGTAGATACCGTGCGCACAATATTGTGATAATAGGTACTTTTGAACTAACATAGTACCGTGTACCGTGTCAACAAATTATTTCTCACTTTTCTACCGACTACCAAAAAAAAGAGGAGGTACTTAATTCGACTGTATATATTTTTTTAATGTTTGTTACCTCATAACTTTCGACAGGGTGAACCAATTCTCAATATATTTTTTTTCTTTGAAATCTGGTGCTTCCCGGTTCCATTTAAATTTCATCAAATTCGTTCTAGTAGTTTTTGAGATACACTCCAATAACTGAATAGAATTGAAGTCGGTATAAAAATTTTTAGTGTTGAAGTCTTTTACATTTTTTTTTAATTGTTTCGTAATATTGTATTTGTGTTAGTCATCAAATAAAAATAATAAATACATTATATCGATAAGGTATCTGCTGTTTATTAAAGCTTTCTTGCATTATACATATAGAAATTAAAACGATTAGGCACAACTAATATCAGCAATAATCCTATTCGACTAACCCAAAACATGTTGAATTATAAAAAATAACAACAATAAAAAGTCAACAAATAAAGATTAGTACCACGTACAGTCGTGTTACAAAACCGTAAGTAATAAAAAACACAAGCACTCCGTACGGACTTCTGGAAACATTACACTACAAACTAAAAACAACTCTATGCGATGGATAATATCGGACTCAAAACAATCGGACCCAACACGAGTCTAGAGGTGGAAGTCGGGGAACGGCCAGGGGACTGGAGACGCGCCACCAATCATCGGGGAGTCATAAAAATGATATAGAGCCAACAGTGTGTTGTTGGAAAGAGAAATCAATAGGTAAAAATGTCAAAATAGGGTGAGGAAGTTGGTTGGCTATGAGAATGTGTTGTTTGGAGCAGAGACAAAGTGACTTCCAACGGCTTAGTTCCTCTTCACTAAGCACTTAGTTTGTTTATTAATTAGGCACTGAACAAGGAATAATCTAAGGTAGAGACATGAGCGTAGTAGAGATCGTTGTGAATGGTGAATAAGAAATCAGAACCTGGATGACCAATACTCGGTTTTTTTGAGAAACCTGACCTGTTTTTGGCTTAGTGTTGTTCCACAACGCCATCTATTGTCAAGTAGGCTTAGAGTTAGTGTTGCTGTGTCGGTAAATCAGTTCGTTGTAGCAGTCTTTCATGGCCGGATAAAACGACGTTTTCTAAAAATGAAAGCTAGACCGATTTATCGCCCCCAAACCCTCTGCATACTAAATTTCATGAAAATCGTTGGACCCGTTTCCGAGATTCAGATTATATATATATATACCTACATTTATTACAAGAATTGCTCGTTCAAAGGTATTATATACCTAAATATTTTTTTTTTGTGTTTACAACACAATACGTGACAATGTGTCTGTTTTTAAATATTATTGGTACTATACAAAGTTTATTTTGCAGATGGATAATTTCAATAACAAAAATGCTCAGATATACTGAATAGTTTTTACCGATTATTTGTTACCCATGAACTAAAAGTAGAAAATTGTATATAATACATATCCTTGATACCATACTGAACAAGTACAATTTGAAAAATTTTATACCGACTTCCATTCTATTCAGTTATTGGAGTGTATCTCAAAACCTACTGGACCGAATTTAATGAAATTTAAATAGGACCACACGGGAAGCACCACATTTCAAAGCAAAAAATGAATTTTGAGACGGTTTACCCAGTCGAAAGTTATGAGGTAACAAACATAAAAAAACAGTCGAATTGAGTACCTCCCCCTTTTTTTGGAAATCGGTAGATACGAAAAGAAGCGTGCGATGGCTACTAAAAAACCATAGTAATATATTTTCTAAATATATATATTAGGTATGTCAAATGTGTGAAGTTCATCAACACTAATTAGAGTTTCTTATTCTATGTTTATTTAGGGGCTATTTCCAATATGGTATGCCAGCTAATTAGTTGGTACTAAACCTTGTATACGCGAGTATGACTCAAGCGGACTTTGCTTCATTTCCCTGCGGATGTCGTAGTCCATATGATATTATAATCAATACTTTAAAGTACTTACCAACCGGTCCTTTTGGAAAATTATGTGGGAGTTATGTGCATACGTTCAGCAGTGGACGTCCTACGGCTGAGACGATGATAAAAAGTACTTACGTAACTCAGCATGTTCAAACTGTAGTAACTTGAAAATATTTACCTGCAACAGACAGAAAGAAAAACATAAGTTTCACACTAAGGTTGAGCTACAAATAAAAATAACAGGAAGTTTTAAAGCGGATACTCTTATCTGATCTTAAACAAAGGTAATAGTCATTTTGATATGGCATTGAAAACGAAATATGTCAGAAATATAAGTAATGGTA
The DNA here is from genome assembly GCA_917880725.1 of Selenia dentaria. NCBI lineage: Eukaryota > Metazoa > Arthropoda > Insecta > Lepidoptera > Geometridae > Selenia > Selenia dentaria. The sequence continues at coordinate 14,318,249 of OU862893.1, read as the reverse complement.
TAGATAATATTACCGTGGCAATATTCACACTCTATTTAAATTTATACAAGTACATACAAATTAAATGCTGTTTGTAGACAAGCGCATAACTTGAGAACGGATATTGGATTTTTTTAATGTTTGTAATTGTCTAAACAATGTTTTAAAAAGAGGAAAGTTGGATAAGCTACCAGGAAAATTATAAACTAAGGGGAAAATTTAAAGTGAGTTTTTCTGTGGGATAGGACAACGTCTGTTATTTTGGTACAGATACCAAGAGCAGTTTATAAAATTTAATTCGATTGATATATTCATTGTTAATTTAATGTTGCTTTGATATAAACCAATTGGCCGTATGAATACCGCAATGTAAACCAGAGTCCAAGCTTACCCATTACTAAATCACTCATGCATACCTGTCCCAAATTCATTATACCTGCCACCGTAAAAGGAATATGCACACTGTTAATGATACGATTGAAATTGTATTACGTACTTCAAAACATATCATGTGCAAGTAACAAATTGTATAGTTAAGTTATTATTTTAAAAATATAGTCGTTTTTATTGTTTTGCCCACTTTGTTACCGGTGTTTTCGTGTCTAGTTTGCTATTTGAATTCGTGGATCATATTGCTAATTATCATCAAGCAGAGAGATAATGATGAAACAAAAGCCAAATTATTGTGAATGAAACAAAAATATATATGTTTATACTTATACTACGCGTCTGCAAATCTGTTTATAATGCATATAAGTGACACGGCAGACAAATCTTGCGCGTATATAGTGATCAGCATTACACCTGTTCATGACAGCTGTAGCTTCACTCGAAGCTTTAAACTGTAGTTTTGCTTGTTGCTAGAAAGCTTAGGTACTGTTCACGTTAGCATACTGTAAGACTACTCGGTAAAACCAACACATAACACACACACCGGTCCATCGGTGACAGATTTATAGTGCGTGTGTGGATTCAGCGTGACTGTTAATTTTATTACGAATCAATTGATTACAAACTTAAGAAGTGTCGCTGATGTTAACAAGATGTTCGTAAAAGAAGCACATTCTCGCGTGGGTGGGTAACTTACGACTGCTAATACCCAAAAATATTTAGTTGAGATATTTGTGGTACATATATTTGGTGACAAGGCCAATCGGCTACATAAAAATCTTTGGTACAAATAAATATCTTTAATTTCAATCTCAAAATATTGATTGTGAAACTCTTTAAGGTATTTAAGACATTTGGGTATTTTTTTTTGTTTCTTTGATACAAATCAAAACTTTAAACAACGTTGTAACTTCTTCGTGACGTACGTACCGTTCTTTTTTTTTCATTTTATATGAAATAAATTATAATAATTTAAAGCTGCTTCTGTGATCAGTTTTTTTTTAATTGTAGTTTCTAACGACTTCCAAAAAAGGAGGAGGTACTCAAATCGACTTTTTTATGTATATTACCTCTTGCCTGGGTGGACTGGTTATAGAATGGAAGTAGGTTATTGGAGTGTATCTCAAAAACTACTAAACCGAATTTGATAAAATTTAAATGGGACCACACGGGAAGCACCAGCTTTAATAAAAATGTTTTGAGAATCGGTTAAACCTATCGAAAGTTATGAGGTAACAAACATAAAAAAATACCTCCTCCTTTTTGGAAGTGGGTAGAAAATGGCCGCTTAACAAACTTACAACATTTTTTATTACAGTTGTCAAAGCTGTTAGAGCCGCCATTTTTTAAGATTTCACTCAACATTTGTTAGTAACTGAGAGCCAGTGATACGTATATCTGCTTAAGGTCCTATCAAAGGAAACCAGCATATAGTAAACACAATTTAATTTATTATTATTGTGGGTAAGAATGGCCCGTCACTATTTTTGGAGGTCACTTCACTGAGTGCAGAGGGGGCAGGTACTGTCCTGTTCAGGGTAATACGTATGATGTCGCTGTGATAAAAAATGGATCAAGCGAACGTGCGCTTGCCTTGAAGTCAGTACCTGGTATACAATAGCCCTTCAGGTCAAGATCTCCCAAAGATATTTCAATATGAAAAATATATACTTAGTAGTTTTACTTTAATAATCATATAATTATGGCATGGTGTAGAATTGCGGTATATTTAAAAAAATACTTGCAGTGATGCAATCATATACCACTTTGTGTGTATCATTATAAAATATTTACAGTTTTTTGGTATTACGCTTCTTATTTCAGCGCTGCGTTCACTTAGTCGTAATGTAGAGGAATTATTTAGATCACAATGATTCATACGAGTGATTTATTTAAAGAACCTTGATATAATGACATCATAATTTCGGGCTGCAACAATAACAATCGGATTATTTCATCAGTTCTCACCATCCATTAAACTGATATGATGTATTGTAACGTCGCATACGCGTTTGGCTGCTACTATCTGTAAGTTATTGCGTGCGATATTTTTCTGTGATGATAATTCATAAAAACTATGCTTTTATTTCGGGAACTCTAAGATTAATAAAACTGCACTGTCGTTTTATTTTCCGAAACTATAGGTATCTTCTATTTATTTTATATCTTCTTCAATAAAAAATAATTCATTTAATCTTGCTTTAACGGGAATATCTCTCAGGCCTTATTCACTAACGACCTTATTAATAAACTTGGCTTACACCCGGAGTAGTTAAAACATATATCTGTCAATTTTTCGCTTGCAGTAAATGTCACGCGTGAAAGCAAGACAAAGCATGTTACGCCTAATATAGGTTTACGCAAAGAAAATACACAGTAATTTTCAGTGTGAAGGCCGGGTTTTTTTTCCATACCTAAATAGTACACTAATACGTCCAGCATTTCTAAATAATACTACTAATCACCAGGTATTATTTAGAAATGCTGGACTTATATCTTAACTTATATCCTCTCTTAGGAATTCTACACTAATGAGTCTTACCTTACCTTTACCTTCTGAACTTACCTTTCCAGTACTGCCGTATTTTAATTCTCGTTTTTGTTTCGTGATAGAATGGGAACAAAAAAGACAGGAAAACGAGTGAGATGCGACTGTAAAATTTCAACGGTAGCTGTATACGCGGGACCTTTTTTACGATGTTGTTAACTGTTGATTCTTTTTAAACATCTGCCTCGAGGACTGTAAACTACATTGTTCCGAGGCTCGAGACGGCGCGGAACGACGTTGTCAATCGAAGTTATTGCTTTATCACCGAATTGTACGTGCCACACCCGAGACACCTTATTTTCCTTTCGATGTCTGGATATTGGCTTTTTAATGTAGCAATCTGTCAAGTTTCATGTACTGTTTGTATAGATGAGGTCTAAGTATCAAATCAGGATAATAGATACTATATGTGACTAGCTGCTCTCCGCGGTTTCACCTGCGCGGTGGTTGATGATGATGAATCTTATATAGCCTATGTTATTCAGTGTGAATGTTGCTTTCCAATGGTGAAAGAATTTTTGAAATCGGTCAAGTACTTTTTGAGCCAATTCGTTACAAACATACTTACATACAAATCTTTCCTCTTTATAATATTAGTACATATAGATTACACCAGTACCTAACATACAAACATTCAATTAAGTCTGTCCAGCCGCTTTACCGGTGAGTGGCGGCTAACATACATACACACATTCAATCATATTTTATAATTGGAACGATTACTTTTTTTTTGAAAAATTAAGAAACTTCTATATTATTATATAGAATAGAATATAAGTAACGAAGCAGAAAAAAACGAACTGTGTAAAAGTAGGTATTTTTCATGCGGGCTGAGCCGCGAGCAGTGCTTATTACATGTCCAATTAAAAATATAGGAGGGTACTTTTAAACCCCAACGTTTTATATCCCACCCGGAAACACAACGCAGCCGCAAACGACTGTGCTATGGAGCTTGTGTAGATTGACACAATGTTTATTTAGTACATTACAAAAAATACAGGAAACGCCATGCGGTAACGTTTAGGGTGAAATTTGTGAGAACTTAACATTTACCTAAACATGATGACATAGAACGTTTAATCGTAGTTTTTCTGTTAGAGAAGCACTGGTTTAAAAAAGTGTCTGGTGGAAAATTTTTACTTGGTTAGGGTTTATTTGCAGTAATGAATACCTGAAAGCGAAAATATTGAAAACCGCTTTGACAGTATTAGGTTTGTAGAAAGCGGTTGACTGGTTTAACGTATTTCTTTACGTTCTATCTACGTACAATGTGAACACATTTATATTGTGTGTGTGTGTGTGTGTGTGTGTGTGTGTGTGTGTGTGTGTGTGTGTGTGTGTGTGCGCGTGTGCATGTGTGTGTGTGTGTGTGTGTGTGTGTGTGTGTGCGCGTGTGCATGTGTGTGTGTATGTGTGCGCGCGTATGTGTAAGTGTGTGTGTGTTTTATGACTGGAATAAAAATTATAATTATTGCACCTTTCAGAGATTTTCACCGGCCGAAGTTTAATCAAATATGAGAGTTTCTCGAGGATACTATGTTTTATTTAACACGTTTTTTCTAAACTATGGAATACAAGACATTTATTAAAAGCAGTTATATTTGACCGCCGCACTAGGACAATCTGTGTCGCAAGAGGCATTAATTAACATATATCTCAACAAACAATAGCCGGAAACAAACTTTTCTGCTCATCGTCTGCTGCATCATGCCAATCCACGCTGAGGACAAAACCAGCTTAACCAGGCCCTACTCCCACCTCTTAAAGTAGTCATGTTTCAATCTTAAAGTATGTACCACCACGTCAATATAGCAAGCTTAAAATCATAATGGATTACGATAGACGTTTTGATGACGTAGTATCATATATTTCACTCGATTCGCGTACTTTGACGTGACTTTTGAAATTAAATTTCATTGTTTTGAAATGGCAATTTTTAGAAAATCCGTACCTACTCCCATCTCTTAAAGTACCTAGTCATCTTGCAAACTTACCATTCAATTTCGTTGACCGTTTTGTGTCGGTGGGGGTACGATAGTAAGTATGATTATTTTAAGCTTATAACAAAACGCTCCTGATTTATGATAGTATTGTAAAAGGTGGGAGTAGGCCTGGTGTCGCAATCAGCGGCCGTATTCCGCGATTCAACGTCTTGTTATTAGCTTCAATAAGGTAATCATTCACTGCGGTATTAAAACTTAACGTTTGAATATTCGTAAGCACAGAGCAAGCATTGTAAACGGTTTCATGTAACATCGCGACCGGCGTTCAGTCACATAATACAAAAGTTGCGAACCGCCGCGAGCAGTGTGTTCTGCTTTTGGGCAAATTGCTGCGACACTGACCGCGCCCCCTTTTCATATCTCCCTTGTTTCTGTGACTAGTCACTACCAATTAGGCCAACACGGTGTCGTTGTAAATATGCTCATTAATACCATTATAATGTTAAAATGTAGTATACCAAGTAGTGAACACGACATATCTTTTGAGCATTGGTGTTGTATGGTCAAATGGAGCACAATAAATGCGATGTATTTGAAATTATACTTAGGGTACGTTCCGGCAAGCGCCGTCAACGCTCCCAACTGTCGCGCCCCGGTTTGCCGTTCTCTTTGGTTGAGTGACAGCTCGCAACGACGCACTTTCACCCACCTTCGAACCGCGAACGTTGTGGTCGCGGCGTTTTCGGGACGTCATCAATGGCGTATCGAACGCCGCAAGTGACTTTGGCTATTGCCGGAACGTAGCCTCAATTGACACAAACTGTAGTAGCACGTAAGATCTTTAATTACCAAAAAAAGAAATTTATTCACTTGTACTGTAAATTGATATTACTAACACCCTTGAAATCGTGTTAAAAATGTCATAGGGTCAAGAACGTCAAAAGTAGATAGTTCAAACGGTTCTATTTTTCACGAAACTAATTTTCTTTTTCTGCTGCATCTAGCTACAAGTACGGTAGTTTATCGCTCCTAGTATCGATACAATTTAAATTGGACTAAAAACGGGCAAAACGAATCGATCTCTATCCTATCGAGAGAAAATCGTACGACTGAAGACGTTCTCTCGCATCATGGAATGCTCCGAGGCGATTGGAAATACTTGTCTGAAGTTTGGAAAGAGAAAAAAAGTTAATTGGTAGTGCTTTTGTCGTTGCACCGTTCCGTTACTCCTTCGACTAATCTCTTTATTTGGCTCGATCGAGACGTCTCTCTCACCTACTTCACGCAGTTTTACAGCGAAATTGAGAAAGTACGGTGTAATGAACTGAAAAGTTTTCTATCGCTTCAATCTCGATGAAATCAATGTCTCGGCTACTGTTGAGTTGATTTCTAATATTCTATTTGTGCAATACTGTGAAACTGATTCGCAATATTAGGGGGAAAGTTTATAAGGAGGTTCTTTACTTTCATGAAACTTAAGTCGAACGTTTGTAGTAAAATTATTAATTATCCAGTACGGAACTGTGTATCAAAACTTGATCGTACAAGACAAATATTAATATAAGAAAGATATATTGTAATAGCTGACAAAAACGTAATTTTTTTTCTTGTAGTAAAACTTAATAATATTTTATATGCTCAAAATAATAAACACCTAAAGCGAAAATAAGCAGATCCTAGAATTACAGTACCCAAATGAAACAGTCTTGAATAATTTTGAAATTGAACGTTTCATAGTTGTTGAATAATAAATCATAAGCCAACGTCATCGTTAGGAATATCAAAGGAGAACTTCAAAGTGTTCATTTAGCACTGTTATCTAAAGGAACACGTAAAATGTGTAACTCATTTATAAAGTGCCATAGTATACAATGAAAAGAACCATTGTTGATAAACTCACATGTATAATTCTTCACTCATAATCTCATTGTAGTGGTTTTCAATTATATTTACCCGACTGTGGCGGAGCCAAAAAGAAAGGTTAAATGTGATTAATCGTTATGTAGGTATGTATATATCTATGTATGTATGTTCACTCGGCTTGTCACTACTCAACGGCTGCACCGATTTCGACAAATGATACGTCATTGCATTCGTCTTGATAGCGCATGTGTCACTGGGTACATAAATATCAGACTGTGGTGAAGCCCAACAAGAGGCAAATTCTATGTGCTTTAAGGCGCTGTCGGCTCAGCGTATGGTTACGTTCAATTTCCTTGACTTGGAATCAAGCAAGCGCATCTCGTAAAAACGTACAAAATTAATTAAAAATAATGTATACTCTTAAAAAAAATCCGTCAATATTTGTGTAATAACAAGTACAATTTGAAAAATGAATACCGACTTCTATTTTATTCAGTTATTGGAGTGTAACTCAAAATTAAATTTAAATTTAAATGGGACCACACGGGAAGCACCAGCTTTCAAACAAAAAAATAATTTTGAGAATCGGTCCATCTTATCGAAAGTTATGAGGTAACAAACATAAAAAAAATACAGTCGAATTGAATACCTCCTCCTTTTTTTGGAAGTCGGCAGAAAACTGTTATTTCATGATATGTGTTTCATGACAAATACAATAGTGAATAAAGAAGATAACTGTTTTAAAGGTGAAATAAAGTGGTATGTTTGAATTTTTTTAATGCATGTTAAAATATGTTTTTAATTCCGTCAATGTGTCCGTCATTATTTTTTGCAATTTTAATAAAATCGGAGCTTATGAGATAAACTGCTTTAAAAACACTAATTTTATCGACAACATGAATTGACAGCACCTTAATGCGCGGGCCAATTATTTCCGTAGTCTGTTCCCAAACTTTTGTTTGTACAACCTGACTAAGTATATCATAATTATTGTTATGTGTTACCATTTGTGTACCAATTTCATTATAGGCATATTGAATACGCTTATTTTATTACAAAGTATCAAGACATAACACCAACCATTGTTATTTCTCTGTCGATGTCAATGCTCTACAATGTTAGATTAACATCTCAGAACATTTTGTGCCAAGTATAGCAATTCAAAAAGCTCGTTACGTATGTTGATGCTCAAAAATAAACTTTATTCCATTAACAGTTAAAGTTTAATTTCAGTAAATGTATGATAGCATCAAAGATGATCTTGATACATTTTCGTGCGCGTATGTGCAGACGCAAGCCTCGCGGAGCGTAAATAAAGAGGCACGCATCGTAACGGTGCTTAATAACATTACCACAGATTACTAGCTCGCTGTTGCTTATGCTATAATCATCGCATAGGGGGCGTCCATAAATTACGTGAGGTGCTTTTTTAATTTTTCTGTACCTCCCTCCCCCCTTGGTGAGATGTCGTGAGATTTTATTCAACCCCCTCCCCCATCCCCCAATCTCACGTGAGATTTTTCAAAATGTGGGATAAAAGAAAATTTTTGAGTAATCTGCATTTAAATAGCGTCAGAACATTTGGCAACGTTGCGTAGCGCACGAGCTTCAGACCATTCAGTAAATTCAAACTAAACTTCAATGCACTTATGTTTTTCATACATACTTATAAGTTAGTTTATTGTTGACAAATTTTCACATTTCATAGTTGAAAAATAAAACAATAATTAAAAAATACTAGCATTCCTGCCATGAGACATAATTTTTTTTTTGTTCAATCAGAAAAAATATTGCGTGATATTTGTCGAGACCCCCCCTCTCTCCAACGTAAGATTAGATGAGATTTGACTCGACCCCCTCCCCCCCTTAAACACCTCACGTAATTTATGGACGCCCCCATATATCTAAGCAGTTACGGTTCGTTATTTTCTTACCACTATACACAAATTGTATCAGATTTATTTTTCTATAAGGCCACGTCTGCACTACACAGTGGTTTTTGAATGTCTGGCACAACATCCACACAAGCTTATTAAGTCCCAAACTAGGCAAAGCATGAACTATGGTAACCTTATGAAATATCAAATAGAAATGTTTATGCACACATACCTGACCTGTCCGGGGTTATAACTAGGGACTTCCCTGCCCCAATCCCCAGCCTTCTGATCCAGCTGTTGCTATCAACTGCGCCAGGCGGCCGCAGTCAAAGTACCTACTAGGTTAGTTTAAAGTTTGTATTTACACTTTACGCTATGAAGTTACCGTACGATAAGCTTTGAATATATAGAATGTTAAAAAGTATGTTAATGATCCCCCTAAGTACTACCCTCGGGTGCCAGGACCAAAATTAATTGCTAAAGTGTATATTTATTCAATAAGTTTTTCATTGTTCCCCCAGTTTCGACGGTCCCTGATTACATTTTCGCGTCACTGTCACCCACAAACAAAGACACCCGGAGGAAGCCATCAGTCATTATCAGGAGAAAGAACAATAAAATGGCGACTCACGGTCGTTAACCGAATTCACCTTCCAATAAGGGAAGTCAAACCTCAAACCCGAATACTTGGCTAAGGTTTGTTCGGTATTTTCCGAAATCCGAACAGTCACGGTTGGTTTTCGCTAAGTAATTAGTTAATACAATAATTAGGTAATGAATTCAGTATCTGAAATTTGCTGGAGGCAGGCATACGCACAATACCTACGAGTACACATAGTACTAATTGATTATATGAACTTACACAAGGTTTAAGATTAATTAAACTCGCTAATACAACACCCTAAACTATAAGTAATACATTATAGATTTAATGGATTCTATGCAGTATTAATACCTATAGCCTAAAAGCATTAAATCGTCGTAGTTTTAGCAAACTCAGCAATGGAATAAATTGTATGTTCTCCAAATTGGAATAAGCCGTTGCGTAGCAGTCTCAACTTCTTGGTTTGACTAGCAAACCTGCAAGTTTGATAACCCTTATTTTAATACGGTCGTAGACATAAATCATGGCAAGGAAATGTAAATTTTATCACTGTAAGGGTAAGGATGAGATTCCACGAGCTTGTATTGGCAATTTATTACGATTTTGGAGTGCGACATACTGGGACCATTAGAGTAAATGACGGTTGTAGAGTGAACATGCTGACATGGACGAAGAATTTGCGTGAGCCGTCTCAGTAGATTTCCGTGGCTAGACCGTGGTACTCCATAATTGTTGGCTCCAAACTAGACTGCTGTCATACGACTGCTACCATTGGATTCATATTACATTTTAATACTATGAAATTACTCTATTAGTAAATATATATTCAACCGCCTTGGCTGTTTTGTCAGTATATACTCGTATCTATACTCATATTACAAAGAGGAAAGATTTGTATGTAAGTATGTTTGTAACGATATAGCTCAAAAAGTACTGGACCGATTTCAAAAATTATTTCACTATTGGAAAGCTACATTCACCCTGAGTAACATAGGCTGTATAAGATTTATCATCATCATCATCATCCATCACCGCACGGGTGAAACCGCGGAGAGCAGTTAGTATATGATAAAATCAGCATGTATATTATATTACTGGCTGCGCCCTGCGGTTAACTCGGCGTGATGATAGATGATGTTGATGGTGACGATAAAAAAGTATCTTATATGTTATACCAGAACTTCATCTACCTAGGTACCAAATTTCATTAAAATACATTTAGTAGTTTTTGCGTGAGAAAGTAATAAACATAAATACATACAATTTCGCGTTTATAATATTAGTACGAGTATGATAATATAAGATAGACTGTCATCAATCTATTCATTAGTCATCATCCAAGGCCTTTTGAAAATTTCCAGAGTTCATTGATTAAATTGATTTCAGTACATTCGACATGCAACTTCGGTAACAATAATGGCGTTGATTTAAATACTCTGTTGCATTTATGAAGAAGGTATAAGTACATCATTACATAAGGCGTTTGATATAAAACCAATTTCAAATCGCCAACTGAGTGATCATGAAGTTCTGAGCCACAGTGTTGAAATAACATTAAAATATATAACAAAATAATACTTCTTATATAATACTAATGATCCTGTAAGAGTTATAATACGCGGGGCATAGCTGGTTAAAAATAATAGGAAACCGCGCTTTGTTGGCGAGAAACAAACTTTTCATTATTAATGTCAATCATAATCTTCTGACTTAATGCAAAGCGTTAAACATGATATTTTCAATAATACATTTTGACATTTAGTACGAGTCAAGAACAATTTTGTAGAGCAAATCATAACCTAGATACGCTTAAATCGAGTTAATATTTTTCTGAGTAGGATATTCTTGTTCGTTACTATTCGTTGTCACATAAATATTCCTCGGAAATGTGTTGTGGTTCCATATTTTATCGTACTGGTATTATACACGTGATAATTTATACGTAGTCCTACTATATATAATATTATAAACGCGAAAGTTTGTGAGTATGGATGTATGGATGTGTGGATCTTTGTTACTCTTTCACGCTCAAACGGCGGGGGCAATTTTAATGAAATTTGGTATGGAGGTAGATGAGGCGCTGGATTAACACATAGGATACTTTTCATCATCATCCATCACCACAAGGATGAAATAGCGTATTATGCTTGGGTACAGCATAGGCAAAATAATAAGATCTCCGCCTACTTCAAGATCGTAATGATGACAGTTCTGTCAAAGTTTGTGTCAGTTTCTGATAGCTTATAGTCAAAAGCCAAGGCAATTGGACAGCTCGATATACTAGACTTTCTCGGCGACCGTCAAGGGTGATGAAATGTAATGACAGTTTTTTTTAGGTGATTAATTTTATATTTGTATGTACCTTACGTAAGTCCTCCTATTTGATTCCTATCTATATTTAAATTTACTCATATATTACAGCAATTGTGTTCGACATGATGCACATATTTTATGGAATATACATTTGGAAGTATAAAGATAGATATGCCCTTGGAGAAGATAATAAGCTACGCGAAGTACTAACCCTGCGCAGACGTAGTCGCGGGCATCAGCTAGTATTATATAATATATATTTAGAATTATATTATAGAGTATGTTTTTGTTCTGCTGTTTTTCACACCGCGACGGTTGAACGGAATTGCATTCGATATCGAATGGAGCTCATTCGAAGGGTTACACTTAGGCTATACCAGCTGTTTCTATAATGTATGACTAGACATGATACTGATTATTTTCCTAAAGATTAGATCTAACTAATTTTCAGTCAATTTTGTCACATCCAGTCATCAACTTACTAACATGTTTGCTTACTGGAGTTGTCAAAACTGACATAGAGCCGCCATTTTTCAAGATTTGAAAGCAGGTGAGATAATAGCCCTGCTGAACACGCCTATAGTTGCTTAGCGACAGCCGTGCGATTCTCTAAGAGCAAACATCGTTGCATCTTTGACAACATCCGTGAAAAAAAATGAAGAGATGACAAAAACCGTTGGAAAAGCAACCTTATATATAAGGGCGAAGTATTTGACATCGGTGAGCTCAGCGAGGACCTCGTCGACGAATCATTACAGAATCGCACGGCAGGTTGTCAATCTTGAGAGTGGTAGCGATACTTATAGCTAGGTGGACACCAGAAAGTGCTGCAGGAAATGGTACCTAAGGGATCGATTCAACATCCGCCGCAATGCCGGCCGACTCTCGTCACCCGTCGGCTATCATCGCTTCTCATATTCAATCAGATTATTCATGTATAGATCAGTCTAGTGCTCTTTCACGCTAAAAGACCTAAGCCGATTGGGTGATATTTTTACACAAGAAGATGATGTCGTACCTATATTAAAACATAAGATTGAGAATTTTTATTCCGGAAAAACGTTCCTGTGTGACTGTATTTTCCGCGTAGGCCGAGCTATTTTGTCGTAATTTCATCACAATGCAACGGGATCTGGGATTCAGGAAGTAATGATGATAATAAGCCCGCGGCTATAGGGACTCTACTCGAACTCGAATATAATTATTACGGTTAAGAGAGTCGAGATGGAACAAGCCATGGGCTGTGAAACAAGTTTCGACATCGTGAGATCAAAAAAGACGAGTGCATCAATCATTAGAGCACTTTCTAAAGTCTTTGTTGGTATTGTTGTTGGGAGATTTTGTGGCAATGCGTGATGTGCTGTGGCTGCGAGTGCGGTGTGTTACAAATAGTTACGTATCTGTAATAAAGTGTGTGATTGTACTACATATTTTTTATGGTATCTGCAGAGATTAGTTTAGCGTAATTCTTTAGTTAGTCCCTAGTCTAAGTCACTTATTATACGACAGAATGTTTTGAACGACAGAATGTTTTGAGGGAAGGTCAAGATAAAAGAAAAACATTTTAGTTAGTTTTTTTAATTTTCTACCTACTTCCAAAAAGGAGGAGGTACTCAACTCGACTGTTTTTTTTCTTTGTTACCTCATAACTTTCTATAGGGTGAACAGATTCTCAAAATTCTTTTTTGTTTGAAAGTTGGTGCTTACCGTGTGGTCCCATTTAAAGTTCATCAAATTCGGTCCAGTAGTTTTACACTCCAATAGCTGAATAAAATGGAAGTCGGTATAAAAAATTTCAAATTGTACTTGTATTAATTAAGATTTAGTGTTATTACAATTTCTCTACAAATGATTACCTAGCTAAATTAAATTAAGTCCTGTTTAGATGTTTACTTGGTCTGTATAATAAAACTGTTGGACTGTACCAAGATGTTTTTTTTTTGGAATTGACTAAACGAATATGTAGAATATATTTGCTTTGTTAGTTCACTATAAAATCAAGTATGTACCTAAACGAAAACAAGTAACTTGATTCTTGTAATCACATGTGCGCCATAACGGGAAGATTCAACAAAGGTCGTGAAAGTTTTGTTGAACGTTACTATAATGTCGCGAACTGGGAATCTTCCCACGGTATGAATATTAGTTGCAGCAGTGCGAATAAGAAGTACCTATACAATGTGTGACTTTACTGGTTGTTGACTATTGTTGTAAAAGCTACATATACTTGTATATTATTTATACATTCTATTTATATACTTGTCGGAACGAGTGGTCGAGCACCCTCAGACATGGTGGTTGCTTGTCGTATGGCGTGGGTGTATAGGGTGAGGAGAACTAAATACCGCACGTACAATGCAATCAGCTTTTTAATAATGATAATCAGGTTACAGTACGTAAGTAGAATTACAGTAGCTAGTTACTTTGAAACAGGCAGTGGACAAAGTATTCCACTGGGTGACGGTCGCTGTCGCGTCCAAGTGCAAAGTGAGTCTTTCGGAGCGAAGCCGCGCCATTTATACTCTGCCCGCGCGCTCCCACTAGCGCCTACGTCGGACCGGATCCGAAAACTCGTTCTGAATGCTGATTGGCTGCCTGAAGTAACACGCCACCCGGCCAACGACCAATCAGCGAACAGCGCACGTCACCCAGTGTTACACAAGAGTTGGCGCCATTTGCAACTCTAGTCCACTAAAATGAAACTAGATGGCGCTTAAACTAAATAATCATAATAATTAAAACTATGCGCCGTCACGGCCAGACTGACACTCGCACGTCCTCGGGCGAACTTCTTGTTTTTCTGTAACAAAAGGATAAATACAGTATATGCTACCGCTCGTTCATTCTGACATAATTAAGACACATTTTCAAGTAACTTAGGGTGGTATATCGATTACTTTCTTAAATCAATGATGATGCTCTCAATCTCGGACAAGACACGCAACTACATCACACAAACTACTGACGCTACCAGAGCAGTGCAGCCGGATAACAGTGCCCCTTCGATGACCACCGCAGGAATCCATTCGACCCGGACAACTGGCATCCCTTTGACTCACTCCCTGGACTCACGTCAACCCATAGCCCAGACAACAGCGCCCCTTCGACGACTGCATCGCAGCAATCCGTTCGACCAAGGCAACAGTATCCCTTCGACTATCCCTCTCTCCACGTGTCAAACCACCGTGTCCTCTATCCAGAATTGAGCACATCATATAGCCCAAGCAACTTCATTCATGACTCAATATTAACTACGGAGAACAGAATAAGATGTATGTTAAGGAATTTAATTTCTTACCTACAAGTTAGGTCTAAGATATGTCCGAAGAGGCGGTCAAAGTGTCACTATGAGCCGACAAAGTGTCGCTGCAAACTGACATGGTGTCACTAGAGGCTGATAAGGTATCGCTCTCAACATCATCGTTAATCGTGACCGCCGTCACAGGCTCATCCTCATCATCATCACAATTTGTCAAAACTTCTGAAATTTCAGCTAAACCGGCATATCCTCTCGGTACTACGCGCAAATTTTCATGAGAGTACTTATAAAGACGGTTAGAGCCAACAATGCTTTTTAATTCGTAACGATCATTTTCTAAAACGCGGGTAACAACAAAAGGACCCCTAAATTTTCGGTTTAATTTGGTCTGGTTACGCTTGCTACATTTGATAAAAATGAAATCACCTACATGAAATGGATTTACTTTTGCTTTTAGCCTATTAAAACGCAGTGCATCTAAATTTGCAGCCTTCTGAATATTTTTTGAAGCAACATTTCGAATGGCTTCAAGATTTAAACGTGTGTCAGAATCTACTCGCGGTGACACCCTTGCTTCGCCAAGGGACAGAGCTGTTATACCCATCATAAGTTCTGTCGGAGAGTATCCGGTTATACGAGATCGCGTGCTATTTAAAGCGAGTTGAACGCTTCCTAATTCATCCCGCCAAACTTTGTGAGGATCATTTTCCACTATAGTAAGT
Organism: Selenia dentaria; assembly: GCA_917880725.1. Classification (NCBI taxonomy): domain Eukaryota; kingdom Metazoa; phylum Arthropoda; class Insecta; order Lepidoptera; family Geometridae; genus Selenia; species Selenia dentaria. Next base: position 14,302,751 of record OU862893.1, on the reverse strand, counting down.
AGAGTTTTGAGGGTACGCATAACACGATCAACTTGCCCGTTAGCCCTACTTGACCCAGTTGCAATGAAATGAAGCTCAATCCCGTGGTCGTTACAAAATTGCTTAAAGTCATGACTAGCATAACTTCTACCCTGATCTGCTATGACACGTCTTGGGGCACCAAAAAGAGTGACAGCCTTTCTCAAAGCATTTACTGCACTACAAGCGTCAAGGGAGGTCGTATGCTCGAGTAGCACATATTTGGTAAATCCATCTATGATTACTGATGCATATTCTTTTCTGTCACTTTTGCCGGTAAGTTTCCCCTGTATTCACGCGACAGACAGGTATTCCATCGATAAAGGAGTCTTTGTACTTCGAAAGGATTCGAAGTAACTCGATTTTATGATGCCCCTCTAGGTCAGTATCAACGTCAAGGCAGTCAAGGTCGTCGCATGCGTTACAATTTTTTGTTATATTGAAATTAATTTTGTTATCACTAATTTGTACACTCACTCCTTGTTGGAGAATATCCCTACCTAGAATAACTGATTCCGAAATGCTATCAGATGGGACAATGTGGAACAAAACTGTGAGTTCAATACCCTCGATTTTGATATCGCTGAGAATTTGAGAATCGCATAAAATGTTTCCTTGACCTACCCCCGAAAGAAATATTTTCTCATTGCACGCAGTACCGGAAAACTTAGCGATCAAATCTGATTTGATCAAAGAGCATGCAGAACCACTATCGAATAAGAATTGGACGAGCTCACCCGATGATGTCGCCAGCATACTCCTCGCAGTTTGATGGTTGCAGACATGGACCTCTTTGACCACCTTCTCCGGACAGGCTGGAGAAATGTGTCCTGGCTTGCCGCACACGAAGCAGGATCTCTTCTCAGCGCCTTCCTTAGATGTTGATGGAGGATTCTGATCCACACGAGGTTTCTTGCAATCCACTTGTTTGTGTCCTAAAGCACCGCAGCGGTTACAGGTGCCCTTGAATCTGGTGTCGTTACTATTTTAATTACTCTTGAATCGCTTCGGTTCAAACTCATGGTCACTGCCGTCGTATCTTCTTTTGTTCGAAATCCCGTTAAGTTTCCGAAACAGCTGAGCTCTTGTGATTATGTCTAGTCCGTTCAATTCTTTTTTTATAAAATTGTCTGTGAAGCAAAGGACAGACATAATAAATCCGGTCATAATGTTTTCAGGCATTTTCACGCGGGGAATACGTTCCACTATGCTCCATAGTCGTGTTGCAGCCTGGCATGCTGTCTCCTTCCCAGTGATGCGAAATCTCAGTATGTCATCAAAGTAATCTTGAGGCAGCATAGGTCTTGCAAATTTGGTCATTAGCAGTTCCTTCACACGTGGCCAAGTAATTTCTACCAGGCTAAGTGTGGTCAGAGCGGTGGCTGCACGCCCTTTCAATGACTGCGTTAAGGCAAGAAGTAAGTCGATGCCTTCTAACTTTTTGCTTGTAACAATTATCTCGGTAAGCTTGCACCAACCCTCAATGTCAGCATCCTCGTCGTCAGGATCGAACTTGATAAACTTTGTAGAGCTTTTGTTTGCCGTCGCCGGAGCTTGTGTAGCAGCCAGTAATTGAGTCAGCAGTGCTTCCATTCCGGCGAGAATATTAGTTGCAGCTGCTTCATGTCGCTGGTCCTCTTGCGACTCCTCATGGTGTAGCCCTTCGGATCCCACTTCTGATGTCGGAACGAGTGGTCGAGCACCCTCAGACATGGTGGTTGCTTGTCGTATGGCGTGGGTATATAGGGTGAGGAGAACTAAATACCGCACGTACAATGCAATCAGCTTTTTAATAATGATAATCAGGTTACAGTACGTAAGTAGAATTACAGTAGCTAGTTACTTTGAAACAGGCAGTGGACAAAGTATTCCACTGGGTGACGGTCGCTGTCGCGTCCAAGTGCAAAGTGAGTCTTTCGGAGCGAAGCCGCGCCATTTATACTCTGCCCGCGCGCTCCCACTAGCGCCTACGTCGGACCGGATCCGAAAACTCGTTCTGAATGCTGATTGGCTGCCTGAAGTAACACGCCACCCGGCCAACGACCAATCAGCGAACAGCGCACGTCACCCAGTGTTACACAAGAGTTGGCGCCATTTGCAACTCTAGTCCACTAAAATGAAACTAGATGGCGCTTAAACTAAATAATCATAATAATTAAAACTATGCGCCGTCATACTTATATCCCAAAGAAAGTCATATTATTAAAGACCTATTGACTATTATCAACAACAATCAGCAGGGCTATTTGGTATCTCAGTTAGAATCAAAACTTGATTGAAGTCTTCAAAAATGGCGGTTCTATGTCAGTTTTGATAATTCACTATGGAAAATTTTTTCGCAAGTTGATGACTGGAGCTGACAGAAGTGACATAAATCCGTCATTTTTTATTAGATATGACTACAGCTATGATACAAAATAGCCCTGCCGATATGTTTCAGAAACTTAGTAAGTACCTACATCTAAAGTAAGTAAATAGTTTTATCACAATATAACGATTTTATACATTCGATTTTTTTTATTTATAGTCATGTATAAATACGTAGTAGGTACCTACTATAAAATTGATGTAAATATTATATTCTTTTATTTTAAAATAGAATTTTTCTGTGCGTACTTATACTCATTGCTAGAACCGGCATTGTTTCGGCTTCGTCCAAAACCCTTTCTCAGGATCAAACCGATTATTGTATGAAATGGTAATAGATTCGCCACCTATTAACATGGAACTAAGAACAAAACTGACGTCATGTGTGTGTGTGTGTGTGTGTGTTTATAAAAATCCTTTTGGTGAGGTAATGGTGTGTTAGTACATGTATGTATACAGTGTATATATGCCGGAACTAAGTGATTCCGATGGTACAAAAATTCGGTCGTTGCACCACAAAATACAAATTCTAGTACAGCGATAGTAGATAAGGAACAGTCAACATGCTCGCCCAAACAAAGGACGCACTTGTTTTGCTTTATTTCGCAATTTGCCTCTTTTATGGACGCTTTTCCGGTTTGCAATATTGAACTATGAATTGTGTTGTGACTGTAGAGTTGAAAGAGATGTTGCTTTAGTTGCGTTAGCCGGTAAGCTCTAGTTGTCCGGCCAATTTTGGGGTAAGAATAATTGTTGATTTTATTCACGCAGTAGTAGTAGTAGTAGTGGTTTAAGTGACAAGACGAGGAAGTAGTTTTTCTGATGATAAGCGTAACGTCTGTCCATTACAGTTGCATTCTGATCCAGATCTTCAAGAAAAAGCTTCTAATTTCTACATTGTACTGCTTTACACTTGTTACCCCCAAACATATAGTTGGTTAATCCCATTAATCCAGTAATTTCACCTTCTACAGTGCCATTCAAGCCTAATTAAACACCGTGGTGCTTATTTATTCTACATATAAAGGTTTGAGAAGCAGAAAATCTAGCACAGCGATGGTTCCTACGAAGATGGACGCTTGCTTAAGATAACCTACCTAATGTCACCTAACTGTAAAGTCTTGTAGGAGTAGGGGTTCGTTGAACGGTACCCATAGCCCGGAGCCGTGATCTGATGGAATCGGTTTAATTGTCTTGATCTCAAATATTTTAAAGAATTTAAATAATATTGAGTATTTTTTTTGCCAAATAATCGTCAAACTTTTTTACCTCATTTCTAGGCACCACGACGTTAGCTTCATCTGTTTAAATTCTTTGTGGCGTAACCCTTGAAGGAAGCGGCGACTTTGATAGCATAGTGTGAATGTGACGCGACTTGAAATGCTTTTGTTTCTTGGGTGGTCTGGACGAATACAATTTATTATATAAACAACCAGAAGGAGAGTGACACGCGTCAAGCTCCTTCACATTATACAGAAAATCAACGGATTCCGACACCTGACTCCATCCGTGTCTGAATTTAACCTGCACCCTCTAAGTTTGCGAGACCACACGCCAACTGAACTACAACTCAGAAACAGTTCTAAGCGAAGTTTTCTGACTAATTTTTGATGAAGTTTGATTTTGCCTTCGCGCGTGTTAATGGTTTTAAATGCTTTTGACTAAATTATATCATGTCATTAGTATAATCATTTTTAACAGGGTGTAGGACTCTTCAACAAGAGTCCGTCTTGGTCGATATCACCAGGAAACAAGACGTTTTACCTAGTGTGCTAAGTAAAATATCTACAAATATAAAAATAGGCGTGCGTTAGTTTCAAGGATGCCTTTGCAAGTCACTGGGTTAATAGGGCCCAAACGATGTTTTATTCCCTATGACCCCTGGGTGTTTACCTGTAAAGATCGCAGTGCGCAGTGCTGAGCACAATTGTAAAACTATAGCTTTGGATGGCACTGCAACAATTATAGGTACGCCTGGTGCTTTGCAACACCCGAAAAAATATTGCCTGTTTCGACCCATACCTTTCGGCACCTACGTAACTGTGCGTTTTTGTAACTAGAGAAAAATTACATTTCTGTATTTGTAATTTAAAAAAACACAATAACCAGTTACATAAAAGAAAAAAATTGACATTTGGTCTAACTCGTTAAATAACAGTTACGTCTTGTTACTTTGAAACGTATTACGTTTTTTTGTGAATTTGGTACAACTTACTCATACCTCGATGGCCAAATAAGTGCAGTAGCAAATGATGATGTTGATGTAAAAAGGTCCACAAACGACGACTGTTACGGGAAAATCACGCCTAATTATCTATTTAGGAGGGCATAGTTAGTTATTCAAAAAGGAAGGTCCCTCCCTCTTCCAGCTTTCCTCTCCCCTCTTGTGTTACTCAACACAACACGGCTCATTAGAACCGGGCCGTGGGAAACGGCTGCTAGTGGAGAACTAGAGATGTCTGAAAACGTGACAATATGTTTCTATCGATAACACTTCAACAAGAGTTATTTCTAGTCACCGATTAAAATATTCTTTATAAGATAAGCCAGACATGTATTCACATGTCATTCATTCTTCATAAAATCTCACGAGAGCTGTGAAATTTTGAATGTTCTAGAAAATTACATTACAAAGCCATTAAGTAAATAAATTGTATGTAACAGGTTTGGCTCCGGGTTTATTGCCGGTTCTTCTCGGTAGTGGCCCTATTCATTTTGGAATGCAGCAGTAGAGTCTAAGTAAATAAATTAATAATTGACGTTAAGTTCAGTTTTCAGATCTCAATTGAATAAATGATTAGGATTATTTTTGCTATTCCACACATTTGAATACAATTAATAGCGATGTTTTTTATTTTTTTTATTATTAATGAGGTAAACGTATAAAATATAAAGGTCAATTATATTTCAATGTTCTACTACTTAGTAGATAGTAAAATTCAAAAATAATCGAAGTAGAGTGAAGCTCGGAAAATGTATATAATTTTAGGTCGTTTCAAGATTTTCTGTGTACCACTTTGATTTATAAGACTTAGTATTGTTAATAAACATTTTAAAGAGTCTTTATTTATTTAACACAAAAATTCTGAAAGTGAAGATTTAATAATTGATAACCTTATTTATAGGAACACTATAATTTTCGTGATTATATAAATACTAAATATTAGAAAGCTAAAACGTAAAATAAGCAAGTAGAAAACTATTCAAATAATATTTCTCAAGAGCTTCGACAAAATTAATTTACATTATTTTCGTTGTTAAAAAGAATAAGAACAGAAACTAAATAGAATCGCCTTGCTTCATTCTATTTTAAATTACGCTAATCAACATGATTTACTTTTGGAATCTGTTTTGAGTAATAAAGATTTATGAATAGAAATTTTAAATAAACTGAAATTCACTTGTATAAATCTTGATTTAACTTGTACACGAACGTAAAAAACGTTTATTTTTACGGAGAAACAAAAATATTTGTACCGAACGTTGACAGACAAAACACAGAAGTCTTTGGTTGGTGGACTGTGCCTACTGTTTGACTGTACCTAGTTTACATTTAGTATAGTTTAAGTTCGTTTACATAATTGGTAATAGGAAGCTGTATAATCTATATATAAAATCACCCCATTTCTCCTGATCACGCTATAACTTGAGAACGGATGGAACAAACTCGATAATTCTTTTTTGTTGAGTTTACTATTGTCACGAGAAGGTTCTTATGCAAAAAGATGGGAAGTTATGGCGAGGCCAAGGGTCGAGCCTACTACGCGAACGAAGTCGCGGGAAGTCACTAGTATTATATAAAATGAATTAAGCTTTATAAGCATAGAGTGTCAAACGAACTTCATCTTGTACAGATGTCCAATGGATACGCCTCTATGGCTGTGGATCTAGCAAGAACGTAATTTGCGTAAGTGTAACGTTAGCGTATCGGTACCGTATACAGTACACACTATAGTCTACATAGTACAACTGTGGCACATATAACTCAAATTTTCGTTCTAGGTCCCACTGTACTGTGGTTTACCCGGGTAAACCACAGTACAAATCGTATATTTCATTGAACATCTCCATAGATACAATGAAAACATAGCACAATTTAGTCTACGTTATATTATTTTTAATTGTACTCAGTACAAATAAGTTTCGTTTGATTCTGTCCAACCAAAACTGTACAAATATCGACAAATATTGCAAGTTTATAATAGAGTTTGGCCGAAAAAGACAAAAATGTTTATACCAGGCATTATAGAAAAAAATTTGAAAAAAAAAAATGGTTGTCTGTAAATTTGGCTAACAGTCGATAATTTTACGCGACATAAGACGAAATATGTGTCATAAGACAAGCCGGACGCTTAGGCCGATCGTGCTTCTCTATCGCTTGTTCCGCGCTCTCGCTTCCACGGTCGGCTCGGGCGGAACGTGACAATGAGTCTTTGACTATACTTTTTGTGCGTGCAGCCGGCGTTCATCGTTTTAAAAGACGTCAAACAAACGTAAAAAAAAGACGAGTGGCACTCGGAGACTGCCGCGGTAAAGCTATTGCATAGCTGTTTTTATCAACTTTGCAATTATAATTATTTAACCAATGCCATCTAGGGGCGAGTTGCTGAACTAAAGAGACAAGCGTGATATTTCAAAAAGTCATTAAAAGTTCTGCTATTCATCGATAGATGGAGTCGGAGTGGGGGGTGCTAGGCTATTTTCGTAACGGAATTTCTGGATTCGGTCTTCACGCTCAAGGCCCGCGCGTGGAGTCTCCACGCAAAAACAAACAAAAAAGACAGAATTGAACATAGAGTGTCGATAAACATCAAGCACTATCTTGATTGCAGCGCAAGGTTTACAAACAGCGTGAGCGCCCGCGTGTGACTGAATGCATACGAACTTTCTGTGGATGTGACTCGCGGCACTAGCACTCAACATTGTAGTAAGTACTCTTGTATTCCTTTTGGCTTATGTAAGCCTGGTAGTTATTATCTACATCCACACCATTATCATAAAGATACAATTTTTTTTTATATAATCTCATTCGGTAATATTCTAATTATGAAATGAAATACAGACTTTTATTGGCATATTTTATTTACATACTTCTTTAAGAAAATTTAAACATATAATTATTTTTTTTAATTTTTAAAGTTCAATGTGTCCCGACCAAAGAGGTTTCAATTCAATTTAAGTACACATTATCTTTGGAGAGCGAACTGCACGCGCAACGCGCTGATTCCGAGCCAATAGACCAATAACAGACTTTTTCCACTGATATTGGCAAAATTGTGGTTACGCCGCACAAGCCATAGAAACAAGAGGAAGAATAAGACTTTTTCCATTTTGGCGCTATTTCGTACATACGAATTTGAGTAATATTTTGTTGGATAAAACTTTAGTAGCAAAAATGTCATGAGATTAAATAAAGTAGTGTATGCAACTGCATATAATTAGGTATTAAAATACTCGTGTAATCTTATTTTGAAACTCGCCTGCCTGCGGCTCGTTTCAAAAAACTACACTCATGTTTAATACCCTCTATAATATGACAGTTGCATGAACTACTATTACAAAATTATTGTAGTTTAAATATATTATATATATCGGCGCAACTACAACAGTTCGTCGAGAATAATTAAGTTTAATCATTTGATTGCCCTAAAAATAGTTTATAAATCATCAGTTGATTATTTTTGAGTTGATTACGATGTAAAATTAATGTTATGATTGTAATTTCAATACTTTACCAACAAACTTGTAAACTCGTGCACGTGCGCCGAGTCCTATAAATACGGCCGCACGGTAGGCGCTCGTCTCAGTCGCTCTCGAGTCGCCGTACAGTACGGACCTCTTTGTGACGTTGTTACGCTGCTCGTTGAATATACGAAGCTTATAAAAGTACTTGTGAAGTTTTACTTCGAGGACCCAAAAATGAGTGATCATCATGAAAACAACAATTGTGACGTCAGCAATGCTGACGTCACACTTTTTAAAAACACTCTGGAGGTTCTTTCTCCGTCATCAGAAGTGGGATCAGAACAAGCTCTGGTCCCAACCACATCCTCATCGACTTCGGTTCAACCTGTCACGACTGGAACAGCGCAGGGCAGTACCAGGCTGATAGGCCCTGCCTCATTGAACACTTCAGGAGTACCAGCAAACAACTTCAATACCATGCAGCCCATCACAACGGGAATTACCACAGACATGACGTCCACACCAATCGCTGCGGGAGATGATCTCGATACACTGCAAAACAACGCTGCAATCGCCCCTGATTCAGTGTCATCCACATCTCAAGCTGGCCAGTCAGTCCGGATAACTCACAACGACGAACACGCATCAACGGATTAAAACCGGCGAGTATAAAATTCATTATGTTTCACGATATTTTCAACTAGAATCTACAAGAATAAAATGTCTGGAGAGTGATACCTCTGAGCTAAACCATGTGTTACCCTTGAGCTAACCACGGATCCTTGATGCATCCACAAGTGAACCCTGAGATACCGTGGGGACGCCTTGTGGAACTATGGGTAGACACGTATACACCACAGATTCTAAATTAATAAGGCAGTGCACTTAAGATGTCTTAGTGTACTGTAGTAATCTACAAAAATGTCTGGAGAGTGATACCTCTGAGCTAACCATGTGTTACCCTTGAGCTAACCACGGATCCTTGATGCATCCACAAGTGAACCATGAGATACCGTGGGGACGCCTTGTGGAACTATGGGTAGACACGTATACACCACAGATTCTAAATTAATAAGGCAGTGCACTTAAGATGTCTTAGTGTACTGTTGTAATCTACAAAAATAAAATGTCGCCACGAGTATCCACAAGTACCCACGAGTACCCACGAGTACCCACGAGTACCCACGAGTACCCACGAGTACCCACGAGTACCCACGAGTATCCACGAGTATCCACGAGTATCCACGAGTACCCACGAGTATCCACGAGTACCCACGAGTATCCACGAGTATCCACGAGTATCCACGAGTACCCACAACTATCCTAAAAACACTTCTAAATATTTTTACAACACTCATTAACACTAAGCAACACAAGTTGCTTACAGATACCAAACTCAGAAGAAAACCATTTCGTTGTTTCAGATACACAATCAGGCTGGTGCAGAGCACGCACCGCCTGTCAGAATGGCCGTATCGGCGCAACTACAACAGTTCGTCGAGAATAATTAAGTTTAATCATTTGATTGCCCTAAAAATAGTTTATAAATCATCAGTTGATTATTTTTGAGTTGATTACGATGTAAAATTAATGTTATGATTGTAATTTCAATACTTTACCAACAAACTTGTAAACTCGTGCACGTGCGCCGAGTCCTATAAATACGGCCGCACGGTAGGCGCTCGTCTCAGTCGCTCTCGAGTCGCCGTACAGTACGGACCTCTTTGTGACGTTGTTACGCTGCTCGTTGAATATACGAAGCTTATAAAAGTACTTGTGAAGTTTTACTTCGAGGACCCAAAAATGAGTGATCATCATGAAAACAACAATTGTGACGTCAGCAATGCTGACGTCACACTTTTTAAAAACACTCTGGAGGTTCTTTCTCCGTCATATATAATATTGTACCCATATGAATTAGTTCTGGATATAAACCCGTAGAATAATGTTATATGATAAATCATTTATATCATACGGCATTGAATAAAACTAATATCCTAGAGATCGTGGCCTGCCCCCACTATTTACGGAACTATCATAAATCATGAGCGTTTTGTAATAAGCTTAGAATAATCATACTTACTATGTACTCCCACCGACACTAAACGGTTCAACATTACTTCAATACTATTTACGTGTTCCTTTTTTAGCCAAATCGATCCTAATGGTGCGTTCCAGAATCAATACCTTTATATGTAGTATGCCCAACCCGAATAGAACACTAACGCAGTTGCAAAATACGCGAATTGAGTGCACTATTTGGTGATACGTCATCAAAACATCTATCGCACGGAAAAAAAAGATTACTTAATTCAAGTATTTTTTTTATTGGTCAAGAAAAATCGAGTCTCCCTATATGCGTATAAATTATTTTCTTGCCTTTAGTAAATAAGATTCTTCTTAAGAGATTGTAGTTGAATCTAAAAGAAAAAGAAAAGCATTCTTCTACGACCAGATTTTCTAATAAATCTGTTTAAAAGGTATTGTATATAGTATTGTATATAGGTTTCCTGACATAATGAAGCACAGTAAAGTGGTTCCTTTATTCAAATCTGGTAGTACTACTGATCCAACAAATTTTCGGCCTATTTCTGTACTACCTACGCTAAGTAAGATTTTCGAAAAAATTATATTACATCAATTAAAAACTCATTTTAGTGCAAACAAAATTTTCCATAAGAATCAATTTGGGTTCACAAGGAATCTCTACTATAGACGCAGGTATAGAACTTATAAAAGATGTGTTTGATGCCTGGGAGAACTCTCAAGATGCCTTAGGTGTTTTTTGTGACTTATCTAAGGCATTTGACTGCGTCCGACATGATATACTTGTCAGGAAATTACAACACTACGGTATTAAGAACATGGCTCTCAACCTTTTGACTTCATATTTAAATGATAGAATTCAAAGGGTTGACATAAATGGTAAAAAATCGCCCGGCTCTATAATCTCAATGGGCGTTCCACAAGGTTCAATACTAGGGCCGTTCTTGTTTTTAATCTATATTAATGACTTACCTTATTATGTAGAGAAGAATCACGAGATTGTATTGTTTGCAGATGACAATTCACTGTTATTTAAAATTAAAAGGCAGTTATTAAACTATGACGATGTTAACAATGCATTAGCTAAAGTTGTGAATTGGTTCAATACAAATAATCTTCTCCTCAATGAGAAGAAAACTAATTGTATAAAGTTCTCGACACCAAATGTGAGACAAGTAGAATCCAATATACAATTGAATGGAACAGGTTTGGACCTTGTGGAGTCAACGGTCTTTTTAGGAATTACTATAGACACTAAATTGCAATGGGGTCCCCACATAAAAAAATTGTCTAGTATACTCAGTTCAGCGGCTTATGCTGTTAAAAAAATTAGACTATTAACTGATGTAGACACAGCTAGAATAGTTTATTTTATTTATTTCCATAGCGTTATGACTTATGGCATACTGCTCTGGGGATGTTCTGCAGATATTAATTCCATTTTTATACTGCAAAAAAGGGCTATACGAGCGATCTACAGTTTAGCTCCCAGAGTTTCCCTTAGACAGAAGTTTAAAGACATAAACATTCTAACTGTTGTCTCTCAGTTTATCTATGAAAATCTAATGTATGTAAAGAAAAACATTAGCAGTTTTGATAAAAGGAGTGATGCTCATTCCATCAACACGCGAAATAAGCACAAGCTATCCGTACATGTAACGCGTCTCCACAGAATAAGTCATTCTTTTATGGGACAATGTATACGATTCTATAATAAAGTTCCCAATGTTATCCGAGATTTGCCTATTAATAAGTTTAAAATTACTATTAAAACTAAACTCTGTCAAAAAGGTTATTACAAAATTTCGAATTACTTGGAGGATAAAACAGCTTGGGACTGATCACTCCAGGATCTATCTACTCGTGTACTAAGATGTCAAAGTGTAGCGTGTCTTGCCCTACTGATACCATTATTATGTCCTCTTTTATAAGGCAACACACTGGAGCTAATATTTGTAGTAACTAAGTAAAAACATTGTAAAAACATCTATATAAAAAGAATGGCCCCGAGTTTCTTGCCGCTTCTTCTCGGTAGGCTCTATATATTTTGGAACGCGGCGGTAGTCTTTAAAGTACATTATAATGAAAAATTGACGTTCATAAGTGCGTCTTTGATGCCTAAATTGAATAAATGATTTTGACTTTGACTTTGTTCTTTATTCGATTTTCTGTTAACTGTGCGTCATGATCTTACTCGTAGCAATACACGTTTACCCTACCTGGAAACATTGCGAAAATCTGGATCATCATACCCACAACTCCAATTTAAAGTTACCAACTTTATATCCTTAATATGTAACCTGGTATAACCTACCAGGGCCGTAAAAGATCGCGAAAGTGATATTACAGCAATGTATAAACTTCACAACTTCGTTATACGCTGAAGGACATCGCTCTTATAGCTGTTACTTGACTTGATTCACTTGTTGTCTTTAAATAAAGCAGATAAGGGAACCAGTTTTTGGAAAGTAATATGAGAGTATTCTGAACAGACGTTTGCGTTTTACAATTCAGATACCAGTTAATAAGTAACAGTTAATTATTTAGAATATTTAACATGATTTTCAACCTGGAAAATTCTATGAAATAACTCATGCTGAATATTTGGTTCTAAACAAAATACGGAAGTGTAACAGATTGAATATTAATAAATTAATTAATAAATAAATATATTTGAATGTTACATATCTGAATATAAATTGTGTTTTTCGTGCTGGGCTTTGTGTTAAAGTTTCATCAAAATCGTATAAATAATTGGATTGTGAAAAAATTTTACCAACACACAACAAGTGCACTTTATAATATTGATACTGATCATTTTCCGCGATTAACAATTTCATATGTACTTTTCCAGGCTACAGGCTTTATATTTGTGCCAAGTTTCATCAAATCGATTCAGTACTTGCTCTTGCGTTATCCTCGAGGTGAATAGCCTACTTTTCATACCTACTGCGAAACAATAAAACTCAGGGCTTCATAAAAGAAGCGTGTGTTTAGAAGAAATAAAATAAATTATAAGTGAATATTTATTAACATTGAACACATTGTTCCAGTTATGGAGGGACAGAGTAATTTTCTTAGGAACATTTTATAAAAGTTGTGAAAATAACATCAAACACCGTCTTTTGTTTCAAATTCATTACAATCGCGCCTTTTTTCTTTTGTTTTTCTGTGTGCGGTCTGAAGTGTCAGTTCGATTTTCGAGTAAACTCTCTTTACAATGCCCGTATCTACTCCGTACTAAGAGTCTTCCTACTAACTTTAACGTTCCTAATCTTAATCATTTTAATCCCTTGGGAGTTTCATACAAAATTACCTTTCTGAGGATCTAATGCCTTGCTTTACGTCGAGATTGCGTGATATGTAATTGGATATTGTCGAGCAGGTGGTATTAAACAAACTAACTCACCCACAAACCTTCAAGTTTATAATATTACTATAACAAAAACTTTAGCAAATAATATTATTTTAAGTTAATGTAATAAAATATAATATCTATAAACTTTGACCGTTTACACAACTTCGCTACTTTCCTAAGTAAACGAAAATATTGATGGCCCTAATCGACAAAGGCTCGATTCAACAAAGTCCGAAATTGAAATTGAGTTAAACAAAGGATTACCTTGAACTCGACTTTGATTAAAGTTTACAAACAAGGTTTATGTTTAAATTAAAATGAATAAGCCTTATGAAATAAATGTGCCTGAAATTTTGCGATACTGGTCGAACATCGCCCTAGTTGTAATTTTAAGGTCATTTGTGAATAATTACTGCAAAAGACTAATCTCCGCACGGTAACGAATCCATTCTGGTTTGTTTAAAATGATAACAAGCACAGATTATCGTAATTCTTGTAGCAAACATATTAAAAAGGTGTAAATAAATCCAACTTTTTTCGTAACCGAGAAGTTGGTTGGAGTTAATCCAAAACACATTGAACGAAAACTTTCAATATACCTACGCATCACTTTGCCGTCCATTACCTGTAGGTAGTACCAGTTATTAAACTCAGCCAACTGAGAGCATCTGTGTATGCGTAAACAACACAAAACAATATTTTCACTGTTACGAAGGTATTATTGTATCAAATTAAATTAACCAGATAGTGCTGTGATAGACGATATTTGTGGTTTGTTAGGCAAAATAGCTACTGAATATTTTTGTATATTAATGGCATACGTATACTGGTGCGTGGCTATAGAACTGCCTATTCTTTACATTATTGTTAAGCTATTACATAGCTTCTATCGCGGGCCTTGAGCGTGGAGACCGAATCCAGAAATTTCGTAACGAAAATAACCTAACACCTCCCACTCCGACTCCATCGATCGATGAATAGCAGAACTTTTAATGACTTTTTGAAATATCACGCTTTTCTCTTTAGTTCAGCAACTCGCCTCTAGATGGCATTGGTTAAATAATTATAATTGCATAAGTTGATTTGGCATCTATCGATGAATAGCAGAACTTTTAATGACTTTTTGAAATATCACGCTTGTCTCTTTAGTTCAGCAACTCTCCTCTAGATGGCATTGGTTAAATAATTATAATTGCATAAGTTGATAGAAACAGCTATGCAATAGCTTTACCGCGGCAGTCTCCGAGTGCCACACGTCTTTTTTTTATTCTATACGTGATTAATTTTACAATTTTCTTCTTTTTATACTTAATCAAAGGGCTTTGTCGCCGATGCGATTATGCCGCCCTGGTAATTACAGCAGAATAATGTTAAACTAATAAACTAATTGATGTCTTACTTACTAACAAATAATTTTTTAGCATCTTCAGATAACGGGTCTGATAATTTTCTATTACAGCTGCCAGCTAACGATGAATTCAAGTCCTTTCTGCTGAATTCTGGACACATTCCATCCAAATTACGTAATCGATAACATCACAAGTCAAACAGTTAGGGTAAGTAGTGTTTCGCATCAAATACGAAAATCTATTGCATGGAGTCCAGATCTGAGTCATAACGCGTACGTACACTTACGCAAAACATTGCATAATAAACTATTAGTTAATAACAAACACATTACACATATGCCTATAAGTAAGTTCAAAGTAGCACCACGAGCTATGGGGATGGTTGGTACCACCAGAGTTCCAGATATTCTGCCGAGAAGCAATAGTGCGCAAGCATTACTGTTAGAGTGTGAAGGGCACTGTAGACGGAGAAATTTTCTGGGTAAACGAGTCTCAACCAAAACCGGTCCCTTTGGGAAATTTGTGGGGGAGGCATATGTTCAGCAGTGGACGTCCTACGGCTGAGATGATGATGATGTTTTGATCACGCCGAGACTTTATTACATAATGTTTTACTATCGGAAAATATACTTTTATTTTTCTTACAATGCTCATATTATACTTTTTTAACTTATGTTTATTCTATTTTGTAAATGTCTATTAACTAATAAAAAAACATCTTAAGGTTCGCTAAATAAGCTAATCCCACGCAGTCAAAATCTCGGTCAAGATATAGTGTGAAATTAAATGAATATACGCTATAAATAATGTTATCATATAATAATCCGATAAAATGCACACACAATGTAGTTATAGGTACCTACTGGGTATTTGTTATCTTCATTTCAAATCCGCTTGGCTGTCCAGTTAGAAATAAAAACGGTCAAGCGGGAGTTGTACTCGCCACCGAGCGTTCTGTACATAAAAAAGCATCAACATTATTGCTCTAACTAAATATAAAGATAAACTGGTTAAAGGACAAACTTAAGTTTGCCGTTCTATCCATAGACACAACTATTGCAACAAACGCAAATAATAAGTTTGTAATTGTAAATTCGCTATTTGTTGTTAATAAGCCACATATTTACAGTTCTCAAATAGTTTACTTTATATATTATGCTGTAAGTCATATTATTGCTTATTGCCAAATTTCATAATTGCAGGTCAACGGGAGTACTCTATAGGTTTTGATTCCCTTGTGAAATCGCTAAATTTGTGAAAATATGCGACGTAGAACGGTCATAACTTTTTAATAGATATAAATTTCAACAAAAAAAGGGTATTAACAGACAGACATACGGACAACAAAGTGATTCTATAAGGCTTGATTTTTCCTTTTGAGGCACGGAACCCTAAAATAACAACAATACGCACTCACTCACACACTCACAGACTTTTGCATGCATACCATTAGTGTGATGTGATTATGTTGATGACCTCAAGAATAAATTAACTTAAGTATATATCATTTTATAGTTGGAAGCATAAACACCATCTACCAATAACAATGGCACATGTGAATAATGAAAAAGCTTTCAAATGCTAAGTGTGGACCACTCAAAAGTGCGTACAGCGTTAAGCGTCGTTTGCCTTCCAGCTCATTCATCAAATCATTCCAGCTCAATCATAAACGTACAAGCTTTTAACTTTAAAATATGATGTGTAGGTATAGGTATAGTGAACATAGGATAGGATATAATAATATATTAGGATTAGGAATATATATATTTTTTTATTATCTTTTTTATTTATTATTTTACCCTATTAATATTTTATTTTAATATTTATGATTGCAAGTGCGTTTATATTGGTAAATTACTCTATACATATAAATAAAATTAAAGTGTCTGTGTGTAATTCAAAATTAACAGATTTTTACTAAATGCTTACGAAAGAAAAGAATGCACGGTACTTACATTATTACCGTGCATTCTTTTCTACGTAACACGAAACACGTATTATTTATTAATAATACATGTTTCTTGCATAATGGTATTTTTAATTCGTAATTTTATATTGCACTTATTCAAAATATTATTTTTGAAATACACTTACATTATAATATGTTATGTGTATGTGGTTCTATATCCCAAATAAC
Organism: Selenia dentaria; assembly: GCA_917880725.1. Taxonomy (NCBI): domain Eukaryota; kingdom Metazoa; phylum Arthropoda; class Insecta; order Lepidoptera; family Geometridae; genus Selenia; species Selenia dentaria. The sequence continues at coordinate 14,285,791 of OU862893.1, read as the reverse complement.
AAAATTCGCGATACGAGGAAAATCCTGTTTGCGGAAAGCAAATGATGGCAACTCACAACTAGCTGGCATTTATATCACAATAGCGTACAAAATACGATTCTGACATCAAATAGACAAAACCATCGTATTTTCAGGAATAAATTCACAGCTTTCCCTCTACATGACCCTCCAAAAAAATATTAACTTCCTTAATAAAAATGTCAGGTCAAAATGTCGGTATCGTGATCGAGGCGTACGATTGCTAAAAAACTTACGAAAGCATCTGGTCTGATAGCTCGGGACGTGCGGCAGCTGTCCGACATCAAGACGTTATGGAGGGTAATCCTGCTCACATGTTGTACTAAAAACGATCGGGCGTGCGATGACGTATCGATCAGGGATGTCTCGAGATATCGCCGAGTGAATACAAACGCTATTCAGAAAACTCAACTTTAATGCGAGTGTTACCTAAGTGAAAACAGATTCACGTGTCCAGAATGTTGTGTGCTTGGTTTACATTTAGCTGTGTATTTTAGGAGAACCATAATTAGGCAAACACACCGTGAGTAATCACGCCGGCGCGGCGCATACCTGTGCCGAGCCGAGTGTTAATCCTAAATACGGGGCAGCCTTGCGTTCAGTTTACACAAACTTCTCAGAAACTCAGCCGACTGACGCAATTCCGGCCATGGATCTAGCTCCGTTCAGAATTTCCATCACTTCGGGCTAATTTCCGAACGTCACTTTGTTCTGTATTCAATTTCCGATATCCGCTGTTCCACGATTCGAATTTCAAATTCTGTTTATTGTTTTCTTTTAAAATTAGGCAAGACAAAAGGGCTTAGATGCTATTACAAGCTGCCAGTGTTAAATGAATGATGTTTATTAAGAAAAAGAAGAAAAAAATAAAAAAGGTTAGTGCCTGGCGTTCTAAATTAAATTCCGCACCGGGATTAACGCGAATTACGCAATTAGGGAAAATAAATTACGATTTGGATTCAGGGGAGAAGGCGAAGGAAATACCTGTTGAGGAAACCAAATAAGGCGAATTGCGAAAATACTCCATAAATTGCCAAAAGTAGTGCATAAAGTAATCCATATACTTATATATTTAAAGACCTCAGAACCACCGAGGCAAACCTGAAGGCAAACATATCTAAAAAAATAATAATCACGAGATAGAAAATAACATATTTACTTAACGACATATAGGTACAAGTTTAGTTGCAAAAATTTACCATCCTAGTCCTAGGTTATATTTTCTTATTCAATAAGTGTTGACGTAAACGATAAACTTATTAAAACTTTAAATTGTTTCAAACAACAAAAACATTTGTAATGCATACGGATTATATCAGAAAGACAATGATTGATACGAAACAGCTGAGAAGTTTAGCTTTTCCCTCGCTTGCAACCCTGCCCCGAGGCGACGCGGAGAAGTCTTCTTTGCTGAATATTAAATTCATTTCGTCTGTTCGAAATGGCAACATTTTGGCAATGTTGTGACTGTTGTCTGACATACTAGCAATTATTATATTTTAATTTTGACATTTGCAGCCTTTTTGAATAAACAGATTTTAGGTTGCTTGACACTAAATTATTTGCATGTTTTATTGCATATTTATTTATTGTTATAGAAACTTTTGATGCCCGAGTCGAGTTACTCTGTCGGAAGGAAAACTTCCAGGAATTTATTTACACAACAAATAACATTCCCTTTATTTCTATGGCCTTCATTATCCTATCAATGTATATACTAGGTGTGCAATTGCCAGTTTTAGTAGGTATTTGTGAGTGCTGAATATTATGCCTGAACATTGCAGTATGTAGTCATTACAGTGTTATGGTTGAAGGGCACTGTAGCATGTGAAATCGCAGAATAAGAATCACCATTAGCTAAGTTTAGGGACAACAAGCGCAGTGCAGAACCACAGAGAGTTATCAAATTTAAAACACAAAATCACACTAAAGCTGTAATAAGCTGGCGTGATGAATGATGATGATGAATGTAAGCATCACATTCAACAAGCCCAATTCGTTCATCATACGATAAGCCGTATGATGAACGAATTGGGCATCCCGTCACTTACTGATATAAAAAAGCATTTGATTCCCGAGTCCAGATATTATAGTGGCTTATAGCGATTCTCGGTATTCAATCTATTTGCGGTTTACCACTATAGATAGGAATTTGACGTAAAATTTATAGACATTATTAATAATTCAATTTGCAATTAATTCAAAATATAACTATGGTAAGCAAACCCAGTAATAGATTGAATATTGGGAATCGCCATTAGTAGCCATTTTCGTTAGGCCATAAAGCCTAACGACGCTGATTCCTACTTTTTACCCTTTTTTATTTTTAAGTGATTTTGACGGTTTAACTTACGCGGTAGGTATAGTCGAGTATCTCGACCGGTTTCATGACCGTCCGGGCCACTTCTTCGTGGAGTACTTACTTGCGTGCCAGGTGTTCGCGCTAGTACTGACATTACTTTTTATTTTTTCTACCGACTTCCAAAAAAAGGAGGAGGTACTCAATTCGACTGTATGTTTTTTTTAATGTTTGGTACCTCATAACTTTGGATTGGGTAAACCGATTCTCAAAATGTTTTTTTTTTTTATTTAAAAGCTGCTTTCCATGTGGGAACGTGTGGGGCGTTTCCCATTTAAATTTCATCAAATTCGGTCCAGTACTTTTTGAGATACACTCCAATAACTGAATAGAATGGAAGTCGGTATTAAATTTTTCAAATTGTACTTGTTGTTGATTATGTTTACATACATAATGTTGCGATAAGTGAGGTTTTTGTTCAATTAGTTAGTCAATAAGTCAAGTAAATAAGTCTGTCATTATGTCACTGTCCTGTCCAAGTCACGTTCCAGTAAAGCGGTGAGCAATAAAAACTACTAACGTGATTGAAAAAAACTAAAACGTTTCACGATGTTTTACATTATGCTTACACTCGTTCACCATAATCAAACACTTTACATTTCAAAATACAATGAAACACAAGTCTAGGAAACTAAAAGCAAGGATATCCATTGTTGGGCTTTATTCCCGCCATTAGATTCGAATATTTAAATTACAGATAACCGGATAACAGAGCGCCACGTGTTTCAATGGGTTAGCAAAAATCGGGTTACTCGAGGTTTTTATTTTTTTATTAGTTTTTATTGTATGAAACTAACAAGTATTGTACCATTTTATAATTCTGATTATATGCTGGAACTTTTGAACAGTTGAACCAAGGCACTTTAGTACTTTTTTTTTAAAGGAGGGCCTTTCATAGTAGACAAATTTTGAAATTTTTAAATTCATTGTTAAATAAATAGTCTTAATTCTAGAAAGCTTGGGGCAGTTGTGTCATTATTTTTGACTGTGGTTCTAGAAATGTTATTTAGGGTTACGGTTCCAAGTTTAAATGAACAAAAATAATAAAAATTAACCACAATAACTGAAAAATGGTTACAGTTTGACCTAATTTCTAAAAATTTCCAAACTGCATGGGATAGATTTTTTCTTATTTTTCTCATGATGGTTACAATCAATGCTGTCACCCCGTTTCGGCTTGACGTTGAGTTCTGGGACATCCTGTATACCTAGACGATAAGAATACCTTTTCGCAAATTATTCCAGCTAGAGTTCCTGAACATAGACGTCAAATAAGTAGTATAATATATAAATATAAGTGCAGAATTTGGTTTCACAATAGGAGCACTGCAGCTATTATTTGTTCATACCTAAACAACTATCAAGAGTACGTCTTGTAGATTGTTCATAAAAACAAAATTTATTCACAAATATAAAACAAAATATATTTTTGCCTGCTGTAAATTAGTCTGACGAACTTTAAGGCGTCCTCGACTCAAAGCGCTGATTAACTTACTAATGATTACTTGGGTTTCAGCGTTTCAATAAAAAATAGATCATGTTTTTAAATAAAATATTTAGCTAACATTATACTGTCTCTATACATATTTCATTCTTAGGAAATATATACTAAGAAGCTGCGCCCCGCGGTTACACCCGCCTGGTGATGGATGAGGATGATGAAAACTATCCTACGTGTATCCAGCGCCTCATCCACCATACCAAATTTCATCAATATTGGTCCAGCCTTATGAGTCTGAACAAATAACAAATTTACAAACACACTCACTTACTTTCCCATTTAAAATATTAGTGTAATACCAAAACCAAATCATGTCTTAGAATAAAACTTATTATATGGAACATATAAAACATAATTTAGCATATGTAAACATCGAAACAAATAAAATAAATTATTGGAAAATCATAATTCTTAAATGTTAGAAAGTGCTAACTCACCAGCGTTGTTCTTCATAGTTTTCTTTAAATTAACGAGATAGATGACTTACCTGCAAAAAGATAAAAAAATATTTAACAACGGATTTAATAACACAACAAAGTGTGATTATCGATTAATCGTTATTATAAAATATCAGCTCATTACGTTCCCACTGCTTGGACTGTAGCGTGCGTCTCACATAATATGAAAGTATGGGACTTGGTAGATATAACATAAGGATTACAAGACGACGACTGTTGCCATAAGGGCTGGTTTTAACAGGGACGAACAGCTTCACATGCCCTCCAAAGCGTAAAAGCGCATATTTTTTTTAGTTTAATAGTTTATTTATTTACAACAGAAATACAGGTGCACAAATATACATCGAGAATCGATGACACCTGCAGAAGCGTGAAACTGTGTCGCAGATATCAACGCCCTCCTCCTGAAAGGTTACATGAGGTTTCAAAGTTCAAAAACAAAGTACAATTAATTAGCTGACAAATAGCTTTTAGCTTATATATAACAAAAGGTGAAATTAAAACATGATATATTGTGTGGTATGTGTGTGTTATTAATTGAACGTTTTACTAGCGGTTACACCACCAAATCGTGACTTCCGGAAGGTTTAATTCTTGATCTGTTCAGAACGCCAAGGCAAGCTCCGCTATGTGCGCCATTTGGAACATATTCAGCCTCATGCAGATACGAACTTTTATCGTCTGGGTTATCAGATCAGTTGGAAATAAAGGTTCTTATTTATGCTCTTTCAAGAGATTATCAGCAGTGCATGGTCTAACAAACGATGTATACCATAATCATGTGCTGATGCACACATCGGCTATGTTTAAAAAAACCACTGTTTTTTTTTACATTATTATGCCTTATTTGCGACTATAGCGGGCAGGTATAGTCGCAAGTTAGATCAACTCGGAAGTTCAAAACAGTTGACGAAGTAAAACGAAGACTGTTGAGTATTGTTAAAGCCTGTTGTAATTTTGATTGACATATTTATTTAGCAGTAATGAAATAAAAATACAAGGAAGTTCACTGATCTTTATGTCAAAGGTACGAGATAAAAAGTATCATAATCTAACTGATTCCAACAGAGGTTACCAACACTTTGTGAAACCTAAAAGCTCTGATTAACCCCCGTATTAACCAGTCACAGAATAGCGGGCTTTTAGGTAATCAAGGTAATATTGAACTGACAGATGAAATCTCTTCTTGAAGCAGTGAAACTTAAATTTATTTGTATCGTGCGAAATCCTAGCGGAGATGGAGGACACGGAAAAGTATATATAATCCTAAATTGATGTTGTAATTTTGTGTCATCACTAATACTTGTCATTTAGCACCAATTAGAAAGGTATTAACTTAGCACCGGAGTGGACGATATATCCCATCGTCATTTATACGGTTCTTTTATAATCTGTGAGATTACATAAATTTGGGTTAGGCTTTTAGAAATATCTTTACAATCAATGCCAAGTATCACAAACATTTACGAAAATAAAAGTTTCATCATTCTTGAACAATGACAAAAGATATAAAGATACAATATCATAATGTTTTGAATTAGGTGATGAGCAAAATTCAAATAACACCTAAATTCTCTCAACAGGTAAGTACCACAGTTTCTGGTATTTAAAATACAAACTTTAGAGTACAGAAAACAGTGCGTTTTTAAATATATTAGTACAATAAATACTAGTAAAGATTTTGTGTGGTGATAATCACTAAAGTATAAAACCATAGCGCTGTACGGAAAAACCTGTCTACGGGAAGAGCTCAAACTGCTTACCTACTAATGATGTAATTCAAAACATTCAGATATTTTCTTCTGTATATATCTATACACTAAACCCAAAAATATATTGAACATATATTCTCACATTATGCTCAAAGTGCTTAGTGCGTGTTTTGTTTCGGCCGTTAACGCTACAAACATAACTCTTATTAGATAGGATAAAAGCTCATTTTTACTTCTAAAATTTTATGTACAAACTAACGTTGATGGCTGCGTGAAACTTCAACTAAGCACACATAGCATGACACGTACAACGTCTATAAAGTAGGTACACATACAGCCTCTCTTTTCAAAGCAGCGAACAAATAAATGTATTCCCAGATATAAAACGATAGCAATTTAAATAGGATCACGGAAAATCTTGTTAATTATCCCCCTCTTTTCCTTTAGCTCGAATTACAACAAAAAACCGTCAAGTATTTCACGGTGAATAAAAAATATCAAAATGCCATAACTCATACTTCGACTGTTGCCAGGCAGTTAGTTGAGCAAAAAGAGGAACAGATAAAAAATAAAAAAGTGCATGCCCCCGACAGATGTCGGCGCATCGGTGCTGAAGGATCGAAACAGGTGCATTCTAGTAGGGTTGCTACGTTGCATAAAATAAAATATGATGATATATTAACCTGAGTTAAACCCTTTTTTTAATTAATCCAACGGTCAATATTTAAAAAAACTTATAAAATAGCACAATGTGTATTGTTAGGACAATTCTTTCTCTCTACCGCAAAAGTAAAACCGTAAATCGTTTCCAAACGAGACTTTTATGTGAAATAGGACGCTAATTTGTACATTTTCGTCGGTAATATTCCCATTAATGGCGGCTACAGTATTTTGTTGAGCGAAGTGCTTAATTTTTAATGTGCTTTTAATATAAAATTTGGAATGAATAATTAGTTGTTCATTCTGTCTAGATTATAAAATTTCTCCTTTAACTTTGTAAGCACCCATTGTAATAACGAAAATAAACTTATTTTCATTTGTTTTTACATCTATTAAAAATATAAATATTTAACTCTTTTTTCAGTTTTTGTGATGAATGTGAAAATGAAAGAGATGCATGTTGCAACATTAGAAGTAGATACCTATGAATGTTTAAGTAGCTGTATTGAGAACAAGTCATAAAATAAAACGTTATACTACATACGTTATACAGCTAGCCATATAAGAAACAAGAGGCTATCCTGAAAAGTCTATAGATCCGCCAATTTGGCAAACCTCGCAATTAGTGCTAATCGTTATAGTTTCCCAGCAATTTGTGCAAATGACGCGTTGCCGACGCGACTGCTCTTTGGTTAATGAGCTATGGACGTAATAATGGCGGCATTGATCGTTATCCAGACCTAAGGACCACAAATTAATATGAAACGTAACTGTTAACGATATTGATACGACTCTGTGGCGATATATGCGATGGTATCAGGATTGATGTATGCATATCGTAATCTAGTCTGCACAGCCTTAGTCCAGATAAGTATAAATAGATTTAAGACAAGTACAATTTGAAAATTTTAATACCGACTTCCGTTCTATTCAGTTGTTGGAGTGTAACTCAAAAACTACTGGACCAAATTTGATGAAATTGGGACCACACGGGAAGCACCAGCTTACAAACAAAAAACAAATTTTGAGAATCGGTTCACCCTATCGAAAGTTATGAGGTAACAAACGTAAAAATAAAAAATACTTATTAAATAAATATTAAATATCGAATTGAGTATCTCCTCCTTTTTGGAAGTCGGTAGAAATTATCAAATCTTATGCAAAATCTTACATGTATTGTATTATGTATGTATTATTTTGTAAACTATTGCGATTCGTACATTCAAGCTTTAGACAAGATCAATACAGTTTGATTAAAACTTAGAAGTAAGGTAAAATATGTTTTACATGAAATATTTATATAACATTTTTATAAAACTGTACATATAAAAATTATATCTAAAATGATACCGAGGTAGCTCAAGAAAACGCTAGTCAGACTGTGTAGAAGATGAACTTAAAATGATGGGAAAGCTAACATCATAAAGAAGGGTTGCCGAGGACAGAGTGAAAAGGTGGCAAAATCGTGGCATCTATGTTTAAAAATGTAGGTACTTCCATATCTAGCACAAACAAAGACTATCCAATTATAATCTGAGAACTTAAGCCTCTTCACAATTATCATACCTAAATTGTGGTCAGAGACCAAGAACCTAAATTATTGTAGCACCACAGGAAGTAAAAAATTAACCCGTGTTGTGACAGCCCTATTTTCACCGAGACATCGACAGCGCGGCCGCATCTTGGCCCGTGCTAATCGACCCACTAATCGGTTGCCACCGCTGCACCGACTGGCTCCTTATCTCGCGTTAACATCGCATGCGTTTTTATTTATTTGATTTTATTAAATTAATTTCAATTTATACCAGCTTGATGAAGTGAGCCGGCGGTGTAAGGTCTGCACTTGCCTAACGTCACGGTAAATTTACCGTGCTAACGACCGGGGCCAATACTCCATCTATCGAAGGTTTACCCTGCTAGAGATATATATTTGACACTATTTGTATGGACGATATGTCGAATTTCTATCCGTAGTTAGCATAACTGTGGATAGATAGATTACCGTGGTGGTACCGGTCGCTAGATCTGGCTGTTATTGAGTATTTTATGTAATGCGAAATCACATTTCTCAATTCTTAAATTACTAACAACGACGGAATATGTAAATCTAAACGCCAAATAAATTCAGTATTAAATTTATTACAAAATACGAAAACAAATTAAATATGTCGTTAAATTATATTTAATTAATCAATACGTCGTTTACCATCATCATGAAACGAAACTACCAGCATATATGTAAATGAAACAAGTTGTAAAGTAAACAACATGAATTAAATAAACAAACGCGCAATCCAACGCCACGAAACCAGAAAAGCTTTTCATAATCACACCACCAAACAAAAGAAAAAAATTAAGTCGCTAGCCAAATATATTGCAATATAAAGCAATCTCAACAAAGACATTCCACAAGTCCGGCTTACATCGCCCCTCCTCCCTTCCCACAACGCTTCGTCCGCGGCGAACAACCTCCCTCCACCAGCCGTTGTTTAATTCCATTAAACCACCCCTTTTATCTTTTTCGCTTTTATCTTTCCCCACTATTGGATTACTGAACAAAATGGCGTGCAAGAGACACACGCAATCTTTCGCCTTTGCCATTACTTCACCTCTATTTGTAATGGTCTTTTCCAGTACTTCCGGTCTTTAGGTGAGAGCTATTTGCCTATTTTTAATTTTATACCTGTAGTTCTATAGATATGAAAGAGAGGGTTAGAGAATAAGTTTTCATTATACTGTAACCGTGCTTTGAGGTATTGGTAAACAGCTATTATACCTACTTATATGCCCAAAACATACTTATTTAAACGTGTTTTCATTTTACAGCGCGTAGACCAAGTATCATCGCCGAAAAAAGTATGTTGATGCAAGAATTAAAACATAATATAACAAAGATTAAAAGAAAGCTACAATGGTGACAAATGGAATGGCCTACGTATGAAGGCCCAGTCAAAAAATCAGTGTCATACGTTAAAGCCGCCCTTCGGTAGACACAATTTCGGAATGATATTGATACGTACCAATCATTTACGGTCTATTATACGAGACAAGGTATCAAATAAAGTAATTGAAACGAATTAATCGCAATAACAGACCAGAGTCCTAAAAAACATAAGCGAAAAGTGATAAAAGCCTATTGGTTCTTTTAATCTTTACTTTATTGATTAAGTCTGTTTGTTTTAGGAAAGTACAAATTAAAAAATTAAATAGTATAGAAATTGTAAAAAAATAAAGAGTAATGTACTTACCTAATCACGTATTTACGAAACAAGACTGTTATATTTATTATGTAGCACTTTAATTACTCTATTATTACCACCTGTACCAAGTTGCTAGGCAAGCCAAATTGAAAGCAATTCCACCCTTTCGTTAACTCACAATTAAAACAGAACTTAATCAACTGCCGAGCACCTGAGATCCCGCTTTGATCTCTTCGTAGGGTCGTATCAAATGTACCTACGAGGTGCCGCCTGCCATATCCTTGCACCACTTTAATCAGTATAACGTAAACAAACGGCTTGAATTCAATTTAAACTAGTATACGAACCGAGTGATCCAAGCAAACTGTCAAAGTAACAAAACAATGGTGTAGTTTAACTGACGTCCTCAAATTGAAATAGTTGCGCGGTGTCGACAAATCGAGTAACTCACTCGATTTAGGCCTCACACGAATTTACACCCAATTTGTTGGAAGTTATCTAATGTGGCAAATATTAAAGTGTTAAATTTTGTTGTCTGAATACATGATCATATATATTTCTGATATAATATTATATAGGTAAGGGTGGTAATAGCCAGGCGCCGATCAGAAGGTCGCCGGTTTAAATCTGCTTCAAGCTTCACTTTTTGGGCTATGGTAACATCTGAAACTGTTACTACTCGTATTAACCGGCATAACACGTCAGGGATCGAATACGTCGACCTGGGTTTCGAGCATGTCCGATGCTCATCTTCACGGCGAGTGCGCAGCGTCGTCTATGAGCTCCTGGCGGGCAGTGCTTGCCAACTGGGTCGACGTTTTTGCTTCCTAACGTGAGCGTTTCCCGGTTAATAAGTTAATATGTATCAAACTCACGAGAATTTCAATACATAAATATGGCAAAATTGCTAAGAATTTCGTAGCATGATGGTAGGTGATACTTTTTGGTGCGCGTTTTCCTAAAGCTAGGTACCACCTGCAAGATTGAATAGTCGCATACCGCCTACTGGTCGCAGGGCCTCATGTTCCTAAAGCTACTCTTTGACGGCATCATCACGAGAGATATTGATCATAAGCCAGTTTAATTAATAAAACGAAACGCCTAGATAATTAAAGGTGTACTTAAAGGGAAAACTGTCTTATATTTTTAGCTGAAGTATCCTCCACAAATAGGCTCTTGAAAGCTCGTCAAAACTTTGTACCAATTCATCACATCAATATAAACTGCGAAATCACTTTACAACTTGAACCTCCGCTCTCCATACTTTTCTAACTTTGTAATATTCCAGAAATGTCATCAATCATACGTTTATTCGGTGTCACATGCTAATGCGTTGGCTCAAAAACCGGCACGTTTTAGGGATTGTATTCATGTGCTAATATTTTTTCAGCAGCCGTGCATGAATTATATTACAATAACTTTATATCTTTGTATAAAGGTGCTTAGTGACATCGACAAGCAACTTGATGTGGTGCAAAATATCAATTAAAATTCCATTAAAATATCGTTAAAGCTATACACACTAAACATAAACACGCGAAAGTTTATTACATGTGTTTGCTCTCTCTTTGCGTTGCAACGACTGAACAGCTTTGGATGAAATATAGAATAAACATACTCGTATATATAATTTTTCAGAGATACTCCTTATAAAATGTATCTAAAAGGTACCGTAATGACACGTCATCAGAGCGACATAAGGCGAGGATATACACAATTTTTATTTGTCGTATGTATATCCGAGACTCCGTATAATATGGGGATACCTTCATGCGTACGACACCCATCAAAGCGATAGTCAAAGTTCTCGCTCAGGTCGATTAGGGTTAGTAACGCAACTAATTTCTAATATGTTTGGTTAACGGCTCTTATATGAGTTTCCCCTCGCTGGCAAATTTTCAACGGGTACAGCAGCATAGTTGCCAAACTAACTTAGAACTTTGATGTTAATCCATAAACGTCGTCAATAGATCAGTGACAAGCCGCGGTAACAAATGGAATTATCTCAGGCGCCTTTAATTATGTGTAGATTACTTAACCGACTATTATATAATCAATTAATTATGGCTACACCTATCGGATACCGTTATATGTACGTTGGTACCACTAACACATATATACACACCATCTTGTTTCTCGGATAGTGATTTTCTTGGCCTTATCACAGAAGATACAAATAATAACTCGTGTAATAGAGAGATTGAGGAGGAGGACAAGCATATTGCTAATCTTATCCTTATTTGGGAACGTTTTTATATCTTTCATGTTTATGAACAAATTATAGAATGTAGAGTACCTATGTAAAATAGAATATAGTTAACTAATTGCAGAGGTTTCATGATAAAACTAAAAGATTTCCGACTAACAAGTTCAATTATTCGCATTTCTAATTGAACGGCCTAAAAAAGCTGACTAAAAATAGAATGAAAATAAGTTTACCCCCTGTCACATCATAGTTCTTTTGTGACGAACAGACTAATAAATTGGAGTGAGGTATTTAATATATAGGGTGTTTGGTAGAGGGACCGATATACCAAATGAGCGTATTCGGGGCCCACTTGGAGAATACAAGTTGGCCAAAAAAAATCCCAGATCCCCCAATTTTTTTTAACTTTGTTTTGTGAATTTTCCCGTTTTCTCCGAAATCGTACCAATTTTGCTTTGCTTGGCCTGAAGGTGTATAGAGACCAAATTCAACTAAAAACATCCTGTCTAAAACAGATTTGACAAATGTCATGGTGGTAAATAGGTACGATTTCGGAGAAATTGGGGGGTCTGGGATTTTTTTTGGCCAACTTGTATTCTCCAAGTGGGCCCCCGAACATGCTCATTTGGTATGTCGGTCCCTCTACCAAACATCCTGTATAATATAATTTATACATATAAAAGTGTGATGGTGTGTATATGTGGAAACGTGGAATGAAGTCGTTACTTTTCTAGTGTGGGCTCCAGAATAGAAGCTATCAGAACATGCACATGCCTCCAATACGACCTACAGGATACAGCTGCTCTATATTAAACTGCACAATTGCATTTAGTAACAATGACGGTTTAGCGAATTTTTTGAAACACGGAAGCCTTATTTTATATCCTATCACGGGTCACTCATCTAAGTAGATGGTTTGAGAACAACTGATATAAAAAGATAAAGTAAAATGTAGGTTCTAGGTACTTTCTTGGATATACATACCTATATGGTATATTTATATCCAAGAAAGTATCTAGAGAACAGAGACAATAAGTAGTTATCATTGGCATTTATATAAATCGTCGTTTTGAGTTATAAACAATAGCCATAGGACACTTAATGCTACTATTTTGTCCGTTTTCTAAAGACTTCTCTAGGTTAATTCCACTTTGAATGAATAACTCAGAATAATTGCAGTTGACATACAGAGGTAATGAATGCATCACTAGCAGTGGACGTACAAAAAGAGAACGCGCAGGTTACGTGTATAGCATAACTAGAGTTAGGGTTGATACCTTTTTAGATTTCACTAGCTAAATCTAAGCTGACTTCAACTTCTTAGCTTATGGCTTCTGCGGTGTCTGTTGTAATTCTGCCAGTGTTGCGTGAATAGAGTAGAAAACAAACGAAGCAATCTGGCCAACTGGGCAAATCAGCAACATATCGTTGTACCATGTGCCGTACTAATAATATAATCAGTTACGTCAGAAACGTTACCGTTACACAAATATTTTTATTCGGTTTTAGCATATTACAATCACAAAAATACTTCTGTTGATAAATTACATCATTTTCAAGAGTCATCTCTTGTTTTCTTTATTCTTTCTTCCTTCTGAGTCTTACAAATCACATTCATGCTATTAAACATTATTGTGAGTACATAGTTCCGCGGGCTACAGTAAAAAGTACTCATTGATTCGTTCCTTTTTTATAATAATCCAGCCTTAGTAGAGAGGATATTTGAGCCACATAGTTTTTCCAAAAACGTAAACATGAAAATTAGTAAAGTCAAGGATAGCGTTGGTAGGTCCATGTTACTAGTAGACAAGATTCGAGCAGCCCTATTCTCGATGCATATCGGTTGCGTGCCGTGTGCCATATCGGCTGTGTCCACTCACTTTCCTGCACTCGCACGTGGAATTGCATCGCCTTAATTACGACGCGCGGCGCAGGCATATGGTACTTACGCGCGTGTCAACCGTATGGCGAACGAATTCCACTAGTAAATATATTTCATTTGTGTGCCGAACTATTCCTATATTTCTTTATATTCTTTAGATTATTGAGTTTTCACAATTGTACTGTAAAAATAATTGTTAACAAATCTGGTTTTACTCGAATAATGAATGCAGCATCCAACCGGTACTTTTGCAAAATTATGGAAGGTCTATGTCCAGCAGTGGACGTTCTACGGCTGAGATGATGATGAACAAATGCTGAACATTTATTATTCGAATAAATAGAGATCTATTAACCAGGATTTTTTGAATTAAGTTGTGTAAACAGATCGTATTGTCCATCTTGTGGGTGGACGAACTACGCTGCGCTTGCCGGTCCGTGGGCTCCACTAGAGAACCTTCCAACTTCCAACCACATCGGCCATTTGCTCTGTGTGCCTAACATTTATTATTCATTGTAATTGGGAAATACTTCGCTTGCTTGGTTACTTGGTTGGATACGATTCCAGAGAAATAAATTTAATTGAATTCCAAAAGTCTGCCTTTAGTGGATGCTTACCAACATAACTGCCAAAGCAGTTTCTAGGTTGAATAATTCAGTCAGTAAGTCACGACAAGTAATTATATAAATTTATATAGATGTAACTCTATGAGGACAAATATCGTAAGAATAATCACGCGCTAGTGGGGCGCTAGTTGTTATTAGTCCACTCTAATACTTCGCCCGTATATTCAAAATTATGCACATTACTAACTCCTAATGCATCTAGTACTTTACTATGACACTTTTTTCAATGAACGTATAATTTATTACAATGATGATGAATGATGAACCTGAAGGTTTGAACAATTTTTAATAATGAACTGCACGTAAACTTCAATTCTTCGGCTGTCAATTGCAGGAAATCACTTTTTTCGTAAGCCAAGTTGCCCACGCCCAGCACTTCATTTCCAAGGAACGCGAATCCACCAGTTATTTTATTCAAATCACATTAAGCCATGAGGCCTACTATATAATCGATTACTGTTTATTTGTATACAATATAAAAATAAACAGTAAAATTTTAACACTGGAAAATGGAGGTGAATTCCGAAGTGGTTTGTGATATTTTCTCGAAAACTCGAAAGTTTTCTAAAGTTCAAAAATCATGTAACTATATATACATTTCCTCATAATATATCGTATTAACATACTGTTAACGTTTCTGAGATAACTGATTACAATGCTACATAACATTTCAGTTTTCATTGCTATGCATATACCTATTGCTACTTATAGAATATTAAATTCGCCTTATTACACTAGAATTATATTGTTATTTTAGCGTATAAAATAACAATATAATGAAAACCACAGGCCTGGTCTTGAATGAACGGTTAATTGAACTACTAGTTACAGAAGTGACGACAGTTTTACGATTACATATTGTGTTTATACTTGGAACTACTTCAAAGCACGTCAACCAACAACTCTGCTCGGCGTCAACATCAGAAATGATCGAAACAGTAAACAAATAACTCATAACATTAACGAGAACAAACCCAGATAGCCACTATTTCATCCCATCGGGTTTAAAGCGTGTTATTTAGACACAAACGAGCAAGCCTGACCAACCCGATCGCAGTTAGGGATGGACCCTCATTAGGACAATCACCAATTCAATTAATCGAATGAATACCATTAATCGAATTATAATCATTCTGGATTTGAATTTCAAATGGCGTCTATTACAGATTCGATCGAGGTGTGTATACGTGCCCATGGAATTTGAAGTTTCTCTATTCAATATAATATCTTCTAATCAAATAATTACAAATATGGTAGCTATGAAAATTCGTCATGGATTCCTATTTTCTCTTTGAGTTTTAAATGCATGTTGAATTTTAATCGATAGTGAAATTTTCGATTGTCTGACCACTAAAACATTTAAAAAGTTAATAGCTCGTTGCTTTTCATTTATCCATTTGATTCGGTGGTAATTCGATAGAAAATCGAGCAAACCGATGGAAGCAATCAATCACTAGCGTTGATACAATTAATCGGCAGGTCGAAAGCAGCCCCTGGCGCGTCAGCATTGGCGGTTTTACAACCCTTTGTCATGGAATCACTTTGATCGAGAGATCGGAACACAATCAGTAACAGAGGAAGGTCGTAATCAGCAACCGATTGTCACGGAACCCTGTGCTTACTGCGTGGAATATAATGGTAACATTCATCGATAATTTCTACGCGACTTTACCTAATTTTGATCTTACATCTGAATATACGATTGTATGAAAAGTATACGTCAACTTCGTTTCAGCACAGTACGCGAAGGTGTTTGTGTAGTTTTCTTGAATTAAATCTATTTACGTAAAAACATAATTTAATTTCAGGAATTGATTAAGCTGTCATTGACATTTTCTTATTAAGTATTATTCCTTTTTCGTAGTCATCGGTTCTCTACATATAATCAAGCCCTCGACAAAGTTCTTTGAACTTCACTTCGTTCCCAAATCAAACACTTCAAAAATTGTAACTGCGAGCTCACGAGCCATCTGAACTCACTCGTCTCGACTTGAGTCAGTATCCGAGCGCCCTCGAACGTGCCCGAAGCTCGAATATAGAGCACCAATTACTTACAAAAACGTCCCGCGCGGTGAGTATTAAAGCCACATCCAATTTCCATCTGTATGAAATGAGTGGCACGTCTAATGTTGCCGAGTCATGCATTCTATAATCCCCCCTTCTCCCCGCTTACCCCAGGCAGTGAACCGCAATCTGTGCTGATTGAAACGTGGCGATGTGCTTACTACGCGTTTTAGTCCTTCGCTTGTAGACTTAGCCAAGTTCACGAACAATTTTACCCGGGAACAAACTTTATAAGCCAGCTGTTGCCATTGTTAAGAACTGGTTACACATTTTGCCTTCAGTAAAATTCTTAAAGGAAATTGAGATCTATGACTTCGTGCCCTCTGGTTATCGAAGTGCGTTTTAGTATATAATGAGCTCTACAACACATTTATAAAGTTTAGTATAATAATATAGCCATTATCGCCTACTTTGTTCTTTTCTTAAATCCACAGGAAGCGGGAGCAAAACTAATATAATCCAGAGATAAGTGGCGATATAATTTATTCTCAACCGCGGAAATAAGGTCGGTCCGATCGGAACAACGAGACACCCCTAATCCTTTGATGGATTCTATCTCTCCGCCACCGTCGTCGACAAGGGGACGGCGGAAAGTGCACTCGAGAGGCAAAAAAACAAAAAACAATCTTCTTAGGATCGAGCGAAATTGTCGCCAATCGAATTTGTACAAGTAGATATTACTCTAGTGTTTCACTGTTGATAACTTGAAGATGAATGGGAGAGTGTGGGATAGGAGTTTGAGTGCCAAATATAATGTTTTCGGCTTCAATTATATATATATTCCGAATGGGACATGAAGAATAGACGCACTAGAACAAATCTGCAGTAGGTATATGATCATGTTCTGGAAGGATTCTGGATGTAATGGATCCAACCACTACATCTGGTTCGATAACCCACAAATTCTAGCTAGGGAGAACCGCTATGTGCCAAGAAGGTTAAGAGAAGCCATAGAAATTAATAAAATACCCTAATTTCAATAAACCTGATATTTTGCAAGTACCACCTGCTTAGGATATTCTGTTATATAATTATACCTATAATCACATTTTTATTTAGGATTGTACTTAGGATATTTTTTTTATAAATATAATCTCAGCAAGACCTCTGGACACTGTGAGTGACTGCTGCGTGCATCGGGAACGTGTTTGATTAAAATATGATAGGTGGTACATACAAATAATTTCCATAACATTATAACAGACAACTGCCATCCAGTCTACTTGTGAGCATGTTCACTGAAAAGTGTTCGAAACGTCAGAATAAAATAATATAATATTATACGCGATTAAATCCGTTTAAAAAGTTGTTTAATTTCAATGTATAAGAATAGCAAAAGCCTAAGAAATCAAAGATGAAGATGTTAGATTTTACATCTGACCTACGAGTATCATCGACACCGCGTGCAGTACTCGAGCAGTACATAATAATTGTCTTCTTCGTCTTTCTGTGCCTCTTCAATCAATGAAGGTTGGCAATCAGCTTTGCGTACTCGTCTCTATCCTTCGTGAGGCGAAAAACTTCAGTGGCACTCAAAGTTCCTGTCCACTCCCTGATGTTTCGTTGCCATGATTTCTTCCTGCGACCAGCTCCTCTCTTTCCCGCATAATTGTACTTTATGGTAATCGTATGATACCTCCAAATGATTTGTCAGTGTAATATCCATGCCAACCGCACCACAAGGAGTCCTTGAGTAAGTGTGCAAACGCTTTTTTTATTTATTGTACTACCTATAACCACTAGGTGGTAGGCATATTGTGCAAGAGGCCGTTTCTGTTTGCTGGTACCACCGCAGTGTCAGATATTCTGCCATGAAGCACCAGTGCTCAAGCATTACTATGTTAGGCTGTGAAAGGCACTGTAGCAAGTGAAAGAACTGTGTGAAAGAGACTCAAAACTCTGGTCATGAAGTGACAACGCAAAACTAAATTCCTAGGTATGGGTGGTAGTACAACTATCAAGGGCAAACGTAGCTTACTAACAGGCGCACAACCAGGTGCTCGTCTCGCCTCGTCTATACTTGAAATCAAAACAAGACCTAGTGTCTTGAAGATAAATATGAATAGCACTAGTAACATTTCTCTGCAGTCAACGACCCAAGCAGCCAATCGCTACGGCTCGCTGCTCCAAAGCGATCGTCGTCCGAGACAAATTGATGTTGTTTTCCTTCTTTTTCTATTATTTTTTTTATATTTAACCAGTCACGAGACGTTCCGCTATCGCATCAAAATATTTCTGTACAAAATGTAATTATAAAGTGGGCACGTTTCAGCCGTAAAAACTAATCTATCTACTATAAAAGTAAAGTTTAGAGCTGCTACTTCTTTAAAATGTGACTGACAATACCATATACTTTTGTACTCTTATAGGTTATGGTTATTTACAAGTTTTTTTTTTATTTTTTATAGATATTGTTTACCATAGGTCTATGTTTTTTGGAAAGAGACTATTCGAAAAAATACGTGCACGCGCATAACCCAGAAATATAAATATAACCCACACTAAGATACTAATTTATTGCTCAGTTATCATTATCCAAGAGGTGATGAAAAATAACTGAGACTGACCTAAAACGTACGACTCCTGCAAAAATGGTAAAATTATATAAAGATAATAATAGTGTAATTACACTTTTAACGTATGTATTATTCTAGACACTATGACACACTTGTAATTTGAGAAAATGCAATATCATTAATTCGATACTGCATAATTACCAGCTTCGTTCCAGTATGCTGCACACTGGTTTTACAATATCTCTGCAGTAACCAACTGTTTTATTACCATGTCCGTCCGGGCCACTTCTCCATAGAGTTACTCTACGCACGTATACTCTATTAGAGTATACTTGCGCATCCGGCTGCGTTCGCGCTAGTAATACGCTATAATAGTAATAGTTTAGCGTCAAAATAATAATAACATTTTCATTTTCTTTAATTGTTCCCTTACTACAATGAATAACCAAAAGAAAAACATGGAACGCGCGTGAAGCGGCCTCTCCGCGGCTACGCGCTACGAAAGTTTATAAGCAAGTATAAGCAGTAAACCAGTATAGTAGATCGAATTAATATAGTTGAATTACCAATTATTCTAGAACAGTTCTACAGTCTTTAGTACACACTACAAACGCATAATGGTAATAGTAGCCGAATAGGAACCATGTTAACTGTAGCACAACGCGAGTGCTGCAGACGTTCCGCTTCAAGTTCACTGAACACAACCGCAGATTAAGTAGTAGTTAATGTGGAGCAGCTCGCGTGCAATAATCATTGCTAGCGTTAAGGCTGCATACACAAGGGAGTTAATTGTATTAATGTGCTTTATACTGACGCTGCATAGAGAAATGCATTTACAACATTATGCGTTTGATAATTGTATTTCCAAAAATGATACATCGCAATATGTACTTATTTGTAAAGGAAATAAAAGTTTAGTTTAAGGGATCTTGGGCCTTTCTCTCAAACACCTATGATCCTATGAGCATTTAAGTCCTCTCATCAAGAATGCAATGTGCAAGTAGTGAAAGTATTTTTAAGTGCAGTTCTTAAGTTCGTATATTTAAGTGTGCTTTTCAAAGCGACAGTATGATCGGCCCGTTAAAGTTGATTTTGGCAATTAAGGTAGGCAACCAGTGTTGGCTACTTCGTACTTCGATTTAATGAAACAAGATGTTACTTTACTTGGTACTGTTCCCTTTCAACCTAAACACTGCTTCTAAGCAGCTGATCAAAGATTGTCTCTTGCAAAAGAGGCCTTCGACTCAGTAAATTAGGTTCTCTTCCCTTTAACAATTCGCATCAGGATGCCTACGCCAGTGAAACCGAAATAAGCTTATCTTTGATACTAACCATTACAAAGTGTTCAAAGTTGTTATTCAACTCTTAAAACCTAGTCTACAAAACGGTATTTTGTAGCACTCTGATATAATAGATAAATGAAACGACATAGAATTGAAGTTAACCTTAAGCTACTCAACAGAGAAAATTGTAAAAAAAACCATCCAGTAGTCAATTTACTAAAAAGTTTACTTTTATCCCCTATTCCAGAAGAATCTTTTGTTTTATGGAATAAAACATATCCTGTATTATGTTATACCATCATATTAGGCCAAGGGGAAAACTATGCCTCCGTCTGCCTACAGAGTAATTTGAGCGAATAAAATATATCTTATCTATAAGAATAGTATTTATATATAAGAAGAATATTACATACTGTTATCTTTAACTGTGGCATAAACCAGTACTAGCATTAAATGGAGGGCCTAATTTTCTGTCGGAAGTGAAACAGGCATGCATTAATTATTTACAAAGGAACGCATCAGTGTGACATTTCAGTAGATGTCAAGTGCTGTGATGTCACATATGTAGGTATATATCATGCCCGTATTATCAATCAAAATAGAATTGGGTGTCATAAACCTTCACTTTTAAACGGGTTTATGCCAACAGAAATTTGTTAATAAAAGATAACGTTCATAACCATTTCATCATTTAGAAAAACGCCTCAACATAGACATGAAACATTCAAGGGAACCTATTTAATACATAAAATATATAGGAAAAGAGATGACGATGTCAATACTCATTGTTACTCTCAATACTGTGAAAATTCGGCATCTCAAGCACAAGTTTCCGGAGAATCCACAACCGCAAACACACACAGGCATCAAAGACAGACACTGTGTTATGAAAACAAGCAACCGAGAACAAACACAAACAAACACGCGAAACAATTGATGAGAATGGAGAGGGGACTCCGCCGGTATGCTCCTTATTCATAGCTTTATGATGGAAAAAAAAACCTACGTAAACTGTCAAGGCACATCGCTTTTTTGGAACATTTCAACCGAATTTCAAACGCTTTCCATATTACATCCTAAATTGACATGCATGTAAGAGTTTATTAAACATACGATACGAAGAATAAGCAATGTATAAAGTAAAAGTACTTTATACATTACGCTTTATATCTTTAAAGTATTCACACGTTATTACAACATGTTGAAACTGTGCGAACAAAACCGCTATCTATTGACAAAAACAATGAATACCAATTATTGAACACGGCAAATATCGTGTCAACCGGTAATACGTCCACCATAATTGAACTCTGAGGACTTGTGTCTACATTACATATTTTCATTATATGGAAATTAAAAATATATCACTTATTTTCTTAGCTCTCGCCATTCAAAGGTTTTCCAAACGTACACTATTAGTGAAAGCCGGCCATAGCATTTGTATGGTCAGCTCTATTGTATTGTGTATGAGACAATAAAGTGGTGATATCTATATAATACAGACTACACTTTATTGGCACTGACATAAAGCTTTGTGCATCTGACACACCGATAGCCAAACTCGACGAGAACCGTAAAAAATGTAGCGCGTAGGACGAAGAGTAGCAAATTGAATTTACCTCAACAACGCGATAACGATAAACGAAAAGCTCATCCCTACTGCATCTTTTTTCATAACCTGGCCATTTTTAATCTAACTTGGCCGAAGCTTTAACTTGCCCCAATTTAATGGTCAAGGGGAGTTAACGGCTTAGTAAGTTAACTAATTCGAGGCCGCTATTTTGCAATATAGCGAGCATCATAACCTCACTTCATCGAGTATATTTGCCGATGGTTTTCTTTTTAATAACTCGCTTTGATTTTATGTCTCTATCTCGGAGATAGCTTCACATGATTTTGGTTCTGTACACATATTCATGTTCAAGGCGCAAATTCAATATCCGATTAGATGTTTCATGCCGCATCAAGGAACACATAAAGGCAGTAAAAAACAATGAAAGACACAAATCTGCCATAGCTGAGCATCTGCTGGACGCGGGTCCTAACCACTGGATTGAATTCCATAACCCTAAAATCTTGTCCACCGAACGCCATTACATACCAAGGCTAGTAAAGGAAACTATTGAGATCTCGAAATGCCAGAATTTCAATCGAGGTGATGGTTTTCAACTCGCCAGTGCGTGGAATCCAGTATTAGGTTGTTTTAAAAATAAAAGTCCGCGTTCAAAATGTGTTCAAAATACTATACGCAGTGATACAGTGAGTGTGTTTTGTCGGGACTTAGGATCGAGTTCGAGTTCCAGTGATAACCGTAGCAAAAGACTAAGAAAGAGGGTAGATCGTTATGTCTGCACCTAACTTTTAAACTTTTTGACCAACCACCCGCATTCTTCAGTCTTCCCGTGAACATGGTGCATGTAACTGCGCCGAAATATCGGGAGCTCATTCCACAACCTTACCACGGTAAATATCCCGTTAATAATCATATAACTCCGATTAGATGTCGAAAGATCGAAATAAGCGTTATAAAAATATCGTTTACACTCGCGCGTACTACAAAGCACTGTTACGAAAGCATTTCAGCCGCAAAATCAACATTTGTAGGTACCAAAAAATTAAACTCACTTCCATTTTATTATTGAAGACATCTACTCAACATTTTTAGACCCGATGATGATGATAAATTATTTTCAATGAAAAAGTTTTGGTCAGTTGTTCTTCAAATTTAAATGTGTAGTGTTACATGTGTAGTGCTTACAAACCAAAATCATTTCACTTAGAAACGAGTTCTGAGGTAAGATACATTAATAAAAATAGATTGATATTGAGAAGCTCCTCCTTTTCTAAATAAATCTCATTTAAATATCATCATAATCAAATCCTCTTACTTGCTGTGCAAAAATAAAAACTGTAAGTTTTATTTATTTTTTCCAATTTCGTTTAATTTTTCGCCTTGCATTCTAGTATCTATGTAAAGCAGGTATAAAATTAGCTTGTATAAAAACATTAATTTATCGCTTTACAATACTCTCTTGCGAGGATTCAAGGAAACAGAAATATTCGCGTACCTTGAAATTACAGTAATAGATATCTTAAGGCGCTATATATCTATTCACCTGATTACAAGAACATTATCTCTTAAAATAGCTCTAGTATAAAAACAATATTAACGCTGCAGGAGGCGGCCAACCCGTTAAAGTCAGCATATTTTCCTATCAATAAGCCAACTAATTAACGAACGTAAACGTGCTAAATTCGCTGTTATCTGGCGGAGTATTTTACGAGTATCCAACTTCACTTTATGGTTGCCATTATCATTCGCGAATTCAATGAAACAGGTTATTTTACAATTGTAATGATGATGAACTTCATGACTATTTTGTGGCTTAACTAAATAAAAGTAATTTGCTTCTTCAAGTGCATTTTAAGCCCGACAAAAACAGGTGTTCAGTTTCAACATATTGTGTTGCCTCGCCGTGTACGTTTGGTTGTGTATGTGTCTTAACTTGGCTGTTGGCTGAAATATGATCGATTTGACCATTATATAGAGACATGTCCTTGCAAATTTGATCTTAGCAATGTTATCTACGCTCGATATCTGAGATATTGTTGCAAATAAATAGTTTAAGTTTCACCTCGATTGTTTAGTTATCTATTTCATGCAAGTTGCATATTAATTGTACTACAGTTAACAGTTCTTACAAAGGACGTATATTTGAGAAATTTGATCTCACAAGTTTCTTTTCCTAGCGCCCTAACCCCTTAACTTAGCTAGAGGGTCTGACGATGACCAGGGCAATAGTGGAAATGTCTTATTCCGCATGTCTGACAATAACTTCAAGTTTATTTTCGTATAGTATTCTAAATATATTCACATATAATTGATAAAACAAATTTATTAACAATAGATGATGTAGCCCCGTTAAGTAGCTCAGTTCGAAGTTACCCTGCTACTGTAGCGAGGGGTCCCAGGTTAAAACCCAGTCAAATGGCTTAATACATAAAACGGCCAGAGCGAATATTTGTGTGATTGGTATGTTTGTCTTCGGGCCTGTGATTGTAGTTAATTATTGGATATTTATAGAATATTATTACTATACGTTGTATAAATATACAATATATAACTAGAGGTTTGCGGATCTTGAATGAAACTGACTGATTGACACTCTCTCGGATAGCGGTAGCAATGCATTCTAGAAAATGCCGATAACAGCCAGATTATTAAAAAAATGTAAGCATAGACTATGGAACAAAAAGATACAACAAAATTAGACCACACTTTGATCAAGTAAACGATAGCATGGCTTCTTATACACTTACGTGTATAGAAAGTGTATGCAATGTACAAAGTGAAGTAAATACATATACAAAATACACAATAAACAAGAAGAGCGGTTCAAAGGCAAGCCAAAGCGGCACCGCGCGCAATCCCGTCCGCGGTGAATCTCCACAGAGCTGAAACGCTATAAATTTTTACTAAAACAAACATGTATGGAACAAACAAACATCGCACATGTGCCACTAAATTCTCATCTTCGAATGAACTCCGAAATAACATTGGAATTAAATATATGACGGAAATTAAATGCTAATATTTGGCACGGCCGGTTAACGAGAAACCATTAGGAGTAGAAAAAATCACAGCCGAAATTGTAACAACATACCTATTCAGAACTTAGTATTTGCGTTTATTTCAAAATGTTATAATAACAAGACAAACAATAAACTAAAAATAACCCGACTATGGAAATAATTATTCCGCACATTAAAGCGCATAAAATTCGCCAATATCATTTTTAAACATATCCCAGTGGCACCATCTAATTCTCATCATTCAATGTAATCATTAGATGAATCTAATAACGTATAATTTATCGAAATCGGTTGAGCCGTTGTGTAGTAACGAGTCTACATAGAAACTAACATACATATATACATAAAGGTCATACATGCGAAGTCCAAAAGGGTTATATATATTATCCTCCTTTTGGGCTTCGCCGGAGTCGGGTAAAAGACGTAGATGTTTTGATAAAATTATATACATATTCGTGAAGGTTCAGGAGTCTGTATCAACGAAAAATAACAAAGACTTTATAAAGTTGCGATTGTAAAACTATTAAAAAACTGTTCAGAAGCATGATTGTCATAGAAATGATTTATCATAATTACTTATGTTGAAGTCTGCTATTAATGTTTAAAAAGCTTAACAAAATACTTCATAAAGTATCCATTAGTTTTTATTATATTTATCTTTCCTATAAAATTTTGTTTTTCAACGAGCCCATCAAAGCAAATTATTAAGACACGAGGATCATCCTTTCAATTTCTGCCTAAAACTGAAACCTGTCAAATCAGTTCTTTTAAGGCAAAGTTGATAATATCCGTATAATATCCACTACAGAGAGAAAAGAGAGAAATTATTTCGATATTATTTTCATTCTGAAGAAAACATCTCACGCCTCATAAGTTTAAGTCGATAAATCACGATTTTAGACAGCAACTCGAGGGTGGAGGGTAGAGAAAAAATAAAATCGTCTTTCATCAATTATCGGAAGTTGAAGCTTCCTTTTGCTTTATTTATATTCAAATTCGCAATGATGACGCCTCTGTCGCTGTGTTTGACAAATGAAATAAAATATGAAATGAAGCTTGACTTTCTTAATTTATGTTCATGCCAAAGATATTTTTTTATATTATTAGAATTTAGAATTCTAGATTTCAGAAGGTTCGTGGTTTATACATACTTATAAGTATATTGACGGTTATTATTTGATAACACATTGTAAAACATTTGGCATTTCGGATCTTTGTACTCAATCTTATAGCAAGTACGACTTACATCGATCCTTTAAACCATCTCATCTGTATTATTAACTTTGTCAATAGAGGTTGCAACATCGTCTGGCACCGAACAACATCAAACACATTGGTAACAGAAATATAAAACGACGGCAAAAGTAATCATCTCGACTTCATCATATATAATTATGTTATCTGTCACCCCGCCAGCTCAACCATACGAAACCGATCCATGGCTAGATCCATCAACCGAATTAGGTCATGAAATGACTCATGTTCTATTTAGACCTTACACACGACTAGTTCTCCAACAATTATATAATTTACTAAATAGAGCAATAAACCATCTCTATTTTTATCTTGCTTCAAAATTTGCTCAATGTTAACGCTAAAGAGGTCCGAATTTAAAACATCACTCTTAATTAACTATTACGCTTTTAGCATTTATCTCTTAATTACCAGTTTCTGAGTCAGACTTGTTTTTGTACCTTTATTTTCTCTGTGCAAAAAGTATTTTTTATATAACTTTTAGAATTGGAATTGGATTGCTATTTATTATTTTATACAGATGCGACAAGATAGTGTTGGTTTATTTATAAAAAAAGTTTATTTATAGTTGTTTTATTTATAAACTTTCTGTTTTGGAGATTCCTCTTCCCAAATCAAGGCTAAAAGCTATTTCAGCAACAGATATGTCTACTAAATGTTTCTTCAATAGCTACGGTGTCATAGTTATATCATTGAGTAATTCCTCATGTCATACTCACCTTGTTTATATCATCATATAAGTACTGATATATTTATTTGTATTCGTTTGCGATCTATGACTAGTGCTCAGGGAGGTCGTATCGTAAGAGAAGCAAATTAAATTACTCTGCGAATGGGACTAAACATAATTTATATCTCTGAGTCTCTTAAGAAATATTCAGAAAGTTCTGGACTACACTGCAATTATCATTGGCTGGCGAGACACCTGCTATTAAGAGAACAAGTCGTACATCTATAGGTATATTATAGTCACTCATACACTAAAAGATCTATCTGAATCAACTTCCTAGTATAGTTATGTACTTACACTGCATAGCTTCAAAGTTGAGCTCTACGACTGCAAAAGTGGTCGACCTTGAGTACCAACATGAATCGTCAACACTATTTTATTATACCCATTATGTCAGTCGGCTCAATAGACACTCGTTTATTATTGTAAACATAATGCAAATCAAATGAAAGATTTTTTTATTTTTTTGCGTGGATTCGTAAATTTGTATATTTGCCATTCCTTAAGTTAAATAGTAGGTAAAGTTGCATCAAGTTAAATTGTCATTCAAATAATAAACAAACAAACAAAGTTTCAGGATTCTCTTCACTTTACCTCCTCTCGTGCACTATTACGAACAGGGTACCTAATCATAATCATCCCATTTTGTTCCCACTGCTGGGACTCGAGCCTTCCTCTAAGAGAGAGGAGTTGGGCCATAATCCACCACACGGGCCCAGTGCGGCATGGTGGATAGGTTAGTGGCCAACCCATATCGAAGGTTTCAGGCCACCCAAACGCCTTCGACATAGCCTAACGACTGTTGTCCTAAGACAAACAACCGGGACCGACGGCTTAACGTGTTTTCTGAAGCACGGAAGCGGTCAGTTGAATAATGCCACTAGCGTTCACCCATCCTAGCCCTGACCGCAGCAAGTGTTTCTTAACTTGTTGATCGGTTAAGATCGCCAAGTCAAGCTCCGCTACGAGCGCTAATAACAGGGTAATATTTCACCACAATTACACGTTAAAACTCGAAGAAACACAAATCAAGGAAAATTAAACAAAATCAACAAGCCCTTATTAGGTTTTTTCCCGCCATCCAAAAATAAGCTTATTTACTAGTCTTACGACTGTATTGATAATTTTGTACTAGGTACTGCCCGTGTCTTCGTCCATTTGAAATAGCCAATCCAATTGGCCAATTGGAATAACTTAATTAGATTTTAGAATAAATTGGAATAAAATAATTGGATGGAACAACCAATTGAATTGGATTAAAAAGTAGCCTGTGTCCTAGGTATACCTAGGCAATCTTCATTCGAAAGTTATTCCAAGCCGTTCCATTGCAGAGTGGTAACATACACATATAGTTTTGCATTTAAAGCATTAGTTGGATTTGTCTTAATTCAATTACGATTCGGTAGACGTCAACAATAACTGACTTAACAATAATTGGATGAAAGTATAAGCCCTGATTAACAAAAAATAAGGCCATAAGCATTATACCTACTTAAGCATACCTCATACAGGTAGTAATTGGCTTGTTCAGAACACGAAACTAAACTAGCGAACTAAAATCTATTTTTAGTAAATTATGAAAGTTCTTATTATTTTCATGTTAAAGTTCAAATTAGTATAACGCTTGCAAATGACAATTCTTAAATTTGCTGTTTCTGTTTAATTGTGGGTATGTTTAGTGCAAATTTAATCGTCATGTAAGTTCGTGCTCCCTAAACTAGTCTAAACTGATGTAAAACTACCCACATTTGAATAGAATAATCATATGTTTAGAATTATGGTTCTAAGTGTCACACGAATGTGGATTTTATTGGAAACATAATAAGAACTACCAATAGTTAAGAGAATTTTAGATTTGTGTACGCACAAGCAAATCAGTGGATACTCGTATGTAAGTTGCACTTTACCACTTGAACTATTGTACCAAGCACGCAAGCACTAATACGCCATCTACACCCTCACAATTATTAATAAATTGTTGATATGTCTACTTTTTTGCAGGAGGTTGTTGGTTTAGCTACCCTAAATGAGGATTTATTTTACTGAAATTCAGTTACGGTATGCTCTTTGTTACGGTCGTCATCTCAAACCCTATACTGCCCAGGTTGCATAACATTATGCATAGTCTCAAATCGGTACAGTACATCATTATTATGCTATTTATCTCAAGGATTATTATATATTAATATCAAGGATAAACAACTAGTTAGTATATACAGATAGTGGGCGTATCAACTATAAACTATAACTTTTGCCTTAACATGGATTACCGCATAGATGAATCACATCTGGATGGCTTTTGGAACGAAGTTCCTTATCGCGCGTTGTGAAAGGGGGCTAGACATAAAAAATTCTTACGAAAAGTTGTCACGACACTTTTTGCTATAGTAAGCTGTCTGTCTGTCTGTCTCTCTCTCTCTCTCTCTTATAGAAAGCAAGTGCGGCGTCGCAAGTTTCTCTGTCTGTCTCTCTCTCTTATAGAAAGCAAGCCAGATGTTGTAATCGTAGCAAGTGGCGCCATTTAGTTCCGTAAATTTATACTAGATGGCGACTCAGGTAAAGTTACCTCGCGGAGGCATTTCATTCACTGGATGTAATATGTAATTTTGAGAAATATATATTTTTGAACACTTCCCATACGCAGAATGGAGTTTTATTGTAGTAACCCTATACGCGCTATTATCGGAACCCATTATTGGAATAATTACCATGGTTTTGTTTTTTTAGCATTATTTTTCTGATGAGGAACTTCGTTCCATCCGGGTGTCCCTTGACACTTCTCACCTCTCACCTCTTTTCTTACTATCTTACTAATATCACAAAATTGAATATTTGGATGAATGGATTTGGATGAAATTTGGTATGTGAGGTGAGGCACTGGAATAAAACCTTTAAAACTTTTCATCAACATCATCATCATCCATCAACACGCAGGTAAAACCGCGGGGCGCATATATTATCTATTTCTATTATCCTTGACCAGATCATGTTTGCATGAAACGCTCGTAGTGAAGCTTGAACCATCGTTCTAATACGTTAAAAGCTAACCTTGCGACAGTCACTACATTTTGGATTGGATTTAGCTGACCGCAAGTCGCGTTTTAAACTGAGCGCTTCCGTGCTTTCAAAGTCAAAGTCAAAGTCAAAATCATTTATTCAATTAAGGCATCAAAGACGCACTTATGAACGTCAACTTTTCATTATAATGTACTTTAAAGACTCTACCGCCACGTTCCAAAATATATAGAGCCCACCGAGAAGAAGCGGCAAGAAACTCGGGGCCATTCTTTTTATATAGATGTTTACAATGTTTCTACTTAGGTACTTACAAATATTACATTTTATGGGTGGCAGAGGGACAGCTTGCCAGAAGTGGAGTATTCCAAGCATCTTTATCTTCTATATATTGTCGAACTTTATAGTACGCTTTTTTTATTAAAACGATTTTTACAGTGAACTTGAATTTGCCCTCTGTGAACTCAGTTATGTGCTTTGGGATTTTATTGTAAAAACGCACACAATTTCCTAGGAATGACTTATTAGTCTTCGCAAGTCTAAAACTAGGTACAGCTATCCTATTTGTATTTCTGGTATTAAAAGTGCCGTGATCACTATTTAACTTATATATATGTAAATTTTTACGAACATACATTATATTTTCAAATACATATAAGGAAGGCAATGTTAATATATTGATTTCTTTAAATAAATCTCTCAAAGATTCACGGCGACCCATTTCGTATTTTATATTTAGTATTCTTTAAAGGGAATTTTAAGCCGTCAGTCTCGGTTGTTGTCCCAAGGCATTAGCCATTAGGCCATGTTGGAAGCAATAGTGCGCTTGGCCTCTCCGCCAAGACAGATTTCATTCTATGGCCATTTATCGCACATACTAGGTATTTATATTCTCCCTTTGAGAGGAAGGCTCATATCCATATTACTGATCATCACGCTGCAACCCCCCTGCCGAATGGGCCGGCACAACCTGAGAAGTACCACACTCCCACATAACACCGACGTGAAGTAACATAGATTGCTAGTGCGTTTTGTCGGTTTGTGGGGGTTCCGGAGGCACGATTTCCGCTTTCCCAGTTCTCCATATCCTCCCCCCTCCCCCCTTCTATCTCTGCCTTCCAATCATCCTTCCTCAAAGGTCGGCAACGCATCCTCGAGACCTCTGGTATTGCGGATGTCCGTGGGCTACGGTATCACTTACCATCAGGTGAGCCGTTTGCGCGTTTGCAGGCATGCAATGGGAATGCAGGGGGCATGAATTACTTACCACAATTTTCAATTATTATGACGTGAACATTTTGAGGCCCGTTTGATGAACATTTTGAGTGACGTGAACTACGACGCCCGATAACGTCCTTATATGACCGGGACGATCGCTCGATGATCATCCGAAGCGTTCTTTTATACCGGTCGCCCCACAAAACCAGGGGATGAAAGTTCGCTCTGACGTTTCATTTGCGAGTTAGGAGTTTTTTTTTTTTTTTTAATCTTTATTAAATAATAAAAGAGGGTTTGATCAGACATGATCATGCCACCCTCATAGGCACACTCAAGCTTACTATCTGCGCTTAATGGCTAATTGTACAATTTTGTACAGCATTCTGGTTTCCTCTGATTGGGGATGAGCCAAAATGTTATTACAAATACCTATCTCTTAGGAGTTGATTTGTGTGTTTTCTAGTTACTATTTAGTTTTTTATTGTGCCGCAGAAAAAGTTATTTGGATTTGATCAATTTCTTTTCTGTATTAAGAAACACGTTATAATCATTGTTTCATTGAAGATCAAGAGAATCCGCAAATTCGAAAGTTGTTTATTGTGTTTGTAAGCAACAGATATGGTATAGAGTCGTTTTTAAAAGGCGGAGCACGAGCGTCGCTCTAGTCGAAGCGATCATTCGTTATCAGACGATAAATAAAAACGCACCCTAGGCATATGTTAGTACATATATTGATAGTTGTATGAAACATTTTCCATCATTACATAGATTGTATTAAATAAATCATTCACTTGGCTTGATAGCAGAGACAGTGAATTTAAATATACAAAATACCACATTGTGCAACCACCCAGTATTCCAGTGTGTTTCTTCTAGTAGCTATTATTTTTACGACATCACCCAAAAACATGCTGTTGTCATACAGATGCTGTCTAGCGAAGGCATTTTATTCAGCTACCTGCATAACATAAAAATAATAACTGATCCCTTATATCCTTGCAAAGGTGAACCCACATAACTTAACATACAAGTAACATTTAATATTTCCACCTGGGGGTGGGCAAGGGAGCAGGTGACTCAACATATGCCTCCCTGGGTGCGACGACCCCTAACATATAACGTGTTATTTGTATATCAACAGCTGATCTTTTAATACCCCTCAGGAACGTATGTACTTACCGTTTTATTGCGCCTCTTTGGCGTTTTAAAGTTGAAATGTACTTCGTGCCTAAATGGGGTTCAGTCTTTACGAAACTGTCGTCCTTTTTCGTACTATGAAGGTTACGTACGAGTACGTCCTGTTTTGATAAAAGATGGCTGATAAAATTATTGTTTTTATATAATTATATATATAATTATACTTTTATTTGCGAGCGTATTTTATATACGGTTCATACTAGTAGCTTGATGTTTCTTGAAAACGATTACTAGTTACATAATTTCACTTTATGAAATAAAAATGCATAGGCATATGCTCAGAGTGTGATCTTTTTGAAACTTAATATGATGTTTCAGCTTTATAGATCTAAAATTGCGACTATTTGAGGCTCTCATGTTTAAATTGTTTAATTAAAACGACGGAAAAATGACAAAACAAATACCTTGGTATCAGTTTCTAGTGCGTGTCTACAAAAAATGTGTCTTGTGATAAATCTTAAAAGTAAGATAAAACTGCGTTCTTTTCCTTTAATTAAATGTATAGTTTCAAAAACGTAACCTAAAACTAGACCCTAGATCTTAGGCTCGAATATAAGTAGATATAGTATATACACAAGTACCTTCACTATGTTGGAAAGGTTAATTTAAGCGCAAAACAGTAATCCCGTTTTAGAGTAAAATATTAATAAACCCTTTCTATACCGTGATAATTAAAACAAAATATTTATGAATGAAACGCACGTAAATTTACGTCTCTGGGACGCAAAGAGTCCATATAAAATTAAACAAAACTTAGACATTCAAAATTATTGTTTATTTGAAACCAAGCCGTGTTTACTGGGCAAACAGAGCGAATAGTAATATACAACATACTGATGAAAAGTAAACACTCAAAGCAAATGTTAATACTAAACAAAACTACAGCTTTCACAAACATGAACTGTGCGAACCATATAAGTAAGTTTTACACATTAGGACTTAGTTAAAACTAATAGAGTGTGACTATTATAGTATAATATTCAATCCATTTTACAAGATAAAACTAGAATAATTTTATTTAGTTTGAATCCGATTCTTCTAGAAATTTGTTGGGGTTTTAGTGCTCATATTTGTTTACGTCGGCTGGATTTCCAAGATTGCTCTACATTACCCTAGCTAGTCTCTACCTAGCTTAGTTATCACTAACTGATATGTACTCGTATAATGTGTGTATGTCATCTGGCTTTTGTGGATTGTTGATAGCCTCGAATTCGAAAAACTATGCCTAGTCATGGCGCTGGACATCATTTGCTGCGAAATCGGCACCCGCAGAATCCGCACTTCAGGTCTGTGTGTTATTTTGCGTAACCTAAGTTGCGTTCACTATTTTATAGGTGTATGTCTACGTATTAAAAGTCCCAAATAAAGATATGTGTTTAATGAGGTTTATTGGACGATAAATTGAGATAGGTTGCTGAACTCTATTACAGTGGTATAAAAACAAGCTGTAAAATTTCGAGTACCTACATGCATGCTATTCTTAACTCTTAGTCAAATGTCGTGAGACAATACCGTCGCCACACATTGAACGAAACCAAGAACTGTGAATATGTGAAATGTGTATATGTATACCGCCCTACCAAATCTTGGGGATGTAAAGGCGTTATGGTATGTTCTATATTCGGAACACCGTAACTGGAACGAAGGTAAAAAGAGGTTAGAGATTATTATGCTAATTCGATTGTATTAGTAGCAAGTAGAAATAAACGTGGAAATTTCCGCAAAGTCTGAAGCCAAAAAGTAGGCATTTGATAGCAGCCGGACGCTCGCGGTCATTAATTAATAACTCAGTTTAATCCCCAGCACAGGGGCTTAACACATCGACCCGGGGCTGCGAACATCCGGTCGAATCCCGCGCCTACACCCCCAAGCACTTCCGGTCAGCAAAACTCTGATGGAAGCGCACAAATAACACGGTAGCAAGGATTATACCAACTTTATTTAAGGAAATATGATGAAAATACTGGGTATTTAAAACATATTGACGTTAAATAAAAACGGTACTGAAATGAGGTCAAACCACACACTTATGAAAACTTGAACATCATATAAATAAAGCTCTGCATTAAGCACTTTTAATTATATCTACATTTAATTTGCCTTGTGACAGCATAAAATATAGAATAAAAATAAAAGTGCACTAAGCAGTTGCCTTCACATAAGTATGTCGGCGAAGGGCATCGCACACTGAGAAGTTTATGCGGCCCCTTGCAAATAACGAAGAAAACTATCTAAAATAACGTTTATTGTAGCACGCGATTTAAACTGGCTGTTACGGTATGCACCTTGGCCATCGAAAATGCTAATTCGCCGTTTTGTTCAAAAAATAACTAATAAAACTTGGAAAATATATTTCGAGTTGGATTATGTACTAAAAACGTGGTTTGTTAGGAAGTCGTTATTATTAACCCGAAAAAAGTTGCAGAAATTACCAACACCTGAGGGGCTCCAGCATATAATTATCAATTGATGTACGAGCAAACACCAATGACTATTCGGATCGACCTATTCCTAGATTAGTCCCATTAAGTTCGATATCCAGATAGCTAGTAAGTCTTAAGAAGAAAGCTTGCTAAAAAGAATCAGCCTACGGATCACCATACTTCTCTATAGCCTCTATAGACTACATACCCAGAAGATCCACAGTAGATCGATTTCAGCGATTGTCGTGTTACTGGTCGCTGAGCAGCTCATGAGCGTCAATATCATGTCAAGAAGTTGTCATGCAAAACGGGTCCTATATACTCTTATAGTACAATATTAACCTTGCAAATGAAAATGCACTTAGCCAAATGAAATAAAAACAAGGGACTCCAACTCAAAAGTAAGCTGACAAAACAGCATTCATTCATTTTGTCGCTTTAAAATCTGAGAATCTAGACAACATTTTCCAGCGTTTATTGCATTTCGACGTCGCCCGACTTTTTCCGGACTATAAAATTAATCAAGCTTCGCCAGAAGTGCCGAGCTGCCGTCTTATAACTCAGCTAAGCAGGTTAACTATGCGCCATTAAACAGCTTTTAGCAAATAAAATTCGACGTTGACGAGACAGATCGCTATTACGAAGATAAAATGCGGAAAAACAAAAGCTCCGGTGACATGAAACTTGTAAAAACTCCGCGGGCAAATTGCGTTAAAAGTCGAGTGGGAGCATAGCCGGTAAGTGAACCTATTTACTTTTTATTGAGTTGCTGTCTCTGTGACGGCTGTCGACATCAAAGATGCTTTTGTATCTACTATGACGCTGCTCTAGAATCAATAAAAAAGCAATTTATCCTAACATCAGTTTCATATACGAAGATTTTTTGAACCGCATAGCTTGACTTGACTTCATATTGATATATGGCTTCTGTGGCTATTGTGACACTGCAGCCAATAAGTGAGCTTATATGTTAAGTTATAATATAATTAATGAAGCGCTCAATGTGCTTATTTGTGCATGAGATTACGTCAAAGGGCGTTTGATACAAACTTGTGTTATGCACACACGCTGAGCACACCATCTTTCTCTTTTTATATGGTGCACGCTGCAAACTAACTAGTTGTAGTGTGTGTGTCAAGTCAATATAACAAATGTGGCCAGTTTTAATATTATATATTATAAAGATAATTGGGATAGGACATTTACTACTAACGTTGAATATAGTCCATTCTATTTTCATTTATTTGTTGTAAGTATTCAATTTCATCAAGGTATTTCAAAAATCCAAATGATGAGTAAAAGTAATAAATATTTGTTCTTAAAGTTATCACAAAACTGTGGTTTCAGACAGGCCACAATTGAGATGGAAAACAAAAAGCGCCAGAAATAAATGTCAAGATAAGCTATTCAAAGCAATAAATAGGGACGACCATTTCAAGTGGACAGTGGGCAAAACTTCCAAATTTTGGTAAGCGTTCGCGGTACACCGCCAACCCAAAGTTGGCAAGGATTACGGGAATTTCAGAGGCAAGCAAAGACAGAGGGGTTGGAAATACGTAAGCTCTTTTGAACCAACTGGCGGACCTACGTCATCATTGTAATAAAACAAGTCAAAGGCCTAAGTA
The DNA here is from genome assembly GCA_917880725.1 of Selenia dentaria. Classification (NCBI taxonomy): domain Eukaryota; kingdom Metazoa; phylum Arthropoda; class Insecta; order Lepidoptera; family Geometridae; genus Selenia; species Selenia dentaria. The sequence continues at coordinate 14,249,251 of OU862893.1, read as the reverse complement.
TCACGCAGCTTTTAGTACGAGAAATAATTAATGTTGAAATGTCTGATAACCTAAATAAATGACATAATAATTGAAACAACAGATAACTAAACAACAGATAAATTATGCGACCTTTAAAGGTGAACGGCTGTCAATAGATAACAACTGAGTTGTAATGCACATTTTTAGTGTGTACAAAGAACATAACAGGTAGAACTAATTCTAATTTGAGCTTAGAAACATTTTACATTTAAAAATTCAAGGACAATTTTAGCATTCATAGTTAGACTACAACAACCCTTAAAACTTTTATCAGATATGGGTGACTCCGGCTGCCGATGACGGCGGCCCGGTGTAGAACAATAGTTACATCTCTTTCACACCCACACTTTCACTCAAACAACCCTCCCGCTCTTGTACATTATTTTTAAGTCAATTATGCTTTTTGGAGGGTAGATAGCAGATATCAAACTGATGTATACAGTTCCGTTAGGACATTTCATCCGTCGCTGTCATGCATTTCAAATACTGACGTTTTCGTTAGTCCGCATCATTGTAGTTTTGCCTCGTTCCAGTTTCGCGTCACAGTTTTACGTATATTCTGAGGCTCTCGTGCTGACTATGTAGAGTAAGTCAAAAGTGTGTATGCTAATTAAACGGCTTTGAAATAACGATTGCGTCATTATTCCATTTTTCCAAGTGTATTACGCTAGTAGTCACGCTTTGAATCATTGGTACACGTTGTTTCAAAACTGTTGAATATTGCAAAAACAATAGGTGTTTTAGAGTCTAACTACTAGTACGACTCGTGTATATGCAAATGACTGGTACAAAGATAAACGTATGCGATAACTTATCACCGGATCAATAAACTACGTTTCCAAACATAGCTGATCGCAACACCAAAATAATAGATATCTATCGAAATAATTATTTGGGCGGATGTGGAAATTAACCCGCTGTTATGTAGGATACAATGTGTATATTAAATACGAGAATAAATCTATGGAATTGAGACTTAGAACAAAACATTGCCGGATGCCTCGTTCCGTCCGCAGATACATTTTTATCTATACTTTATGTATGTACCGAAGGTTTTCAGACGGTTTTCTTTGGTCACGCGACATTTCAAAATCTTGATGGTCTTTTTTAGCAAGTTTTAAAATGGATGTAATAAATATTATCATCATATAAGTACTGTAAATACTGTACAAATATTTTCGATAACTTATATTAATACATACGTATTAATATAAGTTATCGAAAATATTTGCAAAATATGCGTTTTATTTACAAGTGAGTACTAGTGTTTACTTTTAAATATTGATCAATGACCGCCTCATTGGCCTAGTTGGTAAATAGTGATCCTCCTACCATCACGCGAGCGGTGCCAGGTTCGATCCCTCACCAGGGCATATATATTGGTGTAGTGTGGAGAGCAGAAAATTTTGTATTCGGGCCTTTAAAGTCAGCTCCTACGAGACAATCCTAGTGCGAAGTGTGTTTTTATTGAAAAAGTGCCATTATGTAGTAATTGGTAATTAACATTTAAGAACGAAAAGTTAGGAACTTTTAATTTAACACCCAATTACTTAAATGTCACCGGGGGAAAGGAGAAATGCGGATAGGACGTCACCCTGATTATCTCATGTGGCGGGCCCCTGTCACGTGTAGGGTAACCGCTCATTTAACTAATATGGGGACATTTTTCTTTAAAGGTGCATTACACAGGCAATTAATGCTCTTAAGGCTTGATTAAGTTATAAAGCCAATGGAATGAAGTAAAGTTTACCTATGCTACACAATGTTACTACGTGAGGCAATGCTTTTTGTATAGGTATATAATTGCGGCAATTGTTGCTGTTGTAAATGGTAAGTGCATATTTACTTAATACCAGTGTTCAATTATTTCAATTTCATCCAAACCATTAAGCAGCATCAGCGTGCACAAGTAACATACACACACCAAGTTGTTTACTCAGATACTTTCGCATTTAGAATATTAATGTTATATAAGATTAGCAGCAGTAGAACTCTTTGTGAATGAGTTCGTCCGGGAAAGTACTGCCCCTATATTACCTATTTTTGCCATGAAGCAGTAGGTAATGTTCGCATCAGTGTGTACAAGTTTGAAGGGTAGTGTTGCCGGCGAAATCACAGGCACATGAGACTTAACAAAATGTCTCAGGGCACAGTCAGTAATCTGTGGCACAGTGCAGCAGACGAAATGCATCCGTCAGAGGCAAAGCTTACCACTTAACAACAAGTGTACCGTCGTAATTTTTAAACTTTCGCTATTCGAACACATATTTATATTATATTAACGGGGCTTAATCGCGTTATATATTTACCTCGACGTTTCGATCAAGTTGCATTGATCGTGGTCATGAGTAGACTGAAGAGGCGGGTGTCATTGTCTTGATGTATGGAGATACTTTTTAATATACCCCCAACAGTTGTTATAAAAAGTCATTGTCCCGACACACAACACTAACGATATGGACAGATTTTTCTGAGGATAAATCGCGACGGGAACACTTTTTAATCACTGGATTCCATGTTGCCGCCAATACTATTACTAACGCGATTAAGCCCCGTTAATATACTATAAATAAGTGTACCGTCTTCTAATCACATAAAAAAATTAATACCTACCTACTGAATGTTTGGTTCATAAGAAGAAAAATTTAGTTCACTGCATCATGTATACAAGGCTTTTATTGCTATCAATTTTACTAGCTTCTGCTCGGTCGCTTATCCAAGTGGAAACGGTTACCGTGATCCCCCAGGAACTATTAACGGAATCAGGATAAAACATAGTCTCAGTTCTAATCAAGCTAATCCAAAATTTCATTGAAATCTGTTCAACCGTGCGGTTACATCAAGGAACTACCAGCGGAACTAATCCGAGTGAAACGTTTCAATGTTGAGTGATAACAAACATGAACACATACTTTCTCATTTACATTAAAAATCTGATAGAAGATTATTTTTACCCCATCACTACAGTATGGGATAAAAATATTAAGTACTGCTATATATTCTCTTTAACGAGCGTTTTGTATCAACTCAGGGCAGATGTTAAAATTAGCATAGATAAGATCCAGCGAACGACTTTAAGCATAGACATGCTAATTCACAGAGAACATATTGTTCAAGTCACAAAACACAGTTTTGGTGTCTTTTGTGAAATGCAGACACTGCTTAAATTGTAACAGAGGCTTAAAAACGTGACCTGTGCATATATATATATTCAGATCTAAGATCCCTTACCTTGTTACAGTAGGTCTACCACGAGTTTACAACATTGACACCAATCGATGCTCGATATCGACTGCCGCAAAAAAGTATGAAAAAAAGAACAGTTCCACCTCGCGGTCAATTGTAGAACTAAAATTGACAACGAGTACGCCAATCACAAAATTAATAGGTAGGTGAGATCGAGTATCGACTATAGATGACATTTATGTTGCCAACTCATGTCAGAGCTACAGTTTAGAACTTTAAAAACCCAAGTTTCTAAGTCAACGAAATCATAAAATACGACCATTCATGCCACACTTTAATAAATTATAATTTTGATTTTGATTTGCCAATAAATCAAGTGTCAACTTAAACAAAAATACGGTTACTTCGCACTGGTCTAGAATCATGATATTTGGCTTGAAGAGGGGCTCAGAATACAAGTAAAATTTTGTATTTTATTACATAACTTATATTTGCAGATAGAGAACTGAGACGTACATCGATGTATGTATAAGATACTTTTTTCTCAACTACAATTATTGCCCTTAAATCAAATATATGTTTTCGTTGTTAGGAATCCTCGGAGCGCAAGCCAGGGTAGCACTTTTATAGAGTATTTATTTAAATTATAGTTATAATTATTTATAAATGTTTTTTTCTTATTTTAAGTCGAGATGACGGGCGTAACAACCACTTTGTAATGCGCATGTAATTTGACCGTTATTTCAATAAAGACCTTTAAAATTTTCGTGTTGTTATAAATTGAAAAAAAAATTTCTGATATTTCGAATGAAATTGAAATTATATATTATTATCATTTTTATTTACAAAATATATATAATCCCTAATAAATCAGAAAAATAGCACGCACCTATCAAGTAATTCTAAAAATTAGTTACTTAATTTCATTATTGTAAGCTATCGCGTTATTTTTCGTGATACCCTAGTTTTCGGTATGTTCAGAGACATCACTGTTCTTTAGCCCCGTAGCAAAAGAGCATGGTTTCATTTGCACTCGATTTTTAATAAATGCGCAAATTGATTGAGGCGAGTAAACGTCAAAATAGACTCCGCGGCTTGGCCCGAGTGTATACACTATAGTTAATATAGTTTGTATACACACCTCCACTATAGTTGATCAAAATTAAAAACTGTAGGCGTCATGTTATTTAAACATTAACGGAAAAACATTGTAGGTAAAATTTTTATTTCCACGAGACTATTCTGATTGATACTCGTAATATATCATATACTTAATACAGTTTTCACCGAAACAACTTTGATGTTTACATTAGAAAACATTTTACTACGCCATAGCGCATGTAAAACATCGCCACTGTTTATAAATAAGGACACTGAGAACATTAATCGAGAAAGAATTCAATAACAAGTAAAATTTCAGCTAAAAAGTTGAATTTATGACACATTCTGCGGGAAATAATTCTGTCACGAAATAACTTTTTTTTTATGTAGACCAACATAGTGTCATAACGTAAATGTAGTCACGTCACCTACATATAATATGAGTGTGTTTGAAATATTGTCCATGGAGTAGAGCTAATGGTGTGTTCGCGTGTGGGCGCGCCCTTACCGCCACGTTTTGTTGCTTGCTCATCACGTAGCCGCACCTTTACTTGGTAATGACATGTTTTGATATAATATTAAAACTGATGACGTCATTAATTGCCAAGCGAACAAGCAGCATAGAAGATAAACGTTTGTAAAAATCTATATGAAAAGAATGGCCCCGAGTTTCTTGTCGCTTCTTCTCGGTAGCCTCTACCTATATATTTTGGAACTGCAGTAGAGGCGGTAGAGCCTTTAAAGTACATTGAATAATTGACGTTCATAAGTGCGTATTTGATGACTAAAAGAATTAAATAAATGATTTTGTCTTTGAGATGTCAAAGAGTTGCAATTTTGTTTATTGAGATTAAAGTTCTCAAAGTTTGCGTTGAATTATTTTCTTTGATCTAACTTCTCATTATAATATGTATATTTAATTTTATATGTTTTATTACTTCTAGCATAAAGAACGTAATAAAAATTAACCACACGTGTTTGTTATCATCTGAACAGTAAAGTCGTGTGAATAATAACACACATAAATCATACGTAATTTCAAGAGTGTAATAATAGACATAAATGTATTCTATAACACTGGGACAGTAGCAGTGATATCTACGTTTTGTTATAACATTGTTTTACAAATGGTGCTAATCACGTTTCCAATAAAACTTTAAGGCCAACTAAAGATTGAAATCTAAATTGCATTACGTAGTGTTTTTTCACACTATTGTGTCAACTCATTCATTGGTTTGTTGCGATTTATGACCGCGACACACAGCCAGAGAAGTAAGCGAGCATTTGAATAGGCGCCAAAATATCTGACCTGATACTCAAGATTAATTACTATGCTTAACATGTGTACCTACTCAAATTGTTATAGTTTATCGCTCTACTGAATATAGTTGTTAATTACTTTCTTTCATCTTTTTAGTACCCTTTCTATATTGCATAAAATATACCTTCATTTTATATTTCTATGTGGTATATTTGTTTTTTTTAAATAAATGTTAACTTCGTTCTACGTGCTCGTCCAAGACACGGCAATGCCGTGTCCAAGATGACAATAGGAGCTGTACATTTTGTCGGGGAAAAAGTATTTTATATTTTATTCAAATAATTAAAAAGTACCCTAACCATTTACCAACTATTATTTAAAATCGGTTACACAATTTGTAATAAACGCAGTTCCTAAGTTGAGTGGTAACATACAATAAATAAATTCTCAATATCCTGATCAGTTTCACTTTTAAAACACAAATTACACATATTATTTAACCATTATTTACTTAGTAATTATTTAAACTCGCTACCAAAAGCATCCACATCGGTTTGTGGAAAGTTCTAAACTCTTAATCTCATTATTAATACTTTGAGGTCATTTGGCTCAACAACAATACATTACGATTTATACAATAGAAAACAGTCTCCCCAAGTGCGGAGCACTGAAAGCTAGTGTTTCACGTTTGTTAGTTGAGATTCCCAGGGCATTGTTTCAAGCACAATGTTGTTTTCTTGTGCAATATTGCTGAATTCGCGGCGATTGCGACACGTTGTTTGGACACGTCCGCCCGACAAGCTGTTTGCACATATTTTTGCATTGTCGTATGCTATGGAATTTTTAAAAGGTCCATCGATCTAGTCAAACTCCATTGAGAGTAGAACATTTTTTTTAAATAATACAAAACTTAATACTTCCAGCCGATTGAAGAGCTCGAATTATAATAAATAACATATGAACTACAAAATATATCAGCGAAGGTACACATACACATGTTAAAATGACCTAAAATGGAAGGTTAGCGCCGATGCATAACTTATCTTGTACTTTGTCATGTATTATTTCACGACAGATGTGAGTATAAATAATTATATTTATAACAACAAATGTATATCGCGGTTTTAATAAGGTGTTTGCAGCAAATAAGACACACCCCAACACATCGTGCAGAATTCAATGGGTGATACATGGCATAATGGCAAACTGATGTACAGGCAAGGAGCTTACATACAGGCTTGACCGTGACAGGACAAATGACTTGCCCACTTTATGATTTTACAAAATAAAAGTTAATAAAACTTAAATAAAAATTCCTTAGCAACAGAGTGGTACTCAATTGGAACAGATTACCAAATGAAATTATGACTGCCAACAGTGTTAACTGTTTGAAGAACCGGCTGGATAACTGGCTACGAACTAATAAACTAAATTTAATAATTAAACATCCAAAGTAAAATTAGTAACTTTTCATACTGTGTGATATAGACACATCAGCAATTTGCTGCTCGTCTATAAACAAATAAATAAATAATACACAGTTGTCGTCTGGCAACTTTGTATTGTAGCAACTAAAAAAAGTGTACTTCAGTAGAAGTCTATTGACTTCTATAAAGTCGAAATATACAGTTAAATTTATGTAAAACAAGCCGCTCCCCGCGGTTTCATCCGCGTGATGATGATGAAAATATGTTCTGTGTTATTCCAGAACTCTAGAGGTATTAACATACCAAATTTCATCCAAATCCGTTCAGCCGTTCTGGCGTGATTGAGAAACAAACTTTAATCCATCTAAACACTTACTTGTATTATCAGTAGTTCTTTGAGGGTATTTTTTTTTATAAATCGCGTGTTCAGTATAAAAAGTATCTAAGAGTATTTTATTATTTTGAACTTGCTTAATACTTATATGCACAACATATATCTAATATATAGATGTAACAGCCCGTTTCAGTATGTATTGTGTCCGACGCCTAATAACTAAAGAGCACTAAACCGTTCATAAATCCTAAGCCATTTCAAACATAAGTCAAAGTGAGTAGCACATTACCGTTTGAAGAAATCCTCATAAATTTAGCAAACATTTTAGTGTTACAAACAAATAACCAACAAAGTGGCTTGAAACGCATAAACGTTCATGTTGGAAGCCCTATCCATCATCCGCAAGGTTTTCATATGCGACGTTTATTTTTTCTACCGACTTCCAAAAAGGAGGAGGTACTCAATTCGACTGTATTTTTTTATGTTTGTTACCTCATAACTTTCGACTGGGTAAACCGATTGTCAAATTCCAACTCCAATAACTGACTTTTACCAAAGTAATAGGATGGAAGTGTGTATAAAATTTTTCAAATTGCACTTGTTATCATTCATTGAAGCTGCTGTAACAGCTGTACATCAGTGTGGTATCGCCCATTCCCGTCTATACACGTCTGTATTACATGCGTTTACAACATTAAAAGCACTATGCAGCTGAAGTAAACACCACTAGTAGGCCACGTATCACGCATGTACACCCGTAAAAATCAACATAGATTTATAAACGCCCAAACTAATATGATGCGAGTTACAGTATATTTTTGGTCTCATGACAGACAATGAGTTTATTGTCCTCTACGAGGGCACAGAAACCTTACTCCGGGCTGCAACCATAAATGCAATAGTAGTCTTTCTTCTAGAGTGCTACGTAGAATTTCTTGAATTGCTCCAAAGCTAATTTTTTATTTGTTATAGTTGTTACTCCACATCTGAAATGATTTGCGTAATTTTGAAAAGTACACTTGATGTGATGAATCAATTGCATCTGTAAGGATATTGTTGATCGTCAAGAGCTCGTAAGAGTAAATATTATGAAGCAGGCTTAACCATAGTGAAGCAAGACTATCAACTTCAAATTAAGAAATGTAGGACTAGCCTCCTTACCTAGAACTTGACTTCTATGTTGCTGGTACCAGCCTATAGGTATTTCACACTTCTCTTATATAGCTTTCTCATAAGCGGTAGCCATTCTACAACAAGTTTATTTCAAAGACTAAGTAGTAAGAAGAGCCAAGGCAAGAAAACCAAATCATCTGAAAAAGTTACTTTATGCATATACAGTTTAGGTCAAACGTGAGTTTACTCTCTGTGAAAAGAATTATTTTTAAAACTTATTACTTACTACTTACTTACTTATCATCAGGGCTAACTTCGGGTCTCGTTCTTTATAGTATAGAATAAAAATATTATGCCTTGCTTCTACTTACGTTTATCTTTTCGTTTCAAAATTTGTAATGCATATTTCAAGCAATTGCATCCCTATCAAGCTGAAACTTAGCACACCTGTGTAACGGTGATACTAAAATATTTTATTACCATGAATCAGGTCTGATGATGCTGCCGGATGGTGGTATGCAATGGCTACCTTCTGGAACTTCTATACTCAATATAAATCTGTTGTGTTTGATCTCATTAAAGCCAGTTTAACAGTGCCGCAATAGTTTAGAATTGTTTTTTACTCAAAACTTATTTAGCATCCGGTTGTTTAACTTTGAACAGCTCAAGCACAAATCGATAACGGACACGCATATTGAATGTTCCCATATCAATTTGTCTCACTATAGCCACATTCCCATGGAATTGTCACAACACAACAACTGACTCGACTTACACTGGCAAAGGAAACAAAGTTCAATGCAAATAATTTCCATTTACAAGAGGGATTTCATAAGTTTTCCGCAACACTCGTGTTATTAGCCATACGGAGTAAAATCCTTTATGAAAATATGAGCACAAAACGAGTTAAAGAGGGAATAAACAAGAGCACACTAAGCTACTGAGCTACATATTCGTAACGAACATGAGTTCTATTGCATGGTAATAAAGTAACAGCATATTGCGTTGAATCTGGTAAACACAATACGGGTTCTGAGGAATATCTACTGTGGAAATTGTATAAATACTGTAGCAGACTGTCCCTGAATATTTTTCTTTTTTTTCTTTTAAGTTTTAGTAATATATCAACCGCATTACTAAAACGGACGGTTAGACAGGGTTGTAACATAATTAAAAAGTTATTTATGTGACTCGACTTTGCTTTATATATAATATAATAATAATAATAATATAACCGCAGGGGCGGCTTTGTGGCGAGCCGTCGATGTGTGGCAACACCGTGGACCCTGATTCTCCCTGGGGCTAAATGAGACCCCTGACCCCCAGTTGCCTTAATTGGCCGTCTGGGGGGTGGAGTAGCAAGAGCAAGTAACAAAAAGCTCCAAGGGTGGAAGTGTTAAAGGGCATAACGCCGGTAGTAGCGCTCTAGTGAAACCGCAGCACACCTCTCGACACCATAAGCCATCCACACCAACGTTGCCCCTTTTGTCACCATTGATGGTGGCCTTTATGGGGGGCCCGTTTAGTGGTTGGCAAGTCACCACCTGCCCCAAAAATTATAATGAGACTGAAATTGGCAGGTGCCGTAGTCTCTTCCATAGCCCACTATCTTCCTTATCACTAATAAGATCATATCAATAGCCTTGCCATTTTACCCATTTTTATAATACGAGTAGATATACCATGTCCCATCCATCCAAAAGTTTCTGGTTTTTATACTACATTGTATTTGTTATATCAAACAGGCATCTAAGTGTTGGCTACAGCCCCACTTTTGCCTATGTAAAGGGCCTGGTTAAATCAATTAATAATTTTTTTTATTGAGATTCTTTCAATAACAATTGGCATAAAACTATGATTAGCCCCACAAATTTATAATTGAAATACAGAGAATAATAATATAATATAGGACAACATCCAAACCTAGGTCTTCAGATCCCAAACTAGGCACAGTCTGTACTATGGTAACCTGATGACTGATATACTCATTTATATCAATCTACACCCCAAACATTTTAATGCAAACAAATGTTTGACCTGTCCGGGGATCGAACCCGGCACCGGCGGCTCAGAAGGCAGGGATCTACCAACTGCGCCAACTGGCCTAACAAATGGAAATCTAACTTGATGCAACTACAAATATTTACTTAAAAAACTTGAAGAATGACAAATGAAGAAAAGTACCAGACCAAACAAATGAAAAATATACAAATGGAATCCTTACCAACCGCGTGTTCCAATGTCGATCGAGCTTGGGACGTAACTTCAACTTACCTGGAAAATTAAAGAAAAACAAGATTAACAACAGTGAATACAAGGCTGATGGTGTAAGGTTTCGTGTAGTCTTGATTGCTCTGATTAGAGTTAAAAAACTTGCAGTGTTCACTGCTTTCAGAAAATATTGTTTTACCCATTCATTAATTTCTGACTTATTTTACTGTCCTTTACTATACCGTTTAGCTAGTGACTGCGTTTTTTGTTTTTTTTATCACTATCCATCGAGATAGAATTTTGTGTTTTACCTTACCGTCTACGGCTAATGTTGTTTCCTACTAGGTTCAAAATATAGGTTTTCAAAATCACAAAAAAGCCTTCCTTCATAAAACTTAGAAAAATTGAATTCACAACGATTTTATAGATGAACGAGTAGGCGTAACATTTTCAGTGCATCATACTCGTACATATCGGATGAAAAGTGACAACCCTATACAATTGACAGGCCGGTTAATGCAGCTAACCTTTTGAGCCGCTGGTCCCGGGTTTCATTCCCGGACAGGTCAAACAAATGTGTGCATGGACATGTCTGTTTGACATGTTTCTGGGAGTGTATATGTATATAAGTGTGTATATCAGTCATCAGGTTACCATAACACAGGCTCTGCCTAGTTTGGGACCTGAAGACTATGGGTGGATGTTTCCTCATATTATTATTATTATCATTCACTTGTTTGTAGCGAAATTCGCTTATGAGACGTTTCTATTCCATATTTGATTACTTGCCAATCGCGAATGAATCCGAAATGAGGCAAATAAGCAATTAATACGCCCGCAACAGCCATATTCGGGTTCGATTACGCGATGTGGAGAATTTTAGACGCACGGCCGCACGTTTCACAAATGGTTCTCGGACAATATGAATAGCCGACATGGTAGACGGAACGTGGACATTCATTTAATTACTCTGGAAATTATCCGTCATTTAAAAGGTTATGATCAATACGACAAAACGATATTATATAAACAATTGTGTTTCTCGTACTTATTAAACTTATTCAACGACCACTAAAAGTGTAATATCCGGACGAGACTATTAAAAATAATTAACGGCCAAGTGCGAGTTTGACGCACGCACGACGGGGTCCGTACCATTATCCGTATAAATATTTCAAGTTTCTACCTGTTATCGTTATTAAAATCAAGAAAAAAAAATAAAAAAAAAACATGTTTGTTGTATGGGTTTAAGTAATATTGACAGTGGAGTCTTAGTAGTACCCGTTTTACACGTTGTTTACGGGACCCTGAAAAGAACCAGGAATGGAAAAATATTGTGGCACACTATGCAAACGAAACCAGCTGCAGTGAATAAATTGGAGATAACTACAAAGTTGATTATAATGCGCGCAGTCAGTAGTCAGTAAGGCGCCTACAACTTTATCAACAAAATACATGAGGGATCACATTTACATAATACGCTCCCGCCCGCATTCAGACGAACAACAACGGCCAACCTAGTGGGTAAGCATTCAGATTTCGTAATTATTACACCCAATGAGATTAACTATAGAGACGTTTTACTCCTTGAATATGAAGTTTAAACATGACAAATTTTATGCTATACCGACCTATAGCTATAAGTACACAACTCGCACAAAGACATTAACTACACTGACAAGATAAAAAGAACACGAAGACATAATATGAATCCTAGTTGTCAGAAAGGGATCAACATAATAATAACGTTCACCTGTGACCGATCATTCGACCGCCAATGACAGCCTCATTCTCTCTGTCGCTCGCTACTTGTCTCGTTCGCGGGGATGGCGAAGGAGTTAATTTAAATTAAAATACAATTTTGATTTCCCATTTTTGAAAGACGAAATAGAAAAAAACAATACTTACAAATGAAAAGGTACATCATTCTTGTTTTTTACACTCGTCCCAGTATTGTTCTGCAGTTTCTGAACATCCAAGACATTTTTTTCCTAAATGTTGAATACGTGCTGCGTCGTTGCCAGACAGGCTGGAACTAAGTTGACTCAAGACAATTAGCTTGTGTTGATTTCGCCAAGCCGAGCGCAGTAAGGTGTATCTTTATATCCCTTTATATATAACATCATTGATTACACCTCGTATCGTTCGCTTCCAAATAATAGCGTGTGGTTAAATCAAATACATTGATATAACAACGAGATGGTTTTATTTAATATTAATCACCATATTTTGTGGCAAGATAATTGTGTTTGCACGATTAACTTGCACTAATGTGTCATTGCGAAACCCGATAAAAGCCGTGCGGTGTTCGACTATATTTGGATGTAGGTAAGTAAAAAGACCTGGATGGCCTATGTGGCTTAACAACGCCATCTATTGTCATATAGCTTTAGTGTGCTGTGTCGGTAAAACAGTTTGTTGTAGCAGTTTTTGATTGTCTTAAGGGGCTATGCTACCTCAGCTCAAATTTAGATTTCGCCCCTACTTCGTCGCAACGAAATTAACGATTATGGTCAATATTGACGACTAAAATTCACACAGGTTCCCCGTCCGAAAGCCGAAGCGAGACTGAGTCGGGGGCCGAGCGGCAGGGCGGCCTGTCTGAGAATGCTTCTAGCGCTTGATATTTTAGGTTTTGTTACTTTTAAAATTAATTTGAAGGTCATTTAAAAAAATCAGCTAACATAACACCTTCCTTTTATAAAGTTCAATTATCATGCAAAGTTTCAAGATCTTATTTAAAGTATTCATTGAGTTATAGACGCTTATTGTACAATTTGGAGGCCACTTTGAGATTTTTTTCCTATCGAGAAAATTTAATTGAATCGTGTTTTTGCCTAACATGGTATTTAGACTATATCCTGAACTTTGCCATATGTTAATTTAAAAGTGAAAGGAGCAGTATATTTGAAGATATGGAGGCTGAAAATAAGCAATGTGAGGTAGTACCGACTCTTAAAACACGCATAAAACGACGTTTTCTACAAAGGAAACCTAACTGGATCGATTTATTGCCCCCAAAACCCCCTGCATACTATTGTATGAACTATATACTGTCATGAAAATCGTTAGAGCCGTTTTCGAGATTCAGATTATATATTTAAATATATGAAGGTTGTTGTTTTTAGAGGTACACTTTCAAAATAAAATAAAAGAAATTAAAATGATGACAAGGTGTATAATATTGGTTTTATTTGCAAGGTAATTCAATGCCATTATTGTTTACATATGAATTCGGGCATATGAGCACCACGGGTAATTCGAATGAAGCGCAATTGTGTAGTATAATTTTCACAACTTTATCGTGAAACTGGGTCGTATATCAGCAATAACACAGAGAATTCAGACTTTCTAATGTTCCAACATCACCATAGACTACTGACTTGAGATACCACCAAAGAAAGTTATCTAAACGTGTGTGATCACACAATGATGGAGTTTAGTTCACAGGTGCATTACGCGAAACTATGCGTTGACCAAATGTTGCCCGCATAAACTGATGGTGTCGCTGTGTATTACTTCTGAATAACGGTATCAATTAAAAAGAAATAAGTAATTACTTCTGCTTTTTCTGTAGTATGAGGTTTTTATTGCCACAGCTGGTATAAGTATAGATAAGCTTATATTTAATTGTTCTACTGTTCAACTAGATATTGGTTAGCCTTACTGCGGTCTTAAACTTGGATGGGTGTCCGCTTGTACTATTTTCAATTGAGTATGTGGTAAGTGAGAGTGAGTGATTATGACCCATACTCTTCGCCCTGAGGGGAAGACCTGTGTGTTCCACCATAAGAGACGTAATATATCGATTATGTTTGTTATTAATTATGCACGAATGCGAGCATTCACATCAATTGACTATTGTGCATGCATAATGTTGTTGTGAATAGCATGGTTGGATTAGTCTTAATTTTTTGCTAACTTTCAACTATAAGGATAGTGCTAAAACAACAGATATTACAGGCTCTGTTGCGGTGCATTCGCCGATGTGTATGCACCGTTAAATTCGTGCAGAATTAGACGTTATTCAAGCACAGAAATTCTACTGCCTGCTGAATTCGTACTTTGTGCCAGTAGCAGGGCAGTAAATAGCCTGATGAAAACATAAAATAAAAAGGAACGGTCACTCCGCACGAACAACACAGCGTTGGTTCTCGGCCAACTGTCGGTCGAACTCTGCATAGCAATATCACACGCGAGACGCCGACACGACGCTACCACTAATCGAAGTGGCAGATTCATTTATAATTAAGCTGAATAAACCAATTGACATTTGCCATCGCGAAATAGCTCGTGCGACATTTGGCATAGCAAAAATATCTAAGAGCCGCCACGACAATTTTGTTAAAGAGCTAATCATCAATTAACATCTCTGAACCATTTTATTGTCTTCGTTGAATTATATGCTATCGAAAGTGTCATTAATCTTCACAATTGTATTACACTACAAATATAAATTTATTAAGCAGACGTTTTCTCCAATGAATATTGTCGCGTAATGTTAACAGTCAGTTATAGTGCTATGTAATATATCTCAGTGGATTTTAACGAGAATAAACGCTTATCCTCTAAATTCCGTAAGTGATTGATGGCTGGCCATAATTGTGATTTATACCTACGATATTATTTCTACTCACTTCAAAAGTTGCCCTTACGTGCCTTATTATCGACTATATCAATGCAATAAGACATCACTATTCAGGTGCTCGCTCATACGTCAAGAATATAAACACGCCCAAGCCTAAATAAAGACCGGATCAATCCTGTCATTGAAATGCCATCCTTTTTTGGGATATCGCTAAGGAACATGACGCGACCCCAGCACAGATTAAAATAAAATAAGGCACCAAAACGTAGTCGCAATCACGCATTACGAATGCTAATGCCTTCCATACGGCATATACCTGCACGGTCCACGCACCAAGATTTTGACCGCAGAACGAGGTAGTGTGGAGCAATAAATCATAGAACCTTTTGCGGCGTGCCATCCTTGTCCACACACGTCTGCGCTGGGCCCAAGCTTACCATGTAATGTTGTTACCAAACTTGTTGTACTTACTTTGATCTATACTAACTGTCGTGACGTCGTGTGTTTCTAATTTTAGAGCTCTTGTTCAGCATTACAGTACAGTCTATAAAGAGGCCAAAAAGCATTATAATTGTATCATGCTGATAGCAACGTATAAGGTTAAGAATAATATAAATATCGTGTTCTTGTAAGAATGCGATTACTTTTAACCATATTTTTGAAAGTTTGAATAAAGTGATTTAAGGCGTGTCCCATAACAAATGCTGCGTAGAGCCTTATGTTTAGATCCTCGCGTTATTTCAAAGACAAAAACAAACCAAAAAATGTCATTACAATTTCCAACATTTTGAAATATTATTTACAGTAATCGCTTCTGCACACGAACTACGACTCTTTTTGAAATTTGGTGTAAGCTAATGGATTACCTGTTTTGTATTATTCTTATCCGACGATCCGTGCCATTTTTTAGGTTTTTTTGCAAATTTATCAAATCTAAATACAATAAAAAAGAGACAACAATATATACCTACTTAGTTAGAGGACATAGGATTTTTATGTTAAACTACTTAATTAAGGGCTATATCGTTTCTAAGTTTGCATCAGCATTCAGAGCAGACCGGTCTCCCAGACAGCACCCGTTCACGAGTTGACGCATGTGGCAGCCATCGCCTTCCTCAACCATATTTGAGGGAAGATGGCGACCCGCCATACGACGCCACTGCTTGCCGACACCTTTTCGTGAGCGTGTCTGCTCTGTATGCTCATACTTACTCTCTGTCAAATACAGCTTAACTTAAATAATTATAATATTAACTTATTCGCTTAGGTACCCGTATTTCACTGAAGCAGGGCAATTACTACTCCGTTTCGATCCCTGATAGCCATTTTGAGGTTGTATTGAAGTATGGTTTTGGTGTTTGCAACCATCGCTTTCCTCACGAATCGCCCAATGGCATCATCATCATCGGCGTAATAAGTGCAGCTCCCGGTATGCCGGGAAACTGCAACGACTGCGTGCGGGACGCTCTTGTGCAGCTTCATTTTGCTCTTTGTTTTTATGACTAGGGCTGACTCGTACGTCAGTCCCTGCACCTCGTGTATGGTAAGAATGCGTGATCTCTCTCCCTTTCCGTAGCCCTGGCTGGTCAGGGTCTCCTTTACTTCCGGGGTGTGAACAAGGAACAGGGAAAGGGATTTAGGGATATTCGCACCTGTGTACCTCTCGAGGCGCAGGGACCTTATACGAGGAACTGAGGAATATATACCGGAGTATATTTCCCTCAGTGCTTACGCGACATCCATTGGGTTCCGGTGCGTACATAACAACTTCTGGCTGATGTTCGTTACCAGCGATGCGATTATACCTTAACTCGAACAGGTTTTCCCTGTCGATATAAGGTAGTTGGTTGACATCTACGATTAGTACATGTTCGCTAGCTCCAGACAGCCTGGAAGCCATTAGACATTTACTGTTAAAATTGATCAATTATTTTTTTTTTATAAAGAATTACTTTTAAATGTTGACTTATTTAACCAATTATTCAAAATTCAAAGAGAATTCTTGGCGGCGACCGTGTGCATAGATCACATGCCTGTCGGCACTCGCCTCTGGAAGGGATCTTCGAGAGTCGTCTGACGCCTCTCGCCCACAACCGGATTCTAAAAGTAATATGCTCAGGGATGCGCCTTAATCAAGGTACTTTAGCACTAGCATAGCATAATAATCGCAATCAATACATTCCCGTAGCCTGGAGATTTTCTTTAAGGGAGAGGAGCGTGGATAGTTTGAGGATAGCAGAGCTGGAGTTTTTAGACCGCACGAATGCTTCACAACCAAACGGTTAGTGACCGTTACGAAAATGCTTTGTTTTATTTAATTAAACATTGTCGGCTATACAGAACGACTAGACCTAGACCTAGCTTTTAGAAATCTTCAAAAAAGTGTATAATTAGTACAGATAACGTCAAGCAATAGATGTGTCAATAAATCTACATCGTTCAATCTTGATTCATCAACTTTTCGGTATTCCAGAGGTAAATACATTTAAATACTGACATTGCTGTTTGGTTTTACAATCTCAGCTGTTGACGTGAGCAAGGAAATATAAGTCACATTGAATACTTGTCATACAAATGCGATGTGAAAATGTGAGCTTTCACAACAATTTTGTTTGTATGGCACGCCTTTGGTACAATATTTGTACTGCAACGTGACAGGAAATTGGACATCTCCGACTCGATATCAAACAAATAGAGTAATCAATGTCTCTACGCGGAGAGTTCTCGAGAAAGCATTATCGGGGACAATTAACCTGGTTCTCTAGACTGTGTCTACATTAAAGTGGATGCAACTGACGTCGTAAAATTATCAATGTGAAAGTTTATATGTTTAGTTGTTTGGATGTTTTTTACTCAATTACGTAAAACAGTAGTTCTACTAGATTAATAGATTTGAATAAAATTTTAAGTGGATGTGGTTTAAACAATAGATTACTTTTTATATCGATTCAACGGGATATTCCCGAGGGATCACGATAGCCTTATTCCACGCGGACGAAGTCGCATAAATAAACTAGTTGGTCATCATTTCAAGTCCAGTTAACTTGATTTTCTACCGACTTCCAAAAAGGAGGAGGTTGACTACCTGTACCTCCTTTTTGGAAGTGGGGTCGATTCGACTGTATTATTTTAATGTTTGTTACCTCATAACTTCCGATTGGGTGAATCGATTCTAAAAATTATTTTGTTTAAAAGTGGTGCTTCCCGTGTAGTCCCATTTATATTCATCAAATTCGGTTCAGTAGTTTTTGAGTTACCCTCCAATCACTGAATACAATGGAAGTCGGTATAACATTTTTCAAATTGCACTTGTATAATGAAAATCTCCGTAATCCGAAATAATACAATTAAGACGCTAATGATACCTATATTGTAAGTCTCCAACCTAGAGTAGATAAAAAAATTGATGATGATGATCTCAACCGCAATAAATATAATAGTACAAATGACAACAAACACAGTCGTAAAAACGTGTACTTACGTTAAGTAAAAGAGCAATTAAAATGCTAGATACACCGCATTTGATCAACCGACGATTGCAATGAGGTCATGTCTATTGTAATTAATTGCTTATTGTTGATGTTGATATTGCGTTATTATAGCAAATAGGGATGCGTAAGAATAGTAAATTGAATAAACACGCAATAGTTGTGTTTGCTTGTAAATGTTGAAGTACTAGCTAAGGGTATACAAGTAATGCTTATGATGGACAGATGACTTAAAACAGAAATAACACCAGAAAGTTAAATATTTATTATAAACTTTTTTTTTAAACTAAAATAATAAATCAACGAAAAATAAAATACACCTACCCTCTCTTGATCAGCGGTTTAGGTTTAGGCCCTGCGTTCAGTCAGGTTATGTATATACCTTGTATGTGTATGTATATAACCTTAATATCGCTTGATAGTCTATTATAGTATAGTATTGCCTCTGATAGCCTTTCTTTAGGGACAAAGGTGTATGCACAATCCATGACACGAGCCCTGTGTGGATTAGTGGATCGTGCAGATTGAAGGACAGAAGAGAGCACGCCGGATAGTCTCTTCTAAAACAGTCTTTAAGTACATAGAATCAGGTTAAAAATATGTTCCAAACTTCAATCCAATGCAATAAAATAATAACAATCATAAAGCATGCACTACATGACTTCACCGTGACAGGTGATGTCTGACGATCAGTTTTTGTTTAGCTGAACCATCAATATTTGGCTTGATTCACATCAAATTACACAACAGTGATTTCGGAGAACTTGCAGCTCGCCATAATTACGTACCTAATTAATTGATTTCAAACTTATGCTTTCGGTAGAATACATTTCATTCAGCAAAACTTCAGATTTAAAAAAATCAGACTCCGACAGGTTATTTCACACTTTTTGCTGAAAAAGTCGGATCCATTTTTTTGGTAAACTTTTATTCACCCTTTTTAGTGACCCTTGCTAATTACGGGATCGATTGTCATTCACCGTCAATGATGATATCATCTTTTCTTTATTAGAGTGTAACTCAAAAAATGGCTGGACTGCATTTGTTGAAATTTAAATGGGACCACCTCGGAAGGATTCTCTACGAAAAAAAAAAGGATATTTAAAATACCTTGAGAATCCAAAAAAGGTCTAATTGGGAGGAAAAATGTTCACCATTCAAAAAAAATCAAACATAGAACCTCCATCTTTTTAATACGGTTAAAAAAATACCACTTATGGTGACTACGAGTATGCTTATTTGTATCCAGCAATCAGGAATATTTTACAAAGTATGTATCAGGCTAAGACAGGCCTGTTGGTCTAGTGGTTAGTGACCCTGACTGCTATGCCGGATGTCGTGGGTTCGATTCCCACCCAGGACAAAGGTTTGTGTAATGAGCACGATCATTTGTTCTGTGTCTGGGTGTAATTTATCTATAATATGTATGTATTTAGAAATATATAAGTATGTTTATCAGTTGTCTAGTACCCATAACACAAGCTCTGCTTAGCTTGGGACTAGATGGCGTTGTGTGATAGTTGTGGAATATTTATATATCTAGACCCTCCCTACAACACCGACCGCTACAATGTACCAGCGCAGCTGCTCTAGTCATTTGTTTATTACACGTGTTGAGTTCATCATAACTTATCATTGCCTAACTTTAGCAATAAACTTGTAGGGGCTATAATTAAAAGCGTATGATTACATGTTGTTTATGTTATATAAAGCGATTCTTAAATCATATGGTGTAATCCACACCGCGATATTATATTAAGTCTCATGACTTCATTAACACACGATTTAGGTGAGCCACAATGCAAGTACCGAAAGGAAGTCGCATTGAAATAATCCAAAATAGATGGATAAATGAGTGTTTATTAGTTAGTTTGTTACGAAATAGTTTATCACGGGGAAAGATATAGGATACTTTTCATCATCGTCATCATCATCCATCACCACGCGGGTATAACCGGAGCGTAGCTAGTAATATCATATTCACGACAGAGTAGCTGTTTCGTCCCTGCACTTCGCCCGAAAAATCTATTAAACTTTTATGTTTAATTGAAAAAAGCAAACCATGCTATCTCTATTATTATATATTAGTTTATGCATCATGTTTCATATCTTTTTGACGAATAAGGATGTAGGGAAATGGTGTCAACTGGACTAATTTAGCCATATCGTCGTCTTATTTTCTCAACCTCATATCTTAAAATAAATAAGTTTTCAGGAGGGGGAAAAAACTGAATACTAACACTATTTTTATAAATATGCATAACTTATTAACAGGGGTTTGTTAACCATAAAAATAACCATGTCTTAATTTTTAATATTATTAAGTCCTAATATTATTAGGATTAGAGTATCCAGTTTTTTATCTCAATAATCCAATAGCCACCAAGTCACAGAAGCAACTGTAATATTCTAAGTCTTTTGAGTAATATGTATAAGGTACTCGTAAGTAACTATATAATGTTTAGGAAGTAATGTACAGTTTTGGGTTCCATCGATGTTAGGGGCCTTAAATGCGTGGGCTTTTCAATGAAGTAGATTTAACGTTTTAACAGAAATAAGAGTTACGTAACAACACTTGCAACAATTATCTCCGTGCAAGCTTGTGTTTGTAATAGACGTGCCCCGCGGCGATGCCTGCATGTAAAAAAATCACTATCCCACACTATCCCAGCATGTGTCCGGTATAAATAGTGTCCTATATGTGTTTTCCTTTGACCTCTATCAGTAAAATTAAACATTCAGTGCTAAAAGGTAAGTAACATGCCTACTAACACGTAAAGAAAAGAAGGATAGACTTTGTAAAGCTTTTTTATGTTGTTTTAAGAAGCAGGAAGGCGATTGCTTATCACAGTTGCGGTGTGATCAAGATGCAGGTTTTAAAGCTTCAAAGTTTTGCGCAACACTACACTGAACTCTTCAACCGGAGACATGTAGTTAATTAGTCTAGTCCAATTCGTCCAGTATTTCATTTGTTCAATACCTCTTTAATCTTAACACGGAGCCATGGTTTTATTGAAAGCAGTAGTGCTTGGCCATGGCTCCATCGCTGGTCAGGGCAAATATATTATGTGTGAGTAGAAATGTTTGTTCTCTGGTCTTGGACATTTGTGATGTGTCAATATGGGTGTCCATGATTCCGGTGAAAAAAGGAATACTTTCTTGATGAACTTCCTTTTGTGTCTGTATTAACAAGAGATAGTTCATAATGTTGTTACCTTTTCTTTCTACCTAACTAAAACCCCCCGCACACAGTGTGCGAGCCCACATTAATTAATTTGATTGATCTTTCTTTCTTTCTTTGTTCTTAGTAGTATCCCATCAGTAAGTTTCATTCAGTAAAGCATGAGCATTCATTACTTTTGTAACTTTTTAGCCACTTCCAAAAACTACACAAAGTTGGGTTTTGTATTGATAGAAAAATGCGAGTTGCCTGGCTTCTCTCATATTTTCAAAATGTAAACCTATATGGTCGAGTGTCGATACGAGTAGCTCATAGCTTTGTGGGTTTTTCTCGTTCGGCAATGATGACAAAGACTGACATATGCAGATGAGTGTATCCACCTAGTGAATTCTTTTGATCAATAATTATTACTCTTATCCACAAACGTTTCATAAAGGACTGCTAATTATAAAGTGTTTTAAATCTATTGGCATCTCTTTTTATCGAATGACAGGTTCCACTTTAGACGGGTTTATAAATTTCAAAAGAACTATGAATTGGAGGGTCATTTAGTCACGTTTACCCAAGATCATAACTATTTCAATTATGCAATATCGCGCCAGAGCGATTTATAGGCCATGGTATAACGGTATGCACGAGACCTGCGAAGAAATGATTGTCACGTACTGTTCTTATATCCAGCTCAACATCGATATTCAAGTTAGGACAGGTATCGGGTACGTGCTTCGAAGCCTCTGCCGAGGATTCCTTCCGAACAGGAAGGTCCCCAAAATACAATAAATCAAAAACTGTTACTTTATGAGACTTAGGATATTGGACAATTCATTTTGATCGTATGTGGAATGACAATGAAAATCTTAAATGTGATCCAATAGACCAGAATGTAGTTATAAATAAAATATTTTATTTGTTGTGTTGGATCTCTGAAATACATTTTAGATAAGAATATAGCTTTTATACCAAGCTTTGGAAATGCATTTGTAACACACGTAATAAAATTTCGAATAGAAATAAGTAATTTATTGACGAAATCTAGGTTTTTATTGTGGAAAAAAATAGGATAGGCTCAACGAGTCCTAATTTTCAATAAAAATACCCAACTTTGTGTAGATTGTTGAATAAGTTAATAGATGCTGAAAATTACAAGCGTTACTGAAGTTATGTAGTTAGTTCTAGTCGTATATTACGACGTAAAAACTGCATAAGTTTTGAACTATTTCGAAACATGAATCAAATCAATTAGTAATCTCGCACTTTTATTGTGAAAGTTCAATAATTATTTAACTGCTATATACTGTAAAATTTACTAAAATTAAATTAAGGTGATTCTCTAATTAATGCACAAATAGTTGCTACGTATTAAAAGTACGTAGTAAATAACAGGGCCTATAAAAATTACGCTTTCTCGTATAGTAATGTTTTAAAAAGTATTGTGTATAATTAAAAAAATATACAGCAAAAATTCTTGTTCAGTTGGTAAAGTTAACAAGATAATCCTAATAGGCTTTCTCTTCCCCCCAATCCTTGGGGAGTAAAAGGTTTTTGCTTATTTTTGAAATTGTGCTTTCTTCTACAACACCGTTTATTGTTCTAAATTTTGTAACAAGTTTCTTCTTGTTATTATAGGATATGACTTCAGAATATATATGTACCTCTTCAGAACCTTAAAAGCATGTATAGGTTTTCCACTATGAATAGTGGAATGTTTAATCTTCAAGTAATATCTATTAAAATTAGAATAGACAAAAGTTTGCAATTGAGTGTGTATTTGTGACCGTGGTTTGAATGTGTTTGTGAGAGAGAGATATAGATAGAGTGTGTTATAAGCGGTTGGTTTGTAAAATGATCGCAGTTTTGTGAACTTTATATGGTATTCCATATTAGTATATAATTACTGTAACCAAGTTCTAGCAACGCCATACTCATACTCATTTATTGGTAACCATTAGTTACAAGTCACATCTTTCTCATATTATATGTATAGGTACATAATATTGGTAATTCCAAGTACTAAGTACCTAATTGTCAAATCCATAAATTTATATAAACCCAATGTCAAAATAAGAAATAAAATAAAATAAAATAAAGTTCTATACTAAAATATAGAAAATCCAAATTTAAAAATAAATTATATAAATAATCCATCGCCATCTAGTGAAGGACAAAAAAAACAATAAACACCCAATGGTGGGAAAAATTGTTTCTTCGATCTTCCTTCAAGTTTTAATAATCGAAAGGCATTACTACTACCTTCTCAAAGTATTAGTAATTAAAAGATTAGTATTTATAACATATCTGCAATAATAACGCGTTATAACAATACTACTACTTGCTAGCGTGATCGAATAACAGTAATTGCAAAAGTCCGTCATCTGTAATTGGATTGGAGTTCATCCACCCTCGGATTTCTTCAGCGATAGCACCGCAACCGTCACTGAACCGTGAAAGTACGAATATCACAACGGTCGCTGTAATACCGAAAAAAACTGACAAGTACCAGTCAAAAACTAAAGATAAGTCGGATTGAAAGTTATACTTAAATTAAATCTATTCCTGGAAAAATCTCCCCCCATGTATCGATATACCTCACTATCAATTCTCAAACTGCAATGTTAATCATGATTGAAATCACGAATACCGAAGTGATCCTAGAAGGCTTGCTTTTTACTTCTTAATGGATGGACCCCTAAAACACGGACATGATATTAATATAAACAGTTAATAATTGATGATATTCTGAATAGACTGCTATCAGCGTTGTAGTTGTGTTCCACGATGGACGGCCAAAGGACCTGTTGATGATGCTACGAAATCCTAAGTTATATCACTTGCTGACAAACTGAATACTTATAATTGTATGAAATCAAGTAGGTATACTGCTGAAATCCGACGACTAAAAAATAGTCACTTATATAAGTTATGTTTATTATTTCAACTATAAAACAATTAGCGGCGCTCTACGCTTTCACCCGCGTGGTTACGGATGATGATGATGATGATGATGATGAATCAAAATATATAGACTGTGTTACTCAAGGATAATGCAGCAGTCAAATAATGAAAGAATTTTTGAAATTGGTCCTTTAGTTATTCGTTACAAACATACATAAATTATAGTATCCTCGCTATAATATCAGTATACTTATTATTATATATTATATATACACTATTAAGTATATATTAACTGTAAATTATATATTCACTGTTAAGGTCAGTCAGTCAGCAAAATGTACAATCTGTTACATAACTTTCAATAAATTCAGACACTAATTGCTAATCTTGAATGATAAATAATTCATGATTTATCAAGCAGTTCTCCTACGCGTAGTGTCGGGATGTTACTTAGGCGAAGGCCAGGAGTCATAACAAATGTATAATTAATTACGTGCGTTGTTTTAATACTAAGCACTTGATGTAACTCTTTTTTTAATGTATTCGTTATATCACATGCAGTCGACTTTACAAACAAACTTTACGAGTATCTGTAGATCCTTTCAAGTTTTCACGCCTGCGCGACTCAAAAAAGGAAAATGCTGTTGAAAATCGATTTGAAGTATGATTTCTACTATTACATTACAGAAATCACTTGCAAGAGATTCCGCATTGTTTCCTTTATTCTTGCTTTTATGTAGGTTTCACTCTTTGTAAACTAGATTTTTAGATACAATAACATTAAAAATCTTATAAATATTTGTCTGATTGCACAAATCTTTAAACGGGATGTCATCGAAAAGTAATTCATAAATACTGAAAGGTTACTATGACAAGTTATTTTATCTTTCGTTAGTTGTAAGTTTAAAAAAAGGGTTTTATTTACTAAGCAAGTACCACCATGTTGAGCCGAGCTTATTGTGGGTTATGCGTCATTTTTGTACAAAATCGGATAGCGAAGAGCCGGAATTCAACTGCTTCAAGAAATTAATTTTTGAAAGACTGCATATTACATTATTGTTGTTGTCACTTGTTAGTCAATACTAATTAATATATAGGTATATAATATAAATACGTAGCATTCTACCAAACATAATATACGATACATAAAACACCACACTTGACCGGTTCTGATCTTGTATGCTGCGTATATATTTTCTAGTGCCTATTGCAAAACGATTGCAACTGGATTGTGGCTCACATTACCAAATTCATTTACAGTTCGACAACACGCAATAACTAGGCAGCCGTCATTGAACCGTGTCTGTATTACAATTACCTACTGGCAAACCCTTTCAAAGTTTTCACGGATGATTGGCCACCAGTGTTGTTTGGATGCGGATGATTCCATTGGCTGGAACACACCCTGTCGAAGCCAGCGGACCGCAAACCGATCGCATTGCGTTCCGGTGTTAGTTATGTCGTAACCGAATGTTGTACTTAAATCAATAAGTACTTGCCTTGTACTTGAGTATGATCATGGCACGGATTTGAATGTAATGATAGAAAAAACTTACTTTTAAAAGTAATTAACAAAATGAAGTTTATTAAAGGTACAAAAATTGAAATTCTCTAAAGAACCTACGAAAAGCGCACCTATATAGAGGTAGACGAAATTCCATGTTTTGTATTGTACTGGCTCTTCTGGTGACTCGATACACTAGAAGGGTAGGTCGTTCGCTACACACCTGCACCCATAACAGTCACAGTTGCACCTTCATTAAAGGCTGTTACTTCTGGTTGCCTTACTGCACTTCTAACAAATTAGTTCTAAATCTCTACCCTTTTAAGTTTAAAGCAAAACACAGTAGTGTTTGTTGTGTCTTTAGTGGAAGGTATCTGGGATTGCGGTGATATCCATAAAATTTTGTAACAGAAAAAAGGAATTGACGTGGATTTATGTAATTTCGATTTCACCATTGACAAGTGTTTCGATATCACTTAGAAGCCTTATTTGTGCGCTCCTCGTTGCATCCATCATGCACTAACTGTCCATCGCAACATAACGTTCAAGTTTTTGTTAACTCTGTTTTATTATTACAAAATTATACAGTGCGTGAGTTTTAATAACATGATGCCCCTCAAAGCGAACTGTTGCTTTAATAGCTGTTATATGTTCAAGAGTATCTTTGTATGTATGCTATATCATAATATAACGTGTTGAGTACAGGGACACGACGCAATGATCCGCGTATTCAAACGTAATCACGCGTCGATTTCCGCATCTAAGCCCCTTTATTGGTGCGGGACAATATGCATGACCTAGTACCGAACGGTTTAATATTCAAGAGTCGCGCGTCCGCGGCGCACGCCCCGATGCGATGTAATAAAAGCACGCTCGAACGCTTAACGAGCCAGCCGATGAGCTCCTTCGTATTTCAAACAAGGCGACACGGTACGTGACCGTAACGGGAGGACTTCATTTATGCACTGACTGATACGAATACGCAGCAATGGACTCCAAACACAAGAAAACGTATTAAAATCAAATGTTTACAAATGTTTAGGTCGAGGCTGGTTTACGTACAGTCTGCCTGGAATAAGATGTACACGAGTACACATTCCATAATTGAAATTGAACACTAATGCACTATTGAAATTTGTGAAATGTTTACATTATTGCAGGTGCCTGTCCTATGCAAACCGTTATAAAACAGTTTGTCGCAGCAGCTTTTCATTGCCTGAAAACACGGATAAAATGTAAAATATAAAAAAGTAAAAATAAACATAAATTGTAGCCAGCCGATACTAATAAACCCCAGAATAATGAATTCGGATAAACAGAACCTATTTTCTAATTCCATTACAGAACTCAAGAGATCCTTAATGACTACAAAATTATAATTCCCTTTCAAACAATTTAAAGTATTTAGATAGGGAAATGGCTATCTTGTTCAAAAAATTTACTTCCCATTTTGATTAAAAAATGGACTAAAAACTTTGAAGACTCAAAACGTGATCAACATTTCAAATCTCAAGCAAATTATGTTTCTTTGTTTAGCTAATTCTGATGTTTAGAATTCGTTCTGAAATGGCAATTCCTTATTGCGCCAAAATATGTCATATTAATCCGATTATTACTTAAGAGATGATTAATTAATTATATTAAAACTATAACAGAAACATTGAACAGAAGTTATCAAATCATCTAAAATTGAATGACAACTATAAAAGTACTTATAATAAAATTGTTTGACGCGCTAACAATAAGGCATCGAATGAAATTGTAACAGATATGCATATATGCTATATGCTATATACGGAATCAGAGAAAAAAATAAGCCACAAGCCAATAGTCGTCATAAACCAGGAATACAAGAAATAAATTATTGTGATAAACATTAAGCATTAACAATATGCTGAATGTGCTGATGTTTCTTGATACGATGTCTAAAAGTTAGGTCCACAAAAGCAAAGCTGCGAACTGACTTTTACAAATAGCATCAACCTTTGCAAATCATATTGAAGTGGGTTCCAATCTCCTACTGTTGAAGCACTTTTCAAGGGAATACTGAAACTTGGCAGTTCTTAACTCAAACTTCCAGTGCAAAAGAAAGTTATCAGCAATCTAAGCGCCATCGATTCAGCAAAAATCTTTTCATCGTGCGACATTGAGACCGAAATCGTACAGTTCGAGAAAAACTTTTGTTATAACTATTATACTAGCATGTTTAATGACGTTTATCAAATTTGACTTTTTTATTATGTACAGATACGTAAAAATAATGGTGTGCTAAGCACTTCAACGCTTGCTTTGTTTCATTTAAAGTTTACTCGCTTGTTTGTTTGTGTGACGCCTGTCTTACGCCTATGGCACTTTAACAGAAGCACGTTGATGTTATCCCCTTTTTACTGAGTTTGATGAAATGTCGCATTCACATAATATTTTTTTTGTAGACTTATTAATTTTTTTCTAAAGCTTACTTCATTTTTAAGCATGAGGTGTGGTATAGACGAACTGCACTGGCCCCGTTATCCTGAGACATTAAGAGGATTGCATAGCTAGTATTTTCCATGCTAAAAGAGAAAACTCTTTTCTACCTCTTAAGATTGTCCGATTTCAGTGATTTTCCAATCATGACATTGTTTACTATGCCCGTACGTTTTGATTTTACAAGTTTTTTGAAGTTCTAAAAAAGGAAATTTATAGTACTTTGAAATACTGAAAAAATCTAAACGTACGGGCATAGTAAACAATGTCACGACTCCATGAAAAAAAAATCACTGAAATCGGACAATGTTAAGAGGTAGAAAAGAGTTTTCTCTTTTAGCATGGAAACTACGAGTACTAGCTATGCAATCCTCTTAAGTTGTTAAGTCTCGTGTGCCTGTAATTTCGCCGGCACCCATACTCTTCTTACCAGTACTTACCCAGTATTGCTAACATTATTACTGCTAAGTGGTAGAAAAAGGTTTGGTGGCAGTACTTCCCTGGACGAACTCATTCGCAAAGAATTCTACTACTTCATTTCAATATCACTTTTTGAGATTCCGTACATGACTACAGGACCTTTTATACTAAACCTACACTAAGTAAGTTCTAAGTATGTCTGTCCTTAGAAAAGTATGTTTACATAATTAACATAGTAAAGTTAAGGATCATAGTAACCTTTACCTTTGTATAGTATTACTTTTTAAAGCACTAACGCCTGCTTTAGCGATCTCAAACAATTCGATGCTCGGACCAGAACCTCGGTGGCCTAGTTGGTCAATGGCGTCTGACGCGGAGAGTCAGAAGACGCGGGTTCGAATCCCGTCCGAGGATGGAATTTTTCTCTCTATAAATTTCAATGTTAACCTTTGTAGTTCTACGGTTTTGAAAGGATTCAACCTTAATGGATTAAGAAAAATGAAAGCACAAAAGAGCACCCCGGATTATTTATTAAAACCATTGTTGACTACGACTTGAATGTTTTTCAATTTATATTTTCTGATAGTAAATACCCATTGGGAACAATCTAAACATCAACTCATTACATTGTCGTTTACAGCCATCTTTTTTGATAATGTTTGGCTTTACAGTGAAACTTTCAATGTAAGAAAGTTGTGAGCAATCTAAGCGCCTTTGATTGCGCATAAAAGAGCCTTTCAACATGCGTCGTGGACTACGTGGACTTCGGATTCGTCTTCTTGCTTTAAAGTTTTATTTTCCGTTCTCAATGCTCAGTACGTTCATTTTGAATTGTTTTGTTTGTTATATCGTCAAGTTCGGAACATTTAAGCTATTTATATAAAACAAACTACGATCTATCCATGCTTTTCCTGCGTAGAAATGATCCTGAAGGATGTGTCCTGGAATAGGAACCTATATAGGTACCTATAATATAAGGAACTGTAGTGACTGCCTGCGACTTCGTTCACGTAGTAGGCTCGGCCTTCGGTCTCGACATAACCTCCCCTGTTTTATTGTTTTTTTTTATAAGTACCTTCCACTGACATTATTAACACAATAAAAAAAGAATTAGTGAAATTGTTCCATCCATTCTCGCGTGATCAAAGAAAATAGAGATATTTAAATTTATATATATATATATATATATAGGTTATGTCGCTAGGATATATATATACTTATCCTAGCGACTGCCTGCGACATCGTCCGCGTAGTAGGCTCGGAGTTCGGCCTCGCCATTACTTCCCATATTTTTTTCGTTTTTCTTTCTCAACAAAAAAGAATTAGCGAGATTGTTCCATCCATTCTCAAGTTACAGCGTGTCCAGGAGACATAGGAGTTAAATTTTTTATTTATATATAGAATGTTTGTATCATTTATTAACACAAAAACAAATATCAGCCGTTGTGGAGATGAGTGGTAACAAACACATATTTCATTCACACTGGAAAGTTATAGAAAACATAATGAGTTAAAACCCTAAAGCATCGTATAAAAAAATATATTCAGCAGTATCCAACTGAAACTTGCAATGCAAAGAAAGTTACCAGCAATCGTTGAGCCATTGATTGCGTTCAAAGAGGCTTCCGTCTTGCGACATCGCCGTTCGATTTTCCGCACAATGCCGCGTCGATTTTCGTCTTGCATTGTGGATTATGGTGCTACGGTTCGTTCGTTTCCCAACGTGGCCTATACCGTAACGGGTTTCAGTGTATTCCACTTTTATGGGAGAAACGACAATAGTTGCATTTGTGGAAAGAAAAAAATATTTATTTAGACTTCTGTCTCCGCCTACGACAGAAAGGCCTGGAATAAATAAAAAAAAAAAAAAACATAAACAATACTTTATACAATTCATCGTGTGATCTAACTAGTGAGAGCAATAGTAGATATTATTTTTTATCACATCAGTTTTAATTTTTTTCTGATCTCGCTCATATTATGTGTTAGACAGATTCGCGTGATTTTACTAAATAAAAATGAATACTCTAATGATTTAAATATCTATTGTGAAACACAGACTTTTTCAATGAAATCCACTCACTGGCGCTGCACACTAAAATTGGAAGCAAAACGCTTCGTGCGTTAAGAGATTTGAAAGTATCCTGCTATCTATATAGAAAACACTTGTAAGTACGGGCTCCATACTTTAAATTAAAAAAGCGTATTCTCTTGATGATGTAATTTGTCAAGCTCTGCATAGCAATACGGTGGAATTAATACATCGCTAGGATTGATACTGCCCCGGGATACGTCCAGTCTGGCCCGACGCCAACTCTTGCACAATGCACAATAAATACCTAGTACTAGCACTACTCTTAATTACTTCACTGCCGTTAAGTGATACATAGTAATATCTGCATAATCATGTGTATTTTTGGTAAAAATTGTTACAATACTATATTATTTATGTGGTATTGTTTTAGTTTCATATCTT
Source organism: Selenia dentaria (assembly GCA_917880725.1). Taxonomy (NCBI): domain Eukaryota; kingdom Metazoa; phylum Arthropoda; class Insecta; order Lepidoptera; family Geometridae; genus Selenia; species Selenia dentaria. The sequence goes on along the minus strand of OU862893.1, from coordinate 14,217,582 downwards.
CGTACTTCTAAGACAAGTGTTTATGCCGCTTATTACTAACGTCACTAACGATACCTAACCAGTTTTAAATAAACAATTGACTATTTTTATTTAAGAGATACTGTTATAGAAACACTAGCTGCGCCCCGCGGTTACACACGCGATGGATTATGATGATAATGATGAAAAGTATCCTATGTGTTAATCCATCGCCTCACCTACCTCCATACCAATTACATCATAATTGCTTTTTTTTTCGTTGAAGCGTGATGCGCGAAGAAGTAACAAACACACACACTCGCAAACTTTAGCCTTTATAATATTAGTGTGAATGTAAAGAAGTAAATAGCTACTGCTAAAAGAGTATTATTTTAAGAAACAAATGAAACTCTAAAACAAAGTGCTATACTCTCATTACGGTGAAAGTGAATGAAATCACAAAAGAAAACAATAATCAACCATCTCAAGCACTAGACACAATAAAGCAATATTCACATTTTATTAACAAAGTGTTCGGCGAGACAAATCCTAGCGAATAACAAATTCTCAACATGAAAAACATCCGAAAAAATAAAGATGCAGTTCTTTAAGTCCTTGATCTGCATGGTTAATTAACCCGCTGAAGCTTTTTTTAAGTTAACAGACATTTAAACGCGGTCCTTTTGTGTTGTTTGCTCGTACGTACGGCGCGCCGGCCGGTAATCCGAGGGTGTCCAGGGTGTGGGCGAGCCGATGCTCAGCGCATTGGAAAACAGTTTATTGGACGGATGTAAAAGGTCTATTTGCAGGGCCCTGTGTGCTCAGCCAACAGTGTAGTGTCACTAGATTTATAAATCCTTTTGTGCGCATTAGCGTCGATGAATGATTTTAGTGTTACACTATTTGTTTCACTGACAGTTTCAGTATAGTTTTTAGTTCTTTTGCGCTATTAGGTTGTAAATGTGCCAACGTAATCGAAGGTGCGCTGCGGTTGAATCGATGCTTAGCGCTTGAGGAAACATTGTACTAAATGTTTTCTTTTATTGCGGGACGATTAGTGTTGGTGAATTTATTATTTTTGTGCACAATAGTGTACATTTTTCAACTTATAAATTGTTCAAGTTAGTGCCACAATACAGCCATACAGGTACCTACTATGTCTATCAACCGGATTATGATGAAGTTTTTTCATCATAACACATGCCACCACGCAGGTGGAGCTAGTTCCTACAATAATTTTAACTGTATCATTAACCAATAAATTTATATTGTAATAAACATTTCCAATCCATGTCCCTCTTCTTCAAAACATAACTTATAATAAAACATTGCCCTCGCAAAACAATGAAATTCCACTTTTGAAAATGACGTAATCCTAAAACCTTTCCCAAATTTCTGAAGTAAGTTCGAAACGTACACGAAATTCAATACAAGCAGGTAAATTGATGTGGAAGTTTACAAAGCGTTGGCTAAAAATTGTTTTAAAGCCGTAACACGCTCCCGTCATAAAGCCAAAATCGACCAACAAATTCAATTAAAAGTTTTCAACGGGTAGCTCAGACTCGAGTAACATTAGATAAAGCTTCATTAATTATTACTGCTCCTAATGGACAAAGGAACCTCTTTGCAACGGCAACCGACAAACAGCCTCCAAGTGAACTAGACAAAAGCTTCAACGTAAACACCAATCGCTCATTCAAGCGACCCGCGCCGAGCTCGGAAACTATCCCTCCTTTTTCCACGTTTATAATAATATGTCTGTCTTTATCTTTCTGTAAGAGGAAATGCGGGAGTGCAGAAGCTATTTGTTTTTACAGTCGAACGCCGGCGAACAAATTAGGTGGACAAACTGTTGAAACGGTCGAAGTGTCTATATTCCACTCTGCGGAAATGCTTCCGTAAAATCTTTCGGTAGACTGTCGCCGCGATCGAGCAAGAACGAGGTAATAATTTTCTCTTTAGCTCCGTGGAGAATCGAAGATATATTCGTTCGATCTGCGTATTATTGGCAGACACTTAAAGGATTTTCAAGAACGAAATTGATATCGTATGTAAGGATTCCGACGATCTACCCTTTGGTACCCTACTAAAAAATTAGAGTTTATTGAAATTATTCTACTGACTTAATTATTGCAATATAAAATATTACAAAAAGACGGAATCAATAACTTTTCATCTAAGATGTCACAATTCGGATTTTATGCTTTGACATTTTGACGTTTAATTTTACTATCCATCCGTTGACCTGTAATGACGTCAAATGAATAGATATTTACTCTTCAAGAACTTAGATACTTATCCTTCAGGTACTTGGATAGGTATTTCAAATAGTTTTTCCATATCTCATCTTGCCTTTACTACATTTGACTTTTAGCACAAGCACTATGCTTAGGAAACTACTGTACGCCTAATGTGGATATTTAAACGTCCAATGAAACTAGAAGTCCGATTTACAGATGTGTGTCTTTTGTCAGCCTAACCTAAAGCACTTTGAACGAAATTATTTACTTAAGTTGTTCAGCCTTTGCCGAACACAAGAGAAAGAGGGCTTTGCTCGTTGTTTGAGGCAATTTAGTCTAATTCGGATTGCCATTACGGGTTTGGTGAATGGCTGCTTTTGAAATGACTTATTACAGCGGACTTTGGTTCTACGAAACCGAATAGGGACTACCATCCATTATGAAAATCAAGTTTCCCGACCTTGTTTGGTTACGCTAAATTACCTATTTACATTCCATGAGTTCTAAGTACAAGTAATTAACTTAATGTAACTGCGAACAGAACATTTCTGAACAATACAGTATACACATACGTACATATATAACATGAACTTGAATAGAAACGTTACTTATCATAATGTGAACTAAGTTTTTGGGGTTCGGTTATATTGTCTGACTTCTCATAATAAGAAATTACCTAAATGAGTATAATTATGTTATTTGTAATCTATGTCCTAAAAATAACTTCCTCAATCATATTGGACGTGCCTTCCGGGACGATATCGTGTCCGATTAATATTCAATTTTCATCCGCGGCCAACTCTATGCAAATTTGTACAATATCCTCGAGAAATGTAATTGAGCTACAGTTTGTTCCAAGTTTCATGATAAATTGATATAACTACGAATGTTTTCATCAAACAAACAATAATTGATAAGGTAACAGTCTTAACAAGAAATAACAATAGCTATAATGTTCCATACGATAAGTATCCATAACCCCTTCTGCATATAGAAAAAGGCTCACTGCAACAGCTTAAGTAATAGTCACTATGGCGTGCAGCAAGTAACAGGGTTGTCAACTTGTACTTGTACTGCAGAATTCGGTATGTAAAGTTTTTTTTTTGGTATTTTTTTAATATTTTTATTTCGTAGATTAGGTCATTATAAGAAACTAATTTCAATATTTTTGTTTTATATTCAGTAGTTATTTTATAATATTTTTTTGAAAATTTGAATCCTATGACGTCACTTTTTTGCACAAATATGTAGTTGCGTTGAGGAGCCAAGAAAAGCACGCGAGTAAAAAAAAAGAAACTAGAACACTTGACAGTGACACCTACTAATTCGTAAGTCTCTATTCAATCAAAACAAAAGTGCAAAAAAGTGACGTCATTTAGAGGTCAATGAAAGTCGAATTATTTCATCGTTTTTTGTTAAAATAAATGGCATCTTATCGTTTTAAAAGGTCAGAGTAGAAAAATAAGGGTTTGTAACATAAAATCTCGAAATGGTTTCGGAATTGGCATAGGTTAATTTTTTTTAGCATACCGAATTATAAAAGTACATAAAATAAAAAGGAAACATAGAAATATGAGTATACTAGAGATTTCTCGCGTCTGTCCATGATAAGAGTTCGAAGTTCCCTCGGAATCGAACTACCTGCTTAATTGGCATATAAAGTTAACAAATGTGTTAATCCATGATATAGAGTATCACCACTGTGAACGTAAGCGTGAAGAAGTACATTAAATACACAGCCGCATAACTGTCGCATCACGCTCACACTAGTTATTACAATAATGTGAAAAAATTTAAAACGAAACCATTCCGAACAAGGCAAAAATATTTGAGAGGCCAATATATTTTTCACGTTTATCGAATTCTATTTTACTAATAGTAAAATATTTTCTGAAGTGAATTTGAAATGATACCTATTCCCTAACTCAGCTTTTCTGTGCTGATGCCTAACTCGTTAATATAAATAAATGTAAAGAAAGTGGTTCCTAGATACTGTACAAATTACAAATCTAGGCAAATTTTTTTTTTTTTAAAGTAGGATATACTAAATATAATTAATGTAATGTATTATTATTATTCGCTCTCGCCTTTGGCTCGGGTTGTTAAGCGTCTTGGGTAAAATGGCTTGTTTTGTACAACCTACTGATTACGAATTTCATTCATCTTATTCATTCATAGCCTTTTCTATTAATGGTTAAAATGAAATTTAATTCATATTAAATTAGAGCTTTATTACAGTGATATTTAAAGTGGATTATATTTCTATGACAGGTGATAAGTTTTATAGCAAGTAAAAATAAGATACATTTTATGGGACCTAATTAAAAGGTCTATATTTCACATTACTCACTCACATTACGTCTATTTTTATCATTAGCAAAACTGTCTACACAATAAAAATACTAAATAGCAGAAACCTGAACTTTTACAAATAAAGCCCCAAACATGTTCATTTGTTTAATGTGAACGAACTGTGAAACAGTAGTAGAAAGTTGCAGGTTTCGGGAAGCCGTATCGGTGCTGTCTACTCTGTGTTACTTGACTCTCGGAGCCTACTACGAGACAACGAGCTAGTAGGTATATATATTTCAATATTTAATTCTATACTTCAAGCGCATTGGGCAAGAGCCCATCATTGTGGTGTGGTTCTGTCAGTGGTTTCAGACTAGTGTCTGAAAAACTGAAGGAACTGTCTTAAGACTTAGGAATAAAATGACGAAGATTTAATCTGTTTACCAAAGTTAATAGTTTAAGAAACTCGGCGTCAGTAATGTGTAATAGTTTAGAAAGTTTAGATTTATTATATTAAGTGAAATAAATAGGAGATCGACACTGAATTAAAAAAGCTCGAAGTGATGAGCGCAGTGCGGCACGCACCGTAGCTTTGATTGATTGAATTTGATCTGAGTTGTTGTTGCAATACCATCAGGCAGAAAAGTATCCTTTCCTAGTTTCGGATATACATAATGAAAGTAACCCCGACGTTTTGTCTAGCCAGAGTATGCATATATAGGTACATGGGTGTAGTAAGAAACGATCGGTTCAAGAATCTATCGGTATTGTATGAATTTGACATACGTCACAACACATCTAATATAACTATAACCCGCGGCACGTAACTCTAGCGCTGACCGTTATTGCGCAGAAGTCAAAAATTGGGTATCACAGGGGGGCTACAGGGACGAAGGACTCTTGTCTCTCTCTGTCACATCGAAGACGAGGGACTCCTTTCTCTTTCTGTCACATGTGCGTGACTGTACCCATTCGCAGATATCCCCTCCACATTTCGCTCAGCGCTAGAGTTACGTGCCGCGGGTTATATCAATACAACAGTTTAAGGCACATTGATACTATTTAGTGAAATGTTCTAAGAATATGTATAGCCAAAAGGCTCCGGATATTGTTTAATTCTTAGATTAGGGGATAGGTCGTCCAAGCCTGAAATTCTCACTAAGGACCAGCTTCCCCTTAAAAAATTGGAATGGGCAATTGGGCCCTGACTTTAACAATTGGACTTTACATTGGGTTAGATAAAGAGACGATTTGTACTACTCGTTCTAAGGTTTTATTGATCGGGACAAAAAAGGCGTTAATCTTAGCTTCTTATTCCTTCGATATTATGATGACTAATGTAATAACTAATATTTGTTGTTACAGAAGTAACCCCTCCTGTCAGATGATCTGTCTAGCCAGACCGTCCAGACGTGTAGTGAGGGGCGATCGATTTATTCATACTTCGAGCTTGTTACAAATTTGATATAGGTACATTATTATTATATTCTAAGGTTGTCCTACTACATATAATAATATTATAAACGCGAAAGTTTGTGAGTATGGATGTGTGGATGTGTGCATCTTTGTTACTCTTTCACGCTCAAACGGTCTGGGCAAATTTGATGAAATTTGGTATGGAGGTAGATTATACGCTGGATTAACATATAGGATACTTTTTATCATCATCACCATCATCCATCACCACGCGAATGAAAAAGCGTAATATTCTTAGGCACAGCATAGACAAAGTAATAAGATCTCCGCCTACGTCAGTATCGTAATGATGACAGTTCTGTAAACTTTGTGTCAGTTTCTGATAGCTAAGTCAAAAGTATATAAATTTGACAGCTCGATACACTAGACCTGCTCGACGACCGTCAAGGGTGATGAAATAATAATCACAGTTTTTTTTTCCATGGTGATTAATTTTATATATGTATGTACGAAAGTAAACTAAGTATTTAAATTTACTCATATAATACTATTTTGTTGTTTGACCATTTAATATTTTATTACTTTTTGGTATAAAGATACGAGTAGATATGACCTTGGAGAAGATAATACTGTTATCTTCTCCAAGGCCTACTCGGAGTATTAATCCTGCGCAGGCGAAGTCGCGGGCACCAGCTAGAAATTTAATAAAAATAAATGAATACATTGGCATGAGCGACTTCCCTTTACACTACTCTGACACACGCTTCCAGACATGTGTTTCACAATAAATTTCCTACGTCATGTACTTTACCGCTTCTGAGATCGCCATACTACTGAGAGTTCATTTGTCAAAGTAATTCCTAACTTTCCATTCAAACATTGCGTTTATCACGCTGTTCCTTACTCAAAGACGCGTTCCACGTAAATCTCAAAGCTGTCATTTTAACTGCATTTATTGACATACACAAAATTAATATGAATGAAAACCATGCGGATTATTATATTATACACTCGAGAGCAATGAATCCGGGTCACTTAAAGAATGTTAAAAATCTCGGAAACTAAAAATGATAGGTTAATGCAATAAATTGTATTTAATAGACAATGTAATACTCCTTAAATGAAAGTAAAAAAATATGAGTCACCATACATTTTATTAACACAAAATTACATAAAGAAAAAAACTGCTGATCTCTCCTTAAAACAAAAATAGGAAACATGAAATTTTTGAACTTTATGACGATTTTCTTGAATTTTAATACTTCGTATTGCCTCCTCGTGCTTCCATTACTGCGTTTACGCGGTTTGGCATGCTGTACACCAAGTTCCTTATACGATTTTGGGGAATATTCTCCCATTCCTCTGTGAGAGCAATTTTGAGCTCACGAAGCGTGATTGGGGGAGGGTTTCGTTGTTTTACGCATCTGCCTAGCTCGTCCCAAGCATGCTCGATCGGGTTGATATCCGGGCTGCGCGCTGGCCACTCCATACGAGTAATGTTCATCTCTTGAAGGTAGTCATTCACAATCCTACCTGTATGAGGTCGGGCATTGTCATGCATTAATATAGCATCCTCACCTAAATTGACCATAAATGGACCAACGTGATCATTGAGGATTTCTTCCACATATCTTTCGCTAGTTAAAGAGCCGTTTTCTATGATCACCAGCTCTGTGCGACTTTCAGAAGAAATTCCGGCCCACACAAGTACAGACCCACCACCGTAGGCTACTTTTTCTTCGATGCATGCTTGCTTGAATCTTTCCCCTGGTCTTCGATACACTCTGTGTCTTCCATCGTGCTTGTAGAGCATAAATTTTGATTCGTCGGAGAACATAACTTTTGACCAATCTTCAATACTCCAATTTACGTGGCTCTGGGCATATCTTAGTCTTGAAATACGATGCCCACGCTCCAGTTTAGGGCCGTTTGCAGGTCTAAGGGGTTTTAAGTTAGATTCAGCAAGCCGACGTCTTACTGTCCATGCACTTGGGTTACTTCCTCCGAGGCGTCGAAACTGATTTGTGAGTTCAGTTCCTGTGAGAAAGCGATTTCGAAGCATGGTGTTCACCAAGTATCGGTCTTCTCGTGCTGTGGTACACCTGGTTCTGCCCGTTCCTGGTCTGCGTAGGTTAGAACCAGTATCTTCGTAACGTCGGAGAACTCTTTGTACTGTTGACAGCGACACACCGACAGTCCTGGCTGTATCGCGCTGACTCCGGCCGGTTTCCAGCATTGTAAGTATTCTGGTGCATTCTTCAGGCGTAAGCGACATAATTTCAGCTTGAATAATGAATATAGAGCACTATCAACATGGTTTATGTACCCACATAAATGACAGATTACAAACAAAAGCAAAACCAAATGCTGTAATTTCGTAGTTCCATCTTCGAAAGTGGCCCTTTTTAAAATTTGATTTTTTTATGTTATAACTTTACAATAACTAAGAAGTTTTAATACCTTCATTTAAGGAGTATTACATTGTCTATTAAATACAATTTATTGCATTAACCTAGCATTTTTAGTTTCCGAGATTTTTAGGATTCTTTAAGTGACCCGGATTCATTGCTCTCGAGTGTAGATACTTCGGATGTTACCCCTTGTCAGACGTCCGTAGGTAGCTGTGGGGAGGGACCATCGATTGGTACCTACATTTATCAAGCTTATGAGTTACGAGCTCGTATAATGGACGTGCAGTTTGTCATCCACTTAACTTGCTGTTCTAGTCGGATCCTAGGCTAGATTTGACACAACACCATAATTATCTGTACAGCATATCACAGTATTCTAAATACAGTGGAATACGGTTACAGAATACTTTATAGTACCTATACTAAATTAACCTAGATGAATTAAAATCTTTAAATTAAATAATGAATTATGTCTTTCAAACTAACTTGCAAACGCAAGTTGCCAGTTAGGCCTCTTGATGCTACTTTGGTACCACTAAAATGACAGATATTCGCCATCAAGTCTTATGTGAAAGGTTGAAGTGAAGGGGAATGTGGCAAGTTAAATTACAGCGGAGAATGAAGTTCAAAAACCAAATATCTTGACGTACCCTACATAGCATTGCAATTGTTCTTTTTTGAACTAGAAAGTTACGTATTGGGCAAGTCGTTCGTCTGATGGTAAGCATCATAGCTCCATGACATCAGTTGCAGTGAGAGCATGAACTTTAAGGTTCGATATCTACGCGGCATTAAATTATTGTCGGGTCCTAAGTTACTTGGCAAATGAAACTCAAGTCCAATTCCTTAGAGTGATGGAACAGTGCCATGCAAACTTTAGCATACGCTCTGAGTAGCACTGCAACTATTATGGGCAGCTACTTAGGTAGATACGTACTTTGTATACATAGATTTTACATTTTTGTCATGATTTACTCTTAGATTAGAAATTTGCCTTCTTTGGTTAACTAAATCTCAAACGTATGATATCATCATCGTCATCATTATCAGCCGGAAGACGCCCACTACTGAACATAGGCCTAACACATGCCATCCAGCAATTCCCCGCGGTTTTGACGAGGTCGTCGGTCCACCTAGGGGGGGACCGGCCTACACATCGTCTTCCGTGGTCACCACTCGAGAAACTTTCTTCCCCCTTCGGTTATCAGTTCTGCGAGCGATGTGGGCTGCCCATTGCCACTTCAACTTGCTAATTTTGAGAGCTATGTCGGTGATCTTAGTTCTCGTACCGATCTCCTCATTTCGGATCTTATCACGCAGGGAAACCACAAGCATAGCCCTCTCCATTGCAATGTATGATATAAACATGATAAAATAGAAATACCAAAACGACTCCACAGGTGTCAGTTTCTACACGGAAGTTGGCACTGACAGTTAGACGTGCTGTCAAGCCAGACAGTACGGTCTTGTTACACGAGCTGATGGATAACTTGAGTGTTTTAGAAAACATAATTTTACTGTAGGAAGGCCAATAAATGCGATCGTGGTGGGTAACTTATTTTTGGCTGTTTTAATTATTTACGCACTACGCCATAAATACTAAAATTATTTGGCTGTGTTAACTATTGACATACTACGACATAACTACTGAAATGATTAGGTTGAAGTTTTTTTTTGCATTGGTGGACCTAGATAGCAAACCATTTATACCGGAATATTGTCCCCAACATGAGTAGCTGTGAGGCTAGTACAAATGGTTATACATGTATTTATTAGACTAATTATTATTATATAGTATATTTGTACGTCTATATTTAGAACTGTACAACAGTTTAACATTAATTTTCATTTTCATTTACTTAATATGTAGTAAGTACATTTTACCTTGACTCCATGAATAACTAGGATCCTAACACAGACAGATTGAACCAAATTAACTAATTGGCATTTTCGCAATCAAGGTTAATTATTAATAAACTAGATCTTTGGTTACACCATTTAATTAATTTGAATTATTTTGCGCACTTTCAAACCAGGCAATTAATTTACAAGCCAATTCATAATACTCGAGCGAAAAGAGAAAATTTCAAGTAGGTATCGACTGACCTTCTTAGATTCGTATTTTAAATCGAGTTTTAAAGTCAACTGGCCGCAAAAAGGGTGAATAAATAACCCTTGAGATACCTACATGAGGCATTAATTTTTAGACCGCGACAGTTTTTCAAACTGTACCAAGTGAACGTCTGATCTTGTATGAAATACTGTTCTAACCTTTGGGATGGATCAGCCGAACACCAGGTTGCGACTCATGAATCTATTGAGACATGATCCAAAAAGATTATTGACGGTGACGGCTATTCGCCGTCGTTATACTCGTATGGTCGGAAATCTATGGTTTTAATGGGTTAATTTTTGCGTGAATGGGGCACAGGAGTTGAATAATATAATTCCGCCATCCCCATTTTACCATCTATAACCACTAATATTATTCTTAATTGTTACATGGAAGATATCCCAAATATACACAAGGAGCGTTTAGCTTCTACCTGCATTATGCATGCTGCCAAAGAATGAAACTGCCTGAGTCTATGCTTCCTGAGAGGTACTATTTGGGAGCTAGTAACGTGTGAATAGGTATCTTCTAGGCAATTGACCACATCGTCAATTAACATCATCCGAGATTGATCTTACGCAAGCCTATAAGTGCTTATATAGTATAAACCATTTTTTCCTCAAAATAATGTTATTTATATAAATTATTTATTGCAACACTAGAGTAGAAAAACATCGCATAACAAAAAAATGCTTATCGCAATTACTGAAAACAAAAACAATATACGACAATGAAAAGAAATATATGGCCCTTATTAAACGGTAACCCTAAACTATCCATATTACGTATACTTTTTCACTGGATAACTGGTACGTCATAAGATATATGTATAAAAATACAAGCATTGGTACAAATAGAAAGTTTTAAACAACTTACAATCGAATAGAACGCCAAGTAAATGCAATAAAATGTAGACATCCATAAACGACAGACTAGTCGGCGCCGCCGCCACCGCGCAGCCGCCACCGATCCATGGCGAACCGTCTTCTTTCGCCAGTACTCAATATACCGAGTACGATTCGAAATAAGTATGAATCACGTTAGCAATATTCTTAACAGCCTTACACAGCAAGTCAAGGACGAAAGACATAACACGGCTTATCTAACTTCTTAACGACGACATAACTTTCGTAAACAGCCTATACCTACAAAGAATTCGGTGAGGATGGACCGATAACGAGAATTCTTAGTGAAAATTGCCCAAAGTTTCAGCTAAACTTGTATCTATAGTAGAGCCTCTGACTCTCTCGACAAGTAGGATGTGAACCCCCGGGGATTACTATAAGCGACACATCGGAATTGGATTGCGAACGAACGCACGCCGATCGAGCGAATTAGGAATCGAAACATGTGGTGGATATCGATTACTGTGTTGGATAACACGGACTTTCTCAAGATACGAATAAAAACACACATTTACACAAACTGCAACATTAAATTGTTTACTTATGCTATCTTATTAATGTCAGTACCAAAGTAAACCTACTCGTCGTTGAAGGAGAACTAGAGAAAGAGTTAGAACTTGAAAGGGTTAATTAGCGATTAGGATTAGTTGTTAATTACAATCAGATAGCTCTGGTATCCAAATTTATCTGTCAAAATTGAGACCTTCCTTTTCCCCGTATCATATTGCCTCTATAAGAGTTAACACATAATTTAAAACATTGTTATACATAGATGAACTAACCGTAACCAATCGTTACACATGATGATGCCTTCATTACCGATTTCAGTAACGGCGAGCTTGTTCTGCTGATTTTTGCAGTTACTGATGCGACCTCACATGACTAAAGTACGAAATTTTACCAATAAACTTTCTTTAACAGTTGCTACATGTGATGAGGCCATTTACGTAATTGTATGTTACATTGGAAGGAGGTTTGAACTTAAGCGGTTGTCTTTTTAAATCGAGATCGCTCTTCAGTTTGTTTTCAAACGCGTACGTGTATAATTCAGACGTATGTTACACATATAAATCACGAAAGACTTATTGAGCTGGTGATAATGTATCTCTATCGACATTCATGACATCAACAACACAAAAAAGAGACATCAATAAGTTCCCAACACAAATACATCACACTGTTCAAAAGTCAGTCCATTCTTCACGCAATGCCGAGCAACTTTTGCGCAATACATTCCGAAGTACCGGACTGTCGCGGCTGAATACCTAAACACTTCGCCTCTTGGGGCTATTGTATCTTTGTTACGAGGCTCCTTGTCTCTTTGCCTAGTGTGTGGATGCTGAAACATTTTGTTAATATTCATCGGCGTCGGCGACGTCCCAAAAGGCTTTGCAGCTTTGGTGCTTGTTATTACGATTAATTATAACTTAATCACACATGCCTGATTTTCCATTGCTGTTTAGACGAGTATGCATGGATATGCTCAAAGCAACCCCTTTGTTTATTTAGACTTAAAGCACTAGTGAAATCGTCATTTCACAATTTTTGTTTTAGAAATTATTGACCCAACTGAAGTGGTTTCGTACTATTCTGTTTCAAGTTGGGATTCTCAAACAATATCTCTGGCACATTTGTTAAATACAGATACTCCCAGGCTATTGATACATAAACCTCGTAGTTATAACTATCTACAGGACGACGTACGTGTTGCTTTACACTTCTGACTGCACATTTCTCTCGAAGCGCCTTCAGACACAATACTAAGATAGTGATTGGGGTTCAAGCAAACAGCTCAGCTCAGCCCACTCACACTAGAGTGCATGTTTACGTGGCTTCATTGCCTGCTGGCTGTAAGCGTGTGAGTGCGCTAAGGTGATTACGTCGTCGTTGTTCATCCGTACGGAAACTCAAGTGAGGCTTGGCAGCACGTAATAAGTAACTGAGCTATCATCATCAGGCTCTAAACAGTTTAAAAACGTAGACAACTGATCGATACCTGGGATTTTTAAACTGCCTGATGTTTTATTTCAAGTTCCTTATTTTTATTAGTCAGGCATCAAATACTATTTACTCAAAAACGTACTTAGTATGTGTAAAAGTGTAATGTATTAATAGAGATCTACGAGTATGTATATACTAATGCAAGATGATATTGAAATACTATTACTATTATTTATTCTCTGATACAACTTTATTTTGAAAACAGTTTGACCGCAATGTACAAATGTGTTTATTGTTGCATTGTAATGTTGCATTTCAATGCATAATAAAAAAGAACACGCCAATAATAGCGACTCTCACTAGGAATTAAGAATTCAATAACTAGTTGCGTTGCGCAAAATTGATTTTGGAGAATCGGAAATCAAAGAATTAAGAGCCTCCGTACCTAATTAGGCCTATCGATACTCTATTACTGCCTATTGATTTTTGGAATATTCTATTATCTTCTTTTTTAGAAATGCTCAAACTTGGGTGCTGGTAACAATTTCGCAAGAATATCCTGCATACCTTTGGATCGAGGCTTCTGCTAGGATGTACGCAAACAATATAGAACCGCATGAATGACTGCACCTCCGCTATTCGGGCAAAGGGCCCCTCTATAAGCCTGCACGAGTTCACATCAAAGGAAAGCGGGAATTCAACATTAACTTCCCAAACAATGGTATACCTACTGGACACTACGACGAGACAGGCGCCGCGTCGAGAAACTCCATGAGGTGTTTTGTGTGAAAGGTTATGAAGTTCATCAGTAAGTCTGTGATGCCATCCCCGTTCATAATCTGTATGTAGAAGATAATAAAGGAAGATAAAGATATTAACATTATGAGAGCGAGAATTTAAGTCAATGTACACTAGGTACTTTTTGCGGATGGACGTGTTTACTTTGACAACAATACATTTATCTGATTATAGGCATCAACGCATTACATGATTTTAGAACTGGCGAAAATTCGGTTCAGTAAGCATGCTACAAATTAGATATTAGCACCACATTCATTAAATTTATAAAGCTGATTTCATCGACAAAACAACTTGTACCATTTCTATGTAACAACACAACAAAATCTTGAAAAGCGAAACTATCAAAAGCTTGAATATTTTTGCACAATAATTAGACTTCATTGAATAGGGAAAGCTGCATCGCTCGACACAAAGAGTTATCAATAACTATTCCAATACTCAAAGCATACTCCCAAGTCTCATCTCAGACATAAGGAATTCCCTGAAGTGTACCTGTAGTATTTTATTGCTATTCAGATTCTTTCTTGTAATTCTCTTACAAAGGTGCAAGATAGAAAAATAAATCTTCAAGTTTATTTTTCTACCGACTTCAAAAAAAGGAGGAGGTACTCAATTTGACTGTGTTTTTTTTATGTTTGTTACCTCATAACTTTCGACTGGGTGAACTGATTCTCAAAATTCTTTTTTTGTTTGAAAGCTGGTGCTTCCCGTATGGCCCCATTTAAATTTAATCAAATTCAGTCCAGCAGTTTTTGAGATACACTCCAATAACTGAATAGAATGGAAGTCGGATTACATTTTTCAAATTGTACTTGTTCAACTTGTGATCCTAGGTGACAAGATCTTATATTTAAATAAAATACTACTTTTTTGTTTCATTTCGCCCCGCCTTCCTAGCACGCAGCATATTTTATAAATATACTGTTGTTTAATATTTTTTTTATTAAAAAGTGTTTCAAAATCTTGACACAGGAAAGATATAAATATGTACTCAGTAAGTTGGTACTATAATTCAGTAACTAGCTTTTTAATTTTTTTTTAAATAGATCATGGTAAGTACTAGACTTATGGCATGAATGTATTGTTATTGAATAATACATTTGAAGTCATTTCACATTGAATTTTAGTAGAATCAACTCACTTAAAAAAGAGGTATTTTTAAATTAATTTCTCCGATAGATAAAGCCATAAATTTCATTGTGTATATATTTATGTTAAAACACAGTAATTATGTTAAATCACCAATAATACTATAATACTATATAATATTGTATAATACAATTGTATTTGTTTATTTGTATACCAATCCAAGCCCAGGTTTAATTCATTAATCGTTCTTTCTGCGTAAACAAGTTCCCGGGCGTTACTCGGTTTGCAGATAAATTTTCTCTTCATTCAATGTAATAAATCCTCAATTATTTATTTCAACGAATTTATTGACGATAGTTTTATCTAATAATTTATTTTGATTTTAAACTCTACATTTTGAAACCCAATTTCTGCCTTCTAAATTTAATAGCTCTGCCCTACTTTTGCCTATGCATAGACGCGAAGAAAATGTTTTGCCAAATAAACTAACTGCACATACTTAGAGTAAACACGAACCCTGTGGCGGGAGATAATAGAAATGACTTTACAGTCGTAGTGTCAGAATTTTATTGGAGTCATTTCGATGCTATTTCTGCTGTCACCTAAAATACTCGAACGCATGCAGATTTCGTCATATAATTATTACATTAGAGTATCTGTATTTCGAGTTGCGTTAACCCGTCGCGAGTCTGCAGTCCCAACGCGAATTGCATTAAACATTGTCTAGTTCTAGAATAGTTTTAAGATAATTAAGGCCAACATTTCTGTACCAAAATAAATAAATTTGAATTTGAATTTGAATTGAATTTGAGTCGCGCGTACACCATGTGTACGTTTAAAAAAGTGCTAAGCCGTGTTGCGCGTACACAAAGTATATACACATTTTTATACCACGAGTTTGTTCTTTTTTTAATTTTATCATATCCAATACACTCCACCGGTATAAACTTGCTTTTAGTTGGTCAAACTATTCAAGGGTAGTATTTTAATTTGAAGTTTAATGCGTAATTCGGAAACAAACCGAAAAAACTAGACACTGGACGGGTGGACTTATCCACCTGAGTATTATTTGAGATGTGGGCAAGTAATTTACAATACCATCATTCAAAATTTTCCCAAAACCCCTGCACTCTACAGAACAAAAGCGATTTTAAATCTATCTATCTGAGTATATATAAAAGCGAAAGGTCACTCATCACGAAATCTCAGAAACTACAAGTGCTAGGAGTTTAAAATTTTGCATGTGGGTTCTTTTTAGGACGTAGGTGCTCACTAAGACGGGATTTTATGAAATTCAACCTCTAAGGGTTTTTTTGGGGTTTATAGTTTGTATGAAACTTCGTTACTGCGATAGCTAAAAGTTTAAAATTTTGCATGGGGGTTATTTTAATGACGTAGGTGCTCACTAAGAAGGGATTTTGTAAAATTCGACCCCTAAGGGTTGTTTTTGGAATTGATAATGAAACCTCCAAGACCAAGCGTACAAAGACGCTGGCGGGTCAGCTAGTTATAAATAATTATGTGACTTAGCGTGATTGGAACTTTGAATCCACAAGGCCTCAATGAAAATATATCTACTCCCCGTTACAAAATATATATCACGCTGAGACAGTGCTATCCTGTAGCATAGGCGCGGCAAATTGTACTACCGAATTGACCCCCGAACTGCAGGCGCGGGGACGCAGATTGTGCGGTGCGGAGCGGAGACTAAGTATTATGTACCTACATAGTACTTCCTTTTTCAATATGTCGAAGGTTATAATACTATATATTTTATATGTATATTGTGCCTTCACTATCATTCATTATTTTGTTATCATTGTCTTGATACATCGTAACTAATATTTTACTCAAAGTAGTTTTGCGTCAACGTATGACTAGGCTCGATATAACATTGCCGAAATGACTAGTCTACGTAATTTTTATATAGACGAAAATAGATGCAAGGAGAGATTTAAAATACTAATAGTTTTGCAAGGATTACGTACATCCGCTATTTCTATAAAATAACACTATGTTTGTACCGATTTTGTTCTACTCCATAATTGCAGTGTATATCACTTAAAGGTATAATTACGTAATAAAGCACCAGTCCGCATCGTAGCGTGGGGCAGACTAATGTACAAAGAAAACAAGCTATTTACAAAGAGCTGTCCTATGTAGGGCTGCCACAATACTTATATCCTATACATTGGCCGTTTTTACACGAAGAATAATTTAGTTCATCCAGAGACTAAATATATCTACAGGTAGAATAATAGAATAAATTTAAGCAATACGACGATTGTAAAAAAAGGTAGGCCACCTATAACATTTTTTTTAAATAGCCTAGAGGCCTAGACTCACAACCCACTTAACTTACGAATGTTAAGAAATGTTAGGTAGAAACAGCTCTAAGTCCACGTCTACTCGTACATTGTGGTCAAAGATAATAAGTTATAAATCTTGGCTTATTGCAGAACTAAATTTATTTGCCCTTGCTTTGCTCGTATAAGGCATGGACAAGGGCCTTGCAAAGTTGTTCGCTCAGCCAACAATAACACTATACAATTATAAATACTTCATGGTAGCATTGATGTGCATGATAATCCGCTATGCACACAGGAGCTTTTGATGAAAAATATATTTCCCTGGGTTCCACAAAGCGGCCAAGAGGAATAATAATGCCGTATTTTGCTTTTTCTAATAATTGGTGCATTTTCAAGTTCAACAGCTACGCACATTATACGCTCGGAATGAAGGTTCCGTTTTCTATGATATTGTAAAAGTTGTTGCATGTAGCAACCCTGCGAGAGAAAAGCGGCTGAAAGCGCTGCAGCGACATCCACTCTATTTGTCTCGGCTAACACAACCGCTGGCCACTTCTCGTCGCTTCCACCTAGTTTGCGTTAAGGATTTTATCGCTTTTTCTTTAGGGATGTGCTTGTTTACCCGCGTTGTTTAACATCCACGGTCTGGCTAATCAAACTCGTATGGGTTATACAGTATAGTCATTGAATATACTCATTTGTTATTATATATATATGCTATGTCTACAAAATATATTACGAACGTTACCATTCTATTCTTGATTTGAAATTGCGCATAATTTTCACAGTTCTACGTTAAATATAAATGAAGCTTACAACACTCTGTGACACCTTTCCATAAACAAGAGACACATAAATAATGTAATATCCAATGACTTCACAAAATGTGTCTACTAAATTATTTATTCAGGGAGCGAATTCAAATATCGAAACATAGAAAACAACTCACGATCTGGCCGGAAGTAACGGCGCCGCATGGCCTCTAGTGCTGCCTTTGACACATCGATATCGATATTCTCGATAACCAACTCCCAGTTAAAGGAATAAGGCCTAAAATGTAAACGATACGTGAGACAGATATAATCTTTCAACTCGCGGCTGTCTTCGTCGCCAGGAAAATTTCCTTTTATTGTGTTAGCGAATGCTTATTGTATATCCGAACGTTTTCCCCATTGTAACGGCATCGGAGCCTCGGTATATTACTTTACAATTGTTCGATGACAAATAGCTAAAGCGATACATTAAGGCTTCTTCTAAAGGGGAATTCGAAGCTTTCTAGTTTCTATTGTTTCATTTTGCGCTGCCGTCACCGCGCAATCGTCGTGAAAAGGAAAGAAGTGAATGTGGAACCCATATCAACGTACTAAAATCTTCCGAGCCAGAAGTAATATTCAAATAAGTATCGAAAATGTTTGAATAAATAACTCACCTCTTCCTCAGTAGTGACGGTGTTGACGGAGTCCATGCTCTGGCAAAGCGCGAGCTCCATGGTCTTGTGTTGTGGGGACGTGGCCCGCGGCGAAGGTTGCTGCGGCGGCACCAGCGCGCCTTGTGTCGCTCCCGCTTGCTGTGTGCCCACGCCGGCCGTCGCCACAGGGCTTTGTGCCGCTTGCAGGCTGTGCTGCACCGCTTGAAGGTTCTGTGCCGCTTGCGCCGCTTGGGCCGCCTGGAGGTTCTGCTGAGCCTGCAGACTCTGTTGCGCTTGCAGGTTCTGCAACGACTGGTGGGCCAGGTTCAACTGGTGCTGCTGCACGATGCTCTGTTGCACTATGCTCTGCTGCACTTTGATGTGCTGGTGCACGGCGAGCTGGTGGATGGGGTGAAGGGATGGCGGGGGAGCGGGGTACGGCGGGGAGAGCCGCTGACGCTTCACCTGCGCACTCTGAAGCGCTTCGTGCAGCCTCTTCACCGGAAGGGGGCTCTGGCCGAGGTTATCCACGGCTATAGCGGGGCGTGCCGGCCGAGTCGCGGGACTCCGGCGAGCACAGACTCGACTGGCGACAGGGACGCGCGTTGACGCGCTACCGATATCGGTGTAACGACCGCGTACCGGCTCCTAGCTCCTTGCCCAGCTCTACTACAATTGCCTTTTCAATTTATATCGTCACGTCAACGATTGCAGTTATAATCGTCTATTGATGTTCAGCGCCTTAGCACTCTTGTTCTCATGCGTTAGAGTTGCTCATCTAGACGTAAATCACACCTGAAACGAACAGAAATAATTCAATTTAATAATGCTTAAATAATACGCATAAACAATGAAGTAATTGGAAGCATTAATTCAAAAGACAGCCAGAAACGTAAGAAATACAAGGGATTATTTTTATTTAAAGGTTTTTCGTTGAATGATGTTGGGTAATTCAAAACATTTCAAGTTTCGTTCGTTCCAATTAGGGGCAGAATCCGCTTATAACGCCCATTACTAATAAATCGATACGTTACCCTCGAGGGATGTTTCCATCACACTTAGTCTTTATTTTTAGTAGAAAATATCTTCTTTAGGAAATGATATTTGTGGGAAAATGGATAAAACCTTATTTTGAGGAAACGAATAAACTCTCAATGGTATATCTACTAAATTAAAATGAATAGATTTATGATTAAATAATCTTGCACGAGATAACGCTTTGGAATTTGTTGCTCTAATTACTTTTACAAAATAATTACGATTAATTACAGTTCTCGAGAACATCTTAAGAGGCAATTTATATATAGCTACTGTAAGAGCAAAAATATGTAACACATCTAATTTTAATTGACTTAAACAGAGCCACGTAGTAACTAAAGTGTTATTAAAGGCGGTGCTAAACAAATAACAAGAAATTGATTTGCAATAATATGCTTTATGACATAATACGTAAGGTGTCATATTAGTTTCGAGTTTGAAATTATTTTTGAATGTCAAAAGTACCTATAGCACATGGTGTGGGCAGCGGTCAACCGTTTATATGATTAGTCACAGCAATAAATGTCTGCTATATTCTAAATTAAAAGACTACTCTCACTGCGTTGGTGATATAAGGACGGTATATCACTGGATAAGTGGGGTGTCTCAGTTTACAACTCCACCGGTATTTGCGGAGACTAGCTATAAGAATGTTAATGAGACTAGAGGTGTGCTGCTCTATTTGAGGGGACACCTTTTTTAGCCAAAATGAGATACTTTGAACAAGGAGAGTCTGTGGCTGTATCATATCTTTAATTAACCCTTTGCATACCATTGACGTAAATTTACGTACGTTTCATTCATAAATCTTTTGTTTTAATTATAACGGTATAGAAAGGGTTAAATTAGCAAAGGCTAGATTACCTGGAAAATTGGTTCAAACTACCTTCTATCATATCTAAAAATAGCGCTTTACAGTAGAACTTAGCTATTATTATCGTAGTTTTACTAGAAGAAATCTCAACTAAAGAACTATAGAGGACGATAAGTAATGTGAGTATAAATTTGTACACGAAACTAAATATAATATAATATATATTTTTATCATACATATTTGAACTAGTATAGTTATCAAAATATATGATATTTTATTCGGGAAAGAAGATAAATATTAAACTCAGGTTTCTTTAGGAACGTTTTATTTGATTAAGTTAGTTAGTTCTACATGATTAGATCCTATTTATGGAACTAAACACCAATATTCCTTGAACAAATTCCACCTTTCGTTATGTTTAGGTATTTTCTTCACATTTTGTCCAGACATAATAAAATATCTTGAGTACTTTTCGAGGACAGTTGATAAGAAATATTGCTCGAAATGTGTCGTTATATCAAACTACGATGTCGATCAAGAATTTTGACAGTTTGCCAAGAGGGCTACTACTACGAGATATAATCGAGCTCGTTTCTATGATGTAAGTATGTTAAAAGTTAACCAATACCTTTTCCAAATATATAAGTATTGGTAATTTTCAAGTGAAGCCCATTTTGGGATATAAAGTATCGTGAACTATTCCATGATTTTCAGGACCAAAGTGTAGAGACACTTACAGAATTTCAAAATGATGAGCGAAGTGGTAACAAGCACTTATAAAAACAAAAGCTAACAAAATCCTATAATTCTTTAGCAAAGCTCGCTTAAAGAAGCTTCTTTAGCGATTAGATGTAAAAATAAAATAATTCAGTGACTTCACACAAAAATGTAAACATATTAGTGTAGAGCGATGAAGAATTTCACGTTAAGAATGAATGGATTAAAATTAATCAGACAGACAATTTACTATAAAACAAGAAATATACAGATAAAGTGTTTTTCTGTTTGAACATACGAGACTCTCCGATATAGGCAATGTCACGTTTAACAATGAAAAAAAAAAGAAAAACAATCTTATTTTTAAGCACGAATTCAACCATTGAAACTACATAAACTGTACAGGCGGACACGAGGACTTAATATGTAACAATCACGTGGCCTAGGAGCCATTAGGTGTTCCAAGGTTAGCGCTTTTTGCTCCAACTCACCGTGACTAAGTACGTACACTCGACTACATAACAGCTTTAACTAAAATACACACAATTTGATACTGGAAGAAACAAATAAATCACTACATATATGTATAAAACTCTAGAGGTCCAATTTCTCTACAGTGAAAAAAATGCAAAAACTGAGTCTGGGGGATGTAAGGAGAAACTCGAACTAATATAGATTTTTTAATTTTTTTTGTTTCGCTGTTGGTCTGTTCGTCTGTCTGTTTGTACGGGCTAATCTCCGAAATGACTGGGCCGATTTTAATGAAATTTTGTATGGTGGTAGCTTACATTCCTGGTCAACATATAGATTGGATCCCGGTTAGTTGAAGAGTTCCTGTGGGATAATTAAAAACTGTAATTAACCGTATCCCGCGAAGCCACGCGAGCGAAGCCGCTGGCGGGTCAGCTATTAAACCAATAATACTGGGTAAAACTGTATGGTTTAGAGCTAAATTAAATTGTTAACATTATCAAAACATTATACAAAGTTTGTGGGATTCTTAATGACAGTAAAATTGCTAGTGAGTGAAAGCACAAACCACGATAGAAAAAAATAGATGGCACGTCGTGCATTGTAATAATTTAGTTTAAACATCAGTTTCATCAATAGGGAATTTTGGGAATGCTATATACAGAACACCAAACTAAACTAGCGAATTAAGATCAAAGTTTCAATAAATTATGGTAGTTCTAATTCGATTAATAATCTAATCTAATCGATTCTAATACGAATCACACGAATTTAGATTCGTGTAACATATAATATTACATTTCAAACATATAATTGTACTTTTCAATTGTGGGTAAATAACGACTAAATCTGCCTAAAAATATCCACAATTGAACAGATTGTCAATTTCAAAACTGTTATTCGAAAGCTTTATTCGAATTTAGATTTTAGTATGAACAGAATAAAAACTCTTTAATCCTTCCTATATCGTGATAATTAAAACAAAAGATTTATGAATGAAACTGACTCGTCTGTGGGACGCAAAGGGTTAATGGACTAATAAATAGATTTTAGATTACTAGTTTAATTTCGCGTTCTGAAAAAGCGAATGCCATCCAGCAATAATTAAAGTTACTACTAATAGTTTAGCGGTATGATATAGTGTTGCACATTCTAATAGTCCACAAAAAGTTTACAGGAATATGTTTTGTTCGTTCTATCAATTATTATTAAAATGTTGGTTTAATTCTATAATTTTTCCGTAGTATTTATATGCTCATTAGTTTCATTACGTACTCATTAAGTTGACAATTTGTATGCATACATATATATGTTGTGTACTGTACATAGAAACAATATAAAAAACTTTCCTAGTTTATAAAATGACCGCATCTATAGAAACCTATTGTAACGAGCGTGTACTCACGCCGCGTACGAGGAGCAAAAACAATGTTTATGATCAGGATTGTTTTTTTTTTGATAATGACTGCGTCCGAGTGATGATCTACTGACTTTATTCATACATTTAGACATAGTAGTCTCTGTAGGTAATCTGTTGATATTGTAAAACGAAATGCCTCAAAAGTACAAAATATTAACCTCTAAAATCGACTCAGATTAATGTGTTCCATTATCATTTAAAATAGGTAGTCGCCTGCATCCAGTTGTAAAAAAATCTTGATATTAGATATCTTGAATTAATAATTTGTATATCAAGATATATAATGGTCCTTGTTATTAATTGGTAATATAGTAGTAGGACACTATAAGTGGCTCACTTTTTTTTATTTTAGCTGCCAGTGCGTAACTCTATAATAAATGAACCTAATTCAACAAAACTCTAACGCTGTTTTGTACAACGCAGCACGTGTTCGTTTGGAATGACCTCATCCAATTTAAACCGTTCAACTAAAGGTCTCTATAGAGATAATTCCAGAAAAGCAGTTTTGCTGAAAATTGTCTCGACCCTAACTGAACGATAGAAAGGCCTGATTTTATATAATTTATCGTGACGTGATAAGAATTCTAAGTACAACCGAAAAAGGTATATTTTATGAATACCAAATCTACTGGTTATTTACCGATTTGCAATGACTGATCACAATGATTGTTGACTACCTCAAAAACTTTGCGTTACGAAATTGTGTTCACAATGATTGAAAAGTGCAACGAAGACAAAACCTTCGTTCAATTGTTAACTTCACTTCAATTGCATTGCAATTGCATCATCGCAATGACAATCAGTGGCGTCAACACTTTATTTGCACGTTGCCAGACATTTCAAATCTCCAATTAAGTATTAAACATGAGTTAAAAAGTTAAAATCTCCTGAAGTATAATTGGAGAGTCTGAATCTAAAAACTGTAAGTTCTTACTTACCTAATTGCAAACATAGTATACAGTTTCGAACAGAGCTCAGTTTTTGAGAGCAACTTAATTTAACTTCTGCATCTTTTTGTAAAACACTGCTAAATTCACATCTTAAACATTAATGAAAATTTCTTAAATTCTTCTCAAATTTTATAATACGAGTAACTGCATCAGTCATAGTATTGTTTTACGATATCGATAACTTTTGTGAATTAATCCGTTAATGAAATAGGATCTAAAACAAACCCAAAACATAAATCAACGTAAGAATTCGATGAATAGTTCGATATACACGAGCTTACTCACTGCAGATATTACTGACCATCCATAAAACATACTCATAACATACGAGTACGAAACCGGAAAACTTTTCGCTTAGAAAGTACACGGGAAAAGTAAAGCGGGCCATATTTTCTACTCCGTAGAATACTTTAATCCCGTCGTATATTCATGGTGTGGTGTTGCGGGTAAATAACTCCCGGGGAACTCTTCCAGTATCCATTTGTTATAACTACTAAGTCTCGGGAGATTGCGGACTTCGACGAGACTAGCAATGTCTTGTGCATCCCAAGTTAGATATAAACCGATAAGCACCGAACACCGACCAAGTACTAAACAATTTAAAAGCAATTGTGTTCGATATGAAACGCATTTTGTATACACATAAGTAGTAGATAATGCCCGCAAAATACGTTTTAGCGTAAATGAAACAATAGAATTTTGCAATAAAACTCCGTTCATAGCGATTGAATCTAGATAAAATATTATAATCGCAGACGAGGAAATGTATAATGATTCATATATTTACTTGAAGATTGATATACGAAACGGAATTTAATATAGTTAACTAAATTGTGCTCTCTCGATACATTAGGCGGCATTTTCATAATAAAATCGAAACCATTAACTTAAAAAAATTAATTAGACAGGCTCAACCAATGATAGAAATTAGTATGTGCAGAACAACAAACTATACTAGCGAACTAAAACTAAGTTTTGATAATTTGTGGTACCTAGTTCTTATTCTGTTCAGTCTAAAGTCAAAATTCGTTTAAACCTTGCGAATCCATCAATTTCACATTTCTGTTCAGTTCTGGTTATGTTTTACACATATTTAGTTATCATGTAACTTCGTACTTTCTAAACTGATGTAAAAATACCCACAATAAAATAGAATATTCTGTACTAATATTATAAAGATGAAAGATTTGTATTTTTGTATGTAACGAATAAACTTAAAAACTGCTGGACCTATTTCAAAAATTCTTTTGCCGTTGGAAAGCTACATTATCTCTGAGTAACATAGGCTATATAATGATTTCAAAAAAGTTTAAGGTTCCGTATGAAAACTAAACAGAATAAGAACGACCATAACGTTACAATTTTTTTTATTTTAGTGCTCTAGTACCTATAGTTTGGTGCTTTGCACTAGCGAATCGCTACCAATGTTACCTAGCTCTTTGTCAAGACCGCGGTACCAACGAAGTTTTTTTAAACTAACAAGTGCCGATATAGAAAAGCCGTACGTCTTATGGCCAGCCCATGATAGCGGTAGTACCGCCCAGAGCTTTAAGCTGCAGTTTTGCGTGATACTGTACTGCAATTTCCAAAACGAAACCAGTAACGCATGTGTACTTAATATTGTTTTACGGCAGAAAATCTGCAATTATGGAGGTAGCACCCAAGACTAAACCCCAAAAATAAGTAAGATTTACGCGTCTTACGAATCACAACCCAAAAATGAAAGCTAAACCCAACAAGAAAAAGGTAGTTAATATATATAAAGTATTCAATGAATACACTTAGCTACTCAATCATACGCTTTTTTTCTAGTCTACCGAAACGAACTACAAATTTTGAAAAAACAATATACAAAAATAATTATGGGAGTGTTTTCCCGACCCATATGTGGAAACACAATGTTGCAAATGACATTCACTTGCTGGATCAATAGTAAAATTATGAACCTACGTCATTTGATAACGCGTAGGAACACGGCAAAACCAATAAACACGAGCCAGCCGTGAGCGGCTAGAGAAACCAGCTAATTCTGTATACTCACGGTAATGATCAAATAAATACACCCTAAATATATCGTTGCCACGTTCCACACTTCTAATAATAAGTACCTATACCAACACACAAATCTGAATATTTGAAAACTTCAAAGTGCGGAAGCCATTGAAATTTCGCGAATAACGTGATTATCGCACGTACAAAACCGTACACCCACACATACGTAAACAATTGTTTATTAGATTAGTAAGTGGAGACACGTAGGGTACAGTTCTTTGTAGTAATTTAGTTTTACATTGTTTTATATTAAATTACGAG
The DNA here is from genome assembly GCA_917880725.1 of Selenia dentaria. Taxonomy (NCBI): domain Eukaryota; kingdom Metazoa; phylum Arthropoda; class Insecta; order Lepidoptera; family Geometridae; genus Selenia; species Selenia dentaria. The sequence goes on along the minus strand of OU862893.1, from coordinate 14,190,976 downwards.
TAAAAAAATTAAGTACGAGACGTTAAACTCCGTAGCCTGATGGTAAGCACTATGCGTCCTTATGTTTATATCCTTATTTTTATTAGTTAGATTGCCACCCGCCGCTTTATGCTGAAGTTTTGTATGGCAATGCACTGCGCTCTCATTCGTAAATCTCAGTAATTTTACTTCTGCACCTTTGGAACCATTCAATGGCATAGGTACTTATTTATAACTGCTTCGAGGAGATTCAAATTAAGTCACATGTATATGTTGAAGACCCTGGTCAGATATCTCTGGTCATGTTGCGGCATCTGCGTAGTTTAAGGTATTTGTATGGTGAGCCCAATAAACTGCCTTAATTTAATTTGAAAACTATGGGGACGGCCACAAGCCTAAGCCTTAACTATTTAGTTAAGGCTTGGTCGGGCCTGCTCCAAAGAGATCGAAATATAGGGGTTTATATTTAAACTGATACCTTTTTTAACACGTCCGTTCTATAGTAATCTTAATTATTAACATGAAAAATAACTCAACTATGTTGATTTTTGTTGGGTACATTTTAATTTTTAATTTTCTTTCTAATAACACTTTTACCATCTGGCAGTAGTATATATTATAGGCGAAAAGATGAATCATGAGGAATGTGAATTAATACAATATTATATTCAACACTAGACTAAATTGATCACACACCTAATACTTTAAAACGTAATCGTCGAACTGTACCTGTATTTCATCAATACAGCTCACAAAACACGGCCATTCAATTAACTACAAGTACGTTCTGTCAGACAGTCGATGGAGCCATTCGCGTAATGAAATTTGAGTCGAACACAAACTAAGATATCCACAGTCACAAGTACCTCATATTCATCCGTGTTAGTTGTGTGTTAGTTTACTTTAATCATTAGAGTTTCCCTTATTTTCGTTCCATTTGCGCGAAGAACTTTCTCTATACTGATATCTAATTACATACATTAACGAAGAAAATTAGCAAGTTTGCAAACATGATATTGGGGTAATTCCACGAGAAACGAAGCTTTGTTTTACGCAGCCCATATTCATAGAGCGGAGTCCCGCAAATTGAAGCTAATTGCCGCAACGAAGTGTTGAATCAGACCGGCGCGGCGAGGCCGCTGTTGGCCTAAATAGCGCCTATTTACCCACTTAGGATCAGGAATTCTGCACACCCACAGTCCACCTGTTTACGAAGGAAACTTTTCCGAGATAGACGACATCTACTGTTATAAGTTCAGCATTTAATGCGACATAAATTGCTTGCAAAATAACTTAAATTGAGTGAACGAAATTCCAGATAAGTATTAACAATTGAGAAATCACATCACATATCACACACAGCACTCACCACTAAATGTAGAAAGACAGCGAAATTTTCTGATGTAAAGAATTGCCGTGTGAGTGTAAGTATTTAAAATAAAATGTGTAGCGATTATTTTTATTCGAATCTATATCTTCTAGAAATATATTCTAAAAGATTTTTTAAATTACGTGACGTAACGTTGTTTTCCTACAACCCTATAAAATTTAGCTCTCAGAATATCAGCAATATAAAATATCTTAGTTTTATAAGCCAGAAGTAGCGAGACGAACCAACCGTCCTGTTATATTTAATTAATCGCCCAAATAGATTTTATTGCGACAAATATTTACATCTGCCACAAAGTGAGCTTGCTGTAACCGACAAGCTCCAGTTTTATTTTTTACGAACTGTTTTACTCATGACTTTACTATTTACATTAGGTTTTTTTCTTGATGTGAAGTTGGATTTGACTGGATATGTAAATGGCTTTTGTTACGGCGAGTAACTAGGTAAGCTAGTCTGTGGGCAGCACAAGTGTTGTGATTATTCGGCCATCCTGATGCGTCTAATATGATTATGAGTCTTGTTTTCCTAAAATAATAATGTGGATCGGCACCTTACGTGCAATTTGAAGCACGGAGCGCTTTTGTTCTAATACTTAGTAATCGTGAGAAGTTCCGTGCTCTTCATGCTCAATATAAAAAAATGGATCAGCTTGTCATAAAGCCATGACGATGCAATAAAATTGAAATGGAATATTTATTTACAACATTTCCCGGCGCTAAGCTTGGCACGGCCTATTGGTGCCTGTTCTGAAAGAGGACACACCACTGAAAGCGTGACAAAGCAATATTTTTTTATTGCAAATCAATGCTATCCGATCGTTTTCCGAAACACACAAAACAAATTGCCAGTCGATGAAAATCCTCTCGCAGCTATTTGGTACAATGTGCCATGCGACGATGTCGGTGTTTTTGCCAAGTATTCATTACCCACCTCTAACCTTTCGAATAGTAAAAATTGTTTTATATTTCAATGTTCATATGCTAAAATAACGTTATTCTGAGGTACTTTGGAGAAACTTAATTCTCTCTCACTCTCCTTAAAGATCACAGAATGGTCAGCTAACCTGAAATCATTAATCTTCATTTAGAAATTGTTTTACTTGTAACTTATGCAGATATTTTTGGTAAACTACAGTCTTCATCAGTGTCTTCATTGCTGCAGTATATGTATAAGGTTCGATAGTTACTCGTATATTAACGGTCAAGAAAAAATATTCATTTAAAGCTAATATTACTCTGACTAATAAGTATATCTAATTGTACTAGCTAGCTACTATTAGTGGTCCTCAATAAGGTTTTGTCATATCTTGCTACAGATGGAAGATATAATGTGGCATAATGACAGACCTTGGATCATAACAATTACCTAGCGAGTCAAATTTTAATATTAAACCCGACACATTGCTTTATTTTGTTATATTGGCAAGGCTGAATAATAACAAAATGTTACGAAGATGTGCAAGGATCTCTTGAAAGTAAAATAACAATATGTCAGTGTCTTCAACAAGCCAAGTTGTTTAAATATGTCTAATAGATAGGTTTAGAATATAACAATTCTTAGTATACTTAACCACACAAAACCTCTGCCTGCGATTTCGTCCACGTGGAATAAGATTATCGGACACCCTCTGAAAATACTCGGTAAATCGGGACAAAAATTATCCTATGTGTTAATCCTAATAGGTGTAAGTTATCGCACTTTCCGATTTAATTTAACTAAACCGGTTTAATCTTTCCAGGGTGAATTAACAAATATACAAACACACTTTTGTGAGTAAGGATGTCCTCACTAACATACTTACACCCTCACAAACTTTAGCGTGAATAATATTAGTGATAATATTATTTACCACGATCTTTGAAATGTGTTCCCGTTTTTTAAATTTATTTTGCAGATGTCTCATTACTGAATTCTTATTAAAATATTTGTGTTACACTGTAATCTAAAATAATCTCCATTTATATAATCTGTATGTTCATCAGTAGAAGTCTCAAGATCACACAAATATATCGACGTTCAACAAAAATATAACTTTATCTTTGGAACTTGTAGAGCCAATTGAGTCAACTCCTTTAAAGTCGATAAATACCTTGTTCAATTCCTCCAATGCCCCATGACTAACATCAATTCGGGTACGATTCACGCCGAACTAAGAATTCCTTCATTAATTGAATTAACCTCTAATTTCGTTTGTTAGGGAACTGGGAGCCTAATGGTCATACTGCCGTTAGCTGCCTTCGTTTATTGGGATCAATTAGGCAGGGCATCCGAGGGTCGCTGCGACTTCATAAATCATTTATGTTTTATGTCAATAGGTTGTTCACGGACTTGAAGTGTACAAATTTCTAGCTTTTCATGTGAGTTTAGTTATTAATTCCTTGATCAAAAACTCTGAAGGAAAAGGTTTTTCTATATAGGTTTTAATCTGCGTTCAAGCTATTTTCTCTTGTGTGTGTGTGTGTGTGTGTGTGTGTGTGTGTGTGTGTGTGTGTGTGTGTGTATGTGTGTGTGTGAGTGAAAATATTTTACAGTTGTTTTAGAAACATTACTGGAGTATTTGTTTCGTTTCTGTCACTCCTAAAAAGCATTGTGCAGAGTTAAGTTTTTGTGAAAACACAGGGTTTTTTATACCATTAAATAGAACATTTTCTTGTAAATGTATTCAACATCAATTATTAATGTAGGCGAGCGTTGGGGCCTGACGAGGTTCATCGGCCATCTGCCTAGTGCCTGCCTGTCTTGTACTCGTATTTGCGCAACCACCAACCGTGAAAGAAGTCATCCATAAACATCAGCTGCTTCAAACGATGTCTTGAAGGAGAGTCATTTGTTTCAGATTACAACTTATATGTGTTTGATTTAGATTTTGAAATTATTGTATCATTTTATCTGAAGTAATATTCATAAAGGTTTTCTTAATGAAAACATACCATTACTTTACTAGTTTATAATCTTGAAATGTAATTTTATTCAGTTTGTTTTCATTTCTGTTTCCCAGTCTTATAAGGAGTAACTCAGCACAGGAATAATTTAACTTATGCGTTGGTATCAATTCCAAATTCCGGATTATTGAAGGATTTGAATAAATTGCGATGTTCTCAAGATTTTCCTCATTGCTGACTTGTCATTACGATGCGGTGAATGTTATGCCAATGTCAATCAACATCATTTATTAGTAAGTATAGGTATATTTCCTACTTACAATTCATATTTTAAAGTATTTTAGCTAAGAATATTTTACAATGATCCAGTATTATTTTCGTTGATGAAACAACTTCAGAGAGATATTGAACAGACTACCAACCTACCTAGACTTAATTTTAGATACAACCAAGACTAGATTGTGTCCAATTAAAAAAAACATATATATTTGCTTAGCAACTGCTAACGCTTTAAAAAATATTCCAGTAAAAATGGTTGTTGTTTATTGTAGTTTCCTACTATAGTACATAATTCTCTTTTTATGCGTTTCTTTCGTTGCCGATTTTTGCAACTTTGCAATAAAAGCTGTCAGATGGTCGCTTTCCAACATTTTATTGTTACTTTTCCAGTCTGATAGTCACGCTGAATGACAACAGGTAAGACAGTAGCCGCAGCGCTCGTTCAATAATAATCATTGCACAATTCATCAGCTTTCTCTCGTCGTGAAACTGGTGCCGACGGCCATTTGTTACGGTTTTTGTGGACCATTTTTAACTCGAACAAGTTAATTTCCAAGTTGCAGTGAGACTGCCTCTCACAATTTTACCTAAAATAATGGTCCAGTTTCATAGTCACTCGAGTCATATCAAGAATACAAGAATTGTTCGCGAATATCAACGGGTATGTCTCATTGTTATAGTTGGGTACAATGTGTGGTTACAGAAAGTGCTCCGCTGTCGATACTTGCTGTAATTTCTACGGTTGCCATTGTTATGTGCCTCGCTTTTGCGACTTTTGTGTATCACATGAATGACGTTGTTGTGTAGGTACGTTTCTCGTTTCGGCCATTATGTTTGTTTCAGCTTCTCACAAGTCTGCGTCGAATGATGATTATGCTAATGTTGTTATGTTATAAATTCTTATTTTATTTATTTAAGGTTTCTTACCGTAAACTACGGTACGTGTGCTAAGTTTCCCATATTTTAACAGATATCTTTTTAATGTCTAACTCAAATGCAAATCAAATTATGTATGTTGCTATTTTTATCAATATTACAAGCTTCTCAATACCATTTTAACATTCATCCCACACACCTTTACTAAATAGCTAACATTCACACGTATTGTAGAGGCTTATCTAAAGCGGCGCAAACAATTAACGGATCATAAATTGGTATCGTGCTACCATTAAGAGTTGTGCGCTTTAAAACTTGATAAAACACGCAGCCAATTATTAAACTGCTTTAGATTGAGGCTTTGCACTTGCACCATGTCACCGGCTAGCTTTTCCGGCCGCGCTTTCGTGGGAACCGTAATAAAAGTGAAATTAAAAACGCGCGAACAAGTGCATCTTTTAATATCGTCTAATCTGGCTGCCTTTTTTAAAATATTAGTGTCCGTTACCTAGAAAACAATAGCACATCTCACAATCACACACACTGCTCTCGTCGGAAAACGCACATGCACAATTTTCCGAACACCGGTTACGGACACTGCGTCGGTCGCGTCAAAGCAAAGGGCGGCACGAACAAACGCTGCCTCTGCGCGCGATAGACTGTCGGCTTTCGGGCTCGAGCGGAATCGCGCGGGAGCGGGGTGCGCGGCGGGCGTGCCGAAACATTGCGCGCGCATCCCCCCCTCTCTCTCCCACGCATAGCACCATACATACGCGCGTCTCTTATCCACGCGCTCTAGCACACCTTTCGTTCCCAAGACAGGTGTTACTGTGCCTGTGTGCGTATAGACACGCGACGCACGTATGTGTGCACGCTTCCTGCGGCGGCAGCGGATCGTTTTTTATGCCCGGCAGAAATTATAAAAAAGTAAATGGAGGGAAAATTAAATAAAACGTTTACAATGAAGCGTTTTCCTGTGCGCTTTCAATGATTCAGTGTACGCTATTTTTCTGGATCGGTATCATAGCGGTCGGGATTACGGAGCTTTTTTACGGTTGTTTGAGTGATGTAGGCGGGCGTAATTAGACACGGGGCGGAAAGGTACCTATATTGATTGCGGTGACGGGGGTTTGTGGAAAAATCGATAATTTTGTATTAAAGGTGGCACGCGACGTGTCCGGTGCGTCCGTGGATGAGTAAGCGTATCGATCGACACGCCAAGTTTCGACCCTACTTTATGGCACGCTCTATTACTCTAACCACGGAGTTTTATTCCGTGACTTGCGCCACACTGTGCTGCCACTATACCTGCCTCTTTTAGCATTCCCTTGCAAAGTAAAGAAGTAGTATAAGTAATGTTAGTAATATGTATACACAGACTTCATAAATCATTGTGACATGGCCCCCATAGCTGTCCACGAGTAAGTTGATGCCAGAATTTTTATTATTATGATGATATGTGTATGTCAGAAATAAACATAGATTCGTAACCACTGATTAGACAAACACCTACGTACCTAATATACCTACAAATGTATTTTTAAATTATAAATACAATTTAAAAAAGTCTTTATTGCTCAATAAATTACTTAGGTATAATATCGCAAATCGTAAAAATTATATTATACTTAGGTGCTTACATTAGTAAGAAGTTATTATAATATAATATATTTTTAATGGATTGCCGTTTATAGCATGACAACATTTTCTTATTACCTCCAAAGACAATTCTTCGGGTGAAACCACGCAACTGGCAACACTGAACTACACTTACCTACGAGGCCGTTATCGGGAACGCTTAAACTGAACGCTTTCATAAAACCGTATGCGACGACGTAAGCTCCATAAAAGCAAAATGTAGTCCTTTATGCAACGAGACGAAACTAATAAAACATTTTAATAACATTTCTAGACTTGCGTTTTGCCTTTTAGTATAAAAACAACAAATAAATAATATTAACTTTTATTTCATAGTGTTAGAGCAGCCATTATAACAACGTTATAAGTATATGTGAACTTATAGCCCTGCTGTAGACGAATAGAGTAAACGGTTGAGTGAAATAGCATGCTACTCTACTATTACCTAGAACTCTACCCGTTTTGGTACTTCTAAACTTTGTGTTATTCACTAGTTAAGCCCGGCTGATAAAATTTCGTGAAACATTTTCTGGAATAAAAAGAAGCATATAATGTTAACCTCCTATGTTAAAAAAAACATTCAAACAAACCTTTTTTCGCATATCTAATACTAGCTGCACTCCGCGGTTTCCTACGTGTGAAGATGAATGATGTTGATCAATCAAATAAAATTTTACTCACGAACAATAAAGTCAAAGTCAAAGTCAAAATCATTCATTCAATTTAGGCATCAAAGACGCACTTATGAACGTTTTTCATTATAATGTACTTTAAAGACTCTATCGCCGCGTTCCAAAATATATAGAACCCACCGAGAAGAAACGGCAAGAAACACGGGGCCTTTCTTTTTATATAGATGTTTACAATGTTTCTACTTAGGTACTACAAATATTACATTTTATGGGTGGCAGAGTAACAGCTTGCCAGAAGTGGAGTATTCCAAGCATCTTTATCTTCTATATAATGTCGAACTTTATAATAAGCTTTTTTTATTAAAACTTTTTTACAGTCAACTTGAATTTGCCCCCTGTGAGCTCAGTTATGTATTTTGGGATTTTATTGTAAAAAAACGCACACAATTTCCTAGGAATGACTTATTAGTCTTCGCAAGTCTAAAACTAGGTACAGCTATCCTATTAGTATTTCTAGTATTAAAAGAGTGGTGATCACTATTTAACTTATATTTATGTATTTTTTTACGAACATACATTATATTTTCAAATACATATAAGGAAGGCAACGTTAATATATTGATTTCTTTAAATAAATCTCTCAAAGATTCACGGGGACGTATATGCTCGAATAGCACGATTCTGTAGGATAAAGATGGTCTCTATATCAGCCGCTGAACCCCATATTGGTAGCTTTCAACTTGTGAAAGATTGTTTTAGTTAAATAGTAATTGAGTTTATCTATTACAAATAAACAACAATTAAATCTTTCATCTTTATTATTAGTGTAGATTTGTGTGTATTACTAATATAAGAGTAATTAAATTAGTGTTTTCTATAAACTGCGCCCATAAAAGTCACGTCAAGCATACATGACCAAGTTTTCTTCTTTTTGCATTGCAGAGAGAGAGGAAGTAGGATTTCCCCAGACAGACTTTGCAAAAGTCTTACCACTACGAATCTGCAATGTTACCGTTGTGGGCCACGCATGAAGCACGAAAATCTGTTTTTAAGTGTAACGTAATCGCATCGTTAACGTATATAAGTTTGAAGAATTCATGATGCTGCAATACTAAAACAATAAGTTCTCTAATGTACACACATACAAGAGGTATGATCTGGAATCTCTTAACAGAGGTATGCAGCTGTCCATAAATCAAGCTCCACAAATTGTTGTAACACATTTCTTTTGTATCAAAAATGCCTTTCAATGTCTGCCGTGTTTCCCCACAAATGTGTGATGGATGATGATGATGATGAAAAGTATCATATGTACTTTCCCGACATACTCGTATAATCTATAACCTTGCCTAAATTGATTTTTCCGCGAGCGATCCGTTTAGCCGTTTAGGCATCAGGGTTAGGTTAGTTACCTTACCCTGATGCCAGACAGAGACAAAAATTTAAAATGATGATGTGTTTATGTATTATTATCTACTCGTATACTAATACTATAAAGAGTAAAGATTTGTTTATTTGTTTTGAATAGGCTCCAAAACTACTGGACTGATTGGAAAAATTCTTACACCATTAGAACCACTTTTTTTCATTCTTTCACCGTTTTTCCTTATGAACATAGGTTATAATAATATTTTCAAAAAAGTTATCCGAGATATAGTTAAAGGGATCCGTGTGAAAACTTCGATAATACATGATCGAAGTTGTTTTTTCCCAAATTTGGAAATTAAAAATTTAATCATTTGATTGAATGAAAGAAATATAAAAAGTATTAGCACGTATTCAATGAATCTTCGCATTACATCGTCCAATCTGGCAAGCAATTCTCAAACTTATGTAAAGCTTCGTAAATTGTTTTAAAATTAGGATTGGACCGCGCCTTAAATCGTCCAAAGTCCAAACCATCGTTTTTTAATAAGACTGTATTACCTCTACTGGCTTAAAGTACTAAGTCTGGGACTGGTGGAGACACACTAAAAGCCTCGAGTCTTAATCTATTTTTGATTACCTACGTAATTGTTACATAATCAAAATAGAGTTATCAAATAATAATAAAGGTCTTGAGCAAATTACTTCGTTGAATTTGCCAAATCTTTGGTAGTGATTGTAAAAAAATACACGTATTACAATAATTTATTCTGACATACATATATTATTCATACTAATATAATAGTATAAAAATCGTTTGTAATTCTGTCACTCTGTTTATTGTTGCCTTATCACGCCTAAACACCTGAATGCATTGTAATTAAATTTGGCAAGGATTAGAAGAATGTATCCCAGATATATATGGATACTGTCTAGGAGAAGTCAAACTCCTAGCACTGGAAACTTCATATGCTTATTATGCTACATTTTATCTGTGACAAAAAAAGAAGTATTACTTTATAATGTCTATCCTCTGGTTATAATAATAATAATAAATAAATATTCCACAACTAACACACAACGCCATCTAGTCCCAAGCTAAGCAGAGCTTGTGTTATGGGTACTAGACAACTGATAAACATACTTATATATTTCTAAATACATACATATTATAGATAAATTACACCCAGACACAGAACAAAAGATCGTGCTCATTACACAAACATTTATCCTGGGTGGGAATCGAACCCACGACCTCTGGCATAGCAGTCAGGGTCACTAATCACTAGACCAACAGGCCTGTCAAATAGGTTATAATAAAGTGTTTACAAATAAATATATATCTTTCAGTGTTTATTTTCCTTGGTCAAATACATCATAAGTATAATCAGCAATTTCTAGCTAGGTGACACTGCAACTCTATTTAATTCAAGATAAATATTAATAAATATTTTAGTAATTTTATATTAAGACGTCAATGGACATAGCTACGAGATGACAAGAAATTATCGAAGTAGATTTAAATACTAGTTGTTTTTGCGACAAGAATACGAAGCATCTGCAATACAAGATAAACTTATTTTTATGGTATCATGAACTATACGGGCAACGGGTAAGATCCACATTTGATACAGACTGCAACTATAAAGTCAAAATCAAAATCATTTATTCAATTTAGGCATCAAAGACCTATAAACGTCAATACCGCGTTCCAAAATATATAGAGCCTACATATAGATTATATCTGTTCTATTAAAGTTAGGATTTATAATAAATAATCTTAACCCTAAGTTAAATCATCATTATCATCATCATCTCAGCCGTAGGACGTCCACTGCTGAACATAGGTCGTGCGCACAGATTTCCAATGGGACTGGTGGGAAGCGGCCTACATCCAACATCGTTCTGCGACCTTTACCAGGTCATCTGTCCACGACGATTTACGCTGCTCTTGCCGGTCCGTGGTTTTTTCAAAGTCAAAGTCAAAATCATTTATTCAATTTAGGCATCAAAGACGCACTTATGAACGTCAAGTTTTCATTATTATGTACTTTAAAGCCTACCGCTGCGTTCCAAAATACATAGAGCCAACTGAGAAGAAGCGGCAAGAAACTCGGGGCCATTCTTTTTATATAGATGTTTTTACAATGTTTTTACTTAGGTACTACAAATATTAGCTCCAGTGTGTTGCCTTACTAAAGAGAACATAATAATGGTATCAGTAGGGCAAGACACGCTACACTTTGACATCTTAATACACGAGTAGATAGATCCTGGAGTGATCAGTCCCAAGCTGTTTTATCCTCCAAGTAATCCGAAATTTTGTAATAACCTTTTTGACACAGTTTAGTTTTAATAGTAATTTTAAACTTATTAATAGGCAAATCTCGGATAACATTGGGAACTTTATTATAGAATCGTATACATTGTCCCATAAAAGAAAGACTTATTCTGTGGAGACGCGTTACATGTACGGATAGCTTGTGCTTATTTCGCGTGTTGATGGAATGAGCATCACTCCTTTTATCAAAACTGCTAATGTTTTTCTTTACATACATTAGATTTTCATAGATAAACTGAGAGACAACAGTTAGAATGTTTATTAAATTATTTAAATGATTTTGATTTTGACTTTATAGTTGCAGTCTGTATCAAATGTGGAAGTTACCCGTTGCCCGTCTATTCTATCAACAATGTAAATATGACTTGATCATACTCTGGATGAATGCAATCTTATAATCACCGATAATGCGTAAAATCGTAAACGTTTTCCAACTCCTCAAAGAATAAAAAGAAGTTTTACTGTGACTGCTGAAGTATTATCTACCGTTCCAGAAAAACATATCGTTCTGACGCATAAGTTTTTAAAGAAAAGCGGTATTATAACTGTTTTATTAAAGTTAGTTTGGTCTACTATGGGTCTCATAAGTGAGCTCAAAGTCAGTCAACGAGCTATGGAGAGCACTTTCCACCTCAAGCATATCTTAGATAAACACTCGTTCCAAAACGCAATGGCAACGGAATTGCCTTCGAACTCTGTTCCTGTACATGGATTGGCAAGTTGGCATTATTGTACAAGCACTTCAATACTTCGATTTACATCGGTATATCAAGTGTTGAAGCGCTTGTATAATAAGCTAGGCAGATTGAACTTCGAGTGAAATAGTTCAATCGTCGAATCCAACTCGGTTTCCAGTCCAGAACCTTCCGGCCCCATCGGCCATCTGTTTTGCGTGCTATGTGCCCTAAGTGGCAGCGGCTCCTCAACTGGCTTGTCTTCTGGGCTCTATATAACTTAGGTTACTTAGCATTGAAGTAAATTGACTCTTACTCCATGTTCAAAATTGAATGTCTATGGGGTTAAACGGGGTGTCAAAATTTCCTGAGATAAACATTTTAATCTTTTAATATTTGGAGGGTCCAAAACAGTTATTGAGTAGATGCTTAGAAATAGCCTGACTAGCATGATTTATAATGAATAGTTATACATAAACCAGTAATCATAATACCTTGCGAACAAAGTCGCGGGTAACCGTCTATTTCCAATCATAGGTGAAACAAAAAACTAAAAAAAACACCTACGAAAAGTATCAATACTATAATAGCTTTATACGCAGAGCATGCATTCGAAAAAAAATACAGCTAAAAGATGTATACTTCAAAAAATATTCGAATCAAATCCAGCAACTGGATCGACATAAACCCGCCACACGCTGAAATACCCGGCGCTAGAAGTTTTACCACGACATTCACAGGTTCATAGCAGTAAACATAATAAATTATACTCTTTCAAAATAACATGCTCTTTTCCTTAAGGTTTTTCACATTAAAAGTAAAATAAGACGGCTTTCAAGCGGCGCCTAATGTACTGTAGTAATGAGAGAAAATACACCGAGCAGACTTTTAAAAGTGTTTTTAAAGAAAACAATTGGTAAATTAAAATAGCAAGAACTTTGGAAAAGGGAAAGTCTGTTTTTCAATTAAGAACCTATAGAAACAAAATTTGATGCTTTAGTTAATTTCGTCAATTACTTAAATATTGCCATGTAAGACAGACGAACCATCACCATAGCAACCAGTGGGCCTAGCACGAAAGTTGGCGTAGTGGTAACGTAATGATATCGATATATACAAAACAAATTATCATTTATCTAGTAAAATGTGACGCATATAACTCATAGTTTGTGATGTCTACGTAGACGATACGATTACGTTACACTTAGTTAAATTTTCGTGCTAGTACAGAGGCCGTAGCACAAACAATTTGCGAAAACGTATTCGTATCGCAAACGTCAATGCGTCACGCTTCGGAATACAAACTGTGAGTCAACTGTATAACAGTTGCCCTAGATTAATGGCAGTTGCTACTGTTTCACGTGAACGACACGTTACGTTACACTTTCGAATTTATTCGTGCTGGGCCCACAGAACTAAAACAAGCTTCCATCTGAGTGCTACGCAGCGCTACGAACATATTAGGGTAGTGCTACGACGTTATTAGGGACGATAATAAAATCACTACCAAACATTTTTAGTCTTACTTACGGGCTTACTTATAATTACTTAGTACGGCGCAGAATAATTTTGCTGAACGCACTGCTAAATAACGTCATTTAAAGTTAAGCAGCGTTTATAAGTAAGGCCCTTAGGCCTTTAGTAATAAACGTTCCGTAAACCTAATATTAGGCGTAACATTTTTTGTCTTGCTTTCACGCGTGACATTTACTGTAAGCGAAAAATTGACAGATAGATGTTTTAACTACTACTACTACTACTAAGTTAAGTTTAATGTTTAATAATATATATATAAATATATATTAAATTGTACATTCTTTTATGTCAATAAAAGTTTTGTTTTTTTATATTGATAGTAATATTATTCGTGGAAGCCAAACTCAAGGTTGATTTCACGCCTATAATTAAACCCAAATCATATAGGTATGTTCTCTATAAGCTAAACTTAAAACAATATTCCGTCTCAATAAAATTCAAGGAAAATACTGAAATGCAGCATAATTTTGACTTTGTTTAACACTAGTCATCAAGGAGTCGTTGTGCAAATGAAAGTCTTGTTAGTGAAAATCTGCTGGTAGTTGATACGCAAGTTGTAAAAGTTCTGTAGCAGTATTAAAGGTAAGTTTTCACTAGCGTGTTACGCAACTACGGGCGTAAAAGGTCGGGATGCTACAAGGTTATAATACGAGTACAAATACAAATACTACAGACGCAAGCTACATCAAAGAATATTTTATACCTACTACTACTCTCTAACGAAGAACTTAGCCATGTGCCAAGCTACGTTATTTGCTCTCAAAATTGAGGCTAACGGTGGAAAAATAGCATGAGAACGACTCTGCGCTGTGCATGCTCCGTGAGCTTAACTCTTCTGTGTAGAACACATGAAATGTCAAGTCAGTTTAAGCACTTGCTGTTCTATAGCTTAAACAACGTTGTGCTTTTTAAGCCAAATTAATTGGTTCTGTAAGATCGTATAGTCTAGAAATAGTGTAATAAACACATGTCCTAGACTATTTGAATACTGTCAAGATACTTTAGTGTTCATATTTATATATTTTATTTGTATAATTACGTATATAATATAAAAGTATGCTGTTTATGTATTTGTATTAGTTTATTTAATATATCATTTATGTATTTATAGTTTGTTTACTGTTTTGTACTGTTACCGTCCATCTGTTAATCCGTCCGTTGATATTCCTCTGCGAATGGGTTGTCTGGAAGAGATCGCTCTGAGTGATAAGACCGCCCATGTTGCACCTAGTTTTTAGCATTGTTTTTTTATTTTATTTTCTAATATTAAGTGTAAATGTGGTGTCTCAATAAAGTGTTATCTATCTGTAGTCCAAATACATCGAGGTTACATAGTTAATAATTGAGGATTTCCTATGATCTTGCGGCTACATCAGACCTGCTCCATGGTACCAGAATATTGAATTCTCACCCATTTTAAGACTTTTTGGATTAACCTACTTAGTGATATGCTCCTTCCAGCCAACTACATATAGGCATCATCCCAATTCGGAAAGTGAAGTAACGTTGGTTACTACAACGTGTAGAAACTTTCCACTTGCAGCCAAATTGCGCTACTTTGCAGTGCAGACTATACAGTGTTCTGTTTCACAGATTTTTGCCGTAAAATGACTATCTGTAAATGCAATTATCTAACTACGCCAGGACGTTCAAAAACAGCTATTATATAATGACAGTAATTTTTGGATCCAATTCATATAAATCAGAATTAACATTATAAAGTCTAGCGCTAAGACGACGCATTAAAGCTTATAGAACAGTTCATAATCAGGCCATTATGTTCCCACTGCTAGGACTCGAGCCTTCTTCTCAGAGAGAGGAGTTGGGCCGTAATACACCACGCGGGCCCAGTGCATTTTGGTAGAAAGGTTAGTGGCCAACCCATGTCGAAGTTGCAGGCCGCCCGGCGGCCTTCGACATGACCCTAATGGCTGTTGTCCTAAAACAAAAAAACCGGGACCAAAAGCACGGGCTTAACGTGCCCTCAGCGCTCAGTTTAACAATGCGGTCACCCATCTAACTCCTGAACACAGCAAGCATTGCTTAACTTGTAGATCGGTTAAGATCGCCAAATCAAGCTCCGCTGCGAGCGCCTAACAGAGAACATTTCACTGGATGCTAAATAAAGTTATCCTCTCTCTTGGGCAAGTTTGGTTTCAATTATAATATCTCACAGAGTAAGTATTAAATACAGAATTAGTTTTCTTTTAAAACATACATGACAGTTACAATGTTCCCAAGACCATATCCCGGAAAAACAAATCACACCTAAATAGTATTTAGTTAGTATTATAGTTTCAAGCAGACTTTGAGCACTTAGCGGCTTGCACCGGTTTTATTATGAATACCAGCGGAACTAGTATTTTGCGGTTTCCCCACTGGAGCCAGACACAAATTAATGCCTGGCCTTTCAGCTGGAAATTAATGTAATGCACCTAGGTTATGTGGCTGAATTGTTGGCTTCTACTGAATCCTACCGCTCCGGCTCATAATAATTCCGAGTTTTATAATTGAATTTTTGATAAGCCGACGCATTACAACCGGTTCAAAATGACGGGAGCGTTGTACATTTATCGTATTAAAGACTTAACTGCCGTTACGCGAGTCTGAATTAAAATTTGCCGTTATTTAAACAAAAATAATAATTCTGTTTAATTTTCAGACATACCTTGCCTTATCATATAACATGGAGTAAAAATATTCCCAAGTTTAAACCATAGTATAAGCAAAGTTCACATATGAAAATCCTGCAAACTATAGTTTAAACGTTTTGTAAGGCGGTATGAGTTTGTAAAATTATCTACAAGTTTAAAGGTCGCTTCACAAGATTACTGAGTTAGGTACACACATCGTTTGACTGATGTTAAGCGTATCCTGTTCAAATTGAAAACACAATATTTAAAGAATTGATTATTAGGCTTATACCTACATAAGCTGATTTTATCCCGATTCAACTATTAGTTCCCGAGGGATCACGATATCTTTTCTACGCAGACATAGGCGCGGGTTCAAGCTCTTTCAACTGTGTTTCCAATTGCACTTATTACCTGTTATAACCTAGCTGTGTTCAAATGGACAGTGAGTGGTTACACGTTTGACCACATCGTCACTTTCCGTCGAGCGAGATATTGGTCAAACGTTATTCTTGGAATTAAATTATTTTTACCCAGAAAAATGTTACTGTCAGATATTGCTATTTTTAGAGAGAAAATTTCACATCCGCGGACGGGATTTGAATCCGCGTCTTCCGACAATCCGTGTCAGACGCCATGACCATCTAGGCCACCGAGGCTCAAGGTCCGAACATCGAATTTTAACTCTCTATCTGATTTTAATCGTCTTACGGTAACGGAGCGACATCTATTGAAAAGCTTAGTCAGATAGTATGGCGTAATGGTGGATGGATAGATGTTCATTACTCTTGCACGCCAAATCTACTGAACCGAATCTATAGCTGAAGTTTTCAACATAGTTAGATAAGCTGAAACCATGCATGCTTATAATTATCCCAGGAAAATGTTCTTATGGGGCAGCCATTTTCCACGCGAGGTGAAAATCCACGGGTGCATTAAGTAAATTATAAAGGCTAGACACACAAGTTCACATCACACCTAAATACATCATACTCAAGGCACAAACTTACATATAGTTAAGTAATTCGTAAGCGGTGGAACCTCTCGTTGGAACTCGAAGCAACACTTAAGGAGATTAAAACGCTTATCGTGTGTTCCCTGCTCGTTTTTCATTCTCTTATTTAGGGCCTTTTACTTTTCTTCCTGTTTTCGTGATACAGTCACGCTCAAGTAGAGGCCCGTTGCCCTGAATTTAGGAAAATTACAGTATAGCGGTCATAATAATATGCTGTGTCACAGTCAAGTATATTGAAACATTTCTAAATTCTAAAAGTAAGGATAAACCCGGCACGAAACAAATTTAAAATGACATATTTTGGTAACTAGCTGCGCGTCGTCGTTTCACCTGCGTGGTGATGTCAATGATGGATATCTTTATTTTTCAACCACCCCTGTATCAGAGCAAGCAAAACAATAAAATAATTATTTAAATCGGTCGAGCCATTTTCGAGTTTTAGCGAGACGAATTGATTTTTATATAATAAGTAAGAAGATAATGGTGCTGAATTAATGTTAGAATGTTTTTAATATTTTATTATTGCTGATACCGCTTTATAAAGATCGATATTGTTTTGTTACCCTTGGACGTTAAGGGTATGAAATAATATATTAAAAACGAATTACATTATGGAACTTTTTTATCACTGTAAAACAACGCAATGGATAGTTCGGCATATGATGACGTAAAGACGCGGTCCAACCCCAATTTTAAAATAATTTACGATGCTTTACGTAAGGTTGAAAATCGCTTGTTAGATTGGACGATGTAATGCGAAAATGCGTTAATTTTGTACGTTTTCTTTATATTTTTCGATATATACTAACACAATTGAAAAAACTGCTGGTTATTACTTTGGTACTATACGTTGGCTAAGTATTACCTAAAAAGTATAGTGCTATCGCTGAAAATTCTGAGAGTTTGGACGTGAAAGTTTATTTATGTGGACCTATTCAGGATTTTTTTCTGCTGAAAGAGAGTTATATTAATGAATTCTATTCGGTTATTACTCTTTTCTTATTCCTTTTCTAACCTTTGTGTTTTTTTCATAATATACTATAGATCTGTTTCGTTACACTAGGTGTTTAAAAATTCTGCTTTTTCTTTAATCAGGGTACGGGCCTTAATTATACGTGTAAGAGAACTAGTAACTGAATTCTATCCCATAGTAATTAGTGATAATACCATTAGCATAAAACTGTCATTCGTGAACATTTTCGCCTGAACACGAATGAACTTCCTATGTGACAAGTGAGTTAATAAAGTTGTTAAAATATTCCGACAACGACAACAACGCGTCATACCAACACGATGTGTAATGGTGGACGCCACTTTTGTAAGCCACATTATGTACCAGTATATTAAGCGTATACTCGTATGGTGGAAAGCTTTATGTTTGGCTGCGGCATATTTGTATCTTGTCTCTTATGTTTTATATCGATTATTCTAGACAAGTATTATGTGCTAGATTCTAATTTGAATTGTTTTAATTCAAATATCTATCTAGCTGAGTCTTCTTCTGGGTCTTTTGAGCTAAATAATATTTCAAGAATATAATAACTCAAGTAAAAAGGTTAATATAATGACCGCCAAATACTTCGACACTTCCCAAAACACAAAAGTCTAAAATTACAACAGTAAACTGTGTTATTTATGAGTGCACTTCAAAGTGTACTCGAAGACAAAATTAAGTAAAGGAACACCTAACTTTTAGGTTAGACTATGCTTTGCTATAGTTCGTGATAAGTAATTTTTTTTGGATGTAATTTCACATTAAATTGGTGTTTTGATCGTTAGTAAAGTGGAAGGACTTGTCGCGGTCTTATAGGAACCACACATAGAATAAAGGTAAGAAAACCATGTGTGCTGGGTATAAGCAACGTCCAGTCTAAGTGTCATCACAAATAAAAAAAATCTTAACCGTTACCGGTGAATGGTAATAAAACACACTAGCTTTCGCATTTATAATATTATTCACAGTTGTTTCAGCTCCGTTATCGAGAATGTGTTGCTTTCTTGTAAAACAATATACAAGCGACTAGGGCCAAACGTGGACCTGAAAAGTGGGACGAAATAAGAATGTTTAGATTAAAATGTATTTTGGGCCGAATAGGACATACAATGCAGGACGAAAGCAGATTTTTTTATGTGGGCCGAACTTCCTTGCGACGGATATGGCATAAATCATACCATCACGGTTTAGCATCTTAAACGAAGGGGTCTGAAGCAGAGTTTTATAAATAATGCAGTAGTATTTTATATAAACACTAGCTGTATTCCGCGGTTTCACCCGCGCAGTGATGGACGATGATGATGAATCAAATATAGCGTATGTTACTCAGGCATAATGTAGCTTTCTACTGGTGAAAGAATTTTTTGAACCTGCTACGTAGTTTTTGCTTTTATCCGTAACAAACAAACTATCAAATCTTTCCTCTTTGTTATAAAAGTAGATATAAGGGTACATACACCAAGGTATGAAACTACGAATAATGTGATCAAGTTTGTACCAGCGTTAATATTGCAAATTTTAAAACCGAAAACTAGTTATTGTGAAATAACTGGAATATTTAGACAAGTAGTATTGCATACTTTTTGTAGAAATTGATGTCTTCTATATGGTGTTTGGTAGAGGGACCGACATACCAAATGAGCGTGTTCGGGGGCCCACTTGGAGAATACAAGTTGGCCAAAAAAAATCCCAGACGCCCCAATTTTTTTAAACTTTTTTTTGTGAATGGTGATTTTTTTGGCCAACTTGTATGCTCCAAGTGGGCCCCCGAACACGCTCATTTGGTATGTCGGTCCCTCTGCCAAACACCCTATATAAAACTATGGTACATCACTTTTCTCTATTGTCAATAGTTTTCGCAGTGTATGCGATATAAGGATTTTTCGACGTTACTATTGCATATTTTAACACGACAATTAGTTATTGTGACACATAGTAAGACATATGGTATTGCAGACTTTATTGAAGATATTGATCTTTTCTATAGAACTTCAGTACATCACTTTGCTCTATTATCAATAGTTTCCGCACCAAACGCGATAAATGATTTTTTTTTGGTTTTTTATTTTCATACCTTGGGTTACAATATTAAGTTTTCATACGGACCCCAAACTTTTTTCAAAATAATATATAGGAGCCTTTGTTACTCAGTGAACCTATTCTTTATACTACCACAGGCACCACCGATCTCATTAAAAAGACATGATTTATGTATTACTTATGTGCAAACACAGCATATTACCTAAGTCTGTTATGTTATTGTAAGTAACTATTACCTAAGAAATTCGTCAATAAAAAGATTATTATTATTATAATGTAGCTTTCTAACGGCATTTTTTTTAATGGGTCCAGTTTTTTTAAGTTTATTCGTTACATACTTTTACTACTTTGCTCTTTATAATATTAGTGTAAATAGCAACAGTCATGTTCTAGATCTTCATCACAGAACATCATTTAACCTTATTTAAAAACATTGCTAAGTAGGGCAACCAGCGGCGCGTGTCGAGTCGAGTATGGCAACAATTTTATTAAATAATTATCCCTAGCGGTGCTCTTGAATAAACAGATATGGCTAATTCGCGAAGCTCCCCACTTAAGAAGGGAACGGGATGTTCAACATTTCTAGCTCTAATTTGACGGTCTTGGCGAGTGATTTTAGCAACTTTAGCAATTTCATTCCGGAACTTATTTTATAACCTATTTATAAAAAATTGAGGAGTACAAATATACACATGTACTAACATTTCTATATTATATAATACACGTTATATGTTACGCGACTCCTTCGCACATTGTGTACCGACTGAAATAATTATTTCTTTGTTAGGTAGGTTATTAATCCTTGTTGGTCTCATTAAAAAAATCCCACCTCGGTTGAATATTTCTCTCGGTTGAATGCTCAACAATATGAAAATAAATATTTTGCGTTGCGTTGATTAAGAGTTGTATTGTTGAGATATCTTACTTCAGTAGTATCCGAAACCAGTGAAGTCAGTATAATACATTTTTTTAATTATATTATTAACTATTTGCCGATATAAAGGCATTACTATTCTTAAAATTCTTATATTTAAACCCAATTGTCTTAAAGTTGATAAAGCAATATTTTTTTTAAATAAAATTCATAGTTGGCTGAAATACCAGCCATAAAAAATATAGCTAATCCCGACAAACTACATAAAAAAAAGTATATTGTACGGCGATATATTATAAATTTAATGAAAAACAAATTTTAACAAAGTAGGTGCCTGAGTTGCATAGATTATTTTTAATATGAAAGTAATTTAACCAGCCATTGTACCAAAAGGACATAAGCCTGCCTATAGATTTTTACGTAGCTATTGATCATATAAGATTAAATGAAGTATGTGTTATATAATGAATTATTTAACATTTGTACATTTTAGGGTTAGTACTTCGAAATATTAGTTTTATTAATTGTATTAAATGTTCATTTCTTTTATTCCTTATTAATACACATCCTAGATTTTTATAGTCACTTTTTGATGCAAGGAATTATCTCCTTCTATTTACGCTGCTGGACGACTGGTAGAACTGCCTGTGCCTATTGAAATTAAAAAATAAGAATCATCAAATAATCGGTATACCACAAAAAGTAATTTTGTTATTCTTTTAAAAGAAAGCATACATTCGCTAATTTATGGCCGTGTTTCATATGTCATTGTAAAAATTTTAGTACTCCCGTTAATCAAGTTGACGTGAGTCGTCAGGAAACATTAATAACACGCGTAGGTAATATATTTTATACGCGAATCTCATGCAATTAAACATACACCGTCCTATTATAAAATGTGGGCTAAAATGAATATTAATTTAATCAAAGAGAACAAAATAGAATAGAACATAACATATATTTTTATTTTTTTTCTGGTTATATTAAAATTCGAGAATGAAATGTATTTGCAATATGTTTGGCGAATGGTGCTTGCCTTGAACCTTATGAAATTATTTTTACAGCGTGAAAGAGTATCTGCATGAATATTTGTACGCCTGTTTGCAGGTTGAATACATTGACGTCAATTATTCATAAGATCTGAAACTGTATTATGTGTATTGTGACAAATAAATATTTGATTGATTGATTGGTAGTAGTATCCATAATTTCACGGGAATTTCGAAAAATGAACAAGCAGCGGCGTACTATGTGATACCTATGTATATCGATAGAAGATCTACTGATAACCTACAGACACTTTTTGTTTGTCTATAGATCCTCTATCGATTGACAAAGATATCTTAGGTCGCCGGTAGATTTCCAGTAAAATTACGGTCAACATTATACCAGTGTCTCATACAAAGAGGTTTAAACATCTTTACTGAATTGGCCTGACTTCTTTCGTAGGGAGTCAATATTTATTGTTCGAGCATTACGTTTCACCCCCTTTACTTATGCTTACCAGAGTGGGCAAGATATAAAACAGTCAGTGCTAATTTAACTTTTAATAATCATTGTAAGTATATTCATGAGCCGCAAACTGGGCATACAAACAAGTATGGGCACTCCCAAAACGATGAAGCTAATTGCAGTAAGATTCCGTCCTTTGCTAATACGATATGTTACACGGGCGCGGCTGAAATACGCTGTGTTCCCGACATAAATGATTCCTAATCCTTTACGAAATTTAACCCTATGGAATTCAACTTTAAGGCTGAGTTTGCTTTGTATTGTATAAAATTTGGGACGTTTCTACTATGACTTGCCCTAATGGAAATTGTGAGCCGTGCCCGTGTCGTTACGCGCTGCAAATGTACATAATGTGTCGTCAAAAGGGTGAAATATACTTTAGCAGGCAGTGATTCCGTTTGTAGCAATCCTCGACTTTTCAAAGTTTTTCCAGAGTTAGGCGATTCAGTAACAAACTGCCAAAAGCGACGTTAATCTCGGGGCATGCGATCTACATAATATATTACGTAACTTCGTAAAGAGACGAGGTGAAACAAGCCCTATCTCAAATATTGCATGTACGTGTAGATAGTAGACCTTATCTAGTATCTGTATTAAACTTT
Organism: Selenia dentaria; assembly: GCA_917880725.1. Taxonomy (NCBI): domain Eukaryota; kingdom Metazoa; phylum Arthropoda; class Insecta; order Lepidoptera; family Geometridae; genus Selenia; species Selenia dentaria. The sequence continues at coordinate 14,167,714 of OU862893.1, read as the reverse complement.
AAATTTGATAAACTTTAAATAGAGTAACTTTTAAATATAGGCAAACATGTAAATGTACTCTCCACGAATGTACGTTTCACGTATTTACGTTTTATATAAATATGTAAAGTACATAGTAACTAAAAAACTGATGACACAATATCTCGCACTGTCGTAGTACTCACCATGACTGATTCTTGCAGAATCATCGTACCAGCTAGTGATTCACTTGATTGTCACCACACGTGTAGAGATACGCTGAAGAATGCTTTCCTACGGACCTGAGTGACTGGGCATTTATGTCAGGCGTATAGAAACTGGATTCATCAAATAAGTACACCAGTCATTAATTTGGAGTTAGAGAAGACAAACATAAATAAATGAGAAACCTTTCCAGTAATCTATACTATCGTAAGTAAAGTGAGTCCATAATGTCAAGAAACAAATCTCTGCTACGTTCTAAGATATGCCTAAAAAAAGCCCCTGATTGTGTATTACTTACACAACTAGAGAAGCATTCTCTTAACTAAAAATCTCTAAATTATAGCAGTTTACTTTGTTTAGGCTAAAATCCCAATTAGTATAACACTTTCGAATGACAGCACTAAAATTAGACATTTCTCTTCAACTGTGGGCATATTTTAGACAGTTTAGTCGTCACGTAACTTGGTGCTCGCTAAACTAACCTAAAATAACCCCCCAAAGTTGAATAGAATAATCCTATTTTTAGAAGTGTCATTCGAAGTGTTAAACGATTTTGGATTTTATTGTTAACATGTAAGGACCACCATAATACATTTTTAGTTCGGTAGTTTAGTTAAGTTTTTTTGAACAAGTGAATCGCTACGGGCTAGCGGGTGCCAGAGGTATCTTAAGTTGTTGTTTGCCTACCTCGAAAAAAAAATAAGCTACTAGCTTATCTTAATTTAAGGAAGTGATAGATCAGTTTATAACGAAAAATAGTTTTGGAGTGCCACAAGGCAGTATGTTGGATCCCTTGCTGTTAAATAAAAAATAAGGTGGCCTAATACTTATCATGTGAGTGCATAACTAAATTAATACAATACTACGATACGCACTAAATAACAGTTCAGTGGTTATATAATAGAGAATACATGTGTACAAGCACATATAATCATCAAGGTTTTTTCTGATTATATTATTAATAATTTACCAATGTATACTATGGATATTTAGTTATGTTTCTTAACTTTTGGATTCGCGAACCGCATGAGTTGTGAATAGCCAGCTTTAAAATATAATTAGTAGACTAGAGTTTGACTACAATCTCACTTGATGGTCTGTGGTGATGCGGTTGAAGGTGGTTTCACACTATGGCTAAATTGCGAACTAACTCAAAAGGACAACTGCTGGAACACACCATTGTTCCACCAAGCTAGCCAGGCAGAACTATAAGGTTTTATGGTGGTAGTGCCACGCTGTAACTCCACAGCCGAATGGGCCGGCACGACCGAGGAAGTATCACACTCCCACATAACACCGACTTGAAAGTAATATAGCTATTGCTTTTGCGTTTCAGTCAGTTTGTGGTAGTTTCCAGAGGCCCAACCCCCTTTCTCCTTCTCCCCTCCCTTCCCCCTTCCACCCTCACTCCTTCTATTTCTTTTAGAAGTCGGCAGTGCGTTGGCAACGCCCTTGGTGTTGCAAACGTCTATAGGCGACGGTGACCACTCTCCATCAGGTCTCCGTTTGCCTGTCTGCCTACTTTTGGCAATAATAAAAAAATAGGTACCCGTTGTGTCACGAGTTACGTTCGTGATGTAAGTGAGGAGCGCCGACTGAAAATCTGTGCTTGGTTTTACCCTTTTTTTTTTGTCGCAGAGTAATCCTTTATGGATACCACCGGCCCCGGGGGGAGCACGGTGGTTATGTGGGAGTCTCTGCCAGAAGGGCAGCATACCCACCAAACCTCTGCGGTGTTCCGTCACTGCCGCTTTTGGCGGACCCTTCTCTCTTGCAGCACGCCAGAACACTTGGCGTGCCGCAACCGCCACGGGGGACCTAGCCCGCAAATGGACCCCAGACTCCCCCTAGTCTGGGCGCCCTAAGTCCCCCTACGATGGGTCAGGTGAGTAGCTCCACCGCCTGCTACTTCGGCCGCAGAGGATAGGGACAGCGGCGCCTCTCAATACCGACAGTCCTCTTCCCCTGCGACCCCACCGCGTCCGCCATCTAACGGTGGCGGCCCCGTCAAGGCCGCGGAAGGCAGGGAGAGCGGCTCACCGTAACACCGGCACTCCTCTCCCGCCGCGGCCTCTAACTCTCAGCCGCGGTGCCGCCCATACGACACCGCAGCCCGCCTCAGTTGCAGTGGCGCCCATACATCACCGCTACCTACAGTGACCGCTCCCGTGTGGACTTGGAGGGCAAAGCCCATAGGAGCGGTCCCACCTCGGGCCCGCCAGCTATCGGCTATCACTGGCAGGCCCATTGGTTCCTCTTAGCTTCACCGTGGTGACGCTTGGTTTTACCCTAGCGTATGCTGAGTCGGGGCTCTTTCATGGCATCACGCAACATTATTATGATGTTTGTCATATTCTGTCACTATTTTTGTACATTATGTTGTGTGATGTCCTGAATAAAATTATTTCCTTTCATTCTTTCTTTACTCTACCACCATGCTGTGGAGTTCATCACAATGTCATTTTCTCTGAAAGCTCCAGCCCTAAATAAGAATCGAAAGGTCGTCCGTCAGTCCGTCAACCGACCTCCACTACCCCTGGGGTTCCATTGTATCAAAATAATGCATTAACATCTATAATTATATACAACATTATAGCAAATATTGTAGTCTACATAAATAGACGTTTATTCTATTCTATATAATATCTGCTTCAAAATACAAAGAGCGCCTACAACAATTAGAATTAATTAGTAAACGAATCCAAGAGATCCGAATTCTCGTTTTGTCATTAAATAAAAATATTTGATACCTCCTGTAAATATGATGCTTTTATTAAATTCTTACGTTTATTAACTTGAAGTGAAATTCCCCGACTTGCAGGGAGGAAGCTAAAAATAAGGAAAAAGAAGTTCTTGTTTCTCAACTAAGGAATTTTATTAATGCTGGCAACATTGTTGGTCGGTGAAACATTATTGTTACGCCCGCCAAGTTTCATCTCGTCTTGCTGATGAAAATTAATAAAGTATCTGCCGAATTTAATCTACAGTCGTTAAAATTCTTACCTGCCTTCTGTTACATATGATGACGAGTGTACCATAAAATTCCTATTGTTTTAGAGTTTGAAAACTATCGTGAGTATCACACATTATACGAATATAAAGATGCCGGCTGCACTCACTTGGTATTATGCCGGTTTAAGATCGCGTCGCGTCTATACGCGCCTCGGCTCTCCAAGCGCGTGAACACTCCCTGAAGAAGAACGTCTTACACGTTCGAAACGTAGTCGGACTTAAACCGGCATAATACCAAGTGAATGCAGCCGGTATCTTTATATTAGTATCCTATTGTTTTGTTTCTAGTATTAAATTATCAAGAAAATGGGAATTAATGCTACCAAATTTAATTAGTGCACATTATAACTGGTATAAGCCGCCTCGATGAATGTGAGAGAGATGAAAATTAAAAAAAACTAGACAAAATCATACTAATATTATATGGGGACATATTCTGTATTATTTTATATTCTTTAGTGTATAGCCGTTGGATTTTTTACACATTAACACGTCACATACATCCAACACCCAAAAATAAACATTTATACTCATCAGACAAATTTTTGCCCCGACCAAGAATCAAACCTGGTACCGGAGATCAAGCCTCTTAACTAATTATATGCATAATAATGTGACCTAATCATTTAAAACAAATTAAGACACATTTAGAAGTAAAGAAACTAGACTAAACAAGGTTATAAACTGAAAACAAATATCTTGGGCATTCGTTATTTGTTTGTGTCCATTGTTTTAGGATTAAACATTATTCTTGTTTAAAATAATTACTGGCGCAGTAACTACACTACTACGCATATTCCATTAAACAGTTTAAAGGTACATCTTTTTAAAGGTACAATCGGACAGGAAACACAAAGTAATAAGGTCCATTTATCTATGACGACATCATAAGAGCCATTAACAATCCATTAAAATTTTCTCTTTTGTTACTATTTACAGCCTATATACGTATATATCAATGATACTACCACATTTAGCTCCAAATAGAGCAGTGGGCTGAGCACGAAAATATCTCTAGGTGTAACGTCATCGTATCGTTTACGTATTCAGTATAAACTAGGAATTAACTGTGCCACTATTGTACTAGTTAAATGACAGTTTGTACGAAATACGTTAACGATTACGTTACACGCAGATTTTCGTGCTCGGCCCACAGTTCGGTTGGCGATGCCACTCGCCTTATACGAAAGCTGGAAACTTATTCAGCCGCATTGGTGACGTCACTGCTCGTTTTATAGTTTTAATTTATTGAGGATCACGCACATGATCAAGTGAAACTGGCAGTGATACAATGGTCGAAAAATTGAGTTTGTTAAAATAGATTGATAAAACAAAAAGGCAAGGTTCCTATCATGAGGTTTGATCTCCATGTTGACTATTTCACAGTTTTACAAATTATTATGTAGATCCAGTCCATTTTCCTAACGGGCATTTTAATCGCTCGACCTAATTTTAAACAAGCTGCGGTCAGCCAATTTCATTTGGATACTAAAATTAATATGGTGCAGGTCATGTCAAAACATAACCCCAAAGTATTGATTACTAACCAAATTTAAATTAATGTAAGTACCTTATCTATATGCGACATACCGATTTTAATTTGAATAATGTGTGGCACTATTTTTAACCAATCTTGACGAAACTTTGTATGAATGATCTACTATTCAATAACAATGTTTTTGTCGTCGGCTATTTTTGGGTAGGAGGATATTTTTCCTAAAAAGTAGAGAAATATGCTGCGGTACTTTTTACCTACCGGTTTTGATAAAAATTGGCATAAACAAAAAGTACATGACTTTAAATAGGAATTTCGAATATGAAAATAATTGGTCAAGACAAGTGGTTGCCGAGACAGTAGGTTGTAAGGTTAAAAAACTGGACGATTTTGGTAATATTCGTCAAGAACGAATAACTACATGTTTTAGCAAACTGGTCAAAACTCTTGTCGTAATAAATGTTTGTCACTTTTTTATGAATTTCAATGACCTGCAGATGCGAAAAATTGCAGCTGATAAGACTGCTCGCTAGGTAGCTTAAACCGCTTTCAAGTTCCGTAAAAGAAACAAGGAATAAAAGAAACGAGATGGAAGTTTTTAGCCGAAAATAGTGAGTTATAAACTCATAATTATAAACAACATCTGATACACTTACGTTTTAAAACTATATACGAGTAGTTTAACGGGATATTGAAGCCTGATATCAGTTGTTCGGTTATTTGTCAGATTGAATGAACTAAGGAGACTTTTATGTTTCAATAGTCCGGTTGAACACGTCACCCGGACTTATGAGCCGCATCTTCTGTAGTTCGTTGCGGGAGAAAAAGGCATTTTTGCGATTGTTTTTTAATTTCTATCCAAATATGTACTTATAGTAAGGTAGGCCAGATAATCGTTTTTTTTAAATCATCATATCACCATTGTAATTATACAAGAACTGTTTTAAGAATGAAGTATTTTTTTACAAATACAATTTAATCGATATATTGCCACCATTATGTATGAAGTCTTATCCAGTCCCAAGTCCGATGTCTTTCGTTTGGGTAATCTTGTTTTCCATATTTTGACAGTTGCTCCATCCGAAATTTGCAAGATTGTCATCGTCATTCGACATTTGCAAAATTTGCAACAAAAGTGCGTTAATTTTTATAAAAGGACCTTGATTAATGATCTGTAAACGTTGCAATTTTAGAGGGATGAATGTACATCCTCGGATGGGATTTGAACCCGCGTCTCCCGACAATCCGTGTCAGATGCCATGACCACTGGGCGAACGAGGCTTACCATCTCAGCATCGAATTTTAACTCTCTAGGTATATGATTTTATACATTGTATGGGGACGGATGTTTGGTCGATATAAGGCTAAGCAGGCGATAATTCTTTAAAAAACATATCGTATTTAAATATTAATCTCTACTTGTGTCTACAGAAGTTCATTGTGATTTTAACCTAACTATTGTTGTGTACCTTATAGTACTTTTAACTTCTAGCTTTATTTTAGCCATAACATTGATTTCATCAGTGCAAGTACAGACGCAGCCGGGTGCGCGTGTGCTCTATCATTATTGACCCGAAGCTCACAAAGCGGTCGAATTACTTGTCTGTGCCTGTCGCGTAAGTTAAACCGTCAATATTATATTTAAAAACCTAATAGTTATAAAAGTTCCAATCAAGTTAGATTGATTTAAATTTAATAAAGGTCCTCCTACGGCTGAATTTGCGGCCCCAGTTTATATGATTAGAAAATCACAACATTGAGAAGAGATTACTCAATGTTGCTATTGTAAATACGAATATAGTGTAAATACGAAAAGCTTATTTATTTGTATAATTATAAAAAGGTCCAAATAGCTGTAAAATAGTATAAATAGGTTAGTAAGATTGGCAAACCTAATATTTGTAATGAAATTTATTACTAATAGTTGATTGGTGAAACAAAAGTAAAATACCTAAGCTACTTAATACAATTCATTTTCGATAATATTGTATTTACTTATTGTACAATTTGTTTCCTCAAATAAAAAAATAATACTTATAAGTATACGTTAATTTCGTGTATTTTTTTAGTGGAATTCTACAATCGTCAAATCTTTATTTTGGTTCAAATTAGTTAGTTAGTGGAAATGGGTTTAGGTAGTTAGGTAGTTAGAGAGTGCCTAATTATGTAAACTAGGCTTTAACGGGAAAACTTTTTCCTGACCTACTTTCTATAGGTTAGTACTTAGTACGTAGTAGGTAAGTCTCATTGCTTTCTCACATTTTAGCACTACAAAAGTACGTTATCTGGCAGCCCGTAGGAGATTCAAATGCTTACTCCAGCCCGCATAGGTACGTAGGATTGTCTATGTCTCTAAGTTTTATAAGAATACCTATGTAATATGTATATTATAACAACGTTGTCGCTGAATTATTTAGGCTCCATTATCTAATACTTCAAACATAAGTATAATATAACTTGGTTGAAACTTTCGTAAGTATAACATATTTTAATAATATTTTGACGGTTTAACTTATGCGGTGGGTATAGTCGAATATCTGGACCGGTTTCGTACAGTACTCTATACTAGCGCGAACGCAGCTGGGTGCGCAAATACTCCATGAAGAAGTGGCCGGACGGTCACGAAACTGCCGCCTTATTGTCTAACTTGAATGAGAATGAAATGTCACTTCATTCTCATTCCTATTGATGGTTCTCCAGCCAATAGGATTGCAGGATTTCGCCCAGAATGGGATTCAAATGTCAAAATGAAGCCCATGCCCATTGTCCATAAATATAGACAAGAAGACCGTCGCCGGTCGAGATATTCGACTATACCTACCGCGTAAATTAAACCGTCAAAATATTATTACAATAAGTATAATATTATATAATCCGAAAAAGGCTCCAGCGATTTTCATAAAATGTAGTATGCGGGGGTTTCGGGGACAATCAATCGATCTAGCTAGGTTTTATTTTAGAAAACGTTGTTTTATTCGTGTTTTCTGGCAATGAAAACCAACGGTTTGTTCGTTGCCTTAACACTAGATGGCGTAACAGACGCATTGCAAAATCTTGAATCGCGGTGACAAGATTCCTACGGAAAATGTGTTGCTTTGCGTATAAACTAGATGGCGTAACCCGTCTTAGTGAGTACATAGGTCCAAAAAAGAACTCCCATGCAAAATTTTAAACTTTTAGAACTCGCAGTACGAAGTTTCATACAAACTATCAACCCGATTAAAAACCCGAATTTCATAAAATTCCGCCTTAGTGAGCACCTACGTCCTAAAAAGAACCCATATGCAAAATTTTAAACTCCTAGCACTTGTAGTTTCTGAGATTTCGTGATGAGTGAGTGACCTTTCGCTTTCATATACCTACCTATATATTATAAATTATATTGAATATTGTAAAATAAATCGAATCAAATATACAATGTTTAAATGCTTATTTTAATATTTATTGATATTTTCTACCAACTACGACGTAAGGGTCAACTGCTTCTCAAAATTCTTTTCAATTTTTGTTTGAAAGCTGTTGCTTCCCGTGTGGTCCCATTCAAATTATATAGAATTCGGTCCAGTAGTTTTTGAGTTACACTCCAATAACTAAATAGAATGAAAGTCGGTATAAAATTTATCAAACGGTATTTTTTACCCTTAAAGCACGTATAATGCGCTGGTAAAGTTCCAAAAACTATATTAAGGGCAGTGCAACTCGGGCGTGGTTTGCTCCGTTCCACGCTGTATGATAAATGTCAAAACCAGCCGCATTGCAGGCCCATACTTTGCCAACTCAAATTTGGTCCGGATATCCACGAAATACGTTAATTAAAGCCAACTAACGTTTTGGAGTTGCTAGTCTTCATATTACCAACGACATCAAACATACTTATTATTATTATGTTGACAAAATAAGTATTTTGGTGTTAATTTTTTCTATACTTTGCTTGTTTTCGCATCAACACCAGCACTTCAATTCCCAAACTAGGAAAAGCCTGTACTATGATAACTTTTTGATATATACATATACGAGTACAAAATCAGACACAGGTCAAACAGACAAATGTTCATTCACATAAATGTTTTACCAGTCGGGGATCGAACCAGGGACATTGGAGTTTGAAGAGCACCTTCTCCATAGCTTTTTGATTGATGTCTTAAAACTCTAAGGACCAATACGGGAATATTTTTCTGGATAAACAATAGTCTAATATATGTCGATATATTTTTCATACTATAGGTAATTATAAGTCTTAGCCAACCAGTCAGGGGTCACATTGACACATTTAAATGACATTTTTTATTTTTTACATTGCCCATGAATACATGAAGTAAAGCAATAATAACTGGAAAGTATAGTTTGTAGCAACTGACATTATATAGATAATCTAAATTTAATTTAATAACATCAAATTTTCCCTTTGTTCTTTGATCATTATAAAATGATCAATTAACCGAAATTAAATTAAACCACTTTGCAAATAGCCGTATCCAAACAACGCCATTGATAACAATAGCCCACCACATAATGGAGAACTACAGCAAAAAATATTCTTTTTGTATATGAAATATCCTTTCAAAAGGCGGCCTTTTTCCTTTTTTTATGTAGGACTCGACGCAACGATTGCGATTGCGTTGGAACGGACAGTTTCTATTGAGGAAAACAATGTCTTTGTTGCTGGGAATTTTAATATTTTACTCTTTGCGTTTCTTAAGTAGGTACATAATTAACTATTTAAGACATTAGACAAATTTAAATAAAAATTTCGTGTTCTTGTGTTGACTGTTTAAAATATGCTTATACGACTTGAGCCTAACTTTAGCTTTTACAATATCGGATTTAAGAGTCCAAGACGAAAATTACAATAATTATAGATTTTAAACGGTGCAGTTTTAAGTTATCTGAAAACAACTCATCATGCCATCACTAATATTTTCATGGGTTAATTGTACCTCAAATTTCGTATATGCTCTTAATGAAATACGTCACCATCTTGTAAGGATCAAATTAGAAAAGTTAAAATGTTTTTACAATAAAAATACAATTGTTATATATGTTTTATCTATGTATTTTTATTTAATATGTTCTTTGCGACATAACAATAAACCGATATTTATATTATTCGAATACGTTTACTCATTAATATGCCGAAAAATAAGAACAAGTCCGTGCACACGAAAGTAAACACCCACCCGCTTTAGAGATTTGCATAAAAACGAGCAACTCCCTACATAATTATCCCTTTGATCTTCAACACATGACTCATTCATTCGCTGTTGAAATATGAAAAGGTTTCATACAATTGGGGACAATTGTAAATGCATAACTTTTGGTTGACCATAAAACTGAGTTTTAACTGTAACTGCATTTTTAATTAAATATAAGTAAATTTAAAAATATCTAGTTTGGATTTTTTAAAGAAAAACTTATTATGTAAACCATCGTATTTGTGGTTCAATAAGCATTCTTATAGTTATAGAGTTATGGGAAGTATGTATTCTATATCGTAGCCTTATTAAAATATTAGTATGACTAATTATCAAGATTAATTAATTCATTTAAAACTTTATCCCATTAATAAGAAAACAGCGAGAGTTGCTAAGACATTTGTTACTTCTTTGCGCTGAAGTAGGTAAGTACTTCTGTAACGCTGAAAGTATTTAGAATAGCTTATTGGCCCAGTATTAGCATAGGCCACTGTTTTCCTGATTAGGTAACGTGTATTTTTGAGGAAATTGTGATAACATTATTCCAAGGGCGATGCCACGGATAGTAACTAGTAGTTAACGTATTTACGTTTAAGGTGAAACTGGCTAAAATAAAAACAAAACCGTTTTTTTACAACTTCGTCACTTCACGGAGCGAGGAACATGCTTCGGCAATTCATTGGTAAAGCAAACATTAGTGCTGTCCCTATCCTACACATACCATGATATACATTTTCGCAACATTTGTAGACCTAGTAATATAATGCAAATTATTCCCACTTCAAACTAAGAGATTCCATAGTAGGAAGAAAGTCAAACTCAGTGTCCTGCACTGTATATATGTGGGCGTAGAAGCACCTGTAACTTGAAGTATTCATAAAGGCGAGAACGTCAAGAACTAGACTAGACTTTGCGATTTAGGGATGGGACGTGTAAGGCAAGTAGCGTTATTATAATACGAGTATTTATATAATTTCTAAGAGGCCATACCCACATAATCAGAGGCTGCTCAGGTAAGTTAATCCACCATGCACTCGTTTATATTTGATGAACCGCAATCGTAAAGAAGAATGGCAAACCTCTGTGTGTTTTGGGTACCCTATATAGACGGACCCACGAGAAAGTAAACCATGCAATACCAGTAGTCCTTAGTAAGACTAAGATATTATAAAATTGTACCATATTTTTTTAAGTTGGGGTTTAAAAGTTATCAGCGTTGATATTTTTCTAGGTTAGGTTAGACAGAATTCGTTAGCATAAAATATCTGACTGGGTTTTTCAAAAGAAATCTATCGTAATAGAGAAACGACTGCTTGGCATTAGGTATCGTTTTCGTAGATATGGATGCAACTACTTATATTTTATGTGATAACTGTAACTGTTAATATATTTTGTATGATGGCAAATGTACAAAACTTACGAATCCAATAACAAAGGAAATAACTATTGGTGTCACTTTGTCATGTCATTTACACTGATTATACGTAGGCAGAATATACGTGGTATCAAGAAAGTTGTATTGTATCCTATAGTCTATGAACTGAATAGCGTTTCGTTAATGCACACAAGAATTTTCTGCGTATAAATTTTATTGTTTTACATTTCGGTTTTCTCATTTTTCCCAACTGCTAATTAAATATAAAAATATGAATTATTTGCATCTACTAATAATAAATAAATTTGGCATAGTTTCATTCTCCGTGGCTTTCATTCTCAGTGGGTACCGAGACGACCATTCTCCTTTAGAACTCTACTGTAGCGTCTGTCTAAACTCTGAATAGTAGTACCTAGTGAAATAACATTACATCATTTTAAAGTAATAGAGTTTATGATTAAAATAGTTAGCCATTTAATACTAAAGCTAAAGTAAATCTAAGCAACAAGAAAACAAACTTAAGATCAATAATCTGACTACGAAAGTAAAATGCCCGCATATTAAAGTGCATAAATCTGCCAATTTGATTTTGTTGTAAGCATTTATGTACCTACTCACGAAATCAAGACGAATCTAATGACATATCATATATGAAAATCAGTTGAGCATTTGAGTACGACGGACATAGGAATGATCATACTCGTACATACAAAAAAAAATGGTGTACATACAGGTCAAACACATAACCCTCTTCGGGCTTCGCCGCAGTTAGGTAAAAATAATACAAGAGATATATGATATATATATAGCATATATAGGTAAACATAGACAAGATATACATATAGCATAGCAGAAAAAAAATTTTACTGACTTCAACACCAAAGAGTAAAAAAATATTTTTCATCCTTTTTGGTGTCCCCTTGCTTCTTACGGGATCGATTGTCATACACCGTCAATGATGATATCATCAAATCATCAAAATAGGCGACACACTTTATAGTTATTAGAATGTAACTCAAAAACTGTTTGACTGAATTTGATGAAATTGAACCACCACGGTGAATATGGTTAAATTTCCCGATGGACCACCTCGACAGTATACTCTGCTGAACAAAAAAGAATCATCAAAATCGGTAGGATTAAACGGCAAAGTTATCCGCGAATACACATTAAAGAATACGGTCGAAAGTCGGTTAAAATAGGTTTAAAGTAAGAAAACTCGAAATATAACTTCAACAATGATTACAGAAAACGATTATATCGATATTCATTCCACGTTCCCACCCCTATAACACTGACAGTGTTACGAGTCGTCACTAGAGGTCGACGGGTCAGCTGAAAACTAAGGGGGTGTGAGGGAGGTTGGAGAAGGGGCAGTGGCGTTGCCTTGGTTACGGCGCCCCACAACACGCCGTCGCGGCGCCACCGTGCACACAACCGACCTTATTATGTATGTTTTATGTTTGTAACTCGGATTGCAACCGGTGTATCTATGTGGGCGTGTAAGCTGTACGAACATACGCATGGGAAATAGAACACGCTTTAATATTTAAAAAGCGTACACGTGTAGGTACGGTAGCGTGCCTAAAGTTAAATTCGGTGTAGGTATGTCATGCAATATTAATCGGGATACAATTATTTTCATTTTACATTAGGTAGGTACGTACTTCTTTATTCATTATTAGGTATGCTTCCTAAACGCTCTCTCATTATTATTATTTTGCTGGCTGATAGCAATTAATTGATTTTATAACGGACACTTATTTTGTATTAATATTATGATTTTTACTCGATATTTTGGCCTGCAGTGTCATATTCACGACTAAACTGAAGTAACTGTGGCTAGCAGTAAATAAGCAGATGAAATTCAGACCTCTTTTTTCCATGTTTCATACGTCATATTACCATTGACTCAAAAAGCGTTTCTAGATTTTATTCTTGAGACACATAACAGTCGGTATCTACATGCGTATCTTTTGGGTTTTAGTAAAGACGAAGGACGGATCGATGAACCAAACGACAGGCATCGGGCAGTTGCGTCAAAAACCCCGAATAAAAAACATTAAAGTGAGTTAATCTTGCATTGCCGTCCAGTTCCGAGTTGTTTAAAGTTTCAAGTGTATATTGTTTGTCATGGATTGCAAATAGCGAACATAGAAACAAGCCAACAGACAGACAAATACGCGAGTTAATATAATAATAATGTAGTAAATAGTAGAAAAAAACTAAATAAATTTGACGATTGATTCACATAACTGACTTTCAGCTACAGTTACAGTAGTCGTAGTATGTATACTATAAGTATAGTTGATTTGCGAAAACGTATTCGTATCGTAAACGTAAACAAATAATAACCTATTAAATTTACTATAAGTTATCTGTGTCATGAGTGTACTAGATAAATAAGAGTTTGTGCGAAATTTGATTGTTTTATGGCAACGCTTCAATTAGTACGCAAAATGTTTGCTGCATATAAATATTGCTATCTCTTATCCCACATGCGTTTTGGAAAAATCAGCATTACTTTTAAGTAGTATTTTCATGTACAATTTTTATGCTGGTGATTTTTACTGAAATATTGCAAAAGTTTTGTAGTAGGTACCTATTTCGTTATGATGTAGAAAATACATTATCACTGCAAGGTTTGTACGAGGGTCATTTGAAAAGTTCTTAGCCTAACATGGTTAAAGTCATTGTTTTTTTTTTAAATGAGGGTAGCCTCCTTTTGTAGTTACATTATTTAGCAACAAGTATGCACAGTTTAGTTTATTCACAGTAACTCATTGTTCGTTTACACGTGATACCGTAAGTCAAGTCAGAGCTATTTTTGAAAATGGATAAAATTGAACATCGTGCAGTGATAAAATACCTGAATTTGAAAGGTTTAACTCCAAAAGCTATACATGAAGACATGTCTACTACTTTGGGTGAGTCCGCTCCTTCGTATGCTACTGTTAAAAACTGGGTGGCAGAGTTTAAACGTGGTCGTGAGACCATTCAAGATGAGCCCCGTAGTGGCCGGCCTTCGACTGCTTCCACTGATCAAAACAAAGAAAAAATCTGTGATTTCATTTTATCTGATCAAAGATTGACTGTCGAGGAGATAGCTAAGACTGTAGGCATCTCATCTGAGCGAACACATCATATAATTACTACTGAACTTGGATTCTCTAAGGTGTCTGCGGGGTGAGTACCACGACTGCTTTCAGTGGAACAAAAACGCAACCGACTCACAACTTCTCGCGACTGTTTAGAGTTATATGAAGCTGACCCAATAGAATTTGTTGAAAGATTTATAACCATGGATGAAACCTGGGTTCACCACAATACACCTGAAACAAGAGAACAGTCGAAACAATGGAAAAGAGCAGGATCGCCCACTCCAAAGAAGGCAAAGGTGGTTTTATCGGCGGGCAAAGTCATGGCATCCGTTTTTTGGGATGCAAACTCTAACTCTCGTGGATTATTTAAAAAAGGGTGAAACAATAAACTCCGATTACTATTGCAACCTGTTGCGTCGTTTGAGAGAAGAAATCAAAGAAAAACGTCCAGGTTTATTGAGAAGAAAAGTCTTGTTTCATCAGGACAATGCGCGCGTTCACACCTCTGTGCAATCCATGGCAGAAATCCATCAATGTGGCTTCGAATTGTTACCTCATCCCCCATATTCACCGGATTTAGCACCGTCCGACTTTTATCTGTTCCCAAAGCTGAAAAATTTTTTAGGTGGTAAAAATTTTTTTACAAATGAAGAGTTCATAGCCGCCGTGGACGCTTATTTTGAGGAGTTAGACGAAGATTTTTTTTAAACGGGTATCGGAGTCTTACCGGGTCGATGGAAAAAGTGTTTTAAAGCTCAGAGGAGAGTATGTTGAAAACTAAAAATAAACTCAAAATCGTGTAGTTTCATTAAGTATGTTAGGCTAAGAACTTTTCAAATTAGAGAATCACACGGCTGGACCGAATTGTGCGTGATTAAATTTCAAGCATTATAATTTAACCGGAGACTGAAAAAAATAGAAGCCTTGTATTAGTTCCAAAGTCGTCTCTACTAAATTTCATTAAGCAAATTGGATCAAACGACGCTTGTATGGAGCATGTTACTGTAATAAACTCATACTCTTACAAGGACAATATACATTTATGTAGGCAACTAAAATACTTATTTCGTAAGTGAAACGTTAAAAAAACGTTTTTGTATAAAACAATACCACAGTATAAATAGTACCCATTTTTACTACATAACTTTAAAAACTTTTCTGCTTCTATCTAGGTATTCTATCTAAAACAAAAGGGTGGTTTTGTTCCCTTAGGAATATTCAAGATTCCAGGTAAAATAAACACGACCATACCGCGATAGCCAGGCTCGCAATTATACTATAATTATCATAATAGAGGTCGCCTCTGTGTCTCCACAAACCTAGCTATATTTTTCTTCAACAATATTCTTCCGTTTGATGTTTACGAATAATATCACTGAAATCGACAATGTTAAGAGGTATGTTGTATGTTGGTCCTCCTGTACAAGTCGCATTTTTCAGTCTAAAATCAATCCTGACGAAACTTGGTAGGGCTTTGTATGCATTTTCTACTAATCAATATAATTTGTTGTAGTTAACAACGCCATCTATTGTCAAGTAGCTTTAATGTTGCTGTGTCAGTTTTACATTGCCTGAAGACACGGATAAAACGACTTTTTCTAAATATAAAACCTAGCTAGATCGACTTATCAAAGCATCCTGCATACTAAATTTCATAAAAATCGTCGGAGCCGTTTTAGAGATTCAGATTAAATATACAAATGCAATTTGAAAAATTTAATAATAACATTGTCCGATTTCAGTGTTTTTTTTTTTTCATGGAATCATCACATTGTTTACTATGCCCGTACTTATACCCGTCTTTATTTTTTCAGTTTTTTTAAGTTCTAGGAAAGTAAATTTATAGTACTTTGAAATACTAAAAAAATCAAAACGTACGGGCATAGTAAACAATTCCATGATTCCATGAAAAAAAAATCACTGAAATCGGACAATGTTAAGAGGTAGAAAAGAGTTTTCTCTTTTAGCATGCAAAGTAATTCTCTTAACTGGCCAAATTGACTTTCATCTGTCCGTATGTTTGTGGGTTGTATGTTGGTCCTCCTGTACTAGTCGCATTTTTCAGTCAAAAATCATTCAATAAAAAAATTTAATACCGACTTCCATTCTATTACTTTGGTAAAAATCAGTTATTGCAGTGTAACTTAAAAACTACTTAGACCGAATTTGATGAAATGATTTAAATGGGACCACACGGGAAGTACCAGCTTTCAAACAAAACAAGAGTTTTGAGAATCGGTTCATCCTATCGAAAGTTATGAGGCAACAAACATTAAAAAAGCAGTCGAATTGAGTACCTCCTCCTTTTTTTGGAAGTCGGTAGATAACTATATACAAGATTTGCTCGTTTAAAGGTATTAGATGTATATACGAGTATGTACTTAGGTTCATAAGGAGATAATATTTTAAACAATTCGCACAATAGCCTGAAGGTACAATAATATACAATAACATCTTCAACCGTATTCCGAATCAAACACGCCGAAGGCACTAAATGAAAGATCAATACCGCTTTAGCACAGTATTCACTTCTAATTTAGCTAATTCACTCTAGCCGTACCCTCTCACAAATGTTGGTTAGATAGATTCGCTGTGGATAAATGTGTAAGAATGTTTATTTTATAAGATTTCTAAACCAAGTATAAACATGTAATCCAACATGATCGAGTACAGAACACTACACTGACGGTGTTCTAACTAAAGCAAATCATACTACTTGCTTTCAAAATTAAAGTAAAGTATTTTCTACCGACTTCCCAAAAGGAGGAGGTACTCAATTCCACTGTTTTTTTAATGTTATTTATACTTTCGATTGGGTGAAACGATTCTCAAAATTATTTTTTGTTTGAAAGCTGGTGCTTCCCGTGTGGTCCCATTTAAATGTCATCAAATTCATTCCAGTACTTTTTGAGTTACACTCCAATAACTGAATAGAATGGAAGTCGGTATTAAATTTTTCCAATTGTACTTGTGTTAACTCTTAGGTATCCTCGTTGCTAATGAATACTTCGTTGCGCTTGGGATTCAATGTGACGTTGAAAACTGCTATAACCTCCAAAAACAAAAAACAATACATTTTTTTACAAGGAATCAATGTCAAACAATGTATTAAGCATGTTTTTTGCATTCTGATAGTGCATGTAACAGTAGCACTCTTTGTGAATGAGATCATCCGTGGAAGTACTGCCATTGTACCCTATTTCTACCGCGAAGCAGTAATGTTATCAATACTGTAGTCTGGTTATGTCTAGTCCTCTATCCTTCCAGGGTGCTAGTGAGATTACAGGCACAAGAGACTTAACAACTGAATGTCGAGGGTTACGGTCGTATTGTCGTCGAAATGCATCTGTTCTAGACAGTGGCTACCACTTAACACTGAACTCTTGTGCCATCTTCTATTATTATAAAAAAGAACGATCTGGCGTTCTGTCCCTATCTGCCGTGCGATTCTCTATGAGCAAACATCGTTGCAACTTTGACGACATCCGTGAAACAAATAAGGAGACGACAAAAACGTTGGAAAAGCAACCTTATGTGCAAGGGCGATATTTCATAAAGTATTTGACATCGGTGAGCTCGTCGACGTGCGCAACGACGAACCATTAGAGAATCGCACGGCTGATCATATTCTTCATGTTGGATACATCCCATCACTAGTGCGGCTTAGGACCCGATGTTATTTGTTGTAGTTAAGGCGCATGCTGTTCATGAACTTTATTTCGATGGTGTTCTATACATACTCGTATGGGTACATACCTAACCTATTTGTATTGACTCTCATCGAGCTCTTTATTTAGGACTTCATCTGTCCCCTTGAATGACTAAACCATTCTCACGTGCCATGTTCTCTGTTCAGGCCCCAATTCTAATTTAGTTAATACATACTGACATAGATTAGTCACTAGTGAGTTCAGTACGCGCAGTCCTATTCGTATTAGGCATTCTGCGGGAAGTGCCTACAAGCCTCGAATATCAATGGCCGCTATTCAAGATCTCAAGGAATCGGGGTCGGGCATCCCCTCTCAATTTACGTAACAAGAAATTGCAGTATTGGGATAGATACATTACATAAAATAATATGTGTACGTTATGCAGTAAAGGCCGAATAAAATAAAAATAGTGTCGAATGTCTTACGTGCAGTATTGAATCTCGAAGCTATCCAGGAATCCTATAGAATTAGCTCCCGATAGCGAAGGAGTTTAGATTAGAAGTACAATTACAACAGATTTTTAGTCTAGTTATAACTATATATATATGTACTACCTGCGCCACACAGTTTTACCCGCGTGATGATGGATGATGATGATGAAAAAGTATCCTTTATGTTATTCCAACGTCTCATCTGTCTACATACCAAATTTCATTAAAATCCATTCAGAAGTTTTTGTGTGAAAGAGAAACAAACATACTATATAATTCATCCATCCATCCATCCATCTCAACTTTCACATTTATAGTATTAGTGGGAAATAGAATCGTGAGTTCAGCGACGGATTCAAGTTTGCCCAAAACGAATACAGTTATATCCCGATTTGAATATGCTACTTTCCACACTACTATAAGACAAATAACGAAAATAGGTGAATCAAGAAATTTTACATTTTGAATTTGCCGTTAAACATTACTTAGTTTGCTAACTATTGTTAACTATTGGAGATAGATAGATAACACTTTATTTAGATACCACATTTATGAATAATTATTAGAAAGAAAAATACAAAAATACCAGCTGCACAGTGTATTAAATATCACATGGACGGTATAGGTAAGATTACAAAATCAGTAGATACGAGTACAACATAGATTACAAGGCTGTGCAATTTTAAAACCAACGGACATCATTTGAAAAAAAAAGCGATTTCGCGTATTGCTTCTTGCTAGGTTTGCTCATAGAATGATACCATCCAATTGCCAAAAATACATTCTCAAACGAATTTTTTCCTTTACCTAGTAAGTGCGCATCAATTCCAAAAAATGTTAAGTAAATCATTTTGTAACATAGTATAGCACAACGACAGTTTTAAAACCTAGTAAAGTCATGTCCCTTGCTAGATTTTGAAATTTTCCATTAAACTTTAGTAAGTTTAATGGAAAATTTGTGGTTTAGAAATGGTAACATCAATGTGGAATTGTGTGGAACACTAGTGTGGCTCAGAATGCTCAGATTATTTATACTATACTTCCTAATCGTTTTAAAGAGAATTTTGGCTTCGTTTACCAACAAGCAATGATTCTCAAGATTTATAGTAACGAGTGTTAAAATTTCTTCGGAATCTTAATTCATTATAGGTTTTTCTCACAAATTGATGAATAAATATTCTTATAATTAATTACAAACATTGCTTTAGTTTTATTCAACAGTTCTGTTCAGGTTAGCTGCTAGGCTTACGACATTGCCACTGTAGAGATATTAAATATCGAAACCAGACTCAAATATAATGGCCACACAGGTGTTAGAAACAGTCATTGCCCAATTTAAGTATAAAGACTCTGGCCAAAATCAGATTTCAAACCTAGTAAACCAACTTACTTGTATATGTTTTCAGATTGTAAACTGGGTCTGTTCTAAGCTCGAATAACCATTTACTGATTAGTAAGCGCTTTGTAACGTGTAGTATTAATGCAAAACGAAAATGAATACCTATCTAAAACCAAGGATATACCGCAAATTGTGACCTTACCTCCGTAAAGCTAAGTATCATACTAGTATTTGGGACATGTCATCAAAGTGGCTAACTTATTTTTTACGCTCCTCGGTAAAACTTGTTTCGTGTCTCTTACTATATTTTGATATTACACAGCCATACAGTACATGTACTAAATAAACGATTAATCATTTAAAATACTTACAATAATAAAATAATTTTATAATAAATACCTATTTTATACTCAAGAATACTTTTTTATAAGAACTTCATCATTTCTTAACAAATATTTAGAAAATAATGACTTCGACATTTTCTTCAACAGTGTGCACTTGACTCCTGAATTTTTATATTATATATATATATATATATATATATATATATATAATATAAAATATATATATATATATATATATATAATATAAAATATATATATATATATATATATATATATATATATAATATAAAATATATATATATATATATATTTATTTTTTATATTTTTTTTTGTTAGAGTAGTGAGTTAATTCTGGACTATCTATTCTATTACTACATACGTCATGAACAAACAGAATCTGTAACAAGGTGCGAATATCCTTCAACTGCATTAATTTATGAATTTTTTGCTTCTCAAACTTAACTTCTCTTTTCCAATCTAAGTCAAGTTCAACTTAGTATTACACTGCTTATTATACTGCTACGCAATCATATTAGTAATTTATAACTAAATGTGAAAACTTGTAATTGGCCCAGTTTGTTCACCAGAATGTTGTTTTACCTATAATGTAAGTTTTCCTATGAAAATAAAATATACGAGTATATGAACATGAAAAACATAGGTAATATAAGACAGTATTGTTTAAACATTCTATGAAATGTTCACTGCAATGTAACAACGACAATAACATTGATAAATGTAAAATCACGACGGTTATACAACTACTGAGTAAGTAATAAGAAACATAATCGCTTGATAACAAGATGAACAAAAAGAAATCTCACGTCTAATTGCATTATCGTCCCTTCCACCTCGAAACCGAAAGTGTTACTGTTTACTACAGTATCCATTTATGCCTTATCCAATTATCCAAGAATGCCCTCAACTAATGTTTAGAAGAATATTAGGAGGTAATACAGTTGCGTTATGGTGCCCATAAGGTACTAATTGACGCATTTCGGGGCAGTTTTCGCACCAAGCGGTGGTTACTATAAGAAATGGTATGTAGTTGCTTACTACACACACGATGTTTCCACAGTAGGTGAGCAGTAAGAGAACTTATCAGGAAAATTGTCAAGCGTGTTCGACTACATTATCCTCACTAATATTAGGAAGTGTCTCTGTCTGTCTGTCCATCTGTCGGTTACCTTTTAGGACTAAACGGCTGAATACGGTACCGAATATTTATGGTTAAAATTTGTTGTCCGATGTTCGAACGGTATGCCTCGGTGGCCTCGTGGTGGTCTGACACGGGCTGTTTGAAGACGCGGGTTCAAATCCCGTGTGTCTATTTTTCTAACTATAACTAACTAATAATTAAATTACTAATAATAAACTATATATAACTAACTAACTATACTAATGAAATCCCAATGTTTAATCTTGCCAAGCAGGCTTTAGGGCTATAAAATCAAATTATAAATACTATGGTACGTTACCTTAAGTCCTGGAATAGAACAGAAGCCGTAATTCATCAGAAAATTAAAGTAAAATTGTTTAATTGTAGACGGCCTCGTTAGCCTGTTAGCTATGACCCAGCCTTCGAAATGCGCGGTCTCAGGTTCGATCCATGGCCGTAGCCATTTTTACTAGTACCGCCGCTAGTTTCGCTTTTCGTTCAACCGGGGCCGTCCTCAAAAAGGCCGTATTCCTTGTTTTTAAATAAACCAGTTTTTTCTCTACTTGAAAAAAACACCATTACTTATATAGCGTAATGCATGGCCAATATAACAAATACGGCGGTTTATAATGTAATAGATGGGACCGAGAAAGCCGCACAGCCTATTTATTAACTAATTTAGATAATATAATCATGCCGTTTGACGCAATTGGTAGATCTCTGCCTCCTGAGCCGTTGGGTTCGATCCCCGATTAGGTTCAACATTTACGTGCATGAACATGTCTGTTTGAGCTATGTCTGGGTGTGTATATCTGTGTATATAAGTGTATTCAGTCATCAGGTTACCTAGTTTGGAACCTAACGACTGTGTGGATGATGTCCCATATTATTTAACTTGTTTAGTTTTAATTGAGCATCTAGTACTCCTGACATTATATTAACAATCGTGACCATTATATTGCACATAAATAAGCGTCAAAAAATTTGGTGCTTATAATTTACCAATAGCTATTTTTTTCTCTATTTGTTACACTGTGATCATCAGGAGTATGGATGCATTAAGGTAGGTATAGTGAGCATTGCGTGCTCAATAAACGAGGTACGCGCTAATTAAGAGTTATGAGACCAAGTACTCGTATTTAGAAGTAGTTTTGGTATTAACTTGTCGGAATACAAGACTTTCACTCGCGTCGACTCGATTCTAAGTACATCTATTTTCTTCCTGCGACTTTATCCACGTGGAATGAGATTATTGCGACCCTACTAACAACTACGTATTAAACAGCATAAAAAGTATAAGTATATAATTTCATGCAATTCCATTGAGCCGTTTCAACTGAAATAGGTAATAAACAGACATACTGACACACATCCTCGTTCACTTACATACTTTTACATTAAATAAATTAAGGCCACTCGCACACCGTCTAAGGATATTAGTTTGGCCCACATTTGAGTTTAAAAATATTTCTATTTTTGTTTCATTTATATGTGGAGCGTACGTTTGTAAATTTGGCAATCCTCAAGTTAATTATGTTAAATTATAGTAGCATTAAATAAGAATTTTACTCAAGTAGTTGGAGTCAAGTCACAGTCACATAAATACTGTCCTGTCTAACGGCCCGTCCCAATAATCTATCTATCGCCGGTTTGCCTTACTAGAGTTAGATATTTGAAACTATTTGTATGGACGTTATGTCAAATTTCTATCGGTGGTAAGGAAAACTGTGGATAGATAGATTATAGGGATCCCCCATATGTCAACTAGTAAATCGTAATCGGTTGATGCCTTACCTAAAAAGGTGATTGAGGAGGATAACACAAAAACAAAGATTTATGTTCACTTGCCTATATTAGTGTACCATTATGAACACTACTACACATCAGTATTACATCACTATATTACACATCAGTCAAAGCCCGAAGAAACACAAATATAGGAAACTAAGAACGATAGCTATTGTTGCATTTCCCCGCATGTTCTATGTTTCTTTTACTTATGTTTGTCAATTCACAAAGACAGAAAATTTAAAGAAATTATTAGAACTTATTTTGAACTGATGACAGATCAGGGGTGTTTATACAATTATATACTTCCTAATCTGTGATCCTGTGTGCCGCACGCCTGTTCAAACTTTGAATTTTTTACGTTATACGTTTCTTTAATACCTACCAACTGCAACAAACCGGAACAGGCTTTTCAGCTGGAACCGAAACAGGAACCGAACTTTCGGCCTTGTTCTCAGTTTCGGCCGAAACCGAAAATAAACTTACTAAAACATAATTAAAATTTCTATTGTAGGTAGGTATACTGAAGTCTAGTGTATTTTTACACATGCATTTACATACATTCAGCTAAATAGTGTTAAACGTTAAACTTAGACAATAACTACTTACATAACTACAGTCACGATTGAATATTTTAATAATTGTGTTCACAATATTATTAAAATAAATAAAAAAAAATTTTATTAAAAGAAATGAATTTCGAATAGAAAAAAAGGCCTATGCAAACTGGCTCTGTAATCCACGCGGTAAACGGGAAATGACGAGGCGAGATGACAATAAACAATCGCCGAACGATGCCCGATAATTCACGAACGCTCGTGTGTCGTTGCGGCCGCAAAATGGCCGAATCCAAAACTAGATTTCTTCGCCGAAAACGAAACCGAACTTACGGTCGATCACTAACAGGAACACTTTATCTATATATATATATACTCACGTGTATTTTTTTACGTTAGTAGATTTATGTTATGTGCATTGGATACGGTTACGACAAAACCAAAAAACTTTATATACATATATGCAATAAACGTAACGAACAGACCAATAAAAATAAATTGTGAAAATATTTTGTAAACCTGTCAACACTACTGTTACTGGAAAAAACATGTGATTTCCAATTACAAAATCTATCAATAGTCACACCCGAAAATACGATGTCTTTCACATTAGTTATAATATTATTTTCATGTGTGATGCTTACATCTAGTGGGTTGCCATTGTAAGTTCCAAGCTCAATAAAGTTTGCCTTTTACTATCAGGTTATTTTTTCGTAGCCGATTCTTATGCGTCGTGCAAAGTTTTATTCGTTTCATGTTGATATCACATATTTTTTCTACTTAACAATAATAGTGGTATCATCGGCACAAAAGACATTAGTGTTTTGTAGCATCAGATAAATAATGTATGTAAAGGAGAAACAGTAGTGGTCCCAATATACTGCCCTGTGGAACCCTGAATTTATTTATTGTACATTGGGGGTGAAACGTCTTTTCTAAAGAACCTACGGTTTTACTTGTTTCCACACTTTAGTGTTGATAACTTAAATAACTCTGTATCCATTCTTTACCTTTGCCTGTGACTCAATACTTGTAATTAAAATATCGTGATACAAGAAATCAAAAGCTTTGCTCATATTCTCATCCAAACATTCCATTATTGATGGACTGTTGAATTATTTTTCTACCAACTACCAAAAAAAGAGGAGGAATTAAAATCGACTGTATTTTTTATGTTTGTTAACTCATAACTTTCGACTGGGTAAACCGATTCTCAAAATTCTCTTCTTCAAATAATCATTTTTTTTGAAGGCTGGTGCTTTCCGTGTGGCCCATTAAAATTTCATCAAATTTGGTCCAGTAGTTTTTGAGATACTCTCTAATAACTGAATAGAATGGAAGTCGTATTAAATTTTTCAAATTGTACTTCTGCACACATAATTTTCTCAAAGTTGTAGATAATGTAGGGGGACCAATGTTATTGTTTTATAGTTATTTAGATCAGTTTTAGTGCCCTTTTTATATATGGGCTTGACTAAGGAATACTTTAGACGGTCAGAAAAACCCCATTGCGAAAATGACAAATTAATTATATGGTTCAAAGGTACACACAACTGCAATGCACATAATTTAATGACCCTAGTGGTAAGTTTATCGATCCAGTCAAATTGGGTTCTTCCAGAGATTTTATCACTTTTACTCGTAGGAAGTTTGAAGTTTGAGGTGTGCTTTTATCAATAGAAACGTTTGTGTTATTCAGATTATGGTGCATGTAACTGCGCCGAAATATCGGAAACTCCAAAACCCGCCTAATCGTAGTGTACATCCCGTGAGTACTAATTATAATGTACTATTGTTGTTTATGTACTTTCACCATTATATAGGTAGTTCATTCATTCCATTGCTGAAAAAAATGTAAGAGCGAGAATCAATAACATCTTTGAAGGTAGTTTGAACACATTGGAGTTGAATTTTTTTTCCTTAAAATAAATTGTCCAAATTGTGAAGTAAGTAAAATCTGTTGGAGCTTAGGCTTGGGAGTATGGTGGGAGTCGAAACCTTTCCAATCGCAGCTCCTCTAATTTAGCGACCATCTGTCGTACAGTGTGAGGTGTAGCGTTTTCCTGAGGTAGCAGTAAAGCAAATTATTAGGGCTAAAGCAAATTACCAGTCTCGACTGTTAAATAACGAGCTTTTCCATCATGATTTTCAGTTGTTGACAATACAGATCTGCCATAATTGTCTGGCCAGATCTTAAGAAGCTGAAGTTATGTGACGCAGGATTCAATGCATATTTGGCTTCACTCAATTCATGTGGTGCCAAGCGCGTACCCATTTCTCGAGCCTTTCCAATTTGTTTCAAATGAATTAACATTCTTTTGTCACTCACACTTAAGCCTTCCACTAACCTAACGTATAACCTAACGTGATCTGCGATGAATCTGCTTCCATGATCACCTTTAATTCTTCTTTGTCAACTAGGGTCATCTATGAGGTTTGTTAAGGTCAACATTTGCAGAATAAAAACGTTAGAGCCAAAAACGTACGTGTTTTCTTTTACAGTAACTTCTTTTATATAACACTAGCTGCTCTCCGCGGTTTCACCCACGCGGTGATGGATGATGATGATGATTATGATGAATCTTATACAGCCTATGTTACTCAGGGTAAATGTAGCTTTCCAATGATGAAAGAATTTTTGAAATCGGTCCAGAGCTTTTCCAGAGCCAATTCGCTACAAACATACTTACATACAAATCTTTCCTCTTAATAATATTAGTATAGGAGTATAGATTAAACCTTCGAGCTGTTTTTGCAGCGTTGGTACTGCGGTAGAACTCGTATTCGTAAATAACGCGATATTTTAAGTTTTCCATATTGCGAACCGACTGATGACAAAGGACAATCAAATGGCGTGAAAACAATTAAATCACGAATTCGAAACACAAATACAATGATTGAAATAATTAAATTTGGAAGTTCTAGCCAAACGCCAGACATTTGGGATTCAGTTTCATACGGTACCGGGGTAACGTACCACGCAATTTGTAGGACAATATGACTGTTAAATTATATTAATATTAACTAAGTAAAAAAATCACATGGTTAGTAATCATTTATTATGACCTGGTTATCGATACATGTTAGAAGGAGGGGACTCTTTGATCAAACCATAGATTTTTTAGGACAAATATTTTTTCAAATAATTTAGATAATTCTCTTGAGACTTAACGAAAAATGATCCAGTTAGTAATAAATATTTAAGAATCATCAAATCGACATATTGTATCCTTGCTACCTCTGTTAGCTACGTACCACATTCGAGAGTTTCGTACAGAATATTGTTGGGCGTCTCATCAAAATGAACCTACTCACGGAAAATTTGCTTGATAGTAAACAAGTGCAAAAATGTACCATGGATCCTGTACTATAATGTGTTCAACTTAATAATAAAATATGATTTGAATGTATACGACATTAATGCAACTCTAAAAGTGTTTCTAGTTGAGTTGTCCTACTAATTGTGAGGTACTTATCTCTATTTTTATGGGCTACTAATATATTGGGCTTTGTGGTCGCAGTTTGAGAACTTTTCCTAATCGGTTTTGCTCGCCGCCTTAGGTTCTAAAAATCCTTCCTTAGTGGAAGCTTTCAGTATAAAAGACATAGACTGGTAATATTCAGAATCAGTCAGTCAGGACAAGTAATTATATATTTACACATATTAATTTTCTGCCTATAAATATATGACAGAAAACCGTTCAGTAACTCTTGAGGAAATAGTGGGTTATTCGTAAAGCTCGTGTATAAATATGCACAGTTATTTCTTATAAACATATATTATAAAAGCCGCATGTGCACGTCAAATTTTTCTCTTTCACGGTTTTATGGTATGTCAACCTTCTAGTGGCTGACGTGACTGCGTGTCGCACGCAAAAACTCAATACTTATACCCACGGGCTACGACTTTGGGTGTGCACGCAACGAAAATACAAGTACGTATGTTTAAGTAATAACTGAGGTTATATTCTGTGAAAGTACCTATTAGGCTATTGTTAAGTAAAATACAATGAATAAATAATAATGTAGATTCAGGTTGTAAATACTCTCAACCTTTCAAAAATATGCTGGGGTCAAAAAGCACCAAGAAAATAAGCTACATTTTTTATAGCCCTACTACGAAAATAATTTGCCCGTACATTCAAAGGGATGAAATGCTTCCACCTTTTGTGCTTGACCGCAGTCGGGTAGTTTTGTACACAGTAACACTGGCGCCATCAACACACGAATCTAATAACGTATAATTTATCACAATCGTGTGAGCTATGCTATGAGTAGAGCGGATATAGGAACGGATATACATACATACATAAAGGCCAAACACATAACCCTTCTTTTGTGTTTCACCGCTGTCGGGTAAAAATCATGCCTTCAATGAAAGGAAAACCCTCACGCATAGTGGTTTATCTTTAAATTATCCACTATGGAATATTCGTGTTGGAACTTGTGAACATGGACAAGACGAAAATTATGTCTAATGCCCATGTTTTGCGTACCCCAATATCAGTTGCGAACTCAGTTCTCGTAGGTGAAATCAGCCTTTTTTCAGTCTTCGTCGTAATGTAACCTAAATTTAATTTCGAATAAAACGCAGCTGACCTCAAGTGAAATCGCAAATTGATTTTCCAACAATACGACCCCAATACAATAATGGCATCAATCTAGTTGATGCACAGTGGTGTCACCGGAAATTGGCCCACTGTGCACGGGTCGGCGCGTACGCAGGAAATGAAATCGCATCCGACCGATGCGTCCGACATGCCGCCGTTGCTCTATTGTTACAATTTTAACTATAGATTATACATGTATGATTATTACACATCCAGAATTTCAAGTTACCGTGATGATTTTTTGTCTTTTCCAATGAATGTCGGACGTAATAATAATGTACGATGAAGATTTCCTACGACAGCTTAGTTGGTGGCACCCTGCCTTCAAAACGTGAAGTCCTTGATTCGAATTGAATTTATTTAACAATGATTATTAAATTACATCTTAATTATTCCCTAGGCGCGGCAAATATTTGTGTGATGAGCAAATATCATTATTCTGTGTTATTGGTGATGTGATAATGTTCATGTACATTATTGTACATGCCTCTCACAACACAAAGAAATCGCAGTGCGATGATATGCGTGTACGAAAGTTGTTATTTTAAAACAATTTCACTTAATTATTCTAGTTACTCATCATCATCATCGTGAGCCAGTATCAGTCACATATGCCTCTCCTAATGCACGCCACTGAGCCCGATCTTCGGCTTTTCTCATCCAACTGCTACCAGCCACTTTCCGTATGTCGTCGCTCCAACTAGCCGGAGGACGTCCTACACTACGTTTACCGAGTCACAGTCTCCACTCAAAAACATGTCTACCCCAGCGGTTCTTCGGCTAATATTACCAGCCCACTGCCACTTCAGTTTGCTTATTCTGGTTACTCTTACTACTCAAAACCTGATCCATTATCTAACTATATCTAAATTATATAACTAGTGTAACGTGAAACTTCGCGATGGTATAGGTATGAAAAGAAATTCACCGTTACTATTTACCATAACCGTAATAAACACGGGGGATTCAAGAGAATGCTCAGATAACAAATCATAATTACAAATGAAATCAAATTATTGCTCTTCGGAACGGTGCGCACGAGCCATCTGATGCTAAAACTGTTGATGCGCGTGCGCAGGATTTCAAATCGCAACTGGCCAATTATGGAACTCTTTGATGCGTAAAAATCTAATGTGCGAACCTCCGCTGTTAGTAAATTGCTATTTATACTATTTCAGTATTGCTTATTCTGCCTTAACCACTTACATCCTCTTGGCCAATTTTAGCTTTTGTAACCGTTAAAATTGATATTATGATATTATGAGTACATACAGAGTTCAATCACAGTTAAGGTTACTAATGCAGGTGTTGCCATAGTTTGTGGTCCTTATGTGAAGAATCTGCCTCAGAGCACACTCTGAGTTGAGCAGGAAAACAAACAAATCACGCCGAGTACAGTGAACTGATGATTTTTTTACTAAATCTTTAAGCCTAGAAGTTTGGAGTGAATTAGTAATCTACCCATCGATTCAAACAAGCGTTCTTTCGCATTCGTGAAGTCGGTGTGATTTTTTAATTTGTATTGTCACACAGTTGCACTCTTTTATCGTCATTATTACCAAAAACCCATGACAACAAATTAAAAAAATTATCACGGAGTATGATGCCGCACGGGTCCCGGTCACCGGGATGCGAAGCTACAACAGTCAAAGTCAAAGTCAAAATCATTTATTCAATTTAGGCATCAAAGACGCACTTATGAACGTCAATTTTTCATTATAATGTACTTTAAAGACTACCGCCGCGTTCCAAAATATATATAGAGTCTACCGAGAAGAAGCGGCAAGAAACTCGGGGCCATTCTTTTTAGAAAGATGTTTTTACAATGTTTTTACTTAGGTACTACAAATATTAGCTCCAGTGTGTTGCCTTACAAAAGAGAACATAATAATGGTATCAGTAGGGCAAGACACGCTACACTTTGACATCTTAGTACACGAGTAAATAGATCCTGGAGTGATCAGTCCCAAGCTGTTTTATCCTCCAAGTAATCCGAAATTTTGTAATTGTAATAACCTAATTTAATGTAATTTGTAATAACCAACCTCGTACGTGGATGTCATACTTATAGAAGAAGACGCGCGAACCGATGTAAAGGCTTGCATGAGTGTATTTTCCCAAGGGCAGAGTATGAAGATGGGGACTGTTCTTTTGGACTGGCTTTGTTATATTATTTACCGACTTCCAAAAAGGAGGAGGTACTCAATTTGAATGTATTTTTTAATTTTTTATGTTTGTTACCTCATAACTTTCGATCCGGGTGAAGCGATTCTCAAAATACTAATATAATAATAATTTATAGTTTGAAAGCTGGTGCTTCCCGTGTGGTCCCATTTAAATTTCATCACATTCGGTCCGTTTTTGAGTTACCTACACTCCAAAAACTGAATAGAATGGAAGTTAGTATTATTTTTTTCAAATTGTACTTGTTACATCTATATTTGTATAGGTATTAGTATTTTGCTTGTGAATTATAAATACATTGTAAGATACGAGCATGAACTATGATGAATCATGAACATTTAATCAAAAACATCAGCAAAAAGGAAACTAAATTATAATGCGACACACACACTATTTATACGTGTTGGTGTGGGTTACTTATCATTAATATTTCAGTGACAATAATTTTAAACGTATAAATTATAATAAAAATACTGTAATAAAAGAACAATCATCATCATCATCATCATCATCATCATCATGTTCACGAGCCCACATTCGTCAACTGCTGGACATAGGCCAATACTAAAGTATGCCACAGAGCTTGAACTGGATGCAAAGAGTTGAAGACAACTCTCTGCTTCCAGTTACTGTCGGCCGCCTTCTGCAGGTTTTCTCTCGCACCTGGCTGTTGGGCGTCGTACACTACGTTTTATAAAGCACATATAATTTCAATAACCTATACTTAAGTGATCTCATGCGGCCTCAAATTGTAATAATTATTATTTTCTTGGACGGAAAAGGCCTGTGCCTCTATCATGAGTTGGCAACATAAATGTCATCTAAAGTCGATACTCGATCTCGCCTATTAAGCTTGTGATTGGCGTACTCACTGTCAATTTTAGTTCTACGATCGACCGCGAGGTGGCACTGTTCTTTTTTTCATATTTTTTTTCGCGGCAGTCGATATCGATCTTTGATTGGTATTAATGTTGTAAACTCATGGTAGACCTACAGGTTGGAACCTATCGCAATGGTTTCGAAAGCGGTGTGGGTGCTAGTTACTCAATTTTGCTCATTTTGTATATCTTGTATTTTACCAAATAAATATTAACATTATTATAGTTGCTGACATCAGTTATAACTACAAACCCTATCTTGAATAAAAATGGCCAAACACCGTTCACAGTCAGGACTTCTGTTACTCTAAAAGTTGCATGTTGTTGTCTATTGTATTTTTATATTGGTCACATAATATAATACCCAGCAAAATGGCTTTGAGTTTCTTTGTAGGCCTAAATACGCAAAAGCACGAACGTCAATATCCTTAATTGCTTTCCCGTATGGAAAAATGTGAGAAAATGGCATGTAAGTAGGGTTGGCAACGTGTTTTAAGCCTAAAAAGACTGGCAGTTAGTATTTGCATAGGTGATAAGTTTATCAACAAAACTTCTGAAGGTCGGAAGCAAGTACGATGTTAAACCACAGATAAACAGTAATAACTGTGAGTACGGATAACGGTCTTGCTCACAGTAATTACTTTACGTACAGTGTATCACGGGAAATTCGATAAATAGCCCAACTAGTTTGCAACCATATCTTTTCAGCGTACACGTCTTTGTTGTTGAAATTTGTAGTAGGTTATATGTATCTTTTGTTTTGTCTGGAACTGGTCACCAGGTAGTGTAGTCTATGTGTATGTAGATTTTTTTTGTGAATGAGTTCGTCCAGGGAAGTACTACATCCTATTTCTACCGCAAAGCGGTGATGTTCGCATTACTGTGTTCTGTTTTGAAGGGTATGGGTGCCGATGAAATTACAGGCAAAAGAGACTTAATAAATGAATCTATCAGGGTGATGGGCTCTGTTGTAGACAGAGATTTACACTTTACGCCAGCACTGTTCTGAAAATTTAGATTACATTACATCACCTTTGACTGTAATTGTGCTTTTACAGTAGAAAACACAAATCCGTCAAAAGAAACTTTGTAGTTCATTTTTGAGTGTAGGCGTGGTAGGACTGGTGGATGATGTAGGATTGTAATGTAGATGTAATCATTTCTCAAATCGGTCCAGTAGTTTCGGAGGCGATTCAATTCATATAAACAAACTGTGTTTTTCTCTTTTTTGTAATATTTTATATTAGTAAAGATGAGTGTTCATGTTATTTTTTTATTTGATAGATTTAATGTAATATACATTTAACAGCCATATTTTAACTTACCGTAGTATATGAAATAGAAATATGGGTCTGTGTTCAGAAAACTTTGATCTATTTACAGTTACCGTTATTTACGTTTTACAAATTGTCTTTAGCAGCCGTAATAGTCTATTGTCCTTAGAAAAGGTAGCATTCAACTCAAATTACCCGTTAACCCGTCCGAATCAGCAACTCTCATTCCAGGCAAGTTTCATTCATAAATCTATTGTTATTTTTTGTCCTGATGCGGACGAGTTAAACCAAATTGAAAACGTAAATAACGGTAACTTTAAATAGATGAAAGTTTTCTGAACACAGACCCATATTTCTATTTCATATACTACGGTAAGTTAAAATATGATTGTTAAATGTATATTACATTAAATCTATCAAATAAAAAAATAACATGAACACTCATCTATACTAATATAGAATATTAAATGCGGTATAATTAGGTAAATATCAAGATTGGTTATATTTTTAGTGTAATAACTACGTGAGTACTTACTTATATTTTAAACTTTATCTTCATATTCATATAGGGTGCTTGGTAGAGGGACCGACATACCAAATGAGCGTGTTCGGGGGCCCACTTGGAGAATACAAGTTGGCCAAAAAAAATCCCAGACCCCCCAATTTTTTTAGTGTTTTTTTGTGAATTTTCCCTTTTTCTCCGAAATCGTACCTATTTACCACCATAACATTTGTAAAATCTGTTTTAGACAGGATGTTTTTAGTTGAATTTGGTCTCTATACACCTTCAGGCCAATCCAATTCAAAATCCAGGTATCCAATTTTGCTTTGATTTCGGAGAAAAAGGGAAAATTCACAAAAAAAATGTTAAAAAAAATTGGGGGGTCTGGGATTTTTTTTGGCCAACTTGTATACTCCAAGTGGGCCCCCGAACACGCTCATTTGGTATGTCGGTCCCTCTGCCAAACACCCTGTATATTTTAATTCAGTTTTCACATGTTTAAATACAGATCTTATTTATATTTATTATAATAGTCAAAGTCAAAGTCAAAATCATTTATTCAATTTAGGCATCAAAGACGCACTTATGAACGTCAATTTTTCATTATAATGTACTTTAAAGACTACCGCCGCGTTCCAAAATATATAGAGCCTACCGAGAAGAAGCGGCAAGAAACTCGGGGCCATTCTTTTTATATAGATGTTTTTACAATGTTTTTTCTTAGGTACTACAAATATTAGCTCCAGTGTGTTGCCTTACAAAAGAGAACATAATAATGGTATCAGTAGGGCAAGACACGCTACACTTTGACATCTTAGTACACGAGTAGATAGATCCTGGAGTGATCAGTCCCAAGCTGTTTTATCCTCCAAGTAATCCGAAATTTTGTAATAACCTTTTTGACAGAGTTTAGTTTTAATAGTAATTTTAAACTTATTAATAGGCAAATCTCGGATAACATTGGTAACTTTATTATAGAATCGTATACATTGTCCCATAAAAGAATGACTTTTTCTGTGGAGACGCGTTACATGTTCGGATAGCTTGTGCTTATTTCGCGTGTTGATGAAATGAGCATCACTCCTTTTATCAAAATCGCTAATGTTTTTCTATACATACATTAGATTTTCATAGCTAAACTGAGAGACAACAGTTAGAATGTTCAACATGGACCCTGTTAGGCGCTACAGTATAATATTATAATATAATTACATTTGTTTCTTTATTTAAATTTCTTTACGAGATACCGAATGAGATTTGTTTATGTGTTTGTCGTTGAAAAAATCTTGTAGTGAATAGAGTAGCACTTTTTAGTACGAGTAAGATATAACTTTAGGTTGTTAAAGAATGCGGAATTCTTTTTAATTTCTTTTAGTTGTTGGGGTCTTTTGTATATCTTTGAATAATAATCTAATTTGAATTAGGGACTGAAGATTGCTTTCTTCAAAACTATTGTTCTATCTCTATATATAGAATATATGCCTCTGGATTACCCCAGGGAATAGCCCCGCCGGCTATCCTCTGGGGTAATGCAGATTACGCTCTTTACAGGGCACCGGAGTTAGGTGAAGCGGCAATTCGGGTCGCTGACCTTCCAATTAATGCAGGTGTTTACAGACAAAGATATTTCGGATAGTACGACCGGCCTGCTTCGAATGTGAGGCACAGGAGCGAAAGTAGTGATTCAGAGAAAGGCCGCAGAACGGAAAGACTTTTATTTGTTCGAGCCTCATACACACCTCCTTCCATACCATGGAATACTCCCAAACGAACTACAAAGTTTCGTTGGACGGATTTCGCGATTTCTACTGTGAAAGTGAAAAAGTCAAGGATGATGAAATGTAATGACTGATTTTTTTCATAATTATTAATTTAAGTTTTTTATAGGTAGTTGCTGATTGATCTACTATAAGAATAAAGTATTTACTCATAATACCTACTGAGTAGCAAATGTTATACTATAGGTATGTAAATATTTTACATTTTCACTTGTTATTTGTTGTATATGTTCTATATAAATAAGTTTTGACATAGGTACAATTTCTAAAAAATAATATTAAAGACGCACCTACTTACACAAAATTAAACTTCAACAAATTACACACTACGAGATTAGATTTCATATATTATCATCATCACTATAACATAAAACACTAATAACTTATCATCACGTCGTTAAATTGCATCACCCTTGACTGTATTTGTGCTTTTTCACCTTCACAGTTTTTGGGAGTAGGGCTCCATGTTTTGTGGCTGTGCGACAGATAAATTGTAATAAACAATCTTATGCTATCATCAGGTAAACCAGTCAATCATAACGAATCACGAGTAGCAACCCTACAGTTAACTTTCAGCTATAGGTACCGTCGGCATGCGAAGGCGGGCGGGCACGCGAGTCGCGCCCTACCTCGTTCGATGTGCGTTTTATAGCTGAAATAACTTCGCTTACTTACCGATTGCAAGAACGAATGAATGATCCGAAAGTGGTCATAAAACATTTACTTGAAAACTAACATAATTGATTAAAAACTTTGTGCTCCGCGACTCTGCGTGTCTATTTCTCAATTGCTCGTGGAAATCGTGGCTACTCTTTTAAATATCAATCATATTCGTATATACATATCTTGGCCCTTTTTGTACATCAACACTTATTAAATTACTATAGTTGACGTGCCTGCGGCTTCGCTCACTTGGTCTCGCGGGATACTGGATATAAGGAGATTTTTATTTAGGAACCGATTGACATGAAACAGTAAATGTTAAGTGAAGCTTACCACAATATATAGTGAAAACCACATTTAAGCCGTTTCTGAGATTAGAGTACACAAACTCATAGACAAACAGACAAAAATTCTATCATTTTTTAATTTTATTTTCGTTTATAAAAGTCCCAATAACACACAGCTATCCGTTACATTTCTATTATATGTACCTATACATAAATGCGAAAGAAATAAAATAAATCTCTTTCTGCTACCTTTAAACAGCCAACCGGCTGTGATATTCATGAAGTTTGGTATGTGATGACCTTATAGATACTAGAATAGGCCTTATGACACTAATAAGGATACTTTTTATCATTTTATCAAGCGGTTAAAGCTTTAGGACACCAGTTGATATAATATACAGACATTTCTCATAGAGATTAGTGTGTATCGTGTATATTGGACTCTACTAACTACTTGTGTACATTCTTATGACGAGAAAACGTAAGCACGGATATAGACCTACCGTAAGTGTAATTAGGTACTTGTATAACTTTTAACATATAAAGGCTTAGTTGGTGGTGGACCTTGCCTTGGTAGCGCGCTGTCGCAGGGTTCGATTAAATATTTGTATGATGAGAATAAACATTTTACTTTCGACCCGTGGACCTTTAGTGGTATTGAAATTTATAGAGAGAAAAATTCACATCCTCAGATGGGATTCAAACCCGCGTCTTCTGACTCTCCGTTTCAGACGCCATTGACCAACTAGGCCACCGAGGTTCGGGTCCGAGCATCAAAATTTAACCCTAGTTTAGTGATTTGTTAATGTATGCGTACGCTATTACAAAGAACCCTAGGTATATGTGCAAATTATTAGTAAATCAATTTAGAAGTCTAAATTCGTGGAACTAATATTCTAATACTATTTAAATCAACCATTAACCCTATTCGCCTTTTTATTCAACCACATAAATACAAAATGTCTTTTCATTCAACAAAGAAAGGCATGAGGTTTTCGATCTTGCAATACAAAGCAAAATATTAACAGTTAACGGGTAGGTACCAAACAAGCGAAGTCACGGAAAAATGTAATTTGAATTCAGTAGAGCCGGCTCTACGCACCTTTGTTTGGCTTCCTGTCGTTTACCGAATTTTCACTTTGTCGGGGAAATGCGTCTATATTAGACAAATAGAGTAGGCACCTACCGAAAACTTATATCTTTGTTTGTCAATGGAATGGAACCATTGAACTCTACTATAATATCGAAACGATTCCGAGAATATATTATGTTCTACAGCTCGACTCGATTGGAAAAATAATTAAAAAGGAACACTTTTTATGTCCACAGTATTATTATACTAAAACATTGGGTAGAGTACACAAAAAAGCAAGTAATTATATACAATTTTATTTTACAACACATTTACTCGTAATATGGCATGCCAGCAGAATGCAGGCTCTCTAGGTTCATAATGCAGATTATAAATCACGCATATTTTTACTCTAAACTAAGCAGATTTTAACTTTTAAATTTTTAACATTTGTTTAAATCTCAACATGAGTTTTATGTGTAAAATTTGGTAAATCGCTTTTTGTACTAAAATATTATTAAGTAATAATATTTAACATAATTGCGAAAGTTTGTGAGTGACTAAGGATATGAGTACATCGTGTACATTTATTACTTTATCAAGCCAAAAAAACGGCTCTACCAAATTTGGAATGGAGATAATTTACACCCAGGAATGAAAACGGTCTACGAGTATACGATACGATACTAGTAGGTTCATAACGCAGCTTATTGAACACACGTGCTTTTATTTTACATTACCAGAATAGTTGTTTTTTAAGGTCTAAACTTCGTACTATTTTTACTCACAAAACTTCGTACTCTCTTTACTCGAAAGACTTCGTAGTCTACCTACTCGAAAATCTTGGCACTCTCTTTACTCGAAAAACTTTGTACTCTTTTTACTCTCGTTTTACGCCTTAGCTTTCGGCAAGTACAGCCTAGATGCTGGGCGTCACTTTGTAGCGTATACATATACATACATATAAGGTCGTAGTTGCAATTAAACTTCCTTAGATATTTGAATCGGCCCGCATAAGTTTCTCAGTTGGCGATGCCAGCCTTTGCTTGGTTATAGTACGGTCATCATCATCAGCCTGTAGCAGTCCACTGCTGGACACAGGCCTCTCCAATTGCACGCCACTTAGGTATAGTACGGTACTCGTTATCAACCACGCTATTTCGACGTTTATTATTCTTATGGCGTTCATTTTTAGTATCGTTTATATTAATTACCCTTAAGTACTGTATTTTTAATTCCTAACTATAAAAAGATTTTTTCACTTCAGTAGCTCTAAAATTTAGGTTTGCTGCCTGCAATAAGAGAGCAAAATGCGATATTGCTCACTGAGTGAGACAAAGTAACTTTTTAATTATGTTTTTCAGATAGCCGCGAATATCTTAGAGGGGCAAAGACCAGCCTTTTCGAAGTGCAGATTTTGAGTTCGACCTCAAAGACAAACACGTTCGGAATTTCGTATTACCTAAATAAATTTTGCAAAAAAGATAATTAGGTATGTCTGGTACCTCTACATACAATGTTAATTATTTTGATTCACAATAAATAGTTATTTCAATCTATTCCTGTTTATTATTTTATCTCCTAAAGTGTTCTCGCTGCTGAAGTGAAAAGTTATGTGTGTTACATGAGAGCAAAGTTTTTTGCATCTCGTGCCTATGAATCTCTCGCCACGCTCACGATTCAAAATCAGCACTCGCAGCAAAAAACTACTTTGCTCTCTTGTTGTACAAATAACTATAATTGAAGTTTGACGCCATCATCACCCGCCCCGCGCCCTGATGACGATATTATTGCATATGTGTGTATGTATATGTATTTATCTCTCTTTTCTACCTTTTTTTTCTATAGTATCGATTTCTTTAGGTTCATAATAATAAAACAGTGTCTCGTAATAAACAACAACGAAATATCAAACAAACTGTAAATTGGAAATATATTGTTGAAGAGAACTTATAAATACGTGAATAGTTTGCTTTAATAAATGAATAATAATAAATTAAGGAGCCGTGTAAGGTCAAACGCTAATATCTAGGAAATTTGGAAAATTTATATATAAACCTGGAATGGTTATTTAAAATTAGTCAAATTGTTAATTATATGGATGAAACCTTAAATTTCCATCGTAGGTATAGCCCAGAAATGTCTTGAACATATTCTTACAAAAAATGTAATTCTGTGGCTATGTTCGGAGGCCAGTTACCTACCTATTTGTGTATTTTCTATAATTGTGTATATACACAGAAAATACACAAATAGGTAGGTAACTAATTAATAAGCCAATAAATGTGTTTTATTTATTTACCAGCCAAACTTTTTGTAACAATTTTAGACGTAATTGTAGATACCTACGTAAAGTAACCATTTTAGGTTGGGCGCCTGGCGGGATTTTCATGAAATCTTCACGGATAATGTTTTAAAAGCATATAATACTGGAACGCTATAACTAACGTTCAGGTTATCTTCTGAGATTGTTTTCCTCTAATATAACAATTGCCTGATACAATCTTACTTACATTTAAGCTGCTGATAGGAAAATAGTCTGCGTGTATAAACACAATGTAAAAACATTAAAAAATATATAGCGTATATAAATATATATATATAGTATATAAGTACATCTTTAATTGTAAGAAGGACATTTTAGTCCGATACCTGTGCACTTAATTATTCCATCATTCAACTCAACGAGATACTCATACATGCAACACACGCATTCCTATACTTACCATGAAAGTTTGAGATCCTGAAGTTGAAGTTGTAAACAGCAGCTGTTTTGAATATACCGCGGCTTTTCTTCTCGCAAATGTATGCACGTACCAGTAAATGTATAACAATGTCAATATGTATCGTCGAAATATAAATAAACGCTCTTATTGTGTAAATATATGGGATATAATATACAGGCACAGTAATGATATGTATTTCGTTTGATTAATTATAAGTTAAGTCATCAGTCCTGCAGCACACGCGTCTCGCTGCGTATTTGTTGTGATGCACAGTGGTACACCAAGAACGAACTCATGACAGAAACATAATCAGTTCATTGAATGTTCAATCGAAAGTCAGTCTCGGCAACACTTCTGAATCCATAGTTCCATAAATCACTGTCCTTTTCCACTGGAATCACTTTATTTCACAGTTATTTGACCAAGTTATGGCGACTATGTTTGGTTAGTTTACAAAACCGCCTACAAAACATATGATTGAACTGAAAATTTTGTGGAAATTGATAGAAAAAAGAAAGATATTGCTTGCAGTGTAGTAAGAGAAAGCTTACATAATATATTTTAGCGATTGTAAAATAATTTTAGGGTGTATTGCTTCGCAGTGATTTTCTAAGCGTGGCTGAATATCGCTGTCATTTGCCGCACATGCGCATTTGAACGTATCTTGACAAGTTACGGGAAATACTACATCGGTAAAGCAGACGCTAGAGCTTGAGATACTATAAGTTACAATTTAGTTTAAATACTTATGGTAAATAATTATTCGTGAATAGTATATAAATTCGTCTCTGCTAGTATTAACTACATTAACGTATTCACAGTTGGCGCTTGTGTATATAAAGTTCGTAGAATGCAAGCATATTTCTATATATACGGATACAGATATTTATTGGTAAAACCGAACAAGTTTACACGTTAAAGTTTACATTAAAGTAAAAACAATAAAGCATAGGTAATATTTAAAAACAATTTATCATTAAGGAATTCTTCAATGGAATAATACACCTTGCTTATTAATAGCATCTTCAATTAATATACTAAATAGGTAGGTAGGTAGTCCCACTTATTATTTGTATAGTATAACGTAAGTACTTTTCTTATTGCTTATAATTTTTTAATATGACTGACTTGTTGGCGCAGTAAGTATAGAGTTCGTATAATGCAAACATAGTAAGTGTATCAATTTAATAAATAGGTATATTTCTTATTATATAATGTTATAACCGAAATACTTACTAATTATTGCTTAATTACGTAAGTACTTACTTCTTATAGCTTAATCATTTTATTAAATGGCACGTTGACGCAGTATAGAATTTGTAGAACTTGTATTTAGTGTATCAATATAATAAATATGTGGGTACTTCTTATTTTTATGGTAAGTGTAACGTATGTATTAATTATTGCTTAATTATTATAATGTGACAGTACGTAGACGTAGTTGGTAGCACGTCTGCCTTCAGTGCAGCTGGTCCCGAGTTCAATTCCCGGACCGGTCAAACATTTTTGTGCATGAACATGTCTGCTCGACCTGTGGGCCGAACACAAAAATCTGCTTATGTGTAACGTTGTCGTATTGAGTACACACTATGAGTTATCTATGCCACTATTGTACTAGATAAATGACAGTTTGTACTACAGTTAAACATATTTTCGTGCTCGGCCCACTGTGTCTGGGTGTGTATATGTATATGTAGAATGTATATCAGCCATCAGATTACAACAGGCTCTGCCTAGTTTAGGACCTGAAGACCTTGTGTCCATGTTATCCCATATTATTATATTATTATTACTACTAGGTATTTCCATTTAAAACCTTAGGTCTATGCCCAGCCCTTTGATAGGCTTTAGTGAATACGAAGTCATTATTAGAGGCCATATTTAGTTCAAAATTACATATGGAATCCTTTCCATAGATTCTTGGAATCCATCCATTCCAAGGAAGCTAGAAAAAGAGGGTAGAAGAATTTACTGTGGCGAGATGTTATCAATAAATGGGGTCTTTGACTTTGAATATCTTGGTGGTTCACATACTCGCTATGGTAGACTACTTGCCAATTTTAGTCTCATCATAAAATATTTAGGCTGGTAGTGACTTGCCGCCCACTCATAACCGCCTTGATTGGCGTCATCGCATTGTGTGGCTCGATAAAGGATCTCAAGGAGGTATGCTGCGGTTTCACTTACGCGCTTCTTCCGGCTTTATGCCCTTTAACACTTCCACCCTTACAGTTTTTCTACCGACTTCCGAAAAGGAGGAGGTACGCAATTCGACTGTATTGTTTTTTTTATGTTTGTTACCTAATACATTTCGATAGGGTGAACCGATTCTCAAAACTTTTTGTTTGAAAGCTGGTGGTTCCCGTATGGTCCCATTTGAATTTCATCAAATTCGGTCTAGTAGTTTTTGAGTTACACTCCAATAGCTGAATAGAATGGAAGTCGGTATTATATTTTTCAAATTGTTCGTGTTAGTACTCGCCGTCCTCCAGACTGCTAACGGAGGCGACAGAGTCTCAACCCCAGAGAGAATCGGGGTCCACGGTGTCGCCATTCATTCATATTAATATTACTACACTCATTTATATTTTGGTGATGATGATAAGGTTTTATTAATGTAATTGCATATTAAAGCGTAAAATTTTGATAGTAATTAATTTACTGCGCAATAAATAAACTATAGATATCATTATTTACAGATATTATACAGATTCTTTGTGAGCGATAGGCGAAAATTTTTCACTAAAGATGTATAAACAAAACTGAATTAGGTACTTCATTACCAATAATAACTTCTGTCCTGCACAAAACAGGTTGAAAATAATGACAGCACACCTTAAGTTAATATAATTAATAATAATATAATTTTGATTATTATATTATTATTAATACTACTATATTAATATAAGGCTACACTCGCGTGATGGATAATGATGATGATGATGAAGAAGAAAAGTACCCAATGTGTTAATCCAACGCCTCGTCTACCTCCATACTAAATTTCAACAAAAGTAGTCACGCAACATGCATAGCCACTTACAAACTTTTGCCTTTAGTATATTAGTGTGATTATAATATAAGTACTTACTTACACAGTGTGAATAACTTATAAAGTACTGAAACCTTGAAACTTTCAGAGCTATTTATTCTAATGAACCACGTCGTTGTCGAAAAACGCGGTTGACATGTTCTATTCCAATTAATAATACATAAGTTAAAATAGTTTGTCTATCACTCATTGTCTGTTAAAGGCTTTACTACTTTCAACCTAAGTAGCATCTTACACATTTAAAGCAAACTACATGCGACTAAAAGAAAATAATTTTCTTATAAAAATCTACAATAACCGTCAAACATGAACTCTCTTGACCCAGTAATAATCCATAACTTGCTATTTTTGTATGCATAGCGTGACATTTGACTTATTCTTTCATTTTTCAACCTTTCTGTAAGGCAAAAGAGTCGTAAACCATGTAACCTACGGTCATATTCTACAGGCAATGCTCTACATTGCGTGATGTTGAAACTTACGTTTCCACTTACCTACGGTGTTTTTTTTATTAAAAAATTTATATTATACATAAACAAACAAATGTATATATACTAATATTGCAAAATAATATTTTATTAGGTATGCTGATGTAAATCTTTCATCATTTTCATCATCATTATCAGCCGGAAGACGTCCACTGCTGATCATATGCCTCCCATAGAACGCCACTTGGAAAGGCGACTTGCTTCCTGCATTCAGCGATTCCCCGCGGTTTTGACGAGTCCACCTAGCGGAGGCCAGCCTACACTACGTCTTCGTAGTATAGGCCGGCCCTCCGCTAGGTGGACCGACGGAACCACGGACAGGAAGACCTGTGCGTGATCGGCACTCGAGAACCTTGTAAATCTTTAATGGGCTCCAGATAGGATACCGAAGATTAGTCCACATGTGTAACTATAATGAGATTGATTGATTTTAGCGCTATATGAATAAGTTCTTACAGGTTTTGTTTTATACCCATACCATAAAAAATTTGGGCGTGTTTAATGACCACATCTTTAGTTACCTCTTATGTCCCTGGTCGGAATAATACGAGTAGTTTATAT
Organism: Selenia dentaria; assembly: GCA_917880725.1. Classification (NCBI taxonomy): domain Eukaryota; kingdom Metazoa; phylum Arthropoda; class Insecta; order Lepidoptera; family Geometridae; genus Selenia; species Selenia dentaria. The sequence goes on along the minus strand of OU862893.1, from coordinate 14,123,956 downwards.
TGTTCTTTGTGTGCGGCCAATGGACCGGAACTGGCTTAGTTACGATACTGTTATGTATGATAATAGCTGTAGGGACGGGAATGAGGTCACGTGACAATTGAGGTAGCTCATATAGGTATGTGAAAGCATACAATAATGTGATAGTATGGGGTGATTGGCTGATAGCGACCCTTTGTAACAAAACTTCGGGCTTTAATACTGTTAAAACTGTTTCTTGTACTGTGGCGTCCACAATAACAGGGAACGAAATGAACGGCGTGTGATGTGTCACATCTCGAATGATATCGAAGTAAACAAAACAGAATAATAAATATAAAAAATCTTGGAAATCACCTCACGTTTTCGATGATCACCTGTGATACAGACAAAGTCACCCGTAACGGGTTTTGTAGTATAGGCAGACAACCTTACGCTTTGCTCGGTAATAGGGAGTGGTTTATTTTTGCGCGTTTCATTTGTATATTTAACATACTAGCATTACCTCATCGGCATACTCATACGAAGTATAGGAACCTTATATATCCTACTTTAGAACGTCTCTACTCTAATTAACAATACAGGAAGTACCAGAACTCAACGTCAAGCCGAAACGGGGTGACAGGAAAAATCTATCCCACGCAGTTTTAAAGGGGGAGATGTTTTAAAGGAATTTTTCTTTCAAAGTCAAGATGTTATGAAAATTTTAAATTCATAGCTAACTAATAACTAAAAACTAACAAATAGTCTTAATTCTAGAAAACTTGGGGCAGTTGTGTCATTATTTTTGACTGTGGTTCTAGAAATATTATTTAGGGTTACGCTTCCAGTTTAAATGAACAAAAATAATAAAAATAAACCGAAAAATGGTTACAGTACGATAAAATTTCTAGGTTTTTCTTAAATGCCCACAATTTCCAAACTGTATGGGATATATTTTTTTCTGATTTTGTCATGATGGTTACAATCAATCCTGTCACCCCGTTTCGGCTCGTAGTTGAGTTCTGGTACACCCTGTATACTAATGTATAATACATAATATGCAACTTTAGAGAGAAAAATTCACATCCTCGGACGAGATTCGAACCCGCGGCTTCCGACATTCCGTGTCAGACGCCATGACGAGGCCACCGACGCACAAGGCTCGAGCATCAAATTTTAACTCTTTATTTGATATGCTACTACAATTACTCAAAAAGATCCAGAAAAAATCAGAATCCGGTTGGGTTGGGCAGCATTCGGCAAGATTCGTCAAGTCTTCTCGTCGTCCACACCACAGTGCCTAAAGACGAAAGTTTTTAATTAGTGTGTGCTACCCTACCCGTCATGACCTATGGAGCTGAAACTTGGACACTCACTGTGGGACTAGTCTACAAATTTAAGGTCACTCAGCGAGCTATGGAGAGAGCTATGCTCGGGGGGTATCTGAAGGATAAGATTCTTAATTAAATCATCCGGCAGAGAACCAAAGTAGTCAACATACCTCATAAAATAAGCAAGCTTAAGTGGCAAAGGGCAGGCCACATTTCCCGAAGAACCGATAACCGCTGGAGTAGATGAGTTCTTGAGTGGCGACCACGTTTAGGCAAACGTAGTTAGGACGCCCTGCGGCCAGGTGGAGAGACGACTTGCGGAAGGCGGCTGGCAGTAAATTAGCTGTAGACCGAGTTCTGTGGCATACCTTAGGAGAGCTTATGTCCAGCAGTGGAAGAATGTGGGCGGATAATGATGATGATGATGACAATTTACTTAGAATCAAGTTTTTATATACCTCTACACGAAACTTGCTCGTTAGATGACTACAAGCCGCATTATAATTTAAAAGTATGTTTATTCTAAATGATGTATACAGTTCCTGAGTAAATACAGAGTGAATATCTATATAGACATGCTACACCGAGCCAAAAGCATGAAATATTCCTAATTACTTTATAACATACTAGCTGCTCTCCGCGGTTTCACCCGCGCGGTGATGTATGATGATGATGATGATGAATCTTATATGACCTGTGTTACTCAGGGTGAATGTAGCTTTCCAATGGCGAAAGAATTTTTGAAATTGGTCCAGTACTTTTTGAGCCAATTCGTTACAAACATACTTACAAATCTTTCTTCTTTATAATATTAGTATAGATAGTACAGAATCTATACTATAGATACATATTATATTTATTTTTGTAGACGGTTAAAATAAAAAGTTGCTGTAAACAAGAACTGTTTTTCATACTACTAAGTAGATTATCAAAAACCACACAAAATAATTCCAGTTTTAGAAATGTCATATCGAAAGCATGAAATATTTTTGGGGTAAAAGCGGGTTACAATTTTAATGTCATCGTAGCGTTGTACTCCCTAGGGATTCCCTTATTTTCATACTAAAAAAGCCTTAACCTTCGTACATAGAAGCGGCCCTAAGCCCCCGAACAATTTACATTTTGTATAAATATTGAAGAATTACAAACTCTGTACGATGTTAAGTAGTCGAACCACGCCCGCTTTATCTACAAATACGATTATATAGAAGAAGAAGAAGAAGAGATAGATAGATAGATAAACTCTTTATCACACCACATTATAAAATACAACAAACAAATGAAAAACTTAAAATTAAGTGTCACAATGGGCGGTCTAATCGCTCAGAGCGATCTCTTCCAGGCAACCATGAACCAGAGGTGGTTGTTGTACTTGTACTCACTATTAATAATATTATTATTTATATTTTTATTCACCTTCTCCTTAGGTTGGTAGGCTTAGGCTTCAGACTCCTTTTCCCATGTCCAGGTTTCGACGCCAAAGGACAAATTAAGACACTGAGGATATACGGTATAGGTACAAGTAGGTAGTAACCCACCTCCGAATTATTATTTATTCTGCAAGCATGTTGATAGCAATGACGTCGCCACTTTTCCCGAAGAACCGGCGACTACTTAAGTAGAAGAGTTCTTGAGCGGAGACCACGTTTAGGCAAACGTAGCGTATGACACCCTGCGGTCTGACGGAGAGATGACCTGCGGAAGACAACTGGCAGTAACTGGATGCGTTGAGCTGAAGGCCGAGCTCTAGAGCGTATACTTTAGGAGTATACTATGTCCAAGCAGGTGACGAATATAGGCTTGTCATTCATTTAAAGTGAGCCCTTGTAGATTTTGTGCAGCTTGGAAGGATATCCCGAGGTAGTGGTCTCCGGCTGCTACTGGGGACTGTAGAGTGATCATGTGTGGAGCGGTGGGCTGTTGTGTGGATTGCTTGATTCGTCATCGTCGTCGCCATACATACGATCCGCTAGCAAAATGAACAACGAAATCATCCACTGGATTTAATTGATCAACGTTCTATTATACCTTGTTTATATAAAGAATACTTATCTACGAATTTAACAAAGAATCAGTCATAATTGTAGTTACGTAAGCTATTCGGCAATGTTAAATTAAAGTTAATATAATTTTAATTATCTAGGTACCTATGTCAAACGAGTCTATTGCCTAATGAATGCCATTACTTAATATTGATATAAATCAATGCGTTATTAATGTTGTTAGCGATCTATTGTTTATTAGCAAACTGGTTCGGCCTTTGCCAGCATCGCCGTTAGGGATGGCAATGCTTCAAAATTCAGTACCAGCTTTCTTATCGATATCTTAACGGTCATCTACCCTAGTTGTGCACCTAGAGAACCATATTCGACATGTACAATACTATAATGTATAAACGTTGGATTTTTATAGATAAGTACACATATTTATAGAATAATATTAGTAAAATAAAAACTTATCTATAAGCCCCATGGTGGGGGGAAAAGTGGCCAAAATGCTGGCAGCATTGCCACGCTGGATGGCAATACTAACTTTTTGCCCAAAGTTGGCCCCAGCATTTCTATCGCCCGTCGTCTCAACCAAACGTTTTTCCAGATCCCTATACAAGTTGAGAGCGGATGGGCGTAAAGTCTCAACCCCAAACGGCACAAACCACATTTCTGTCTAAATATACGCATAATGATGATGTTTGAGATCTTTCGCTGTATTCGGGTCCGTGAATGTATTTAATATATTTCATGTATTATAATAGAATATTTTATTTATTCCTAGTTAAGTATTATACTTACAATCCTTTTAATTTTTTTTTACGCAGGGTAATCCTTTATGGATACGACCGGCCCCGGGGGAAGCACGGTGGTTATGTGGGAGTCTCTGCCAGAAGGGCAGCATACCCACCTAACCTCTACGGTGTTCCGTCACTGCCGCTTTTGGCGGGAACGCAGGACAGATTTCGCACACGACCGCGAACCCGCCGCGGCTGTCCGTTACCGGACCCTTCTCTCTTGCAGCACGCCAGAACACTTGGCGTGCCGCAACTGCCTCGGGGGATCAAAGCCGCAAATGAACGCCAGACTCCCCAGAGTCTGGGCGCCCTAAGCCCCCCTACGATGGGTCAGGTGAGTAGCACCACCGCCTGCTGCTTCGGCCGCAGAGGGTAGGGCCAGCGGCACTTCTCAATACCGACGGTCCTCTTCCCCTGAGACCCCACCGCGTCCGCCATCTAACGGTGGCGGCCCCGTCAAGGCCGCGAAAGGCAGGGAGAGTGGCTCACCGTAATACCTGCACTCCTCTCCCGCCGCGGCCTCTAACTCTCAGCCGCGGTTCTGCCCATACGACACCGCAGCCCGCCTCAGTTGCAGTGGAGCCCATACACCACCGCTATCTACAGTGACCGCTCCCATGTAGACTTGGAGGGCAAAGCCCATAGGAGCGGTCCCACCTCGGGCCCGCCAGCTATCGGCTATCACTGGCAGGCTCATTGGTTCCTCTTAGCTTCACCGTGGTGACCCATGCCACGGCTACTGAGCCCCCCCGCCACGGCAAGGCGGGAACCCTCAGGGGGGAAGTTTTATACAATCCTAATCCAACGTGAAGAAAATATTAAATACATTTATGAAATTAAATTAACAGAATAACAAGTTTTGTTTTTAGATATATTAATTTTAACATTAATCTCAAATAATGTTTAATTTATAGTGACCTATAATAATTATATTATACTTTTAATTACATTTAAGAAATTTAAATACAGTATAATCCTAACACACTTCACTATAATGTACAAGTACGAGTACAATTTGATAAATTTAATACCGACTTCCATTCTTTTCAGTTAAAAGTGTATCTCAAAACTACTGGACCGAATTTGATGACATTTAAATGGGACCACACGGGAAGCACCTTTCAAACTAAAAAAATAATTTTGAGAATCGGTCCACCCTATCGAAAGTTATGAGGTAATAAACATTAAAAAAAACAGTCGAATTGAGTACTCCTCTTTTTTGGAAGTCGGTAGACAATAAACTAAAGTACCTGCCTAAAAATAGTTATTATCTAAACAGCATAAACAAATAAGAACAAAATAATCCAACAAAAAAACTTTAAAAAGTTGCTAAACAATTTTAAAAATAACAATTAAAACCCTAATGAATCGATTGCCCCGCTTGGTATTAGGCTCTGATTCTTTGTGCAAAGTAAATGCTTTCCTGGTCACGTGTAGAGTCGGTTCTTTTTAGGTGCTTGCACCGGCACAGATATCGATATTTTTAGCTTGACATCCCTAGTTTCAGCGCTAAGAGAAACAATTAGAAATCGCACTCAAAAGCCTTTGCGTGCTACCGAAAACAATTAGACGAGTGGTTATCTAAGAAGCTAGGCCAAGACGCTCTTAGCGTTGTTATCGTATCCACGTGAAGATAACCGTAGGTAGGTATACTATATGCAAATTTAATACCTAAGAGTATTTTAACGTTAGAATACATTGACAATAGAATCTCAAAGTTTTCTGGATAACTCTGTACTCGTCGGCTACTGATACGTTTTAGTACCCAATATATTAATCGAGCTCTTAGGTTAGGTTCTTAGGTTCAATAAAATCCGTTCCGCCGTTGAGCTATCTCGTAAAAATCCCACGTCGTGTCTCAGAGACATATATGATTTCTAAGGTTTTATCGATTATTAAATAACTTCAAACGCAATGATCTTATAAAATAGGACTTTAAGACGATTTTGAAATATATATGATTATATATGAAATAAATTAAAACGAGCTTCAATAAAAACATACTTCAAGCCGAACAAAAAGATTAGCCAATTACTAAGACCTATTCAAACAAACATCCCCTTACAAGATGCAGGTGTTTACAAGCTTGATTGTGAGTGTAATTTATCATACATTGGGCAAACAAAAAGAAACATTGGTTTCCGCATTGAGGAACATATCACTGACTTGTAAAACAGAAGCTCGACCAAATCTGCAGTATATGAATAAGATGCAGCATGTTCTGGATAAGCCCCACCACTACATCCGGCTCGATAACCCACAGATTATAGCCAGGGAGTATCGCTATGTGCCGATAATGTTAAGAGCGGCCATAGAAATGAAGAAACACCCTAATTTCGATAATAGATGGTTGGCAAGTACCTGGGCTCCAGTGATAAAACTTACAAAATCACAAAGCCAGCACAATACTGCAAGACCTCTGGACACTGTGAGTGACTACTGCGTGCATGGGAACGTTTTGAATGAAATATGATAGGCGGTGCATAACAATAACTTCAATGACTTTATAACCGACTACTATCATCCGATCTACCCGTTACAATGTTCACTGAAAAGTGTTCGAAACGTCGTCGGGATAAAATAATATAAAATTATAGGTACGCGATTTAATCCGTTGACTAGCGATGTATAAATTTATATATTTGGCCAATAATACAATAGATTTCGCGGAAACCAACCTACTTTTCCAGGAACTGCAACGTGTGTGGTTAAAGTAGTTTATTATAGTATTATAGTAGTATTTATTTCAATGTATATTGTATAAGAATCGCGAAAGCCTACGAAATCATTATAAAAGACGATTGTTAAAACGGGTATCTTAGGGGTAAAGTATCTTTTTTGGTTCTATTATATTACGAATTTTGTGACCGAGAACTAACTAACTACCCTACCGGACCGGTTATCGGCTCTATCTATGCAGAATTTTTTATCTCTCCTACCAGAAAAAATGTCTCAGTGGAATCGTATACCCTCACAACTTCGTATACACCACAGGATTCCAGAATGAGCCTCATTAAAACCGAGAGTCAATGAATTTCAAAACGCGTTCCAGCGACTCACGCGCAACCCAATCCGCGCATCCAAGATGGCGCGTAAAGCACGGCGCACGCTCCATGTCCGCCGCGCTTGACTGCCCAAGCGTAAAGTGTTTTTTCTACATAAACAGAGTAGAAATCGGCAAGCGTGACTGCGGCCATTGTTGTACTGGAGTCATACTGTAGGTAAACGCTGTGAATATTAGAGCGTGGTGCGGTAAAATAAAGCTTAATGTTTTATAGATGATGTTGTCAACGGTCTGATAAGGACAGCCAGCGATAGGATGTGACTCACAGACACTCTAGTCCACTAAATTTGACAGATCATAACATCGAAAGTTACCAATTAGTACTAATTTAAGACCTAGAGCAAGAATTTCCCCACCAATAAAGGGATGCGAATTTTAAAAGGCAAAACCTTACCTTGTACGATTTACGCCTTTATATAAAACTAGCTGCTCTCCGCAGTTTATCCCGCGCGGTGATGGATGATGATGATGATGATGGTGATGAATCATATATAGCCCATGTTACTCAGGGTGAATGTAGATTTCCAATGGTGAAAGAGTTTTTGAAATCGGTCCAGTACTTTTTGAGCCAATTCATTACAAACATACATACAAATCTTTCAATATAGATTATATAAAATTGCTTCATCCAACTGTACAGTTAATAGTGGTTACACGCTTTGCAAAACCTCTAGTGCAAGAAACCATCTTTGTTGGTTAATATCTACCCATGCCATGACAATTGGACCAAGAATTAGGATTATTATTAATAGGTATAATAAACATACGTCGTTAGAATTAAGGTACCTATTCTATATCCCATCCTAATAACCCATGTTTATATATATATATATATATATATATACATATATATATATATAATAGTTCAATAATGAATGTCTAGTTTACAAACGTAATCAGTCAAACTTAATTGCCGGTACTGCACCGCCATACTTAGCACTTCAATACTCTAGGCAAACTGTTCCAGTTTCGCAGACGAACCGCATGTAAACGACGACGGTAAAAGATGATTCGTCGTGCCAATAATAATTTGCCTCCACGAAATATAGGTACTGACTTTTTTAACTAGTTAGTGACAATACGGGCAAGTTGTTCCCCTGATCGGAAGTGTTAAGTCTGACCGCGTACATAGGTTAGACCAAACCATAGGATTATGACCTTCAAAGTTCTGCGCGCCCTCGGTAGCAGAACACCACGCCTGAGTTTTCAAGATGAGCGGGATCGAGCTTTCGAGCTCAGTTTTCGGGTCACGGAATTCACCCTCTTTTGGATCTATGGTGTAAGTGCGGTAAGGTGAAGCGACGTCATACGCAAAGTGGCTGATGGATCAGAAAAGCCGAAGATCGGACTTAGAGATTAGAGAGTCCAGCAGTGGATCGATACTGGCTGATGATGATAATGATGGTGTAAGTCTCTTTATAGTCAAGAGCGAAGCGAATGCGTAGATAAATCAGCGATCAAACGCTCATCATGTAAACCTCACTATATGGATTTCGTAAGTTGTCAAAATTATTGAAATAAATGACAGTCATCTCTTCGGTCTGTGTCTGTGCGCACAACAGAAAATATTCAACTTAAAGTTAGTTTTTCTGGATATCAACCCTCCTGTGCCGATTCCGGGTACCAACGCTTCTCGCGTTTACAGAAAAACACTGTTCGAAAATCGTTCAAAAATCGAAAATAAGACTCAATATTAAGAACGAATTGTGAATATTTGATATTCGCCGTTTCTCCATCCGTATCTTGTAGATTCACCAATCATCCGCTAGAGGCGTTTTTCCTGACAAAACAACAACAAAAGCTTGTTGTTCGAATTTCGATAAAGTCCGTTGAACAATAAAACAAACTCAGACCAGGGCCTCTGTTTCGACCTACCCGCCCATAGAAATTTCACTTTCTACAGTATAAATTTACCCGCTGCCTCCCGCTGCAGCTTCGAGAGCGAATATCCAACACTGTGATCGTACACGTCAATCTGGAAACTCTCAGAATATAACCACATAATAGTAATAATTATGGCAAATATGTCTTTCTGTATGGCTCTGAAGCTTAAACGTAGAGTCAAAAAAAAAGTCTAAAGCTTAAACGTAGAATAAAAGCCACTAATCGCCAGAAAGATACGCATATGAAATGTGGTGCTGACGACGGTCGCTGAGAAAAATACTTTGGATATCACATTTAATCTATCGATCCCAAAGGACCTGAGAATGAAGTACCAAATTAAACAACTTTAATTCATCTGCCTACACCGGATGCTGCAATACTTACGTTACTAATACGTAAGTATATCCCGCAGGAACGCTGACAGTGTTTCCACACATATAGTGGCAGCCAATATCGAAGGCAAAAGAACAAGAGAACGAAACCATCGACGAGAGGATGTACATACAAGTATATTTAATATGCATGCCTATTTGAAAAATGTTAACAACCTTACACGCATAACAATAAAAGTTCAAGTGTGAAAGTGCGACTTCTACCCTTCTTCTTTATAACTTCCATAGGCCTTGGCGCACCCTTATACATAAATTAGAGAAAAAAATATGAATGATTAAAAGTACTACCTATTCCTTACATTATTGTCTTGAAATTATAATTATTGCGCAAGCTTCGTTTCAGTTTGAAAAGGCATACAATGACCAGATATGTTATAATGTACAATATAATATGATGTAGGTACAATAATACCTGGCTATCACTTCGAAACCAGTTTGTTTATCACTTCCGCTCGATTTATTCTTTGTTCGAAGCTGTTCGGGCGCATCTATTCAAATTGTTCGATACCGATGCGCATACGCAATGAGCCCGTATTGCTATGCCTCATTACACTTACGAAGATAATAAGTACTATGCCTTAGAAACTATGTATATGTGCTTGTTTAATATGAAAGGTACCTAGTTTATTATAACCATTACAATGTTTCAATGAATCTTTGACAATAATCATCGATGCCTACAGTTCTTTATTGGATTTTTATTCAAGAATTCAGAGTCAAGTCACATTCAGATACATAAGTAAGTCACTGTCCTGTCTAAGTCAAGTTCTAGTAATGCCGTGGATACATTAGGTACTAAAACTTTCTATAAGGCTATGGACAAGAAAAACAAAAAGCGTTTCATATTTTTGTTCACTATGAACCCTCGTGCGCCTTTATGAACACACCTCTATTACACGTCAATAGGTACTCATAGAAATACAAATACCTATATCAAATTAAATCAAATCATTTATTTGCATAATACAGTCGTGTGGTATTACAGTCTTATTATTGTTCGCCATACTCTACCGTATTGGTTGTGCAAATTACAAATGGAGCTAATTATGACATTTATTCAATACAAAATTTGGTGTTTAAATATGTTATACATAGTCAAGTTACCTATATTGAGAACGTACCATTTAAATTATATCATCTCAGGCAGGATACGTCAATAAAAAGAATTAAAAAATATGCCATCTAACTATACCATTCAATTAAAATACATTTTAATCATCATTATCAGCCGGAAGACGTCCACTGCTGAACATAGGCCTCCCCCATAGAACGCCACTTGGACCGGCTACTCGCTTCCTACATCTAGCGATTCCCCGCGGTTTTTATGAGGTCGTCGGTCCACCTAGCGGGGGGCCGGCCTACACTACGCCTTCCGGTGCGTGGTCGCCACTCGAGAACCTTTCTTCCCCATCGGTTATCAGTTCTGCGAGCGATGTGGCCTGCCCATTGCCACTTCAACTTGCTAATTTTGAGAGCTATGTCGGTGACCTTAGTTCTCCTACGGATCTCCTCATTTCGGATCTTATCACGCAGGGAAACCCCAAGCATAGCCCTCTCCATTGATCGTTGAGCGACTTCAAGCTTGTTAATGAGGCCCACAGTAAGGGACCACGTCTCAGTGCCATAAGTCATCACTGGCAACACACACTGGTTGAAAACCTTGGTTTTCAGGCTCTGAGGTATTGGGAACGAAAAGATGGATCGAAGCTTCTCGAACGCTGCCCATCCGAGCTGGATTCTTCGTGCGACCTCCTTGTTGAAGTTGGACCTACCTAATTGGACAGTCTGTCCCAGGTAGACATACTCGTCTACAACTTCGAGTGTATCGTTTCCAACAATTACCGGTATAGGTGGAACATGGACATTGGACATGATTTTCGTCTTATCCATGTTCATCTTAAGACCAACCTGTTGGGAAACTCTGCTGAGGTCGTTGAGCATGGTGCCGATATCCTCGAGCGACTCCGCCATTATAACTATATCATCGGCAAAACGAAGGTTAGTGATGTATTCACCATTAATGTTGATGCCACATCCTTTCCAGTCCAAAAGTTTGAAAACATCCTCCAATGCGTTAGTGAACAGTTTCGGAGAGATGACGTCTCCCTGTCTCACACCTCTCTGCAATGGAATTTGTTCCGTACTCTGGTCCTGTAATCGGACTGACATAGTGGCCTTGCTGTATAAACGCTTCAACGCTTCGATATACCTATAGTCAATTTGGCATCGCTGCAAGGACTGCAGTATGGCCCACTTCTCGATAGAATCTAAGGCTTTCTCGTAATCCACAAACGCTAGACACAGTGGCTGATTGTACTCTTCGGTCTTCTGTATAATCTGCCGTAGTGTATGAATGTGGTCTACGGTGCTAAAGCCTCTTCGGAAACCGGCTTGTTCGGGAGGCTGGAACTCATCAAACCTGCGTGCGAGACGGTTCGTGATGACTCTCGAAAACAGCTTGTACACGTGGCCCAAGAGCGATATGGGCCTATAATTCTTCAATAAGGTTTTATCACCTTTTTTGAAGAACAGCACCACCACGCTCTTGTGCTACGTTCCCGGTGTTTTGCCTTCGAAGATGACAGAATTGAATAACTTCTGGAGGACTAAAAGTATCGGCTCTCAGAAGTTCAGTCGTAATTCCGTCCTCTCCTGGCGCCTTGTTGTTCTTAAGCTGTTTGAGAGCCATTCTAATCTCGTACAGGCTGATGTCCGGGATGTCTTCGGTATAGTGTCGGACTAACTTTGCTCTGGTGTCCTGAGCTGCTTCAGTAACGGGTTCGCACGTCGAGGTATATAACTGTCGATAGAAGCTCGCAATCTCTCTCAGAATCTCAGGCTTGGATGAAACGATACTGCCATTATCGGTCTTCAGTTTTGTCATTTGGCTTTGCCCAATAGACGAATCCTTTGCAAACACTTTAGAGCCCTGGTTCCGCTCAATCGCTGCCGTAATACGCGCAGTATTATAAGCACTCAAGTCGTATCGCATGGACTTCCAAATTCGTCTATTGAGTTTACCGTAGTCCGACATATCAACTGCAGACTGCAGTCTCATTTCGCTCCGTTCTGCCATTAGTTTCAGAGTTTCTTTTGAGAGTTTTTGAGCTTTCCTGCGGCGTTTGGTCTCACAGAATTCGGACCCAACCGCTTGGACAGTTTCCACCAACCCGTTGTTCAACTCATCCACTGTGTCGCATTCAGCTAGGCACTGACTGAAGAAACTGTTTTGAAGTTCAAGTTGAAACTTTTCGGGGTTTTGGATTTGGGCACGATTTAGACGGAGCGTAGACTTCACCAGACGTGACCTCTCAAGCTTGACATTGATATTCAATGATAATGCGCCTCTTACGATGCGGTGATCGCTGCCGGTTTTACCTTGCTGATCACAGAGACGTCATTGAATATGCGCATATTGGTCGTCATGATGAAGTCTATCTCGTTCGTAGTGGAACCGTCGGGACTCATCCACGTCCACTTCCTGGATGGCCGCTTCATGTAGAAGGAGTTCATCATAAAGAGTCCCTCCTTCTCCATGAAGTCAGCCAGCCTCTGTCCCCTCGAGTTCCGCTGCCCGTATCCAAATGGCCCTACTCTCAACTCATCACGTTTCCTTGTGCCTAGCTTTGCGTTGAAGTCTCCCATTACAACAGTGAAGTAGGTTTCAGAAGTATGCATGGCCTTGGATATATCCTCGTACATACTTTCTACTTCATCGTCCGAGTGTGCTGAGGTCGGTGCGTATACCTGTATGACCTTCAGCGAATACCGTTTGATTATTCTGAGTATAAGGAACGCTACCCTAGCCGACACGCTATCGACTTTCACAACGTTGTTAACGAGAGACTTGCGGACGAGGAACCCGACACCACCCTGGGATTGAAGAACAAGTTGCCGGAATTTAGAATGATCGTGTCCTGTCCCTGTCTTCGGACTTCAGATAATCCCATGACTAACTGAGTAATGAATATGACTAACTAACTAAGTAACTTGAGCATCTCTTCCTCCAATTCGACCATCTTTGCGTCGGTCCTGAGCGTGCGTGTATTGTATGTTGCCAGGGCCAGGGGTCGTTTTTGGGATTGGTAGCTGGATCTCTGCCGGAGATTCTTCGCACCCCCTGCTCCACCGTTACAATGGCCGCTACCGTAGCCACGGATAGCAGAGCTGCCGGGAACTGGGGGCCGTGGTTTAATGTTATTAGTCATGGGGGGGATTTGCCTTAATGCACCACGCTTGGCAGGCGTCTTGGTGATCGCAGTGGATGTTGACGTAGACTGCGGGAAATGCTGCTGCCCATTTCCCGGATATTCCCTTAGCCGCCTTTTACGGCACCCTGGGGAAAAGTTAGGGGTGGTACAATTCGAAGCCGGTACCACCACGGCCACGTTTTAATACAGTGTAATAATACAATTATTTTATCATTTACTTATATGATGGACATGTCCATTTCCTAATATTGTTTTTTCATGAAAATTAATTATTTTGTATTTATCAACAATATATTCCTGGATTGTGTAATATGATTTTGCTAGTTGTAATTCTTTCAATTTAATTTTTAATATAGAAAATGAACTTGATTATTAAGGGTGCTATCAGACATAGAGCGGTCACGCGGTCAGTTTTGCGTTTGTTGTGTTGTATTACGTTACATGGATGTACCCACAGTCTACCCACAGTTACCTGACGCGGTCAGAAAACATCCTATTTGAGTATAGTTATCTATGTAATGTAATATAACACAACGAACGCAAAACTGACCGCGTGACCGCTCTCTGTCTGATAGCAGCCTTAATCATCTCCGGCAGTTTATTGTGCATTCGAAATGTTTTTAAATGCTCTTAAGCTGTAATAAAACTAAACCCAGAGCGGCTAAAACTCTTAATGTATACTAAATTAATATTATTCTAATTAAAATAAAATATAAAATAATGACGTTCTTCACAGAAAAAGAAAATTTAGCATGATATCTCCTGAAATTGGCGTTTTTTGTGAACAGCATAGAGTGCGGGCCTAGATTTACACATAGTTTATTAATTAGTAAGTTATTCTTATATCTAGTACTCTTACATGTCACATATTTATTGAGATCTGAACACGTAGATATGGAGATACGGTAATGTTAAAATTTGTAGCGTTGTCAATTAAGTTTCACAAAAATCAGTCCTTGTCGATGGCATTAGCCCAGAACAAAACACCATATCTTATCGCGGACCCGACATAAGAATGGCAAGCAGTCAATAAAGTGTCTATGTTTGTTGCACTATACATGCTTAGAACAAATAAATAAATATCATTATATGACAACTAAGTACTTATCTGCTTTTAGGTCTATTTTATATTAAGTCATTTAGTTACTCAGATTCAGGTCGGCACTAAAATCAATACATGAACATCTACAAATATCCCACGTTTAGCCTGAATCTAATATTTAAAACGCTGCATTGACTCACCACTTATACATTCACAGAGGCGTGTAGACGACGCGGCTCGCATACATGTGTCAATTCCCATAGGTTATTATGGTATAACATATTTATTTTATCCATGGATCGATATTAGTCCACTAGTAGAGCGTTCGAATAGCCCCAAGAAAATAACGCTAAAAACGCTTACAAGGTCGTTCGAATTGGGAATCGAAAATGTCGTTTATCGCTCTTCTTGTTCAGCGTTCGGAAAGCTAAAAAGAGTTATTTTTGCCAAATGCGAGTTTAGACCCACGTCCGGAGCATGGTTGTTTGTGATCGATTTTTGACAAATAAAAAAATTTGACAGCATAATCAGTTAAGCGTTCGAGTAGAGTGTGGGCAAAAGTGACAAAGTGGCAAAAATAAAGTTTTTGAGCTTTTCGAACGTTTTAACACAAGGCCACCAATGTCCTCATTGCTAAACGAACGCACCTTAGAACGCACGATAGAATAACCTTAGTTTCATTAAGCCCCTCACACACGATGAAGATACTATAAAATATATATTATCTTAGAGCAGATTCGGACGTATCGCTCACCATATAATTCAATGAGCGACCACACACGGTGAATATACTATAATATTTTACCATAGAGTAGCTTAAGATGCCACTGATGTTCGAAAGGCATGTTAACATACGCTAAGACTACTGCAGATTATGAAGACATATTAAGATAGTGTCCGATACTGATCTTAAGATCAAAGATGTTGACAAAACCGTTGCAGTAAATGGACGTCTGGTCTTCAGTTACCTAACAAATTTATATTTTCACAATAAAAACTAATAAAGCTTCACATTATCTTATGTATCTATTTTGTTTCGAACCTGTAGAAATATATTTTGTAAATAAAAATGAAACTAACGTCTCACTAACGCGAATGTGTCAAACAAAGGAAATCATCGAAAAAGTGAGACTTTCTATCTACTAACCGAACTAGCGGTATGACAATATATTTTAGTAGAATTTTTTTTTTTATTCTATGGGCCTAACCTACATAGGTTTTTCTAGATTGTACTACGTATAGATCAATCAAACTAGGTAACTACTAAATCGATGTTAGTATGCTTGATGAAATAAGCCTATGTTATATTATAAGACTAGCTGCAGCCGCGACTTCGTTCGCGTGGCCCTTTAATTAATGCTTTCAGTATAAATCCCATCAAAATTGGTCCAGGCTTTTTTTGAAAATACCCGGATTATAGAGCCAAACAAACCATTAAAAAACTGGTAGGTATCGTGCAAATAACCATATGAAAATGCAAGAAAAAGCTGTTTTTTTTTTCTGAAATATCATTGTAAAGTTTAAATTCACTATGGTGTTTCCTGTGTTTTATGTGATCTTCTATCCAGATTCTTCGTTTTTATTTTTAGCTAGTATGACGGTTATATCATATTCACAGTCCCAATCATCATCTGAGGAATTGTCCAACAGATCTAGCAACAAAATACGAATCATCGCACAATAAAAAATATGAACACTCTGTATATTACAGTGTGAACGATCAAGACGTGCGGCTCCCGAGACGGACTCCGATAGAATGTACTTACGCTTGCTTGGTTAAGTTAACTTAACTTTTATATTCGACGCTATAATATATATTATCTTAGTCGTGTGTAAAGGGGTTCAGAGTTGAAACGAAGTAAATATTTTAATATTCATAGATTCTTAGACTCATCGTCAGCTTACATAAAACCTGTGGGACTAGCACAAAAGTTTGCGTGACGTAATCGTATCGTTGAAGTAACCAGTAGGTACCTACAAACTATCATTTATCTAGTACAACTGTGGCACTAGTATAACTCATAGTTTGTGCTGATACGATTGATTATATTACACTAACGCAAGTTTTTGGGATAGGCCCACAACGCTTAGAACTCGGCCGGACATCATATCTTGGCGACCACTGGTACGACTGATCGATTACTACTGTACCTCTACCATGAGTTGGCATCACAAATGTCATCTATAGTCGATACTCGATCTCGCATTAAGATTGGCGTACTCGCTATCAATTTTAGTTCTACAAATGACCGCGAGGTGGCACTGTTCTTTTTTTCATACTTTTTTTGCGGCATTCGATATTGAGCATCGATTGGTGTCAATGTTGTAAACTCGTGGTAGACCTTCTGCAGGCTGTTTTTTTTTTGCTGATTGAATGGTTATGAACATAATACTAAAAAATATGCCCTTTGCGACAATAATAACCATTATGGTTGTCTGGAAGAGATCGCTCTGAGCGATACGATTGTGACACTTAAGGCGCGCTCGTACCCTGATAATAGTAAAAAGCTGTATGTTTAAACACATAGTGTAACGAAACAGATCGATAGTATTATATGAAAAAAATACAAAGGTTAGAAAAGGAATAGGAAAAGAGTAAAAACCGAATAGAATTCATAAATATAACTCTCTTTTAGCAGAAAAACATCCTGAATAGGTCCACAAAAATAAACTTTCACGTTTAAATTCTCAGAATTTTCAGCGATAACACTATATTTTTTTTAGGTAATACATAGTCAACGTATAGTACTAAAGTAATAACCAGCAGTTTTTTCAATGGTGTTAGTATATATCGAAAAATATAAAGAAAACGTACAAAATTAACGCATTTTCGCATTACATCGTCCAATCTAACAAGCGATTTTCAACCTTACGTAAAGCACCGTAAATTATTTTAAAATTGGGGTTGGACAGCGTCTTAATTTTAAGTTTTTAAGTTTCTGTCTAATGTTTTGTTGACAAAATTATCTTGTACCTTTTTTGTACTCTGAGGAGCAATTAAGAGTTTCTATGTATCTATCTATCTATCATCATCATGCATTTAGTATATTATTTATGACAAGGTTTGCATATTCATCAACTGTATATACTTAGTATGATTTTTGTAATACTTAGGAATAATACTAATTATTTACTAGCAGATAAAATTAATATTAGGTACCTAACCTACATGTGACCTGCCTTTGGAAGTACATACTATAAGTACAAGTACACACTATAGGTAAGCGTGATGTTATGCTGTTATTAAGTATTTCTAGCTTTAGCTATTTCATTCGTCAAAACGTAAATACAGTGAATAGCAAACATAACGTTCACGCAAACGTTGTTCGAGTTTGATAAGGTCCCATAAAATACTTTTTACTCGGTTGTTTCAGTTTTTTATACTGACTTGTGGACACGCGAGAATATTTTTCTGACACGAATGTCGACAGTCGACAACGACCAATGCCCGGCGGGTTAATAGGGCAAGTCCCTTAGCGGTAATTAACAAGTCGTTTATATGCGTAAAACTGCGTAAGGAAATGAGTAGTACCTACGAGTACATTAGTGTATTATGATACGTATGAGTAGAACTCATAGCTTTTCAACACATTTGGGAGGAAAAAACAAACTTATTTTCCTCTTACCACACAGCAACAAATACGATAAAATCAAAATATTAAAATGGAAAAAAAAAACAGAAATGGCACGCAGGTTTTTTTCCTTCAAATTATAATTATTTTAAGTGGTAAAATGCAAGTAAATATTGTATTATACTTATAACAAATTATTGTGAAATATTAATAATTTGATAATCATAAATGTTTGTTTGACTTAATTAAGGACGTACACATTTATTTATTTCTAAAATGTAAGTATATGGATTTGATACTAAAAAATAACTGTATTATCCGGTTAATGTAATAAAGTAATAGGCGAGCCTATTGCCATCTACGGGGCACTGTTCCATCTTTTTTTTTCAGAAAAACTGATTTAAAGGCCCATGTGCCTTTAAATCTTTAAGTCGGTTAATTACGTAAGTAAATTTATTTTCGATTTTAGCTTACGCGATGCTAAAAGTGTGTAAAAAATTACGTAGGTATTCACTGTTTTATTTAATTTTGGGAAAATAACGATTATCTACTAACTAAAATAACTATGTTCAGCAGTGGACGTCCTACGGCGGAGATTATGATGATGAACTATTAATAAAAAATAATATGGCATTTTTGTAAAATTATTTTATTACTGTGTCAGTACTTATGCACGATAATAACCGCAATTATTTATCGCACTTAATTTATTGTCAAATAAATTAAATTAATAAACAAACTAACCGAAAAACTTCGTGAGCAGTTTCTTTAACCATGACGTTGACTGAAGGTAGTTACATGAAATAAAATACAAATATTGTGTTCATACTCATTATAAGTAAAAAATCGATTTCATCGTTCGATCGTGTTTTAAACACCTTCGCTTGTACCAGATTCCTATTTAACATTAACATGTAGGTAAATATATAATAAGAGGTATTCAAATTATCAACGGGATAATTACCATGTACTATAATAAATAGCAGACGAAACGGTCTACCCTCTTCAAAAGAGTACGGAAGAGGGTAGACCGTTTCGTCTGCTCGTAAAACATTCACCCACCCGCAATTCCTCAGTTCATCCGTGATCATGGCGCTTGCAACAGTGCCGAAATATCGGAAACTCATAGAAAATGTACATGGTAATTATCCCGTTGATAATTTGAATACCTCTTATGTTTGTGACCATGATAGTTTAAAAACTTATAAATATATAATAATTTATGTCAAAGTTAATTTTCACCGAGTTTTGACTGAAACGCACCAGGGTTTTGTTCCATATTATAAATTTCTGAACTTTACTGCTCACCCTCTAAGGGTAGCTCTTTGCAAAAAATAAAAATATGTGTTACATTTTTATTTTCTCGTTAAGTATGCCTGCCTATATGACTCGAATCGCGTGGCATTCGTCTATCGTATTGCGCATATATTCCCGTTATATGACATTAAAAATCAAAAAAAAAATCCAAGAAGAATAAATGAACTGGCTGGGATTCGAAGGGAACCACCGGAATTTGGCAAGTTACATCACTTAGCTCTATTGTCAATAGTTTGCGCAGCGTAAGTATATAGTATAATATACAACATACAGTATATAAGGATGTTTTTTGGTATTTTTTCACACCTTGGTTTACATTATTACATTATCGAAGTTTTTCATACGAATCCGTAACTTTTTTTTAACGATAAATAGCCTGCTATGTTACTCAGTGATAATGTAGTTCTCTAATGGCAAAATCATTTTTGAAATTTGTCCAGTAGTTTTTAAAGTTTAGTCATTACATACAAAAATACAAACCTTTCCTCTTTATAATATTAAGTGTAGATATATTACCTACTCATTATGTGCTTATACGAGTTATGATCGTCTTTGACCCTTCTACTCCGTGAATAGAAGTGAATCGACACAAAATAGGTACTTAAGGCGCGGTCGTATCCTGATAATAGTAAAAAGCAGAATCTTTAAACATCGAGTGTAACGAAACAGTCCTATAATAATCTATGAAAAAAAAACTTAAGTTAGAAAAGGAACAGGCAAAGAGTAATAACCGAACAGAATTCATAAATATTACTCGCTCTCTGCAGAAAAAAATCCTAAATAGGTGCATAAAAATAAACTTTCACGTCCAAACTCTCAGAATTTTCAGCGATAACACTATATTATTTTTTAGGTAATACATAGCCAACATATAGTACTAAAGTAGTAACAGTTTTTTCAATTGTGTTAGTATATATCGAAAAATATAAAGAAAACGTACAAAATTAACGCATTTACGCATTACATCGTCCAATCTAACAAGCGATTTTCAACCTTACGTAAAGCATTGTATATTATTTTAAAATTGGGGTTGAACCGCGTCTTAAATGTACTTACATTACAGGTAGGCAGGCACTAACTGACATATTTATTTTAGCTAGACAAAATAAAAACTTTTCTTCACTTTTCTTCCGTGCGTAGGAATGAAAAGGGTTTGGTTGGGCCTATAGTAGGAAAGATATTTACGAGGTTTAGCCTCGAGTTGGCCGCCCATAAAATGTGGACGATACGCGACGATAAACAAGGAATATAATGTCATATCTTTGAAGGGGCATGGTGACATTTTCATGCTCAATTAGATGGGCTGAAGAGGGCGCTTGAAGGAATAAGCCACCGGTTGGTGCTACATTATACAAAGATATAAACATTCTAACTGTTATCTCTCAGTTTATCTATGAAAATCTAATGTACGTCAAGAAAAACAGAAACTGTTTTGAAAAAAGGTGTGATGCTCATTCCATCAACACGTGGAATAAGCACAAACTATCCGTACATGCAACGCGTCTCCACAGAGTAAGTCATTTTTTATGGGACAATGTATACGATTATATAATAAACTTCCTAATGTTATCCGAGATTTTCCAATTAATAAGTTTAAAATTACTATTAAAACTAAACTCTGTCAAAAAGGTTATTACAAAATTTTGGATTACTTGGACGATAAAACAGCTTGGGACTGATCACTCCAGGATCTACCTACTCGTGTAATACCATGTCAACGTGTAGCGTGTCTTGCCCTACTGATACCATTATCATGGTCTCTTTTGTACGGCAACACACTGGAGCAAAAACATTTGTTATATGGGGTCCCCACATAAAAAAATTGTCTAGTAGGCACAGTTCAGCGGCTTATGCTGTTAAAAAAATTCGACTATTAACTGATGTAGACACAGCTAGAATAGTTTATTTTAGTTATTTCCATAGCTTTATGACTTATGGTATACTGCTCTGGGGATGTTCTGCAGATATTAATTCCATTTTTATACTGCAAAAAAGGGCTATACGAGCGATCTACAGTTTAGCTCCCAGAGTTTCCCTTAGACAGCAGTTTAAAGACATAAACATTCTAACTGTTGTCTCTCAGTTTATCTATGAAAATCTAATGTATGTAAAGAAAAACATTAGCAGTTTTGATAAAAGGAGTGATGCTCATTCCATCAACACGCGAAATAAGCACAAGCTATCCGTACATGTAACGCGTCTCCACAGAATAAGTCATTCTTTTATGGGACAATGTATACGATTCTATAATAAAGTTCCCAATGTTATCCGAGATTTGCCTATTAATAAGTTTAAAATTACTATTAAAACTAAACTCTGTCAAAAAGATTATTACAAAATTTCGGATTACTTGGAGGATAAAACAGCTTGGGACTGATCACTCCAGGATCTATCTACTCGTGTACTAAGATGTCAAAGTGTAGCGTGTCTTGCCCTACTGATACCATTATTATGTTCTCTTTTGTAAGGCAACACACTGGAGCTAATATTTGTAGTACCTAAGTAAAAACATTGTAAAAACATCTGTATAAAAAGAATGGCCCCGAGTTTCTTGCCGCTTCTTCTCGGTAGGCTCTATATATTTTGGAACGCGGCGGTAGTCTTTAAAGTACATTATAATGAAAAATTGAGTGCGTCTTTGATGCCTAAATTTAATAAATGATTTTGACTTTGACTTTGACTTTGACTTTGACTTTGACTTTGACTTTATATACATTAAGAAATTGGCGATACAAAAAAATGTAAAGACAAGCCCGCTGAGTTTCTTGCCGGATCTTCTCAGTCGTGGTCGCGTTTCGATCCGGTTGTCGATTTAAGAAATAATAAATGTAATATGACAATTTGTAAATGCCCTGGTAGACCTATACAGAATAAGCGATTTCATTTTCAGTTTTCATTTTCATTATTTAATAGTTATTCCTAAAACATATACCGGTAAATTTCCTATATGAAATTCCCTTAAACCATGGTTTAAACTCGGGACTATTTTTAGTCCACGTTTTATAATAAGACACAGGTAATCAAATAGATATGTGCTTGCCTTATTATATATTATTATATTACTTTACTTTGCTTATTCAATCTATCTATTCGCATTCTGGAGTTACTTAAGTAAGTTAAGTAGGTACTGTAGGTACTTAAGTTACAAGAAACCGTCTCTGTTGGTACCACCGCAGTGCCAGTATTCTACCGCGAAGTAATAGTGCGCAAGCTGCATTATTTTGTTAGGGGGTGAAGGTCAAGCTGTAGCAAGAAAGATACTCAAAACCAATATGTAAGTATCGTAGTAACGAGCACTGCGTATTGCTACATAAAACTAGTTCTAAGTTCTGGGTGGCACTGCAGCTGGCATGCCCGTCTCATATCTTAACATCTCTTTCTTTCGTCTTATCTAAACAAACATTAAATTATCATAGGCATAAAAAAGTATTGATACTCTATTGATCTCAGCCGTAGGACATCCACTGCTGAACATATGCCTCCCCCATAATGTTCCAAAACGACCGGTTGGAAGCGGCCTGCATCCAACGTCGTACTGCTACCTTTATCACGAACTACCTAGGACGACCTACGCCGGGCTTGCCGGTCCGTGGTCTCCATTCCAAAACCTTCCGGCCCCATCGGCCATCTGTTCTGCGTGCTATGTGCCCTGCCCACTGCCACTTTAACTGGCTAATCTTCTGGGCTATGTCGGTGACTTTCGTTCTTCTACGGATGGCCTCATTTCTGATTCGATCACGTAGAGAAACCCCGAGCATAGCCCTCTCCATAGCTCGTTGTGCGACTTTGAGCTTATCTATGAGGCCCATAGTAAGACACCACGTTTCAGTGTCAGAAAGACTGAGTCTGTACTAAAGGATTCAAATTTCTATAGTTTACACAGCCGGCAAACCGACAAACAAGAACATGCGAGCTTTCCTCAATTAGTTACCTATATTTTGTTTTAATACCTACTATCAAGTGATGAAACAAGTAAGTCGTGCGCCTGTTGCACCACGCCTGGCACTTTAAGCTGCAGAAGCCAGAGCCTAGCATATTTTGCGTGGCACTTCTCTGGATGTCCGTACACCGAGCGAGACTCTCACTTGTACGCGAGCATGGGATCGACACGATTTACTATGCACTTAGCATTAACTTTATCAGAAATTTTTGGTATAGACACCTACACAATAACGGAATAAACGGGTCCTTTTTTAAATGGTTATCCGGGCGAGCGTGACAGAGCAACAAACATCCACACACACATCCATCTAAACTTTCACATTTATAATAAGTATTAGTCGGATAGTGGGATTATGTGACAAGTACCAGTGTTACGCCATTCAGCGAGTGTGCATTTGAATAACCTAGATAGATCCTACTATTCCCATTTTACCATCAGAAGACCATACCCTTAGTCATCATCAGTATCTCATCAGTGTATGTACTTCATTCTAATTGCTAGATGATAGAACTGTCCGGCATGAGTTTGTTGTTGGTATGTTGTTGACCATTGCATTGTCAGACATTGCATACATTTTGCACTAAAGTACTTTCTATTGTAGCAGCGTCAAGTACCGCCGGGGGCGCAACTAACGACGTATGAATGGTGAAGCGGGCGGAACTCAAAAAGTTATAACCCTCAGTATCGAATTTGTCACCGGCTACGAAGAGTTTTGAAAGAAGATTTTACTAAGTTTTGATTTTTTATCGCTTTTTCGGCGCTTTCGCGACGGCGGCGGTCGGCAGTAATACCGGCCGTTGTCATCGAGAGGCGTGATGCTTACGCCTTTTCTGCCTTCGCACTTAGCTACCTACTGAAGTATGAACTATAATTAATTTAGATGTAACTAATAAGTAAAGGGGGGAAGCTGTGTGGCTGGTCTTCCCGGCTTTCGCATGCTCATCTGTCACTGACCTCAGTGACAGACAAACTATGAGTTATCTGTGCCACAGTTGTGCCAGATAAATGACAGTTTATACTGATTACTTCAACGATACGATAACGTTACACTTTAGCGAATGTTCGTGCTTGGAGCTGCGATGCGTTTTAGAGAACCTAACAGCTTTAACTAACAGAGTTATATATTTAAAATTATATAACAGTAAAACTAATTATAAGTTTCTACTATAAAATGTCAATTTCAACTGAGTTAATGTCGAAGGCCTTCGGGCGGCCTGAAAACTTCGATATGGGTTGGCCACTATCCCATACACAAAGCCGTGTTGTGGATTATGGCTCAACTCCTCTCTGAGAGGAACCGTCCAGTCCCAGCAGTGGGATATATGGGATATATGAGATGATACTATGGGCAGATAATGATAACAATATCTTAATTCTTCTTCTCGGGGTGCCATCTTCTAATGAAGGTCGACGATCATCAGTGCAATTAACAATGAACGGGTGATTTTATTATACCACTGACGTAACAATATCTTTCGGCACTATTAATGGGCCTGAAGCGATATTGTAGCGCTTCTGAAATATACTCGGTCCCGAGTCGACTCATGTAATGTCATCCAGTTGAATCGCATCGCATCCTTCATGTCCAGCCGTGCGATTCTCAAAGAGCAAACATCGTTGCATCTTTGACAACACCTGTTCAACAAATGACAAGATGACAAGAATCGTTGGAAAAACAACCTTATGTACAAGGGCGATATCTCATATAGTATTTGACATCGATGAGCTCGTCGACGAGCGCATCGACGAATCATTAACGGCAGAGTAGACAGGTGTAACAACACTGTCATCAGAAGTCTAGCGGATAGAATTGTACGGACTCAAATGTATAAATGATGGGTGGAGATCGCCACCTAGTACTTACTATAATTATATAAATAAATTATAATATTATGTAAACATATATATATTAATTGTATTGAATTATTGATAATGTTAGTACAGACATTGATATGGACCTTGTGTCTGAAATAAAGAACTATTATAAAACATACGTAAATATCTTAGATACGGTAATAAAAAGTAGTTAGTAATAGAAATAAGTAAATTCCCGGTTCTGTATTGTGCGTTCCAAATTTGAGAAGTGTATATACTTACTACTCCATGTGGCAGCGTACGTAAATGCTAAAAAATACTCTCAAAGATTTCGCTGAATACATTTTTTTGGATCACGTAATGAAAGCAAGAGCTTTGGAAGGCCTTTTAACCACAGCCGATATAATTATGCTCATCAAACATACATTTGCAATCGTGAGTTAAGTACTCCGAAATCTCTAATAAACGGTAGGTACTTAAACGGTTTTGAACTTTATTTTTGAGGCAGTAATTAAAAATTAATGGAGACGTTTCGCGAGAAAATGTCATAACTGAACACAAACATTCAGGTCTAGTTTACTTTGGATGCAAAGTAAGTAAAAATCCGCGCGTTCCTAGTACTTTGCAATAAGTGCCTAAATTAGCTAAGTCTTGCTGAAGCAATAAAGCGTCTTTTTCATTTCGATTGATTTCGATATTTTCATATCAACTCAGTAATGTGGGTTTTTTTAAACAGGTATCAATATTAGCTACAAAGATTAGAAAAAGGAGTGGACCTAGCAACGATCCTTGTGCAACATGCATATCAACTCAGTAATGTTATTTTTAAACAAGTATCAATATTAGCTAGAAAGATGAGAAAAAAGAGTGGACCTAGCAACGATCCTTGCGCAACATACATATCAACTCAGTAATGTGGATTTTAAACTACAAAGATTAGAAAAAGGAGTGGACCTAGCAACGATCCTTGTGCATCATGCATATCAACTCAGTAATGTGGATTTTTAAACAGGTATCAATATTAGCTACAAAGATTAGAAAAAGGAGTGGACCTAGCAACGATCCTTGCGCAACATGCATATCAACTCAGTAATGTAGATTTTTAAACAGGTATCAATATTAGCTACAAAGATTAGAAAAAGGAGTGGACCTAGCAACGATCCTTGTGCAACATGCATATCAACTCAGTAATGTTATTTTTAAACAAGTATCAATATTAGCTAGAAAGATGAGAAAAAGGAGTGGATCTAGATGGAGAAGACCTAGCAACGGTATTTGCGCAACATGCATATCAACTCAGTAATGTGGATTTTTAAACAGGTATCAATATTAGCTACAAGGATTAAAAAAAGGAGTGGACCTAGCAACGATCCTTGCGCAACATGCATATCAACTCAGTAATGTGGATTTTTAAACAGGTATCAATATTAGCTACAAAGATTAGAAAAAGGAGTGGACCTAGCAACAATCCTTGTGCAACATGGATATCAACTCAGTAATGTGGATTTTTAAACGGTATGAATATTAGCTCCAAAGATTAGAAAAAGGAGTGGACCTAGCCACGATCCTTGTGCAACATTCATATCAACTTAGTAATGTGGTTCTATTTAAACAGGTATCAATATCAGTTACACAGATTAGAAAAAGGAGTGGACCTAGCAACGATCCTTGCGCAACATGCATATCAACTCAGTAATATGGATTTTTAAACAGGTATTAATATCAGCTACAAAGATTAGAAAAAGGAGTGGACCTAACAACAATCCTTGTGCAACATGCATATCAACTCAGTAATGTGGATTTTTAAACGGTATGAATATTAGCTACAAAGATTAGAAAAAGGAGTGGACCTAGCAACGATCCTTGTGCAACATTCATA
The DNA here is from genome assembly GCA_917880725.1 of Selenia dentaria. Taxonomy (NCBI): domain Eukaryota; kingdom Metazoa; phylum Arthropoda; class Insecta; order Lepidoptera; family Geometridae; genus Selenia; species Selenia dentaria. The sequence goes on along the minus strand of OU862893.1, from coordinate 14,096,763 downwards.
TAAACTTAGTAATGTGGTTCTATTTAAACAGGTATCAATATCAGCTACACAGATTAGAAAAAGGAGTGGACCTAGCAACGACCCTTGCGCAACACCGCTTGAAACCAACATCCATTTAGACATGTCAATTACATGTCTAAATGGATGTTGGTTTCAAGTTTCTCAATATACTACTGCTTAAGACCGATTGTCTACTTATGAGACATCTCTGTCTCTGGTCAACCCTTATTCACGAACTTTCTAGTTTTGTTATTAGTAGTGAATGATCAATTTTGTCAAAGCATTTAGTATAATCTGTGTACATCTACCTAAGATCCTTTCTCCAAACTCTCAGATATAAAGTCGTTTATTAGAGTCAAATTAGCAATTGTTGAGCTTCCCTTCAAGAAACCATGATGTGATGACAGAAGTGAGCTGACTAAAGAAGAATAAAGCTGTTCATACACTATGCAGGTACCTTTTCATACATTTTAGCTATGATATGTACTATAGAAATCAGCCTATAATTCATATGGTTTTGGGGCATTTTTGTTTATTGGCGTTATACTCGTTTTCCACATTATAGGAACACATCTTTAACTTATAGACCTTATGAAGAGAAAATATAAGGGGACACATAATTGATCTGCACATATAATGGAGAGGGACGCAGTAGCGCACAGCTGAACCAAAAGTGCCTATTTTAAATAATCAATTAATTTAGTAATTAATAATAATTAACCTTTGATTAACATACACATACTTACATGCAACAAGTAGTTAGGTATATAAAATGTATTTGGTTCTGGCTACCTACTCCGTTTTTTATTACATGCTCGCATACTTATAAGTAGGTAGGTACGTACCAAAGCCTAAAACCAATAAATTCAACTATGGGCCGTGCTGTAGGCATGTAAGTATAACTAGGTATATAATCATCATCAAAGTTGCTTATAAGTAGTAATTGAAGTGATATGTATTCCCTTTACTCTTTATAGACCCTGTGGATATCGTCGTCCATAAAGTTTCATGAAATATTAAAGCTTTAACCTAGTTCTTTGTCCCCGTTGAATACACGAACTATCTAATTGTAGTTAATAACACAACCAATAAAGTTTCTAAGAAACGTATACTATAATCATTTTAGCAAAGAAATAATAGGCCTTAATTTGAAGAAAATAATAGTTCTAGTTCTACGAAGGAAATATCGATCGGTTAGCGAAGGTTGGAAATTAGAGACGTGGAATATGTAGCGTAGGTACCTACCTACTATAGGTACTACTGCTTTCAAATAGAACCGCTTTGTACCACTTATGTAAGTAAAAAATATAGCAACGGTCTTAAAAATAAATAGTAGATATTTAATAAATATTAGGTCTTTACCTATGAAATGTCCGTTTTTCATGAAATAAGTTAACACCCTTTTTTCTCTATATTTTTTATTTTCATTAGTCAAAGTACTTAATTACCCATGCAATGCAATCAATGCATTTTGCTAACGAATCACTGAGTACTTTAAAGCTCCTGTGAGAATCTTTGTAGCTTATTGCGTTACCGTATCGCACCGCGAGCTTCATGATAAGGCATCGACGTCTCATTTGCATATCGTGTCTTGAGAACATTTGCCATCTTGCTTAAGTCAATATATTACTAGCCCACTTGCCAGCGGCTTTGCTCAATTGGTCAATGGGATACGAAGCCACTCAAATGAATTGAACTCCAAAATATTGGTAAAATTCCCAAATAAAATGTTAGTGCATCAAATGCCAAAATTTTCGAAATCATAACCCGGTGGTTTAAGCTCTGCGTCAGTGATGTATAAGTATATATAGACTGTCATTCCTCGCTGCACTACCAAGCTGCTCTAGTGGTAGTAGAAGTACGTGCAGAAGGAAATTTTTATTAAGAGAATTTAGAATCTGCATATATTGCCGTTCCCCGCTGCACTACCAAACATTATTTTATAATTATTATTCAAGTCGTTTATATGTGTTGATGTTACACGCTACATTTTTATTATACTGTAGCTTCCCTTAGATGTTTGTGAAGTGACAGCTGTCAAAATGACAGATGATGTCGTATTTTATGATTTTGATTTCACCTATAGTGAGTACCTACCTTCTGTTAAAATTATACACATTATCAAGAAAAATGCGAAGGACCTGTATATAGGTTTATTTTATACTAGTCACAAGAAAAGCCACAGGGCATCAGGCGAACGGAAAATCGTTCACCTGATTGTAAACTTCACGCAAGCCCATTAAGGTGGCAGTGCGACGTGTGGACGAGTGTTTGACATACCTTTAAGGTGCGGTCCAATCCCAATTTTAAAATATTTTTACAATGCATTTCGTAAGGTTGAAAATTGCTCATCAGATTCAACGATGCAATGCGTTGTGTGTGCATTAATTTGTGCATGTGCATTTATTTTGTAGGTTTTCATTATATACTAAACAATTTAGATAACTGCTGGTGAAAATTCTAATATATACTTTACCTTAGCCTTGTATCAGGTACCTAAAAATATATAGTGTTATCGTTGAAAATTCAGGTAGTTTGATAGTGTAGTAGACGTGAAAGTTTATTTTTGTGGACCTATTTAGGATTTTATTCTGCGGAAAACAAGTAATATTTATGAATTTTTCTTATAAAATATTTTTTTTCATTGAATATTATCGATCTGTTTAATTACACTAGACCCACTTTGAACTATTATCAGGGTAACAGCGCGCCTTAGCTAGTTTTGCACGGCATTGCACTCCGTCATCACCAAAGCTGTTGTCCTATTCTCCCAGTAAATCCACTTCCTACAGTGCCCTTCAACCTGAACACAGCCGGGCTTTCACACTACATTTTCGAGGAATACCTGGCACTCCGGTGGCACACCTACCACGATTAACACCTGCAGCATCATATCATGCACCTGTAAGTAGGTGTCTCTTGATTGGCACGACCCGGTTCCCAAAAGCTTCGGATTTTGGTAGATATTTTTGGTATAGGGCATTAGGTATAATAGATAATAAAGTTAAGGAATTTATTGACGTCGCATATAGTTTGAACAAAGAGCAAACGAAAGCAGATATAAAAAAATACCAACAAAATGGAACCGACTTTAATACAATAAAAGGTATGAAATATCTACTACCATGATAGTTCAAAAGTAGGTACTTTTTATCACATTAATAGCGACTGCCCACGACTTCATTCGCGTAGTAGGCTCGGCCTTCGGCCTCGCCATAACCTCCCGTCTTTATTTTTAATTTTTTAATGTAAGAACCTTCTACGAAATATTAGAAAACATTTAAGAAAAAGATGAATTAAATTTGTAAAGCCATTCACAAATTATAGAATAGAAGTCGGTTCCATTTTCAATATAGGGTAACACTTTTCACCGTCTTTGGTGAAATTTAAATGGGACTACCTCGGAAGTACACCCCACCAAACAAAAAAGAATTTTGAGAATCGGTCCACAAATGGGGGAGAAATCGGCCTACACAAAAAATACACACAAACATATAACCTCCTCCTTTTTTTAAGTGGGTTAAAAAGTAATGCAAAACAATTCATCATTAAGAAATCATGTAAAACAGCTTCCAATGGAAATTCAGAGTACAGTAAGACCATGTTCTTCATACCCTTATTTTATCAGCAAGTGACACAAAAAGAAATCATGGCGAATCCTTTGTGCTCCTACATTATTATGGACAATATTAGCTCAAGTCATTTGTTTCGTGCCATTAAGCGACTCAAACCATACTATCCTGTCGGACCTGATGGAACACAATCCTTCATGTTAATGGATCGCTACTTAGTTTCTAAGCTTGCTGTACCTGCTTTAAAAGTTCTACCTATCCGTCCATGTCGAAAATATCTAAGGTAACCCCCTATTCCCAAGAAAGAAAGGCTGAAAATCAAAAAACTAAAGGCCTGTTAGCTGTATTTTGTCTGTATTCGGCAAAGTTTTCGAGTAAATTCTTAACGGTCACCAAGCAAGCAAATAAAAATATAAAAAATTGCATAGTTTCGCTAAAAGACGTCACTGGTTAAATTTAAACATCATGTAGTACAATGATTATAATATCCTATTTCTTAAGGTGAAATTATATGGTTGCAAATACTAAAGCAGTCACTTGGCATCTTCAAATCAATATATTTTATCATTACAATTTGGTCACTAAGGACTAGATAACAATAATTATTTATCAATTAAATTATGCCCTAAAAAGCACATCACATAACAAACAAGTTACTATCTCTATTAATTTGGTCAATCAATAATGAATGTACATAATACAAACAAATAAATTATATACCCATACCATAATTATACCCCTAAATAATTAATCAACAATAGGTGAAGCAAACATGATTTTATAATTAACAATAATATATTCTTATTTGTACTGACTTAAGAGACCATTCTCATCTTGGCCGTTTTACACAGGTTTTGTTAGTGGAACTATTAAGGTTTTGGGCAAACAGCAGGCGTGGAGGGACGCGACGATGGCGCGATGTGTTCTTATCGCGCTTACTTCCTATGGAAAGCATAATGTGTTGTCATACAGAACACGCCACACTAACGCCGAGCCGAGTGCGCTGTTTGTCAAAGCCTTTATCCTGATAAAAAGATGTACAATGTACACTACAAAGTTATACGGAAATCAATACACTATAAAACCAATGATCTTATATTAAAAAGAGGTAGATGCGTTATGTTAGAACTGACGCGAAGTAAATGTTGTCACAACTTTCGCGCATACAAAAACGTATTTTAGGTTCGTAGACGTCGTTCTATGACTGATAGCATTTATCGTTCAACACAGAGTTCAAAGTTGTTGCCTTATTTATACGCGAGAACCATATTTACCTCTTTTAAATATAAGATTATATAGAGTATAAAACTATGTTCTTATAAGTCTAAGTCACTCCTTATAACACCCTATCTACCAATGAATGTCCCATCAAAATTGGTAAAGCTGTTTCAGAGATAAGTCAGAACAAACAGACTTACAAAAAACATAAAAATTGCCTTCTTGTTAGAAGTACCGTAGCTTACTTTCACTTGTTTAGTAACAAACAGTTATTATGACATTAGAAACAAACGGGCATTTAAATTTTATTTATTTACTAGCGATTGCCCACGACATCGTTCGCTTAGTAGGCTCGCCTTCGGCCTCGCCATAAACTCCCATCTTTTCTTTCTTAAGAACCTTCTCCTGGCAATAATTAATCCAACAAAAAAAGAATTAGCGAGATTGCTCCGGCCGTTCTCAGTTATAGCGTGACCAGGAGAAATAGGGGTTCATTTTTATATATGTAGATATGTATAGACACAAAATAACTATAGGTATAAATAGCTGATGTTTATCGCTACAATTGCAGCTCTACTTGAGTCAGGTCACGACATTGTACCGAAGTACGTGAATGCTCTCGTTTAAGCGGAAATTCTAAAATGTAATATATTTGATTTTGTTGATGGTCTGGGTAAAATATTCGACTTAAATGTGATTCACGAGAATCTCAAACATTCTTTGAACTTAATTAATACATATTATAATAAACCAGCCAACATAGTAAACAAAAAAGTGATTTCTCGCTGCAAGCGACAGCATGCACCTAAAAACATATAAGGTATTTTCAATAGTATCTTGTCAGTTACATTCCAGTGTTTTATACAGTTTGGAGTGTGTCGCAGATTTTAAAAAGTTCATTCGATAGTTTACAGTAAAAATCAACATCTCAACATTTGCGAATACGCAGCACTTCAAAATACGTAACCTGTTACAAAGTTCAAGTATTTAGAAAAGAATAAAAACATTTGTGACTTACCTATAATACTATCTAAGCACTATTTTTCGAATTTATCTTAGAACGCTAAGTCTACCCAAGCTCAAGAACCGTGCTCACTAGAAAATGTTTCAAACGTCGGGATTAAAATATTTAAACATTTACACAATTTCATTGATTTACTGTTGTATATCATAATAACACAATAAACCGGCAGTCATGTAATGCACCACAGTCTACAGTCATCTAATAAGAGTTCAGGTCAATTCTACTATTTCACAACGTTCAACAATCTATTACGCTGCAACTGCAGTTCGAATCCGGTTGTCGTTCGATCATTACCCAACAATTCAATTTCTATATACGAATTAGAAAATAACGCCATCTTTAACACTATTATAATTATATTAGATACATTTAAACGCTATCATATACGAATATGAGTAAGCGTCGCGTTTATGATCTATTGAATTAGCAGAATATATAAACGTATAAAAGCTACGGTTCGATTGCAATTTAGCTAGTGAAATCGGTCCTAGCACCGCCTCTCTTAACAATCTATCTTATGCAGTACCACACATGCGAAGTTTTCTAGTAGCGAGTAAGCTGCCTTCATTACTTTGTTATCAATACTAATAGAAAAAATCAAAATTCACCTGGTTTAATTCCTTAGCCACAATATCAGCATTTTTTTTTATTTATAACGCTGTGTTTCATACACAAAGGGGTTTCAAGGACCGCAAGCCAAAAATTTGGTGACGAATAAAATCGAATGGTCAAATTGTGTGTATTTAGTTCCAATGGATTTATATAGATATTGCAAACCTCGAGCCTCACATATTATTTTTGCATCAGAGGCTAAGTAAGGGATCACGAAAACAACTAGACGCTAAACGAACAAATCATGCGAAGCGAAATATAAAAGTGTCCAAAATTTCCCACAAGGAATTGCTCGTTTTGTACAGCAAGGAAACGCGGCCAGCATTTTGGGAAAATTTGCGAAAGTACAGTGCAGGATCATTCAAAGTCTATAGCAAATTGTTTCAATAGTTATGATATTTATTAAGATTTCATGTTCAAATGCATGCATTCGTTATAAAACCTACACTAATACCTAATATTCGTTGCATACATTTTAAAACTATCGCACTTGTCAATTGACGCAACGCAATAAAACGTCTACCAATTTTCTTTCAAGCTCGCACTTATGGGGAAAAGTAAGTAAGCCGCAAAGTGACATTTGTACAAATGTAAGTTTTATGTACTGAGAGAAAGCGCATGTTTTGCTATATTTACCGGGGTATGGGTCACATTTTTCTATCATTTATAAATACTGAGATTTGGTGACCATGTACTCCGCTATCTACATCTGTTTTGGCTTAATTAACCATTGGCTTAAGGCAACCGCAAAGCGACAATTCAACGCTTAAAAGCGTCTATATGCCGCGCATTTCTCTGCACCTCGCACATCGTTTAAGCCTCGGTCACACATAGCGAATACTCGCTGCGAATGCGTAGTTACCGCGAGTATTCGCTGTGTGTGACAGGCTATTCGCTGCGAGTACTCACTCGCCGCGACTTGAATTCGCCGCGATTGGAATTAAGCATGTTCAATTTTATTCGCGGCGATTGCGCAGTCGCCGCGAGTATTTGTTGTGTGTGACAGGGTATTCGCTGCGACTAGCCATTCGCGCGCCGCTCTCGACTGGACTGGACACGATCGTGCTTACAGGTCGATTCGTCGTTTTTTCAAGTTTTTAATTATGAGTCAACAAAAAAAGGATTCCCTAAAGTGGGGAAATATAGACATTATTCGTTTCTTGAATGCATATAGGAAATATGAAGAGCTATGGGATACTAATAACAGCAATTTTTTAAAGAAGAATGCAAAGGAAGGCGCCTTCATAAAGTTGTACAACGACCTTATTGAGTTGGGATTTGAAATAGAAACCCTTGAGCAATTGAAAAGAAAAATTAAAAATATAAAAGATACTTATAGGAGTGAAGTAAATAAAATTAAAAAATCTATGAAAAGCGGTGCCGGTGCTGAAGACATTTATAAAACACACTTAGTGTGGTTCAACGAAGCTTCTTTTCTAAGAAATGTTATGTCGGGTCGAGAATCATCATCAAATCTAGTAAGTATTTATACAGGGTGTAACACACTGACCATACTGAAGGGTGTTGCAGTACATCTAACAGAGTCAACCACCAAAATATATAGTAAAAAAAATTAAAAAAAACCCATACAAATATTACAAATATGACTTAAATTTTGTATCGGAATATTTTTTTTTATTTTTTTTTTACTTTATATTTTGGTGGTCGACTCTTTGTTAGATGTACTGCAACACCCTTCAGTATGGTCACATTAGTGTGTTACCCTGTATTTTTATATATTAGTTTTATATATTAATACAATACACTATTAAGTTTTTTACTTATAAGTACTGTTTGACCGTAGGTAAACAGAAAATACAGAATACTTTGGTGTAATAATTTATTTGTTATTCACGTGTTCTGAACTGCGCGTAGCTGCCACGGAACAGACGACGTTGTACAGAAGGCTCTAGCATATCTTCGTCTGAGTGATTCTGCATCATTGGTGTTGTGGTTAGACAAATATCCCACGTCATTACGATTTACACCAGTGAGTGGCTCGATTTCCATTCTCCATGTTCCCGGATGAATTTGATTCGTTTCTATATCCTCCCTGTCAATACATGTTGCTGGAAAGTAGTGTCTGCTTGAGGTCATTCGTAGCCAGTTATGAATAGCACATGCTGCTTTGATCAGGATTTCGGTCGTTTCCACCTTTAAGTCGATGGGCCTACGAAGGATACGGAACCTTGAAGCTAAGATCCCAAATGCATTTTCCGAAATTCGTCTCGCTCTTGATAGACGATAATTAAAAATCTTTTTTTCAAGCGATAGGTTCCTGTGCCGAAAGGGCTTCAGTAAGTTTGTCCGAAGTGGAAAAGCGTCGTCTCCTACGCAAAGTCCACCCACAGGCCAATTCAGTAAATTCTCTTCCATTGCGATATTCAAAGTTGACGTTCTGAATATAGTACTATCAGATGCTCTTCCATCACTTCCAACATCAATATACCGGAAACAATAATCTGCATCTACCATTGCAAATAGAATGATACTATAGAACTGTTTGTAATTGAAAAAAGTAGATGTACTATTGGCGGGTCGCAAGATATTGATGTGCTTCCCGTCAAGAGCTCCACAGCAATTAGGAAAGTTCCATTTTAATTCAAACATACGCTGGATCGATTTCCACTCGTCTTCTGTGTCAGGAACCTGAAACAAAAATAAAACATAAGCTTTTGATTCTTCTATCGTTCAGAGGGTCCAATTACAAGCGAATAGTAATATTACTAGTATTTGTACTCTTAGAACGATGATAGATACCATCCAAAATACCAGTTTACGTAGTTATTGAGATATAAAGTTCAGTATAATTTTTTCAGAACTTATCACAAAACGAGTGTCTCCCTGTTGCTGAAGAAGTTAGTGACTGTAATTTGGATTATGAAAACCAATCTACTGAATCGACAGTAGCTACAACGGTAAATGAAAGGGTTTCCGAAGCACATTGTAACAAAAAGGCAGCAGTAATGAAAAATGCAGGACCTCCGAAGAAGCAAAGCAAAATATATTCAAATTTCCAGGAAAGTGTTTCACAGCTTCGAAACATCGTTGATTCGACTGTGGATAAAGAAGATGAATACGACCGCTTTGCACTGCATATTGCAGCCCAACTTAGAAAATTACCAGAAAGAAGTTTTGTTATATTACAAGACCAAATACAAAGTCTTATTACAAAAGAAAGACTTAAAAGTATGACATATTCACATTTATCTCCTGAAGGAACTTCACGCTCATCTTATTACTCGTATCGTGGAACGTTGCCAAGTACACCATCGCCACAAGCAACATACCAACCAACCGCTACTTTGTAGTGTACTTCAAGAGGGTTTTAGGAGCACACCATCGCCCCATCAGCCCACCTACGAAATACAGGAAACATCACATGACTATTTTGAACAACATGCTAACATCTCGGATCAACAGGCACAACAAGAAGTGTTACCCCAAGAACAGGCCAGAAACGGCGACATTTTGTTACAAAGAGCGATTGAGTCAATATTTCCTTCTCAATAATTATTTCTGATTAGTTTATTTTTATTGTTGTGTTAAAATTGTAAGTGTTGATTCTCTAAATTTTCTAATTAAAATCTGGTTACTTTATTTCTGTGTTAAATTTGTTAGATGATGACATTCAGTTCAGAGTATTTGTTTTGTAATAAATAAATAAAAAAATTGAATATATTACTTATAGTGTTTTATAATACGTACAAATTAGTAATAGTGCTTTTCAAGATCTCATATAAATAAATACGTTACTTACCTGTATGAATCCCGTTAAAGCTTCATAAATTGCTTTCAAAACTTCCGGCAAAAATGTTGATATAGTATTGTGAGGCACTCTAAATAAATAGGATAATTGTTTCAGACTGCTTCCACTTCCTATGTAGATCAGCGTTATGTCCAATTTTGTTTTACAGTTAATGGCTGTTCTCATGCGTGTGTCTTGTTTCCTTATTGCTGGACTGATCATTTCAAGTAATTCTACAAACTTTGCTTCTGTTATACGTAGAATGTTTCTGTAATCTCCTGGTTCTTCTGCAGCCAATTCTTTCAAAAGGGTATTAGAAGCCCCGTACTGTTCTCTGCGTTCAATCCATTTACGAACCCATTTTCTCTTCTTGCGGGTTGTGAGCTTAATCAGCATTTGGTTTGCTAACTCTGCACATGCCAACCGAATACACAAACGTATTAGAGCAGACGACATTTTGTATTTGCGCACCAACAGACTGTCGAAAATCTCGTGTAGAACTCGCGGTGTGTGACAGGTTGCGTGTGACCGAGGCTTAAGCCTCAACGACTAATCGCTGCTAATGCCTACTCGCCGCGAGCGATTATTGTGTGTGACAGGCTATTCGCTGCGAATAGATTCAGTTCTCGCGATTTGAATTGAGCATGTTCAATTTTACTCTCTCTCTCGCGAATGCGCATTCGAATTATGTAATCTCCTGGTTCTTCTGCAGCCAATTCTTTTAAAAGAGTATTAGAAGCCCCAAACTGTTTTCTGCGTTCAATCCATTTACATACCCATTTTCTCTTGTTGTGGGTTGTGAGCTTACTCAGCGTTTGGTTTGCTATCTCTGCACATTCCAACCGAATACATTGACGTGTGCGATAAGCAGACATTTTGAAATTGCGCGCCAACAGACTATCGAAATTCTCGTGTAGAACTCGCTGTGTGTGATAGCCAGGCAGCGAATTGTCGCTGCGATCATTATTTGCAGCTAATGCACTCGCAGCGAGTATTCGCTGTGTGTGACCGACGCTTTAAAGGTAGGACGTGCGGCGCGCTAGCGCGGATTTGCGCCAAAAATTGACTCGAAAGCGAGGTAAGGACAAATATTTACTTTTGATTTAAATAGCCTTTTGTTTTCTTGATAAATTATATAAAATGATAAAGTTGTTGTGTTCATAGCCAGGACCATGACCATGTTTAAAATGTTTGACTTTAATTCAAGGTTTCAAAATTCATGAATCAGAGTTATGTAAGAAAAATGCAATGAAGGATCTCAAACGTGCACAAGAACAAAGAAAACCAGACCACCGCCTCATCAACTGCAATCTTCTACCGAGGTATGCAATGAAAAACCCTTATGAAAAACTGGTTGACGCAATAAATGCAGCAGAATATTCTATGACGCTGTCTGTTTTTCGAACATTTAACGAAACGAAAACTTCATATAACTAACGGCTAAATTAATCACTTAAAAATGAGCGACGCATAAATACCGAAGAAATGGCTTTGATCTGTAACGAAGATATGCTATCGTCATCCTGTAGCCTCACGGAAAACTGCGATTTGCCTTTCTTATCAAATGATAACCACGATGTTTTGTCTCGAACACCGTTTACCAATTCTCCAACAGGATATTTTCGTCCGATGATTCGGTAAAAGATAAAAATCATTGCTCGAGCAGGTGATGAAGACCAGCCATGCAACAAAAGATCCCGTCATAAACTAGCCATAAACTTAACAAGAAATCAACACCATCATACTCGTATAGCCGGAAGCTGTTCATTCACCTGATTCACCTGCTGTTATTACAGCGGTATCCGACTATCAATCAAAATCGAATCAACTCACGAGAAAAGTTAAAACAGAAGCAAGAAAAGTTATTGAGCTATAACGCGAAGACTGGGTGTTACGAAAAATGCATGAAAAGATGTTCGGCTAAATTTACATCAGGTGCGCGTGAAGAAATCATATTAGCCTTTGTCGTAAGAGCAAAAAATATTTGTACAAAATCGCACCGAGGTGGAAATACCAAAACGAAAAGTTACGTCTAAACCCAAAAGAACTCCATGAAGTACGTTTATTGTAATAAAGGTTGAGGGAACCAGCGTAGAAGTTAGCAAAATATTTTTTTTGACAACTTTAGAACTTCATAAAAACAACGACACCGTACTGTACAATTTGCTGAAAAAATACGGTCGACAAAAGAGGATTGCATACAAAGACACCACTCTTTGACCGGAAGCTGCTCACAGATCACGTAGTATCATTTCATTCTCTGGAGCCACATATCGACGAGCACATGCTCCTCTTAGTCGTTTTTATCATGTGATGTTACTGTTACTCTGATGCACAAAGACTTTTGTGAGAAATATAAATCGCAAAAGGTGGACACCTCTTGCGATGAACATTACATTTGTCACTAGGTAATGAAGAGTGCGAAATTTGTGAAGGGTATGAGTTTACACGCCAAAAATACATCTCACGATGCAAAGAAACTATACCTGAAACTTGCGTTACAAATGTGTGCCATAAAGAGAAATATAAAAAGCACGCGAGTTGTACGAATCTCATAAAAAATTTACAAACACCTGATAGTATATATTTAAGTGTCGATTTAAAAAAAAAGCTGAAAAGAATCAAAATTTTGCCACAGGTTAACATCGTTTAACTTATCATTCGCACTCTTGGGCAAAATTAAAAACCAACACAAACCCCTAGCATGTGATGGCACCAGCGGACGTCGACAAGAAGATATTTTGAGTTGATAACAACTCAATATCATAATATCATTTTATTTTGCAGTACCGCCATGTTAAACACATAACTCTCTGGATGGACAACTGCAGTGCTCAAAATAAAAACGGGCTGTTTTGTTAATGATATTTTTAAAACAGTGACCAGATTGCAACGGAAACAATAACATTCCAGTATTTTTAGCCTATACAATAGTCAATACCAAGAATATACTTAAAAAAAGATATGATACAAGTTTGTTTTCAAAGAAACAACTACAATATTCTTGATAAAAAATATATAAACGATGAGAATTATAAAGTTATTCGATTCATGACCGACAAATCTTTGAAAAATGAAGATATTTTAAAACCACACTTTAAAAGCGCACATAAAGCTAGAGATAGAAAGAAAGAACGGAATCGTGAATGCACCGAAGGACAGGCACCACACAGATTCTAGCATGATATGCCTGAAAGATCCTAAAAGAATATACGTAGGTAGTTAAGGTTAATTAAGATTACAATAAATTATAGGTAAGATATTTCCATTACTTCACTGACTTTGCATGCCATACTTCTGCACTAATAGTACAAAGACTAAAATATTATTTTTAATACGGTTGCTCAAAAAGTGGCGTATTGCAGGGACGTATAGCGTTCGGGATGTGGGCTATTACATACTCGTGCTTTTTTACCTTTCCCGAACTTGTGCGTTCTCTTTCCCAACTGTCAAAATAATGTCTATTAAAAAGAAAAACCAACCATGAAGTTTTTACTAAAAAAAATCATAGAAGTTTTTATGATTCATGCAAATACGTATATTTGTAAAAAGAAGCTACTAATTTGTTTCAATATCAGATTTAATGATTTGATTGAATGAGTTAGGTTAGGTTTCATTTCATTTCATCTCATTAAATTTCATTTTTATTTCATATCAATAAAAAAATTCTACTGAAGACTTGGCTGTATGGGCATAGTTCCCTTTGCCTACCAGAATGGGTGAAGAAAAAAAAATCTCTGCTTATATTCGGTTACGGACGGTTGGCGCCATTTTCCAGAAATTTTCTTTGCGAGTTTATTTTATTAAATGGCTTCATTTTTTCGCAACTGTATTAAAAATAGTCTTTCAGTACACGTGCGGAACCGTCATTGCAACTTGTTCCGACTGTCAGCCCTCGCCTTCGGCTGCACCTCGGCTCGGGTAGACATTTGTCGGAACTCTTTGCAATGACAGCCTTTCCCCACTTGTAATGAAATATACTATTGTGTGTTTGTTTGAACTGAATAGGCTCCAAAACTACTTGACCGATTCGAAAAAATCTTTCATTATTCCTGATGAACATAGGACATAGGAGATTTTCAAAAATTCAGGGAATTTCAAAAATATGAAAACTTCGATAAAGTAACCCAAGGTGTGAAAACAAACCTTATATCTCGTAAGCTGCGGAAACTATTGACAAAGCAAAGTGATGTTCTACCTTTTTATAAAAGACGTCAATGACTACAAAAATGTCAGAAATACTACATGTCTGACTTTTAAAGTTATGTCAAAATAAATACTTTTTCATATTTACATAATTATGCAATTGTATCGCCGATCGAAAATCCTTAAATAGCGTACACTGACACCGGAAATTATTGACAACAGAGCAAAGTGATGTAGGTATTATAGAGGACAATATTATCTACAAAAAAATATGCAGTTCCATATGTCAACTAATACCGTGCTTAACATATGATTACCAGACATGGTCGCTTAGGAGAAAATTCGAAGAGATAATTGCAATTTGCCAGCGAAAGATGGAGAGAATCATTTTTGGAGTCAAAACTTCAGACAAAGTAATAAAATAATAAGACAGAGAACTAAAGTACCAGATGTAACACAAAAGATAAGACTATTGAAATGGACATGGGCAGGCCATGTCTGCAGACTAAATAACGAATGATGGACAAAAAGGGTTACAGCGTGGATACCTCTGGACGGAAAAAGAAACCAAGGAGGGCAGAGAAAGACCCAACTGGATGAGGAAGGCAAGAGAAAGAGTAGAGTGGAAATATTTAGGAGACTACACAGGAAATGGCAGGCTTGGACTGGCTGAGAGGCTTTAGAAAATGAAACCCGTCCATATCACTCCGAATACTTGAAGCTACATCGGCAGCTAGAGCGCGGGCATTCAATACAGTCCAGGTGGAAAATTTTTTTATGTTGTTGATTGATATAATGAATCTGCATAACTTTGAACCCCATCTAATATGCAATGTTGACGAATCTGGGTTTAGGAAAGTCCCATCCCAAAATCCAAAGGTCTTTGCGACAAAATGCAGAAAACAAGTGGGAGTTAATACTCCCATTGGTACTGGTTAATACCAGTGCCGAAAGAGGCCAAAACTATACCACAGTTTGCTGTGTTAAACCCTTAAAGTTTCATACCTCCAGCATTCATTTTCCCCCGTAAAAATATGAAAGCAGAACTATTAGACCATGCTCCAACCTGCTGTTGGATTTGCCCAAGAAAAAAGGATGGATGAATGGAGAGGTATTTTAAAGTGTATGCAGCATTTTATTAAACATGCAAATCCAACGAAAGAAGCGAAAGCTCTTTTGCTTTTAGATGACACTCCAGCCACAAAAACTAAGATGTCTTGACGCAAAAGAAATGGTGTCACTATATTCTGTTTCCCACCTTATTCCACGCACAAAATGCAGCTATTAGACGTCAGCTTCTTTAGTCCGCTTAGCACATTCTACAATCAAGAACTGCATAATTGGTTGAAAAACCATCCAGAAAGTACAGTGACACATTTTCAGGTGGCTGAGCTGTTCATCTTCGAGTCGCTACAGTTAGCAATGGACAGAGTGGATTTGCTGCAAGTGGCATTTTCCCGCTGAATGAGAATATTTTCCCCGAGTGGATGTTCGCGCCTGCAGATGTTACTGACAATGGTCATGGAGATTCATTCAGTCCCTATTTTGCCAGACAACGTCAGAAACTAGGAGCCCCAGCAATTGAATAACCACAGTGAGGCGCCAACTTTACATGTGGAGAGTTCCAAGTCTAACGACCAAACTGAAGCAGGACCTTCAAACTCTACGAGCTCCCAGTCAAATGACCAAACCAAGGCAACGAGCTCCCAGAACATCGAACAAACCGAGCAAAGTCCAACAATAGCAGATATTTCTCCACTGCCCAAATACTCGCAAACGAAACGTTTAGTTCGCTGTAAGAAAGGTAAATTTGGAATGCTAAATGCATCGCCAGATATAGCAAAGCTGTTTAATTAATTAAAACACATAAAGTATCATAAAAAATCACAAGATAAACTTGTGTACTAATGCATTATATACACTTCACGCTCATACAATACAAAACATTTTGGTATTTCAACAACTGTAAGGCTTCTAAAAGTCTAGGAAACAACATTTCCCACGTTTTTCTCGTAAAAAACATTTTAGGTATTTCACTTAAAGGCTTTTTAAAAATCGGACGTGAGTATTGCAATTTCAACACTCCAATTTCAGCAACATGACGCTTTACGAGTATGAAGATGCAACATGTATTCGGATGTATTACCGACCAACAGTCTTGTAAAACCCATATGTATAGATTATTACTAACACAAATTGTAACTTCTAACTAATTGTAACTAACAATGCAATCATGGTGCACATGTATACATGTATACAATACGGTCTTAGCCAACGTATTATAGGTAACATTATAATCAAAAGGAAAACGAATGGGACCTCTCATTAGTTCACTTTTGTACTAATGAAAGGTACTCTCTCATCATCATGACACGAAACAACAGCCAAAAAATCCTATGCGCGCGAATTGAAGGTATTTGCGGCTTCACTCACCTGCAGTATATTGCAGTGCTGTCTTTGATATATTTTGTACGCTTGTCGATCACGTTAACAGTCATAATACTCATCGTACAGTACTAGATCTACCATGAGTTTATAACATTGACACCAATCAATGCTAGTTATCAACTGTCTCGAAAAAGCCACCTTACGGTCAATTGTAGAACTAACATTGATAGCGAGTACGCCAATCACAAGCTTACTAGGTAGGCGAGATCGAGTATCGAATATAGACAAAATTTATGTTGCCAACTCATGGTAGGAAAATCTACAAAAGCTACTAATCGCGTCATATAAAAAGAACGCTGGCGGTTACGCTGCGCAGTAGGCGATCGGTCATTTGGTGGTATGAGGTGCAGTGCGGGGCGGGCGGGTCACGCGATGCGCAAACAACCTCTCCAATTTCTTCCAGTATTCTTTTACTGCGACCTGCGACCTTAGCATATTCATTTTATTTTTATATTATTATTATGACATAAGTATTAGCATATCTATATGATTTTTGAATTTGTTATGGTTTACATAAAAAAAATTACATTTTGTTATTACATTTCCACCAAGACTTAAGTTTATTTGCATACCAAGAAGTAATTGATATAGTTATAGTGTAATTTACAGACCTTATCGATAGCCATTTATCGTTGATAAGGTATCAGCACTAGCGCATTCCTCAATGCTACATTCGGTTCGCGAACATAGTATACTGTATACGATTACATACATAATATTACAATATAAATAGGTTGGTATAAAATATAAATAGATTGGTAATACCACTTAACAAACGGAAACTATACGTTTACAGAACTACCATGCGATCCAAGGTGGTTGGTTCATTTTTTCTATGTGCACATGTGTCATGTTTATAGGCAAGTTGACTATTGCATAGGGTTTCTTCAATTTTCTCAATGTTCGAAGTATGTTGAACCCGCTCCGACCGAGTAGGAAGCCCGCCGGAATATTTACGTCAACATCCATTCTGAAAAATACAAAATAGGCGGTGTGATTATTGTCAATAGGGTAAGGTTCTGAATCTCCTATATTTGTAACTCCGTCAATTCGATACATTATGCTTTAATAAATACCATAATCCCTGAATGTAACTTATAAAGAAAGTACGCTCGCGTCTATGTGCTTTCAGAAATTATTGATTGACTGTTTATTTCCGAAAATACGTTGCTTTTAATCACTGACAGGATGAAATCAAAATATTAAGAGGATTGCATAGCTAGTACTTTCCATACTAAAAGAAAAAAGACGTGTGGCACTCGGAGACTGCCGCGGTAAAGCTATTGCATAGCTGTTTTTATCAACTTATGCAATTATAATTATTTAACCAATGCCATCTAGAGGCGAGTTGCTGAACTAATGAGACAAGCGTGATATTTCAAAAAGTAATTAAAAGTCCTGCTATTCATCGATAGATGCCAAATCAACTTATGCAATTATAATTATTTAACCAATGCCATCTAGAGCGAGTTGCTGAACTAAAGAGACAAGCGTGATATTTCAAAATGTCATTAAAAGTTCTGCTATTTATCGATAGATGGAGTCGGAGTGTGTTAGGTTATTTTCGTTACGGAATTTCTGGATTCGGTCTTCACGCTCAAGGCCCGCGATAGAAGCTATGCTTAAAAACTTAAAAATAGCTAATAGCTTAAAAACTCTTTTCTACCTCTTAACATTGTCCGATTTCAGTGAATTTTTTTCATGTAATTATCACTTTGTTTACTATACTTTAAATTTCCTTTTTTAGAACCTAATAAAACTGAAAAAATCAAAACGTACGGGCATAGTAAACAATGTGATGTTTACATGGAAAAAAAATCACTAAAATCGGACACTGTTTAACAGGTTCCCTGTCCAATGAATCATATATGATTCATTGGACAGGGAACCGGGTACAAAAGCGCTCCAATGAATCATATATGATTCATTGGAGCGCTTTTCTGTTACGCTCATGAATCATATATGCACAATTTTTGATACTTGTTCCGATATTTTTTTGTATCAGAACGTGGCGGGCTAATTTAGTTTTTTGTTTGGGACGTGACAGGACACATCATCAAAATTAAATAAACGAAATAAAATCTGATATTTTTTTTTTTTACTGCATGGGGGTCAATTTTGCTGGCAATAAAAGGCATTCTTTTATAAAAATCACAGAGTTTTATTTACGTAATTATAATTATTTACACATTTGAAATCACTATATTTGTCCAAATACACATCAGTTTTTATGGTTTTCATTGAAACAGCTCAAGCAGAAGGCTTTGTTACACATAATGCACTGTTTGTTTACTTGTTTGGCACGAAGGGGATTGCCTTGAGCTGCTTTTATATTGGAATAACATGCAGAGCACCGCTTCCGAACTAGTTTTCCGTCATTCCTAGGGATTTCTGTTAGTTGGTGATTTGTGATGGAAGTATTTCCTTGCGTTGGAGGCCTTGGGCGGTGCTTTTTGGCCGCTGCTTCTCCAAGCCAAGACCGAATAACAATTTCTTGAACTTGCAGTACAGTCATTGTTTTTCCTGTGAGTTCGTTGTATATGATACGCGTGTTTACTATGGCGGCTTGAAACATGAGATCATATGCGATTTTCTTATACCAAGTTAGGCTTTTTCTAAGAGGGGAATAATAGGAACCAAGCTGATCTGAAACGTCAATCCCTTTTTTAGCGGTATTGTATTCAACCGTCATTCTAGGCTTCAATGTCTCATCTCTTCTCCAGTTATAGGTAGGTACCATTTCATCGTCATCACACGTAGAAATCATGAGAACGTCTCTCTTGTCGTGCCATTTGAGTACTGTAACATAGTTATCTAACTGCCTAGCTATAACTCCGCCCCTTCTGAGTTTTTTCTGCAAAACTTGTTGCGGCAAACCTTTTTTGTTTTTACGGAGTGTGCCACACAAATCAGTGTTACGGTCTTTTAGGTATTTCGCTAACCCGAGGCTCGTATAATAATTATCAGCCACAATAAGTCTTCCTTCATTTAGAAGCGGTAGACATAGCTTTACAACAACTGTACCTGGTTTGTCAAGGCCCTCAAAAGCCGTTGTTGATCCAGCGTATACGATGTAGGACCAAACGTAGCTGTTCACGGAGCACATTTTGTATATTTTGATCCCGTATTTGCTAGCTTTAGCGGGGTTATATGTTTTTATACGCAATCTTCCTTGATGATTTATTTGAGATTCGTCGACGACGAGGGTATCACCTGGGGTATATAATGATCGAAATTTCGAAATCATGTGATCAATAAGGGGCTGTATTTTGTACAAAACATTGTCATTATCGGGCTGGGGGTTCTCAAAATGCCAACATCGTAAAAGTGTTGAAAATCTGTTATAGGACATAGATATTTTGTGAAACAATGGATTATAGTAAAGAGGGTCCATTTTCCAGTAATGCTCGATTGAAGGCTTTTTGTCAATACCCATCAGTAGAATAATCGCAAACATTTTTTTTAGTTCTGCACTATTGACGTCATTCCAGCGCATCATCCTACTATGTCTCGTTGTCTGTCTGTCTTTCAACAATTGAGCATAGTCATTTGTTTTGTTTACCATAAGTTCGATAACGTCGTCGGAAACAAAATATTCAAAAAATTTTATGACGCTAATGTCACCTGTTTCGTCTGTTATTGACTGAATATCCTGCACGCCTGAATCACCTGTAAATGTTTCCCGTCCAATGGGAAGAATATTCTCCGACCATTGTAGTTCCTCATGCCCATCTTCTTCTATTGGTTCTGACAAATTTTCTACTAATAACTCTTCCAAATTTTCCTCTAATCCTCTCACATTTTCTTCGACTGGTATTCTCAAACTTACCGCCGAACGTTCTTGAACAGACTGCATTACATTGTTGATCGAACTGATATCTTCTGATTGGTTTCCCGAAGTATCCGAATCGTCAGCATCAGTTCGATTTGGTAGTATTCTTCTCCACTACCATCACTAAAATCTTGTTCATCATCACTACTATCTTCCAACATTCTTCTAATTTCGTCGTTCGTATAACGTGAACGTGAACCCATTTTATCTGTTTTCACTCATCAATAACTCAATAACAAATGTTTATTTTTTAGGTTAGATACTTTACTCAGATTTGTACCTGCACCATAGATACAGATCAAGAATCGTACCATAGAGCGGAGACATGTATATAGATAATAAAATTAGAGTAAATTGTGTTTTTTGTGTTGCCTGCTCAAAAAATATCATTTGTTTTTATAGTGCATAATGATTCATGAGCCTGGATAGACCCTTTGCCGTACGTTCATGAATCACATGTGTTAATTTTTTTTATTATAGGTTTTTTTTTTTACAAAAATCTTCTTTGACTATTGTTTATATACAACTTGTTTTGACACAAAAGATAATATTGAAATTAATAAGTGAGCGTAGAACCTTTCAATGACCCCTTTGTATGGGGACAGGGAACCTGTGAAAAGAGTTTTTTCTTTTAGTATGGAAAGTACTAGCTATGCAATCCTCTTAACGCTTTTGTTTATAAAATAAATTTCGATTCGATAATAGTAATATATTATTCGATATACCTATATACAAAGGCTTCCATATAAACTGAGGTAAACCCGCCTTACTCGCTAAATCCTAGATCGTTCAAACGGTGCCTGGCAGCCTCGTTACATTTAGTTCACATCCAATCGCTTTCAAGCTTGTGTACTATCACACAATTTTATGCCTGACCAGTTCAAAAAGGTTTTGCTTTGCACATGTATTGCAAGTAGGGCTTGCAAATATTCGAAAATTTTGATATTCGAAATTTTAATGATAAACTGTAATGATGCTATAACTGTTCTTAAGAAATAAATAAAATAAATAAAATACTTAAGAGGTTTTATAAATCACGAAATCATAATGAAATTAGCAATCAGAGTAACATATATTAAACATAATCACAAATTCTTAGTAAAAAGCAGTCTTTGAAATCTAGGTGAGTTGGTATTTTAACAATACCTACCTATCTTTAATAATAAATTTCACAACAAGAAGTAAATAAACACGGTAAGTAACGGTAACACGGCAGTAAGTAGATACTAGACTAAGTAAGTAGGTACACTAGGTACACAAACATTCTTAACAGGTCTTACTCGTATAAATCAAACAATCATAATTAAGTTAGTAATTGGTTCTATAACTTTGTCTCGTTTCTGTGAGATCTTATAAATCTCTCGAGCTTCTAGAGTTAGTTACATACACTACACTAAATCTAACTTGATTTTAATCGAATATTCGAACATTGCGAATTTCAGTATTCGAATATTCGAACTAATATAATATTCGAATTATTCGAATATTCGAATGCAAGCCCTAATTGCAAGCCAACTCCGCCTTTTATGGTATTACCCAATGACAGGCATAAAAAGCAATTCCGTTGTGAAAAATCTTTTAGAAATTGTATGTTTTTGGCAGGAATATGATTATTGTATTTTATTACCATAAAAGTTGGAGTTGTTTTAAACGCGTTGATAGTACTAAGATTTTTTTCTTTTATACCCTATGGGTTTACCTCCTAAGTTTTATATTATAATCTTAAATTAGTGTATTATATTTGATTAAACTATTTATATCTCTTATTTTTTCAATACCTACAACATCAAACTTGCTTATTGTATTTTAGTAATATACTAAAATAAAAAGTAGTACCTAGTCCTTTTAAGCATGATGGTTACTTCTGTTCCAAGGATTACTACGTAAAAACTATGTGCTAAAGAACTTATACTTACAATATTTTTTTACACACCAATAAGCAGAGAATAGGCGGGTTGGCGAATTGTCATTTCACGCAAAATTCACCCTTAAGAAGGTCCATGATTGCTTGACGTATGTACCATTACTAATGGTACACAAGTCAAGCGGTTAGGATACAAATAATTATAAAATGTTTTGTAAATTAATATAAAATAACCTCAAATATTCAATTGCATATATCTGGCGTAAGTGCAACTTACAAGAAAAAAAATACTTTGTCTACCAATTAACTTGGAAGTAAATGCTGTTTTATTAATTTTGTAAAACATATTTATAACAGAAACGTGAGTATGTACAGTCAGCAAGTAAGATGTTTTGAAATGAGAAACCAAGCATTGGAAATGTCGTTTTGTGTCATAAGATCATTCGCTTAGTAAGTTAATTTATCAAATTATAGCCGAGGTATATGCGTGATACCGCGTCAACTTTCAAGAGGTTTGACGATCGCGATGTTACAGAATTTAAAATTATATACCTTAAAAACTTACTTATCATCCACCATTTCTATAAGATGGTCCAATGATTCATCCCACTTATCGATTGATTCCGTTATGATCACGGCTCTGGCGCCGGCTTGTTGTGCCTTCTGTGTCTTGTAAACAAATGAGCATTCCCTGAAAAAATATATCTGTTCAGTTTTGGTTCCAATTAGGTTACAATGCAAACATTAAGAGATTAGTTACGTAACAAGTTTTACAGTGACCTTTTTAAGAAAAAACTTGTTTTGTATTTTTAGTCAATATCATTATATTCCTACGGATGCCAACATTTATTGATTTCGTATTAACTTTATTAGATTATGTTGTACAATGCGATTAAAATAAGAATAGGACGGGCTCTCGGCTAACTTCACTCATATAAGTACGGTCAGCAGAACAAACTTAAAAATAGATTAATTTTAAATGAATGACTAAAAATCGTTCATTTTATAAAATTTATATATTTATAAGGTTGGCAGCACAGACGCAGTGTTGCAAAAGTTTCCGATTTATTGGGAGATCTACTGATTTTGGTCATTGTCTCCCGATATCCCGATTTAGCAATTCAGTATCCCGATTTTTGAATTATCATCTAATGTAAAATAATATTCATAAATAAACATGGAAAATAATATTCTTCATACGGCAAAACTAAAAGATCTTGAATAAATGAATATATTATTAACATAAAATACTCTTGTTTTATTCCGAATAATAATCTCCCGATTTTTAGATGGCAAATTTAACGAATTTAATTTTTACTAGACCTCACTTGTGGTAATGGATAACGCTCCTTATCATAGTATGGAGGAAACGAAAGCCCCGAACATGAGTGCTAGAAAAGTGCAGATGCAGGAATGGCTTACACAAAACGATATTCAATATGAGCAAACACTCACAAAAGCTGAACTTTATGAATTAATAAAAAAAAACAGGCCACCGAAAGATTACACAATAGATAACATATTTAGATCGCATGGCCATGAAGTGTTAAGACTGCCACTCTATAATTGCGATTTAAATCCGATAGAATACATCTGGCATTTGGTAAAACGTAGAGTGGCAGACAAAAATGTTGAGCAATTAGAAAGCGCAATCGAACGTCTGACACTTGAGTCGATCGCATCAATCACGAAAGATGACTGGAAGAAGGAAATAAACCATGTAAAAAGGATTGAGAAAGACTACTTCGAAAGGGAATTACTTGAAGACGATGACAATGGCCCATTCAGTTTCATTATAAACATAGGTGACAGTAGTAGCAGTGATGATGACGACGATTACGAGGAGTCTGATTCAGTTGGGCATCAGGACATGAGTGGAATTGAAGAGCTGAGCGATTAAAATTAAAATACGTACATTCACTAAATAAAGACAGTTCAATGTGTTTCTGTGTTTACTTTAGTTTACCTACCTATGATTCGTTTTTAGACTAATTTTTTTCTCTACCTATCAGATAAAAAAGCACGTGCTATTACAATATAAAACAAGCCAATATTTTTTAACATTGCTTTTTTTGCACACTATACCAAGTTCCCGTAGTGACGTCACAACATGGCGCTAGGCCGGTCCTATTCTTATTTTAATCGCATTGTATACATGAGTTTTGCAGAGTCTGCCTGGGTAAATACCACAAATTTGCCAGTTATTAAACCCCAAAAAAGTAGTGAGCGAACGTCACTGTCACTTCGTCTTTAAAGACAATGTTTCAAGTGAAATTACAGGGCAAGAGATTTAATTTAAAATTATATTAAACTTATTAATACTTTAAAAATTAGTTTGAAATTCCGAATAGCACTGAACTGTTACGGCCAAGCATGACACTTAGAACATGATTTATCACTACAAAAAAAAACACCCAAACAACTTGCTAGTATCGTCACCGAGTTGCATAAAAAAGAAGTACATTATAGATATCTATTCCAATTTGGATCAAAGAATTAATTGTCTTGATATTAATATGTTACCTACCCTCTTTCTGACAAGGCAATGTGACCAACAATATCTTCATGATTCAGAATGTCAGAACAACTGTGCAAAGGCACAGTTGGTACAAGTCGGGCTTTTACAAAATGTAGACTTTCATTCTGGAAAGAAAATCATCATAGTTTATATAATAAATGTGAAGGATGAGTATGTATATATGGATGTACTTGTATATATTGCTCTACTACTCTAAAATTTCTAAGCATATTTAAACAATTTAACATGCTAATGTTCACTTAGATGTTTATGTAGTAGCACAATTTGTAATGCACATGAAATTTTATTACTGTTAACTTTACTTGGAACTAAAACAATCATATTTCTTAAAAATATTCAACAATTTAGTATAACAAATACCTAAATTTAATTATGCATACACTTTTGCACCCATGTACTTGAAGCGCAGCTTGCCTAATTATTCCAAATGGACAACTATGATGAGCGAACACTTATGCGGTCACTACTTTATAAAGCAAGAAAGAAAATAACTTTATTTCAGACATACACATGGCACTACAAGATAATTTACATAGATAGCTAGATACGCTTAACAAGATATTTAAAAAAAAGGAATAATACAATAGTTCTCATTGAAGTGTTGCGTGATGCCAGAAATGAGTCTCTGCTCAGCGATCAGCAAGGGATTGGCATCCCTCGCGCTGATTTTCACCAGGAACTCGTGACTAGCGTCATGAACGCCCACGTAGCATATAATAGAGGCGAAGAAAATAAAAAAAAATATCAAGACAATAAAATTATTATTGTCGTAGTATTATTAGCGTATGTCGTCCACCGAAAAGGTGGACTGACGACCTGATAAAGGTAGCAGGACGACGTTGGATGCAACTGTTGGTTTCAACCGGTCCTTATGGAAATTTGTGGGGAAGCCTATGTTCAGCGGTGGACGTCCTACGGCTGAGATGATGATGATGATGAAAATTATTAATCATAATCATTTTTGTTTGAGTGACATTGGTAGTGCTGTTATGTAAGTACAATTCTTTAAATACCCAAATTCCAATAAGTACTCATATATGTATAAAATTCTACAACTTTGATGGGTGCCCACTTGGATTAACATTTGCAACTCAGCATTTTGGAGTTTCGGAAAGCTGCTTAATCCATCAGGTTGGTCTCAGTTGTGGTCTTAGGACAGTAGTGCCGAATAAAAAATAATAGTACTACAATAGTTGTTGTTGTTAGCCCATGTCTGTCGGAGGTCTGAGTTCTGTAAAAGTTGGCCACTCACCTATCCACTATGGCAAGGGTAAAGTTTAAGCTTAGGGTATTCTAAAAATATTTACTTCAACCTTGATTGAGTTTTTATCAAACTTTATCGCTTCTTATGTATCATTTATGTGTAATTACAAAAGGCAGATCAATTCTCAAACAAACAAAGTCAAAATCATTTATTCAATTTAAGCATCAAAGACGACCTTATGCACGTCAATTTTTCATTATAATGTACTTTAAAGACAGCCGCGTTCCAAAATTTATAGAGCCTACCGAGAAGAAGCGGCAAGAAACTCGGGGCCTTTCTTTTTATATAGATGTTTACAATGTTTCTACTTAGGTACTACTAATATTCCATTTATATGTTTTTAGTAGGTATATGTGTAGTAATGTGTTGCTATGTTATGTGTAAAGTGTTTTTGTCCCATGTTTGAGTATAGTTGTGATCAATTTACATTTTTTATCATGAATACCTTTATTTATCTTTTCAATCCCTTAATTTAAACCCCATCCCCTAGTACTTTATTCTGCACAGACAAAGTCACCATATAGTAGCTAGGTGCATTTTTTATACTCGACTGTTAATAGTATTTATAAAAACCAAACATACCTGGGCTACATACTATGTACATAACATAAACCATGCAATGGTATCTTTCTTTCTTTTTATTCTAATTTATTTTTGGGGACTTTGAGTCACACATTGACTATGTCAGTCTCATGAACCATTAGATTCATATTACTATCAATAGATATCAATTTTATTGTCAGCTTGTAGATGCCCTGATAGAGCAACCTAGCTGCACCAGTGTTGTTTCAGCTAGGATGTTCTGGCTGGAGTAGACCCACATCAAGCTGGACAAGATTCAGTGACGTGAATATATTAAGTCTCAAGTCAATGGTATCTTAGTGTCAATTACAGAAATCCTACAGCCTGTTTGGAAACTTATTGTAACATTCGTTCATTACACGTTGTCGATTCTAGACACGTATTTTCGATTTTAAAATTTGCCAATCCTTAGAGGGAGTTATTCTGGTTAACTTTTTCATTACTAGGGTAACACCTTTTGTAACCCCTGTACAGAGAATACTCTGTGGTCAACAGATTTTTGTATGACATTTGTTTCTCTTTGATGGTTGGCTGTGCATTAGTCTGTGTTCGAACTGGCGTCTTGCCGACAGAGAGAACCGGCCTCAAACACTTTCTTACCGACTGCCGACATGTGAAGTCATTATATTTTTAAATTTGTTTTATCCGTTCGGATCTGATTTTCGTGTAGACTTCCCAAAATGTGGAGGCCATATTTAATAGCAGTAAGCCATGAGCTTTGTGAAATAGCTTCAATTTTGTCTTTATTCTAACTTGCTTACAAAAACTTTACCCTAACATACTTTTATATTATTACAATTGAAAGATACATTTATCTTTATATTTTTACCATTGGAGCATGGAACAGGGAGACTTAGTCAATATAGACATTCCCCGCTTGCCTATAATATTGGACACACAATTTTTTTTATTACATTATGTTGCCAATTATTTTTATACAAAGTTGTATCCAGTATCAATAAATACCCTAATCTATGGTTGTAACTATACAAAGTTTCTCTATGTTTGTAACTCGAAATCAAATATCAGTTTGAAATTTGATTCTCTTACGAGTACTATTGTTATTATTGTTTTCCAACTGTAATCAGACTTTTGTTCGTTTGTTTGTGCTAGATCTGTTGTGTTAAGTTGTCGCAGAAGGTCCTCCAGCTTAGTAAGTATACTTAGTTATTTTTAGTTATATTTTGTTGACAAAATTATCTTGTCTTGTGTTATTTTTGTTGTAATGGGGTGTTGCAATAAATAGTTGTAGTTCATATAATTTAGTAATTGATGCATTTTGTATTGCAATTTTCTAAGTGTATTTTCATAATTTTTCCTACTGCCCAGTCGGATATGACCTCCATTTTGTGCTTTTATCTCCGACGGGGAAACAATTTCCACGGCAAGCTCGGTGGGCTTCGTGTTTGACGAGGATCTTCCTTCCGCGTCATGGGACTCCATAAATTTTTGTACAAAAAATAAGGTATTATCCACCTTTATTTTAGACTATGACACTTGGAGACACATGTCATACACAAAACATAAAATAATTATTTTCGTACGTAAAGATGCAATAGTGATAGTTTATAATAGCGAATGCTAATTAAGATGTCAATATACAATTGTTAATTCTCCTGATGGTTTATGAAACTAGCACAACGGACACTGGGAGAATTGTGACAATACCCGCAGAAGCCATAATCTAAGAACTGAACTGAAGATGTCAATTGTAAATAAACAGTTAACTATAACAAGAGTCCTTCAGACCTTATTCATAACCACTAATAATTAACAAAATAAATTCCATAAACCTTTTGAAATTTAAATATAAATGTCAATGCTTGTGTGTTCCTTCTTGGAAAATAAAGGTGAAAGAAACTTACTTTTTTATTGGTTTAATTATCGTCCCCCGCCTGAAGATTAAAAGTATTGAATTACTCAAGGCTGTTATTCCAGGTAATACTTATTCCAATTTTACTTTTGTGTGAGGTCACTCCAGGCACCCAAACTTGTTTTTTTTTATTTTCTTATTAACATTTTAGTTTAGCCATACTACAGGAGCGCTTACAATTTATTCTCATAGATATTTCTTTACTATATTATTACTACTGGCCCCAGCGTCCAGTGACTGCCATATTGTCTTTATATATTGGTTGACCTTAACTTCATACAATTTTTATATTACATAGTTTATCTATATATCTATCTAGACTTACCCTGCGAGCATTCAACTAGATAAAGTAAGTATCATAAAGTAAAATTATATAATTTAAAATAGAAATACCTATATGGAGCAGCAGAAGCTGGCGCTAATGTTGTAGCTAAGTTTCGAGGCTAACATGCCTTTCTATCTCCAGTATACATACCCTAATATATGATATAAACTTATGGCCAATCAGTCAGCAAGACACATAAAAAAAGTAAAAACTTTGTATTTATTTATAGAAGCAACAAATAATCTCTTACTTATTGTATTATTTGTACTTAATACAAATACGGAGATCAAACTATGTCAAAATAACCTAAGCTGAATAAAATTACTGATAATAAATTAATTTAATGATGTTTATGATATAGATGTTTGCTTTCCCTTCACATAGCCTCTCCCGTGTAGATTGACAATATAACAATGAAATTTCTATTAAGTAATTTAAGTGTGGGTCGTTCGATAAAATAAGTAATAGGTAATATTAAAACTTTAATAATTGTGCCATAGCTAATTAGTGCCTAAACTGAACCTATAAACTATGCTTCATGACAGACTGTTTAGTGTTGTAGGGTAATTTTAAATGAAATACTTACAAAAGGTAAACCAAAATCTTTGGCAGGCCTGATTCGATATGAATATCTCAATTCTGGTGGGTCTAAAACTTCAAAAAATACATCTCCTGCAATTACATCTGCCATGGATGAGCCATCATAAAAATGTAAATCATTTGCTGAAATAGCAAAACATTGTATAATTAGAATTCAAAAGTCATCTTTATGCAGTCATTATTTCTTGACTGTGTTTGGGCCGCACCGATGCACTTTCATACTACCGAACAGACTAAAAGTGCATCAGTTTTGCCTGATAGAATATTCGCTCTCTCTTCTGTTCTCATCCATAATTTCTTAAAACAAAAGATTTATGAATGAAACTTATGTTGACGGGTGGCTATGGGTTAAATGGCAAAGAAACCCAATTTACTTGGTGGTAGGCCTTTTGTGTAATATCAATGGCCATCTTGGTTGGTACTACTGCACTAGTGCATGACCATTGTTAGGGACTGAAGAGCACTGAAGCAAATATAATAGCTGGGCAAAAGAGACTCAAAAATTTCCCTGGACAAGCACAGTACAGTGCAACGTAAAATACAACTCTAAGCTATATGATAGATAGAAAACTCTTTAATTGTACACTATAGTAAAAGAGAAAAACATATGAGGAATATAAAATATAACATTGTACAAAAGACGGTCTTATCGCTTTAAGCAATATCTTCCAGAATCTTCGGATTCAGATAAATTCCAGAACCATTCCTATATGTGGCATTGCATAATAATTATGTTATGGGCAAGCTTACCATCAGCGACTTGCCCAACTCATCACTTGATATTGATAACATAAGTAGAGTCCTCCGCTCATGCCGAGTACATAATTGCAATTTAACAACGAGAGCAGCTGGCCTAAACTGGCAATCTCCCATGCAATACTACGGGAGACTGCCGCAGGGTTGGTTGCCACTTCGCGAATTATCTCATCTAAAATCGTGCTTCCGTTTACTAAAATCACAGTAAAATGTACGCTGTGGACTGTAATCTAGTGTCTTAAGATCCGCCAAATAAGATCAAAGTAGAGATAACAAAGAGTAAACACAACAGTTCCCTTTTTCATATTTACATCTTACATTCTAACCTTTAAATCTATTCATCATAAAATAATTACCTCCAGGTAACACTGATGTTACAAACAGAAGTAATAACAGTCCAAAATAGAGCGTAACACAATTTTGTAAACCGCATCGGCACATATTTTTAATTTTTTATTTTAAAAACGGAAAAATATTGTTTACAATGTTGCCTCTTCTTCTTCTTCTTATGTGCACAGCAGGGCTATTATGTATCTCAGTTGCTAACAAATGTTGATTGAAATCTGGAAAAATGGCGGCTCTATGTCAGTTTTGACAACTCCAGTAAGCAAAAACGTTAGTAAGTTGATGACTGAAGCTGAGAAAACTGACATAGAGCGGCCATTTTTCTCGATTTCAATCAACATTTGTTAGCAACTGAGATACATAATAGCCCTACTGAACTCTGAAATAGGAAACCAATGGAAATGGTGCTACAACATATTGATACTATGGCTACGTTCCGGAAAGCGCCGAAATCACTCGCGGCGTTCGCACACCCATTCCCTTAACAGCCCACGGTCATCGTGAGCGAAATCGATACGTCATCGATGACGTCACTGAAAACGCTCACAACGCTCGCAGATCGTAGGTGGGTTTTCGCGGTCGTTTACGAGCTGTCATTGTCAAGCATCAAATGTATAGGATTATATCGATTTTTGACAGAAAAGTTGGCGCGCTTTTCGCGAGACCGCGTAACCATTCCGCTTGGGTTGAACATTGCAAGCATTCATTCTAACCGGAACGCTAAAACGGGGCGCGACAGTTGTGAGCATTGACGGTGCTTCCCGGAACGTAGCCATTATGAAATAGTTTGAAAGACGATATATTACACATATTGGTATGTCTATCATATGTATGTAATAAAAATAAGCCAACCATATACACAACAGTTTCGCTATATTGGCAATATTTTTCAATACGTCAAACGTGTGCCTTGTACGCCATATTTTGACACTGAAAACTGCAATAAGATTAACTATAGAGACGTTTTACTCTTTGCAAATAAAGTTTAAAAATGCAAATTTTATGCTATACCTACCTACTAGCTAGGATACGTTCCGGAAAGCGCCGAAATCAGTCGCGGCGTTCGCACACCCATTACCTTATAAGCCCACGGTCAGCGTGAGCGAACTCGATACGTCATCGATGACGTCACCGAAAACGCTCACATATCATAGGTGGATTTTCGCGGTCGTTTACGAGCTGTCACTGTCAAGCATGAAATGTATAGGATTCTATCGATTTTTGACAGAAATTGCCGCGCTCTTCGTGACCGCGTAACCATTCCGTTTGGGTTGAACATTGTAAGCATGCATTTTAACCGGAACGCTAAACCGGGGCGCGACAGTTGTGATCGTTGATGGCGCTTCCCGGAACGTAGCCCTAGTAGATTAGATTCTTTGTGTATGGCCCCTGCGACTTGTTTGAGTGTCGCAACTTTGCCAGTATCTGTTACATGATAGTTTCATAAACTGTAGGAGAAATTAAAGTAAACTTTTAGAATATGGTCGGTGATCAGAAGAGAGAATCAAACAAACTGTTCCACTCCAGTGATTACTCTAAAACACACAAACATAACATAAATAAGAACAAAATTCAAAACAAAAACATCATATCATTTATAACAAAAATAATACCAAAAAAAATTCATACATTTATAAAATAAATAATAAGGAATATATTATAATTTAATTTTATTTCTACTAATGTAATTACATAATATACAGTTAATTAAAGAAGAAAAAGTAAGGGACAGAAGAGATTTGAAAGAAATAGGACGGGATATTTTTTGTGGAAGAATATCATACAGTGAATATTTCAAATTTGGACAGCTAAAGAAAATATGATCATAGTCTCCTTCATCTAAGCCACATTCGCATAACGAACTATCCCGAATCCTCAGTTTGGCCAAGTGAACGGGGGTACAAGCATGACCCAGCCGGAGGCGGCAGACCGTCGATGTAGTGACTTTGCTGAATTTGCGAAATTTGAAAAACCAAGGAATTTTGGGAAGAAACGGTTGAATGTCGCCATAATACTTTCCTTTTAGAACTTATGATGATTCCCAGTATTTGGACCAAGAATCATGTAGATGAGATTTAGGGAGAAGGGAGAGATCGTGAGAATAAAGCTTGAAATGTTCCAGAGAACCTTTATTTAAAGCAGCCTTGGCACATGAATCCGCAGTGTCATTACCTGGAATTCCAGAATGACCAGGAATCCAGGCAAGAACAACCTTTAAACCCATACTGTGGCACTCAAATAGACATTGTTTTATCTGAAGAATTAGGGGGAAGCGAGAAGAACAACGGAAGGGGTTGGATAAAATGGATTGAAGGCAACTTTTAGAATCAGAGAAAACTATGGAATTGTTTAGCTTGTGAGACTTTATGTAACGAATCGCTTCCAAGACAGCAAGAGCTTCGCCTGAAAAGACTGAAGCATGAGAAGGACATTTAAAACTCAAAATAATTTTGGAAAGCCCTAGTACGCAATTCACACAACGACATTAAGTACACTGACAAGATTAAAAGAACACGAAGAAATATTAATCCCAGTTGTCAAAAAGAGATCAATATATTATTATCGACGTTCGCCTGTGGCCGACCATTCGACCGCCAATGACAGCCTAGAATAGAATAGAATAGAATATACTTTATTTGCTTGAATGTGAGTACAATAGGTGTTTATATTAGATTAGGTACTGACACATTTCGCCAATTTAATGGCATGCAAAATCTAGTCTTCTCTGTCGCGAGCTACTTGTCTCGTTCGCGTAGGTGGCGAAGCGGCAACGTCGCAGAAGTTAATTGAGATTAAAATATAATTTTTGATTTTCCATTTTTGATAGATAAATAGAAAACCTATACTACTAATTTTTTTTCCTAAGGCCGTTTCCAGTACTCGACCAAACGTCGGTACGTACGTCGGTCGCGCTTGTCATTTGTATGAAAACTCACAAGTGGTTACAGTGCTCGACCGACCGTACGCACGCGTAGGTGTATTGCTGTTGTACGCAATGCGTACGAGGGCCGTCGGTCAAGCCCGTCCGCATGCGTACCGTCAGTCGACAGACGCGCTATAGAACCATATTAAAGCGCCCAGTGCTACACCGATTGGCGGACCGACCGTATGGATGTGTGTATCATCGTCAATAAAAATCAAATCCTGCTAGTACAAAACTTCGATAAATTTATTTGATTTTATAGGTATCAAACATATTTATTTGATTTTATAGGTATCAAACATGGCACACATATAAGTTTAGATGTTTGAAGTTGTCTTGTAATTTCACTGATAATTCATCAAAACTTGTAATCGATATTCTTATGTAATTCAATAAATTTTTTCATCTTCGCGCAATAATGACTATAAAGTAGTAAATTCCCCTTGAAGTGCGACAATTGGGTATACGTGATATGTGCGTATTCTATTCCTAATACGTTTACGAAGATAGTAAACAGCAATTAATCAATTTGTAAAAAAGCGTCGATTTCGTGTACATGTTTGTGACTGTACCAGTCCGGCCAGTTTGTTTCATCAGGAGAGCACTAAGCGGTACAAGCTGACGATCGATTATGCATATCGTCAGGACCGATGGTACGCGCGGACGGTCGGGCGAGCACTAAAACCAGCCTAAGTGTTGAACACGCGCTGTATCGTTGCCAGACAGGATGGAACTAAGTTGACTTAAGACAACTAGCTTGTGTTGATGTCGCCAAACCGAGCGCAGTAAGACGTATCTACCTCCGATTATATATAACATCATTGGTTATGATATAATTTGAATTTTATTTGTTTAGAACTTTAGACAATAGTGATGTTCTTGTCATATTTATTTATCGATATTTTCTGTCTCAAACCCCAATATTGTAGGTTTCAAATCTTTTGAGTCTATTTTAGAAATTCACGGAGCTGCTTCTTTACTTTGATTTATTTAGATTTCTCAGACACTCTGCTTATCAATGATCGCTTAGAGTCACAAGTGCACTTGCAGGGATGCATATGAAAGTTTTAAATATGGAACCAACATCTTAGAAAAATAAAACTGATCATATTTGTTAAAATTTCAAGTTTTTTTTTGTTTTATGACGTCCACAAAGTTACCATAGCAAAAAAATTGGTTAGAGACGGAAAGGAAAATTTAAGTTCATACTTAAAGAACATTTACATAAAATTATGTTCTTTGCATTTTGATGAAGATTCCTTCAGCTGTCGTTGAACCAGACACAATAGATAGACCATTGTTTTCATGGTTAACGACAGCTTAGGGGCAGAAGATCCAGTGTTCTTCCCCTAAGCTGTCGTTAACCATAAGTTATCAGATTAAAAGATGATTCAGTGCCATCAACGTTTGTGCAGGTGAGAATAATATTACAAAACTATTCTTATTGCCCATTAAAGGGCATTGATACTTAAATGGCTTGTTAACAGAATTTTACTGTTTATATTGCAGTTATTTGAACTTTATGACGTTGCGGTTCCTTGAAAAGTAGGTAATATTGTATTATTGGCCAAATATGGCGAGTAGCGAGTCAACGAAAAAATTTTACTGTTATCAGCAACCGTAAACTCGACACCAACTAGCTCTTATAACTAGAGATCAATGCAAGATGAACCAAACCGTAGCAATAATTTGTTTTATAATAGTTAGATATGAGTTAGATAGGATAAGATAGTAGATTAAACAAAACTGCGCATGACGTCATTGGCGTCATGATCGCCCTTACACTGAATCCTCCAAAAGAAACCGACCTGTTCTAAATGTCCTCATTGCATTGGTGTGCGTAGTAGGGTACTATAAGGGAGTATCCCCGCTGTGACGCAATGCATGTCGAAGACATAAGTACTCTTTGGCCGATGATAAAAATTAAGTAGTAGCAATTTATTCATGTGTTAGCGGCGAAACGAGTAGGGATTTTCACAGCAAGTGCTTTGTGCAGGTTATAAATTTCAAAGACGCTATTAAGTTTGATTTGGCCTATATTAGTTTCGTGTCGATAGTTTATCGATAGGTACGGTGCATTCGATAAGTGTGGTGTGGTAGTACGAGTAACAACACTAAGCCGCCATGTTTAGCTGCGTAGGAATGCACGTTTTTTTCTTGTTATGGCATTTCCATTGGTTTCCTTTTTCAATGTTGGCAACACTGATTCTATGTTTCATACCATACCAACCATAGAATCAGTGTTGCCAACATTGAAATTTTTTCCCCCTAAAATGGACTAATATCAGACCAAAACCCCCTAACACAGATTAAATAAAAAAGGTACTTTATTGTTAAAAACAATAAGTTTTTATATGTCTAAACGCAAATAGATATTGATTTACAAGTTGAATTTACTACACGATTTGTTTTCAGCATTTTGTATGCAACGCAGTTTTATATTAAGTATATTTATGTTATGAGCGCAGTGTAGGTCGATGCTATGAGTATTACACAGTAACTGGTAGAATTGGAATATCATTAAGTGTTTCTAATAATTTAAATAGGCACATTGTCATTATCCGAGAGTTCCTATTCTGTAATGTGTGCCCCAACTGTACTTCTATTGATCATTTATGAGGTGCAGCTCATCATGTTTGATACCATATCTGATACAAGCTACATAAATAATATATAACTTAGCTAAAAAACCGGTAACAACAGATAAACGTTCCCTTCGGAGTAGGTACTCATCATACTCTTGACCGCAGCAAGCATTGCTTAACATTGTTGAACGGTTAAGATCGCCAAGTCAAGCCGCGGTTCGAGCATTTCATCTTGCAGTGTATGTTTTTTGTATGTTCGTACTAATACCTAGGTTGAAAGCAGAATAATATAGTCATAAAATACCTCTCAACATAATATTCTATCCCTCTAAAAAACATCTAACATTTTAGACCCCTAAAATCCCCCTGTGCACGTACTTCCCCCTAAATTTAGGAGGAAACCCCCAAGTTGGTTACACTGCATAAAAATAATGTATCCCACAGACTATAAGATACTACGTAAAGTATCCTAACATTCCTAACACAGAACTTATGTGGCTTTGGGCGTGGGAAGCATACCTATAATATTCCTTAGTATATATTTTGGTCTATGATGGGAAGACGTTAGAAGACTCTGCCAGTGTCATTCATGTTCTTGCACCAATGTTGCATCTTTGAATGTTGCCATACTCCAAAGCCTATATAGCATACTAATGTCGTGGGGTACCGGCTTCGAATTGTACCCCCCCTAACTTTTCCCGTGGGTGCCGTAAGAGGTGGTTAGGTCTGCGTCATTATCCACTGCGATCAGCAAGACGCCTGCCAAGCGTGGTGCATTAAGGCAAATCCCCCCCATGATAAATAACATTAAACCACGGCCCCCAATTCCCGGCAGCTCTGCTATCCGTGGCTACGGCCATTGTAACGGTGGAGCAGAGGGTGCGAAGAATCTCCGGCAGAGATCCGGCTACCAATCCCAAAAACGACCCCTGGCCCTGGCAACATACAATACACGCACGCTAAGGACCTACTAAAAGATGGTCCAATTTGGAGGAAGAGATGCTCGAGTTACGCTGGGATGTCATGGGATTATCTGAAGTCCAAAGACAGGGACAGGACACGATAATTCTAAATTCCAGCAACTTGTTCTTCCACCGGGAGGGAGAACAACAATCCCAGGGTGGTGTCGGGTTCCTCGTGCGCAAGTCTCTCGTTAACAACGTAGTGGAAGTCGATAGTGTGTCGGCTAGGGTAGCGTTCCTTATACTCAGAATAACCAAACGGTATTCACTGAAGGTCATACAGGTTTACGCACCGACCTCGGCACACTCAGAAGATGAAGTAGAAAGTATGTACGAGGATATATCCAGGGCCATGCATACTTCTGAAACCTACTTCACTGTTGTAATGGGAGACTTCAACGCAAAGCTAGGCACAAGGAAACGTGATGAGTTAAGAGTAGGGCCATTTGGATACGGGCAGCGGAACCCGAGGGGACAGAGGCTGGCTGACTTCATGAAGAAGGAGGGACTCTTTATGATGAACTCCTTCTACATGAAGCGGCCATCTAGGAAGTGGACGTGGATGAGTCCCGACGGTTCCACTACGAACGAGATAGACTTCATAGTGTCGACCAATAAGCGCATATTCAATGACGTCTCTGTGATCAACAAGGTAAAAACCGGCAGCGATCACCGCATGGTAAGAGGCGCATTGAATATCAATGTCAAGCTTGAGAGGTCACGTCTTTTGAAGTCTACGATCCGTCCAATCCTGCCCAAATTCAAAACCCCGAAAAGTTTCAACTGGAACTTCAAAACCGTTTTCAGTGCCTAACTGAATGCGACACAGTGGATGAGTTTAACAACGGGTTAATGAAAACTGTGCAAGCGGTTGGGTCCGAATTCTGTGAGACCAAATGCCGCAGGAAAGCTCAAAAACTCTCAGAACAAACTATGAAACTAATGGCAGAACGGAGCGAAATGAGACTGCAGTCTGCAGTTGATATGTCGGACTACGGTAAACTCAATAGAGGAATTTGGAAGTCCATGCGACACGACTTGCGTGCTTATAATACTGCGCGTATTACGGCAGCAATTGAGCGGAACCAGGGCTCTAAAGTGTTAGCAAAGGATTCGTCTATTGGGCAAAGCCAAATGACAAAACTGAAGACCGAAAATGGCAGTATCGTTTCATCCAAGCCTGAGATTCTGAGAGAGATTGAGAGCTTCTATCGACAGTTATATACCTCAACGCGCGAACCCGTTACTGAAGCAGCTCAGGACACCGGAGCAAAGTTAGTCCGACACTATACCGAAGACATCCCGGACATCAGCCTGTACGAGATTAGAATGGCTCTCAAACAGAACAACAAGGCGCCAGGAGAGGACGAAATTACGACTGAATTTCTGAGAGCGGGTGGTAGACCATACTTTTAGTCCTCCAGAAGTTATTCAATTCTGTCATCTTCGAAGGCAAAGCGCCGGAAACGTGGCACAAGAGCGTGGTGGTGCTCTTCTTTAAAAAAGGTGATAAAACCTTATTGAAGAATTATAGGCCCATATCGCTCTTGAGCCACGTGTACAAGCGGTTTTCGAGAGTCATCACGAACCGTCTCGCACGCAGGTTTGATGAGTTCCAGCCTCCCGAACAAGCTGGTTTCCGAACCATAGACCACATTCATACACTACGGCAGATTATACAGAAGACCGAAGAGTATAATCAGCCACGGTGTCTAGCGTTTGTGGATTACAAGAAAGCCTTCGATTCTATCGAGAAATGGGCCATACTGCAGTCCTTGCAGCGATGCCAAATTGACTATAGGTATATCGAAGCGTTGAAGTGTTTATACAGGAAGGCCACTATGTCAGTCCGATTACAGGACAAATTCCATCCCAGAGTACGGAACAAATTACATTGCAGAGAGGTGTGAGACAGGGAGACGTCATCTCTCCGAAACTGTTCACTAACGCATTGGAGGATGTTTTCAAACTTTTGGACTGGAATGGATCTGGCATCAACATTAATGGCGAATACATCACTTACCTTCGTTTTGCCGATGATATAGTTATAATGGCGGAGTCGCTCGAGGATATCGGCACCATGCTCAACGACCTCAGTAGAGTTTCCCAACAGGTTGGTCTTAAGATGAACATGGATAAGACGAAAATCATGTCCAATGTCCATGTTCCACCTATACCGGTAATTGTTGGAAACGATACACTCGAAGTAGTAGACGAGTACGTCTACCTGGGACAGACTGTCCAATTAGGTAGATCCAACTTCAACAAGGAGGTCGCACGAAGAATCCAGCTCGGATGGGCAGCGTTCGGGAAGCTTCGATCCATCTTTTCGTCCCCAATACCTCAGAGCCTGAAAACCAAGGTTTTCAACCAGTGATGACTTATGGCACTGAGACGTGGTCCCTTACTGTGGGCCTCATTAACAAGCTTGTAGTCGCTCAACGAGCAATGGAGAGGGCTATGCTTGGGGTTTCCCTGCGTGATAAGATCCGAAATGAGGAGACCCGTTGGAGAACTAAAGTGACCGACATAGCTCTCAAAATTAGCAAGTTGAAGTGGCAATGGGCAGGCCACATCGCTCGCAGAACTGATAACCGATGGCGAAGAAAGGTTCTCGAGTGGCGACCACGCACCGGAAGGCGTAGTGTAGGCCGGCCCCCCGCTAGGTGGACCGACGACCTCATAAAAACAGCGGGGAATCGCTGGATGCAGGAAGCGAGGAGCCGGTCCAAGTGGCGTTCTATGGGAGAGGCCTATGATCAGCAGTGGACGTCTTCCGGCTGATAATGATGATGATGATGATACTCCATAGAGAATATAAATCAGGCCCTCCTTCAATCTTACAAGAAGTAATCGGGTAAAACAGGTCTGCCAACTGTGCTAATTTTGGTTCAACATAAATATTTCTCGATGTAGTCCAAACATACAAATGTTTAATTTAGCAGCATTATTTGTACTCGCTCCATAAACGGATTAAGATGTCACTACTGGAAAAAAATATACCAATACTGATATATGATGTTCATGGAATGAGTGTGCCCACAGTTACTTTAGTAAAGTGATTTAAAAAATTACCAGTGCAGCTGCGACCTAGATACATTAAAATGCCATTGTCAGATGTGAAAATTCAAGAATGTCAGAGGGAGTTCTATAATATTACCAATGTCCCTTTTGATGTTGGTAGTGTAGTGATTAATAGATAATAGGTAATACAATTTACTAAAATAACACATGTGATGACACATTGATATTTCTTCTCTAAATAAGAAGAAATATCAAGAAACCCAAGTACAAGTACTAATTATACATAAATACTATATAATTGGGAACTAATATTTATGTCTGTCAAACGCCAAAATCTCAAGCTGACAACTGAAGAAACAAAACCTAATACCTAATAGATAAGTATCGTATCGTAAGTTTAGGCAACTCATTATTTAGGAGTCACCTTGTACGGTTGGATTGGTGAAACAAAAAATGATACTTAGGAGTTTGCGTACATTAGGAGTTGCCTAATTAGGTACTGCCTTACTCGTTGTTTCTCAAAATGGGCATTAGTATTATAACTAAATATTGCAAATCCGAACACATATCCGTACGCAATTTTTAACCGCACGTATACTCTAAATTCCGTACGTGTGCGGACAAAACCGTACATATGCCAACACTGATTGTTTGTTTTCCTTTTCTTATTTTTCCTCAATAATCAATACGTGGACTCGTACGGTTGGTACATTATTTTGGCCTCCGTAACATGACAAGTAGTGCGTTCGAATAGATCTCTTCTGAGAGTTTTTAACGAAATTAACGCTAAAAACGCTCACAAGGGTCGTTTGAATTGGGAATCTGTGGGTGAAAATGTCGTTCATGTCTCTTTTTGTTTAGCGTTCGGAGAGCTAAAAGAGGTATTTTTGCTACCAAAAAGTGCAATTTTTGACCCACGTCCGGAGAGTTAAAAAACGAGATCGTTTTTTGACAGCTGTGTTTGACAGCATAATCATGCAGTTTTAGGTCTTATGCTCAGCTGAGTGTTCGAATAGGTTGTGGGCAAAAGAGGCAAAATAAACGTTTTTGAGCTTTACGAACGCTTTAACAAAAGAGCCATCAATGACAACGCCAATGTTTTTTTTCTTTTCCTCCGTTCTGGAGGATTTGGCTTTGCATGACTAAAGCATCTGCCAGTGTCAAGTGGTTTTTCCTTCTGTCATCATCTTATGTTGTCCAGCGAGTCTTGTTTTGTTAGTTTAGTTTTTCATTTTGTACCATAAAAAACTGGGGAAACGTGGCGCGATATATATATACAAAACGTTTGGAATATTACTTGTAAAAAAATATAGGATCAGAAGTCAGATTTTTATGCAAATATTTATATTATATACATTATGTACACACACACACTAAACGTTAAATACACTATGAATAATACATAATAATACGTTTATTGTGCAATAATAATATGTTAC
This sequence comes from Selenia dentaria, assembly GCA_917880725.1. Lineage (NCBI taxonomy): Eukaryota > Metazoa > Arthropoda > Insecta > Lepidoptera > Geometridae > Selenia > Selenia dentaria. The sequence goes on along the minus strand of OU862893.1, from coordinate 14,055,082 downwards.
AAAACTCAGTGGAACATTGCCTCCCATACTAGGATATGAACCTGTATCATGAGAGGCAGTGTCTTCCCATGTTGTTGTCTAAGATTCGACATATATCTATATATTTTTGCGAATAAAAATATAGTTACTTAAAATTAATAATTATATGTGTATCTAGTACCTATAAATCACTATCTACAGTTTAATACTATTACTAGAGATAAAATCAGATAAATCGTTATAAATAGGAGGGTTGGCATTGAAAAGCAAAGTATTTATATTAGTGGGGAAAGGAACATGGATGGATAGTAAAGTATTATAAAAGGAAGCACGCTCATACGTAGGGCATGAAAAGAAAATATGGTCCAGATGCCCAAAGTCACCACAGTAGCATAGCGGGCTGCTGATTATCCCAAACCTTGCCAAATGGGCTGGACAAGTAGTATGACCTAGGCGCATTCTTATTAAAATTGAAGTAACAATTTTGCTAAGTTTTATATTAGAAAAACCATGGTTTAGTGCGAATCTGTGGTTGTATGCAAAAATAATGTTTTCCTTTGATACGGCCACTTCTCTCCCAGAGTCTATTTCAGATATCTCGGAGATAAGATCTAGGAAGAGAAGCTAATACATGTGTGTATTTTATGAATGGAACGAGATCTCCACACGCCACAGCCTGATTAGCAAGTCTATCAGCTTTTTCATTGCCTGTGATACCACAATGACTAGGTACCCAAACAAAAGTAACGGAAAGACCGTTCAAAGTACATAAATGTAGTTAGCTTCAGATATAAGTGGGAATTGTAGTTTTGACTTAAAAGGATACCTCAGTAATGCTTGTAAGCTGCTCATGGAGTCACTTATTATTAAACTTCTTTTATGTTTAAATAGCAAAATGTAATCAATAGCCTTAACAAGTCCAAGACATTCTCCTGAAAATACTGATGTTTCGAAAGGACATTTTATTTTTTGCACAATATTGTATTGAACGTGATAAACACCTACACCTACCAAACTATCTGAAGTGTGTTTAGACGCATCCATATACAAGTGATGCCAATCAGGCCAGTTTTCTTGTACAATTGATTTGAAGTGTATATTAGCGTAGTCATTGTATCTGTCGAGTTCTAAATTAAAGGGAACTGTTGGGATTTGTATTTGTGCTTCAAAACTACTGTCAAACAGGCTAAGTCTTGGAGAACGATAGGTTGGAGCGCATATTCCTTTAAATTTAATTAGGCTTTGAACTAAACAAGGGAGAGGTTTGTGTTTCCAATAATCTGACGACTCTATAACATTGGGGAGATGATAAAGTTTTGATATTAATAAACTATTCAAAAATTGAAAATTTCGGTAAAACATACGATCGGATAAAAACTGTCTCCTCAATTGAAGAGTAGGTTCATCACATTCGACTTGTAGCGCGTTTAGAGGGCTAGACTTCATTGCACCAGAGATTATTCTTTAAGATTTTGATTGGATACCATCCAGTTTCCAAAGTCCAGCCACACTACATGGCTCTAGTATAAAGGTCCCATAATCTAGAACACTTCGTACAAGAGCGTTGTAGAGAAGCTTTAAGGAAAAAGGATGTGCACCCCACCAAATACCCAAAAGACAACGCAACATATTTAAAAGCTTTTCACATTTTGCTACAACGTACTCAGTGTGTGGATTACCAGAAAGTTTTGAATCTAGATATACCCCCAAAAACCTAACTTGTGTTTTCATGGGTATTCAGTTATTATCAAAGTGTTGGCGCGCGAATACGACAGCAGAACTTTTATGAGCAGAGATATTCAAGCCATTTTTGTCTAACCAGTCTATAACAAGATTCAAATAATTTGATAAATGAGTACTTGCTGTAATAATGGATCTGTTCGAGGAGTACAACACTATGTCATCAGCATATTGTAAAATTTCAGCTGAGCCTTGAAGGGAAGATTCCAAATCGTGAGTATATATGTTAAACAGTAAAGGACTCAATACTGAACCCTGTGGAAGCCCTTTCCACACAAGTCTGCACTGATCCCTTGCTTGGTCTTATTTTATTGATCTTCCGGACATGAGATTGAAAATGAAACATGATAGGATTTCTGGAATATCAAGTTTATGTAGCTTTGATTTGAGAACATTGAGAAGAACGTAATCGTACGCGGACTCTAGATCTAAAAATGTTGCAACAACTGATTCATTGCGCGAAAATGCTACTCTAATAGTAGTTACAAAAGTACCCACACTATCCAAAGTACTCCTACCCTTTCGAAAACCGAATTGTGACTCAGGCAATATATTTCTATTTTCAATAATCCACTCGAGTCAATTTTTTTACTAAGTTTTCCGCCACTTTTACTAATACAGATGATAATGCTATCGGACGATATGACGATATTTCAGTTGGAGCTTTACCTGGTTTGAGAATGGGAATAACTAACTGTGATTTCCAAGATTTGGGTATATTTCCTGATAACATAGTGGTGTTTATCAAATTTAAGTAATACAAAAGAGATGGTTCACTCAATTTGGCTAAAAATGAATAAGGAATACCGTCTTCGCCAGGAGCTGTGTCTTTCACTGTGGATAACACTCCTTTTATTTCCTGTAGTACAAAGGGAGAATACAAGATGGCCGAATTATTGTGAATTATAGGGGGAACATAATTACAGAAGAAATCCTGCTCTGGAACTGTGGGTGGTGCAAGGTTATTAAGGAATTCGTCGTACAGGTTTGGCGGAAGTACTGAGTTGGTAGACTCACTAATACCGTTTCTAAATCTTCTTATATTACGCCATACTACCGAAGGGTTTATAGAAGGAGAAATTGACCGGCAATAATTTCTCCATCCTAAAATTCTTCTCTTTGAGTAATTTACGTGTCTGGGTAAGTGAATCAGATAAATTATTAAAGTTTTCGACAGACATATTGAGATTGTATTGTAATTTAAATTCTTTTCTTTTATTTACAGCATCAGTGCACTCTTTGTCCCACCAGGGAGGAGAAGGAGTTAAACCAAATGCAGAGTTTTTCAAGGAAAATATTTCATCCGCAACTTGAATTAATATATTAGAAAAAACCTCTGTAAAATTCGTAAACATATGAGAAAAATTTGCAATATAGTTTAACTTTTCTTCTTCAAGCGAGGCGTACGAGTTATACCATGGGCTCTAATAGTAGGCAAAGAGATAACAATTGGAAAATGATCCCTTCCAAAGGTGGAAGATAATGTGCGCCATGTTATTAAAGAAGTTAAGTTTGGAGTACAAATCGATAAGTCTACTGCACTAGTGTTTTCATGCGGAGCTGTTCGTCGAGTTGGTGAGCCAGAGTTTATTATACAAAGATTATGACTATCAGTTACGTCCAATAGCAGTTGACCGCAAGATTTTGTAACTGAGCATCCCCAAGAAATATGGTGTGAATTAAAATCACCTAGGACTATAAAAGGTCTAGGGAGGAGATTAAATAGATCATTAAGTTTTTGGAAAACTAAAGAAGAAGGAGAAGGGATGTATATGGAAACAACACAAATGCTGCCGATTTGCGTTGCTAACCACGGAAAACTCGTTAAAACTAGGGAGAGATAGAGGAGAGAAAGAGAAGGCCTGCCTGATGAGTATAGCGACACCGCCATACCCATCAGGCCTATCATCCCTTATACAAGAAAGTCCATGGATTTAAAAATAGAGCCTGGCTTTAGCCAGGTATCTGAAAGTGTGAATAAACGTACATTATGTTTGTTTATTAAATAAATAATATCACTTTTTTTAAGAACTGCACTTCTGCAGTTCCACTATATTACCTTCTTGAAGGCCGCCATTGTTAAAGGTTTTATTTTTAAACATACTTACTATAGGGGCGACGTTGGACGGTAATGCAATATTCGACTTGGTTAATGTATCAATAAGAATTTGAATTATATCTGATGTTGACATTATCAACGAGTTACTTGAAATATTTAAGGCGCAACCATTTTGAGGATTAGGAATACGATAATCAATAATTGCTTGATGTGCAGATTGATCATAGCCCTTTGTAGGCTTTGAAGCCGGTCGGCGATTAATATACACTGTTTTTTTGTATGACGTATGAGATGATGGCTTCTGGTTAGTATATGTAGGAGCAGAATTGGGATGAGCTGAAACTACACTAGGGATGGAGCTGACAATTGTCGCATACGATTTATTTACAGGTTAGGAAACAATTTAGCTGCTTCGCCATAAGAAATGTTACTTTTAGCCATTGATATTTTTATTTGTTTTTGTCGCGCAAAATTCAGGGCATGATTTACTAATTGCAAAATGAGCTCCCAAGCATAGACAACACGATACTATTTCTTCCTCTACGTCACAGGTATCACCCGAATGGTCATTTCCACACTTAAAACCAAAGACCTTACACTTACTAACTAGACTGTGCACTATGGCGAAAGTACCGGTCCGCGTGAGAGGGCTCCCGTTGGGAGTGTGTCCCTTTCTAATTTAGTGACCATGATCAAATAGAATACAGGACAAATTGCTTGTAAAAACGATTGTATCCTGATATATTGTCCTAACTACGAGTAACTACTCTACATACACATACCTATTTTTTTTGTAAGTAAAAAAAACAACCAAACATGGTATGTATATTTTTTTGGAATCTACATCACTTACCCTACACGTGAGTTAAGGGTCTGAACTTTTGAAGTACAAGGTGTCTCAAAATAATGTTTATATTTATTTAGCTTACTGCGTGAATGTTTCAGAAGCACATGTCAATATTCCGCCTAAATCAACGCTACGCCAATACTTGTCTGGCCCTTTATCATATTATTTGCCAGCTTTGATAGCACCCTTTTCAGCCTTATCCGTCAAGAATTCCATCATTTCTGTCATAAAATCCAGGTCGCATTTATGCGTCACCAATATCCTTCGCAGAGTTGCAGGGCGAGGTAATGGGATGCGATTACTCAAAAATTAATAGGCTCGAAGGATATTGGTGACGCATAAATGCGACCTGGATTTTATGACAGAAATGTCACTTACCCAGACACGTAAATTACTCAAAGAGAAGAATTTTATGATGGAGAAATTATTGCCGGTCAATTTCTCCTTCTATAAACCCTTCGGTAGTATGGCGTAATATAAGAAGATTTAGAAACGGTATTAGTGAGTCTACCAACTCAGTACTTCCGTCAAACCTGTACGACGAATTCCTTAATAACCTTGCACCACCCACAGTTCCAGAGCAGGATTTCTTCTGTAATTATGTTCCCCCTATAATTCACAATAATTCGGCCATCTTGTATTCTCCCTTTGTACTACAGGAAATAAAAGGAGTGTTATCCACAGTGAAAGACACAGCTCCTGGCGAAGACGGTATTCCTTATTCATTTTTAGCCAAATTGAGTGAACCATCTCTTTTGTATTACTTAAATTTGATAAACACCACTATGTTATCAGGAAATATACCCAAATCTTGGAAATCACAGTTAGTTATTCCCATTCTCAAACCAGGTAAAGCTCCAACTGAAATATCGTCATATCGTCCGATATCATTATCATCTGTATTAGTAAAAGTGGCGGAAAACTTAGTAAAAAATCGACTCGAGTGGATTATTGAAAATAGAAATATATTGATATATGAGAAATAGATTAGGAATACGATAATCAATAATTGCTTGATGTGCAGATTGATCATAGCCCTTTGTAGGCTTTGAAGCAGGTCGGCGATTAATATACACTGTTTTTTTGTATGACGTATGAGATGATGGCTTCTGGTTAGTATATGTAGGAGCAGAATTGGGATGAGCTGAAACTACACTAGGGATGGAGCTGACAATTGTCGCATACGATTTATTTACAGGTTAGGAAACAATTTAGCTGCTTCGCCATAAGAAATGTTACTTTTAGCCATTGATATTTTTATTTGTTTTTGTCGCGCAAAATTCAGGGCATGATTTACTAATTGCAAAATGAGCTCCCAAGCATAGACAACACGATACTATTTCTTCCTTTATGTCACAGGTATCACCCGAATGGTCATTTCCACATTCAAAACCAAAGACCTTACACTTACTAACTAGACTGTGCACTATGGCGAAAGTACCGGTCCGCGTGAGAAGGCTCCCGTTGGGAGTGTGTCCCTTTCTAATTTAGTGACCATGATCAAATAGAATACAGGACAAATTGCTTGTAAAAACGATTGTATCCTGATATATTGATCCTAACTACGAGTAACTACTCTAAATACACATACCTATTTTTTTGTAAGTAAAAAAAACAACCAAACATGGTATGTATATTTTTTTGGAATCTACATCACTTACCCTACACGTGAGTTAAGGGTCTGAACTTTTGAAGTACAAGGTGTCTCAAAAGAATGTTTATATTTATTTAGCTTACTGCGTGAATGTTTCAGAAGCACATGTCAATATTCCGCCTAAATCAACGCTACGCCAATACTTGTCTGACCCTTTATCATATTATTTGCCAGCTTTGATAGCACCCTTTTTAGCCTTTTCCGTCAAGAATTCCATCATTTCTGTCATAAAATCCAGGTCGCATTTATGCGTCACCAATATCCTTCGCAGAGTTGCAGGGCGAGGTAATGGGATGCGATTACTCAAAAATTAATAGGCTTTACCCGAATAATCATATAATGATAAATAAACGGTTTAATTTTATCTTAATATTTATTGTACGTGTTAGTTTTTGTCGTATTTAATCTTGTGTGAATGTTTTCTAAATTATGTTGGACAATCTGTTCGATTTCAGAATAACTATCACATTATTTTTATTATTTTTAATAAACATTTAAGGTTATCAAAAGTTGTGTAATGTCTTTTCAGGCGTTGTAAGTAGTAAGACTTTGACATCTCGACGTAATTTATTTTTACATGGTGAGGCAGTAGTAGGAGCAGATGCAGTTTTGCGTGCAAACACTTTCCGTACCTAGTAATTATATTATTTCTGTCACTTTCTTGCAGTTTTATCGTTTTTGGTACTTGTCTTTCTTTCAATAGGTAAGTACATATATTGCTTAAAACATCAGTATTTTTTGCAGATCAAAACTTCTACTAGCAATCGTTGAAGAGTTTTACTTTTTCCTTCTCATCAGAAGAAAATCACCAAAATTTTAAAACGTTTAAATATTTGTTGTACAACATATACTCGTACATGCGAATTTTATTATAGTCAGTTCAGTAGAAGTAGAATTATATGAAAAAGCCGTTGCAAGATTTGAATCTTCAAGATTAATAGGTTAATGCACGTACGCGTTCTGATGATTTATTCTTTTCCTTAGGAAATATTGACGGAACAGCATCAGGTTTTAGCATTCTCCTAATATAAACAGAAATAAAGTCGTCACATTAAAAATGCGCTCTGTAAACGGCAGACGATTTTGACATTTTTCCAGGCAGTGCATTTTACCAATTCAATTTCTGGTTTTCATTGTTCGAAAATCTACAATACAAGAAATGTAATTAATAACGACAAACATCATTAGTGCAAAGTCGAGGGACACGATAAAACGAGATTTTTTTAAAATAAAAACATCTAAGTTTTGGGTTTACCGTTTTTGTACACTTTGACGGTGACCGGTACATCTCCAATTTAAGACAGTCGGACAGAAGTATCTACCTACGTCCTATGGGGATACATTGTTTTCAATACATTGTGTAAGAATGTTGTTATTACTTTTACTTATGTTGTCACTAGCTTCGCTATCTGAACAGCGGCAGCTAGTTTTACCATCAATAGCCTGCGCATGCTTCCTATTTTTCATGTTACAATTTTTGCAAATTTTACTCAAACGGCTCTTTTTACGGGCAGCGCGCTGAGTTACCGATCCATCCGTGTCCATGCCAGACTCATTAGATAATACTTTGTTGGTAGAAATCGTCACAAAATTAGCTGCCGGGGGGACTGGGCCCCCCGGTGCGCCCGAGTCGGGCGGTTCATTCATGTACTTATATAATAAGCTAAAAACTTACCGAGTTCGGTGAATATAAACTAATACACTTAATAAAGATAAATAAACTAAATACTGAAAATATATACACTATTATTTCTACTAATCCTATAAAAGAAACCAAAAAAATATGTTCTTTGAAAAATTACGTCCGCTTATTTCGACGTTTCCCGCGCTTTTTCAATGCCAATGTTCTAAAAGCTAAGCGAACGCACCTATGGTCAGCAGCCTATTTACTTTTTTTTCTTCTTCTGTAGCCATGACGCGAACAGCGTATTGTGCCAGTTCGTGAGTTTAATTCTATGGTTTAATTTTCATTGGATTGATAAAACATGACGTAAACTTCTTCTTCTTCTTCTTCTTCTTATGTGGTTTTTTAACGTGGAAAGACGTTACTCTGCCAGTGTCATGTTTTGGAGGATATTTTGCCCTTGTACTCCCCCAATGACGTAAACTTGTATTTCTATAAATTTTCGGCTTTACTTATAAACGCTGCTTAAGTTTAAATGACGTTATTTAGTACTCCGCAAAGGAAAACTGTTCTGTGCCATACCAAGTGACGTTATTTAAATTTAAGCAACATTTATAAGGCCGTATACTTCTGAATAAAGGCAGGGAAACTTGGTGTACCTATACAAAATAAAATTACACGGAATAATTACGGATACTATATAAATGGAAGGAAAGCAGGATCAGGAAAGTGCGAATGGTTATTTATTGGGTGACATAATTATCGAGGAAGAGATGAATATAGTTCTGCTAAAATTATATAGTACCAGAATAATTAAAGCACTCACATTGGCGCGTGTGCGGGTCGTGCGCTGCGCGTGTTTACTTTGCTACTATGTTTGATTTGCTATGGATCTATATGAAAAAATAATCGAATGTGTTCGTAAACCTAGTTGTTTGTAATTTGTTCGAACCAGGCGATAAAAACTACAAAAATGCAGTTTTGAAAGCTAGACTATGGCAGCAGATTATAGAACAATCTGCATGGCATTGGCATGCCCGCGGCCGATCGCCGACGACCCGCGCCCGCGCTCTGTGTGAAGACGACGAACGACCCGCGCCTATACCCGCTCTCTGTGTCTGTTACGCTTAAGGCACACAAGTGTAAGATTAAAACGGTCCGTTAACTCACAGGTCGCGCCAGACGTTACCACGCCTGTAGGGGCCTGTTGCGGCCCGTCCACGCCCGTACCGAGCATTCCCACGGCGCGGCGTGAGTCGGCCTGGTGCAGCCTGTTGGACGCTATTCCAACATGTCGAGACTTTAAATTTTCTTTTTTCTTTTTGAACTTCGTGATAGGTTTAGTTCCATCTTATAAATTAGTTTTTATGCGTAACCACGCATCACGGACATTGTTCTTATTTTTATGTTGAGGCGACCAACTATTTCAAAGCGGTGGTTCATTTTCATAAAGAATGAAAATCTCAAATATGAGCTCGTTCGTCCACTCCATCATGTATGTGTACGCGCAGGCGCTACCGCAGGTGAAATGAAGGATTACAACCGACGTTGACGCGCCTGTACAGGCTGCGACAGGCCGCGCCGCGCCGCGCCTTTAGACTTACCGACTCCCGATAGATCGGACGGGCAACAACAGGCCACCGCAGGCCTCATCAGATGCGACAGTTCCCACGGCCGGGCGGCCTGTCGGTCTGGCCTGGCGCGGTCTGACCTGTGAGACAGCAGACCATGGGACCCATACTTTACATAGACTGTGATAGTACACAGTCTAGTTAGTAACTGTATGTCTTTTACAATACAGTTTTATCCGGACCAAAGATAATATAATTATTATCTTTGCAACGGATTTTCCCTCATTTACGTTCCGTATTTGACAAACTAACAAATGCTTTAAAACTATGATGATTAAAATAATTTCTATATTGTATGATTTCTATCCTATAATTTATTTACTACTTACATATAAAATTTAGTCGGTTATCATCGTTATTTCTATAACTTACGTTTACTACGAAGACAGTTTACGAAATATACAACATTCGTCACCTTTTTTCTACAAAAAATACGTGCATAGGAACCGATCTGACAATAGATAGAGTTTCCACTACTTTAAAAATACCAGTATTTTCGGGTAAAATCTGAAATTTTTATAGTATTACTTTTTAAAGCACTAACACAAGAGTCCCCGCAAGACGGTTAGTCAAATAGAGAGTTCAAATTCGATGCTTGTACCCGAACCTCGGTGGCCTAGTTGGTTAAACGCGTCTGACACGGAGAGTCAGAAGACGCGGGTTCGAATCCCGTCCGAGGATGGAATGTTTCTCTCTTTAAATTCCATCATCTGAAATATTAAAACTCTTTCCATAGCTTCATCAATCCCACAGGAAAATAACTATCACACAGGTATATAATGTTCTCAACAGACTGAAGCATTTCGTGTTTTAGTAAATACATTTTATTTATTAGACTGGAGTATACTATCATAAATGATAACACACAAGTTCTTACATAAAATATAATATATATAAGCAATATGTACAATTCGGTAGCTTTGTAGGCATCGTCAGGGATGTTAGATGCTAACTCAGGAATTATGACATCGGCTTGTCAAAATTATGGTACTATAGAAAAAAACTATGTTACGGTTTTTATGCGAGTCGATATTGGTCTGAAACATTAACCACTGTGTGTGTGTGTGGTAGACCAGGATTTTATTTCACAAAATTTAACTCGATTATGTGGTATCAGCGACGGCAGCAAGTGTTGCCACTTGCCACTTCACACTTACTAACCATATTGGCAGACCATATAAACTAGCTTTGAAAATGTGAGTGAGCGGCAGTCTACCACTCATTTTAATTTTTAATGTACCTGACTCCTTACTACCAACATTCACAGAGTTACAAAATTAGTATTGTGGCTTTAATTTATTACTTATCATGATTTATTGTATTGTGATTGTGAATCATATGTATGATGCAAAAACCAAGATCATGCAATATTCAAAATTGACGTATTTATATTTGTTTCTATAACTCGTCTACGTGTCGATGACAAATGAGAAAATAATAGTACATTTGCGTACCATAATGGAAGTACTGTGGTACATGGTACGGTCACCTGGATAATAGTACGTGTACCCTTATTTCAGTACGAATGACATCGTTGGGCATCATATCCGCGTATGCCAAGTTCATCATCATCATCATCTCAGCCGTAGGACGTCCACTGCTGAACATAGGCCTCCCCCATGATTTTCCAAAAGGACCGGTTGGAAGCGGCCTGCATTCAACGTCGTCCTGCGACCTTCATCAGGTCGTCTGTCCACCGTGTCGGTGGACGACCTACGCTGCGCTTGCCGGTCCGTGGTCTCCACTCCAGAACCTTTCAGCCCCATCGGCCATCTGTTCTGCGTGCTATGTGCCCTGCCCACTGCCACTTCAACTGGCTAATCTTCTGGGCTATGTCGGTGACTTTCGTTCTTCTACGGATCTCCTCATTTCTGATTCGATCACGTAGAGAAACCCCGAGCATAGCCCTCTCCATAGCTCGTTGTGCGACTTTGAGCTTTTCTATGAGGCCCATAGTAAGAGACCACGTTTCAGTGCCATAAGTCATCACTGGTAACACACATTGGTCGAAGACTCTTGTCTTGAGGCACTGAGGTATTTTTGACGAGAAGACTTCGCGGAGTTTCCGGAACGCTGCCCAGCCGAGTTGGATTTGACGATTGACCTCTTTCTCGAAGTTCCAACTTCGAGAAAGAGGTCAGTTTGACTAGTTTGACTGTCTGTCCCAGGTACTCTCTACTCAGTGGCTGTACTCGTCAACAACTTCGAGAACTGAGTTCCCAACTGATATTGGGGTAGGTACAACATGGGCATTAGACATAATTTTCGTCTTATCCATGTTCTACTTAAGACCTACCCGTTGGGAAACTCGATGGAGGCCTTCGAGCATTGTACTGAGGTCTTCCATGGGTTCTGCCATGACTACAATAACGTCGGCAAATCGAAGGTGAGTGATGTATTCGCCGGTAATATTAATGCCAAGTCCTTGCCATTCCAGAAGCTTGAAGGCGCCTTCCAATGCAGCGGTGAACAGTTTCGGAGATATAACGTCTCCTTGTCTCACGCCTCTTTGCAATGGAATTGCCTTCGAACTCTGCTCCTGTACTCGGACTGACATGTAGGTGTTTTTGTACAAACACTTCAGCACTTCAATATACCGATAGTCAATACGGCACCGCTGGAGAGACTCAAGCACTGCCCACGTCTCGATCGAATCAAAGGCTTTCTCATAGTCCACAAACGCTAAACAGAGAGGCAAGTTATACTCTTCGGTCTTCTGTATAACTTGCAGTAGCGTGTGGATGTGGTCTATGGTACTATAGCCTTTTCGGAAACCGGCTTGTTCCGGAGGCTGGAATTCATCAAACCTGCGACTGAGACGGTTCGTTATGACCTTCGAAAACAGCTTATAAACATGGCTCAAAAGCGAGATGGGTCTGTAAGTTTTAAGTTAGGTGTTGTCACCTTTCTTGAAGAACAGCACCACCACGCTTTTGTTCCATGCTTCTGGCGTTAAACCTTCGAGTAAGACGGTATTAAATAGCTTCTGAAGGACTTTAAGTACCGGTGTTCCACCCGCTTTCAGAAGCTCAGATGTGATACCGTCGTCACCAGGCGCCTTGTTGTTCTTAAGCTGTTCCAAGGCCATTCTAATTTCGTACAGGCTGATGTCCGGGATATCTTCGGTATAATGTCGGGTCAGCTTGGCTCTTGGGTCTTTGACCGAGCTGCTAACAGGTTTAGCGACTGAGGTGTATAACTGTCCGTAAAAACTCTCGACCTCTCCTAACACTTCCGCTTTGGCTGACGCTACACTGCCGTCTCCTCTCTTCAGCTTCGTCAACTGGCTTTGCCCAATAGACATGTCTCTTGCAAACACTTTGGAGCCTTTTTTCCACTCTATCGTCTCTTTAATACGGTTTGTATTAAAGATCCGGATGTCGTGTCGCAAGGACTTCCATATTCGTCTATTGAGCAGCCTATATGCTTCAGCATCATTCGAAGACTGCAGTTTCAATGAGCGTTTCAGCCATGAGGTTGAGGATATCGTTGGAGAGTTTCTGTGGCCTATCTGTACGGTGGGGTTTAAAGTACTTGGAACCCACTGTATGGACAGTTTCTACTAACCTGTTATTGATCTCGTCCACTGAAGCGATGTTCTCAAGGCAATCGAAGCGATTGGATAGCTCAAGTTGAAAGCTCTCGGGGTCTTGAATACGGGCACGAGTGGGTCGGAGCGTAGACTACATCAGACGAGACCTCTCCAGTTTGACATTAATATTCACCGTGCCTCTTACCATTCGGTGATCACTACCGGTTTTAACCCTGTTGATCACGGAGACATCAGTGAATATTTGCCTTTTGGTGGTCATAATGAAGTCAATCTCATTTCTCGTGGAACCATCGGGACTCAGCAAGGTCCGTTTCCTGTGAGGTGGCTTCTGAAAGAAAGAGCTCATCATAAAGAGTCCCTCTTTCTCCAGGAAGTCAGCCAACCTCTGTCCCCTACGGTTCCGTTGTCTATATCCAAATTGCCCCACTTTCAACTCATCCTCGCTTCTCTTACCCAACTTCGCGTTGAAGTCCCCCGTAACAACTAGAAAGTGCGTTTCAGAGGTATGTATGGCCCGACTAATGTCCTCATACATATCCTCCACCTCATCATCCGGGTGCGACTTCGTCGGTGCGTATACCTGAATAACCTTCAGCGAATATCGTTTGGATACTCTGAGTATTAGGTATACGACCCTATTGGAAACGCTATCGATCTTAACTATCTTGTTAGCAAGGGACTTGTGGACGAGAAACCCGACACCACCTTGGGACTGTTGGTTGCCCTCCCGGTGGTAGAGTAGGTTACCTGATTTTAGGGTTATCGTGTCCTCACCCACTCTACGGACTTTAGATAGAACCCCACAATGTCCCAGTGTAACTTACTCATTTCTTCTTCCAGCTCATATAACTTCTCGTCTGTCCTCATCGTGCGTATGTTGTGTGTCACCAGGGCCAGTCGTCGTCGTTGGGGGTGGTGGCCGGGCGTCTGCCGGGGATTCTTAGCACCCTGCCCTACCGTTACCGTGGCCGCTACCGTAGCCAGGAATAACGGGGCTGCCGGGGACTGGGGGCCTGGTTTCTAATGTGTCTGTCATTTGGGGGGATTTTGCCAATACTCGCCACGCTTGGCAGGCGGGTTGACGAGCGCAGTTTTGAGGTTTTAATACTGGGAAGGTGCTGCTGCCCATCTTCCGATTGTTATCCCTTAGCATATTTTTACGCACCCACGGGTAGAGTTTCCGGGGGGGTGGGTACTTTTCTAAGCCGGTACCCCACGGCGAGTTAATTAATTAAATAACAAAATACTGGATCGATTTGTTAAAAGAAACGAACTTACTAGGCGATACTGTAACTGAGCTAAATTTGTAAACGATTATAATCAGTTTAAATTGACGAATTACTAAATTATTACACTTGCACACGTCAGTTGCAATGCCACACAGAGCTTAGAAATGTACTTTTGCGTGTCACTACATTGTACTGATCACCCCTAGACATTAGGTTTTTAGTCAATTTACCCAATAATTTTACATGCCACAGTACCCTCTACACCCTAACACAGTGACGTTCACGCATTATTGCTTCGTAGCAGAATGGCGAAGTTCTTGAAATCTGTCCTGTCACAGATAATGTTTTCAATTCTAAATAATAGAATAAAATCCATCAGAATTTGTACTGTATTTTGTTGTACAGTTTACTCAATCAAACAATGATTTGGTAAGAGTCGACTGGTCGGAGAATATTTCCGGTAACTATTACGCGAGTCCTAGCCGGTTTTAAAGCGTAATTAAGAGTTAAAATTGTAGAAGAGTTTTAGTAAAAATAAACAGAACATTCTTAGTTTTGTATTTCTCCTTTAAACCTAGTATACATTGTTTTAAGAATAAAAAACTACGATCGGGGATTTCAGAAAAATTTAGGGAAAAAATTACGTTGTCGTCTGGCAACACTGCGTAGGGGGTCAGGTCAGTCTGTTTTGTCACTGTCTGTCAAAAATGCCGCAGTAGGTAGATAGATTATTATTGTAGCGGGTGCATTCTTAAAGAAAATTTTGTTATTGGCCAGGATAAGGTGAGAACTTAGCCGGCAAGGCGGATTTTGTACAACTATACATTGCGAACGGTACGTAAGTTTGCAATATATTTTAATTGTTTGTTCTTGTTGTCATTTCTGGTCCTATTTACTCTAAAATGTATTAAATATAATATTATTTAAAATAGCTATATTTCAATACCTACCATGTTTGATTCAAATCTATTCAATGACCAGAAATTTTCCTCTAATATTTAATATGGTAGTTAGGTATCGTGAGCTAATCAGAGTAAGTACATGCTGGAACAACTATGAAACCTGGGTTCACCACAATACACCAGAGACTTACTAAAACTACGGGTGAAACAATAAACTCCGATTACTATTGCAACCTGTTGCGTCGTTTGAGAGAAGAAATCAAAGAAAAACGTCCAGGTTTATTGAGAAGAAAAGTCTTGTTTCATCAGGACAATGCGCGCATTCACACCTCTGTGCCATCCATGGCAGAAATCCATCAATGTGGCTTCGAATTGTTACCTCATCCCCCATATTCACCGGATTTAGCACCATACAACTTTTATTTGTTCCCAAAGCTGAAAAAATTTTAAGGTGGTAAACATTTTTTTACAAATGAAGAGGTCATAACCGCCGTGGCCGCTTATTTTGAGGAGTTAGATGAAGATTTTTTAAAACGGGTATTGAAGCACAGATGTCACAGTTGCTACCTTCGCGGACGATACTCCTTACTTGCTTCGCATAAGTGTCCAATCAAAGCATCTCGTATTTTGCAAACCAGCCTGAATGATAGGAAAAATGGCTAGTCTACTGGAGAATTGCTGCTAGCGCATCTAAATCAGTCCACATCACATTTACTCTTTGCCAAAAAGATTGTGACCCAGTCACTCTAAATAGCGTTCAACTCCCTCACCAGTCCGTGAAGTATTTGGGTCTGCATCTGGACCATAGGCTCACATGGAAGAAACATGCTTCTACCAAAAGAGATGAAATCAACTTCAAATATAGGGGCCTTTTTTGGCTGCCGGGAAGAAACTCAAAACTGGCCACAAACAACAAACTCCTTATATACGAAACCATACTTAAGCCAATCTGGACATACGGCATCCAACTCTGGGGATCAGCCAGTTCCTCTAACATATTGATAGTGCAAAGGGTACAGAACTACATCTTAAAACAAATATCTAATGCACCATGGTTTATCAAGACAACAGAGATCCATGATATCTTAAATATTCCTATGGTCAAGGAATATATAAGTGCGCATGGCGAAAAATATAAAACTCGACTGCTTAGGCATCCAAATGTTTTGTGGTTATTGTTATATTATTTCCTTTTGAGACTCGGAATGAGAGAGAATATAAAATGTTGACTATTCTTGTCAACATCATAGAATACAGTTACCATAAGTCCCTAAACTGTGGCCTTATTGCTAAGATTTTTTTACCTACCTGATTGTCTATATTTACGGAGAATAGGAATGGGCTTCTTTTTGGCATTTGAATCCCATTCTGGGCGAAACCCTGCAAGTTCATTGCCTGGAACCATCAATGGTTCATCTCATTCAAGTTGATAATGAGGCGCTAGTTTGTTGGCTTTGTCATAGAAGTTGAATTTTTTAGTATTGTCTATAAAACTAGTTAGTAGTATAGTCAAAGTCAAAATCATTTATTCAATTTAGGCATCAAAGACTTATGAACATCAACATTTCATTATAATGTACTTTAAAGACTCTACCGCCGCGTTCCAATATATATAGAGCCCACCGAGAAGAAGCGGCAAGAAACTCGGGGCCTTTCTTTTTATATAGATGTTTACAATGTTTCTACTTAGGTACTACAAATATTACATTTTATGGGTGGCAGAGTGAGAGCTTGCCAGAAGTGGAGTATTCCAAGCATCTTTATCTTCTATATAATGTCGAACTTTATAGTAAGCTTTTTTTATTAAAACGTTTTTTAACTTGAATTTGCCTTCTGTGAGCTCAGTTTTGGGTTTTTATTGTAAAAACGCACACAATTTCCTAGGAATGACTTATTAGTCTTCGTAAGTCAAATACTAGATACAGCTATCCTATTTGTATTTCTAGTATTAAAAGTGTGGTGATCACTATTTAACTTATATTTATGTAAATTTTTACAAACATACATTATATTTTCAAATACATATAAGGAGGCAACGTTAATATATTGATTTCTTTAAATAAATCTCTCAAAGATTCACGGGGACCAATTTCATATATGCTCGAATAGCATGTTTCTGTAGGATAAAGATGGTCTGTATATCAGCCGCTGAACCCCATAGCTAGAGTATAGTATAGCCCACCTACTCGTATATATATAGCTATAGTATAGTCCACCTGATAAGTGGTTACCTCTGCCTAGAACAGATACATTTCCTCATAAGTGATTAAGTGTCTCATGTGCACATTACTGCTTCACGGTAGATAAAGATATGGTGGCAGTACTACCCCTGGCTGAACTCATTCGCAATGAGTTCTACTGCTGTTAAAGTTTGATTTAGATGATATAAAATGTAGCTAGGAAATTTACTCCAATAACTGTAAAATGCTGGCTCAAATATGCTGGTATTCCATACCTACATAAGATTTTAATCCAATCTTAATTACGGCAGGTCAACCAAAATGGTGGAGGAACTCATTTCTCGACCATACCAAGTTGAGCTGGAAGAAATTTCCAGTAAAAAGAATACTATCATACATTTACCAACTGGTAAGTATTCATAATCACAAAAATATTATAAATACGAAGGTTTGCGTGTAGTATATCATCTCTATCATCAACACTAAACTAAAACTCTTAACTATGGTAGTTCTTATCCTGTTTGTACTAAAATCCACATTGCTGTAACACTAAGAATAACGATTCTAAAAATATGAATATCCTACTCAATTGTGGGTTACATCAGTTTAGAATAGTTTAGAGAGACCAAACTTACATGACTATTTTGGCACTACTTACGAATTGTCATTTGAATTTGGTCTTAAGTGTGAACAGAATAAGAGCTACTACAATATACTAATAATAGATTTTAGTTCGCTAGTTTAGTTTGGCGTTCTAAACAAGCGAATTGCTATAGCAATTCGCTTGTTTAGAACGCCAAACTAAACTTGATTGAAACTTTCCATTCACATTTTAATGTTATTTTGACGGTTTAAATTACGCGGTAGGTACAGTTGAATATCTCGACCAGTTTCGTGACCGGCTGGGTCACTTCTTCATGGGCCGGCTGCGGTTAAGCCGAGTAAGTTAAACCGTCAAAATAACATTAAAAATCGAATTGCTACCATTGTATAGGTATTTTAGCTTTTTAAATGTATTCAATTAACGTAGGGTGGTCATACCTCCCGGCACATGGAGACATGTCACCGGATCGGAAATTCAGTCTCGGTCGCTCCGGTCAATCCTTGAAATGTCCCGGTATTTCAACTACGCGTTTGATGCGATGCAAGACCAGTGCTACGACGACGTCGCTAAGATGGTTGATGTCACAAGTTTATTTTCTAAATTTAGGTACCTCCACTCCAATCGTTTTTAAAGAGTGTTTTTTTAGAGGTATACACTTTCAATATGAATTAAAACAAATTTAAATAATGATAATGTGTATGATATTGGGTTTATTTAAAAGATAATTTTATGCCATTATTGTTTAAATATGAGTTCGGCCATATGAGCGCCACAATGAAGCGCAATCGTGACGGCTAATTTAGACATTCAAATACATGTCTGTTTCATTTGTGTCTGGGTGTGTATATGTATATAATTATGTATATCAATCATCAGGTTACCATAGTACAGGCCCTTCCTAGTTTGGGACCTGAAGACCTTTGTGTGGATGTTGTTCCATATTATTATTATTCCTTTTATTCACCAAAGTTCACGGATTTCATCCGGTTCTTTACAAAAGCATAAGTGGGGCTGTTGCCAACACTTAGAGGCCTGTTTGGTATAAAAATACAAGAGTATAAAAAACAGCAAAAAATGTTAGATGAAGGGTAACATGGTATTATAACTATTACAAAAATGGGTAAAATGGCCAGGCTATTGATATGAACTTATTAGTGATAAGGAAGATAGTGGGCTATGGAAGAGACTACGGCACCTGCCAATTTCAGTCTCATTTAAAATATTTAGGCAGGTGGTGACTTGCCACCCACTAAACGGCCCCCCATAAGAGCCACCATCAATGGTGACAAAAGGGGCAACATTGGTGTGGATGGCTGAAGGGTGTTGAGAGATGTGCTGCGGTTTCACTAGAGCGCTACTACTGGCGTTATGCCCTTTAACACTTCCACCCTTGGAGCGTTTTGTGTCTTGCTCTTGCGTCTCCACCCCCAGACGGCCTTCTATCGGAATCCGTTTCGGGAGCTCGACAGTGCAACTGACTTTTAAATCCTTGGTTCAGTGCTAATCAAAGACACATGTGTGTCGGCACTGGCATTCAATCGATTTCAGTGTTTGTTTTTAAACATCAAAAGTAGCGCGAGTCCCTGCTCGTAGCTCGTAAAGCTTATGTTGATGGAAATATTAAATTGAAGAAGAAAGTTAGATAACGTATAGCCATAACTCGAATCTTTGTGAAAGAAATTGCCTTTTGGCCCCAATAATCTTCAAGATTAATTCCTGCTTCGAAAGTATATCTTTAAATTTGGATGGCTTCGCGGACCACTTCGGATGCTTCCAGGGGGACCACTACTGGTCCGGGGACCGCCGGTAAAGAACCGGATCTAGATAAATTACAGTGTGTACTGTTGTACACACTGTAATTAAGTAAGTAAGAAACATCTAGAAAAGGACACTTTACTTACACCTACGCAGTTATTCGTGCTAGGCCCACATGCCTCTTGATCTTAACTCAATTGTATGAAAATTATCGTTGTTGACACTTTTCGTAGCCTGCTCGCGTGCTAGCTTTTTTAAGTTCGATCGCAGGCCTATGGTTTTCTATCGATAGTGTTTGACGTAATTGTTATGCTGTACCCAATTGTAATGCGATAGCGTTGCTACAGTGGCGTACATTGGTAGTTGGTTCCATAATATAATAAGGTGACATCCACGCCACTCATTAATTTCATTCGGCTAAGCCAGAAATTCGGCTCGTAGTAATAGTGCGCAGGTGCACGCATAATTCAATTACGTTTTGAAGGCACATTTTGAGTTATTGGACGAATAGGTACGGAATCTTGGTAGACCACTGACAGTTATTTTGCCTAGAATAGCACAGGATAATAATCGTACAGTGCACAGTGGGCCAACGCGTTTGATGTCACGCGAAATACCGCATTTGTGTAGGCACGCGGCATTTCTGTAGGGTTGTCACTACACTGAAATATTTCTTTTTGTATATACTGGTTCAATATTTGTGTATGTGTTCGTAGTACGAGTATGTGTATGTAGAGTACAAGGAATAAGTTAATAAAATATAGAACAATATATACAACGAGTTTTATTATAATCAAATACAAAAATATACAAATTATCTAGGGTAGTACAACTAATAACTAATTGGAGATGACATTTTAATAATATGCTCAGGACAGATATATTAAAAGGATTGAGATACTGATTCTTATAAAATCTACAAATGCGAAACTGAATGGTAGTTTCGACATATAGATTTACTAGTTTTTAGATGCAAGAAAATCGCGTCCGCCATCTTGAATCTTGAAATAAATGAACTATTCGTAATCGACACCCCCGAAAACCATGGAAACGATACCCATATTGATGCCGTTTAAAAATTTTGGATCTCGAAATATATTGTCATATTCGTAATAGGTACCGCTAATAGCGGCGGTGCCTCGCCACGCACCGGGGCGGCGGAGCACGACTACCAACCTAAGAATACCACCGGGACCGACGGCTTAACGTGCTCTCCTAAGCACGGAAGCGCTCAATAGTAAAATCCAATAGCGGCCACTCATCCAAGTCATGACCGCAGTGGATGTTGCTCAACCTAGGTAATCGGTTCAAAACAACTAGGCAAGCTCCACTACCAGCGCTTCGACATCATATGCGGTCACTATTATTTATTTTGGTTTAATTATTACTATAAAAATGTTGTCTTGTACTGCACAGTAGATTGATTGAAATATCTTTGACAAATGAGAATACTGGCTGACTGATACTGCATACTGAAACGGCCAATAAGGAAACTGACGAACTAAAGAAAATGACTACCTTACGAAGCTGTTTAATAAAGAAACTGATGAATTAGCGAGACTGACGAATTAACGAAACTGTCAGCTTTGCGAAACCGTCGAATAATGATACTGACGAATAAGTAAACTGACCAATGATACGCATAACCGTATTATTGTGCTAATATAATTGATTTCTTTTCATAAACCATAGAAAGTATACTCTTATACCAACTTAAACATGTTTATATCGATGAAAGATCGAAATAAGGATCGTGAAGGCTATGTTGAAAATAACGCGGCAAAGGCGTGAACCCGAGGCCGGTACTTCTGGCCAAGAGCCTAGCGTACAGCATTAGAAACATAAAATATAAAATTAACAAATGTAACCAGCAATAAGATTAGCAAATTAGTATGGAGAAACAATAATAATGATAGTTTATCCAAGTTTAATTTAATAACACTTTCATCAAGTTTTTTCTAAGAATTCTAATATTACTCTAGCTTAACCTTGTTGGATAGCTAATGAAACGTAGATATTTTAAGCACATCTGCAGCATGACTGTCATAGATTTTTTTTATATTTATGAAAGAAAAAAATATTTTATGCGGATTCATTTCTTTTTATAACTATCAGTCGTCTCTTGCGACTCAGTTGGTTCAGTTAACTGCAGTTTTAGAATTGAGAATAATAAAACAACTTATCTACTACAAAAAGTAAACACAAATAAATTGGAGCAAAAACAAAGGCAAAAAATTGGCAACTGGATAAAAAATCGGCAATTTTAATAAAAAAAATACTTTAATATCCAATATCTTGAAAACGGTTTAGTTTGGGGTACGGTACTTTATAGTCAAATCAGTCTGGAATGATGAAAACTACAACCTCTTAACGGATCTAGGTCGACTTAAACTAAAAAACAAAAGCGAGTCCATTTTTTAAACAGGGTTAGGTACCTGTTTAAAAAATGGACGTGCTTTTGTTTTTTAAACGATCTATACCATAGCTTAAGAATGCTCATTGTGTTATATGTAGTGCGTTCGAATAGGCCCTTCGTGAGCGTTTTTAGCGAAAATAAGGCTAAAAACGCTTACAAGGGGCGTTCGAATTGGGAATCTGTGGGTGAAAATGTCGCTCATGTCTCTTTTTGTTTAGCGTTCGAAAAGATAAAAAAGAGGAATTTTTGCCACCAAAAAGAATAGAATAGAAAATATTTTATTTGTGACATTACAATGTATATGTATTACAAGAAGAAGATAGCACAAAACATGCAATTGTCACCAATTGGCACCAACTCAGCATAATACCAGCTGTTCGCCAGTGCTGATCTTCCGTTGGAGCCATTTGGTGAAATCACGGACCGGCATGCACACCGAACAGAATATATTATTTAAAATCAATTATAAATACTAAAAAGAAAAAATGAATCTAAAATAAAACAGAAAACAAAATGAATATAAATAATTAAACTATACAGTTCCCCTTTATCGTCTCTTGCTTTTTAATACATATAACAATACAACTACAATAACACAAATACAATTTAAATACTTAAGTATTTCAAGTTGCTTTGACTCCAATTGCACTGGTATCGTGTTTGAGCGTTTCCTCCTTACTCCACGTCCCACGTCCAGAGCACGGTTGTTTGTGATCGTTTTTTGATAGCTATGTATTTGGCAGCATAATCATGCGATTTTAGGTCTTATGCTTAGTTGAGCGTAAGAATAGGGTTTGGGCAAAAGTGGCAAAAATTACGTTTTTGAGCTTTACGAACGCTATAACAAAAGAGCCATCAATGACAACGCCACCAATGCCCTCATAAGCTAATCGAACGCACCTTATGAGAACAAACCTGCATTAAAATGTAATCTCATAAAAAACAAACTATCGACGAAATCAATACGAGATATGCAGTCTCTCATGAACCATTATAAATAATTTCAACTCAACGAAACACTTAAAACAATCAAATTAAAAAGAGTCAACCCAGACTAACAACAATGATGACCAACATGACAACGAGTGTATGGCAGTTTGGGCTTGCTACCGTCCCTCTCGCACCCCGCAAACCCCGCACGATTGCTCTGTCTAGACGTCTCCGTCGGCCGACTGTAAGGTTTACATAGACTGTGGTAGTAGTGTGCACTGTGCACGTAGGTATAGGTATTGTATTTAGGCGTGTATACATTATAATAAATTGAATTATTTTCGAATAGTAAGTCATCTTGTTGGGTTCATTCTGTTTAAAAGTAGTAGTGTACAATGTGCACGAATATTTTATTAAGTCTTGTAGGCTTTGCAATACATTTTTTCCAAATAGTAACCCGTCTTTTTTGGGTATCACTGCAATCATATTGCGCACTTATTTGGATTCAAAGTAGTGTGCACTGTGCGCGCATATTGTATTAAGGCTGAAGCATCATTACATATGAAATTATTTCCGAATAGTACGGTAGAAAGTAACCCGTCTTGTTGTGTACTACCGCAATGTCTGTACTTTGATTTGAAGTAGTAATGTGCATATATAAATGGTACCTTGACTTGGTAGGTACTAACAAAGTACGAGATATTCTGCCTTCAAGTCGTAGTGTGCACTTTTTATGGTTAAGGCTGGGAGTTATTTTTACAAATTAAGTTATATCCGAATGAGTAACTCGTTTTGGTGTGTACTACTTCAATGCCAATATTCTGCCTTGGCGTAGTAGTGTGCACTGTGCACGCATGTTTCTATGTATCTTTAAAGAATCACTTGTGATTCCGTATAAAAATCAAAAATATTAAATAACCCAGGAGAAAGTTTTCAATGTAATTTCATTAGCAAGCCGTACCATTTTTTTTTTTTCGTGGGGAAAATGCATTTACGCATACCCGCTCGTCGGGGATAACGAACGGGTTATGTCGGACTCTCACTACCGACTAAAAACCCCACGATGTCCTTCGGCAACGACTTCAAACAGCCGATAAGGCAGCGATGTGATTGCTATACAACTGCTGACTACCCAATTTGACATGAAATGCAGCTCAATCGCAGAAGCGTCGCAATAGTGTGGCGTTTGCTCAATAGATGAGAGACTTGGGCCCTTCAGCACTGTGTATTTGGAAATATTTTTTGTTGGAAATGACTTCTTTTCTTGGAAAATATAGTAGTCTGTAAAGTCTGCTTCCGGATGATAATTTTACGTGATAACTTCATAAGACAAGCCGAACGCTTAAGCCTTTTAATTGTCCTCTAGTGTGGAAAATCATCCAGAGGACTATCTCACGTTTAGATACTAAGTATTAATCTATTTATTTGAGTTGTACTAATGGCATTGGACTATGCTGTCTGAATAGATAAATGAATTATTATTTAGGCCGATCGTGGCTCTCTATCGCTTGTTCCGGGCTATCTCGCTTGCACGTTCGGCTTAGGCGGAACGTGACAATGAGTCATACTTTTTCGTGCGTGCAGCCGGCATTCATCGATTTATAAGAATGATGTTATTACGTCAAACAGTCATAATAATACCGTACTATTTTCAGAATTAATTTCTAACAATATTGTTTTACAGGTTCTGGAAAGACTCACATCGCCACCTGCTTGATCACGAAATTCCGACAGGATTTACAACTGCCATGGGGACAAGGCGGCAAGCGCACATTCTTTCTCGTTAACACCGTCCCTCTAGTCAGCCAACAGGTATTTGTTTTAATTTGAAAGCTAACTCGAATGCTATCTATATTATTATCATAGTACAGGCAGGCGGAACACACGTGAAGAATATAAAAAGTGATTGATGCAAAAAGCAGTACCTTCTACTGACTACTACCGTGTTACCGGCATCAACTATGGCAATAAGTTCAGACAACGAAGTTGGCACATTCAATCGGCAATATAGAAGTGTCATTATGTTACATTCATTGTATAAATCGTCACTAAATGATGTTGCTAAGAGTCGCGAATTCCCTACGCGATTGAATCAGACATGAGGAGATCCGTAGAAGAACGAAACTCACCGACATAGCCCAGAAGATTAGCTAGTTAAAGTGGCAGTGGGCAGGGCAAATAGCACGCAGAACAGATGACCGATGGGGCTGAAATGTTCTGGAGTGGAGATCACGGACTAGCAAGCACAGCGTAGGTCGTCCACCGACAAGGCGGACAGACGACTTGTTAAAGGTCACAGGACGACGTTAGATGCAGGCCGCTACAAACCGGTCTGTTTGGAATTTTTTAGGGGAGGCGTATGTTCAGCAGTGGAAGTTCTACGGCTGAGATGATGACGATGACCAAACCTCTACAAGTACTATAAACCCTAGCTAGATTAATAGACTAAGTTATGATTAAACTTATTTCGTTCAAAGCTTATGACCGATGTACAAACATGTCCCAAAAGACTAACTGTGGAATAATTTTCCGTGCTTATTGTGACCACATTTTGGCTGAGTTATGCTCGGCA
The DNA here is from genome assembly GCA_917880725.1 of Selenia dentaria. Lineage (NCBI taxonomy): Eukaryota > Metazoa > Arthropoda > Insecta > Lepidoptera > Geometridae > Selenia > Selenia dentaria. The sequence goes on along the minus strand of OU862893.1, from coordinate 14,029,407 downwards.
GCGGAAACTTTTAGATCTTAGGCACTGAGCTGAGCTAAGAGATACACTACTAAACGAACTAAAGCTTTTTTACCAAAAAAAAAAATGGCGAAAAGCATTGAATTCCTCTGTATTTCACCGAAGTAATTTTCAACCCTACTTGTAATAGTGAGTCATGCGAGTATAATTTTAGTTCATTCGTTGTTTATGAAAAATACTGGTACTGATTTGCTTGTGCGTACACTAAACTAAAATTCTCTAAACTATGGTAGTTCTTATTATGTTAACACTAAAATCTACATTCGAGTAACACTTAAGCTGGAGTTCACCAACTACAACTTAACCATTGATTATCTAATTGCTCCCTTAAATTTAAACGGTTGTTTAAACGTGTCGCGTTTTTTCGGTGTTCACCATCTTTTTAAAGCGAACGTTTAACTAATCGAGCGTTTTTGAACCATAGAGTCGTAAATGAATGAATGGTATAATGCTACTTTGAAAAGATGATAGCGTATCTTGTAACATTTACATTTACCCGAGCTACATTAAAATATGGTAAGGTAACATTAATATACTACAAAATGTAATGCGTGATAAGTTAACGGTATGTTCACAAGTTGTATGTCTTTCTAATTCAGTACCTTTTTTGTGGTAATACCAAAGTCAGTTCGATTCGAAGTATCATGGTGTTTGTATTGTTTGCGTCCGAGTCGTTTCGTGGTAATTTTAATTTAAAATTCAAGAAGTTTTATTGAAGTGATTATGGATGATAGTATATTACAACTTCCTTTCAATTAAATCAAGTTATTCGAAGGCACTATGTTTGTATAAGTAAACGAAATCTTGTAACGAATGCTTTTATGTTATATTCCTCTAAATAATTGTGTCGACTATGGAAAACACGGGTGCGCGTATAATTAGCTCAATATCTTCAAAATCACCTAATAGGTTGTTTTCTTCAAAGATACGTATTATACGTAAATAAACAATAACCAATGGTTAAACAAGGTTGAAGACATTGTTTAACTTAAACAGCTGGTTACGAAACTTAATCAATGGTTACTGCTTGGTGAACAGCAAAATATTGCTAAACAGTTGTTTAAGAAATAAACGTCCGTTTACAATTTAAACATGTGTTGGTGAACACGGGCCTTAGAATGATAATTCTAAACATAATATGATTATTCTATTAAAATGTGGGTAGTTTTACATCAGTTAAGACTAGTTTAGAGAGCACGAACTTACATGACGATTAAATTTGCAACAACCCACAATTAAACAGAAACGGCAGATTTAAGAATTGTCACTTGCACGCATTATACGAATTTGGACTTTAGCATACGCAGAATAAGAACTACCACATATTTACTAAAAACAGATTTTAGTTCGCTAGTTTAGTTTGGTGTTCGGAACAAGCGAATTACTACCATAGTCATCATCTTCAGTCGTATTGCTTGTACCTTTATGAAACCACCACGTTTACGGAATTAGGAATTCGTTGAAGGGCACGCCTTCCTATGGGCGTAGGTGTAAGGGCTTTACGAATATAATTTCGAAACGATATTTAGCACGAATTTCTCAAAATAACTAAATTCATGGTATATAAAAATATTTTACTTCAAATACCTGAGAAATGAATTAATTGATCCATACTAAAGTTCGGCCGTTCAGAGAATGCGTTCCTGACACCTATCAGTTAGTCACGACTAGTGATGGGCACAACATAACACTGAGTTCGTTACCGTTCCTCCAAAATGAACCGCCGCGTTATTTTTAAGATTATTTTCGTTTTAAATTGGCGGAATCATTTAAAAATTTATATTTTAGTTATTTAAGTGGAAACCAAAAAAAGGGTAATATTAATATAATAAAATTGTTTTATTTATTCTTTGTTACAAAGTTACAATCTGTATTTCTATGCAATAAAGTACATTGAATTGAATGTGCGTACAGAATATTAATCAGACTCCGATTCGCATGAGGAGGTGGTGTCTTCATAATCATCTTCGCCTACATGTATAATTATATTATTATCAATAACAGAATCAATCCTGATATCTCGGTCAAAATGTTCCACAATCAGATTTTTAGTCAACAACCTTTGCCCAGTCATCTCTTGTGACTTTCCCGCAGGCTTCTTTTAACAGGGTCATCATCTTTTTCGTGCTGAATGGCGGGGAAGTATTGTGGCGGGCGGTTACGCCGCCCGCCACAATACTTCCCAGTACTACTTTTATTTGAGCCCAGATTAGCTCAATCGCGTTATATTGGCAATGATACGGTGGAATTCTTAGAACGCGATGACCGTACTCCAGAGCCAGTTCATCGATTTCGTATCGCACATTTGCCGCTTTATTTTCTTTAACTAATTTAATTAGCTCTGTTTTTAGCATCTGCATATTTGCGTCAATGCCTTTTGCTTGTAACCAAGCCACCATTTTTTCTTTTTTATTAGCTTGGGTAGGTGGTTTCTGTATTTGAACCGAGTGATAGGAGGCATTATCCATGAATATTACAGAAGGCTCTGGTAGGCTGGGCAAAAGCACGTTCTGGAACCACTCCTTAAATGTAGTGGCATTCATTTCCTCGTGGTAGTCATTTGTGGTTTTTGATTGAAATGCCAGTAACGCGTTCTCCACAAAGCCGTATTTTGCAGAACCTGCGTGGCATATTATCAGATGGGCCCCCTTACCCATTGGTACTTTCAACGTCGACACTTGTGTATCATCCGTCAAAGAACGGGAAACCGTGTGATTGGCGTTTAGCCATGTCTCGTCAATGAACACGACATTATCCCAGTTATCAATTTTTTTTGCTTCTCTCAATAAACTTATCCGTTTTAAAATTATGTCGTATCGTTTTAATACATTTTTTCTTTTGTATGTTTTTTTATACGAAAAACCAATACTTATGTTTTAAGATTTTGGTTAAAGCAGTTTTACCCCCGCTAAACAGTCCAGCTTCTCTTAACGATGCCAAAAGCTTCTTCCTGTTGAGATATTCATTTCTGGAATAGTAACCATATATATGATTTCTGATCGCATCGGCGTCAAAGGTGTCAATATCTGTCACGGGTTTAGTTCTACGTTTCTTCTTCGGAGTACGTAAAATATTATCTTCCATGCCAGTAGAGCCGAACTTTTCTTTATTAATATTTGTTATCGTTCGTTTGCTAACTCCAAGCGCCTGAGAGACGCGTTCTTGTACTTGTTCGACAGGTACCAGGGGTCCACCAGTTTGCCGCTCCCGCTCAAAGTAATCTTGCAGCTTGATGATTAACTCACGGGCTCCACTTTTCAATGTTTGTCCACGTTTAGGCATTATTATGCACCAAAAGTCACAAAAACACAATCGAAGTCCGATTTAGCGCCGATGTCAGTTTGAAAAGCAGAAACAGTCCATTAAACGAAAGCCGGGTAATCAAATAAAAACAGATCGAAAACACTTGAAGAACGTGGTCTATGCGCACGAAACGACAACAGACGACTGTTTTAGCGTCACAAAATGGCGGCCCATAACGCCATTTGGGGTTACCGTTTTTAATCTAAGTATAAAAATGCTAGTAACGCCATTTGGGGTTACCATTTTCAACCTTAATATAAAAATGCTACTTTCTTTCGCGCGTTCGGTTTGGTCGTAGTTTTATTATTATATTTAATAAAAGTTATCTTATAGTCCATTATTTTCAAATTCTTAAAAAGAAAAACAAAACGTATTATTTTATAAAGTATAACTGTATAAGAACAGATTACGATACTATTATTGCCTGTTATTGTTAGCACAGCACTAAAAATATAAAGCGCTGACATAACCTTGTAATAGCTCAGTTTAGATTTAGAAAAATATTGTTTACCAAGTTATTTGACACTCAGTTTGGCACAAAATTATAACATTAATTGATTATTGATATAATAATGTTGTTTTAATGCTCATCAATTGTTAAAACGGTAAAGAACCAGCAATAATATTTTTATCGTAACTGCAACGCCATTACAAAGTTACGTCGTCAGTTCAATCGCGACGTGTCAGGAACGCATTCTCTGAACGGCCGTAGTTAAATACGTTAATAATATACGTTACATACGTTAATCAAAATATGTATTTTGATTCATTCATCGTGTACGCAGCGGAAACTAGATGTAAGTACGCGGTTTTATAGAAAACAGCAATATCTTTAATAAAGTCCGTGATACCTTACTATTTACAGTTATATTACAATCATTACTTTTTCATTTTAAAATATGCAATAGTAGTAACGCCGTAAAAATTCTTATATCACATACACTGCTTGCACTTTTGACAATAGAGAAAAGTGATGTACTACAGTTTTATAGAGGACGTCAATGTCTACAAAAAAGTATGCGCTACCATAAAATATGTCTATTACAGTTATGGTCAGGATAACTATACTTTCCCGTGTTAATATATGTAATACTAGCTGCAATCCGCGGTTTCACCCGCGTGGTGTTGGATGATGATGATGATGAAAAGTATCCTATGTGTCAATCCAAAGCCTCATCTACCTCCATACCAACTTTCATCAAAATTGGCCTAGGCGTTTGAGCGTGAAAGAGCAACAAACATCCATGCATCCATCCATCTAAACTTTCACATTTATAATATTAGTAGGATTAACGCCGCACCGCCCGGTATAAACTGGGCCACATTATTCGTACCTTGGTGATAATCTTTATCTACACTAATAATAAAGAGGAAAGATTTGATAGTTTTTTTAATGGATAAACGCAAAAACTAAATAACCGGTTCCAAAAATTCTTTCACCAGTAGAAATCTATATTATGCCTGACTAACATACACTATATTTGATTCATCAACATCATCATCCATCACCGCGCGGATAAAGACTGCAGAGCGCAGCTAGTTATCCTATAATTGATCCTAGCTTAGGCTATGTCTATAGGTTAATATAATATTAGTATTTTACATAAAGGGCATAACATTATCGCACTTCACAGCGATGGAAAGTATTCCATACCTAGTACCTACTTAACAAAGGTTATATTTAAAACATTGTGTTTTATATACAAACCAACACTTCACTCCTTTATTTATGACTAGCTGACCCGCCAGCGGCTTTCTGCCATTTTGGTATGTGTTTTCATTGGAATCACTTACAAAATAACAACAATCGTGCGATTATGAAGGTGCTCGTTTTCTGTGGAGTTTATGAGTCACTGCACATAAATAAACTCGCACTTGACCATCTATTAGTCACGTACGACCTACACTTACTACTTACGACGTATAATATGACATATTGTGCCCTTTCTATCAGAAATAAATATACTTAAACAATGGTTATTCTTGTTAGGAATTCACTAGAAACTGACTAGTGTTATAGAGTTAACACTAAAATGATATACCTAGTCATATTTTGAAAGAACAGATTCTGGTTAAGGCAGATTCGTTTTACGGCAAAAGTAATACAATAAAACCGGCCAAGTGCGAGTTAAACTCGCGCACCAAGGGTTCCATCCAACATTATTACTCAAATTAAAAGATGGACTAGGTAGGATGGCCAAGTGGCCTTTAGATCGAGTAAAAATTAAGTTTGTTAATTGAATAAAAAATATTTATTTATTTTGAAAGGTAATATACAAGTACATATTCTGTGAAAATTTAAGGTGTCTACCAACGTGAAAATCTAAGGTAACAAAGATGCGGACCGTACTGACACTTTCCGGGCGGGAATGCGGGGGGAAGCGGGCGGGGACCCGCATTCCAGCGATGCGTCGAGTTAATGTGACCGCGTTGTACTTATTTTGATTCATCATCGTCATCATCATCATCCATCACCGCGCGGGTGAAACCGTAGAGCGCAGCTAGTAATTAATAAAAGTATTAAGACTAGCTGCGCTCCGTGGTTTCACCCGCGTAAAGATCGATGATGATGATGATGATGACGAATCAAATCTAGCGTATGTTACTCGGGCATAATATAGCATTCTGATGAAAGTTTTTTTGAACCAGTTATGTAGTTTTGCGTTTATCCGTTACAAACAAACTATCAAATCTTTCCTCTTTATTATTAGAGTAGATAATTAACACCAAGGTACGAATAATATGGCCTAGTATGTACCGGCGTTAATATTGCATATTTTAACACGGAAAAGAAGTTGTTGAGACGTAACTGTAATAGTAAGACATATGGTATCGTGGACTTTATTGTAGATATTGATGTTTTCTATAAAACTGCAGTACATCACTTTGCTCTATCTATATATATGTATCAATAAATGAATAAATGCACCCATTTTTCTTCTGGTCACGCTCTAACTTGAGAACGGATGGAACCATCTCGCTAATTCTTTTGTTGTTGTGATAGTTATTGTCAGGAGAAGGTTCTTATGAACGACAAACTACGAAAAGATGGGAGGTTATGGCGAGGCTGAAGGCCGAGCCTACTACGCGAACGAAGTCATGGGTAATCGCAAAGTATTATATAAAAAGAACCCCTATTTTTCCTGGTCACGCTATAACTTGAGAACCGCGTTACGAATTTCATTAATCTTTAATTAATGTTTTCTAATACTTTGTAGAAGGTGTAAGGTGTAGGTGTACATAAAAAAAAAAGAAAAGATAGGAGGTTATGGCGAGGCCGAAGGCTAAGCCTACTACGTGAACGAAGTCGCGGGCAGTCGCTAGTTGTCAATAGTTTCCGCAGCGTACGCGAAATAAGGATGTTTTTTTGAATTTTTTCACACCTTGGGTTACATTATTGAAGTTTTCATACGGATCTTTAACTTTTTTTATATATTATATAGCCTACGTTATTCAGTAATATATACGAGTAGCATTATAATGCTTATTAAAAATAATAAAAATATTAAAAATTATTTTGCTGTTATAACAGCAAAATAATTTTTAAAATCGGCTTAGTAGTTTTTAAGTTTATTCGTTACATGCAAAAATACAATAAAATTAATCATTTATAAACCGTTATAATAAGTTCTGCCTTGACCAGAATTTCTCTTAACTAATTAAGCCTGGCGTAGAACCATCTTCCACCTCAGCGTCTCTGACCTAACTAAACAAATCTGAAAACATAATGTTTTTTATTGAAAAATGTAATGTTTTTATTTTCAGAAAAAAGTGATAGAAAATATATGCCCTGTGAGCGGCGTTGGAGCATACTGCGGTGAAGATGGAGTCGATTACTGGAACAAACTCAAATGGGACCGCGAACTGGAGAAGCATCAAGTAGGATGAAATCAAATGAACACAAAAATCTGACGTAGAGTAAACAGTTACGCGGCCGTTTGTACTGGGTCGGTCGGATCATGGCCACTAAGAAAAATTGCGCATGTACATTTTGAAGGTTTTTTACTCCGGAAAAAGACGGTGTTGAATAATTTACCTTTAACGACGGCTAAATTTGTCGTCGAGACGCGAATCTAAAATTGCAAAGCATGGAAGCCCTAAATTCTTAGGTAGTAGTCTATGTGCAAAAGACCGTCTTGGTGCCAGGTATCATGCCGCGAAGCATTAGAGCGCAAGCGTCACTGAGTTAATAACAATACTTAGACAATACTTATAGTTAATAACAATACGTAGTAATGTGCCACGCAAAACTTTAGCTCTAAGTCTTCTAATCAGAGATATTCGGACGGTCTGGAAATTTCAAATGCTCCAGGCCGGCTGAAAGCCTCCAGCATAACCCATCAGCGCTGGCCACTAGCAAAGGCTGTTCGAAGTCGCACCGGGGCTATGTGGTAGACTACAGTCCTTATGCCTCTCTCCGATTGCTGACTGCTTGATATTTTTGTTCACAGGTGGTTGTTATGACAAGCCAGATTCTACTAGATATGATTGCGCACTGTTACATTCAGTTGAAGGACATAAATCTGATTATATTCGACGAATGCCACCACGCAGTAGAAGACCATCCAATGCGTTCTATAATGAAGTACTTCAAGAATTGTCCGGTGGAAGAGCAGCCTAGAGTTCTTGGTAAATTATTATTTTATTTTATCACGTGACGAGATGGTTAATGGATTGACCATTAAAATAGATAAAACCCAGTACAATGTACACTGCCACATATTAGTTCATAGTGTATTAATGACTCTGCATCCTGTTGACGCTTAGAACAAAATATTTATGAACTAGCTGACCCGCCAGCGGCGTCGCTCGCTTGGTCTTGCTGTAGTGGTGGAAGCGCTGTTTTTGAATCGATCAGGATCCTGGGTTCGATCCCTGGGTTGGAAAGTTATTGGGATTTTCTGACAAATAAATTCTTAATTGCAGTCCGGAGTCTGGAACAGTGCCCGATAAATGGCAATAGGCTCGCCCCCTATTACTTGGGACCAAAATATATCCGGCGAAACGCAGGTGTTATAACATCGCTGCTTACCCCTTCGAGGATATATAGGTGTGACGATGTTTCTTGTTTCTTGTGTTTCAAAATAACGTATTTTTTAATAATTAATTGCATTATTTTCGATAGTTTATTTTTACTAACTTTTGAGTGGTTGGTTGGTTAAGGTTGCCGGGAAGAGATTGCTTTTAGTGATAAGGCCTCCCATTATGACACGATCTCTGTAATTCTTAAATTTCAGTTATCTTATGGTAAAGTTTTTGCTTAACAGTAAAGTGTTGCATTTATAGACAGAAAAATTCCATCCTCGTACGGGATTGGAACCCGCGTCTTCCGAATCTGTGTCAGACGCCCATGACCACTAGGCCACCGTGGCACGAGGTCTGAGTATCGATTTTTTTTACTCCATCTGATTTTAACCGTCAGAAGGGGGCGGAGCGACATCTATTGGACAGCTTGACAGCATTATCCAACCGAAAGAAGAAAGTTTTCAAATACTTGCGTATTGATGTCGCAACCCTTCATAATTTTTTTAATATGATTTTTGAAAGCACTAACGCCAGCTTAGCGATATCAAACATTATACCAAAAAGTATTACCTATGTATCTATCTAATAATTTCTGAACTTTACTGTACATATTATATAGGTATCTTTGCAACAATTTAAAAATACATAATAATTTCTTAATTATACTACGTGTTTGAGCCGTACCATAGAAGTTCATGCGCGCCGACCAGTCAATCTAGAACCCATTATTATAATGAGACCGTGTAGCATTGAGAGCTTAAGCTGACATCTTGGATCTATGTGACAGATCAAGATTAAATGGTTTTGAAGTTAAAAGCTCCGGGCTCTATTTTATACATATACCAAATTTCATCCAAATCTTTGCAGTAGTTTTTAAGTTATGCGTGAGCACACAGACAAGATATTTTTATCAAAAACATAATTTTCTTGTTCAGTAGGTAATTTTACGTCTTCCGATCCACATTTTTTTTATTTTTCTTCCAAGTACAGACTTTTTGGCCCTACTCCTTTATTATAAGTATAGATTAACGGCCTCGTTAGCCTAGTTAGTAGTGGCCTTGCCATTGAAGCGAGGGTACCAGGGTTGATCCCTGGCCTGGGCAAATAGTTGTGTGATGAACAGACATATTTGTACTAGGCATTGGATGTTTCTAATGTGTTGTGGTGGGTGTTTGTGTCCCACGACACGGAACCCTATTGCGGGGAATGTGACGTTTAATATGGCCGGTTTATTACGAGTATTATGCTTTTGTCAAGCTATATCTTATCTGTCACTTAAGGGCCATTTAGATGGAGCGAGTTTCTCGTACGTTTCTAGGCGAGAAATCGTACGCTACTATTCCAAGCAAAAATCGCCATAAGATTATCGTATCATATTGTTTATTTTTTTTTTTTTTTTTTTTATTTATTTTTAAGCAAGTTTGTTTACATAAAGGCAATAACTAAATTCTCGACTACGATTATGTCATACGAGAACCGTAAGCAATTATCGCTAGGCGATAATTTCCTGATACTGTTTACATGCGAAATATATAATTATAAGATTCTTGCTTACGAGTTCTCGACTTGTCTAAACACGATCTGGTATGACATTTTTTCATGTTTATACGAGTATCGTACAAATAGGTTTGAACCGTTTTGAGTGCGATATTTGCCTTTCGAGTTTAAAGATTACACACACACACACACATACAGTACACACATTCCCTTTAGTGAAACGGTTAAAAACTTGAGCATACTATTTGATCGACAACTATCTTGGGGTCCGCAGCTGATTGAGATCAGTCGGAAAATGTTTGCATCAGCGGGATCACTCAGGAGATAGCGTAACTTTCTGCCTACATCTACTAAAATTGCGCAAGCACAATTCCTCCTAATTCCAATACTAGGTTACGCCGACGCTTCATATTTAGATTTAACCAAAGAACAGCTTAATAAGCTTGAACGTTTACAAAACTTTTGCATTCGGTTCTTATTTGGCTTGCGCTTGTATGACCATATCTTTCAGTATCGCAATACGCTAAAATGGTTACCGATTCGACATCGCCGAGATGCTCATGGTTTGCTCCCTCCTCTACAGTATCCTCTTTATTCCAACGACTCCTCCTTACCTCAAGGAACGTTTTACGTTCTTTCATCTTACTCATTTGCTCTCTCTTCGTTCTTCAAACTCACGCCAATTGCAAACCCCGGTCCAATCCTCGATGTACTATGAAAAATCATTCACAAAACAAGCTCGTTTATGGAATGTGCTTCCTGTTGACATTAGACATGCTGACTTCATCACAACTTTTAAAGACATGGTAAAGAAGCATTAATTAACTCGAAACTGCTAATATTATGTTATTTGTATACAGGGTGATTCATCATACCTGGATCAAAGCGGGTAGGGTGGTGGGGGGAAACTGGGTGCATCCAATGAACCCCCATGTATGTTCTACGATTTTCGATAGTTTGGGAGTTATATTTTTTTTTTGCATTTTTAACCAATCTCCAGATTGGAGCAGAAATTATTTTTTTTTGGCTAGACCTTTTCAGCTGGAGTGTTAATTTTTGCAGGAAACATTGCTCAATAGTAGGCCTATCGAATAACAGTATCACTTTGTCACTTTAAATGTTACCGTTTTTGCAATAAAAATAAAACTAAAAAAACCAGTAGTTTTCATCCATCACCACAAGTTTCAAAGGTAAGTAAAAAAAATATTCACAGAATATTTTTTTATGGAAACTACTTTAATAACTTTATTAGGTATCTAGTTAGTGATCCTCTAAATTTAATTTGTCTAAGTTATTGGGTTCACTTTGAAATTGACTAAGTAAAATGAGCTAACAGGTCATTGATAAAAAAATAATGTAAAACATCGTTTAAGATCATCAGAGTTGTGAAGTTGATTGGTCAAATGGAGCAGGTAATAATAAAGGGTCTGCAATGAAAAGGGACAGCAATAGCAACTACCTACTTTCGTCCTCTTCACATGTAAATGTGAAGAGGACGAAAGTAGGTAATTGTTTATTTCCTGGAAACCAAAGTGACAATAGTAATTATTACTAACTAGAACTAGATTTGTTAGTTCTACTTGTGCTTATCTAAAATTTGTTTAGTCGTTTATCGTCTGCCCTTCCGTACATTCGCTACCTCTTTTGTTTTTATCTTTTGACTTGGCTTGTGTTTTTGGACTTTTGATTTGCTGTGATTTGGACGTGTTGGATACCTTGGAACGATAACTTTGGCACGTTTACCGGACTTTACGTTCTTTCTCTGTGAATACCATGCCCTACTCAAGCCGAGAGTATGCTGAAATGCATTTTTACTACGGCTTAGCTCAAGGAAATGCACGACGAGCTGCACAGCTGTATCGCGATCTGTTAATACGCCGAGGTGGAAGACAACCCGACAGCTATCCAGATTATCGAGTATTTCTTCGGGTTCATAACGCTCTAATGGATGGCCGAATGCCAGGAACTGTTCGACGGGAAGGTCAGTCAAGATTGAGGCTTGATCGCGTCGATGAAGTTTTAGAAGAGATTGAAAGGGACGCCTCTACTAGCACCAGAGTAATTAGTCGCCGTACTGGTATTCCACAGCCAAGTGTGCACCGCATATTACGTCAAGCAGGTTTAAAACCTTATCATATCCAGAAAGTTCAAGAATTGGTTACAGCTGATTGTCAAAAGCGACTAGAATTCTGTGAAGAAATGATAAGAAACAATAATGAGAATCCCGATTTTTTTGATTCGATTCTTTGGACAGATGAATCAAATTTTACTAGAAATGGAATTTTCAACATGCACAATTACCATTCTTGGGCACGAGAAAATCCTCATATGATACGACGACATAATTTTCAACATAAATTTTCTGTAAACTTATGGACAGGAATAGTAAATAAGCAACTGATCGGATCTTTTGAACTACCACCAAGACTCGACGGTCCAAGTTATTTGAGATTTTTAACTGAAAACTTGAACGAGTTACTGGAAGACGTTAATTTACATGTGATGCGAAATATGATATTTCAAAATTATGGAGCTCCGTGCCATTATTCACGGTCTGTTCGGGAATATCTCGATACACGCTTCCCGAACAGATGGATAGGCCGAAGTGGCCCGATTGCCTGGCCTCCGAGGTCACCAGACCTCAATCCAATTGATTTTTTTATTTGGGGCTATTACAAAGAAACAGTCTACCGCAAAGAATATTCTACGATAGAGGAATTAAGAACTCAACTAAATGAAGTAAAACATAGCATAAGACAAAATCAAGAAGCCTTCGATCGGTTGAAGAGTAACTTTTTAAGAAGATGTCAAATGTGTATTGCGGCAGGAGGTCGACACTTTGAGCATTTAATGTAATAAATAAAGTTATGTTGGATGGAATTTTGTTTTTTATGTTCACCGTAATTCTATCACAATTGGTAGTTTAGTACGTAGTACAGTAGATAACCCAAAAGTTAGTAGAATAGGTAGGTAGTTGCTACTGCTGTCCCTTTTCATTGCAGACCCTTTATTATTACCTGCTCCATTTGACCAATCAACTTCACAACTCTGATGATCTTGAACGATGTTTTACATTATTTTTTTATCAATGACCTGTTAGCTCATTTTACTTAGTCAATTTCAAAGTGAACCCAATAACTTAGACAAATGAAATTTAGAGGATCACTAACTAGATACCTAATAAAGTTTTTAAAGTAGTTTCCATAAAAAAATATTCTGTGAATATTTTTTTTACTTACCTTTGAAACTTGTGGTGATGGATGAAAACTACTGGTTTTTTTTAGTTTTATTTTTATTGCAAAAACGGTAACATTTAAAGTGACAAAGTGATACTGTTATTCGATAGGCCTACTATTGAGCAATGTTTCCTGCAAAAATTAACACTCCAGCTGAAAAGTACTAGCCAAAAAAAAAAAATTTCTGCTCCAATCTGGAGATTGGTTAAAAATGCAAAAAAAAATATAACTCCCAAACTATCGAAAATCGTAAAACATACATGGGGGTTCATTGGATGCACCCAGTTTCCCCCCACCACCCTACCCGCTTTGATCCAGGTATGATGAATCACCCTGTATATGTATTTATATAGTATAGTGTATATATTTATAATATGTATTGTATTATGTATTATTATAGGTATGTATTGTATTTTTGTATTTATGCATTATGTAATGTAGGTATATAGTTATTGATATGAATATGTGCTCGTTTAGTTATAACAATAATTATTGTGACATTAGTATGTCTGAATTTTTGTATATTTTTATTTATATTTTGTTCTCATTTTCGACGCTACTGCCGAAATACTATGCTTACGATTTCCGTCCATGCAACGGTTGCCTGTAAGAAATTGCTTTTAGCGATAAAGCCGCCCATTGTTCAACCTCAATTTTGTACTACATGTTTTTCTTATGTTGTATTGTACTTATATTGGTGTTCAATAAAGTTTGTTTAAATTGAATTGAATTGAAGTGCCGTGGGTGTACCGGCTTCGAATTGTACCCCCCCTAACTTTTCCCTTGGGTGCCGTAAGAGGCGGCTAAGGGAATATCCGGGAAATGGGTAGCAGCATTTCCCGCAGTCTGCGTCAACATCCACTGCGATCACCAAGACGCCTGCCAAGCGTGGTGCATTAAGGCAAATCCCCCCCATGACAAATAACATTAAACCACGGCCCCCAGTCCCCGGCAGCTCTGCTATCCGTGGCTACGGTAGCGGCCATTGTAACGGTAAAGCAGGAGGTGCGAAGAATCTCCGGCAGAGATCCGGCTACCAATCCCAAAAACGACCCCTGGCCCTGGCAACATACAATACACGCACGCTCAGGACCGACGAAAAGATGGTCGAATTGGAAGAAGAGATGCTCAAGTTACTCTGGGATGTCATGAGATCTGAAGTCCGAAGACAGGGACAGGACACGATAATTGTAAATTCCGGCAACTTGTTCTTCCACCGGGAGGGAGACCTACAATCCCAGTGTGGTGTCGGGTTCCTCGTCCGCAAGTCTCTCGTTAACAACGTAGTGAAAGTCGATAGTGTGTCGGCTAGGGTAGCCTTATACTCAGAATAACCAAACGGTATTCGCTGAAGGTCATACAGGTATACGCACCGACCTCGGCACACTCGGACGATGAAGTAGAAAGTATGTACGAACATATATCCAGGGCCATGCATACTTCTAAAACCTATTTCACTGTTGTAATGGGAGACTTCAACGCAAAGCTAGGCACAAGGAAACGTGATGAGTTAAGAGTAGGGCCATTTGGATACGGGCAGCGGAACCCGAGGGGACAGAGGCTGGCTGACTTCATGGAGAAGGAGGGACTCTTTATGATGAACTCCTTCTACATGGACCGGCCATCCAGGAAGTGGACGTGGATGAGTCCCGACGGTTCCACTACGAACGAGATAGACTTCATCATGACGACCAATAAGCGCATATTCAATGACGTCACTGTGATCAGCAAGGTAAAAACCGGCAGCGATCACCGCATCGTAAGAGGCGCATTGAATATCAATGTCAAGCTTGAGAGGTCACGTCTGGTGAAGTCTACGCTCCGTCCAAATCCTGCCCAAAATCAAAACCCCGAAAAGTTTCAACTGGAACTTAAAAACCGTTTTCAGTGCCTAGCTGAATGCGACACAGTGGATGAGTTGAACAACGGGTTGGTGGAAACTGTCCAAGCGGTTGGGTTTGAATTCTGTGAGACCAAACGCCGCAGGAAAGCTCAAAAACTCTCAGAAGAAACTCTGAAACTAATGGCAGAACGGAGCGAAATGAGACTGCAGTCTGCAGTTGATATGTCGGACTACGGTAAACTAATAGACGAATTTGGAAGTTCATGCGACACGACTTGCGTGCTTATAATACTGCGCGTATTACGGCAGCAATTGAGCGGAACCAGGGCTCTAAAGTGTTTGCAAAGGATTCGTTTATTGGGCAAATCCAAATGACAAAACTGAAGACCGATAATGGCAGTATCGTTTCATCCAAGCCTGAGATTCTGAGAGAGATTGAGAGCTTCTATCGACAGTTATATACCTCGACGCGCGAACCCGTTACTGAAGCAGCTCGGGACACCAGAGCAAAGTTAGTCCGACACTATACCGAAGACATCCCGGACATCAGCCTGTACGAGATAAGAATGGCTCTCAAACAGAACAACAAGGCGCCAGGAGAGGACGGAATTACGACTGAATTACGACTGAATTTCTGAGAGCGGGTTGGTAGACCATACTTTTAGACCTCCAGAAGTTATTCAATTCTGTCATCTTCGAAGGCAAAGCGCCGGAAACGTGGCACAAGAGCGTGGTGGTGCTCTTCTTCAAAAAAGGTGATAAAACCTTATTGAAGAATTATAGGCCTATATCGCTCTTGAGCCACGTGTACAAGCGGTTTTCGAGAGTCATCACGAACCCTCTTGCACGCAGGTTTGATGAGTTCCAGCCTCCCGAACAAGCTGGTTTCCGAACCGTAGACCACATTCATACACTACGGCAGATATACAGAAGACCGAAGAGTATAATCAGCCACTGTGTCTAGCGTTTGTGGATTACGAGAAAGCCTTCGATTCTATCGAGAAGTGGGCCATACTGCAGTCCTTGCAGCGATGCCAAATTGACTATAGGTATATCGAAGCGTTGAAGTGTTTATACAGCAAGGCCACTATGTCAGTCCGATTACAGGACAAATTCCATCCCAAAGTACGGTACAAATTACATTGCAGAGAGGTGTGAGACAGGGAGACGTCATCTCTCCGAAACTGTTCACTAACGCATTGTAGGATGTTTTCAAACTTTTGGACTGTAAAGGATCTGGCATCAACATTTGGCGAATACATCACTAACCTTCGTTTTGCCGATGATATAGTTATAATGGCGGAGTCGCTCGAGGATATCGGCACCATGCTCAACGACTTTTCCAAAAGGTTGGTCTTAAGATGAATATGGATAAGACGAAAATCATGTTCAATGTCCATGTACCGGTAATTGTTGGAAACGATACACTCGAAGTTGTAGACGAGTACGTCTACATGGGACAGACTGTTCAATTAGGTAGGTCCAAGTTCAACAAGGAGGTCGCACGAAGAATCCAGCTCGGATGGGTACCGTTCGGGAAGCTTCGATCCATCTTTTCGTCCCCAATACCTCAGAGCCTGAAAACCAAGGTTTTCAACCAGTGTGTGTTGCCAGTGATGACTTATGGCACTGAGACGTAGTCCCTTACTGTGGGCCTCATTAACAAGCTTGAAGTCGCTCAACGAGCAATGGCTCTCCATTGCTCGCCTGTGTCATGTTCTCGCATCTTATCACGCAGGGAAACCACAAGCATAGCCATGGCTATGCTTGGGGTTTCCCTGCGTGATAAGATCCGAAATGAGGAGATCCTTAGGAGAACTAAGGTCACCGACATAGATCTCAAAATTTGCAAGTTGAAGTGGCAATGGGCAGGCCACATCGCTCGCAGAACTGATAACCGATGGGGAAGAAAGGTTCTCGAGTGGCGACCACGCACCGGAAGGCGTAGTGTAGGCCGGCCCCCCGCTAGGTGGACAGACGACCTCATAAAAACCGCGGGGAATCGCTGGATGCAGGAAGCGAGTAGCCGGTCCAAGTGGCGTTCTATGGGGGAGGCATATATGTTCAGCAGTGGGACGTCTTCCGGCTGATAATAATGATAATGAATGATGATGAACTACAGTTACTAGTGTTAGTCTTATTATCTCTTGTCCTAGAAGAGTAGATATAATTAAACCACGCGCACGGCACTCATGGTAGCGACTGGCATAAATTCTCGCAAGGCAATTCTCGCTTTGTAGTTCTGTTTACACGGAGACAGATATATTTTATTGCAAGGCAATTATCGCCGAAGAGGTAGAGCGAGAAACGTTAATGTTCAGACGAAGCAACTTTTTATGTTCAATTCGATAATCGTATCTTCGAGGCAAGAAACTATCTCCATCTAAATGGCCCTTTATATGCAATGAAAGACTTACCTTATTGTGCAGTGTTTAGAATACGTATTTTTTTTATTTTTTTTTAGAATGTTTGCTATATAACACTACGCAGCTTTACCTCTACTACTTTTTATTTTAATAATATAATATTCTTATATTTCGTTCGGTTTCAGGATTAACAGCTACACTTCTCAACAGCAACGTGACTATAGGTCAAGTGGAGAGTACGTTGAAAGAACTCGAGACCACATTCCACGCGACTATCGCCACTGTCAACGAGCTGGGTGAAGTTTTAACGTAAACACATATTTTTGATAATTTAACCAGGTTTCTTCTACTCTCAGTGCCCTAAAAGTGTTGTCATGCATGTTTCTTGCATATTTTTGGTATGTTATCTTTTTCATAATATATGAAGTTTTTTATAATCTACCGACTTCCAAAAAAAGGAGGAGGTACTCAATTCGACATGCAGTGGCAGACTTGGGTCACTTTCAAGTTGCATGCTTACGCAATTGCAACCTTGGAGATCGCCGCTGGCCTGAGGAACTAATCAGTCTGTGCCGATAAGTCCAACCAGGTTGGTGGATGTGGCCAATAGCAAAACAAGCTTGAATGAAAAAAATGTTCCGACAGTCTTAAAGTAATACATATTACTTTGAATAAATACGTCTGCATACATAGACGTACTTATTCAAAGTGCAAAATCCAAAAGTAGTATTTTAACTTTTTATTATCATCAAAGTCAAAAGTTACAATCATTTTTTACGCACCAAATACGCACTTATGAACGTCTATTATTTATTATAAAGTACTCTAAAGAATACCGTTGCATTCCAAAATATATAGTCTACCAAAAAGAAGCGGCAAGAAACTCGGGGCCATTCTATTCAAATAGATTTTTACAATGTTTATACTTACTACTATTATTATTATACATTTTATGGGTGACAGATGACAACTTGCCAGAAGGAGTACTTCAAGCATCTTTGTCTTCTATAATATAATGTCGGACTTTATAATATGCTTTTATATTAAAACGTTTTTACAGTGAATTTGAATTTTCCCTCAGAGCTCAGCTTATGCGTTTTGGTATTTTATTGTCAATTACATTGTAAATTAAATTACTGTGGGCCTCATTAACAAGCTAAAATTCGTAGAAGTGGAAATGGGCAGGCCACATCGCTCGCAGAACTGATAACCGATGGGGAAGAAAGGTTCTCGAGGTGCGTGGTCGCCACGCACCGGAAGACGATGTGTAGGCCGGACCCCGGTAGGTGGACCGACGACCTCGTCAAAACCCCGGGGTATTCCTGGATGCAGGAATCGAGTAGCCGGTCCAAGTGGCGTTCTATGGGGGAGGCTATGTTCAGCAGTGGACGTCTTCCGGCTGATAATGATGATTGTAAATTAAAAACGCACACAATTTCTTAGAAACACATTCGCAAGTCTAAAACTAGGTTCAGCTATCTTATTCATATTTCTAGTATTAAAAGGGTGGTGATAACTGTTTAACTTATTATATATTTTTTACGAACATACATTGTATTTGCAAAAACATAAGAGGAAGGTAAAGTTAATATATTGATTTCGTTAACCCTTTGCGTGCCATATACGCGCCATTCATTCATAATTTTTATGTGTTAATTATCACCGTTTAAGAAGGGTTAAACAAATCTGTCAAAGATTCGCGGGGACCAATGTCGTATAAAATGTATGTAACATAATTGTCAAAAATCAAATAAAATAATTTATTACATAAATAAGGCATTTACTTAATAAATAATAAAATAAGGCAACTTTAATTTACAGTGTATTAATACCTGGTTCCTAAACTAGGCCCATGACCTGTTTGATAGGTACGAGGCTCTTTCATCGGAGAATATGATGGTCTCTATATCAGCCGCTGAACCGCATAGCAATAGCCCGTATGACATTACGCTGTGGAAATATGCAAAATACTCTAACCGCGCCGTAGAAACTTCTGCAACAGAACCAAGTCTCCTATAGTATTTAAATGGGAACCCAATTGTAATTTCGGGTCAATTTTAATGCCTAGGAAGACAGTCGGCTTGTCCATTTCGAGTTTAACTCCACCAAGCATAACTTTGAACTCCAAATATGGAACAGTAGGCAAAGAAAACTTCAAACATATTTTTTTCTTTTTTAAAATTCAGAATTAAATTATTAGTTGAGAACAGTTTAGACTCTAAACTTTAGAGATACTATATTGAGCGTTGTTTACTTAAATTAGTGTGTCATCTATCCTATCTACTTTGAAACTCGGAGATGTGTCCATCCGCAAATAAAACAATATCACAAAGATTCTTGGCCATAAGTGGGAAATCGTTAATGTACACTAAGAACAAAAAAGACCTTAAAATGGACCCTTGTGGAACTGGTAATTATAGATCCCGAAGATGTTACACCATTTATGCCAACCTTTTGCATCCTGTTGGATAAATAAGACTCAATGACATCAAGCGCAGCTCCACGAATACCATAACGGAATCATATATAACTAAATCATATCCTATATTACCCACCAACGCACACGGAGGGCAAAAAGACCGCGCCACCAGTGCCCGCCGGACACTGGCGGCGCGGCATATCCGTAGCTACGTAGCGGCGAGGGCAGCCGCGGGTATCGACGGGCAGACGCGGTCTTTATTACTTCGCGGACAAAAAGACGTCTGCGTAGCGCCTTAAGGATATAAATAAATAAATAAAATATTTGCCAAAGAAGAGACCTCCATGATGTTTTTTTAAAAGTGTGACGTCTTTGGGCCGTCGCCAGGAGAGAGGGGAGTCGGAGAGAATCGCCCCGGTACCTAAATGTACCGTTGAAAGTGGGCCCTATGAGTTTTTACTCTATGACTATTTGGAGAGAATCTAACCAAGACATAATTTTTGCCTCGAGCTCGCCGTCTGACTGTGTTTACCTGGGAATCATAACCTTGTGTACCTCGCCCACAGTCATTACCTCGGCCGGAGCCTACACCGTGATCGGAAAAGGTAGTGATACCTTGACTGGGGCTACAAACTGAATTACCTCGCCTCCCCCCATTTCCGCGACATGAGTCCACACCGCGACCAGGATCGTCGCGTTGTACACTCATGACTGTACTTTGGGTGGGGCTACATATTGAAAGTTGGGTACCTCGCCCACAGCCGTTACCTGGGCCGGAGTCTACATCGAGGCCGGGGCCGCGGTGTAGACTCCTGCCCGCACCGTGGCTGGGGCTACATAATGAACCATAATTACATCGTCCACAGCCATTACCTGGGCTGGAGGATACATAGCGACCGGGGCCGCGGTGTATACTCCTGCCCGCACCGTGGCTGGGACTACTATCGTGTGTGTGTGTGTGCGTGGATTACCTCGACTGCGACTGGGGCTGCGAGGAAGATCTCGGCCGGAGCCTACAATGCGATCGAGATCACAGCCCTGGTCGGGTCTACAACCATTACCGGGGTTTCCTTTGGACGACGCTAAAGCTGCCGAAGTAACGGCTGCGATGGGGTCGTCCGGGTCACCCAAAATATGCCTTGGACGGCGACGGGGGGAAGGAAGTGAGGATCGGTTATGTCAGTGGAGTAGTTTGCCGCTTCGACCACGAGGGGATTCGAGTGGTGGGGAGCTTTGTCGAAGTGGTGCCATCCCGTCGCCAGTGCGACCGCTTTTATAGGTTGCGGCGTACTTGCACGTGGTCGTTTTAAACGTTAAGATTGCAATACAAAGTGATGGCATGCGATTTATAATTAATTGGAATAATTTACTGTAAACAATTTCAAAAGTATGAATCTATGTTTTGCAAATCATTTCAAATAATCAATGTAACAAATCTAATTATAGACCAATTATTATTGGCTAACTATTGTGTCCGCTCCGATACGGCCATACTGACAGGCGGTGCGCGCTCTGCACCACCCTTGTGGACTCGTTAACTCTCGCAGACTGCTGTTAATTATCGCTGGCTTTTCAGTTTGGTGAATCTTCATTCCGTGGGTCACACCTTGGTTCGGAAGGGCCTGCAGTAGTATTTGTCTCGTCTCGCGCCGATACGGTCATTCTGACAGGCGGCGCGTGCTCTGAGCCTGCCTGTGTTGTGGATGTTTGATGCCTGAATTAAAGAAAACGTTTTTCTTTTAAGTAGGTATCAGTAAGCAACCGATGTTTCTTATTTTTATTAAGTTTATTGTTGCTACAACAGTACACAAAGACATCGTGCACTGCCTTATTAATTTAGAATCTGTAGTGTATACGTGTCTACCCATAGTTCCTCAAGGCGTCCCCACGGCATCTCAGGGTTCACCTGTGGATGCATCAAGGATCCGTGGTTAGCTCAAGGGTAACACATGGTTAGCTCAGAGGTATCACACTCCAGACACTTTATTCTTGTAGATTCGAGTTGAAAATATCGTGAAAAATAATGAATTTTACACTCGCCGGTTTTAATCCCATGACGCGTGTTCGTCGTCGTGAGTTATCTGGACTGACTGACCAGCTTGAGATGTGGATGACACTGAATCAAGGGCGGTTGCAACGTTGTTTTGCAGTGTATCGAGATCATCTCCCGCCGACACGGCACGAGGACTGCTCCAAATCCAAGACTGCTTGCGTCTGTATAAAGCTGTATTGGTGCTACTTTTTGTTGTCACATGATGAACCATTTGCTGATGCATCAGTCTGGTGCCGTCTCCTGTTATCACCATGCTTAAGTTGGTGCCATGAATCAAATTCATACCAATTAATACGTCAGCTGTCATTTCATGATCGGGAAGAAGAATAATATTTCAATCCTTATCGCGTCAATGATAAAGATGGTCTTCATCCTAGAGTCAATGAGCACTCTGCTCCACTATCGAAGATGGCAAGTATTGTTATTGCACCGATCGTAACAGTGATGGGTGCTTGATTGATTCCAGCTAGTTCACATTCGATGTCAGTGCGTTTTGACGCTTGTAGCACGTCTCGAATGTATGACCCGTTCTTGCAGAATGAACAGGTTATCACGTTTTTAGATGTCTCCGTTGTTGTAATATTGATTCTCTGAAGATTAGCAGTAGATTCCGAAGGTTGAATCTACACTCATTAGTGCTGTTGGTCCTTTTGTATATTTGGCAACGTACATCAGCAGCTTGAGAAGAATCTGGGTATTGGGCACGTTTTGGCATCGATGTGATGGGATTTTCGTGAGGGCGCTGCAACTGTGTTTGCTTTTGCGTTTAACAGCTCAATACGTAAGCGTTCATCGCTTATACATCCTAGCACTGCTTCCACTGAAAGTTCATCATCCAGTTGATCTTTCGTGATTATGACTGTAGATAGATGTCCTTGATCCTGATTCTTGGTTCTGGTGAAGAATACAACCGTTCGGACATCCTTTGCATCATCTCCATCATTTGCATCATAAACTGGTGAGGGCATCCGACTATTGGAGTAGTTGGATGCATATTCGTTGTGTTGGACGATCCAGCAGCGATGGGTACCCCTGGAAGGTACACTTCTTGATTGTAAGATGTGGGTCCCATTGACATGAATGGTATCCCGACGGAAGCTGGTATTCCCGCAGCGATTGGTGTAGACGTCATGCCTGTGGTAATTCCCGTTGCGATGGACTGCACGGTATTAAAGTTGTTTTGCTGGTACTCCTGAAGTGTTCAATGAGGCAGGGTCTGTCAGCCTGGTACTTTTACCTTTACTTTTTTTTTAAATGTGATGACTTATATTCTTTTCCAAATAAAACTCCACAAATCACTGATAGGTTTCGTATATTCGACCGGTAGCGTAACGACATCCCAAAAAGGTCCGTGTGCGGCGGCTCGAACAAGAATGCCATCCCGTCGCCAGTGCGACCGATTTTATAGGTTACGGCCTTAGATTTATGATTAGTCTCCGCGCGCGCGCTTCGACTAGATACCGCCGGCGTACTTGCAAAATGCGGCAACAAATACTATGCCGAATTCGGCGTACTCGAGCACACTCGAGCCCAGTCACGTCTCAAGCAGCGTGGTGTTAACGTACAGAGTGTTTTTTTTGTAATTTTGGTCCAAAGTAAAATGCCTGTTTGCATAGTGAAATTGTGTAAAAATAATACTACAAGAAATAAGAAATACACTGGCATCACATACCATCAGTAAATACCATATAATTTCGAAATATCAACATAAAATAACATGAACCTTAAACGCCATTCAGTGTTGCCTTATAATATAAGAATCAAGTACCTATGGTTGAGATTTTTATAATGTGAATTTATTATTATTATATTTTACTACTAAATATGCCAAACCGAAATATACTAACGAACTCAAGAAATTCTGTTTAACTTTAAACTGTTACTCTCTATCTGCATATAATTACGTGAAGAGTAAATAACGGTGCTATACATAAAATTCAATGATTCGGCTAACCAAGCATTCACTTCTCAACCACTAACTGAATCAAATTCTCTTATATATATATCGATATTCTTCACATATATACTATTATAATAGAGGTAGAAATATAGAGAGATAGAGAGAATAGAGAAAATTTGCAGAAATGTGTAAATTCCAAAATGCAAATGTATCGTAAACTAGTACAAGTTAGTTGAATGTGATACTTAATTAATAATAATAATTTTTGGACTCTCCATTAACCTGTACATAATAGTAGGTTAACCTATGCCTATAAGATTATTGTTTTATTTCATTTTTTCGTTTCTACGCAGCTATTAATTGTAAATTAACCTAGACGTTACGTACAAAAGGTAGAACCAAATTACTGACTGGTAGAATGGAAATAGAAAGCACTATAGGTACGAGTATTACTAAATACTTGTTATTTGTCTTCTCATATCAATATCTAAATACATATTTAAATAATAGTATATTATGATATAAGTGAGTTTCTCATTATACACGAGGCTTATGTATTTTTCTGAACTACATTTATAACCAGTAAAATACATACTTAATCACAATATACAATATTTTTCCCATTAACTGGGTAACAATTTAGTAGCTAGCAACACAATTCTTCACGCACACTAGCATCCTCCCACTACAATATTGAGTTGCCGCATTCACGGAGCTGTTGTTTTTAAATAGCGCGGTATCTAGTCGAAGCGAGAGCGAGACCAATGATTAATCTAAGGTTACGGCGTACTTGCACGTGGTCGTTTTAAACGTTAAGATTGCAATACAAAGTATGAAGAAGAAAGATGGCATGCGATTTCTAATTAATTGGAATAATTTACTGTAAAAAATTTCAAAAGTATGAATATATGTTTTACAAATCAATTTAACAAATCTAATTGTTATAGAGTAATTATTATTGGCTAATTATTGTATCCGCGCCGATATATATATATAACTATATTGATTTTGTACATTTAAGGATATTGATTTTTTTTGGAGGGCACTCTATAATGGTCACTGAAGCCAACATTATTTTCTTTCGTTTTTGTCTGTCTTTATCTTGACCGCGCATCACACCGAAACTATTGAATGAATTCAAATGAAACCTGGCACGATTTGACTTCACACTACGAGGTAGGACATAGGATACTTTTTACCTCGAAATTCAGCACCGTTTTCTTGAGACAGGGGAAGAAAATCAATTTGCGTACTTGTTGTAATTCAGTAACGCGTAGATATGTCCATAGTGTTCCATATGACGTCGTATGTCAAAGCAATATCTCATAATCCTGCGGGATGTGGGTATATTTCAGAGCCTGCACTCACATGTGGTGCGGATTTGTCTCGGCATCCAAGAACTTATGTCTAATTTAATAACATACTGATTAACAGAGCTAGCATAATCGCATGGCTATATGCTAATCTACAAAAATAGCAATTTCCGAGCGCAGGCACAAGCAGGGGCTACGAGCACAGAATAACTAATAGTACACGAAGCTGCACTCTAACAAAACTCAAGTTTATGTATAAAAGTTTGCCTACTCTTACGACCATTTACTACTTGCACGCTAAATTGGAACTAATCGTGATATACGAGCCTTAATATTCCGTTAGGTACCGCTGACTCAGGACCGTGCGTGACTAGAACCCTTGTATACTCTGTACAAACTTCAGAGTAAAACCCCCCTGTAAAAAATTGTCGAGTGAGAGCTCAGATCTTTCAGTCGGCCGGCCAAAATTGGCGTACTGAAGAGACAATAGGGGTCCGCTCATTGATTAAATAATGTATTTTATTATTGTTCCAGGTATTCAACAAATCCCCATGAACAAGTGCTGTATTATGATATTCCCATGCCCGTGGAGGCGGCCCATGCTGCCATTATGCGGCTTAAGATTGTACAAGATCAAATTTCCACTGTAAAACTGCCTAAAGTAAAGAACGACCACGAACTGCAATTGAAATCACATCAAAGAGATATATCTACGGATCCTATGAAGGTGGACGACATAGTTTTTAGTTTAACGTTCTTGTGTGTAGTGGGAAATATTATTAATACATATGCAACTCATTTTGTAATTAGAATAGAGTAGTTTTTAGACGCTCTTACCCTCACACTAGGATTTCCTGATGTGCTGACGGAATGTGACCGGAATGAAGCCCGCAGAAGAGATTTGATAACGTTGGTGTACAATAACAATAATGTAGGGCAATGTAACAGTATTTTGGCTTCTCCTTTGTCCAAAGAAGCCAAAATACTGCTAAATTTGTACAAATTTATTTTTAAATAAATTTAGTGTAAGTTAATGGCCATATGGAAGTGGCATAGTCATGCTTGACTAAACTCCTTCAAAATAATAAAGATTAAAAAAAAAAGATTTCCTGTGTCGTGTGTGATTCGCTGTGTTTGTGGGCACACAACTAATCACAAGTGATTATTGTATTCAGTTATCGGTAGTTCCAGATCAGTCTAGACTAGTTTAGAGAGCAAGAAGTTACATGGTGACTAAATTTGTACTAAACATACCCGCAATTGAAAACGAATGGCAAAATTGACGACTGTCATTCGCAAGCGTTATACTAATTTGGACTTTCGCATGAACTGAATAAAAATTAACATAATTTACCAAATATAAATTTTATATATTTTCGCTGTTTAGTTTGGTGTTCTGAACAAACAAATTGCTACCATTAAGTTATTTGTAACAACGCTCTGAACCATTACATAGATAATTGGTTGCATTAGTGTTAAATATGTTACTGGGTAAAATAAATAAAGTAGGTGAAATGCCGCGAGTCCGCATGAATAACCTGGTAACCTTAGCCTAGCTGCATGCTCGCTAAAACGCACTTTTAATGATTTGTAACTTACCTTTATGTTTTGTAACATTTTCGGGTTCCCCATTGTGTTCTAACTTCGCAGTTAGTTAATTTTAGAAAAAGCTTAGTATTTATCGCATGTCGATGTTACAGAACCCTATAAATGGCATATACGCACTTTGCCTAGGACCACACCTTTCTTCCATTACAGTGGGACGCTGTTGTGCATTAAGAAGAAAACGTGTTGCGTATATTATATCGCTATCAGCCGACTAGTGGCGGTCATAACAACTTTAATATCTCCCAACGTGGATTGACGCTAGGAAAATGGCTAGCCGAATATAAAATCCTAATACTCCGAAGAGTGTGTTAAACGACTCTTGAGTCACTCATCAGTCATGAGTACTTTTGTATTGAATTATATCAACTTATACGAGGGCGGGTCAATAAGTCCGTGACTATTGGAATAAAACACAGATTTTTTGATAAATAAATCATTTTATTTTTCAACGTAGTGTCCCTTGAGCTCTATACACTTTGTCCAACGCTTCTCCAATTTTTTTATCCCTTCCAAAAAATATGATTTGTCGAGGTCCTCAAAATCATTGGACTTCATCATTGGAGTCAAATCTTTTTCCACCAAGCCATTTCTTCAGGTTTGGGAACAAGAAGTTGTCACTCTGAGCCAAATCTGGAGAATAGGGCGGATGAGGGAGCAATTCATAGCCCAATTCATGGATTTTTGCTATGACAACTGCACATGTGTGCACCCTTGCATTGTCTTGGTGGAAAAGAACTTTTTTCTTGGAAAAATGCGGTCGGTTTTTTTTTCAAATCGTCATTGAATCGGTCCAATAAGTTGGCATAATATTTCCCATTGATTGTTCTTCCCTTTTGAAGGTAGTCAATGTGGATTATCCCGCGTGAATCCCAAAAAACAGTCGCCATAACTTTATTGGCTGACAAACCCACCTTGGCCTTCTTTGGCGCCGATTCACCCTTAGAAACCCACTGTTTTGACTGTTGTTTGGTCTCTGGTGTGTTGTGATGGATCCATGTTTCGTCCACGGTTACAAAACGGCGCAAAAACTTCTCCATATTGCGATTAAACAACGCCAAACCTTCCTGTGAAGTTGTTACATTATTGCGTTTGTGGTCGACTGTGAGCACGCGGCACCCATCTTGCGGAAAGCTTTCTCATGCCCAAGTGATCATTCAAAATTGAACCACTGAGCCATGCGAGATCCCTACGGCTTCCACAATCTCTTGCACTTTTAATCTTCGGTCGGCCAACACCATATCGTGAATTTTTTCGATTGTTTCGGGTGAAGAGACCGCAACTGGGCGTCCAGGACGTTCGGCATCTTCAGTGCTTGTACGGCCACAACGAAATTCAGTAAACCACTTTTTTACCATTGAAATCGATGGTGCAGAGTCCCCATAGTATTTATCAAGCTTAGCCTTGGTCTCGGTAATGGTTTTTTTTCGCAAAAAATAATGCTTAATAAGCACACGAAATTCACTTTTTTCCATTTCTTCCTCAAATTACTGGGTAGTCTGATAAAGATAGCTGTCAAACACAAACTAACTGACGCAGCAAGTTCAAATTTTGACAGGAGTCAACTGACAGATGCCTGTTGACAGGAGTAGTGTTTCTTTTTCAGTAAAGAGGTCAGAAATTCAAAAAGTCACGTACTTATTAACCCGCCCTCGTATATAGTTTTAGACTGTAAATTGGGTATTGGATCGATTACATTATCCGTATCGTTACATCAGTCCGTTAAAATCAAACATAAGTGCATAAAAATATTTAATAGATATTAAAAAATCTTGTCTTTAGGCATCTGTCCTTGAAAGTCGGGCATCTGGTGAGCACTTATGTTCTCACAATAGTCTTATATTGGCACATGGTAGGCACTGTTGTTCTAACAATAGTTCAGAAGTATTGGCGTCCATCAACCAAGAGTTGTTCTGCACCGCCAAAATCCAATGGATGTAGCATACCTACTTACTTAGCGAAGTATATCCGGGCATATACTCATCTAGACCCCAAGTTCATTCCCTGAAGCTAAAACTGTATCATCATCATCATCATCATCATCTCAGCCGTAGAAAATATATAAGTAATATATAAAACTGTATAAGAGTGCAATAATACCAACAGACCTCCTGAAAACCCTATACCTAGTGCTGAAACAGAAAGGAAAATTTCTTAGGGATATGATATGGGTCTGGGGAAGGGTCCTACACCTTAACCGTACATGAAGCACAGGACTTTAATGAATGTCAACGGTTCGACAGCAACCGTTTTTTTCTCACTCAGATATTATATTCGCTGTCTTCTTTGTAAAATTACACATACCTAAAATAAGATTTTGAAGTACATATAGGTTTGTTTACTTGTTTTTTAGTGAGGAGCTTGTCTGGTGAAGGTCCGTCCATTCATTTTATTTTGGTCGAAGTTGCCACCGAGCTGTTGATACAGCTGTTATACAATTTGGCATTTTAACTGCTAGTCGTGGTTCCATATTAAGGTAGCCTACGCGTGGAATGTTAGTCTGCTTGTAACCTACGCTTTCTGCGCTTACATCGTAAATTCACAGGTGGCCCGAAAGTATTTTATAGAATAACCTTCTTGCTGGAACACCCTGCCCTATAGTATATAGTACTGTACTTAATTCTGATTAGTGCCTATCAATTGTCAAGAATGCGCATGGGCATTTCTTCTTAAAATATTTTAAGAAACGCTAACAATTAAGTGTAAAAGATTAGACTTTTAAATGATTATGCTCTATAGCGTTTAAGTTCTATAATTAATTGTTTACAGATAGTTAAATCTGTTAAGAACATGATGGTTGCCATGATGACGTTCATTGAAGAAATGGGTGTTTATGGCGGGGCTTTAAGCGTAATCGCCTATATCATATTGTTGGAAAGGTTAAAGAGGAAAACTTACACGAGAGAAGAAGAAATGTTGTATAACTTCGCTCTAACAAGCTTAACCCGGTGAGTTATGGTTTCTTCTATGCTCAGACTACATAGCGGTTCAGACGGGTATCTTGCTTACAAATTGGCGAGACCGTAAGTACTGGCTCTTGATTGGCTAGGGGATAATGATGTATGACGTTTGTTTTTTTTACTGTGGGGTTTATGATATGTGGTTACTTTTTTATTCAGCCAAATATGTACTCTGCGCTAGGCTTTTTTTATTCCAAATTTATTTTATTCAACTATTATTATTGAAATAAAATAGAAATGAAATTTTAAGACATTTATTTTTGAATTAGAAAAATTGACAACAATAAAAGCAAAAGTAAAATTACGTACGAGAAATATCCTAAAAATAGAATGCTAAAAACTAGTTTTAATACATAGCTCATGGGCATGCTGAAAATAATTTCATTGACGCAAAAGAATAGGCGGCCTAAAGCATAATTTAAAATTTCCCGTGGCGTTATCCATGTATGGGTTTCATTTTCTTCACCCAATGTGAGATACATTTGTTTTGCTTATATATTTTACGGCAATGTATGCTTCGGGCATGAACATTTAGTCATTCCCGTCTTGCTTCAGGAAGCTATATCTTCAACTTGGCAAATACTTGCTTGGTTTGGGGATTTATTTGATTCATGACGTGCTTCACCTATTTCATCAGGTAGAGGTTGAGTAAGCGATCCAAATAAAGATTTGGTTTTGTAACTAGCTGCCTACTGGCATTATCTCGTACATGAAGCA
The DNA here is from genome assembly GCA_917880725.1 of Selenia dentaria. NCBI lineage: Eukaryota > Metazoa > Arthropoda > Insecta > Lepidoptera > Geometridae > Selenia > Selenia dentaria. The sequence continues at coordinate 13,999,152 of OU862893.1, read as the reverse complement.
GAATGAAATTTAATAAACCCCGTAACCATTATATAATGGTTTAAAAGTATTCACCAAGGTGTGGCATCTGGACTAAAATTGTATGCCCTAATCTCTGACCAAAGCAATTTTCAATTGAATCTGAATTTAAATAATGAGGACGCATTATTTTAATCTCTTTTGCTGCTGAAAAATTGCCACAGCCTTCGGGAACTTTTTAGGGTAGATACCAAATTTTTTATGCTTGATACAGTAATTTCTTGATTCTGTTCAATTACAAAATTAAAGTTACAAATAATTGAATAACAAAATGAACTCTTCCAAAGTTATGATGTGTTGACGAGGCTGTCACGGCTATCAGCAGACCTTTTCGTTTCCTTCTATAATTAAACAAACTGGCGCCACTGCCGCTGTCATAAATAAATCATCCAAGAATGACACCACCTCCGCATTATTCTATAAGGTGCTGCATATAGGTCTTCCATCAGCATAGATTGCTAAAAAAAAACTTATGCAAATTAAGTACTCACAAAATGCAGAAGCGTAGAACAGGGCGCCTGTCGTGGTCTTTTAAAAACTCGCACACAATGTTCGATCTGCAAAGTAATTATGAATAAAATAATATTTAATTGGATAATATTTTTGTGTTCACCAAAAATCTAAAGGTACATCTATGTATGCATTTCTAAAATATTGATCTTAAACCCGTTTAATTGTTTTACTATAATTAAACTACTCGGCCAACAAAATATGTTACATCAAACAAATTCCAAATTAACACCAAGATATAACACTTTTTTATTGTAGTGCGCTGCAAATATTCTATTGTAACAATAACTATTTTATTCTTCCCCGAAAAATACTGATCGCGCATCAAATATTCCTGAATGTTACACAAAATAGGTTAGGTTAGCATTTTTTATTAATAAAGCTACATTGGACATTAATTGGTGTTTGATTCAAATACATTTTGCAGTGCATTATCTGAAGTAAAACTAAAAAAATAAATGCTTGTTTTTAAAATTAGGTGTATTACTATTTTTACAAATTTGCAACAGTTGTTAAATAGATGCTCGTTATGACATATTTTAATGAATATATTTTGGTGCACTTTCAGTATATTTGGTGGAACACAGGCAAAATTAGGTAAATGAAATGGGAATAAATTGAAGTACCTACTTTGAAATACCATCCTATTTAATTTATGGAATAAATCTATAGTAGTTTGTAATATTATAAAATATTAAGTATTATTTAAAATTCTGCAATTCTTCTAAGCTACATTATGGTTTTGCCCGTGTGATAATGGATGATGATTTTCTTGCCAAATTTCATTTCGATCCGTTCAGCCATTTGGGCGTGATAAGGTAACAGACAGAGAGAAAGTCGGTTAAAAATTGCCGGAGCCTATTCAATTCAAACAAACAGACAAACAAATTTTACCTCTGTATACAGAGGTAAAATTGTTGTCCTCTGTACACACTTCCAAACCTGACAGCTAAACCATTCGTGAGCTGGCGTGACCTACCATTTGACTTGTCCTTGTCACATACGACCTAACTTGTTCCTATATATTTATCGACGGTATAGATATAAATGTAACAAGATTTCTAGGGTGAGTAATATATGTTCGATTATTAAAATACATGTAGACATAAAAAATGACAACTTTCGATATACCGTTCATTTCGTATATAATACATATAATATAATTAACCTTTGATCGAAATTCAAAACAAATAACTTTAAATGAAAACCATTCATAAACTATACATCCATTAGATATACTTAGCGAATGAAATAACTATTATAAAAAATATAATCACTACATATATTTACTTTTTAGTCGAATTTTTATAACCATATATAATGAAACGTCGAAACCTATTAATATAATTCAAAAGTAAACATAAATGCCTGACTAAGACAAAAGAGCAATACCCTGATCAGTATTTTGTCGTTCTTACTATTGAAGGTAGGGAATATTATTTAATATGGTACAAAGGCAGTTAGCATAAACAGGTCGTGAGGTTTTATTTATAAATACTAACCTAAATCAGTACAACGTATCTGCAATCTCGCTTCGCATATTCGTCGCACATATTAAGACTGCTGGATGTACCTACGTTTGAATGTCGACAAGATCGAAAAAAGTATGTTTTTTCGAAGTAAGCGACTTGTCGAAGTCTTTGGTTCGATAGGACATATGTTCGACAAGAATTTTATCCCAAAAGTGCTGCGTTATATCTATATCGAGGTGTAGGTTACCCTAATTCTGGCGTCGTGTGGTCACCATTCAACCTAACGCTCCTCCTCGCTTCGCTCGTCGTCGCACCTATCGTGACTTCGCCTTAGACTAGTCAGGAAAACTGAATACGATTAAACATACTTCCATCATTTTGTTAACGGAATTATACCAAAATGTTTAGTATGGCCAAACCATCGTTATATCAAAGAAAATTATGATACTTGAACAGTATGTATTATTAGCAGAATATTAAATTATAGTATTACAGTTGATCGATATATCAAGTGATGGTATAGATTCTAAACTATATAACAACTATAACGTATATCAAATAAAATTATTTTCATCCCATCTATTCGAAAAGGACGACTTGGTTCGCCTTTATGTGCACCCAAAGGTGGTGTTTTCTATAAGAAAGTTTTAGCGGGCAGTAATGAGTTTTTAATCCTCTTTATAAGTGCGCCGCAATTATCTTTGCCGCGCACTTTTTGAATTTGGAACATCTTAGTGTTCAGCACCAAAAAAATCGAACGCAAATATTGTTTGAATAAAGACTGGCTGGTACGACGGCCCATAGTCACGCCGCCGGATGAATGAAAAAAAAACAAATTAAAAAAGCGCGAACTACAGCCCGCGTTTTCGTAAATTTTCACGGATTGTTAGAAATTCATTGTTTTGTTTTGTTTTGAAAAATGAGTTCTTCAAGTGACAGTGAAAGTATAGAATTAACTCCTGAAAGCATTAGAACTGACGCAAGAAATGTGATGGATAATCTATTACCTGCAAAATCCCGGGAGAAATATATGAAAGCCTATGGTAATTTTATTGAATGGAGAAATGCAAGAAGCGCCAAGAATTTTTCAGAATCTGTGTTTTTGGCCTACTTCCAGTACTTAGCCAAAACTAAACAACCTTCCACTCTTTGGAGTACATACTCAATGCTAAAATCAACAGTCAGTTCTAATAACGATGTAAAACTGGACACATATTCGAAATTAATAGCGTACCTGAAGAGGATGTCTGATGGATTTAAACCTAAAAAATCCAAAGTGTTTTCAGTCAAAAACGTGGAGACTTTCCTTAATGAGGCACCCGACAAAGTCTTTCTTGCCGTAAAAGTAAGTAGGTAACTATGTTTACGGTGGATTAGTAAAATATAATCATAGTGTATAAAAATGCACATTTTATTGTAACCTGTACTTTGATAGATACTTGTCTTATTCACATTCGGTTTTGTTACAGGTGGCTTTAATTTTCGGATTACATGGAGCTTGTCGTGGCAATGAACTTTTAAAAATAACTGTTGATGATGTCGAAAATCACTCGGATGATTTACTGTTAGTAAAGCTGACCGATACAAAAACCAAAACTGACCGATCCTTCGTAATACGAGGAGAATACAAAACTATTGTACAGAAATACCTGGACCTGCGTCCTGCTGCTATGAAGACCAATCGGTTTTTCATCCGTTATCAAAATGGCAAGTGCTTCAAACAAGTGATGGGAAAAAATAAAATTTCTAACATGCCACAAGAAATTGCTACTTATTTGAAGTTACCAGATATCAAACTGTATACAGGACATTGTTTTCGTCGTACTTCTGCTACCCTTTTGGCAGATACTGGAGCGGACTTAACTGTTCTCAAGCGACATGGAGGATGGAAATCGAGTGCTGTAGCAGAAGGGTATATAGAAGATTCCATTGAGAACAAGGCGAAAACATCTGAACGCATCGTGGAAAACATTAAATTGCAACCTTCAGTTAATCCATCCATACCACTGTCGCCGCGCCATCCAAACAACGATATTCACCGTCACATTTTCCTCAAAATGATCCAGATTCGGACATTTCAAACACGCAGAATATAAAATCTACAACAATCTCTATTCCTAATAAAACTGTAACAATAAATTTTCATAATTGCGAAAATGTCTCAAATGTAAATATAAGTTTTTAGTTGTTTTAATAAAGGATACTATTTAATTTCAATTTAGTTGTTACTATATGTTTTATTAAATAATAATATTACAATAAAATATGAGGCGCTTTTATTTTCTCATAGTGGGTGATGAAAAGTAGAGTGTATCACTCGGGCGCAAAATATATTTTTGGCTCGGGCGACGTACTTTGAATCCCTCGCTACGTTCAGGATTCTACTAAAGAATCCCTCGCTACGCTCGGGATTTTACTCTAGAATCCCTTACTTCGCTCTGGATTCAAAAAAGCGCCCTCGCCGTAAAAATATTATTTTGCTCCCTTATGATACAATCTACTATTTATATCCAGTGAAGGGTATTAAAATAAAAATCTGTAAAATAAATTTCGAACAACAGTCACGCACCCAGATTTCTATGCAAATAACGTGTTTTTATATATTATAGAGCAAACTGTCAATAGTTATAGAAACCGACTAATTAGAATTGAAATTGGTTTCAGGGTGCGATACTTACTTGAATATTCGATGTCGAGAGATAGTGGCTATGAAAAAATACGGAGACATTCTTCACCGAAAATTCTACATATATTGGAGATATTGAAAGAATACAATCCTGCGGTGTTCGAAAATGCTGAAGGTAACGCCTTGACTTTGAAAACCATTTTGAAGTTTCTCACATACAAAGAGTAAATAAACAATCTATCTGTTATTTATGGTGTTATTAAGTACTGCTCTGCAACTTCGTGTGTAACTCTCAGTCTGCGTGTCTGCTTGTTGCTGTGTGTTGTGGATTTTCATTAAATTTGGCGTTATAACGTTTAGTCGTGGTACAAGACATAGGGGTGTCTACTATTTATCATCATTACCAGCACAATGACTTTAAATTTTCATCACGCGGGTTAAACTTCCAGAGGGTAACTGGCTTTATTTTAAAAGTAAGTTCTTAAGTACGCCGTAGCCGTCTTGTACGACATTCACTTAAGGCGCGGTCCAATCCTAATTTTAAAACAATTTACGATGATTTACATAAGGTTGAGAATTGCTCATCAGATTGGACGATGTAATGCGAATATGCAATTGAATACGTGCTAATACTTTTTATATTTATTTCGTACAACCTAATTACTAAATTTAAATGATAAAGAAGTCCATAGTTCACTAGTAAATTTCATTGGGAATTTGAACATGATACATTCATTGAAATATATTTGCCCATATTTGAATAAAAATGCTTTTTCGCTCGGAGCACGCGAGAAAAATTGCAAAATTTGGGGAATGTTGCCGATTTTTTTCTATCGAGCTAAGTTTGCTCAATCTTGTATTGGCTCCCATACTTCATAAGAACGTATATTCAATTTACACTACGTTTTTTTCGAATTTCGGTTAGTAGGTTTAAGCATCGAAAAATTAAGTTTTTGCGAAGTCGAATCATGAAATTTGGTCGTAATCTACACTCATTTCGCCTTAATGCATTTAGCGGTTTGTCTTATCATCTTCCACACAATAAACTGGAATAGAACGATTTTTTTATTTTCTTTGGCGTTAAATTTGTAACGTAATTTTTTTTATATTAAAATTTTCAAGTATAATTAAATAACTTCATATATATATAGCAGTCTTTTTATTGTACTATAAGCTTGCGTTTCACCATTAACATATGTGTGAGTTCGTCGTGTTGAGCATTTCTACTCTTGGGAATGTTATCTCAACGCATGTTATAAACAGTTTTACATTTTGGTCACTATTGCAAGAATTCACTTTGATAACGGGAAATTTACCATGTATTGCAACTGTGCCGAAATATTAGGAACTCGAAATAAACACATCACATAGTAAATATCCCGTTACTAAAGTTAACTTTTTCAGCTGTTCATGGTTCTGGTTTTAGAGAAATACTCTGTACCCATAATGATTAAATAAATAAAAAAAAGTCAATATAATTTCAGGAGAATAACAATTGACTCGGCTGACAATCTAACGTATTGCCCTTTTGACGTGTTTCGTCTTCACCATTTGCGTATGTTTGTATACTACTGGTGGAACTGGTAATCAATTAGCATCCTTTTAAGAGCATATTCTGTACATCAAAACAAACATCTTTTGTTCTACGACTTCAAAAATTCGTCATTTTTTCTTCCATACAAAACTTAAAAAATCAATTTTGTCCGGTCTAAACATATTAACACTATGCCGACAAGCCCCGGCCGGCGCGTCGGCGGGCGGGCGGCGGCGGCAGCGTAAGAAAGGGGTTGAGACGCGGCAAGTCAAGGTCGTCGTAGCTGTGCTCCGCTACGACGCGCTGTTAACTATATGCATGGCTACACGTAGATGAATGTAGTGGATGCGATGTAGAGTTATGAAGTGTAAGAAAGAATAACAAAAACTAAAAAAATGGTTTTGGGAAATTTGTTTTGGGAAAAGTTCTAGAACAAAAGTTGTTTGTCTTGATGTACAAAATATGCCCTTAACAGGACGCTTATTGATTACCAGTAACCCTGTATATATCATCATATTATTTTGTATGTTTTATTACAGCGTCGCTAAACGTAAACCACGCAAGGAAACCATTATCAGCGATCATTTTCACGCAACAAAGATTCAGCGCAAAGGTGCTATACAACCTTCTGAAAGAGGTAAAAGAGGAGAACCCTGCAGAGTTTGGTTTTCTCAAACATGACTACTTGGTTGGTTTCAACATCAATCCGATGAAGTGTACACGAGAACAACATTTTTTGAAGAAATCTAGTCAGAAGGTCCTTTTGATGTTTGGAAAAAAGTGAGTTTGATTTTTGCATTAATTTATGGTATCATCATACACATACATTTAAAAGTTATACTCGTATTATGGTTTTCTTTCGTGAGGGGAGGTATTTACTCGTAATAGTAGATTATGCACCGAGGGAATAAAGCAGTGTCTTACGTCACGGGCGGCATTATGGACCCTGAGCGTAACGGGGACTGTAGAGTTAAAGTTACGAGAGTTCTGAGTGTAGCGAGGGGTTCAAGCCGCCCAAGACAAAGGCAGGCTTTATCCTCGAGGTGAATAGTTTACTTTTCATACCTACTGCGAGACAATAAAAACTCAGGGCTTCATATTAAAGCATTTATTTAAAAGTAAGATACATTTAAAACTTTATAATAATACTGGAATAATTTTTTCAGTTATGGAAGGACAGAGTAATATTTTGTTACGAATATTTTATGTAAGTTGTTAAAATAACACCAAACACCATTTATTGTTTCAAATTCATTACAATCGCGCCTTTTTTCTTTTGTATTCTGTGCGCTGTTTGAGGTGACCAGGAGCGTTTTACGAATAAACTCTACGGAGTAGTTACGGGCATTGTGAGGAGAGTTTATACTAAGAGTTTTCCTACAAATAACGTTCCAAATCCAAAACACGTCAATAATCCCTTCAGAGTTTCATACAACATTACCTCCCTGGGGATGTAATGCCTTGCTTTACGTCGTCGAGATTGCGTGATATGTAATTGGACATTGTCGAGCAGGTGGTATGACATGAATATTGCGTGCTCCATTGGGTTAAGAATTACAAGAGGCGAGGAAACCCGACTTACTAGGTGGATTGGTAGGTAGGCTTCTTAGGCTGTCTTGGTTGGTACCACTGCAGTGCCAGATATTCTGTGTTAGGCGGGTGAGGGTACTTGTAACAAGTGACATTACTGGGCGAATGTAACACAAAAATTAAAGTCCGGTGGCTAACCAACCTTTGGGTGCCACGGCCAGCGTATAACTTACCATCAAACTAACAACTTGCACGTCTACTTACTTGATTATATAAAAAATAGATGCCATCGCAGTGCGTTGTATTTCGCTGTATTAACAGTTCCGTAATGTGCAGAACCAACAGTATTACCGCAACACTCGGTGTTACAGTTAAATAAAGGTGCTTATGTCACACGAACGACATCTATAGTAAGTTGTTAACGTTACACTCAATGTACGTGGTTACATTAATGTAATGACATTATCTATTAAATGAAATAAAACGTTAAGCTTTCTTTTTTTATTTAGGCATAACTACCATTACATTGTTTTTTACAATTATCATAAAATACCTCTTATAACTAAGTTACAGTTTTTTTTAACTTTTTTTTATGAATTTTCTCGTTTTCTCCAATATTGTACCAATTTTGCTTTGCGTGGCCTGAAGGTGTATTAAAGACCAAATTCAACTAAAAACATCCGGTCTAAAACAGATTTTACAAATGTTATGGTGGTAAATAGGTACAATTTCGGAGAAATAGGGAAAAATCACAAAAAAAAAGTTAAACATATTGGGGGGTCGGGGATTTTTTTGGCCAACTTGTATTCTCCAAGTGGTCCCCCGAACACGCTCATTTGGTTTGTCGGTCCCTCTACCAAACACCCTATATAGTGACGCGATATAGCTGTTGCGGCTAGATCAATGCAAGAGACAAGATACGATAGTTGTACAAAAATCCGTTTCTGGACGTGACAAGTGTTCCGTGGATCCATGCTCGCGCTGTAGTGTTTTCAACAATTTAATGAAATCAATTGTTTACTATCAAGTTAAATAATCATTATCATAAATGCTGCGTACTGCGTAAGCCATCACTGGCAACTTACATATTGATTAAAATACATGTGTTTCCAACTCTGCGGAAATATTCCTAACATACGCACGAATTGCTTTGCTTTCATCACGCATACCGCCAAGGCGTGAAACTTTTTTCCGAATATGTTTCCTTAGATAAAGATCTTCTAATTTATAAAAATCTCGTGTTTTGTGGTCTCACTCCTCCAAAACAACTCTACCGATTTTATGTATTTTTTTGTGTGTTTGTAGGTATGAGAATAGGTCGTAAAGTACTTCATCATCACACGCAGGTGAAACCGCGAGGCGCAGCTAGTTATTATATAAAATATAACAAAAAAAATCTAAATGTTTAATAATAACAATTTGCTGCGAACGCTTTTGTTATTGCGCCCAGACTTGTGAAATATTTATTAATTTCCGCTGTTTTGGCTTAGACTAGATTAATGTTTGTTTGCTACGACTATTATGTATATAAGCAATAAAAACAATTTTACATTGGAAAGTAAAGATGGTATTAGATCATTTATCATAATTAATAAGGTAAACGCTTAAAATAATTGTTATTTTATCAGTAACTCTTTGATATGTACCGTTAATCTTGTCATTAGCACTAATTATAGGTTGTAGAAAGCTAATTTCGCACATTGATCAGTTGAGAGATCACAGAATGGTAATTAACAGTTATTGATAGAATGGTGAAATCCTAATTGGCGATGTTTTTTAAATTTAGAAACATACGAGTAACTCATTTTTCTTATAATTTTGTTCTTATTTATTTGATTGAGTGCACCTAGAAACTCATATTACTAGGGCAGATGTTGTGATAATTCGGTAAGAGCCACCAAAGTGCCCACGGCTCTGCCTACAAGCAGTAGTTTATAATCGAAGCTTTAAAGGCCACTGTAGCAAGTTCAATCACTGGCTTATGGGGGATCCCAATAATCAATCTTTCCACATTACTACCGATTGAAATTTGACGTAACGTCCATTTAGGGGTAGTGTCAAATATCGTATCTCTAGCAAGGTAAACCGGCGATAGATAGATTAGTAGCACCGGCCGTTAGTTTCTGAGTTTAGCTAGGGGTATCAAAATACCTGTTTTAGTCATAATTTTTAAAATTTGTCATATCATAATTAATCGTTCCTGTCTTTAGCCCCGCTTTAGCTGACTCTTTATGTGTACCATCCTATCCTTTATGTGTATATCCATCTTACAACACATTGCCTGCGGTTTCTGATATGAGGACCTGCAGGCAAATATGCATCTTAATTTTTACATTGTTCATCAATCCAGTACACATTATCATTTGTCTAGTCTGTCTAGTACAACTGGCACAGATAAGTGAAAGTTTGAACTACGGAGTGCGTTGCGTTATTCTATTATTTACGTTGACAATACGAATGCTTTCTCGTAAATTGTTTGTGCTATGCCCACAGGTACATATCTCTTGTACAAGTAACTACATATTATGGGACGTAACATTAATAGTATAGGAACATAAAAACAAATACCAACTGGTTTATTACACTACCTACTTACTTACTTTACCTTTCGCATTGATTCATGCAATCAGATAGATATATATAATTATTCACATAACACATGACACTAATATTATAAATGTGAAAGTGAGTGTTTGCAACTTCTTCACGATGAAATAGCTCTATGGATTTTGCTGAAATTTCGTATGCAGATAGTATAATATATACTCGGATGAGTTACTTTTTATCTCGGTTACTGATGGGCACAAACTAGTTACTAATAAACCTTTTACATGTTTTTCACGCTTACATCTTTGGTTTTTGGATCCAGGCCTGTCAAATTGTGTCAGAACCCATCTACAAACGACAACAGGTATTTCTTCGGAAATAACATTTTTTTAAAGCAATTTTCAGAGGTTTTTGGTGCTTTTTCAGTAGTTTATGCTTTCAATGAAAACTAATCGATTTGCCAAAAACTTCACGCTTTCTAAAATATTCCTGAAGGACGATTTTCGTATTTTTTTTTTCTTGGTGCAAAGGATGTAGAAGTTAGCCTTTTTATGTATATTTTGCCTATATAGTAGTGTGAATTAAGCCAATTCACATAATGGAACTACGCCATTCTGCTATCTTAACGGGGCGACTTGAACCATCTGTATTTGACGACAGTATCATACTATATATATCTTGTATATATAAAAAGGAACCCCTATTTATTCTGGTCACGGTATAATTTGAGTACGGATGGAACAATCTCGCTAATTCTTGTTTTGTTGGGTCAATTATTGTCAGGAGAAGGTTATATAAGAAAAACTAACAAAGGGGGGAGGTTATGGCGAGATCGAAGGCCGAGCCTACTGCGCAAACGAAGTCGCGGGCATTCGCTTGTACTATATAAATCTCGTAGTTTCTCCTAAGGCAGCAACGGACCGATTCTTGATTTTAACGCGATTACGATACGTCGACCATATAGCGTCTTGTCTTAACCGCACAGCCACGACATATCGAATGCGTATTATTAGTTCCTTAGTCATCGTTGAGTTTGAGTTTTCGGGACTCCCGAAATGGGTGAACTCAACGATAACCTGATACCGGGCGAGAGGTCAAGGTATACCAGTTATGAAAAAAAACCATGTCACTCAGCCAAGCGATAGTAGACATTTTTCGAAAAAGTAATTATTGAAAAACTTGTGGGAGCGAGAAACAATACAAATTTTAAAGGCGGTTTGGGCAGCCTCATCGGAATTGAATTTTATATTAATAAACAGCCTGAAACTGACTAATATAAATATAATATAATAATCCCAGTGCTTAGCATGTGTGTATGCGCAAGTTACAATAGAAAATGTTTTGTCTGTGTTCGTGGAGTGTTTTTTTTTCTTAAATACTATTTGCTGAAGAAACTAACAAAGTTGCTGTTGTTGGCAACGATCTTATGCCACTTTGGTTTGTTTTTAATATATCGATATTGTTATTAATTTTCAAAGAGGAAACCAGCCCCGAGAGAGGAATTGCTGGTCGAAGTGATTCCGAAAGTAGGTTGTGATTTTGCACAACTATATACCAGTGGGCCGAGCACGAAAATCTGTTTAAGTGTAACGTAGTCGCATCGTTAACGTATTTAGTACAAACTGTCATTTAACTAGTACAATAGTGGCACAGATAACTCATAGTTTGTACTGAATACGTAAACAATATGATAACATACTTAGATATATAGATATTCGTGCTCGGCCCACGGAGCATTAGCGCACTAACTCAGTTTCAACTTTCAACTGAAAGCTAGACCTATGCTCGACTACACGCGTACATGTCTAAACAAAAGATACTTCGTCATTTAGCTCAAGTTGTATTGCACAATCCTTTAGTGAAATAATATGTGCATCTCAATCCCACTTGCTGCATTTTTCTATTCACTCTCTTGTCCGGTAGTAGTGGTAGACCCCGCCCATTTTTGACGTGAATAAGTGAACATCTTTAAATTTGCTACCATATGGGGGCAATCCAAAACCTAATGGTAACAAAATCGGGGGATGCAGGTTGGCGTTGTTTCTAATTTATCCTATACATCCAAAATTAAATTATACAACTGGATAGCTAAAGAATATAATAGTTGTCTTCAGATATAATAAATAGTCAATAAGAATATCCATTATAATAATGAACGAGATGCTTTCAACGGCACCTTATTTTTCAAATTATAACAAGTAGCTTAGAAGTTATAAGGCAACAAATGAACATACATACAAGTACATACCGGTCTAAAACATAACCCTCTTTTTTGTTTTGCCGTAGTCGGGTAAAACATTGAACTTATTTAGTTAGAAGTCATAACGTTTCCTCAGGCTTATTGATTAAAAAAATACTATCGTACTTTTGTATTGACATTAGCATCTACCTACCGTTATACCTACCTTTTATACTTACTATATTATTTACTACATCCCGCGGCACGTAACTCTACCTTTATTGCGCAGAAGTCAAAAATTGGGTATCACAGAGGGGCTAGAGGGGCGAAGGAGTCTTGTCTCTCTCTGTCACATGTGCGCGACTGTACCCATGCGCAGCTATCCCCTCCACATTTCGCTCAGCGCTAGAGTTACGTGCCGCGGGCTGTACCTGACCTACGCGGCTTTGCCCGTTGAATTTCCTAGAATCCCATTGCAGCGCCACCTATCGGGTTCAGTTGTTTTGTAAATAATATAGAAAAAAAATAACGAGAGTCATTCAAACCATAGAGTAACTTTTTATTCTAGAAATAGAGATCAATCTCGGCGTCAATTAGTGTTAACCAGTATTTTCAGCACATTAGTGCACTCTGTAATTTCTAGAAGACATTACTTATATACCCACACATACGTATGGCGTATGTGTTGTGTGTGTAGTAGATTATATCTATATTATACCTATATATCTATATTCTAAAAACCTATTTTATTCATGTAGGTATTTGTACTTTATGTATACAAGATTTGATTACCTATTTAAATTATACATGTAATCAATTCATCTTTCAAGGTTGATCAATTTAGCTGTAATATAAATTAGTATAACATTGCTATACAACAAACACTTAACCTGCCTTTAAATTGGTAAAACCAGGTGGTACATCTGTAATAAGCAATAAATGATATGCTTTATGTAATAAACGGAATCTTTGATGGTTAATAAGTATTCAAAGTATCCACAAACGTCCAAACAGCCATCCGGCACAAAAACTAGCATCATCACAGAAAAAGTAATTACACACAAACTTGAACAAAATATTAGTCCCGCACAGCAAATCCATAAAATTGTATACGAAATATACGGATAATAATTTGTATTATACAGATAAACACTCTTTAAAATTCAAAATAACCCAAAAAAATAACCCATGGCAACCGGTGACATTCTTATCTATGATTTTACAATTTGATAAATTGGTAGAATTGCCAGCTATGAATACTAAAATCTACTTCTATGTCTGCCGTGTTATGCCAAAACGTTCCAACCCTCAGAATATCCAATCTGAGATAGTGATGAAGTTGTAGACGTGTTTTTTCTTTATTCTACATCAAATATGAACTTGTAAAACTTATTGTATTATTTTAAGACAAAGTTGAGTTGTATTTTTCATCGAAACAATTTGTAACATAGATGTAGTTTAGAGTAAAAAAGTAGTCTGGATAATGTCTGCAAAAAAACTTTGTATGAAATAGTTCTAAACTAGACGTGTCGACGACCGTCATGAGTGATGAAATGTAATGACGGTTTTTTTCCACAGTGATTAAATTTATATTTGTATGTACGTAAGTACTGTATTTCATAATTGGTGTTTACTGATTGATATACCTTCTAAGTATTGAAATTTACTCATATAATACTATTATTGCAATTGCGGTTGACCATCGTTCAGTCGCGGGCACCAGCTATTTTCAATACTATGACACAGTGCTACATTTTATAACAACGTAGATTATTTTAGGCAATACATTATTTTAAATAACCTCATCCTACTAATAATATAAACGCGAAAGTTTGTATGTATGGATGTTACTCTTTCATGCTCAAACGGCTGGGCCAATTATGATGAAATTTGGTATGGAGGTAGATTAGGCACTGTATTCAAAAGTATTCAAAAGTCAGTTACGAAAACTATCATAGAACAGACAATTGTCACTTTAAATTATTTGGGTTATTGCTCCTTACTTTTGCACTAAAATTGAAGCCACTGATTCAAACACGAGCCGTCGGAGCGTATGGACCACAAGACATTGTAAATAAATAGTGCAGCTGTTTACAAAAGTATTTTTTCGGGTATCCATACCATGGGCTACTTGATGACGTTACGTCTTAGTAACCTAGAAACCTATTCTCCATGTTCAGAAGCACCATAGTCTCCGAAATATATAATAGATAACGTATTTATTTCCCTTTTAAGGTATATTCTCATATTGTATACTAGCTGACCAAGCCAGCGGCTTTGCTCGCTTGGTCTGTTTTGATGTAGTGGTGGTGGGGGCGCCGCCATGGGATTTCGAGGCCCTGGGTTCTATACCCGAGTCAGAACGTTATTGGGTTTTTCTGACAAAGATATTCTCAAGTCTGGAGTCTGGAACAGTGCCCCGTAGATGGCAATAGGCTCGCTTCCTATTACATGGGACAAATAAAATATTATCCCTCTGGCGAAACGTAGGTGTTTCAAACACCGCTGCCTACCCCTTCTAAGATGTAGGCGTGGCGAAATGTTTTATTGTATAAAAATAACATGTATTTGATTATGTTTAGCATAAAGTACTCTTAGGGGTACAGATAGCGGCACGAAACTCTAGCGCTGACTGTTATTGTGCAGAAGTAAAAAATAATTAACTATCACAGGGGGGCTAGAGGGATGAAAGGTGCGTGTGCGTAGCGCTGGTTGGCTAGCCAGTCGTATTACGTCCCCCGCCTCGATACGACGCTCCGCGGACTTCTGACTGTACAATCGCGTTCTAAAGTGTATTCATAATGCTGTTCATTGTTATTGTTTTTTGTTAATTTTGAGTTCGTTTGTTATTGTTGGGTTTTTTAGTAGATAGTGAATATGCCTAGAAGAAATACTGAAAAGACAGGCACAAAACATAGTGTTATGACATGCATTTTGTTGTTAAAAGAGAAACCACAGAATTGGTCGTCTCAATAAGCAAATATAAAGTGAGAACCAGTATTTTGCTCAGCCATTCGAATAGCAGCACGATAGACAAACTGCAGACATTATGAAGACGGGGAACATGAAAATAAACGATACAATGAGTTGTTTAACAACTCAACTTTGAAACAACTGATTATACTGACTGTACCTATGTGCAGCTATCCCCTCCACATTTCAGTCAGCGCTAAACTTACGTGCCGCTACCTGTAGTATTTCAATTAAAATATACGTATACATTCTTATTTTAATTATTTACACACCTCTACCCCTAGTAATACACGCACCGGTGTGCATAAAACCAGCATTTTATTTTATTGTTATAGCGTAGGTTTTTAGCTGTACCATAGAAGTTCATGACCGTCGTCCAGTCAACCGAGACCCCAGTTTATATGAGACCGTGTACCATATAGAGACCAAGCTGCCAACTTGGATTTATGTGACGGATCTATATAAATAGTGTATACTTGGAAGCTACGGGCTCTATTATATCCATATACGACATTTCATCGAATTCTGTGCGGTGGTTTTTAAGACAGACTGAATTTTTTTTCAAAAGATTTTATTCTTCTTCAGTAGGTAATTGTACGTCTTCTGACCCGCTTTTAAAAATTTTTGCTTTAGCTTAGTCAAAATGGGCCTTTTATTTTTGTCAAGTAACTATAGATACTTGTCGGAAATTGGTGAAATTGATATCAATCGAAACCAATCTAAATACTTCTCTCGGGGCTGGTTTATTAAATATATTATGTTAACTTCTTATTAGAGTTACTTGTCAAATATAGTACATACATAACGATTTTTTCAAATAGATATCAACGCGTACATCTGTCACAGCGAGGAATAGCTAAAAATTCTGAAGGAGTTTGGGTTGAAACTTTGTTTGAGTTTTCTTATTAATTTTCGTTATCTTGCTTAAGTATTAGAAACACTTAGAGAATTTTTACTACTTCCTGGGTCGCAGTTGTTAGTATTGTATGCACTTCTGTGTGTGTGGTTTTAGTATTATTACACCTTTTTGTCACGCGCTGTAGAAAGACGGAAATTAAGTTTACACCAAAAATGGTAGTTTTAGAACTGAATAAAGTCGGGCATTTGAAAAAATCGCTTTATATTTCTTGCATGTTTGTATAATATCATTAAGGTAATATGTTTTTAGTATTAATAATTTTTTTTCATATTTACAGTGAATTGAATTGTATTATATCAACGAGTGTTATCGAGGAAGGTGTGGACATCCCGCAGTGTTTGTTGGTGTTGCGGTACGACCAGCCACTGGAATATAGATCTTATATACAGAGCAAAGGTATCAGAAATAAATAACAATTTGCTTTTATTGCGTTATGTTTTTATTATTATTAGTATTATCGAATTAATGTCGCGTCTCACAAAGTATCTTACCTCGGGTTGAGTTTCCAGTAAAGGCCGCATTGTGCGAAAATCAACACCACTATTATTAAAATAACAAAAATGAAGAATTGAGCAGTGCAGGAGTGGCATTGCAATTTAAATATGCAGTTAGAACTTTTCAATACTTAACCGTTTAGAGCTTGTTAAAGTAATTAAGTTGCTCGCCTAAATGAAAAGTGGTGCGTGATTATTTTGTGGTTTGTCTACATTTGGTTCGGACATTTTGAGTTACGATTTGGAGTCCGTCTGATTCTTAGCCCTGTAGTTTATTTCATCTGTGTACCGGAACTTTTGCGTAGTTGTGGATAGAGCGTGTAAATTGCTGTACTTAGCATATAATAGTAGTATTATTTTCCATAAATATCTTGTGCATACAAGCCGGGTGCATATTTGGGCGTGGATCTCTACCAAATTGAAATTTAAATCAAACAATCGGGGCTACGGTATCGGTACAGCGGTACAAAATTGTAAGTGAGCGCGATCAAAAGATATGACCATTAATTAGTGATTTCACAAGAGAATCAAGACCTATACTAGCTTACTGCTTAAGTTATTCAATTCTTATTTTACCATAATCGATTATTATTACAATTTAATAACATTAATTTCAGGGCGCGCACGGAGCAAAGAAGCTAGTTATGTTTTAATGGTAAAAAGGGAGAACCAACAAAAATTCTCGAAAAACTACAACGACTTCCAGCGGATTGAGCAATACATACAAAGAGTACGTTTTATTTGTTTTAATAGAAGTTTTAGGAATAACACACCGAGATATCACAATATATGTCACACTTATATCGTAGATGTAAAAGTATCTAAGTATTGTGTAGTGTATGGCTACATATCCTGGATCAATACAAACTTTATTTCGAAGAAACCTGCTTGTGAGATAGTCTTATATCCGTGCAGGGAAAATCACGGAGTTCAGCTAGTTTTTTTCTTTAATTGCGTAACTAGAGTACAGACTTTTACAGCATAAAGTCATAGACAAACTTGAGCTGCTGTTTTTGTAACATAACACTGGTTAGTGAAGTTATGGATTTGGTCATATTATGAGATGGCAAAAGGCTCGCTCCTATGATGTACACATAGTTCGTGTGTATATTGACATCTTATCTCTTAGCCAACACAGAATCCATGTGGGAAAATATAGAACAGCCTTAAGCCGGAAACTATACGGAATATATGTTGTTCCTGTTTTCTATTGCAGTTTTTGCGGGATTGTAAAAATTTCGCATGTTTTTCTTCGTTCACAATTGAATACTATGAAATAATGCTGTGTACTGCACTTGACTTCGTTCACGGGGCACGTCGCGATCGCACGGGAATTACCAGTTGAATTAAATTAAAGAATATACTTTTTTGTCGGAAACGTCGGATAGTTCAAAAGTACCTATTATCACCACTTATTTGATGGTTTGATAATATTATTTAATTGACGGTGGATGACGATCGATCCTATAAATAGCAAGGGTATCTAAAATAGTGAATGGTGCGCTTGATATTGTGGCACTTTTAAACTATTATGGTACCGAATTCAACAAGATATTTCACATTTTTTTGTGTTGAAGTTGGTTTCATTTTACGGCATCGATTGTGATTCACTGTCAATAAGGACATCATCCAGATAGGTGAAACACTTTTCAGTTATTGGAGTGCACCTCAAAAACCGATTGACCAAATTTCATGAAATTTAAATGGGGCCACCTCGGAGGTATACTCTACCAAACAAAAAATCTTAAAATTTTAACGTTACTAACTTTAATATTTACTCTTTAACAAAAGTATGTACTATCAAAATTGGACTACTTTGTAAAAAGTTATGCGTGGTCATACATCAAAAAATATACGCGTTGACCTGTACCTCCACCTTTTGGAAATCTATTGATAATAATAAGCTATGTGTCACTGCTTACTACGCTAATGTAGTCGTATAAAATATTGATTATACAAATATTTTAGAGCACATAATGGTAGATCATGCGCTTATGCAATGTCAAGCAAGATTGATTGTTGGAATGTTACTGAGAATATTCCAGAAAGATGCTCGGTTGTGACTTGTGAGTGTTAGCGACTATCGACTTGAGATGTAATAAATGTCATACAATTTCCGCTCAAGATCAAGTGACCGTCTTTTAGGTAATAATGCGGTATGACTTGGTAGTAATATTATTTATTCTGTGCCTAGGGTAGTCACAATGAATATCCATCAACTGATAAACTTATCTATTATTGAAAATTAACCATCATATTCAATATTGAAATCACACTATTGAGATTAAAAATGTCATTAACTTGTAACGCGGAGAAATTTCTTACAGCATTAAACACTTGTAAGATATGAAACATAATGGTTGTAACCGACTTTTATGTTTGTTACTTCATAACTTTCGATAGGGTGAACCGATTCTCCAAATTCTTTGTTTGAAAGCTGGTGCTTTCCGTGTGGCCCCATTTAAATTTCATCAAATTCGGTCCAGTAGTTTTTGAGTTACACTACAATAACTGAATAGAATGGAAGTCGGTATTTGATTTTTCAAATTGTACTTGTTTTCGTAAGAGTTTTACAAACGTCCTTGACACAAGCATATCATCGTCGTCGTCACATGCCGGTCAAGAGTTAGCGAATCTTTAGAAGATAGATTATTGCGAATGACCGGACTAAATTTAACCGCGTATCGCGTTCGCGCTAGTAATAGCACGAACTCAGCCGGGTGCGCACGTACTCCATGAGGAAGTGGCCCGGAAGGTCACGAAACCGGTCGAGATATTCGACTATGCCTATCGCGTAAGTTAAACCATCAAATAACAATTATGTTTATTTGAATATTTAGTATGTTCATTTCAATTGTATGTTCTATAATTTTCGAAGTATTATTCATTTGTCGATGACTTATTTTTGAAATGTACGAGTATAATGCCGAGGCAGAACTATGAATCAAAAATAAAAACTGTAAATAGAAAAACAATTTACGTATAATCAATGAACTTTTACATACTTACGCTTTAAAACCGGCTATTCGAGTAATATTTACCGGAAATATTACGCGAGTCCTAGCCGGTTTTAAAGCTTAATTGTGAACATAAAACTCGCGATAGCTCTCTATCTCAACTTTTACATACACACGCTTGTTTTAACTTTCACTTGTTGAATAAGTTCAAATACCTACCTACCCAACTAAATAATGTTAGACAGTCTTAAGCATAGACTAACAGATGCTAGCGTATGTCCTAAGCCTGTTTAAGTATGAACGAAAATGCTTTGATACTGTAGGTACACATCAATATGCTTTCGAGTAATATTAGGTTGGTACTTGATTATTATTTTTATGATTACTTATGGCTCGTCTACACGCTCGTCGAGACACCCCGAGACAAGCAGAGTACGACTGTGTAGATGGTTCGCTCGTCGCGTCGTTTCGCGACTCGCGGCGCTCGTTGGCTCTCGGAAGCGTGTCAGTTTTTTGCGCCCGAGTCAAAGGGTTTCCGTCTGTCTCGCGAGGACAACGAGAGCGCTCACGTTCGTTCCTTTAGTTGCCCGCCAACTGCGCTCGCGTGAAGACGTACATGCAGCGTGTTGACAACGATAATTATATGGTCTAAAACAGTTTTTTTTAATGAAAATAAACTATAATTATGACATTCTACCACAGGTTGTTATCACTAATGACTATTTAATTCTTCAGTACATACTTAGTTAAGTACCTAAGCAGTTGGTAATTATAAAACTTATCAAAAAGTAGTAGGTTAGCATAGGCAGCGTTCCGGAAATTTTGCGAAGTCTTCTCGTCAAAAATACCTCAGTGCTTCAAGACAATTCTTCGACCAATATGTGTTACCAGTGATGACTTATGGCACTGAAACGTGGTCTCTTACTATGGGCCTCATAGATAAGCTCAAAGTCGCACAACGAGCTATGGAGAGGGCTTTGCTCGAAACCCCGAGGCAATGTGATCGAATTGGAAATGAGGAGAACCGTGGAAGAACGAAAGTCACCGACATAGCCCAGAAGATTAGCCAGTTAAAGTGGCAGTGGGCAGGGCACATAGCACGCAGAACAGATGGCCGATGGGGCGGGAAGGTTCTGGAGTGGAGACCACAGACCGGCAAGCGCAGCTTAGTTAGCTTTCACCGACACGGTGGACAGACGACCTGATAAAAGTCGCCGGACGACGTTGGATGCAGGCCGCTTCCAATCGGTTCATTTGGAAAATTATGGGGGAGGTATATGTTTATTGTTTAGCAGTGGACGTCCTACGACTGAGACGATGATGATGATGAGTATTGTTAAATTATATAGGTTCAGTTACGGTGAATAGAAATCATACACCACTTTCTTTTACATTATATCTTCGTAATTTTCTTTTTATGGTAAATTTGCTTTTATATAAATGCGGACATAGTCGCGCGTAGCTGCTAGTTTCTCATATAGATAGGTTTGCTTATCGGATACGCTTATTTTGTAGATTATCTAGTATGTGCAATATTGCAGAAATCACGGTTAATTCTAATGATTTCGTCATTATCTCTTAACATACGAGCGCTCCATACGGCGCGGCGTCCGGAGTTAAAATGACATTTCAGTTACGGTGAATAGAAATCATACACCACTTTCTTTTACATTATATCTTCGTAATTTTCTTTTTATGGTAAATTTGCTTTTATATAAATGCGGACATAGTCGCGCGTAGCTGCTAGTTTCTCATATAGATAGGTTTGCTTATCGGATACGCTTATTTTGTAGATTATCTAGTATGTGCAATATTGCAGAAATCACGGTTAATTCTAATGATTTCGTCATTATCTCTTAACATACGAGCGCTCCATACGGCGCGGCGTCCGGAGTTAAAATGACACAACGAGCGTGTGTGTGCACGGTATGCTCTCGTTTAATCGACGAGCGTCACGCGACGCGACAAGACAACCCGAGACGGGCGTGTAGAGGCGCGAGTAAAACTAATAAAATTCAACCATTAATTCCATCTTTAGCTTAAGGCCTGTGATGTGATATTTTAATATGTCATATAAACGTTATTATTTTTTATATTTAGCTATTGATCGGCAGTACTGACGACAGGGATGCGCCGACACAAGAGGTTATTGAAGATAACCTCTATGCAGATGAAATACCTCCGTACGTCCATGAACACGGTGAGTGCTAGTATATGCTATAGTAGGAACTAGGGAGGAAGGCAGGTAAATTTTGTATATTAATATATATGATAAGCGAGTCGAGTGTACTTTACAATACTGAGTCTACTAATTGATGAAATTAGTGCACGATCTCGCTTATCGAATGACATTGTATTCATAAAAACCATAAAATGAGTTAAGTCAATTTAGGCTGAAATTACCTTGTCTTTCTTTCCTGACTTTCCGGGCAGGATTTCGGATTCAGTTCTGGATTTTCACGTCGTTACTCTTCGTAGATTTGTGTATAATTAACCAGTAAGAGTGACGGGAATATAAATCACTACTTAGTGGCTTTTTTGTTTGGACTTGGAAATCACGCGCACATCACCAATGTAAGATTTTGTTTGCTTATTAACACAACCAGGTGCTCTAACACTTGTACTTGCATTTTTATATTTAATTAGTATTATATAGTTTTAGATTTTAGAAGAGCTCGTTGCGGATCTCGACTTGCCGATCTTAACCGATCAACAAGTGAAGCAACACTTGCTGCGGTCAGGACTAGAATGGGTGATCCTAGTGGCATTATTCAACTGAGCGCTTCTGTGCTTCGGAGGGCACGTTAAGCCGTTGGACCCGGTTGTTTATTTTAGGACAACAATCGTTTGGCTATGTCGAGGGCATTCGGGCGACCTGGAAACTTAGACATGGGTTGGCCACTAGCCTATCCACCAAGCCGCACTGGGCCCGCGTGGTGGGTTATGGCCCAACTCTACACTTTGAGAGGAAGGCTTGAGCCACAGCAGTGGGAACAAAAAGGGCTGATAATGATTATTTATGATGATATAGTTTTAAATCAATTTTGAATACAGTAAAACACTTACAATGCTGAAGGATGGTGCTTTATATAATTACTAGCTGCGCCCCGCGGTTACACCCTAGTGTGATGGATGACGATGATGATGATGATGAGTATTATATGAGTTAAGCCAACGCCTCATCTGTCTCAAATTGGTCCAGCTGTTGAGCGTGTAGAAGTAACAAACATACAATACAATACAATAACACTTTATTGACACGAAAATAAACTAAAAAACAGATTAGAAATATGTCTTAAAGCTAGGTACAATGGGCGGTCTTATCGCTTAAAGCGATCTCTTCCATACAACCTTAAGATGGAATAGATATGTATCATTACTGTAGGACGGTGGTGTACATAATGTAAATATAAATAATTTAAAAAAAATCTTACATAAACTTACTTCCTAATTATATATATATATAATAGATAGACATTTTTAACTTGGCTTTTGAAATTATTTAGAGTTTGAGCACGTCTAATAGTAACTGGCAGAGCATTCCAGAGTCGCACAGCTTGAACAGAAAAGAAGGTGTCGTGTTGTCGAAGAAAGTAGAACTATGTACCGGCGTCATGAATGAAAGATTTTCTGATGATCTAAGAGAAATAGAGCTAGAGGAGTCTAAGAACTGGAATTGTGTCTTCAGATATTGGGGAGTATATGAATTTAAAAGTGTGTTATAGAGTAGAGAAAAGACATGAGTATCCCGGCGACGACGGATGGGGAGCCACTTGAGCTTCAGGCGAAATTGAGAAATGTGGTCATAATTTCCTAAGTCCGAAAATGAAACGTATACAGAAATTTTGAAGCCACTCAACTTTATTTAGCTGTTCTTGGGTAAGGTCTAAGTAGCAAGCATCAGCATAATCTAAAATCGGAAGGAGAGATTGTGCAAGCGCAACTTTGGTAGCAGTAGGCAAGAAATAACGTAACCTGTTGAGAGAAGCTGCTGACGCGAAAACCTTTCGGCTCACATATTGCAGTTGTGGTCCCCAAGACAAACTGCGGTCAAATATAACACCAAGGTTTTTCACTTCTGTGCTATAAGGTATAATTACGCCATCAAACATTACTTTAGGAAGTGCTGTAAAGTCCAGTAATGAAATCATCCTAGAGCTTCCTATAATAATTGTTTGTGTTTTAGTAGGATTAACAGCAAGATAAGATTTGCTCCAGTATGATATACGACCCAAATCATCGTTAGTGATAGTTATGAATATGATTATATATATGAATAGCTTCGTTTAAGCGATCGCGCGAAGCTTGTGAGTATATTTGAAGATCGTCTGCGTAGAGGTGGTAGGATGAAGTTAGAAAGTGAGATATAGAGTTAATAAAACTTTCATCAAAGATTTCAATGTCGAAGAACGAGAGTCTAATTTTAAGAGGCATGTATTAAAGTCTCCCATGATTATATTATGAACATAAGAAGGAGTTAAATTTTCTAAAATGTTTTCGAAAGAAGAGAAGTAGTTATTTTGCGCAGAATGACTATAGTAGGCTCCGAGAAGACCTTTAGTATGCGAAAGTAAGACTTCGATGAAAAGATGCTCACCGGCATTGGTTGGCGGAGGCTGCGGCGACATACTCACAATAGAGTATGGGAAATTATCACGTCGATATATAGCCACACCGCCACCTACACTGCCGGTTCTATCATTACGGATATGAATAAATCCGGGAAGAGAATAAGAGGTAGATGGGAGACAAGGCTTCAACCAAGATTCGGAGACTATAGTAGATCCAACCGTTTATCCTCTTTTTGACAGCACCAATAGAACGTAACATGACGATGTTACGCAAAAGTTAACTTATAAATGCGAGGTTTTAAAAATATGACAACTGCTTAAATTTGCTCCTTGATCCCGTATAATAATCATCTTTCACAAAATGAGTCCATAAGTGCAGTAGTTTTTTTATAAATTCCATAAAATAACAAACGTTTTTAAAAAATTACGTTCTATGGCTATCAACATAGTGATGTTACGAAGTTACGATTGAGATATCGATATTGTTTATGAACTATTTTTACACGGGTGTTTTCCGTTCTCGGCACATAATATCGGATTTATTTTTATGTAAAACCGTTATATTGATGCGCCTCAGGAAAACATACAGCATTATTTGAAGACGTGTTTATCTCCTGGTGTATATCCAAAAAAGAACAAGGTTATGATGACTATGATGATTACAAGTACAAGTCATACTTGACGAAGCTGTTACCGGTTAAATCTGGGATGGCCAGCGAGCAACACGGAAGGGAGTAGGCATACACAGCGTTTCCCCTCTGTCAAAGTACAAGTCCGCATGGACCATGGAGTTTGATAATATACTGTGGGGTGAGGGCGGGGCTAGATTTGTGAATGGTGCTTTATTTTTTATGTGTTAGTGATTTGGTTGTGTGAGTATGATCGGCAATGGATCGGTACAGGTATGTTTTGTATGTAATAGTGCGGCTTTGCGCTAGTGTGCAACTTCCCCTCCCGCAAGAAATGACAGAAAGATTTGAACAATATTTTTTAGCTAAGGCTACTCCCTTCCGTGTTGCTCGCTGGGGATGGCAGACATTAAAGTCTGCCGTTTGGTACCAGAAAATAGTAAAGTTTGAGCAACCCCAATTCCAATTTAAGCAAACGAAATCTAATCTTTTATTTTTATTTATTTATTAATCAAAATCAGATTCATCGTTGCTGTCACTCGAGCTATTGCCGACATTTATAATTAATTGTTGACTCATATAATCTATCGCCACGTGTTTATCCCAATCTGCCATTATAGTTTCTTGTGTTTTTTGAATTACATTTTGCCAGCTTTCCGCAGTTACTTTCACACATGCATTTTTTAATAAATTTACCATTTTGTTTGCCGTGAATGGGGGTTTTGTGTTATTTCTAGCAGCGTGTCCTTTAACTTGAGCCCATATTAATTCAATGGCATTGTATTGACAATGATAGGGTGGAAGTCTAAGAACCCAATGACCATGTTCTGCAGCTATTTCGTCGATCACATATCGTTTTGGGAAGTGTTTTTTTGTTCGTAATATATTTAGTAATTGTACTTTTAGTAAGGAGTTATCAACATTTTCACCATGTCGTTGAAGCCAGTCAATGATTACTTGTTTTTTGTCGGCCTGGGTCGGCATTTTATCAATTTGGCGTGAGTGATAGGATGCGTTATCCATAATAATAACTGACGGTTCTTCCAATGATTGTACCATTTCCTTAAACCAACTTTCGTAAACCTCAGAATTCATTTCTTCGTGGTACTCAACTGTTTTTTTGGATTTAAAGGCCAACAAAGCATCTGGCATGAATCCTTTCACAGACCCTGCATGGCAAATGATTAGACGTTCTCCTTTTCCCATCGGTACTGAGGTAGTGGAAGCAGCGGTGTCATCAGTCCAGCTCTTAGACACTGTGTGGTTCGCATTCAGCCAAGTTTCGTCAGTGAAAACAACATTTGACCAATCTGTAATTTTTTTGGCTTCGCTCAAAAATTCGCAACGAGCAAAAGCTACGTCGCGACGCTCCATCAATATTTTGCGTTTGTCCGATTTTTTATAAGTAAATCCAATTTCATTCAAGACCTTTACCAATGACGATTTTTGACCTCGGAACAAATCACATTCACGCAAAGAAGCAACAAGTTTTTTAAGTGTTGGAACTTCTTTACGTAAGTAATAGTTATATATATGACGGCGTATAGCGTCTGCGTCAAAGTTGTCAACCGAAGTCACACGACGTGGTTGGCGTTTTTTCTTCGGCGTACGAAGCTTATTCTCCTGCATGCCGCTTGTTCCGTAGGCTTCGGTAGTAATTTTTGTAATCGTAGATGCACTAATACCTAACGCGGCCGCAACGCGCTCTCTCA
This sequence comes from Selenia dentaria, assembly GCA_917880725.1. Classification (NCBI taxonomy): domain Eukaryota; kingdom Metazoa; phylum Arthropoda; class Insecta; order Lepidoptera; family Geometridae; genus Selenia; species Selenia dentaria. The sequence continues at coordinate 13,972,481 of OU862893.1, read as the reverse complement.
CTTGCGACAATGGTAAAAGCGGGCCGCCATTTTGATACTCTGCTTCAAAGTAATTACGAAGCTTGATCACCATTTCTCTCGTCTGTCCTTTCAGCACTGATCCTTTCGGCATTTTATAGTTCCAATATAAAACTCAGCAAATAATTACTAGCACGGGCGTCTTGTTGCGAGTGACAGTGACAAATACAAAACGGCGGTGGACCATTGAGTTTTACTACCTTGATAAAATACTACTGCTTACCCATAGACAAAAAAATTGGCAGTCATAGGAATTGCCGATAGAAGTGAAAACTTATAACTCAGAATTTGATAGCTTACCTTGGAAACTACACGGGTGTAACCGGACGGCGTGGCCTCGCCATCTGGGCATGGCCATCTAGAAATGCGTCAGCATTTCCCATTGGCTGATGCGTTTCTAGATGGCCATGCCATGACGGCCTGTCCACGCCCTTTCAACATTCCCCATTGGCTGACGTATTTCTAGATGGCCAATAGCCATGGTCATGGCGCCATTCCTAGGACTATTCTCTTTCCGCACAGACTCGATAGAAAAATGAATCGAAATCGTGTCCACTATAATCACTTGGTCACAACACTTTAACTGACAAATTAGATCTGTCAAAAAGAGGATAAACGGTTGGATCTACTATAATATAGCATGAATGTTAGACTGGTCAAAAGACGCCAACATGTCTGAATAATGTGCCGGAATACTTTGGGCGTTAATATGGATTACATTAAAGTTCTTAGGTACATCTGAAAAGTGATTGTTTAAAGTTTCACTCAACGTAGGGATGCTCACAAAACTGACATCACCGCTGCTCAAGCTATCTGCCGAATAAAAAGACAGAAATTGTTCACTCTCACTACTGTCATTACAAGACATAATAATATTGCATCAAAGGTCGCACGGCAAGACACAATAGAAATTTTATTGTTATAATGACATCGACCCTTGAAGGGATATATATATATACATATACTCGTATATATATAATAATAAATCTAATTAAATATAATATAAACTAATAAAGCATATATATTAAATAAACAGACTAAACATATACCTAATAATTAATAAGGTGGTTCTATCTATAGTTTGTGCAATCACACTTCATCTACCAGTTAAATATATGAAGAGGTCACTTTAGGTACACATATTTACATTTACATGTACATATTCACAATCAATTTTAAAATGGATAAGAAAATACATAGGTACAACACTTAAAAACAAGGAAATCTTTCCATTAAAGAAGAGTGAGTAGTATGACCTAAATGAGGACCTAAAGGTATGATCTATAATACATATCTGTATTGTATCTATATGTTTAACATGGATGGTTGCATGGCACCTTTGTAGCTGTCTTACTATTGGGCAAGCACTAGAAGCTAAAATTTAAAAAAAAAACATATACCAATATCACGGCCTGACTGGTGTCAGCTCGAATCAACTGTCACTTGAAAGGAAAAAACATACCCTAGTTTGTTTGTGAAAAACCAAAACAAAGGAACTACAATTAGAATTATAACGACATTACTGTAAATAATTGTTCATGACAAAAGATTTTAATTATGAAAGGAGGTACCAACCTACCCTAAGTAAAATAATTATTGTATCTGCAAATATACTAATAATTAATCGAAAGACGGGGGTGGCATAGTCAGATAATAACCATTACAAAGTTGTATGACTACTGCAATATTATGAATATTATTTACGAGATACCACTGATGCGGCTCGCCTAGACTTGTGTGGTACGGCGGTTTCCTTAGCTGCAACAGCAGGAGGAGGCTTCAGACCAGCTGGCCAGAGATTCGATGTCGCGTTCCATTGGGCCCAATGATGTGTATGAAGCCGTCTCTCGTCCAGCACTTGTTGATACCAAAGTGTTGTCTCGCCTGCATGAAAGCCTGGTGTCTGGGCCGGGTCAAAAACTCAGAGAGTGTGATGTTAGTACCCTTTAATGATGTTTAGGAGAACCAAATTTTGTTCCTCACATTGAGGTCACTGAATTCGACCAGGATCGACCTAGGTTTATTACTAGCAGCACGGCCCGAGATAGTCCGCACAACCAGCGTTCCAGTATCTTCTTGCTTCTCATCAGGTACATTATGGAACAAGAGAATCTTTCGGCGGCTATACATCTCCTGGTTATCGACAGCTTGAGCTAGCATGCTCAACTATTGCTGGAAACCACGCAATACTTGTGCTGTGAATGTTTTAAATGCAGCAAAGTCGGCAGCAAGGCTACTAGTTGTGTTTGATGGAGGAGGTGTTTTCTGCAGCTCACCTTCAAACTGATCCATCCGTTTGTTAAGAGCTTCAACTACTTCCAGAAATGATTGTTGTTGTTGTTGTGTGGTGTCCATTGTGAGACGTTGAGCCAGTGGTGTGATTGAACAGTGTTCCCTCTGAGTGCTTCAATAGGATAAAATAGAAGCGTTTTACCTACCAATAAAACGCATATTAATTTACTTACCTTATTCGAAGCTTATTTAATTGAGATAGGCACTACCGTTCCCGCCTTAGTATTTCCGTTTCCGTTTCTATATCTTTATCTCTTTCTACGTCACTTCCCCTTGGCAGTGGTTGGGGGGAGGGGGGGGGGGTAGTCTTGTGCGACGAGACCCGCCATTTTTAATTCTTCATTGAGTCTAATTACCAGGCAGAGCTTGTTCATAAGCTTCGAATAAGGTAAGTAAATGAATATGTTTTATTGGTAGGTAAAACGCTTCTATTAATTTGACTTGACCGTTATTCGAAGCTTATTTAATTGAGACGTGTTTGATATCGCCTGGTGGAAGTGACGGAGACGCCAATGTGAAAGTAAGTATTTTATAGCCAGGTACAATGCCAGAAAAATAAAAAAGGTAAAAAAGATTGAGAAACAATGTAATTTTATTCAACAATAAATACTTCTCTTGTGATTATATAATGATATACATCCATACATTATGTTTAATCAACTGGATTGAACAGTGCAGTGACCGAGGGTCGGTTTACAGTGGGCCTAACCTCACGTTTATAAAATTTACAGAAGGTATTCTGCGATCGCCAATTACCCCTAGCAAGAATCTGCTCAATGGAATAATTATCGAGCCAATTTTTTGAGGCTACCGCTGACCTAATACTTCCGGGAGATGCCTTTATGCCCGCTTCTAATAATAGGGATTTAATCCAGCCTGCTATTAGGGGTCTCGACGCAGATCTAGGCTCACCCCTAATATTAATAAATAAATTACTGGAATTAGCGAAATTTCTACGATTTTTGAGAAGCGAGATTGTATGCTTAGCCCAGAAAACTGGATCTAATTTTTCGTTACTTTGATTAGCAATAAATCTCCAGCCGGACTGTCTATAATCAGCAGAATTAGTTTTTGATCCGAAGGCAGGCTAGAAAACTAATGTATTACTTTGATCAAAACAACTATTAGAATCAACCGTGAGTAAAGTTAAATCATGGATTCTTCTCCCAGAACATAGGAGCAGTAGAGCAGCTGTATGTCTCTGCACTTGAAAAATATTATTTTTATCAATGCGGCACTTTTCTAAAAAACTAGCGAGATCGTCTATGTTCCAAATCGGGGACTTAACATGAGTAACAGGCTTATTTAATGCTATAGACTTTAAAACATGCTTTACTAGAGCATGAGAACTTAACTGGCCGGACGTTTCCGGGTTGCAAAGGGTTGAGACCACGGATTTGTGCAACAAAATTGAATTGTATGCTAAATTATGAACTAGATGGAGATCGGATAAAAATCTTGCCAAATCACTTGCCAATGGAGTAGAGGCGTTAACCTCGTGGGATTCACACCAGACAAGCCATCTCTTCCAAGCAACGTTATATACTTTCCGTGTGGAAGGACGCCATGAATCCTTCAAAAGTTTCAACTGACTATTATCCCAGCCAGTTAGCACCTCCGACCACCCCCACATTTCCACACTTCTAGAGTCATGTCGTGGACGTTCGGTGGCGGAAGTCCTGTCACAGTGTCGATTAGATCCTTGGCCAGGTGATGTAGGGTGAATGGGGCTGCTAGCGCACGCGATTTGATGTCCGGGCGCCAGAAAACCCGCTCCCATCGTGGCACTACTAGTAGGTATGTTCCCTGTGCCTGATTGAGATGACTCAAGATCTTGGGAATTAGGAAGGGGGGTGGAAAAACCCATGCTAGATCGTAATTCCACGTTTGAGAAAATACGTCGTGAAACAGGGCTTGGTCGTCGGTCAGATCCAAGGACACGTAATTCATCACCACATGTGCTCGGTTGGATGCAAAAAGGTCGATCAACGGCATTCCCCATCTGGAAAATACTTTGTTCGTGCATTCTGGAGACAGATGCCACTCCGGAGTCGCCCGCAGTCTTGACAAGTGGTCCGCGTGGCTGTTGTAAATTCCGGGGATAATGAATGTGATAATTGTTTCTTATCTGGAAAACTTTGTAGGTTAAGTCCAGGAGAGGAGCCGATTTGGTTCCGCCCTCGTGACGGAGATAAGCGACTACAGACTTGTTGTCGCTCTGAATCAAAACAGTACTGTGACTCAGGAGCCGACAGTGATCTTGTAAGACTTTTAAAATTGCCAACATTTCTTTTTGATTGCAATGGAGATTCTTCTCGGCTTCTGGCCACAGGCCTGAGAGTGACAGATTGTCTAGGCGAGCTCCCCACGCAATGTCCGACGCATCCGTCGTGAGGAAGTGAGAAGGAGGTGGCATTTGAATGGCAGACGAATGCTTGCAATTCTGACGCCACCATACCAAGTTGTCTGTGGCCGCACGAGGCAAGGAGTGTAATATCCGGTGATCCGATTTCAGGATTTGGTTTAGCAGGCTCAACAGCGCTCGATAGTTGAGTCTGCCTTTCGGTACTGCAAAACTGGCGAAATTGAGAAGACCAACTAGACTCTGGAGCTCTCCGAGTGTTGTGCGTTGCTTCCACAACATCTGATCTACTTTGTTCAAAAGCACAGGAATCTTTTCGTCTGGAAGACGCTTGCGATTTGTCCAAGGATCCCAATGAATTCCCAGAAACACTAGGCTTTTCGACGGTGTTAGGATCGATTTTTTGTAATTGATCAGCCAACCTAGATATTCTAGAGTATCGATTACAGTCTTTACATGTTTGCGTCGAGGTATACTATTATTCTGATACCTTTTTGCCTGACTTTCTGCGCTATCCAATTTGTAAGCGTAGCAAAGGTTTTGGGGGCTGTACTCAGGCCAAATGGCAAGCAAGTCATTTCTAACAGCTCTTTGCAATAAATAAGGCGTAGAAATCTTCTGTGGCTGCGAGCTACAGGAAGGTGAAAGTAAGCCTGCGATAGGTCGATTTTGGCAAGCCAATCTTTCGGTTGTAGAAAGTTGGGAATGCGATGTACATTTATCAGTTTGAATCGGTCTGTTACGATGTAATTGTTCAATGCCTTCAAATTGAAAATTGGTCGAGTCGAGCCGTCGCTTTTGGGAACAAGGAACATCGACGAAAGGAAGCTTGGTGAAACCACAGCAGGTTCTAGAACGCCTTGTTCCTTCATTTTGTTTATGACCGATGTCATGTTGGTCGATTCTGGCACATTAAGACTGGTACCGGTAACACTTGGATGGGCAAGCGGTGGCTTCTGGCAAAAAGGTATGCGATACCCTGCAATTATTTTTAGGATGTAATTTGGTGCATTCATTTGTTCCCATTAGTCTCGAAATTGTGCAAGACGGCCCGCTCTGAACATCACTGAGTCAATACTTACGTCGCTTGTTGTCTTTGCTTTGTTGAGCAGGTGAAGATGTACGTTTTCGGCCATATCTCGTCTGGTTTTGTTGTCTCGCATTCGGTCGGGAAAAATTTCCACGAAAGTTATTGCGATTATTCGGTGCGACCGAGTTATACTGAGATGAATGGCCATAAGCATTGCAGTCACCTTGCGGAGGTGGGTTATTACTAGCGTACTGTGCACGCGCATTAATATGCTGGCAGGCGTGAGCTGCACGAGTAAAACCCTGCGAGGGCTTTGTGCATGACATTGACCCCTGCGAGGGGACGTGAGGTTTTTTGGCAACTGCCTGCGAGGCAGAAGAGGTAGTGGCTCTTTGTGCTGGCCAAAAACATTTTCTTACGCCGCCGGCTTTTTCAATTGTTGTAGTAAACCTCTCTGCGTTGAATAGGTTGGTACATGTCGGCGGAATCTTTCTTAGACTGGCCTTAATCAAGGGATCCTTAGCCTGCTTTGTGACACAATCTCTTCGCATTTGGATTATCTCAGCACGATGTCCACAAATAATCTGCAATAAATCTGAGGAGCATTTATGTAAATCTCCTGTGGAAAAAAGGTCATTAACCTTTTCGTGCAAGGTATCGTAATTCAGAGAATTGCTATTCCTTGTCCATAGTAATAGATCTTGAAGGGTTTTTTGTAAAAACTCCCTTTGTTTGAGCACACACATGGTTAAACCGGCAAAAGTTTTGCTGTAAACGAGGTGACGAGGTGAGTCATATGCTTGAACTTCCTCGTTCATTTCAATATCTACAAAGCCTGGCGAATTATTATACAACTTCTGGGTGTCAGCGTATCTTATTTCATTCCAGTCACTTTTATCTAAATGCTGAAGGTCGCATAGCAACTTTAAATATGTTTCTGAAGTCTTCGGGGTTGCAGGCTCTTTTAATTTAGTTTCAAAAGCTAAAGTAAATTCTTTATCACAGTGTGAATCGTGATCAGGCTCAACATCAAGTAACTGTTCGTAATTATTTTCACTAACACCCGACATAAGTGAAATAGCATCATTATCCAAATTGGTACTCACATGATGATGGTGATCGTTGTTCCTGCAAGCGATTTGGTGACGAAGGCTGCGTAATTCCTTGGATAATTTCCGAAACTTACGAGAGGAGTGGTGTTTGCGTTTGCTGCCCCTTTTCTTTTTATGACGACTCCGTTTTGGGTTGCTCCCGCTGGATACGGAGCTGCTACTAGAGCTGTCGCTACTAGAACTCGAGCTACTACTCGAGCGAGCTCGACGTCTAGGGGACGAAGAAGGCCCTGGAAGCACTTCACGAACCGCCTTGTCGGTATTATTCGAAGATTCCTCCATGTTAGAAAACAAAAACACTTCACTTCGTTCCGTAAAACCGTTAAAACACAAAATAAAAAAATTTATAACGCCGGTAATTCCGTTAGATTATATTATTATATTATAAATAACTGTAGGTCTTGTGACAAATGTGTCGGTACGTCCGAACACGGCGGGAAACAAGACGCCAATGAAGAATAAAAAATGGCGGGTCTCGTCGCACAAGACTCCCCCCCCCAACCACTGCCAAGGGGAAGTGACGTAGAAAGAGATAAAGATATAGAAACGGAAACGGAAATACTAAGGCGGGAACGGTAGTGTAGTAACCTATCTCAATTAAATAAGCTTCGAATAACGGTCAAGTCAAATTAATAGATATGTCAGGTGAAGTATGCACACAAATTTTAACTAATTAGCATGTGAAAGATATTGAAATTTACTTTTAAATAATTTAAAATATCAAAAGTTACGTAGAACAAGTTTAGGTAGGTGATGTAACACCTACCCGCCAAGAAGAAAAAAAAACATACTAACACACTAACAAACTTTCTTAAACCCTTTTATATTAGTGTGATAAAATACAAAAAAATGTAATTCATCACGCACATTTAAATAATTATAAATTATTCCGGAAATACTCGTTTTGAGGTATCTTGTAAAACGCTACTAGATATTTCGTCAGTAAAAATGATGTTTCGATTTTAATTTCTACCAAGGTTTTTTTTATTGTACAGGTATGATAGCAGCAGTTTTGGCAATCAGCTTGCTCAACCGCTACTGCTCGCTCTTGCCACATGATCAGTTCACAGAGATCGCTCCGGCGTGGGTGAAGGAGACTGTGTTCGATGCAGACAACATCAACGCCAAGCAAAAGATCCTCATTTTAATGCCGCTAGGTTGTCCCATCAGGGAAGTTATACAGGTAAATGTAGTGTTAACAATCAAAGTTTGGATGTACGAAAATAGCTGCGATGCACTGCAAGTTATAAGCCGGTGCAATTAAGAATATAATCTGAAATAGCGGCTTGTACTTGCGTAGACTTAAAGTACAGTCAGCAAACAAAATTTCCGAATCCATTTTAATATGAACAAACAAGACAGAGTTCTTTTTATTTCAAATAGTATGACTACAAATACGTGTTTGGTACACTGAAAAATACTGCCAAATAGATTGGGAAAGAGCAAATGAATGATGACTGGTAGAACATAGATAAAAAGTATACATAGATGAAAAGATTGTTTTCATCCATATGTTAAGACAACTTCATGCGTTTTTTCTATGTATAAGAAATAACAAGTATAATTTGAAAAAATTAATACCGACTTCCATTCTATTCAGTTATTGGAATGTATCTCAAAAACTACTGGAACGAATTTGATGAAATTTAAATGGGACCACACGGGAAGCACCAGCTTTCAAACAAAGAATTTTGAGAATCGGTTCACTCAGTCGAAAGTTATGAGGTAACAAACATAAAAAAACATACAGGCAAATTGAGTACCTCCTCCTTTTTTGGAAGTCGTTAGAAAAGTATTAATAGCGTGTAGAATGGGATTACTCAACTGGTGCCACGGAGAGTAAGCGTTTTGCAGGTATCTATAGTGAGGTTAAAAATATAGAACAGCTTTAAATGATGCCCGAAAACTGAAATGGAATAAATAAATGTGTCGTTTGAAAATGTGAAATCATAATTCTTAACTGAAGGACTATTTAACAAACTTTGCAGGGTAACGCTTACAGTGACATCAAATCAGCGAAGCGCTCGGCTGCCCTCGAAGTGTGTAAAAGATTGCACCAATTGGGTGAACTAGACCCAGTAACGTCGCTACCGAGGAAATACTCGTGAGTTACATAAATATACCAGCCCACGAAGAAATAATGTCAGGAAGAATAACTCAGAACAAATTCCACACAAAAAGTGGCCCTTCAAACCAAAACGACGTATGATTCCATATACGAATTACTTCCGAGGTTACAAATAGACATGTTCAATGATTGGTTCAAATTTCAGAAGGAAAGCAGGGAGTGGTCCACGCGCGTGGGGCAACGTCTAATATGACAGCTGAGTCATAGTGAACGATGTTATTGATTTAGCACGACTTTTATTGGGTCATTTTTTTAAGGCAGTTACTCTTCGTGATATTATTTCTTCGTAGATTCCAGTAATAATTGTAAAATATTTTCATGTTTCTTTTATTCTCATTTTGTTCCATTGAAAACGTTCAGGCCCGTTTTGTTTGTTTACTATACAAATAATATAGAAATTATATTACTGACACGCTTGACTTTTAAATGTAATTATTTTGTTTTTGTCAATTGACATTTATAAGTCAAACGCGGTAATCACCATAGACGGCTTAGGCAAAGTAAGTAACTACTCTATAAGTAGAATGTCTTCCCTACTAGTATTGATTCACGCAGGTTTAGCGCGATCCGCGTGTTGGGATGTCAACGTCGCATCTACGAACAAATCTTCGGCCGATCTTTTTGTTGGTAGCATACCTGCACGTACTTTTATTGCATCACCACAGTACAGAAAAATAACACATAAAAAGATACACGATAATTTTGTCAACAAAACATTAAGCATAGCATAAAATACTATTTAAAATTCAAAAGCGTTGTGTAAGAGTTATGTACAGGGCGTGGTTTTTAGACAGTTACAGACCGCCTTTTAAAGCATGTAACCTACTTCCTGTACCGTGTATGTATATTAGAGATGTTTGTGCCTTAGTGAAACAACAGCCTGTTTTTTTTTAAACATGGACAAAATTATTTCCACCAAAAAAAAGAATGAAGTTTGTAAATTTACTTTATCAACCTGTACGTAAGGATTTATATAAAAGGAATGTGTACAATATGTGCATCACTCCATATAATTATTTACCAGATGAAATTAAGGCCTTGGATGGAAATCTGTTTAAAAGCAAACTATCAGATTGGCTTCTTTCAAATTGTTTTTATAATGCACAGGAATTCCGGGATTACTATGTTCGATTTTTTAAAATATATAGACTAGACAGTATTAGATATATAAAATTTTCACGTCTGCCAGCAACCAGAATACATTGTGACCTGTATTTTATAAGATCTCGACTTTGTACATGTGTTCTAGCAAATAAATTATTTGATTTGATTTGAAAACATAATTAAGTGTCACAATGGGCGGTCTTATCGCTAATAGCGATCTCTTCTTCTTTTCTCCGACAACCATGAACTAAAAAAATAGGTATAAACTTGTCGGTGGTGTATAAAAAAGAATGACGTTTAAAAACTGCCAACCCTGACCGCTCCGCCGGCAGGCAGTCACGTAATGATTGCCGGCAAGCGTCCTACTCCTGCCCCCCCACCCCTCCGCCTCTTCCAACTTTTGTCGCCTTATTATCGCGAAAACGCCTTAAACGTTCTACTTACTCGGGGCTGCGCGCTTCAAGTATTTTGGCTTATGTGTGATCTTCAACGCTAGGAAGGTTGTGTTGGTTTGGCATGGTATATCATTCTCTGTGGAATATCGGTTCCAAATTGATACTGATATAATCAAGAAAACAGTTTTTTTAACCTTTGACCTTGAATAACTTACGATGCAGACACGAGATTTTATGAGACTTGAGGCAACTAAGAACGCCAAAATGGATATATATACAAAAATTCAGCTTATTATATCTTATTCCGAGGTTGATTTGACTTGACTAATAAGTGATAACGCATTTCGGTAAAAAAATGCTTTGATGAATTTAATGTTTTGCATAAAATGATGCCTTTCATAAATGACCGCGTATACCAGCTGATCTATATATATAAAAATTAACCCCTATTTCTCTTGGTCACGCTCTAACTTGAAAACGGATCGAACAATCTTGCTAATTATTTTATTGTTGTGTTAATTATTGTCACGAGAAGTATCCTATAAAAGAAAAACCGAGAAAAGAGGGAGGTTATGGCGAGGCCTAAGGCTGAGCCTGCTACGCGAACGAAATCGCAGGCAGTCGCTAGTAATAAATAAATTATTGGCATTGTTGTAGACACATTGTTTTTCGAGTGTTTGACGACTACGGAATAATATTTTTTTGAATGAATGAATGAATGAATATTTATTTGCTTTAGTTTTGGGTACAATATTGCATAGTTGTTAAAGCACATAATACAGGTCCAACAAAACTCTACCTAAACGGCGTGCAAATGTTTTATACAAGATTTATTCTAATGAGTTTTTGCGGAACCGTGCTTCAGTTTTAGTTCACTACAAATGACTATCTTGATTTCTTTCTAACTAATAAGTACTTCTTTATAGGTACGTAATTACACAGTATAGATTTCAGTGCGAATGCAAAACAGTTGGGGCTACGCGCAGGCCTATTCGCGCTTTAATTTGGACCTATTTCATATATTGAAATCAAATAGCACGAAAGGTTCTGGAATGGAGACCACGGACCGGCAAGCGCAGTGTAGGTCGTCCACCGACACGGTGGACAGATGACCTGATAAAGGTCGCAGGAAGACTGCCACTTCACACTTCCAACCGGTCCTTTTGGAAAATTATGGGGGAGGCTTATATTCAGCAGTGGTCGTCCTACGGCTGAGATGATGATGAATCAAAATAAATTTCATTGTTATATTGACAATCGACAGGTGAGATTCACTTAGTACTTCTGTTTTCCAACAGGATCGTTGATTTTGACAATGCAAATGTCAGGTATTGTCTGCCTAATTGGCCTTGGGATGGTAGACCCGACGAAGATGAGCTGGAATCAATTCCCGGAACTAAAAAAAGTATTCGCACACACAAGATTGCGGTAAGTACATAAAACAAAAATAATTTGTTTAAACTTTTCCTACCCACTATCTCACTTGGTGTTCTATGCTCACTTGACGTTTTGCCGTGTGCTTTTACAATATGGATTTCATTATGTCAATATATTATAATATAATTAATATAAAGTATGTTCAGAAACACAACCTTTTCACTGAAACTTATGACAAAACCAATTCTAATAACTCCCAAATGAGTCCGTTTTACAGTAAAGTTATGTCATGAACATGTTAATACTACCATGACTAGACGAGCAATTGCAACCACTACGCTTGCCCATAATAATTGCACTGCCACCCAGTGCTGAGAAATAAGTTTTGCGTGTCACTGCATTAGTCGCATCGAGACGTTGATTTTTGAGTCTTCACCCAGTAATTGCACTAACACTTGCTACAGTGCCTTTCACACCCTAACACAGCAATGCTTGGGCACTCTTGCTTCGCGGCAGAATATCTGGCACTACGGTGGTACCGACAAAGGCGCACCCACTCGCCTCTTACGTGTGTTCGATTTTAAGGTATGGCTTTATAATATGGGGAAATTCAACAGACTCTCAAAGAGCATTCATAGCTCAAAAAAAATTTATATGGCTCAATATTTGGCTTAAAATGGAATTATTTATGTAGAACTGTATTTATATAACATAAACTACTTACACTACCTTCTCTATATCTATTTGAAATGTTTAAATTTGTTAGGAACAATGCAACGCTGTTTCAAGAAGAAAAAAATATCTTAACTTAAATAAAAATTGTGCAATATCCGTTAGTAGTGCCAAGATATAGATATGAATATAATGGTTGACAAAAACTGTTATAAAATTACAATAAAGATTTACAATAAATTACCCAATGAGTTTAGAATGGTAAAGGAAAATGAATTTAAAAAGAAAATATTATATACCTACATGTCTCTGCGACAGATGTTTTTATTCTATAGTATAGATAGATGAATACTTTAAATACAATTTCATGTCTTAAATTATGTTGTTAAATAAATTGCTAATTATTGTGTATTGTACTTATTAGAATTGTCATTTTTTAATTTCTATAATTTTATGTTAATTTGACTTATTTTTTATACATTTTATTTTAATGCATGATATACTACGTAATACATAATTAATCAATTAGATAGCCATAATAAACATTTGCACGACCAATTGGTCGAGTATAATAGCCTAAGATTTAATGTATCTGACTTCAAGCAAATAAAACTATCATTCATTCATTCATACGGTTAGTATACTGACGGCAAAGGCAATATCCAATAACTCCGTCCCTCATGAAGTATAAATCTTCAATCCTCAATGGCCAAGACTTAATCGGAAGCGTCAGTAAAATAACGATATAAACTATCAAAAATAAACTCCATATAAAAATACTTATTCATCAACAGATGACCCGCGCATGAAAGTAAAAAGAAATTGAAAAAAAAATAGAATTACTTTACGTAATATTATTTCATACGAAGTGTGACAATTATACGTTATGGTATAGGTACTAGCAACCTATTAGAGTCGGATAAAATTGTGTACCCAATTAAATATCGATACAATGCGCAATGACGGTACCCGTCGCTAACTGATTTAATGATAGTTATATTTATTTCATTCAGAATTTTACCGATGTCGACAGTTCCTTACTCTCACTCATTAACTATCGACAACATTATAGGTTTCTTAAAAACATGTTTTCTTTCCTCAATTATATATATTTTATTGTTAAAATTATAATTTTAGGCTATTTTGTGCATTGTATAGACGCTAAATTCAATGCTGAGAGGGTCGCGGTTAACGTCATTAACTAACTATTCGCTGTGCGTACGTACTGTAGGTATCTTTGCAAAAAGCGTTTATATCGAATATACATCGCACAGTTTGTACGATGTATTTACTTAAAGTATAATTATAGTAATGTTGTTTCAGTTCCCAAAATGCCTCAATGCAGTGCCGGGTTCAAGCAAATACTTCTTACACGTCATAAAATTAAAGACCATTTTCGCCGAACCCACAGAATCACGTGACCGTGCCTTGTACAAATTTCTTCAATCTCAAGATGGATTCGGTTTCCTTACTCAACAGCCTTTGATTGATATATGCACATTCCCTACATTCCTGACAGTTGGCGAGGTGAAGACAGAGATTGAAATGAACCACGCGGTCGTCGAACTCAATGCACAGACATTTGAATTGGTCAAAAGGTAGTGTATAGTTTGCAATGTTTGTATCATAAATATACTGATTGTAATGGTTTTAATACAAAAGTCGGCACACTTCAGTAATTGGTGGTCTTATTGTTATAGCAATTTCTTACAGGCAACGTAGTTTTTATGGCAATTTACCTTACATTTGCATATATTTTCCCAAAGTGTGTAGAGGTTTTCCCTCTGCGCTACGATATGTTTGTTTAAAAAGGACGTCATTAAATTTCTTAGAGGTAGACAACGATTTATGCCTTTGGTGTTGCAAACTAACAAAAATTTGACATTTACAACTTTCCATCAGGTGGGCCGCCTACTTTTTGAAATAATAAAAAAAGATATTTACAAAAATACTACAAATATAGCAGGTCTTGCCCCATCGTAAAAATCAAGGTTCTACTATGCCCAGTTTTTTAATAAGTCTTACGCAAGGATGTCTTATGATTACAAGTATGTACGCTAATTGATGGCCGTTAATTTGCAGTTTAGGTTGGTTACAGTGCTCGCCCGACCGTCCGCGCGTACCGTTGGTCCTGACGATACACATAACCGATCGTACGGTATGCGTATACCGTCCGCGCGTACTGTCGGTCGCGCTTGTCATTTGCATGAAAACTCACAAATGGTTACAGTGCTCGACCGATCGTACGCACACGCGTGCGTTGGTCAAGAACTGAAAGCGGGCTTAGTCAGACGAAAACTGCCTGGATCCTATTACTTAGGACGCACTGAGACTACTTTCCTGGACCATTTTGCGTTATTTTATATGAAATTATTACAATGACGGATGGGGATTATCGTTAAGCGATACTTGTGAACATTTTCAGTATATAAACAGCAATGGACTTCTACTATACTTTTGTTACTGATCAATCGTACATCGTAGTAAACCGACTTGCGACAGATAGTGCAGGACTAACAAATTAATTGTAATATGTTCCTGTGGTCTGGGCCACGACGTCACCATGTTACTTCTCTCGTCTGTAGATCCTATGTAAAAGTTTACTCGGAATTTTTCGGTACCTTAAGCCACTTTTGGAGAAAAGACATTCAGTTGTGAATTTCGTCTTGAGTGAAGATTTGACATACAATTCTATGATTTAAGAGATTATCGGGACTTTCTAGTGATCAGATTGATATCAAAAGAGTACTCGTGACCACTCGATCTAAACGTCGAGGTTAATCAAATTTATGTTTTGGTATTAATCGGTGCACGAAAATGTCCCGATATACTCTTAAATCATGAATTTGATACGCGAAAGTTTAAAAAGTTCTATTTTACTCAGATCTGTACCCAAGCCTGGATTCACTACATAGCGTACTTCTGGAATACGGCCATTAGATGTCCATTCTAGTTTTCATCCAGATTAAGATTTAAAAAAAATACGATATAGATTACATGAGTTACTGGGGAGAAGTCGCTTTGAGCGATGAGACCGCTAATTGACAAATCTAGAATTTGTGTGTTTTATTAAAAAAAAATTATAAATGCGTACATATCTCTATTCGGCGCTTAACTGAGTTAATCTACTATATAAAAATAAGTCGGGTTTTCCTTCTTGACGCTATAACTCCAGAACGCACAAACCGATTTCCACGGTTTTGCATTCGTTGGAAAGGTCTCAGGCTCCGTGAGGTTAATAGTAAAGAAAATTCAGGAAAAATTTAAAAAGAAAAGCGGAAAAAACTTTTTTCACATACAGCGCCATCTCTGATACATAGCATGTACTACAAACCAATATTTTAAGTAGATGGCGCCAAACGAAATGTTACATAAAACGAAGCCATCTGGTGGCGAAACGGAGTTCGCAGGGTTTGCTAGTTATATAATATAAATATCTTTCGATTTCAAAAAACATTCCGTTATCTACATAAATTGGTTTAAATATTATGTTCTAATTGCAGGTTTCATTTCTTCATGTTCGATCAAGTTTTGGCGATCGCCAAGAAGTTCCTGATATTCGAAGGAGTTGAAAACTGCATGTACGTAGTACCTGTGAAAGGTAGTGATGGATACGACATTGACTGGGCACTCATGCAAGATCACAAGGAGATTCCTCCAGTGGAAATGCCGGACGTATATGTAAGTTATATTTCTTAATAACTATTCATCCTTCACCAAGTACTGCTGCTGATGACCAGGGTTTTTTCCTCATCCGTGGGTATCTGTTAACAGTAAGTATGAGATGAAGTCATCCTTATTCAACATACACAAGTTTTAACATACTTGCAAGGTTTCCCATTGGCAGTTTAAATCTTCAAAAATTTTGCGTGATGTGCATTCATAAAACAACTTTGTGGTCTTGCTCCTTATACATTATTGATTAATTCATCATTCAATTCACCCTCCAGAATTTGCGATTGATGGTTGTCTCAAGCTGGGCATAAATGCTTAAATTTATTTTACAAGTTCACGTCCTTAGTTTATATATTTGAATATTATTCGAAAATAACTACACTTCGGAACAGTTTATTTTAAATTATAACATTGCACGGCTACATCCTTAATTATTTTACGCCAAAACTATCGAAACGTTTTGTCTGATAATGGTAGATGATATGGAAGTGGTTCCATATCATCTACCGTTATAATGGGAAGGATAAGGATAAAATGAAGCCTATACCTTGATTTAGGCTATGTTTAATCCTGAATAAATTTTCCTCTAAGATGATCGTTATGTGCCGTTTTTAGAAATTATATTAAAGAGTAATGTTGCTGGCTATGTAAAATATTAGGTAGGTGAACTATTAATAAGTAAACGTGAAATTAAAATTTAATGTAGTTTTCTGATTTTACACATATTTCGTTCCAGGAGAGGCGATCTCTTCATGTCACAAAGGAGTCCTACCAAAACTGCGTAGTGACACCGTGGTACAGGGGCGCTATATTGCCTGATAGGTAAGATTATCATCATCATCAACCGTTGCCGCTACGTGGTAGATATCCCTAATGTATGCAAGAACTGCCACATACCAACTGAAACCGGGCTGCGGGGTATAGTGAGGGAGGGCGAGTTCTTAGCGAAGTATAGATCTACGAAAAACGATACTAAAATTGAAATTGGTTCAAAATTGAAGTACTTGTGAACGTAATCAAACAATGTGTTGCTATCCCTTTCTTTCAAAACATAATCTTACAAGTACTTGTAATGTTAATCATAAAGTCATAACTAGTGCTGTCACTTTCTAAAACCTAGAAGTCTTTATACACATATCAAAAAAGTTTGTGATCATATCAGCATAAGGATGATATAATTTTTTTAAATTTAACTTAAACAAATTTATTAATAAAAGGTTTATATTCAATATAATATAACTCCTCCCCTGGCTCGAACACATGCGGTGATCCTACTGGTCATGCTGAGAATCAAGTTATCCAGCATTTCTTGGGGCAACCTGTCCCATTCTTGAATAGCGGCTTCCCTGAGCTCTGGCACAGTCTGGGGACGTGGCCGTCGGTTCCAAAAAGCTCGCTTAATAGCATACCACGCGTGCTCTTTTGGGTTTATGTCAGGCGAGCCGGCAGGCCAGTATAACCTTGTGATGTATTCTCGGAGAGCAGCATTGACTCGTTGAGCTCGACCAGTACAAATTGGTGCCGATGGTTTACTCGGAATGGTCTGACAATTCCATCAATAGAAACTAATAAAACGAAGAATTCATAATATAATCTACCGTAACAAAAAAGAATTTAGATTTTTCAAAGTCAAAAAAACGATATTAAAAAATATTTAGTGACACTTCCGCTGAAAAGAAAACAATGATTTGGCCTATTTGGGGGCGTGCACCACCCTCCCTCCCGCATAAAATTCTAATAGGAAGAATACAAAATAAAAAACACAAGAAACCCCAATTAAACCAAAACCGATTCGACACGAGGGGGAGGGTCGTGCACGCCCCCAAATAGGCCAAATCATTGTTTTATTTTCAGCGGAAGTGTCACTAAATATTTTTTAATATCGTTTTTTTGATAATGGATTTCCGCAAAGTAACGCCTGAATCAATAAATTATTTTTCAAAGTGGACGAGCTCTTGCGCTTGCCGGTCCGAGAACTTTTCGGCCCCATCGGTCATCTGTTCTGCGTGCTATGTGCCCTGCCCACTGCCACTTCAACTGGCCTGTTTTCTGGAATATGTCGGTTACCTTCGTTCGTCTACGAATCTCCTCATTTCTGATTAGATCACGTAGAGAAACTCCGAGCATAGTCCTCTCCATATCTCGTAGTGCGACTTAGAGCTTAGTTCACATAGTAAGAGAAGCTGGCATTGATGGTTTTAAAAATCAATGTTACTGATATCTTTATCTTGTTCATTTATTTTGCATCTGCGTAACGTCCCACGGCCTTCCTCATTCCCTGCCCTTTTGCAACGCAACATTCATACGCACGGCTCGCTATTTTACGTTTCTTATCGTGTGTATAAATAATGCGTAGTTATTTGTACAGATATTGATATCGGATTGGATGTACCAACGTACTAGGACAGAATTTAGACATAATTTATAATAAAAATTAATTTAGAACTTAAACATTTAGACATATTGAGGTAACTTACTGTCGGTGTCACTAATCTATTTATCGTTAGTTTACTCTACTAGATTTGACACTATTTATATGGATGTCAAATTTTTATCCATAGTAAGGAAAACTGTAGGTAGATAGATTTTTGGCACCGGTCGTTAACACCTATGCTTTGTGTTGTACGCATCATACCTTCTCTACGGAAGGCCTTATAAATATTTCAAGGTCAAGAAGTCAATGGGTAACATCGTCCCAGTGTCAAAATGTACGAAAAACTTTGTGACTTTCGGAACCGATTTGATCAATCTGGCTCTGTGTCTCTCGAAGGTCGCAACGAAGGGAAATGAAAATGTTTTGTTTGTTGGTGTAAGGCATTTTCACTAAGTCACAATATATATTTTTATTTTACTTTTATATCTCAACAGGTACATTGTTTCCGGTGTGATAGAATACAAGACCCCACGTTCGCATTTCGATTCGGACTGCTATGTAACGTATGCCGATTACTATTCGTCTAAATACAACTTGGACATTCTAGGACCTGAAGATCAACCATTGCTTGAGGTAGGTGTATATTCTATCACTTTATGCTATCTAAAAAACGGCTACGAAAAGTACAAGATTTTAGGCGTTTTAATTCCAATCAGTTAATTATGTCAATTACTATGATAGTGTATATTTTAACATAGCGATTTAAAACTAAATATGTGAGTAGGGTTAATTATTTATTATGGTCTATTTTCTAAAGTAGTTTCAAACGATCGGACCAACAAGCTATTATTACTTTAATACGGAAATAATTTTATATAATTTACTTGACATCATTACTCATTTTAATAAACAAAACTTTTCCTTAGGAGAGTAAAACAGGTAAGTAGTACTTAGTATAATATGTGGCAATTTTGATGTTGATCTTTAAGTAGAATTTGCTATAATTATGGTTTTAAACTACAGTTCGTTACATCCATTTTGAACTGTTCCGACGAAAAGTAAAGTGATTTATACATTTTATTATGAAAATGAGAATTCAAGATGCGAATCCATGTAATTGGACTACATTTAATTAAATCTAAAGCGGTTATCATATATCAAGTCTACATGCTATTTGCTCTGACCACTGACATCAACTGGCTTATCGTCAGATTATGTCAATGATTTTCGTCAATCGACGGATTCGCTCGGTCCTGTTTCGATCTCTTAGCGAAAATTCGGGTTACAGCCGTTGTGCGATTATTTTATGACAATATTTAATTGATAATGCGACAAATGACAAACGACATATGTTTCAGGTCCGCAACATAAGCACGAGAATGAATTGCTTATTACCAAGAGCGGCGACCATCCGGTCATTCACTGATAAGCAAAAGAAATTGATATCTACAGCGCAAGGCGATGACAAACTCCGCGCCTATACGGAGGTTTTCGTGCCTGAATTCTGTGTCAAATATGATTTCCCTGGCGAGCTGTGGTACAAGGCAATGATGCTCCCCAGCATTTTGCACAGGTGTGTATACAACATTATTATAAAATTACCAACAAATCAAATACATACATACAAGGTGTTTAAAAATAATCTATAAATAATTATAATGTTAAATAATGGCAACACAACTTAAGAAAATTGTAACATGTGCCTACTGGCAACTTTCGGCCATCTTGTTGCTGCCATATCTGTATCATGTCGTTGCTTTCTTGTAAAAATTATAATATCATAGAAATACAGTCCATTGCTTACAATCAGACAAGTATTTTATTCTACACAGCGACTAGGAGTTAGAGAGATTGTTCCATTCGTTCTCAAGTTATAGCATGACCAGGGGAAATACGGTTCATTTATATATATAATTATACATTATTATATGATTATATTTAAACTTATTTAATTAACCTACTAACTACAAAAATAACAAATATTTGTCTATTATGTGAGTTAGATCCCAACTAGGCTGGGACTGTATCTTGATGGCCCAATATGATTGTAAAAACATTCGATTTTTCGCGCGGTTGGTTAGCGTTTAGTATTTCTAATAAGAGATTACATACTTATTTACTTATTACAAAAAGATAAGGCACTCGTAAGTGTGCCTTATTTCACTAATGCAGCCGAAAATGCGTGGTTGTGCTCGGTAATATTATTGAAAAGAGAGATTACGTGTTTGTGTGTGAAGAATTTCTTTATTAATGGAGAATTTCTAATATAGAGGTTGTTTTTTGAGGGTTGTAATATAATTTCATGAAGATTCCAATTTGATGAGCCGAGATACGAAATAATTATATTCCCTGGAAACCTTAGTTGACGGTGAGGTGTTGAAGTTGGTGAAATAGTGATTTATAACCGACGAGTCACTCTCGATATTCTCAATTACATTCCTGAAGTCAAGACTTGGAAAGATATTTTCATATGTATTAATTAATAACAAATCGAGGGTGTTGGTTTGATAAATACTCTCGCCCTGATATATAAAACAAGTATTTGGGATATCCCGTGTTCTCTGAGCTCAGAACTGAAGCCTTGGATAAAGCAAGAAGCTAACTGGAACCTTTGATGGAACGTGTGTGTGTGGACTTGTGGTGAACTGTTATCCGCCAGGTCATGTAATACTTATTATTATAACTTTATTTATATTTCTGATGTTCCTTTTTATTTTTTAGATAGCTAGCTAGACCTTCAGCTAGGTATTCTACCAATGTAAGTAACCAATACATTACATTTTGGCGCCTTCAACGAACCACGGATCACGACCCTGAAGATTTTTTTATCCCGTAAATTCTAAATTAAGACATACTCGTGTTCCTAATTTTGGTTTTTAATTTGGCTAAGAGTCTCATATGTTCGTTTTTATTTCTAATATATATTAATTTGTTTAATGTCTTACAGAAACACACAAAAAAATAACGTACCAGAACAAATATTTTATTATGGAAAACAAATAAATAACTGGCAAGTAATTAATAGGAAAAGGTTTGTTAGCAAAACATGTATGTGGTGAGTTTTTCAGAATTTGTATAACGCTTCATACACCGTAGTTTTTTAGTTTCATTTAAATCCATTTTATTCAGACAAGTAAGCGTTGTTCTGGATTTCTGTAAAAGAAAGAACAAAATATATTACCTATCTTTTTGATAGTAGGTTAAACTATAACATACAACCTTTCTCTTTTAGTAGTCGGTTAAACTAACAATATTCGTTGTACATTTATTTCTTATTTTTAGCTAAGTACTATTTATCAGTTACAAGTACTTACTAAGTTGTGTGTTCAGATAATTTCAATTGATGAACATATATAAGAGTATAAACGGCATGTAATAATTATTTCGTGAACACGGTTTGAGTTTATTGTATTGTGATATTTGTGATTCTCGTGTTGTGATAATATTTATATATTACTTTAGTCACAGTGAAGTGTTTGTTTACATAATAAATAGTGACAGTGTCTTAGCAACCGTAAATTTGCGCCAGCTTAAGCAAGAGTGTCAAGCGTATTGAAGTTGTCAAATAGTCAACAAGGAGTCTACGACATTAAAAAGTTTGGTGTTACTTCAAAGAAGATTTTTTTATATTTCTTTGATATATATACAATACCTACCTATGTTTACTCATATAAATAAAGATATTTGAAAGGAAAGCGTTTCATTTAAATAAAATACGAGTATTAAAATTAAAATATTGTTTTAATGTACGAGAAGGTTCTACGTGTTTGGTAAGTGTTCATATATTTACTGATCATTTCATTCATGAGTATTTAGTACATTTAATTTTCATTGGAATATTTTGTGGGTGAATTGTCTTATCAAAGATAATGAAATATTTTTCTATATAGGGTGTATCGTTGTATACATATGGTATACGCGTATTCATTATTGAATTCGTAGTACTTCGACTAATATTTCAGGAGTGTACTCTGAAATATAAGTAATATTATATAAAATATTTTTTTTATAGCCACATATGCGACGGCTATATTTAGTAGTATGAACTAAGCTACTTGGTATAATAGGAATACGAGTCTATTATATATCTATTCGTGTTATTGAGTTGCATTATTCTAGGCTTAGTCACATTGTCTGTACTGTGACGTTATATGCATTATATGGAATACGTTTTATATATAGATAAGTGCGTAGATCAGTTCTGTTAGACTGGTTATCTATATCGCCTAATTATATTTCCTTGATTTAATAATATGGATTATGGAACGAATTTGGTCGTTCTATATATTGATATTTTAATGGAATGTATATCGTATGACTGTACGATAAGCGTGTTGTGGTTGATTTTTTTGTCTTAAGATATACGACGTCATTTTGCCCACAAAGTAATCCGTCTGATAACTATAATAATTTTTTTTCCACCTATTTACGTAAGCTCTCTTATCTAGGTAGCTAATTTCACGTGGAAGCGTTTATACAAATTATGATAATTGAAACCAAATCTTACTAACTTGCCACGTCATGAAACTTTTCTAAGAATATCATGTTTATTAACTAATATCTTAATTATAGCTTATTCGAAGTTTCAAAATATTATTATGGTAAATATATACTTGTCGCGTTTGTTTCAATGCTCAATACTGGTACTTATTTTCTGTCGTGTTATGTTCACATTAATTATTAGAATTTTTTTAAAATACATTAATGGTAATTAAACAATTCTCTCTTTGTCTTCTCATGGGTCTTGATATGAGGTCAAATACATTCTCTCTCCTTTTCTATTTTTTTTTACACAATTTTGTTATTTGGCTTTAATTTATAATTGACTTATATTGTTTTGAAGGTGCTAATTTTTTTTTAAATTTTTTAATATAACTCTTTTGTCGTTTCGTTTTAACTGTTAAAGACAATCTTATACATGTTTAATAAGATTATTTTAGATGAATATTTCTATCGTTTTGGTTTTTATTCCAAATTGATATTACCTTTTTTTTTTATTATCTATGTTATTTGGTTTTCAATTCAAAATTTATAATGCTATTTAACAATTCTTTATGCTGCTAGTTAGGGTTTTAGACTATTTTAGTACAGGATAATATTGTATATCATTCACGTCATTCGCCTCATTTATTTCAAACTTGGGTTCTTTAGGCATTTTTTTTAAAAACATATTAGCTTTTATTTTAATTTCATCTTGTTAATAGTCATTATTAGGTTAATTTCATTAGGATAGATTAGGTTTAGGTTTGACGAGAATGTCTGCCTAATATATGCCTATACTGTATAATTTGATTCATTTCTTGGGATGGTGTACCCTAAAATAATAATATTATTATATGAATTCATATGGTTCAGTATGCCTGAATAGGGCAAAGTTCTTAGAAAGAGAACAATTGAAATACTTATACTTATATTTCAGGGGATGGTGTACCCTGAAATAATAATTTTATTATATGAATTCATATGGTTCAGTATGCCTGAATAGGGCAAAGTTCTTTAAAATAGAACAATTAAATAAGGCCGACTCTTTCAATAAGGTTTAAGGTCATGTAAATTTGTAAATATATAATTTTTTTTAATTATGAAGATATGCCGACTCTTTGAAAAAGGTTTAAGGTTGTATACTTTTTAAATAGGACGAGGATGGGTTACGGACTTCAGGCACATGAATTATTAAACTATCACCGAGTATCTAAACTGAACAAAGAATCCAGCAGACCACGATCAATTGTAGTCAAATTGTCAAGCCCAACAGTACGTGATTGTCTGATAGCTGCTACCAAAACCTACAACAGGACCAACCATAGGGATAAGTTAAATTCATCACATCTTGGCGTCGCTGTTCCGGAAAAAAAACCCGTATTCGTGAGTGAACACTTAATGCAGGCCAACAAGCAGCTCCACGCGGCAGCCCGTAAATTGGCAAAAGATAAAAATTTTGCATTTGTGTGGGTTCGCAACGGCAGAATATTTTTAAGGAAGGACGTCAACTCAAAATCTTTCGTAGTCAAGGACCTTAACTTTCTTAATTCCATTACGCAATCTTAATTTATGGTTTCTGTGATCAATACTTTTTCAGCATGTAATTTAAATATATTCTACCAAAACGTTAGGGGTCTGAGGACAAAAACTCATACTGTGCTGACCAATGCGTTGAATCAGGATGCTGATATAATTTTACTTACTGAAACATGGCTCAACGATTCGATTTTTGATCACGAAATTCTTGACAATAGATATAAAATATTCAGGCGTGATCGAGCTGATACCTGTAGTAATGACGTTGAAGGTGGAGGAGTGCTGATCGCAGTGCAAAAAAAACATGCTCCTGTACGTAAACCCAAATGGGAATCGGAAGATGAGAATGTCTGGGCAGCTGTTAAATTTAAGCAGGGTAGCGCAACTAAGTACTTATATATTTGTACAGTGTATAATCCATCTCCAGCCAAATATGATCGTCTTGATCGAATCAACAAAAACATCACTGATATTATACAGCACAAATTGCCACAAAACGCATTACTGCTAATTGCCGGTGACTTTAACTTGCCTTTCTTGGAATGGCAGCCTGCACAATCTAATAACTTCCTCAGCCCATGCTCTTCCAACGCCACACTTTCAAATCTACTTATTGACACTCTTGCATTTAATCACCTTCACCAAATTAACGCTAATACTAATATAATGGGTCGCACTTTAGATTTGATTTGCACCAATGACCCCAACATTTTCTCAGTCCAGGTTTCTGACACTCCACTGGTTAAAATAGACCATTATCATCCTCCTTTGAAAATCGCTATGAAGCTCCAACCTATCAAAAGAATTAAATACAAGCAGTCATCATTTATAAATTTCTTTAAAGCTGATTACACCAAAATTAAAGCTGACATGGACTCCATCAGCTGGAGCGATCATATAAAAACAAACGATACAGTAGATCAAGCACTCAATATTTTTTATGAACTTATCACTTCCATAATTCAAAAACACACACCTTCATCCACAAGAATTAACAATAGATACCCTTGTTGGTTCAATCGTGCACTGGTTAGGACATTAAATGAAAAGGCTAAATATCATAACCGTTTCAAAAAATATGGCAATCCAAGAGACGACGTAACATTCAAAATGTTACGTGATCGTTGTGAGAAAATGATTAAGGAGTGTCTGTCTAATTATAGGTCTAATGGTAAGTTACTAATCAAAAAGAATCCTAGATATTTTTGGACATATATAAAATCTATCAGATCCAATAGCAGTGAAATTCCAGACGAAATGTACTTGGAAAATCAAATAGTTCAAGGTGGGCTGCAAATCAGCTGTTTGTTTTCTGATTATTTTCACTCAGTATACAATCAAAATATAGCTACTAATATGGACAAGACTGTCAACGCAAACCAATACTGCCATACATCGTTAAGCTCTTGCTATTTATCCGAACAAGACATTTTGAAAGCCCTTCAGCTTCAGGACACCAACAAAGGCCCTGGACCTGATTCTATACCACCATGTTTCTTAAAAACGTGTGCCTTACAACTTGTTAAGCCACTTCACATTATCTTTAACAAGTCCCTTACCAGTGGTATTTTTCCGGCTAAGTGGAAAATTGCTCACATCAATCCAATCCACAAAACCGATGATCAGGGTAACATAGCAAACTACAGACCAATATCAATTTTATCGTCCCTAGGAAAATTATTCGAATCTATGGTGCAGAAACTATTATATTTTCATTTTAAACCAATTATTAATAGTGAACAACATGGTTTTCTCCCAGGACGATCTACCACGTCTAACCTCCTTGGTTTTGTTAGTGACATAACGGAAGCTTTTAAGAACAATAATGATGTTCACGCTATATACACCGATTTTTCTAAGGCGTTTGATGTGGTCGATCATAACATTCTGATTCAAAAGCTTAGTCATGCTGGCATATGTGGCTCCTTATTGAGATGGTGTGAATCGTACCTGTTAAATCGCTCACAGTTGGTTGTCGTTCGTGGCTTCAAGTCCCCAATAAAGACCGTACCTTCCGGCGTACCTCAGGGATCTCATTTAGGGCCATTGTTTTTTCTGGTCTTTATCAATGACCTGTGTTCCATATTAACTTCCAAATTTAAACTTTTCGCAGATGACTTAAAAATATACAGATCCATACAATCTGTCAATGACATTGCCTCACTTCAAAATGATGTGAACTGTATAAGTCTGTGGTGCAAGGCAAACAAAATGATCCTCAATCAATCAAAATGTTTGCACATTAAGTTCACCCGAAAAAAAAAATCCAAGTGTTGCAAGTTACTATATAGATGGTATACTTGTTAAGGAAGTGTTTTCCAACCGTGACTTGGGAGTTATTGTGGATCATAGGTTAGATTTTCGTGAACACATTGACAATATAGCTAAGAAGGGTGCGAAACTGGCTGGTTTTGTGATTAGACAAACAAAGGCCTTTAGGGAACCAGAAATTCCAATAGTTTTGTTCAATTGCTACGTTCGTAGCTTACTAGAATACTGCAGTCCGGTTTGGAGCCCTTCTTACGCAGTTCATATCAATAGAATTGAGAGAATCCAGAAAAAGTTTTTATATCACCTCTCCTACGCAAATAATCGCTGCCGAGATCTTATGACATATGACTGTAGACTCGCTAACTACAAAATGTTCCGACTTCATAATAGGCGTAAGGTTGCTGATGTACTTATTCTGTACAAAATAATAAATGGAAAAATAGATAGTCCTGTACTTACAGAAGCATTACAGTTTACTGTACCACGCATGAGCAGTCGTCTACAAAATCGCACAGCACTCACTCTTCCCCCAGGTCGCGCTAACTATGTTTGTCATTCGCCGTTTTATCGCTTCAGCTCCTATTATAATGACGTCTGTCATGACCTTGACATTTTCAACGCATCGGTTGGCAGAATCAAGTCATTTTTCTATAGATAAACTTAATTGTAATACTAATAATCTTATTCTTTCCACTCTTTGTAATTAATTTTAAGTACCTACGTTTAATTCTTTAAGTAAGCATTAAATAGGTCTATGTAAACAAAATTCGTGTGCATGTTGTGTTCGCACCAAGAAGGCCGTTCATACATTCCATACTCTTTTGTATTCATTGATATAATGTGATATATTCTGTATTGTAACGTCCAGATTGCGAACCTATCAATAAAAAAAAAAAAAAAAAAAAAAAAAAAAAAAATTGAAAAGTTACGCCGACTCTTTGAAAAGGTTTAAGGTTATATACTTTCAATTAGAGCAGTTGACCGACTCTTTAAATAAGCTCATAAGGTCATGTAAAGTTGTAAATATATTTTTTTTAATTATGAAGATATGCCGACTCTTTGAAAAAGGTTTAAGGTTGTATACTTTTTAAATAGAAAAGTTACACCGACTCTTTGAAAAGGTTTAAGGTTATATACTTTCAATTAGAGCAGTTGGCCGACTCTTTAAATAAGCTCATAAGGTCGTATAAAATTGTACATAATATTTTTATGAGGTTTTAATTT
Source organism: Selenia dentaria (assembly GCA_917880725.1). Taxonomy (NCBI): domain Eukaryota; kingdom Metazoa; phylum Arthropoda; class Insecta; order Lepidoptera; family Geometridae; genus Selenia; species Selenia dentaria. Next base: position 13,944,429 of record OU862893.1, on the reverse strand, counting down.
GTGGTGCAGTTGACCAACACCCTATAAAAATAAGCTCGCAAGGTCATTCTGGAACATGATCTTATTTTGAGTTTGGACCATTGAACTATAATAGCCGTGAGTCCAAATTCATACTTATGTCTGGGGTGTGAATGTTGTGATTGGTGGTATGAGTGATGATTGAGTTTGAGGGGTGAGATATGTTCCATAACCTCAAAATTTTTCACTGCGTTAAAAATTTTTCTTTGGTTAGGGGTATAATGTAATATAATTTCATGATCATATTTCATTACATTAAATCCTTATTTTGTGTATTTAAAAACTATTTCTTGATTAACATAAAATGTGACAAACTTTAAAAAAGGAGAACCATGATGGAAGGACAGAATAGAGACGTCAGGGATTTTTCATTAATTTTGATTTGGATTTTGGGAGAGAGAGTATTGGATCACGGATACGTCCGATTAAAAAAAGATTATAGGAAGATTCCAATTTGATGAGCCGAGATACGAAATAATTATATTCCCTGGAAACCTTAGTTGACGGTGAGGTGTTGAAGTTGGTGAAATAGTGATTTATAACCGACGAGTCACTCTCGATATTCTCAATTACATTCCTGAAGTCAAGACTTGGAAAGATATTTTCATATGTATTAATTAATAACAAATCGAGGGTGTTGGTTTGATAAATACTCTCGCCCTGATATATAAAACAAGTATTTGGGATATCCCGTGTTCTCTGAGCTCAGAACTGAAGCCTTGGATAAAGCAAGAAGCTAACTGGAACCTTTGATGGAACGTGTGTGTGTGGACTTGTGGTGAACTGTTATCCGCCAGGTCATGTAATAGGTACTTATTATTATAACTTTATTTATATTTCTGATGTTCCTTTTTATTTTTTAGATAGCTAGCTAGACCTTCAGCTAGGTATTCTACCAATGTAAGTAACCAATACATTACAGGGTATCATATTATATTTAAGTTATAGTTATTTTGAGATTCTGGTCCCGCGATGCTCACAGTGTGTTGTTATATACATTTACCTACGTCTCTACATCGAGCCAACGGAGACTTCTAGACAGAGCAATCGTGCGGGGTTTGCGGGGTGCGAGAGTGACTCTCGTTGTCATGTTAGTCATCTTTGTTGGGACATGTTAGTCGGGGTTGACGCTTTTTAATTTGATTGTTTTAAGTGTTTCGTTGAGTTGAAATTATTTATAATGGTTCATGAGAGACTGCATGATATATCGTATTGATTTCGTCGATAGTTTGATTTGTATTTATACACCGCACGAAGCACAAAAAGTTTCAGAACAGGCAAGACTTTTCATTTTTCGTATACACGCTCAGTCGAATCTTCGAGGTTTCCCAAGCATGGCCTGCTTTTTGAGCACGCTCTGCTTCGATCATATAACAGTTGGCAGAGCTGCCCCATACTCCATTGCAGTACTGAAGTAGAGATTGGCATAACGATGTGTACACCATCTTTCTAACGTCGAGTGTAGCTGCTGGTCTAAGAATCTTCATCAACCATAAACGGTTTCCTGTGTTTTTTTTTGAGAGATTGGATATACAATGTTTAAGAGAAAGGTTTCGATCAACTACGACGCCCACTTGGGCGTCGTTGTACTGAAAATGAAAATACTTATTTTGTGAACTCTGCACGGTTCATTTTATCGCAGGAGCAGTTACTTCAATGCGCTAAAAGATAATTGAGTGTATTGCATAGACTGGAGTGTATGGTGATGTGTTCAATGTTGGGCGTTGCTTTAGTTATATGAAAACCAATAAATTAGTCTTCTGACGTTGAGAGTAAGGAGGTTGCTTTCTAGTCATTGCAAAATATGTAACATGCCAGTTTCTACTGCAGACCGCACTTTGCCAGTCTGTACCACGAAAAATTACTACCGTGTCGTCAGCATAGCATAATAGTTTTGCCTTTGGCATAATAAGGAGCTAGAATTTTGAACTTAAGCTTTCTAGAGATTCATGCAGCAAGTTGATATTAATGTCGCCAGTGAAAATAACATGTTCTTGATTAACTGTGGTTTGCCATACAGACTCAAGGGAGTCTATAAACCATTCGGTTTTATCGAACGATGGGAAGCGATAGACACCGACTATTATAGTGCAGTTGCCGACGGGCACCAAAAAGCAGTGAGCGTCGTTAAATATTCGTTCTTCTGCCGTAGCGGACAACTATCTTTAATGTATATTGTGACTCCCCACACTTATTATAAGTTAGTAATTTGAGACTTACAAAAGGTATCTGCGGCAGAAAATAACGACAACGCGCATATAATGTTGGTCTACACTTCTGGAGTTCTGTCTAGTATTAATTTGTGCAAATAATAATCTCCCCCGATGTTAGCTATCCGAATCATGGCGAGAAACACGACTTAAAAACAATTGTGTCAATGTCACTGTGGCAGTGCCCTCCAAGACGGACTCTTGCGTAAGAGTCGTACCTGGTTAAATGGCTTAAAATTTTATATTATATGAGTTGTATGAGAGGGCTTTATTGCTGGCCATCATTAAAAAAATTCATGTATCCATCGCTCCCCATTTCTCCATAGGACATTTCTTATATGCGTCACTTTTACATGGTAGATAATTATAATTTAAGCACGAAACGTATTATTAATTTTATGCGTACTGTCCACGAATTAAAATCTATCTTAAGTATTGTACCTCTCAGGATACGTATAGACACGTTTCCCGAGAGGCACAATTTGGAGTCATCGATCGCATTGTCACTTATCCTAAGATGAGATAGTAGTGAAACGGAAAGCTATAATGAATAAAAATTGTTTCAGGATCCACATGCTTCTAGTCGCGCAGGAGCTCATGTTTGAGATCAGCGAGGCCATCGGCTATGGCAGCGTGGTTTTACCTAAATGTAAGTGAACCAAGAAGCGCTCGTAGTGGAGCTCGATTTGACGATCTTAACCGATCAACAAGTTTAGCAACACTTGCTGCGGTCAGGATTTGGATGGGTGACCGCTAGTGGCATTATTCAATTGAGCGCTTCCGTGCTTCGGAGGATAGGTCAAGCCGTCGGTCGCGGTTGTTTGTCTTAGCGCAACAGTCGTTAGGGTACGTCGAAGGCATTCGGGCAGCCTGAAAACTTTGATATGGGTTGGCCACTAACCTACGCACTAATCCGCACTGGGCCCGTGTTGTGGATTATGGCCCAACTCCTCTCTCTGAGAGAAAGGCTCGAGTCCCAGCAGTGGGAACAAAATGGGCTGATTATGATGATTATGAAGTAAACCATATCTGATCTATATCGTCATTTGAACAGCGTCAATGTTTGCATGATGGTATAGAATGTTCGCTCCCGCTTTTGCATTGGTAAAGCCGTTTAATCTCTGCCTAGAACAGATGCATTTCGTCACAAGTGACAAACTGCAATTGCCCGTAACCCTGAGACAATAAGTTGTGAAGTGTCATGTGCCGTGTCATGTCTCATGTGTGTGTCAGTATTGCAAGCATAACTGATTCATGGTATGATGGGAGTACTACCCCAGACGAACTCATTCACAAAGAGTTCTAGTGCACGTAAAGTGTATATGCATGAGTAATGAGGGGTTGCATTTCACAAAGAGTTGGTAGTAATTTTGGGATGAACAGACCAAAACGATTTAAAAAACTTGCAAATAGTATCAACACGCACGAGTGTTTTAATACCTAATTAAGCGTAGTTGCATATATGTATAACTTCTACTCAAGACGCATGACTTGAATCCTCGTTAGTAATAATCTAATTTAAATATAAAGCATGTATCCAACTTGTCCACGGTATTAAATGGTACTAATATACTAAATTTAAACTTAATGAGTCTTAAATTTACTTGAATAGGATTTAAAATGTGCAAGTACGAGTATATTGTAAACCTATTATTTTCCTACCCGTGGCTTCATCAAAACCAAATATCCTTAAGCAATTTTCACACCGCTCCATGGGTTTTGTTCTCAATAGCAAGGCAGAGTTATGTTGTAAATCGTGTTTTGCCGTAAAGGTCTCTGAAGTTATGCTTCCCTACATGCTAATCTAAGTTTCTATTTCCTCGCATTTATTGAGAAATTCACGAAACAAGTTTTAAAACAATGTTGTGCAAGTGGCTGGCCTTGCCGTATAGAAGCTAAAGTTCATGTGAAATTCTTGATTTTCTCTCATCTTATAATATGAGCACTTTGTAATGGGTGATTGAAAAATGGGTATTATTTTAAACTATATAAAGAAAACGTTATGTGCTGAATTTTCTTATAATAATAGGTTTTCGTCTATCTAATTGGATTTTTTATCTAATATCTAATTCTTTATCTATCATTTTTACCTATCCATTGGCGCGCTAATCGGAATTCAAATAAATTTTATTTGAAAGCTGTGTTGTTTTAATTTCAAATTCAGTCTTTTTTTTTGTGACATTGTGTTTTCTATTGTTTTAGCTGCAACTTGGCTTCCGATTGAAGGTGATATGGCAGTGGTTGAAAATTCATTGCTCTCCACTATTGCAGAGCCACAGACTTCCTCATTGAATGTGGACAGGTACAGTGTGAATCGCGTAGGCATAATCAGCCTATTAGGTTTCTAATAGTGGCAGTAGTGGGACTTGGGTCTTCTTCTTAGAGAGATGAGTATCGGCTGTATACTACCACGCCAGCCCAGTGCGGCTAAGTGGACAAGTTAGTGGCTAGCACGTGTCTTTTTAGACCGAAAGCCTCCGATACCAAACAACTGGGGTTATCATTATAGGCATATATACATATATTACGAAACATTCCAAGGCGAGGAAAACACAAAAACAACTTTTCATGATTTTGTACACTTTTCCTACACGCGTGTATCCACAGACATGTATGTATGTATCTGTGGACGTATCGTTAGAACACTTGACGACTAGTAATCCATTATTACACGTCAAACACTAGAATAAGCACAAATCTAATATTATGAAACAAAATCACTGTAAGCCATTGTTGATGTTTTCCCGCCATCTCCTTAACCATGTTATTATATTATAATATATAAGGGGCGACAACCACACATGGTCTTCAAGTCCCTAGGCAGCTAGGCAATGCCTGTACTATGGTAACCTGACGACTGATATACAAACAGATATATATACACCCCCAGACACAGATCAAACGGACATGTTCGGTTTATGCGTATAAATGTCTGACCTGTCCGGGGATCGAGCCCGGGACCACCGGCTCAGAAGGCCGGGATCTACCAACTGCGCCAACCGGCCTGTCAACTGTTTTACCGAAGCTTCATATAGTATTCCTGTACACATTATATAAGTTTTTTTGTTAGTCGTTGTTTCACCGTACGAAAGACAAAATGTATTGTATGTATTCTTTTAATTATGAGTATTGTTAACTTTTTATTATGTTATTAGTTTTATATTTTTTCTTTTTATTAGAATAAACCTTCCATCCACGAGCGAAGGCGGTGAGCCAACTACGTTAAAATTGTCTTCTATGAAAGACAGTTTGTACCAGCTTAAGAAAAAGACCATCAACAAGGAGTACCCTTGGGAGGTAAGGATATTGTTTAATGTCTGGTGGTGGAATTAACCACGTTCGTACATGAGTATCATTCATCTCCATGTGGTTCTTGGCTAGTGCTAATAAATAAAAAGTTTACACAGTCATGCCCTGCACTGCACTAGAACTCCCTGTGCCGCGAAAGGCATGGAGACACACACAATAACACATCACAACATACAAGACCCAAGCTCAAACATTTCTGCTCATCACACAAGTATTCGCCCGGGCCAGGATCGAACCTGGAACACTGCAGTTAGAAGACAGGGTCACTACCAACTGAGTTGTATTAGTTTCAGTTTCCACATAACTAGATATTTTTAAGTCATACTGTTATAAGATAGTGAAGTGAAGTGATGCTGAATAACGAAGTGCGAGGTCCTAATTGTCGATATTTTTAATTATCAACTGCAGTGTCAGATAATAATATCTGACGGTGGTACCCACCAAGACCAGCTCTTGCTTAGAAAAATACCCGGTACAATGGGTGAATGATTATTTCATAGATCAGAGAGACACCAGAGTTATTTATGACAAACTAAGCGAGATAGGTACCTACATAACCTAAAATCAAAAAGTGCATTTAATAATTAAATGTGGCATGTTCAAAATAAAATGTTACAGTGAACGTTTTTATCTAACTAAGATGTATCAAACCCACCGCGAGCCTTTGTTAGACAGACTTATTACTTATAAGTCAAGTCCAGGTCCAAGGGATTTTCGCCAGTGTTCTTTGAACTAAACATACTCACAATTGAACAGAAATTGCAAATTTAATAATTCGCTTGCATTATACGAAGTTGGACTATAGCGTGAACAGAATAAGAACTACCATAATTTACTGAAAATTGATTTTAAATCCCTAAATTAATTTGGTGTTCTGAACAACGCGAATTGCTACCAATCCTGTAAATGTCTGCCTTAGTTATTCACAGATATCTAAAACCATACAATGTTGCAAATTAATGCTCAGAAATGCCGAATTGGAAAAGCCACTGCCGCACCCTTGCAAATAGTGACTGCAGCAAGATTTACTTCATCATCATCATCATCTCAGCCGTAGGACGTCCACTGCTGAACATACGCCTCCCCCAAAAGATTTACTTAATCAGTATAAAATGATTAGGCCAGCCTAACAGCAAAGAACATGCAGTATATGAACTACGTTACATATTAAATTATAGTGTGAAATTGCGAGCTATTTCGGACACCGAAACAACTTTGTAACAACCTAACAAAAAAAATTACAACCTATTTCAAGTCATAGTTATTTGAAAATAACACGTTAGTCGCCATCTATAATATTATACTATATATACTAGATCTATACTAATATTATAAAGGGGAAAGATTTGTATGTATGTTTGTAATAAATTGGCTCAAAAAGTGCTGGACCGATTTCAAAAGTTCTTTCACTATTGGAAAGCTACTTTCACCCTGAGTAACATAGGCTGTATATAAGATTCATCATCATCATCATTATCCAACACCGCGCGGGTGAAACCGCGGAGAGCAGCTAGAAGTTAATATTCGAGAACAGAATTGAAATATTTTTTTGGAATAAAGACACTATATCAAAATATGGGACAGATCTTTCATTATGGGTATATATTTATTAAAAATCTCCATGAACAATCGGTGCGCTGCCTGGTAGAAATTTAAACGAATATAATTATATAAATCAAATGTATGCGTTTTGTCGTAAAATGACACTTGAAACATTGTTACTTAAATAAAATTGTAATGGTTGAGTGTTCTGATTACTTTGCGGCACGATTTCAAATAGTGTTCGCTCTTTGGATTTGCCCAAAATTTTTAAGGGGGTTTGCCTTTGCACAAGTTCCGATTCATCATACTCTTTTCAAGCAATATGTTGACAAAACTATATTACAATTGGATTAAGTCAATTGTAAACGGATTAAATCGTGTATACCGTTTTGTTTTATTTTTACCCCGTTTTGGGTCGTTTAATTTAAATAATTTGAATCGAAAGCCTAAAGAATCATGACTTGATGAGTATATACGGGCCAGAAAAAGCGATAGTGCTGTAATTTAATGTTTTTTTACGAATCACGAAAGCCTAAGGAATCATTATAATATTAATGGGGGTGAAGGCTGGTACTCATCACATTAGGAAACCCTGTTTGACTGCCAACTTACACTCATGTTTCTATTATTCTGAAATAAAAATTACTTATTACCTTGCTGCCGAAACGGTTAAATTATCATGTCGTGTTGTCAAACATTTTACTAGATTTAACTAAATTTACTCTGTGTTTTTGTTATAATTTAGTGGGAAATGCGTGGGTACCCAAAATACAGGCCTAGTGCCTAGTTTGGGGCCCGTAGTTTAACAGTGCATAACTCTCAAGAGGCATTAACATGCAAATTATACTAATAAGATTTAAATTAATTAGATTTTAAGGTTGCATGCTTAAAGCTACTTGAAATGTAATATAACTATGATGTGTGAAATAAACTATTATTATTATTCAAACCATTTCACGAGTTTCACCCGGTCCTTTACAAAGGCATAAGTGGGGCTGTAGCCAACACTTAGAGGCCCGTTTGGTATAAAAATACAATGTAGTATAAAAACAGATACATTTTGGATGGATGGTTACATGGTATATCTATTACAAAATGGGTAAAATGGCAAGGCTATTGATATGTACTTATTAGTGGTACGGGAGATAGTGGGCTATGGACGAGACTACGGCACCTGCCAATTTCAGTCTCATCTTAAAATATTTAGGCAGGTGGTGACTTGCCACCCACTAAACGGGCCCCCCATAAGAGCCACCATCAATGGTGACAAAAGGGGCAATGTTGGTGTGGATCGCTGAAGGGTGTTGAGAGGTGTGCTGCGGTTTCACTAGAGCGCTACTACCGGCGTTATGCCCTTTAACACTTTCACCCTTGGAGCTTTTTGTTTCTTGCTCTTGCGTCTCCACCCTCAGACGGCCAATTAAGGCAAGCCGGGGATCAGGGGGTCTCATTTAGCCCCAGGGAGTATCAAGGTTCACGGTGTCGCCACTCACCGACGGCTCGCCACAAAGCCGCCCCTGCGGTATTATTATTATAATAATTTATCAACTTACGGATTCTATGATAGTAATATTTAGGTAATAATATAATTATGTGTAATTGTGTTCTTACATGGTTGTTTTCATAGTCTAAGTTTTACATGAATAAATATTATCTTTTAATACAGTTGTTAATGAAGTTGTATGTGAACAGGAACATCAGGAGCCAATAGACATCGAACGTAACCTGACGACGGTAACGGTGATGGATATCGAATGCTATGACGAGTTCGTCTCTGCCATAATGACGCCAAAACCCACCGAAGCAGCCAGCCAAGTCTCCCCTACCCGAGCTATGCCGACCACTGCCGCGGCCATCCAAGCGCCACCACCCAAGTAAGAACATTTGATAGACACTCTTAGGGTGAGTTCTGGTAAGCGCCGTCAACGCTCACAAATGTCGCGCCCCGGTTTGTAGTTCTCTTTGGTTCCAATAATTGTAATGCGTAACCCGAATGAAACAGTAATGCTTCCCGAAATGCGCGCTAAATTTTCTGTGAAAAATGGAAAGAGTCCTATACTTATTTGATGTTTTGACAGGTCTAGCTCGCAACGACCGCAAAACCCCACCTTTTATTCGCGAGCGTTGTGGTCTCGATGTGAGCGTTATCGGTGACGTCATCCATGACGTCGCCGCTAATGCTCGCTCACGATGATCGTAAGGGAACGGAACATAAAAGAATGCAAGGAAATAAAACACTTATTATATATTATACATTTAATTTAATTAATACTAAAAGTTAGTCATATTCTGGCAAAACTGGTTTCGTACAAAGATTACGGCACTAACGTTACGTAGACGCCCGAATCGTCATAAATCAGTTCAAAACAAAGGATTTGTACGCATTCGAGTTATAATAGCTGTACCTTCGTTCCTAAACAGAAACTTACGCTTAATTTAGATGGTGGGAATTAGTTGTGACTTCGATAGTTGCCTAGTGCCTTCTCATTCTTATTGAAGAGTAAACACTCGATAACAGTATTGTGCAAAGTTAAAAAATATTGTAAAATTTGCTATAGTGTGTGTTTTACTATAGTGTGTATATGATAAAGCCTTTCTTTAAAGTGATCAATAAACAAAACTTTTTTTCTTGTACTTCCCCGATTCTTATACATTGAAATTAAACATTTAAACCGATTAAATCGCGTATAATTTCATATTATTTTATTCCGACGTTTCGAACACTTTTCAGTGAACATGTTCTACCCGTGACCATGTTTACTGTTTATTAATCATGTTTGATGTATTCTATTCTTTAGGTACGAATTTGTCGTGTGCATGTTGCATAAGCTCATTCTTATTTTTTACCTCAGGTATATCGACAAGATAAAAATCCTGAGCAAGAAACCCGTGGGCCGTGGACCAGAGCTTCGTGACGTACTATCAGCTCTGACTACTATAAACTCGCACGACACATTCTGTTTGGAACGAGCGGAAACCCTCGGCGATTCCTTCCTAAAGTTTGCTGCGAGCGTGTATTTGTTTCACAAGTTCCCTGAACGCAATGAAGGCCAACTGACCAATATCAAGTGTCGGCTCATCAGCAACAGGTACTTACTCTATCAGTGTTTTTGATGTGAATAGGTTTTTAAATTTGCTACAATACGGGGCAATCCAAAAAAAACTAATGATAACAAAATCGGGGCATACAGTTTGGCGTTCTAGTTTTAATCTATCTTATAAATCCAAAATTAAATTATACCACTGGATAGTTAAAGACTCAAAGAATTCATTACGATAAACGAGAACAGTACGAGAACATCGCGGAGGGTGGAGAGGGAAGCGCCGCCATTTTGAGATTATTTTGCTGCTTATCGAGATTTACAATTAGTATAACTTTTGACTTCGAGCAACGTTTTCCCGTACAACACACGGCCGTGTCCATGACACAGCCACACCTCATTTTATTGACCGAGTGAGCGAAGCGAACGAAGTCTCTGCAACGACTCGTCAAACTTACGTGCATGATTTAAGAGAATATCGGGGCTTTTTCGCGCACAGATTAATATCAAAACATAATTCTGACTAGCCTCGATGTTTCGATCGAGTTGCATCGACCGTGGTCACGGGTAGACTGGAGAAGCCGGTGTCTGCATCTTGAGGGGCTGGTGTTTTATTTAACTACCCACAACACCCTATATTCTGGTGTTAGTTATTAATTGTTACTTAAATGCGAAACAGTCCCGATATTCTCTTTACGGCCGTTTTCAATATCCTACCTATCGTCGGTTTACCTTACTAGAGATAGATATTTGACACTATTTGTATGGACGTTATGTTAAATTTCTATCGGTAGTAAGGAAAACTGTGGAAAGATAGAATATTGAAAACGGCTGTAAATCGACTTCAATTCGTTTAAGTTCAAAAAATTTGCGTTCATCCGTCCGACAGGACAATTATTTATCTCAGTTGCTTATAAATGTTGATTGAAATAGAAAAAATGGCGGCTCTATGTCAGTTTTGTCAACTTCAGTCATCAACTTACTAACATTTTTCCGTAACGGAGTTATCACAACTGACATACAACCGCCATTTTTTAAGATTTCAATCAAAATTTGTCAGCAACTGAGATACATAATAGCCCTGCACATGTTGGTAATCGCGTACAGGTTGTATTTTTCAATTTAATCTCGTGGTTAAAAACGCTACCGCCTATCACTGTAAGCAAAGTCTTAGCGAGCACACGCAACCGTTCTTCTTTACGCATGCAATCGGGCGGTGCATATTGCAATGTAAAACTACCTCCTGGTCACAGCGTAAGTTAGATATTTTTCTACCGACTTCCTAAAAAGAGGAGATACTCAATTCGATTGTTTTTACGTTTGTTACCTCATAACTTTCGATAGGGTGAACCGATTCTCAAAATTCTTTTTTTGTTTGAAATCTGGTGCTTCCCGTGTGGTACCATTTCATCAAATTCGTATAATTCCTCCCCCATCGATATGCGAATCGTAAGAGGATATTAAACCTATTTGATAGGCCTATTTTGCAAGAGGCTGTCTTGGTTGGTACCATTGCAGAGCCAGATATTCTGCCGCCAAAGTTATGCGCAAGCATTACTGTGTTCTGGTGTGTACCATGTGAAGCGTACACACCAGAACACTGTAACAAGTAAAATTATGAAATTACTGGGCTAAATAGAATTAAAAACAAATGACTCGAGGCGATTAGCACAGTACAGTACCACGCAAAACTACAGTTCTGGCTCTGAGTGGCACTGCAATTGTCATGGGGAAGCGTAGTGCTTAACGTCTGCCGCACGACCCGTCTCAGCAATTAATTGCATAAATAAAAACTCAGCGTATTGGTTGTGAGTTACGTGTCACAATATGAATTTAATTTCGTTCTATGTAGCTATAGCAGTGTAATAATGGTCTCGATTAGTAAAATACCTAGCAATATCACTAACAACAGAGCATACAAAAAATTATATAAATATATTGTAACAAATTCCAACAGGAACCTTTACTACGCCGGTGAACGCATCAACCTCGGCGGTCGCATGAAGGTTGACCAATTCAGCCCCAAAAAAGACTTCTTAGTCCCCGCATTCTTCGCGCCCAAAGAAGTCGAGAATTTCATCAGGGAGAAAATGGTGAGTGCTTGCTGAACTGATTCTGCATCAATCGTGAGATTTTCACTTCCGCACATGCTTCCTTCCGAAGCGCTCGTAGCGGAGCTTGACTTGGCGATCTTAACCGATCAACAAGTTAAGCAACACTTGCTGCGGTCAGGACTTGGATGGGCGACCGCTAGTGGCACTATTCAACTTCCGTGGTTCGGAGAGCACGTTAAACCAACGATCCCGGGTGTTTGTCTTAGGACAACAGTCTTTAGGCTATGTCGAAAACCTTCGGATGGCCTGAAAACTTTGACATGGGTTGGCTACTAGCCTTTCTGCCAAGCCGTACTGGGCCCCGCGTGGTGGGTTATGGCCCAACTGTTCTCTCTGAGAGGAAGTCTCAGGTCCCAGCAGTGGGAACATAATGGGCCAATTATGATGACATGCTTCCTTGACGTTAGCCCATAACGTACAATATTATTGCCAACGTATGTATCCATTCATATAGAAGAGTTTTATTATAATCTCCGCCCTGGGCAGACGTCGTTGCCCGTCCCCACGTACGCAAGTATCTCCCCAACGCGCGGGCGACCTTTCAATTATACGGGTATGTTATACCTATAATGTGGATTTACTAAAGTTAATATTTAAATATATTTACATAATAGTTGACCCGCCCACGGCTTCGCCCTCGTGGCCTAGTGGGATACGGCGGCTTTAAAATAAAAGTAACCTTTATTTATGAACCCATTGACATGAAATAAACACTAATTGTTAAGTTAAGCTTACCAAAATATATTGATGAACACCACATCTAAATCGTATAATCCGTTTCTGAGATTAGCGTGCACAAACGTACAGTCAGACATAAATTCTAGCATTTTTTTAAAATTCTATTTTCGTTTATAAAAGTCCCAATAATGTTTTCTCTTATAACTTCCATGTACAGACAGCGATCTGTTACATCTTTATTATTATGAATAGATAACTTATCGTGATATTTTGGCAAGTATAGGTATTGTTAACACCCATGAACGCCGAACGGCAGTTATATGTCCTTTTCATACAAATGTATAAAATAGAGGAAACTATAATATTACCTTACAACTCATCATCATCACTCTTAAATGGGTGCCTTTATGGTTTAGAACTAATAAACAATAAGATTTCATACACAGTGAAATAAGAGTGATTTTGACCGGTGTTTTTCTAATTCCTCTATGTATAGGATATTGCTTCCCTCTGAATAATAAAGAATAGTATTGTTTAATATTGCTATAACTGATTTTTTACAGCGTATTATGTTCTCGCTAGTGAAGTGGAAAGTTATATATTATGTCAAACGAGAACTAAGTAAATTATTTATAAGCTAGTTGGGCCTGCAGTTTCACCCGCGTGGTGATGTATGATGATGATGATGAAAAGTATCATACACGTATGTGCTTCCCCGGCATATATATACTAATATTATAAAGAGGAAAGATTTGTATGTATGTATGTTTGTAACGAATTGGCTCCAAAAGTACTGGACCGATTTCAAAAATTCTTTCACCATTGGAAAGCTACATTCACCCTGAGTAACATAGGCTATATAAGATTTATTATCATCATCATCATCCATCACCGCGAGGGTGAAACCGCGGAGAGCAGCTAGTAATCTATAACCTTGTCAAATTAGATTACGATCCGGTCGCTAGGCGTAATAAAGTAGGTAACAAACAGACAAGTAGACAGTTTTTAAATATAAGTACACTAAGTTACTCGTTATAACATCAGTTATCTGCCAGTGAAAGCCCTGTTAAAATCGGTCCAGCCGACTTAAGGAGGATCCCAATAATATATCTATTCACGGTTTTCCTTACTACCGATAGAAATTTGACATACCTTCCATACAAATATCTAACTCTAGTAAGGTAAACCGGCGATAGATAGATTATTGGGACCGGCCGTTAGAGATTACCCGCCACAAACAGACAAGCAGACAAACATTTTTAAAATAGGTTATTTTATTGTAAGTACCGTATATACTTGCATATGAATTTAGTGAAAAGCTGTTACGAACTTGGAATACCGATTACAGACACTTACATTTTATTTATCTGTATATACAGTACTTTTAATCCCTCACTACGGTTAGGGTTGTAGTTTGATTTGTTCGTTGCGATCGTGATTCATTTTCAATTCAAATCATGATTGCTCGGGAGTCAGACTTTGACGCGCTCATATCAAAAACTACTTGCGGTCACTTGTTGCTCAAATAAATGTTTCTCAGTGAACATAATATAAAAAGAAAAATTCAAAGCCTAAAAAAATATTTGTAATATGTAATTTCTATGAATTATATTTCTACTCAGTTGTCTCTTCACTCATCTTCGGAACCCTCAATACTCGTACCAACGTTTTCCTTATCACATTGAACCCGATAAATGAATAAAACTTAAATAATAATTATAATAAGTTTCACAAACATAAATTACTAAGTCCAATATCATAAAAGCCAGTAGTAAAAAAACGATATTAAAAAATATTTAGTGACACTTCCGCTGAAAAGAAAACAATGATTTTGGCCTATTTGGGGGCGTGCACCACCCTCCCTCCCGCATAAAATGCTAATAGGAAGAATACAAAATAAAAAACACAAGAAAACCCAAATAAACCAACACCGATTCGACACGTGTTTCGCCTCTACACGAGGCATCCTCAGGAGATGTTGACTCGTCGAGCGCTAGTCCGACAGTCAGCTAGCGTCATAGTAATAAATTAAATTTAGCCCCTTCGAGGTTGAAAATTTCACTGCCAATACAAGGCAGCAAAAATGTGAACTTGGATTTTCTACTTACATACAACCTTACTTACGTTCATATAAACACTTGTAACAAGGCGGTAATGGTGAAAAATATCCTTTGCCCTTCCCCGGAATATAATATATCTCCTTACCAAAAGACATTGACTCAATCACTATGAGAAGTGGAGCATTTATTTTTTTCCACGGCCATCGTTGGAACTTTGGGGTGAGTTGGGAAAAATTAACACGGAAATTAATGTATGAACGATGTTTTATTATGTATATGGAGTCTGAGATGAGATATAACACCTCGAGTTATGTGTAAAAACCTTAAAAATAGTCAACATGTCGTCTAGGTAAATGAAAATGCGTTTTCAAATATATAGACAATAATACATATTTTATGGCGCAGTCGGGTTTCTTTAGAAATTATATGCAATTATGTATATATATACTGATATATATATAACAATAATATAAAAAAAGGCCTCGTAACCTGCTCAGGCGCAGTTGTAAACAATAGGTATAGACTTTATAATAATACTAAATATTGAAAATGCTAGTTATAGGTTAATAAAAGCGGAATTTTGTTCTTTTTTCTAATCTGTATAACTCAGTTCAGACTGTTATATAGTTATACAATCATAAAATAACTTTTACTTATTTTATTATTTTACACTTAATAATCCAGGTTTGGTTCATGACCGCATTAAAAAAACTCAAGGTTATTTTGCGCCATTTTGATCATTGGCTTTTAATTACGACCCGTTCAGCTGCTTAGGCGTGATAAGGTAGGTAACAAACAAAAGGAGTGACGGAGCGACAGAGTTTCAAACGTTTTAAACATAGTATTAGTATGGATTGGGATGTTGAAAAACGCACCAAAATCCGCTGCGTGATTTAGGAGTTAGCGGATAGGTATATACAGAAAGACAAATGCGGAAACCACTTTATTGTATACTATATAAGGAATAGCTAAAGATGTGTTCTGATGTACTTACTTATTAATTTTTTATATAGTAAAGTACCAGTTGTCTTTGCTATATAAGTTTTTATACTGACATGGTCACTAATGCAAGAATTAACGTTAGAAACGGGATATTTACCATGTATTGTTTTTATTGTGAACTCTCGATATTTCGGCACAGTTGTATGCGCCATGTTCACGAGTAAACTGAAATATTTGCGGGTAGGTTATAAGCATACGAAACGGTGTACCCTCTTCCATTCACGTTTCTTGCGTTCCGGCTTATTACCAATGACACAACAGTCACTTGGAATTCGATCCTGGGTCTCGACACACATAACTAACTCACGGTATCTGCTCACGAGCTTTTTATTTTTTATAACGTGAAAGGAAGAGGGTACACCGCTTCGTCTGCTCATAACAATACTTACCCGCAGATATTTCAGTTTACTCGTGAACATGGCGCATGCAACTGTGCCGAAATATCGAGAGCTCACAATAAATACAATACATGGTACCTAAATATCCCGTTTCTAACGTTAAGTCTTTGCTATACCTTACATTTACTGTTCTGATCGCTATTTCTTAGAAATACTCATATCTATAATAAATTAAACATAATAGCTAAATTATTAAGACCTACAGCTAAAATGACTTGGATTTCGTTTTAATAGGTTTATAATATATACCTACCTACCATTATAATATATCAAATTATTATAATGATCTGTTATGAAAATGGAATATAAAAAAAAATATGTTAATGAATTCATATTGAATGTCTCATGAGAAAATACTTAACTAGCGAGTGATGTATCAAAACGAAGGTATTAAAAGACCATTTCAATGATGAGATGTATAACATTGATACCTTAACTACAGTTTTTTTTTATAAATATAAATTATTGTGACAGAATGTACCAAAAAAACTTTTACCTAAAGTACTAAAACTATTTGTTATGAAATGGCATATCCTTTGTGTGAGTAACGCCACACCTCCCCGTAGCAGTTGCAGTGTCACCCAACACTGTACTCGATATTATCATTTCCTCGGTCTCATTTCAACCATTATTTTTTTACCCAACTTCCAACAAAGCAGCCTCCTCCTTTGTTGTTACTGAATTTGACTGTATTTTTTGTGTTACTTCAGATTTTTTTCTAAGTGGGCAGATTTTTTTTTATTTGAATACCTGTAGGCCTACCGTAAGCCCCTTATAGCAAGACAGTTAAGTGTTTTATTGAGCTGTCCTGCAAATTCGTACTATGGCGGACTCTAGCAGGCCAGCCAACTATTGCCCACGTGACCTAGCCGGCCAGCAAAGGGCGGCCTGCAATTGACCTGCTGTAAGCGTACCATAACTTGTTTTTTTACTTTAGATATCCATCAAAGTAACCTGCATATCTGTCACATAAAGCAGGCGAGCTAAAGCAACTTTTTGTAACCTAATAAACGTACAAACTGTGAATCTCTATCAATTTGTGAAAAAATAGTTTCTTTTACTATCGTGGAAGAATGTGGAACGCATACTAATCATTTGAGTACTAGAAGAAGCATATAAAAAAGTCGGCTAATATTTTCACGCACTTGAACTGTTTTATTATAGCCTATAGCTATGGCGCTATGGGTATTTAGAACTTCCATAGTACTTCTAATTGAGCACATCTAATACGACGGCGAGGTGTAGACGCGGTCATAATTCCAAGTTGAATAAATAAGAATTCACACTGGGAACACCGCCTTGATATTGTAGGCAAATAATAACCATTCGGGTCGTTTCTCCAAGAATACACTTCAAACCATAAATTAATCAGACTATATTTTCAAACTGTTCACTGTTGTTTACTAGATTGGATGTGTTCTAATATCATTACAAAATATTTGTTCTATGTGTAACTAATGTAACTTGAAATTAATTCACAAAATCAAGGTCACAAACTCTGCTGGACCCCTCAATACTATTATCATAACGTATTTTATAATGCCTGTGAATAATATTTGAATATAATAATCCAATACTTTATAAATTGAACTAATGTATAAATCGGATCGTTACCAATATAAGGCTAATCTTAGTTTCAGAACATAACATAAGCCAACATAAATGAAAGAGTAAGAGCGTTATACAAAGTGGTAGAGCGTCATCTCTTTCATGCAAACTGTCAGAGACAATAATTTAGGGCCCTTCTTAGCCCTAGCAGTTCAAACACATGTCAGTCAAATGAAGTTCATGGTACGGTTTTAGGCAGGTCATTTTAAGATCCTTTTATTGTACTGCCCGGAAATTGACAAGTAATCTGAAAGTTTATGGTAGGCCTGCTGGTGTTTCTTATGTGGTGGTAAATTTTATCAAGATTTGATCAGTATTTTTTTGGAAAATAATGGGGCTTTAAATTTTTGTGTTACACTAGAATACGGTTTCAAACGTTTGATAATTTTTCAAATTGAATATTATTTTATGTATGAGGCCAAGTTCTTTGTTTTTTAGAATAATTATTATCATTAGTACTGGCATTAGATATATTGTTACAAGCCCCGCAGCTATACCCGCGCGAATGACTGTCCAGCAGGGATGTTTTGCCGAGCAAAAGTAGCTTGTGTATTAATACATGATAAGAGCTATCTCCATTCCCAATTTCACCCAAATCCGTTGAGCCGTTTCAGCGTGAAAACTAACAAACATACGCACTCTCTCAGAAACTTGCCATTTACTATTGTGTGTGACACAGGAGATATACGAAACAAAATACACGATACACAAACATTCTTTACTTTTTGTAACCCTCATTGTGACTTTATTAAATAACCACTACTATCATTACACATAGGTCGGTTTGTGTCAGAAAACTCCATAATATAATATTATCTTGTTTATTAATTAAATGTATGTATATTTCATTCGCAAATAAAACTATTGTATTCTATTTGTTTGTTTTAAATGTTGAACTAAAAACGTTATCAATGTGTAAACAAAGATAACTATTGAAAAAATCCACATCCGAAAAATAACCAGGTGCTAAAAAATAGTTCCGTTCTTACTACAAAAAAGAGCGACTTCCGGCTTATTCAATTGTTTGTGACCTACATCGGTCTTGACGATTGTGTGCTTGGCGGTATCAGTTTGTCGTTATTTTTTCGCATTTATACAGGAATACAGGTGTATATTATGTTGAGCGAACAACCTTTTCAGATACGACTCAATATTCACAGAATAATGAGCATTGTCTACAAAGAAAAAAATAGCGGACACATTACAGTTAGCTCACATTTCCTCTAACGGGTGTTAAAGTACAATAGTCTTTGTGCACGTTTTAAATGGCTTATAATTTAAGTTTTTGTACATTCTGGTCGCCTATGTTTTAAAAATATTATTAGATAGTAGATTAATGTCACTCAGGGCAGACGTCCCAACCCAAAGAAGTACATCTTACGCTGATCCCTGCTATGTTAAATATTAATAAATAACTACAGACTTTTGTCGTCTCGCTTACAAAATCTCCTTAAGCTAACTCTGACCATTATTTTTGTGGAATCTAATAAATTCTTTGGTCGATGCGAACACATCGTCAGCTAATACTTGGGGTGTGTGCAAAGCTGCAAAATGACCGCCGAAGTTGTGCGTGCTCGAACGCACCAGGTTCGGAAATTTGTCCCTTAGAATCCAATCTGGTTGATACATTACTTCGTATAGGAAATTGATAGCGGCCGTTGGCACTTTTGTGGGTATCCTGGAATAAAAGAAAACTACATATTTAGAAAAGAAAATATAGAGTTAAATATATATATTAAATATATATATATAGAGTAAACAAGGTTAGCCTTGAAAGACTTATCATGGTAGGGAACACGGAGGGCAAACGACCCCGCCGGCGATCCCCAACCAGATGGAGCGAGCAATTGAAACATCCTTCCTCAAACGAGTTTTGCTCTGAGGCCGTAGCACAAACAAATTGCGAAAAAGTATGCGTATGCGTCAACGCGTCACACTTCTAATATACAAAATATGAGTTATCTATGTCGGAGTTGTTTTAGATAAATGACAGTTGGTACTGTTTCACGTGAACGTCATGTTACGTTACATTTACGCAGTTATTCTTGCTAGGCCCACAGTTGTGAGAGACGCGATGGATAGGCACCGATGGAAGCAGATTATACGATCTCGGTATACACCATCCACATCCACCGATGACCACGATCCTCAGTCATGAGGATACGACCACAGGGAGAGAGAAACAAATTTAGCGAACCTTTATAATAATATTTCTGTGATGAGCAGAAATGTTTGTTCTCGGATTTTGGATGTTGTGATGTGTTATTGTGTGTGTCCATGCACCCCTTGACACAGGCCTAGTGCGGGGGTGTGAGTGAAGTCAAAGTCAAAATCATTTATTAAATTTAGGCATCAAGGACGCACTTATGAACGTTCTCGTTATTATTATTATTGAATAATTATATCGTTCTATCTCATGCTACTTTGAGCTTATTCATGAGGCCCACATTAAGACCACGTTTCAGTGGCAAAGTCATCACTAATAACACACACTGATCAGACGTTTGTCATGGGGCTAGTGTTGCCAGACGTCCCGATAAAGCCGGATATAGGTAGGATTTTTGGATGTCTATCCGGCTAAATATCACTTTGCCCGGCCTGGCCAGATTTTGTTAGGCTTTTTATTTTACCTCGTAGCGACAGGACTGTGCCTCACATAGATAAATACTTTAAAGGCGACTCAGACGGCACGATACTGTGGTACCTAGTAACGTGAGAGGCGAATGGTGAACGAAACACACAGTGGCATGTCATTTGGCAATGGGATATTGAATTTCGTGTTCTTTTTTTGAAATTTATTCAGAGTCTCGTGACCAACATTTTTTGATTGTCCGGCCAATACAGGCGATAAGGCCGTTTTTCGTATATTGCATCTGACATACCTATAGCTGTAATAAAAATCTGTATTAAAAACTAAATAACCTTACTTATGCACGAGATGAACCAGCGCTCCTGTGAATCCTTCTGCGTACAGTCTCATCGAGGTTACAATGCAATTATTCACCCAAGTGATGGTAACTGTGTCCAACACATCGTCCAGGTCTAGATTCTCCAAGCCCCCGTGTGGTGTGTCGAGTTGGTTCCGATTACTACAGATGGCTATCTTCTCCATCATGTAGGCTGCTAGGCCAGCTGGAGAATCTGTTAACGCGACACCTAGAATATAATGTTAACTGAGCTTGAGTATTAGCACAAAGTCTTATTTTTTTTTTTGCATTTTCTCGTGTCTCTTCAATTCGATAGTCAAACTCTCAATACCGTAGCTTAGAATTTCTAAACGATCCTTCGTGGCTTTTCCTCTTATACTAATGCTGGGCTTCTAAATCCAGAAACGGGTCGTTTTGCTTACGACTCGTAAGTTATTGACACATTTTCAACCGACATCCAAAAGAGGGAGGTTCTCAAGTAGACGCGTATATTTTTTTTATGTATGACCACGCATTACTTTTTACAGAGTAGTCCGATTTTGACAATTATTTTTTTTGTTTGGTAGACTATACTTCCGAGGTGTTCCAATTTCAATTTAACCAATTCGGTCAAGCTGTTTTTGAGTTACGCTCCTAATAACTGAAGAGTGTTTTGCCTATCTTTATCACACTTTTTAGTGTTGATGTCGGTTCTATATTACTCGTATGATAAAAAATCACTTGTATTAGATAACTGTCAAAAAGTAAAGAGCAGTAAGCAAAATGATCCGTTTCTGGTTATATCGGTACCTAGGAAAAACCACTAACTTTCAAGGTGTTTTAACTGTGCTAATGTCATCATTATATTATACAGTGCTAAACAAGACTCCGATCTTTTTTTATTATTTAAATTCGAAATGTATTTTTTCTGACATGACATGACACTCCCAAAAACAGAGGGAAGGCTCAGTCGATGCGGATATATATAATTTTTGTGTATGATCACGAAAATATTTTTATTAAAGTATGCGGTTATAATAAAAAAAATATTATTGTATTCACATTTATCACCATTTGTCCTCTAATAGTACTTGTGCTCCATAAAAGAAAACAATATGCGCGTATGATGCATCAAATTCACTATCCCACAGCAATTCGAGGATGGAATATATTATTTATTCTAATCTTACTGAATCATATTATTTTTATATTAGAGATGCTTGTGTCTTAGTGAAACAACAGCCTGATTTTTTTTTAAAAACGTGGACAAATTTTTACCCGCCAAAAAAGAGTGAAGTTTCTAAATTTACTATATCAACCGTAAGGATTTATATAAAAGGAATGTGTACAATATGTGCATAACTCTATATAATTATTTACCAGATGAAATTAAGGCCTTGGATGGAAATCTGTTTAAAAATAAATTATCAGATTGGCTTCTTTCAAATTGTTTTTATAATGTACATGAATTTCGGGATTATTGTGTTCGACTTTTTTAGACAGTATTAAATATAGAAAATTTGCACGTCTGCTAGCAGACAGAATACATTGTGACCTATATTTTATAAGATCTCGACTTTGTACATGTGTTCTAGCAAATAAATTATTTGATTTCATTTTATTTGATTTTTTACTTTTATTTGTTGATCCATTTCATGGAAAAGATTACACACATACATACTTACACATCACAAATTTGCGTATATAAAATAATAGTCAGTAATTCCGCTAGATATTTAATTATTTACTTTTACTATAAATAACTCCTATATTATGGCTGGGTAAAATGATACGAGTGAATGAATGGATGAATCTTACCTATTGTATCAGGCTTAGTAACTTGCATATGAAAGTACCCGCTTTCTCTGATCAGGTATGACCAAAGATTCTTTAACGGATATATCCTCTCGGAATAGGGCGTCAACGACGGGAACAAGGACCCTATAAGCATCTTCACATTGCTTATCGCCATTGAAGATAGAGGCATGTTGGTATGGTATCTAAAATATAAGAATTATTTTACATAGCGCATATATCCTATCCATATTTTGGGGACAGTCTTCCACTTCCGTAGAAGGTTATTCGTTGCGAATTCCTGTACGTGGTCGTGATCAAGTAAAATAGGACACTTCTGAAAGTGCTCGTTTTGGCTGGGACCACTGCAGTGTCAAATATTCTTCCTCGAAGCTATAATGTAAAACCAGTAGGTACTGTGATAAGGTTGAAGAGATTGGTAAAGGACATTTTTGGTGAATTTTAGTGAAGGAACTAACATGAACTAAACAGCGGCATTATAAGAGGACGGACTAGCACAGTGCAGTGCAGCGCAAAACTATAAATTTTAAGATCTGGCTCGCACTGCGATTTGTGCAACGTGACGCTTACAATCAGGCGCACGTCTTAGCCTTCTCTTCACTTATTTATATTCAAAACCGCGGTATAGGTACACAAAGACTAATAAAGGGAAAGGAAAAAGAAAAGCGATATAATCGCTTTTTTACTCAAACTTAAAAACGACACGACTAAATTGAAATCCTCTTTGTTATATTAATGTAGATGTGCAGCTGGTTTATGTAGGTTATATAAAACTACTACGGACATAAATTTGGCGCTATTTTACTGTTATATTTCTGTATCTACTCGTAGTAGGGGCATTCGGTCTTGTGGCTGTGTCTTCACTGGCTAACTCGGAGTGCGTACTGGAACAGCTTCAAGTATTGGATAGCATTGCAATTTTACTATCATAAGTGAGGGTAGTGCTTACTCATTGCAACTTCTATTAACTGGTGTCGATACAGCCGTATCTTGTTCTCTCTCTACTCTCGTTGGTAAATAATAAAGCTTTAATAGGGACTATAAATGCTGGTAGCGTTACCATCTGAGTACTTTCGTACTTCAGCAAGCATATTTGTCTTGGGACATCACTCGTCGTCTTGCTATCCTTTAGAAGAATCAAAAACAGGCAGTAGTACTCTTAGTTTATACTAAATATTACAAGAAACATATTACACAAGAAAGATATTAGGCAAAGATCTTACCCTAGCACTTGATCTGGGAATATAGTGGCTAAATGAGTCGCGCACTGAGACCCCCAATCGCCGGCTTGAATGTAGAACTTCGCAAAGCCTAACCTCATCATCAGATTTCGCATGATAATTCCAATCTCCAACGGACTCAGCCCTGGTTTGTTTGTACCCTAAAATTGTAAAAGAAATACCTAGATCAAAGGTTTTTGCCAATTTACTAATTAATTCTTAAAAAGCGTGAAAAACAACATTTTGTTCGTTGCGATCAAACTAGATGGAATAAAGGTCGCATTGCAAAATCCTGAATAGCGAAGACAAGTTTCGTACGGAACATGTGTTGCTTTGCGTTAAAGCTAGATGGCGTGACAGTCGCATTACATAATCTTGAATAGCAGTGACAAGATTCTCACGGAACATGTGTTGCTTTGCGTTAAAGCTAGATGGCGTGACAGTCGCATTTCAGAATCTTGAATCGCGGTGACAAAATTCTCACGGAACATGTGTTGCTATTTTGTATTCGTATCTAAATCGTGCAAAGCTCGATCACCCAGGTAATGCAGTTCAAGTATATACTGACAGATAATTAGAAAGAAACTAATAATTTATAGCTAATCTTATCGTGGTTAGCTAAGAAAATGTTTTATCGTTATATATGTCCATCATATCATGCCAAATGATAAATGATAACTGCGCCACCCATATTACTATTACTAGTTCAATAGAAGTTGCAAGGGAATACAGTAACTGCAAAAAGCCGCACCATCGTCCTTATGAATCAGGCATGGGATTTAGTCTGTATGGGATTTATCTGAACCTAACCTTTGACACGAACAGTGGCAGGACTTTTTTATGTCATCAGTGACGATACCAGTAAATCGCAAGCTTGATGTTGAGTGACACGCTTGCACATTTTACAGTTCGGTGCCATTCAAAATTTTAAATAGAAATAGTTTAAAACCCTGCAATGCACTGCGCTAGTTAGTCTGAGATATAAGATCTCAAATCTCTGCCCTGTAATTTCACTGGAAAAATTGTCTTTCAACAAAACAATGTAATGTTTGCACACACTGGTTCACGGTTGAATGACTGGTAAAGGTGTGGTGCTACACCAGGCGGACTCTACAAAAGTATACCACTATAAAAAGCAAAAGAATTCAAAACTACACCTGTTCCAAATAATGTTTAGACATTCCTCTAAAATTTTCTCAAAGCGTGTCAAAACTCAAAGCCAAAAAATGACACTATGAGAAGAAGATAATTTATTTATTATAAGTAAATGCGAGTTGGTACGCAAATACATTGAATTACTTTTTACCGATCAACGAGCTATGGAAAGGGCTATGCTCGGGGTTTCTCTACGTGATCGAATCATAAATGAGGAGATCCGTAGAAGAACGAAAGTCACCGACATAGCCCAGAAGATTAGCCAGTTGAAGTGGCAGTGGGCAGGGCACATAGCACGCAGAACAGATGGCCGATGGGGTTGAAAGGTTCTGGAGTGGAGACCACGGACCGGCAAGCGCAGCGTAGGTCGTCCGCCGACACGGTGGACAGACGACCTAATGAAGGTCGCAGGACGACGTTGGATGCAGGCTGCTTTCAACCGGTCCTTTTGGAAAATCATGGAACGTCCATCCATCAAATGTAGGACGTCCATTGCTGAACATACGCCTCCCGTATGTTCAGCAATGGACGTCCTACGGCTGAGATGACAATGACTTTTTATCGTCATAGTAACCGGTAACCGATAACTATATTTCTTTGTATATGGATTATCCCCTACACAAAGACATTTAGGCATAGGTAATGACCTAGGTTTTAATCTAATCAGACAATCCGTGTCGATGTCCCTTCTACTACACGTGTATTACCTTTATAATTTAGGTAAGTGTGTTTTAGGTAAGTTAGATAAAATTGTTTTGATATTGAATTTAGAACACTTAGAAAATGTAGATTCCTATGTAGACCTAGGTATTCTGTGTCGAATGACTCGTATCACCCACATAAAATTACTAACCAGTTTATTCGTGTCATTGTCCTCTACACGTGTCGTGTTTTACCAAACATAATTGGGTAAATATACGAAAACTTTAGGTTGGTACGATATAAATTTATTATGCGTTACATTTTGTTTTAAGGAAGATTTCGTTCTAAGAGATTGAATAATAGTGTTTGATTGTTCGAAGATTTTTTTAATATTTTTTTTAAACTGATGAGTTTTTCGAAAAGCCGAGGAAGGCAAATCTGAAACAACGATAAGGAATAGGGATAAATGCATAAAGGAGTATCGAGTTTGGCGTTGATAAACTGTAACGCATAATTTGACTTGATAAAGCTATTTTGAAGAAATCGCTTTAAGCGATAAGACCGCCTTTTGTACTACTCTACTAAATGTTGTTTTAGTTTGAAAATTCTTTTGAGTTTGGCACATATTTAATTAATATCAAAACCGACTTCGCTCACGACCTTATGGTCGCCGTGATCTTGCAGCGTAAACTCCCTGAAGATGGGCATCGGACATGCTCGAAACCTATGTCGATAAAGTCGGTTTTGATATTATATACTATGTTCTTTTTTTTTCGTATATTTTTTCTCTTTTATGTTATACCTATAGTTGTACACGAAAGAGTAAGATAGAAAGTTTTCTATCTATCTATTTTAAAGCCCGAAATTGAACCTATTATAATCGTAGTTCCAGAACAATTATAATTGTAGTTCCCTCTAATACCGTTATTAAGCATGGAAATTTGGAAAAATAATGCTAATAGAATGAATGGAAGGCCCAAACGAAAAACGAAATATCCTTTTTAGAGAGTATAGTATTGAGTATTCGTAGAGAGTATATAATTTATCCAAGTGTTATTAACACTTGGATAAATTATATACTCTCTACGCGAAGTCTTCAATACAAATAATTAGTCTTGTATATTATACCTTTATAATTATATAATGGGAATTTATTAATGTACACAAGTGTTAGGTTGCCATTTGACATTATATTTAAGAATTTGATTTATGTTAGCGACACTATTTACTGTTGAATAATGAAGGTTAATATAAATTTGAGTATTTTTCTCTAGTCATGTTTACCAGCCCGTAGACTCGCCATTTGCCATATTTAGCCAATCTAACCCCTATGAACCCCTATGAACCCCTATTTGTCCTGGTCACGCTATGGCTTGAAAACGGATGGATCAATCTCGGTAATTCCTTTTTGTTGTGCTAATTATTGTCAGGAGAAGGTTCTTATGAAAGAAACACCAAGAAAAGATGAGAGGTTATGGCGAGGCCGGAGGCAGAGCCTACTAAGTGAACGAAGTCGCAGGCAGTCGCTAGTAATACAATATATTTCGAAAAAATCGTACTACTTTTCCAAGAACTGCGTCATGTGTGGTAAATTAAAACTGAGTATTAAACCTTGGATACAATTCCGATAAGTGTGACTTAATAACTACATCCAGTTAGTCAAAAAATCTTTTGTAGTCGTAATTAGGGAAAATGTCACATAAACGCAATTTTGCGAAACTGTTTCAGTTGCCAACCAGTGTTTGATAGTAACTGGTTTAAGTGCCCCTGCTATTCTGTACTCCTTTACAGAAATAGAAAATGGCCAGGCGGATTAGACCATACCTAGATCATCAGACGGTTAGGCACACGTTATATTTTTTGCCAAGTAATGAAAAGCTATATCTCCGTCTCATATTATGCGGAACGAAATATGATCGCCGTCAAATTTTGAAATCACAAAATCACAACACTACGTCTTAGTAATCATTGACCTTGCTAAAATACTTACACGTGTATCGCGTTGAATCACATTTGGTCCCGTTATTCATGATGTCAGTCAGTCGTTATCACTTGTGTACCTGCTCATTATTACTACTAAGTTAACCGCAGAGTGCTTTACACCTACATATTTTGTAGTAGGTATAAAAATGAAATTTTTTTGTATACTTATGAAAATTATAAATATTATATTATAATCTATATATCTTAAATGAACCCGTACTTCTCCTGGTCACGATATAACTTGAGAACGGCTTTACCGATTTCATTTATCCTTTTTTTAAATGTTAGTGTTCTAACATTAAAAAAAAAAGGTTGGACGTTATGGCGAGGCCGAAGACCGAGCCTACTACGCGAACGAAGTTGCGGGCAGTCGCTAGTATATAATCATAAATGTTCGAAAGTACTTTATGTCCGTTTGGATTTACTACTTCAAACAACACAGGCTTTTTGTAGTTCTAAATAAAATTTAAGTATTATTAAAATGTTATATTTTCATCGCGGAGGCCGCAGTTATTGTATTTATATAATTTTAAATTAGCTTACTTTAAAGTTATGTTGATAACATAACTATTTCCTAGTTGGCGGTTCCAATTGGCCTATATTTACTTTACATCATATTATTGACTTTATTATTGCACAGTTTTTTTATCTATGTAAAATTTCTCATAATATGTAAGTCTAATGAAAATGACGCCGTGTCATCCGCAGTATGCATCGGATCAGCATTTCTCACTTTATATTCGGTATTTAAATAAAAATAAGAGTTGTATCACTCTAAAGCAATCAGTGTTGCCAGTCACTATTGGAATAGGGTCATTGTCATATCTGTACAAAGCAATTGACCCAAATACAAGAATAATTTAATAAGGGTCCTAAATAGGTCTTCCGTAAATCAAGGTTCAATTGTCCCCGACCTACAAATTACGCGGAATTACTCTAGGTGGGTAAAGCTCGCTTCTTATATGGTTGTGCTATGTGTACCAAAAGTAGAATATGATTATTGATAGGAAGTTTTGCTAGGAGGCTCCTCCTGTTGGCTTTTGTATAATTATTGACGTATTAAAAACTACGAGTATTCACGAGAGTCCAGATCAGCTTTAACATGGTTTTATCTGACACCTTAACCCGTCCGAATCAGCAAGCCTCCAGTCCATTCATAAATCTTTTGTTATACCTAGCGTAAACCTGATGCGGACAGATTAAGGCAACTTACCTCAGAAAATCCATATCCTGGCAGGTCGGGAGCTATGATTTCAAAGACGAAATCGTAGCCCTCTTTCGGCGTAGTCAATGTTGGTATGACCTTGACAAACTCCTTCGACGAACTTGGCCAACCATGAAGCATAAGCAGTGGTAATACCTTGAGACCGTTATTTACATGAGGCTTCACCCTCATGAAATGTATATCTAGGCCTTGTATATTTGTTTTGTAATGAGGATACTGGTTCAGCAACTCTTCTCTCTTTTTGAAATCATATTCATTAAGCCAGTAGGCCAGAATTTTCTCCAAGTACTGTGTGTTCATCCCATATTCAGACATTACATTTTCAAGTGGTTTGGTAAGTGGTCTTTTATTCCTTAATCTTTCTTTCAAGTCTTGAATGATCTGAAATTGGTAGAAGGGCTGATAAGATTGTCACGTTTTCACTCTTAAATTGCTCCCAGTTTACCCCCAAATCGGGAGTTATCGCCAAATAAATAATTGCTAATGTGGCTGTTAGGATTTGGTGGTAATTTGCTACATTTCGTGGCCATTGAATTTGTTCTCAGACAAAACTAGTAGATTGTAATTAATTAATATTCTATAAATTATGTTATATAATTATTAATAAATCACGAATGTATGGTACAATCAGTGCTTTAGTAGTGTTGGTAATTTTAACGATCAAAATATTTTTCCATGTTCAGTGGTTGGTGAAAATTAAAATAAAATGATTATCTTTTTTCTGTTGGTTTTCTATTATCAGGCCTTAGAGCTTTAAAAATAATTCTAAATAAAACTGCACAATTTCTATCAACATCCTTACCGTATCTTTAAATTCTATCTTGAAAGGCCTGATGGATTCATCCACATTCGTCGTCTTGGGACCAACTCCCCACCATTTGTTTAAGTCAAGCTCAGGGAGATCAGGTACTTTATAAAGCTTGTATGCGATCAGAATTCCTGTGCCGATTGCAATAATAGCGACTAATATGGAGAGCATTTTAAACATCTGTAAAATATATTTTTGTCAGTTCACCTGTCGCGTACAACTCGATGCCTGTCTAACTTAATTCAAAACATTATTATACATATTCAATTTACTATATACTTATATTATATACATGAAGCGCTCGCAGCGGAGCTTGACTTGACGATCTTAACTGATCAACAATGTTAAGCCACGCTTGCTGCGGTCTTAGTGGCATTGTTCAACTGAGCGCTTCGGAGGGCACGTTAAGCCGTCGGTCCCGGTTGTTTGGCTTCGGACAACTGTAATATGACCCGGTGCTACATCAACGAAAACACCATGGTTCTTTTAATTCTTAACCCTACAACATCCACTTACCAAATAAATATTTCCGATGGTGATGAAACTAGCAAACGCAACGCAGTATAATGGAAGCGGAAAATACGTTGGTATGGAGATGCCGAAGTCGTACTAACTAGATACTGAACTGTGGTTCCTGATATTTTTTCATTATGATTTGTGTTCTCGCAATCGCCCCCTACAACTACCTCCGCTAGCGAACTGTTGAACTCATATACAGTAATGCTTACATACTAAGCTGCATCCCGACCGAATATCTGGTGCTGCGTTATTATCAGGACTGGCTCTGGGCTGCCGATTTTACTTATTATTCTAAAGCCGGCATTCAAGAATGAAATGATGCTCTGTTGTGAATCTCGACTTAGTAGAGTTATGACAGTAAATGCCACACACAATTAATTCTGATCATTACTCAATCCTGGATTCAGTGCTGAGCATACATCTAAAATACGGGTTCTAAGGCTTTCTTTCTCAAAAGTAAGCTGGTAACATTA
Source organism: Selenia dentaria (assembly GCA_917880725.1). Taxonomy (NCBI): domain Eukaryota; kingdom Metazoa; phylum Arthropoda; class Insecta; order Lepidoptera; family Geometridae; genus Selenia; species Selenia dentaria. The sequence goes on along the minus strand of OU862893.1, from coordinate 13,913,703 downwards.
TATAACTTTCTTAAACATAGGGATAACGTATGTACAGACTTGATTTACGTTATCAGCCTGGTTTTCAAACACGTCGTCCGAATTGACTAGGAGCTTAAAACTGCAAGATCGCGGCGGTAAAACTTTTTGAGAATGTGCTTAGGACATACCCGAAATCTAATAGGTACTATTTTCATTCAAACATCTATCGAACTCGCGAGAGCTTTCTAACAAAGTGTGCGCTAGTAGGCTATATATTTTTTTTATCCCACAATTACACTTAATTTAACGCGATGGAATACGCGGTATGATTGTTTCCTCGGTAATAAAATAGGGAGAAATATACTAAGATCGTTGATGTTAGAGATTTGTTCGTTTAACCCTTTGCGTTCCAGAGACGTACATTTCAGACGTCAGTTTCATTCATAAATCTTTTGTTTTAATTATCACGGTATAGGAAGGATTAATACACTCGAGAGTAAAGAAATCGCACACCCCGTACATTTTCACTTTGATCCGTAATATTTATTAAATTAAATTTGTATTGTAAATATAACTAGGGTCAGAGTGAAAATGTAGGGGATGTGCTATTTCTTTGCTCTCGAGTGTAGATAATTAGATATTTTTATTATGACGTTTGCTAAAAACTTCCACTACGTAACGTACTTCCGCAATTATCTAATAGCCCTCCTGTTTTCAAGTAGGTAGGTAGACAGACATGCGTATTAAATCTTTTGAAAGAGTCGTCTTTTGTTAAGTATTGAATAGGTTGACCTTTATTCAATCTACAACGCCCCACTTTCACTTTACGAATACAGTGCATCACAATTGCAACTCATGCGCTTTATGAATGTCACCAATTTTTTACTTGCATTTAATCTTTAGTAGTTATTTCCCGCGGCTATGCCCGCCCACCTTATATACGCTGGACTACTTTAGTGAACTATTTTATTTGGCTTGCAGAACCTACACGAATATATTTTGTTACATTATCTTTAGGAAATCTAGTTCCTACCAGCGTACTAGTAAAATACTTACCAGTAATAAGCGTTATGGTTATTACCAGAAACACATATAATGTAAAATATATAATATTGAATTGTATAATCATCTAACGTAAAGTAATTAATAGAATTACAACTATTTAATTACAATATGCATTAGTAATGAATTTATTTCGCATAATAAACGAGTACTAAAAGGGTATAATAAATTAATATTTAATATTAGTTGGAACAATTATTTGTGTAATAACGGAATGATTTTGTATCATATGTGCCCTTGTTTTACAAAGAAAAAAGGGGATACCTGAAACATAGGATAATACAATATACTAACTGCGTTTAAAAAAATTCTATCATACATAAAACGATATTACGTTTACTTGTTGTTTACGTTGCACCCATTTAAAAATTAAAAATATTTTATAAAGAATTATAATACGTATACCTTAACAAAAATTACACAGTAAATTGATTTGAACAATACTTCAGGTTTCCACGAAAGGGTTGGTAGATCTATGGCCAACCTCACAAACGAAAGCGAAAAATCACCAATATTAAAATAATTATTTAGAATTTTGCCAAAAACTGGCCTTATTTTCGTGGACGGTCGGTCGACTCATTAACCCATTAATGGCACCTCCATTGTATTTAAATATAGACCAGTGAAACCACAGAGATTAATGAATACTCTAGTATATATCCTCTCTATATCGATACAAAATCACTTACCACTAACTAAAACAATGACAAACTTCTGCAGTACAACAAAATTCAAAAATCTGGCAATGTATTTACAATCTGCCATAACACCAATCTTGCTTGCTTCCATCGGGGAAAAACGTTTCAAAAGTCACACGTTCTCATTATAAAAGATGACTATTTAAGTATAAACGAAAACAAAAACTGTAAGTATTCACAGGACATTGTTATGATGGAGGTAATTTTATTGAAGGTTTTATTTTAAACAGAAATGTAAATTTTACCTTAACAAATTCTATGCTTGTGTAAATTCACATTCCACTACACTAAACCGAACCCGGAAGTCTTGATGTCCGCTTTAGCCGATGTTTTTTTCTGATACACGTGCGCACACGATGGTGGCTGCCTAAATCTTACTGATGGCTGGTCACTGCAGCATATCCACTAGCATAACTTCAGCTCATCGGGTGATCGGTCGTTTATCGTGATCATATTAATATGATATGATAACGGTGGTCTTGTTGCAACATAGTTGTCACGCTTCGCAATATAACCGCGGCTGTGTAAAGGTTTGTTGACATGACACGGGTGGTATACTCCTCCTAATTAATTGACATGGCGCCACATCTGTCGAACATTGGCGTTTGTTGTATACGCATTTATTACTCATTTGCTCTTTGAATTTAATAGTTTACGGTTTCAAGGAACTTTGTCTCTACACGGGGAATCAAAACTATTAAATACATCAAAAAAAAAAGTCATTTTATTCAGAGTGTTCGATACAAGACTAAAAGTTAAAGATAGGTGTGTTATATAAATAATGTAGTATGTACAAGTATAAGTACAATTTTAATAGTAAGTATATTTTTTAGGGCAACATACGTAAACATGTCATTATATTCACGTATGTCATCATTATATATAAGTATTACTCATTCACACAAAAAATATGTTTCTGCTACTTCATTGAAATCGGTGTATACCGTGTATTTTAATTTGAATAAGTATCTGTCATTTTTAACGTTTGAAATCCTTTATCTGTATGATATGTTCGACTTCGTAAGTGTCGAAATTCCTCCTGAACTATTCAACAATGTACTGTAAAGTTTAATAATATAGTGGATAATATGAATAGACGACAATTTTCAATAATAGTATTTTTCTTAATAGTTTAGTTCGGGTAATGCTATAAGGCATAATAAGAGATAGGTACTAAATATTACTATAGCACATAATAAAATCAAACAGGATCGAACGTCACGAACATTCTCTTAAAAAATATCTATGGACTGATTTATAAAAAAGCCCAAATTAAGGGGATTGCATAGTTAGTACTTGTCCATACTAAAATAAAAAACCCTTTTCTAACACTTAACATAGTCCGATTGCAGTAATTTTTTTTAATGTAATTAACACATTGTTTACTATGCCCGTACGATTTGACTTTTCCCAATTTTTACAAGTTCTTAAAAAGTAAACTTATAGTAGGTACTTTGAAATACTAAAAAAGTAAATGAAAATTTAAAAAAAGATTCTCGGTCTTGTCACAAGGTTTTGTCAAACTTGTTTAGTCGTTGAGAAAATGGAATTGACTCGAGAAAATTCAAGAGTGATGATTTATTATGACTTTCGAAGTGGTATAACACAAAATCAGTGTGTTGGTCAACACACTGTTTTTGTTTTAAACCACTGATGATTTCTGCATTTAGTGATTAAGCCCCATCCAAAACCACAATTTATCGCTGGTTTGCTGAATTTCAACGTGGACGTGTCAAGCTTAGTGATGAACCCCGTCAAGGTCGTCCAAAAACTGCAGTCACCCAAGAAAACGTTGATGCTGTGCGTAAGCTGATTGAGGAAGATCGACATGTGACATACCGCGAAATTCAGGCAACTTTAGACATTGGCATGAGTCAAATACAAATAATCTTGCATGAACAATTAGGTGTAAAAAAGTTGTTTTCCCGATGGATACCGCATTCGCTCTGTGAAGAGCAAAAAGCGGCTCGCATTACTTGGTGCGTCAGAACTCTCGAAAGATTCTACGCAGGATTCCAACTTCCGAATGGAATGGTTGCTTCAATGATTGGTTCCATCGTATGGAAAAATGTGTCAAATTTCGCGGAGAATACTTCGAAAAGCAATAAATACATTTTTAAATAGTAATGTTGTGTCACTTCCTTGATTCCCGAAATTTTCAGTATTCGTAAATGGTATTCGATTTTTATAACCAAGGAGTTAATAACAATTAAAAAGATTTTAATATGACATGAACAGTGGAAATATTCCATTCCCGATACTTTTAGTGCAGCCCTCGTATATATATTTATATCTATAGGCTTATATATATAGGCTTTTAATCGACTATTAAAAGCCGTGCTTCCGTTCTTTTCTGTTCCCCTGCGTGTAAAGGCTCTATCCAGATTATTCCAAATAAGGATAGCTCTACACACTTCTGCTTAAAGATGAGAAGAGCCGGAAACAGCGCATGCTTATTAAAAAAATGCTAATTACACGGAACCCACGCAAATGTTTAATTAAAAACTAAACTTATAAACGAATAGTTATTAGACAAAAGACAATAGACAGTATTTTATTTGTAGCAAAAAACATAAAAAGATACACACATTAACAAGATATAAAATGAACGAAGTAAAATTTGTTTTTTGCCACAAACCGGTCCCAACTCAGCAGATGCTGGTCTAAAACCAGCGCTGGTCTTCCGTGGAACCGGCAGGTGACGTCACGCACGGGTAGAATACACGGTGCACGTACGAGCTAACAAACAAAGACAGTCACAATAACAGAAAACATCAAACAAGTTATGCACCACTAACCAATGCAATACAATGATTATAATATAAAAACATTACCTACCCAACAATAAACCTATAATATATATAACGAGTAAGATATACGTACTTATAAAATTACATAAAACCTTTAACTAAGCCTACATACGAGCATGCTACATACATGCTACTCGTACCATTGCACGTAAACCAGTTACAGATTTATTTATACTCCTTTTTATCAATATGTACTTACTTAATTAGATAGCACTGGTGTCGTTTCGAAGCTCTTCCTCTTTTTGGTGAGAGCAAAATAATATTTTCAATTTAGCTCTGAAAGTGTTTATACTCTGCAGGTTCCTTATCGGCGGCGGCATGTTGTTCCAACACTTAGTCGCTGCATAACAGAAACTACCACGGAAAACGGCTGATCTGTGCCGCCCCGTGATAATTTTCGTCGAGCATTGGCGACTAGTGTTGCGACTAGACTTCCATGACAACTTTTCGTACAGATAACTCGGAGATTTGTATTTTATGACACCAAAGATAAGGCAAGCCAGGTGTAACTTGCGAAGATGCATCATCTTTAAAAGCTTATACTCATTTAAATATGGGGACACATGAGATCTCGGTGGAATATTGAAACAAAACCGGGCACAAGCGTTCTGAACACGTTGTACCATTTTAGTTTTGCCTAATAATCGAGGACCAAAAACTGTGTCTAAGTAATTTAATTTTGATAGGACTAAAGACTCCACCAGTTTAATACGCAAATCTTCTTTTAAAAATGTTCTAACATTATATTAAATTTTTAGTTTGTAAAAGCAATTTTGAACACAGTTTCCTATGTTTTTCGTGACGCAGTCCACAATCCATAACTAAACCTAGGTTTCGCGCTTCATATACCCGTTCAATGGGCTCCCCCATGAGCATGATTCTAGTGAATGAACTGAGACTGTCAAGCTGATGTTTAGTACCAAAGATCAAGTATTTTGTTTTAACAGGGTTGAGCAGCAGGCAGTTATCACTAGACCACGCTGCTATTCTCGCGAGATCACTATTAATTTTACTAAGAGCTACATCAATATCCTGAGGTTTGCACGATATGTATACTTGAATGTCATCTGCATATAAGTGGAATTTGCAGTCTATGATATGTGTTCCTACGTCTGCTACAAAACAAGCTAAACAAAACAGGCCCCAAAATGGATCCTTGTGGTACCCCTCTGTTTACACTACATTTATTTGATAACAAAGAGGAGCCATCAGTGCAGGTAAGTTTTACAGATTGGTAACGTTTACTTAGGTAACTGTCAAATCACTTCAAACAGCTTCCTGATCGAAACCGTAGTAATTTAATTTAGAGAGGAGAAGATTAACATTTAAAGAATCGAACGCCCTCGATAAATCTAATAGAACTAAAATTGTACACATGCCTTTATCTTGTGGGTCAAGTATGTCGTCAGTGACATCAAGCTAAGCTGTTGTTGTACTGCGACCCTTTCTAAATCCTGACTGAACTTCAGGCAAAATATTATTTTTTTCAAGGTAATTTGTCAATTGCGAACATACTGAGTTCTCCAAGATCTTTTACGTCAACTGGGTTTGCAATTTTTGCTAACGGTCGAACAATTGCATGCTTCCATACATCTGGGACCGTTTTAGTAGTAATAGAAGTATTAACACGCGCCAGTATGGTATCTATTGTGTACGGGAACGTCATAATCAGCATGTCTAGATTAATAGCGTCACATCCCTGAGCATTAGATTTGAGACTTCTAATTATTTTAATCAACTGGTCAAGACTTACTAGCTCGATGAAACACTGCATCGCTAAACCTGTGGTGCTCAAAATATGTCAGGTATGAAATTGTAGTCAGAGGGTTACCCGGTATATTTAGAAAATGGAGATTTATAACGTTAGGATCATTGAAACAAGTTGGAAGTGTCAAAGTAGTAAATGAAAGTGTTAAAGTAGTAACATTATAGTATAATTATATTATATAAAAATTGTATTATAACTAGTACGAAAGAAATAGATTTATGCAGATCTTTGTCAAGAGATGGCGCCACCCGTTCGGCAACATTTCCTGCATCGCGGTGGCGTTTGGTTTACGTTTGTTGTATACATGCCGCGAAATTTAAAAGTTGGTGAACAATAAATGGATGTGGAAAAGTAATTCCCTAGTTTCATTTGAGCTATCGTAATCATTGGTCCTACGAGTCGGTTCGGATCATCGGCTAGTTAGCTGGAGTTCACTGTGGTCGCTGAGGACTACAGAGCCCGTACTCGCAGTGGATCGCTGCAGACACCAGAGTACGTGGAAGGAAGATTAGCGCGAGGCCATATAGCACAGAGTAGTGCTTGGAGCAGGCGAAGCTGCCAGTGGAACGCGGCCCACCGGAACGTCGACCGTCATCAAGCCGAGCTGAGCTTGGGTGGCAAAGCTGTGGGAGCAGCTACATCAGCCGGCAGGTCAGGAGGACAAGGGAGAGGAGCGGATTGTATGTCACACACGACATATCAAGAGGTTATTGGTGCATGTGTGCGTGAGTGTGAAGTGCAACCGTGAGTACATTTAAAATTTATTGAGTAGGCGAATTCGTGTGAAGAGACCTAGAAAAATTATTAACATAGAACAATTTATTTGTGGTTATTAACGTTAGCATTAGGACTTAGAATAATAAGCGATAAAACGTAGGTACGGGGAATCCATGCCCGATTTCGTCCAGGCTTGAACGGTTTCTAAACACTTGTAATTTTTTTCAAAAATATTTTAAGACTTGTAAAATTTTAGATAATTAATTTGTATTTTTTCGCGATATAAACATTTCGTTTAAGTTTCTAATGTTATGTTATGTTATATTTTCTCTATCTGAAGACTTGGAAAATTTTCAAACGGTTTTGATTGAATATTTTCTGTGTATTTCTGATTAAGTGTCTGGAATATTATTATCATCATCACTTTATATTATTGTTTGTATTAATTGTTGTTTAGTGTACAAAATGACTACAATGGAATGTTTACTAAGCTACCAAGACGATTTATCAAAGCGTATTTTTAAAGCTCGATTGAACTTTAAAAAGTCGCCCAAGGAGCGCCTAACTAAGGATTACATAGAAAGTAGATTGGAGGCACTAGAGCAGTTGTGGTCTGAATTTAGGCAAGGTCATAAGAATTTATTACAGCAACATGATCCTAAATTGTTAAAAAGGGAATCATATATAATTAGCGAAATTTACGATAAGACTGAAGAAGAATTTACTGATTATCAGTGTGAGCTTAAGAATGGTTTGTTTAATTGTAAGGGTCCTGTTACATTCCATAGTAGTGACGGAAATTCACATAAGTCAAATCAAGTGAAATTGCCTAAAATAAGTATTCCATCGTTTTCGGGTAAATATACAGAGTGGATCACTTTCCGGGATTTATTTATATCAATGATCCACAATAATGACTCCTTGGATAATGTGCAAAGGATGCAATACTTAAAAGGTTTTTTAACTGGCGAAGCAGAGCAACTGATTCGGTATATACCAGTTTCTGATGCCAACTATGAGCAATGCTGGAAGACCATAGGGGACCGTTATAGTAATAAAAAATATCTGTCACACTGTATTTTAAAACGTTTTCTTAGCCAAAAGAATGCGACTTCTGAGTCGGCAAGTTTTCTGAAAGAACTAATAGATACTTCTGCAGATTGTTTGAATGCCTTAGCAAATATAGGTATTGACGTTTCTACTTGGGATATCATTGTAATACATCTGCTTTCACTAAAATTAGATCCCGAGTCTCGAAAGCAGTGGGAGCTCAATGTTACAATGAGCGCGACTTCAGATTCCTTGCCCACCTTTGGTCAATTTAAGGAATTTCTAATAAGTAGGTATCGTGCTTTAGAATTTATTGAACCTAAATATGTCAACAAACCAAGTACGTCTTATGGAAGGTTGCCTACTGGTCAGAATGTTAACTATGCTAAGGCTTTACATGCTACTAATGTAACTAAAATCTTATGCGAGTTTTGCGAAGAGGAGCATAAATTATGTTTTTGTAAGAAGTTTGCGAATCAAGATTATAAAAGAAGACGGGAGTTTGTCACAAACAAAAGAATATGTTATAACTGTTTGGGTAGTAACCACGGTGTAAGATTTTACCAATCCCCTATCCCCATGCTTCAGGGATGTACTTGGCATTTTATACCACCTAGGGCACCTAATTTCGGAGGGTTGTGGGAGGGGGGGATCAAATCAACCAAGTACCATATTAGACGCGTAATAGGCGAGTCAACATTGACGTTTGAAGAGATGACTACCCTTTTACATCAAATAGAGGCGTGCCTGAACTCACGTCCATTATCAATTGTTCACAATGAACCGGGGGAATTCAATCCCCTTACTCCGGGACATTTTCTAATAGGGGAACCTCTTGTGACTGTGCCTGAAGTAAATTACGAAACATGTAACATAAGCTCGTTGAAAAGATGGCAAATGACGCAAGTGATGCTTCAGAACTTTTGGCGAAGATGGTCAAACGAATATTTGGCACATCTCATGCACCGCTATAAATGGGCTCATAAAGTTCCTGAGCCTCAAGTAGGGGACATCGTTTTGGTGAAGGAGGATGATTTACCACCTAGTAGATGGGTTTATGGTAGAATTATTGATAAACACCCTGGGTCAGATGGGATGACAAGAGTTGTCTCGCTAAAATGTAAAAAGTCGATTATTAAACGCCCTACTTCAAAACTCTGCATTTTGCCCGTTACTGAATAAGTAATTTTAGTAACTTTGTGAATAGTAATAGTTTAATATCTGTTATTTATAGTATACTTTGATTTATTGGTACTCACAGGATTGCGTGAATAAACCTTATCACGGTGGGCGGTTTTAAAGGACATTCTGTCCTTGGTGGGCGGAATGTCAAAGTAGTAAATGAAAGTGTTAAAGTAGTAACATTATAGTATAATTATATTATATAAAAATTGTATTATAACTAGTACGAAAGAAATAGATTTATGCAGATCTTTGTCAAGAGATGGCGCCACCCGTTCGGCAACATTTCCTGCATCGCGGTGGCGTTTGGTTTACGTTTGTTGTATACATGCCGCGAAATTTAAAAGTTGGTGAACAATAAATGGATGTGGAAAAGTAATTCCCTAGTTTCATTTGAGCTATCGTAATCATTGGTCCTACGAGTCGGTTCGGATCATCGGCTAGTTAGCTGGAGTTCACTGTGGTCGCTGAGGACTACAGAGCCCGTACTCGCAGTGGATCGCTGCAGACACCAGAGTACGTGGAAGGAAGATTAGCGCGAGGCCATATAGCACAGAGTAGTGCTTGGAGCAGGCGAAGCTGCCAGTGGAACGCGGCCCACCGGAACGTCGACCGTCATCAAGCCGAGCTGAGCTTGGGTGGCAAAGCTGTGGGAGCAGCTACATCAGCCGGCAGGTCAGGAGGACAAGGGAGAGGAGCGGATTGTATGTCACACACGACATATCAAGAGGTTATTGGTGCATGTGTGCGTGAGTGTGAAGTGCAACCGTGAGTACATTTAAAATTTATTGAGTAGGCGAATTCGTGTGAAGAGACCTAGAAAAATTATTAACATAGAACAATTTATTTGTGGTTATTAACGTTAGCATTAGGACTTAGAATAATAAGCGATAAAACGTAGGTACGGGGAATCCATGCCCGATTTCGTCCAGGCTTGAACGGTTTCTAAACACTTGTAATTTTTTTCAAAAATATTTTAAGACTTGTAAAATTTTAGATAATTAATTTGTATTTTTTCGCGATATAAACATTTCGTTTAAGTTTCTAATGTTATGTTATGTTATATTTTCTCTATCTGAAGACTTGGAAAATTTTCAAACGGTTTTGATTGAATATTTTCTGTGTATTTCTGATTAAGTGTCTGGAATATTATTATCATCATCACTTTATATTATTGTTTGTATTAATTGTTGTTTAGTGTACAAAATGACTACAATGGAATGTTTACTAAGCTACCAAGACGATTTATCAAAGCGTATTTTTAAAGCTCGATTGAACTTTAAAAAGTCGCCCAAGGAGCGCCTAACTAAGGATTACATAGAAAGTAGATTGGAGGCACTAGAGCAGTTGTGGTCTGAATTTAGGCAAGGTCATAAGAATTTATTACAGCAACATGATCCTAAATTGTTAAAAAGGGAATCATATATAATTAGCGAAATTTACGATAAGACTGAAGAAGAATTTACTGATTATCAGTGTGAGCTTAAGAATGGTTTGTTTAATTGTAAGGGTCCTGTTACATTCCATAGTAGTGACGGAAATTCACATAAGTCAAATCAAGTGAAATTGCCTAAAATAAGTATTCCATCGTTTTCGGGTAAATATACAGAGTGGATCACTTTCCGGGATTTATTTATATCAATGATCCACAATAATGACTCCTTGGATAATGTGCAAAGGATGCAATACTTAAAAGGTTTTTTAACTGGCGAAGCAGAGCAACTGATTCGGTATATACCAGTTTCTGATGCCAACTATGAGCAATGCTGGAAGACCATAGGGGACCGTTATAGTAATAAAAAATATCTGTCACACTGTATTTTAAAACGTTTTCTTAGCCAAAAGAATGCGACTTCTGAGTCGGCAAGTTTTCTGAAAGAACTAATAGATACTTCTGCAGATTGTTTGAATGCCTTAGCAAATATAGGTATTGACGTTTCTACTTGGGATATCATTGTAATACATCTGCTTTCACTAAAATTAGATCCCGAGTCTCGAAAGCAGTGGGAGCTCAATGTTACAATGAGCGCGACTTCAGATTCCTTGCCCACCTTTGGTCAATTTAAGGAATTTCTAATAAGTAGGTATCGTGCTTTAGAATTTATTGAACCTAAATATGTCAACAAACCAAGTACGTCTTATGGAAGGTTGCCTACTGGTCAGAATGTTAACTATGCTAAGGCTTTACATGCTACTAATGTAACTAAAATCTTATGCGAGTTTTGCGAAGAGGAGCATAAATTATGTTTTTGTAAGAAGTTTGCGAATCAAGATTATAAAAGAAGACGGGAGTTTGTCACAAACAAAAGAATATGTTATAACTGTTTGGGTAGTAACCACGGTGTAAGATTTTACCAATCCCCTACTAATTGTAAAGTTTGTAAGAAAAGGCATCATTCCTTACTTCACCCAAAAGGTGTCTCAACTTCAGCTGTTCATTCAGGGAATTCAGGTCAAGCAGTTATAAAATTAAGGGAAGTTAGCGAGACAAGTCATGTGCCAAATAATTCACAGAACGAGAACACGCCAATAGCAGCTGCAAATCATATGGTGGCATGTTGTGCCAAGAGCAAGATATACAAACAGGTGTTATTAGCGACAGCTTTAATAGAAGCTGAGGCTAGAACAGGTGAATATCAAGTCATTAGAGCTTTACTGGATCAGGGATCTCAAGCTTCATTTGTTACTGAAGACACCGTTCAAAGATTAGGATTAAAAAAGATTCCTATTAACAGTGTCATATCAGGTTTAGGTGGTGACGCATCTTCTATGACATCAAGGCACATAGTGAGAATTAAAATAAAATCGAGAGTCGATCCAAAATTTGAAATGGAGTTGGAGGCATACGTATTAAGAAACATTACTACATATATTCCAGGGAGCAAAGTGCCCTTAGAAGAATGGGTCAACTTACACGGGTTATGTTTGGCTGATCCCGCATATGATCTGCCAAATAGGATAGATATACTATTAGGAGCAGAAGTTTACTGCCAGATATTGAAAGAGGGTTTATTACGAGGTCCAATTGGATATCCTGTAGCGCAGTCCACCACTCTTGGTTGGATATTATTTGGACCAGTAAGATCAGGAATAGGTGAAAACAATACAACAGTGTTGCACACACATGTTGAAGACAACGAATTAAAACGCTTCTGGGAATTGGAATCGGAGCCTTTATTGGTTTCAAAAATATTAACCGAGGAAGAAAAAGGGTGTGAAGACTTCTATACCGCTACAACACGTCGCGCTGAAGACGGGAGGTACGTGGTGAAGTTGCCATTTCGCGATGAAGATCCAGCCTGCAAGAATGGAGATTCACGTGCAATTTCGATAAAAAGGTTTAAAACCCTAGAAAGAACATTGGCTAATGACACTTTGCTGCAAGAAAGATATACAGGTGTCATAAATGAGTACCTACAGTTGAATCACATGGTGCTGGTGCAGGAACCTGACGAGAAAAGGGAACATGCGGTTTACTTACCCCACCATGCTGTTATAAGGGAAGATAAATCCACTTCAAAGGTAAGAGTAGTTTTTGATGCATCCTGTAAAAATAACAAAAAGGTTTCATTAAACGAAACATTGATGGTTGGACCCACACTTCAGCCCGATTTGCGACATTTGATTATGAATTGGAGAAAATATCCTGTATGTTTAGTAGCAGATATAGTGAAGATGTACCGTATGATTAAAGTGGCAGATGAGGATTGCGACTATCAACGAATAGTATGGAGGAATCAACCGGACGATGAATTACGTGACTATAAACTACTTACCGTCACATTTGGTACTGCTTCAGCCCCATATTTGGCTGTGAGGACTCTTAATCAAGTTGCTATAGATCACAAAGAACAATATCCAATAGCAGCAGAAAGGGTGCCAAAAGAATTCTACATGGATGATTTAATGAGTGGCTGCCAAACAGTCAAAGAAGGTAGAAAACTTATAAAAGAAATGGATGCATTACTAAAAGAAGGGGGATTTATTTTACAAAAATGGTCGAGTAACAAAAAGGAGCTGATAGAGGTTTCGGATAAACAGGTAATAAATGAAATAGAAAGCGTAGAAGACAAGGAAAATAAAGACATGGAGTTTAAAAAGGACAATATAATTAAAATTCTGGGACTTACCTGGAACAAAAGCCGCGACGAATTTCAGTACTCGGTGAAGCTGCCGCCTATGTCCACACCTGTAACTAAAAGAAAGATTATATCTGATGTTGCACGTCTATTTGACCCACTTGGATGGATAGCACCATGTGTTATAAAAGCAAAGATATTCATACAGCGTTTGTGGATAGCAGGAACTGGATGGGATGAGGAACCACCACGTGAGATATTAGAAGATTGGTATACTTACCGCAATGATTTGACTCAGCTGACTGAGTTTTGTATTCCCAGGTGGCTGCACACGAAATCTGATGATGTGATTGTCGAATTACACGGTTTTTCAGATGCTTCAAATGCTGCGTACTCGTCGGTGGCCTATATAAGGATAATAAATGCAACAGGACAGGTACATGTCAGTCTAGTTGGAGCAAAAACCAGAGTAGCCCCTGTGAAGCAAGTGAGCATACCGCGGTTGGAACTTTGTGGTGCGGTTTTGCTGGCTAAGTTGTTGGTTGAGATATCTAACGTGTTGAATATTCCAAAAAATAGAGTTAGAGCGTGGACGGATTCAACAGTAGTGCTAGCCTGGCTCAATAAACATGCCAGTAACTGGAAGACGTTTGTTGCGAACAGGGTGTCAGAGATTCATACAACCATTGAATCGTCGCAGTGGTCACATGTATCTACCAAAGACAACCCCGCAGATTGTGCGTCTAGGGGTATTCGACCAGTTGAACTGGTTCAACATGACATGTGGAAATTCGGCCCTATGTTTTTATGGGAAAAAGAGGTCACGTACAATAAATTGAAGAACAATGATACACATGAAGAAGAATCATTAAAAGTTCATGTTGGTGTTGTGGATGAATCAATTCTGGAAATGTATTCGTCACTAAGGAAACTAGTTCGAGTGGTCGCGTATTGTAGACGATTCCTCACAAAAAGAATCAATTTACCAATGTGTCAGGGACAAACCAATGGAAGATTTTTAAACACACGGGAATTAGACGAGGCTTTAAATACTTGTATTAAGTTATCTCAAGCTGCAGATTTTAAACAAGAAATAGACGAAATTAAAGTATGTGGACAAGTCTACACAAAACACTCCAAACTTCTATCACTTACTCCATTCCTTGATGAGAAGGGATTGCTTAGGGTGGGTGGCCGAATATCAAAGTCTCAAGAAACTGAGAGTGTCAAACATCCAATCATACTATCACCCAAATCGGCTCTGTCAAAACTGATAGTTAGCGAGGCACATCAAAAAACATTACACGGAGATGTACAATTGATGCTTAATTATTTACGCTCAGCGTACTGGATTATTAGAGCGAAAAACCTGGTAAAATATCACGTCCGTAAATGTATAACCTGTGTTCGCCACAAGGCTAAACTACAAAATCAACTAATGGGATCTTTGCCTTCAGTGAGAGTTACGCCAGCTAGAGCATTTCTCAACAGTGGAGTTGATTATGCAGGGCCAATAATGTTGAGAACTGCAAAGGGCAGAGGACACAAGGCATATAAGGGATACATATGTCTATTCGTATGTATGGTTACAAAGGCTGTACATATAGAAGTTGTTAGCGATCTAACTTCCAGAGGTTTTTTGGAGGCCTTTAAACGTTTTGTAGCACGGCGTGGCCAGTGTGCTAATTTATATAGCGATAACGGCTCGAATTTTGTAGCAGCCGCAAAGGAGTTACAGGATTTGTTCAAAGCGGAAAGATCATTCATGATTGAAGAAGTAGCTGCTGGTTTAGCACTTCAGGGATGTACTTGGCATTTTATACCACCTAGGGCACCTAATTTCGGAGGGTTGTGGGAGGGGGGGATCAAATCAACCAAGTACCATATTAGACGCGTAATAGGCGAGTCAACATTGACGTTTGAAGAGATGACTACCCTTTTACATCAAATAGAGGCGTGCCTGAACTCACGTCCATTATCAATTGTTCACAATGAACCGGGGGAATTCAATCCCCTTACTCCGGGACATTTTCTAATAGGGGAACCTCTTGTGACTGTGCCTGAAGTAAATTACGAAACATGTAACATAAGCTCGTTGAAAAGATGGCAAATGACGCAAGTGATGCTTCAGAACTTTTGGCGAAGATGGTCAAACGAATATTTGGCACATCTCATGCACCGCTATAAATGGGCTCATAAAGTTCCTGAGCCTCAAGTAGGGGACATCGTTTTGGTGAAGGAGGATGATTTACCACCTAGTAGATGGGTTTATGGTAGAATTATTGATAAACACCCTGGGTCAGATGGGATGACAAGAGTTGTCTCGCTAAAATGTAAAAAGTCGATTATTAAACGCCCTACTTCAAAACTCTGCATTTTGCCCGTTACTGAATAAGTAATTTTAGTAACTTTGTGAATAGTAATAGTTTAATATCTGTTATTTATAGTATACTTTGATTTATTGGTACTCACAGGATTGCGTGAATAAACCTTATCACGGTGGGCGGTTTTAAAGGACATTCTGTCCTTGGTGGGCGGAATGTCAAAGTAGTAAATGAAAGTGTTAAAGTAGTAACATTATAGTATAATTATATTATATAAAAATTGTATTATAACTAGTACGAAAGAAATAGATTTATGCAGATCTTTGTCAAGAGATGGCGCCACCCGTTCGGCAACATTTCCTGCATCGCGGTGGCGTTTGGTTTACGTTTGTTGTATACATGCCGCGAAATTTAAAAGTTGGTGAACAATAAATGGATGTGGAAAAGTAATTCCCTAGTTTCATTTGAGCTATCGTAATCAGGAAGTTCCGTGTTTTTGTTAGGTAATAAATTGCTTTTAAGGTTTTTCCAAAGAAGTTTAGGGTTAAGCAAGTTATTATATATTTTTTGTTTAAAATAGGCTGATTTCTCGTAAAAAAGAGCTTTGTTAACTGTGTATTTTAAACTTTTGTAGTATTTTTTTAAATTCCGATTTAGTACTATGGAAATCTATTGCAGCCTCATCACGCAGCCTCATCATAATTTTTATTGTATCTGTAATCCAAGGATAGGATCGATCCTTAATGACAACTGAAACAATTGGCGCGTGGAGATTAGTATCAGTGAAATGTGTTGGTTCTGTGACAACCTGTTGCAAATTAAAACACGATAAAAAAGACTTAATAATAATAAATTAATAATAAATTATAATAAAAAAACAAAATATAATTAAAAATAATAATAAAAAAACTTAACAGTGAAACTGCCATTTGTATTTAAAAAAATTATATTAAAATCTCCTACCAAAATCAAATGGTCATATTGAGGGCCTGAACATATAGAATCCGTGATTGCGCCAAAGAATAAATCGACACTTATCCAGCGCGGTCGATATCCCGTGCCGATCAATAACCTTTTGCCGTTGAGTGTGGGAGTGAGCCACATTTGTTCGACTGCGGCGTGTTGCGGCTCAACCGGGTGGCGCCAGGTGCGCACAGCAACTTCCGTTTTGATGTAGAAGCCGACTCCGCCGCCAAGCGCGCGACTCGCGCGGACGCGGCTTGTGCCTCTGTCTGTAGCCTGGGATCTCGGGCGCACGTCCTTCCTCCCCGGCGTGGACCCACGTCTCGTTTATCGCTAAGATGTCTACGCCACTCCGAGCAACCGACGCTACTATGTTGTTATGGTTAGTGCCGAGGGAACCCGAATTGTACAGTCCTACTTTAAGATTTCTGTTGGCCATTACAATACGTGCGAGATTTTATCTTCATAAATAAACAACAGTGCACCTAGGTAAGTGTCTACTGATAGTTTAACATAAAAGAGTTTAAATTTAGTTATATAAAACAGCCGTAGAAAAACGTATAAATAATTGACGATCTTTAAATTATTAAAATAACATATGCGACTTACTATTTTCTTATTAACATAGATTAGGTAGTAGGATCGTCTAATGTCTGTTTGACACAACGAAAACATTTGTAGTAGACTTAGGATAAATAAAACAATCAGTGAAAAACTGACTTTGCAGCAGGCATTTCGCTGCCAAAAATCTTTTTAGGTCTAATTGTGACCGCACCCGAAAAGCTGATTTGCCTGTCTCTTGACGCACGAATATAGAGTCCGTTTCACAAAAGAAGTCCCATAGACGTGGCGCTAGTTGTCGTACATCAATGAAACATTTAGTACATATTTATTTAGTTCCACTAATTTTCCGCGAGACTTCTTTCGTGAAACGGACTCTACGCCCGTCCCTGGTCCAAGCATAAGCATAAGCATTTCCAACGGTGGGTACGGGCTTTCTCGCGCGCCTCGAAAAACAGCATTTTATTATGCTTGGAGAGTCGCTCGTTGACGTAGAACGTAGTTGGCGAAGCTTTGAGTCCCATGCCCGCAGTGGTGGCCCCGCGTCGCACGCGTGCGGCTTGCAGCAACGCGTCGCGCAGCTGGTGGCGCGCGAGTCGTATGACCAACGGCCTCGGCCGTATTGGAGATGCTTCGGCGCCAGACAGCCCGCGGCGCACCCCGGCTCGCTCTACCGAGACTAGATCACGCTCCTCGCAGGGCACGCCTAGTTTTTCCGCGACGGTAGTGGCCAGGTGTAGCACGTTCTCGCCTTGCTCCTCCGGGATCCCGCTGATCTCCACATCGTTATAGAACGACTCTTGATTCCGCTCGTGTATTTGTGACCTCAGCTGTTCGATGATCTCGAGCAGGGTGATTGTATCCGGGTTACCTTGAGAATGTTTGCTTTCAAGAGCATCCAGACGCGCTTCCATACCGTCCAACCGTCCGCCTAATCCCTCAACGACGCTGCGTACCGCGCTGAGACCATCTCGCAGTGAGTTAAAATCGCTGCGAAACGCTTGCATGTCTCGACGCATCAATTTCATTTCATTTAATAATTCCGTGGACTCGACATGCGACGGATCTACCTGCACCGAGGAGTATTCCGCCCGCTCCCCCCGTAATGGGGTTTCAGTGTTGTTCTTACGGGGAGTCTGCGCCTTACATTCGGGACATACCCAATTCGATACAGCCTGGGCCTCATTTGGGATTTTAACGCACGCTTTGTGGTACAAGTTCCCACATTGAGTAAATTTAGCGCCCTCTGCCGCATTCGTGAAGCGACCGCACCCGTTGAATTTCTTTGTCATTATTTCAACAGATAGACCTAGCCAGCAATGTCTAAGTTAATATAGTGTACACAGTGTGTGCCGTAATGTAGACCGTGACCGCTAGATGGTATGGATCACTTTATATTCCACTCAGAATGATGAGGGTAGGAATCGTTTGCAGATAATGATACCCACTATATCTAGATAAAAAGATCTTATCTTATAAGTCAAAGTCAAAATCTTTTATTCAATTTAGGCATCAAAGTCGCACTTATGAACGTCAATTTTTCATTATAATGTACTTTAAGGACTACCGCCGCGTTCCAAAATATATAGAGCCTACCGAGAAGAAGCGGCAAGAAACTCGGGGCATTCTTTTTATATAGATGTTTTTACTTAGGTACTACAAATATTAGCTCCAGTGTGTTGCCTTACAAAAGAGAACATAATAATGGTATCAGTAGGGCAAGACACGCTACACTTTGACATCTTAGTATACGAGTAAATAGATCCTGGAGTGATCAATCTCAAGCTGTTTTATCCTCCAAGTAATCCGAAATTTTGTAATAACCTTTTTGACAGAGTTTAGTTTTAATAGTAATTTTAAACTTATTAATAGGCAAATCTCGGATAACATTGGGAACTTTATTATAGAATCGTATACATTGTCCCATAAAAGAATGACTTATTTTGTGGAGACGCGTTACGTGTACAGATAGCTTGTGCTTATTTCGCGTGTTGATGGAATGAGCATCACTCCTTTTATCAAAACTGCTAATGTTTTTCTTTACATACATTAGATTTTCATAGATAAACTGAGAGACAACAGTTAGAATGTTTATGTCTTTAAACTTCTGTCTAAGAGAAACTCTGGGAGCTAAAGTGTAGATCGCTCGTATAGCCCTTTTTTGCAGTATAAAAATGGAATTAATATCTGCAGAACATCCCCAGAGCAGTATGCTATAAGTCATAACGCTATGGAAATAACTAAAATAAACTATTCTAGCTGTGTCTACATCAGTTAATAGTCTAATTTTTTTAACAGCATAAGCCGCTGAACTGAGCCTACTAGACAGTTTTTTTTTTATGTGGGGACACCATTGCAATTTAGCGTCAATAGTAATTCCTAAAAATGCCGTTGACTCCACAAGGTCCAACCCTGTTCCATTCAATTGTATATTGAATTCTACTTGTCTCACATTTGGTGTCGAGAACTTTATACAATTAGTTTTCTTCTCATTGAGGAGAAGATTACTTGTATTGAGCCAATTCACAACTTTAGCTAATGCATTGTTAACATCGTCATAGTTTAATAACTGCCTTTTAATTTTAAATAACAGTGAAGTGTCATCTGCAAACAATACAATCTCGTGATTCTTCTCTACATAATAGGGTAAGTCATTAATATAGATTAAAAACAAGAACGGCCCTAGTATTGAACCTTGTGGAACGCCCATTGAGATTATAGAGCCGGGCGATTTTTTACCATTTATGTCAACCCTTTGAATTCTATCATTTAAATATGAAGTCAAAAGGTTGAGAGCCATGTTCCTAATACCGTAGTGTTGTAATTTCCTGACAAATATATCATGTCGGACGCAGTCAAATGCCTTAGATAAGTTACAAAAAACACCTAAGGCATCTTAAGAGTTCTCCCAGGCATCAAACACATCTTTTATAAAATTCAAAAAATTCAAAATTCAAAAATTATTTATTCAGTTTAGGCATCATAGACACTCTTATGAACGTCAAAATTTTTAAATGATTCTACCGCTGTCTTCGGAAAAGAACCACCGCCGAGAAGAAGCAGCAAGAAACTCGTGGGCCATTATTTTTTCAAGTCTTTGTACATTGAGGTTACATAATATGAGTAGTATTAAAATAACAAATTTATTCAATAGTTGGCTATTAGGCAGAAGTGGAAAGCTTCCAGGCATCTTTGTCTTCTAAGTAGTGACTCAATTTATAATAGGCTTTTTTCATTAGTATATTTTTGACACGTAACTTGAATTTCCCTTCAGTGAGCTCAGTAATGTCTTTCGGGATTTTATTATAGAAACGTACACAATTTCCTAAAAAGGACTTATTTTTAGTTTTCGTGAGTCTAAATTTAGATACAGCTATCCTATCCTTATTTCTAGTATTAATATTA
This sequence comes from Selenia dentaria, assembly GCA_917880725.1. Classification (NCBI taxonomy): domain Eukaryota; kingdom Metazoa; phylum Arthropoda; class Insecta; order Lepidoptera; family Geometridae; genus Selenia; species Selenia dentaria. The sequence goes on along the minus strand of OU862893.1, from coordinate 13,893,123 downwards.
TGCATATCACTATTTATTCTAAACTTCTTTATATTTTTACGAACGTACATTATATTTTCTAGAATATACAAAGATGGAAGAGTTAATATATTAATTTCTTTGAACATTTGTCTTAAGGATTCGCGGGGACCCATTTCGTAGATGGCTCGAACTGCCCGCTTTTGCAATATAAAAACTGTCTCTATGTCCGCCGCTGACCCCCACAGCAGGATACCATATGACATTATGCTGTGGAAGTAAGCAAAGTAGACCAGTCGAGCAGTAGCTATATCTGTCAATTGCCTAATTTTATGAACCGCATATGCAGCTGAGCTCAGTCTTCCAGATAGTGCATCAATATGAGGACCCCATTGTAATTTAGAGTCTACGCTAATACCTAGAAAGACTATTGCCTTGTCAATTTTCAATTTATTTCCGTCGAGTAATACGTTTGGCTCTATATGTCTTACATTAGGCATGGAAAATTTTAAACATTTCGTTTTCTTTGCGTTGAGAAGCAGGTTGTTTGCGGCGAACCAATTTGAAACAATAGTTAACGCGTTGTTGACTTGAACTAGTTCTCTATCTTTCCTATCTACTTTAAAAATCAGAGAAGTATCATCCGCAAAAAGAACTATGTCAGCAAGGCCCTCAACCATATGTGGTAAGTCATTGATATATGCTAAGAATAAGAATGGACCCAAGATCGACCCCTGTGGAACCCCCATTCTGACCAAAGATCCAGAAGATGTCACGCCATTAATGCCAACTTTTTGCTGCCTATCAGATAAGTATGATTCTACAAGATTCAGAGCAGCTCCACGAATTCCATAGTGGTGTAGCTTATAAATTAGAGTGCGGTGCTCTACACAGTCGAAAGCTTTGGAGAGATCACAAAATACGCCAATGGCATCCTGTGAGCTCTCCCAAGCCTCCAGCACATGCTTGACTAACTGGACTCCTGCATCTGTTGTTGATCTGCTTTTCGTGAAACCGAACTGATATTCGTGTAAAATCCTATGTTCATTAAAATGAGACAAGAGTTGTTGAAGCATTATCTTTTCGAATATTTTGCTCAAAGCCGGAAACACAGAGACCGGTCTATAATTTGAGGGGTTGGCCTTACTACCTGATTTAAAAATAGGGGTGATTTTACTCATTTTCATTAGGTCAGGAAATGTACCTCTATCAATACATAAATTAAATATGATCATCAAATGTGGCGCTATAACTTCTATTATTGACTCTAGCATTTTTACGGATAATCCCCATAAATCCTCTGTTGCTTTAACGTTTAAACTTTTAAACTTTTATAAGTTCTATACCTGCGTCTATAGTAGAGCGATTCCTTGTAAACCCAAATTGATTCTTATGGAAAATTTTGATTGCACTAAAATGAGTTTCTAATTGATGTAATATAATTTTTTCAAAAATCTTACTTAGCGTAGGTAGTACAGAAATAGGCCGAAAATTTGTTGGATCACTACCAGATTTGAATAAAGGAACCACTTTACTGTGCTTCATTAGGTCAGGAAATACACCACTTGCAACACAACTATTAAACACAGCTGCTAGATTGAGTGCAATGACATCTATAATTGAAGAAATGGCCTTCACAGAAAGACCCCATAGGTCTGCCGTTTTTTTTGCATCTAGACTTTTGAAACTGCTTACAATATCTTTGCAATTAACTATTGAAAATTTAAAAGTTGTGTCACATTCAGTTACACTTTGTTTAAGTAAGATCTCAGCAGAGATGGAGGAAGATTTAAGAGTTTTGGTTGTTAAAGAAGGAATATTAGTGAAGAAATTCTCCGTAACCGTTTCGGCCGTAAACTCGGCCGCTACCTCCAAATCTGCTCTTACATCTTTATTATGAATTTTTAAATGAAAGTCTCGATTACGCACTGTATTTCTACCAGTTTCACTGTTTATAATGTTCCACGTAATTTTTATTTTATTAACAGAATTTTTGATCTTATTTCTTAAATAAATAGATTTAGCTGAGGAACAGGCTCGTTTAAATAACTTAGAATAACGTTTGACATATTCCAAAATACAGGATTATGATTATACGATTTTTCATGGTACAATTCATATAACTTTTGCCTACTTTTACAAATTCCTGGAGTTGCCCATTCACTAAACCTAGCACGATTACCAACAGATATTGTTTTTGGTACAAACACTTTGACAAATTCATCACTGATAAGATGGAACAGTGAGTTATATGATATATTTGGGTCATTGTGACTGGGCAACTCTGGCACTTTCTGGGATATATTACTTCTTAACAATTCTAGGCGGCTTGCATTTATTGGAACAAAGCTAACATATTTGCTTTGGGGTTTGTTAGTTTTTCTTGGTAACACTGCTAGTTGACCACAGTGGTCTGATTCTAGATTATTTATAATGAAATTTTTAATAGGTTTGAGATTAGTACATATATTGTCTATGAAGGTGGAACTTGTGGCTGTTATCCTAGTAGGTTCCAAGAAAATATTGTACATATTATAAGATTTAAACAGTAACAAAAATTTATCCACTACGTGATAATATTAAAGTCTCCACAGATAATCATTGTTTTATTTGTATTAGACAGCTTAATTAATGTTTCCTCCATGCACTTTTCAAAATCATCATATGGTGAGCATGGATATACTCTGGATTAATCAACAATCACGTGCCGCCACTGTACACCAACACTCTCACTGCTTTCCTGCACTACTCTGAACGCAATCTAATCACTGTCTGAACGAATTGTTATGGTTTTATAAATTTAAACTTAACAAATGTACTCACACGATTATGCAAACGGTTTCGGTGATCTTTCGAAAATATGTGTCAAACGTGGTTTTTTCAGTGTTTTTTTCCATCGTAATAATTTCGCTAGATACACTAACTATATAATTGTATTAAAATTATCTACGAGTATATCTATACAGATAAATAAAATCTAAGTGCCTGTTTTCAAATTCCAAATTAACAGTTTATCACTAAATATCAATGAAAGTATATACGGTCGGAAAGTATATAAATCATAAAAAAAATGTTGTCTGCACAAACAGACAGACAGACGTCTGTCTGTTTGTGACAGACGTCATTTCATCCCATTCGGATGAAACAGACAGACGTCTGTCTGTTTCATCCGGCTCATCTCTGAAACGGCGGGACCTATTTTAACGGCAAATTTTCACTGGCTGATGATATAAGGAGTTACTTAGGCTATTATTTTATTATTATTTTACAAAAATTAACTGTGTCTCTCTGTTTGTTGCCATATCACGCCTAAAAGGCTGAACAGATCGTAATCAAATTTGGCAAGGTTATAGATTATATCCCGGGAAAGCACATAATATAGTACTTTTCATCATCATCATCATCATCCATTACCGCGCGAGCGAAACCGAAGGCCGCCGCAGCTAGTAATATTACATCTTAGCAATTTTCATAGCAGCCTTTAATGCTATATTACTTTATGTTAATAATTGGTATAGCTTAGCACCGGCCTGTATGTACGTAAATGTGTGTATAGATTTCTACTGATATTATCTGAACGGCCTTGACAATGAATTAAGGATGACGTGACATGGTGTAACGCGTTGAAATTATTTACACAAAACTGCTAGGTAATGATGAATAAGTGCTTTTAAAGCACAAACTAATTTGAAACTAATGTAGTGTAGCACAAGACTATTTTTTGAATATTGCTTTCATATACTTTATAGTTTTATTTAAAACTAACGAAGCTATTTTTATATGATTTTTATAATAAGGATTGGAAACTTGAATTGACTCAGAGTCCGTGGTAAGAAATTTGTGCCTTCTAGTATTCTAGTATGGCATGAAAAGAGTCACAATCGTGCAAAAGTGAATTCAACACTATGTCCTTTTATTCTCTAAAATTCTAGTATATTTCCTCATAGTTAAAATACCCCTTGGTAATTGGAAATATACGCACGCTTAAATCGAAATGAGTGTAGATTACGACCGAAAAATTTGCGAATACTTAGTTTTCGACGCTTAAACCTAATAACCGAAGATCGACGAAAACGAAAAAACGTAGTGTACATTGAATACCTATACGTTCTTATAAATTATGGGAGCCAATACACGATTGAGCAAACTTGGCTCGATAGAAAAAAAATCGGCAACATTCCCTAAATTTTGCAATTTTTCTTAAGTGCTTCGTGGGAAAAATCATTTTTAATCAATTGTGGGCAAATATATTTCAATGAATGTATCATATTCGAATTCTCAATGAAATTTACTAGTGAACTATGGACTCCTTTATCATTAAAATTTAATCATTTGATCGTACGACATAAAAATATAAAAGTATTACATCGTCCAATCTGGTAAGCAATTCTCAACCTTATGTAAAGCATCGTAAATTGTTTTAAAATTAGGATTGAACCGCGCCTTAACAGTTACATACGTAACTAATGACACACGTCACGAGCACAACCTGATTTGTCAACTTTTAAAACATATTACACTCGTATCTAGGTAATCATTAATGAAAACATATTACGCTTTCTCGAGTTAGTGCGGTATGAAAGAGAGCAATGGTATGTATATACACGCCAGCTGTAGAATCCTACCGTATCTGTAGAGTTATGTTACATAATCCTAAAGTATATCCTACATAACTTATGTAGGATATACTTTAGGATTAGTATTAGATCAGAAACTATTAGCATCATATGAATGTAGATAAAGAATAGTGCTTACATTTCCTGGGGCTTATTAGATTGAAAAAATGTAATTATACAAAAATGCACATCCTCGGACAGGATTCGAATTTGCGTCTTCTGACAATCCGTGTCAGACGCCATGACCGCACAGGCCACTGGGGTTTACTATCCGAGCATCGAGTTGTAACTCTATATGATTTTAACTGTCGTCGTGTGGGGACGGAGCGACACCTATTGAACAGCTTGACATTATTATCAAACCGAAAGAAGATTTTTCTAAATACTTAAGTACGTATTGATGTCGCAAGTTGCGACTCTCAATCCATCATCATCATCATCTCAGCCGTAGGACGTCCACTGCTGAACATATGCTTCCCCCATGATTTTCCAAAAGGACCGGTTGGAAGCGGCCTGCATCCAACGTCGTCCTGCGACCTTCCTCAGGTCGTCTGTCCACCGTGTCGGTGGACGACCTACGCTGCGCTTGCCGGTCCGTGGTCTCCACTCCAGAACCTTTCGGCCCCATCGGCCATCTGTTCTGCGTGCTATGTGCCCTGCCCACTGCCACTTCAACTGGCTAATCTTCTGAGCTATGTCGGTGACTTTCTTTCTTCTATGGATCTCCTCATTTCTGATTCGATCACGTAGAGAAACCCCGAGCATAGCCCTCTCCATAGCTCGTTGTGCGACTTTGAGCTTATCTATGAGGCCCATAGTAAGAGACCACGTTTCAGTGCCATAAGTCATCACTGGTAACACACATTGGTCGAAGACTCTTGTCTTGAGGCACTGAGATATTTTTGACGAGAAGACTTCGCGAAGTTTCCGGAACTCATCATGATTTTTAAAGCTCTAACGCCTGCTCAGCGATACCAAACAAAACAGCAATTTTAGAGAGAAAAATTCACATCCTCAGACGGGACTCGAACCCGCGTCTTCCGACAAAACGTGTCAGACAGATCCTCGGTAGCCTAGTGGTCACTACCACCAGGTCATGGAGACTTGTATACTGTACAAGCATCGTATTTTAACTCTCTATATTACTTTAACCGTCGTAGCATGTGGATTTTTTTCTTTTATAATTGCAATGTTTGGCATCGCAGAGCAGGCGTTAGTGCTTAAAAATAATAAAAATTGATAAAAAGTTTCAATTTAAACCGGCTGCATTGTTGATCGTAAACATATTTTCCAAATGAGTTTTATAGCTCATTCGTGTTTCAAATTAAAACAAATAATTCACGTATAATTTATACATGAAATACACAGCTTCAATGCGCTCTGCAATCCCCATGCCACCCATCATTCAACCTCCGTCTCTGTCAGTAATTAAGACGTGGTCCAACCCCAATTTCAAAATAATTTACAATGCTTTACGTAAGGTTGAAAATCGCTTGTTAGATTGGACGTTGTAATGCGAAAATGCGTTAATTTTGTACGTTTTCTTTATATTTTTCGATATATACTAACACAATTGAAAAAACTGCTGGTTATTACTTTAGTACTATACGTTAGCTATGCATTACCTAAAAAAATATAGTGTTATCGCTGAAAATACTGAGAGTTTGGACGTGAAAGTTTATTTTTGTGGACCTATTCAGGATTTTTTTCTGCTGAAATAGAGTTATGTTTATGAATTCTATTCGGTTATTACTCTTTTCCTATACCTTTGTATTTTTTTCATAACATACTATCGATCTGTTTCGTTACACTAAGTGTTTAAAAATTCTGCTTTTTCTTTAATCAGGGTACGAGCGCGCCTTAACGCAAAAAAATTAATTAGCGAGATTGTTCTATCCATTCTCAAGTTATAGCGTGACCAGGAGAAGTAGGGGTTCGTTTATATAAATATATAGATTTATTTATTAATTAAAGTGAACGCATTTGCAATTTTACATATAATCAGTTCTTAAATCAAAGTCCTCACTAATGTAGTTATTTAAAATACAAAAATATTTATATAATAATGTATTTTTGTATTATAATCATAATAAGCCCATTTTGTTCCCACTGCTTCTCTCAGAGAGAGGAATTGGGCCATAATCCACCACGCGGGCCCTGTGCGGGTTGGTGGATAGGTTAGTGGCCAACCCATGTCGAAGTTTTCAGGCTGCCCGAAGGCCTTCGACATAGCCTAACGACTGTTTTCCTAAGACAAACAACCGGGACCGACGGCTTACTAGCGGTTACCCATCCAAGCCCTGACCGCAGCAAGTGTTGCTTAACTTTTTGATCGGCTAAGATCGCCAAGTCAAGCTCCGCTACGAGCGCTTCTTTTCTTCTCTTATTCTACTTTGTATAAAGTTTTGTTTTTCTTGCAATGAAGACTAGAACCACTACGACAAATTACAGTAAACTGTAAAACACTTACATATTCATAAGGAGACCTTTGATGTGTCGTGTCCACAGATCCGTCCAACATTCATGATCGGCGCCCAGTTCTCTAACGAAGAGGCGTTAACTGGACAACTGCAGCCTGAGAGCTGGGAAGCGATCCGCAAGCGGTTCTTGGACGGCGATGGCATAGCGGAGGCAGAGCCACCTGGACAAGCGCAAAATGCAATGCAGTGCTATTTGCATTCTCAAGCTGTATCCGATAAGGTAAGACTTGCTATGAAAACTTTTGCTGTAAAAGGTTATATCTTCTATACATACATATCACTACATATAATAAAACTGTAAGAAGTCGATTTTCTTTAAAATGAAAATAAATTGTAAAAACCGAGTCAGGGGGATATAAGGAATTAAATCGAACTACCTAATTTTTTTTTCTATTTGTTGTTTGTACGGGCTAGTCTCCGAAACGACTGGACCGATTTGAATGAAATTTTGTATGGTTGGTAGCTTATATCCCTGGTCAACATATAGTATGCTTTTGATCCCGGTAAATTAAGAGTTCCCGTGGGATAGTTAAAAAACTGTAATTAACCGTATCCCGCGAGGCCACGCGAGCGTAGCCACTGGCGGGTCAGCTAGCCACTAATATAATATGTTTTTTTTATTTTTTTATTTATTTAGTTATCCATACAGCGTTACAATTAGTACCTATTTACATATGTGACATTTCTTATCCACAGTTTGGCCAAAATAGGATACAATTAATTAGCATACTAACATATCCGTACTAGTATCTAAATATTACGTAACATTCAAATAATAAAGTAGTACCTACTTGTTTCAAATGAGTATGTACGAGTATATGCCATTATCCGTACTGTATCAATAATTATGAAGTACTCATTGCCGCTTTATAAGTAATGGTATTGTTTGTTTGTTGTGTGTGTGTGTGTGTGTGTGTGTGTGTGTGTGTGTGTGTGTGTGTGTGTGTGTTTGTGTGTGAGTATGATACATTTAATTTAAGTATTCTTATGTATTTCCCTAATGTGGTATTTGAGAGAACGTTTCGATAAGTGAAACAGATCTAATTCCGAATAATATTTATTGAAATTGCGAGCTGCACGGCAAAGCACCGAGTTCTGGGCATAATTAGTACTGCGATGGGGTACATGCAGTAACGATGTATTCCTAGTGCGAATAGAAGGTACCCGAAGCGAAACGTTAGCAAGTAGCTCTGTACAATCTATATTTGCATTCATAATATCATGTAACAATGTGACGTCATATTGCCTACGCCTCTGCTCTAATGTATCGATATTATAGTACCTACAAGCCTCATCATATGAATCAAATAACTTATTATTTTTAAAACATATATTTTATGAATTTCTTCTGTATAGATTCTAACCTATTAATATGTACAACGTAGCGTGGGGACCAAATACAACACGCATATTCTAATATGCTCCGTACATACGCAAAATATAAAACTTTTATGCAAGAAATACTTTTAAACGGAGCGCAGACTCTTTTTATAAAACCTAACTGTTTGAATGACTTATTTACAATTACATCTACATGTTCGGTAAACATCATTTTAGAATCTGATATGACTCCTAAGTCTTTTATAGTGGTTATCTTCTTAATCGGTAAACAGTTAATTCTGTAAGGGAATTGGATAGGTTCAACTTTACGTGTAAATGTGATTTGTTGACATTTTGTAATGTTTAAATTAATTCTATTCATTGCGTAATACTTGGCAAGATTATCTAAATCATTTTGAAGGTTTATGCAATCCTCAATACCTTTAATTTGTATATATACTTTTTTATCATCAGCAAACAGGTAATTTGAACGATCAAAACATGTCGATATGTCAAACAGATAGGCGTTGTAGAGTAACGGACCCAAAATTGACCCTTGTGGGACGCCTGAGCAGATTGTTGTATAGTTACTACGCGCACTACCAATTGACACAGCCTGTCTTCTATTAGATACATATGATGTAAGCCACCCCAGTAAGTCACCTCTTATTCCCAATGCTTGAAGCTTATGGAGCAAGATAATGTGGTCTACCCTATCAAATGCTTTTTCTATATCGGTATAGATCACATCCACCTGCATCTTATCATCCATGCTGCGAAGAATGTAATTTGAATAAACAGTTAGATTAGTTACTGTTGAACGTCTGTTAATAAAGCCGTGCTGCTGTTCCGGAATAGATGTTAATATAATAGGACCAATAAATGGGAATGGGATAAATGGGAAACTGTATGTGTGAGAGAATATGTACGCCTCTTCTTCAAGCTGAAATAATAAGGTTTAAAGATATTTATTCACAATAAGACACAGAAATAACCAACTCAATAACCCCCAACAGTTCTGACAAACATGTGTGTGATAAGCAGAAATGTTGGATCTCGGCTCTTGGATGTTTTATGATGTGTTACTGGACGTGTTTACGCCTCCATGCCTCGATTGAAATCATGAGGTGTGAGGTTGTTTGAACTCAATTCAATCAAATCAAAACAAGAGTTTATAAATGATCTCTTTATTATTTTACTAGTGGCGCTCGCAGCCATACGGAAAATGAATGTCTATCTATCCAACAATGCTAAGAAGTGGCCTGTGTTTTATTTCGGAATAACAGGTCAATCTGCCTCTGTTATAATTCCACCCAAATCGGTGCAGTTGTTTTGGCGTTCAAGAGTAGCACACATACATTCTACTTCAGTACACATTCATGCATCCAAATAGACGTTTATGCAATTTTCAATTTAATTCTTTGACTGTCGGTGTAACGCTCGACGATTCTACATCTCCTGAGGATGCCTCGTGTAGAAACACGTGTCGAATCGTTTTTGGTTGATTGGGTTTTTTTGTGTGTTGTTTATTCTGTATACTTCCTATTTGCAGTTTATGCGGGAGGGAGGGTGGTGCACACTGCAACTCGGCCATAAGCATTATTTTCAGCGGAAGCGTCACTAAATATTTCATCTAATATGTTTTTGTTAATTGATTTCCGCAAAGCAACGCCTGAATAAATAAATTATATTATACGACATAGATGGCGTTTCATATTGAGAGCTTAATTATTTAATAAAATGTAACTATGTTACGATAGAATAATTATATTTGTTGCTTTAGACGATCGCGGATAGTGTGGAAGCCATCATCGGCACCTATCTCCTAGCCGGTGGTGTATTGGCAGCAGTGAAAGTTGTGGAATGGATGAAAATAATTCCCGAACAAGTGAGTATAAAGAAATCAACGTATAATATACATATTCGACATACATGCCCTATTTCAGTTTTAGTTTTCTGGAAGTAATCGCACTAAGGGATAAGACCGCCTTTGTACGTTTTCATTTCAAAAAACCGGCCAAGTGTACTTATTGTTTTAAGCTTATCGAATATATAAAAAGACGAATAAAATTGCTACTCATTTACTGTTTTACGTTTTTATTGTAGTCGAAGTTTACATTCAAGAGTTGTGTGACGGGCCAGATAATACCTGGTTTGGGCTGCCATATAAAAATCAGAATGTTATATTGTTCACCGTAACGCTACGACGTTTCCCGTTTTGCACAAACTCTATCGCATATCATCATCATCATCATCAGCCTGTAGCAGTCCACTGCTGGACATATGCCTCTCCAATTGTAATTGATAATTGATAGTCCTAAGTGGACTATCGCATATACTTACGCGAAAATGCCATTGAACAAAGTACCTAACTCAAACCGAAAGCATGGGTAAATTTTCGTGATATCGGTGATAGTGAAATCCGCAAGATTGAGAAGTCGTAAACAGGATTAAACTGTTAATTTGCAATATTGATGCTTGTCAACAACATTATTATATCATCATCAATAGTATGCAGGTTTGAATTTAATTTTATAAATGGTGTTCGATTCCCAGCTGCTTACAACAGCAAAATTTGAAAATATTTAGTATTTATAATTGTACTACATAAAATGATTTATAAAAGCTAGGTCCTCAGTCTGAGTTGCAGATATAATTACACAAGATTTTGGTAATATAAAAAAACGGCGAAAATTATCAACAACAATAAAATATAGGACCTTTATTAATAATCATTTTGGACAAAATCCGCGCAAGACCTTCAGGTCCCAAACTAGGCAGAGCCTATAGTAACCTTATTTAAATACTATCGGCCTTACTTATAAACGTGGCTTAATTTTATATAACGTCACTTAGTACGGCGCAGAACAATTTTCCTTTGCGCAGTACTAAATAACGTCATTTAAATTTAAGCAGCGTTTATAAGTAAGGCCGTATATGTACATATTATACACCCAGACACAGGTCAAACTGGTATTCATGCACATAAATGTTTGACATGTACGGGATCGACAGGACCAACTAACAACTGCGCCAATCGGGCAGTCACTTGACACTATGTACTTCAAAATATGTGATCGCCTCGTAAGTGCATTCCTTTAATTGTATCTTATGTTTTAAATATTATTTCCAGGATAACCTAGCTGGACTGTTACGCAAACCGGTTCCAACCGTTATTAGCGAAGGAAAAGCGACCGTCAAAGATGTACACTATCTGCTCATCGGTTTCCAAACGGACATTCAAAAGATATTGAACTACGAGTTCAGGGATCCTTCGTTCCTATTAGAGGTATACACCCACGTTTTATATTCTTATACTTAACATCTATGCAAAGTTAGCTGTGTTTTGATCTATATGATATTATCTTTATACCATTCAGCTATATTTTATCTCCCGAATTATCAAATATCTATTTTTTTTTTATAATGGTTCATCATAATGTCTCCCTCTCGCCTGATGGAAAGCGAAGATGGAAGCAATGACCATTAGTGCAGCCGTAAGCACCCCTATGATGACCTGACAGATGCTTTTTCACGCCCCGCTTGAAAGACCCAGGGTCATAGCTGCAAGGAAATACGTACGCCGGCAAAGCATTCCACAATTTACTTACATGACAGAGGGTAGGAACTGCTAAACTTTTTGGTTCGTGGTAAGATGTTTTCAACAGTATATGGATGCAATGCTAAGCCAGAACGAGTAGTTCGGGATCGGAATGGTGTGGAAGGAATAAGATTAAAAACCTCTTCAGAACATTCGCCATGAAACTTGTCGATCACGCCACTTACATCAAAAAACATCTGGGTCATTTTCTGTGATTTTTTTACTATTTTAATACCACAAATTGTTTGGTATTACTTTGAATTTAAAAGACCGTCTTTATGGCGACCGCTGGTGTTGTAGCAGTAGTGTACAAGCATTACTGTAGGTAAGTAGAGTTACTGGGCGAATTACTTTGTTATTTACATTTTAGGTGTGTATCAGAATGGTGAGCTGTTATATAGACTATACTAGCTTCGCACCGCGGCTTCAACCGTGATGGATGATGATGATGCTGATGAAAAGTTTCATATGTCCTACGATATATAACCTATCTCCTTGAAAAATTTCATAGAGCCGTTAAGCGTAACAAACAAACAAACCCACTTTCGCATTTATAATAGTTACGTTGCACCCTACGAAGAAATAATGTCAGGAAGAACTCAGAACAAATTCCACACAAAAAGTGGTCCTTCAAACTAAAACGACGTATGATTCCAAATACGAATTACTTCAGAGGTTACAAATAGACATGTTCGGTGATTGGTTTAAATTTCAGAAGGAAAGCAGGGATTAGTCCACGCGCGTGCTGCTACGTCTACTATGACAGCTGAGTCATAGCGGCGTGAACGATGTTATTGATTTAGCACGACTTTTATTGGGATATTATTTCTTCGTAGGTTGCACCCCTTTTATTGCCCTTTCTATTGTCTCAGATACCCATCCATCCAGACAGTATTCATCTAAGTTCCAAGTCTAAAATCTATGTTGTGTCTTATTTATTTTGTTAAAAGGCTTAACCCCAAAGTTTTATAGCAGAGCGTTGTGCATTCCGCGCAAAGCTTTAGTTTAAGAGTACCGTTCCATTGAATCTCAGTTACGTCAAGTGACTATTTGATTGTTTAATTCGGCCCTGTTTGGCCGTCTTAATAGAATGCCACCATTAAATTTTAGCCGTTATCACTTTTATCTATGATATAAAAATGAATCGCTGAATATGTTGCTAAGCGCAAATCGAGCAGAGCGAGAGCAGCTGAACCGATTTTGCTAATTCTTCTTTTAAAGGGGTGATAGACGTGCGAGTAAGTTCGCGAACTTGTGGCTCGACGACCTTTTTCGCTGGTGTGTCACCCTCAGTACGCGTACTTTAAAACCTCCGAGTAAGTTCGTTGGCGATCCGACAAGTTTGAAATTTAGCTCGTAACCCGCCTCCGCTCGTACGTGTGGCAACACTGCGAGCCGCGAGCCGACATTATTAGCCGAGTATTTGAGGTTTTTGTAATTTTTGTTAATTTTGATTCAGAAATATCTCAAAATTAGCGATTTCCGAACTTATCCGCATGAACCGCTAACCGAATTTATAGAAGCTTTTTGAAATAACAGAAATAGACAGAAATAACATAAGGTGGACAGAGATGCTACTATTAATAACGTCAAGAAAAATCATGTATTTCGTTTTTAAATCGTAATACAATCTAATTCCTAAATAATATAAAGCTTCTTCTGTCGTCGACATCGCAATACAGGTGAGTAAGCTTCACGTGTGTTACCGACGTCGAGCCGAGTAAGTTCACGATCTTTAAAACCGCGCGCTTTAAGTTTGTACGTCTATCACCCCCTTTAGAATATTCCTTGAAGTACGAGGATGGTTATTACGGAGAGAAAAAATTAAAAAAAATGCCTGAAAACAACACTTTTCGTACACAGTAAAGTCGGTTTTGATATGAAATAAATAAAAAAAACTTAGGAAAGACTGGCACTTGCATGTATGTATTAATACCTTTTTTAGGCTATATCCCACGCGTCATACATCCGTAATCGACTAACGCGATCCTACGAGCGGCTGGAGTTCCTGGGTGACGCCATTTTGGATTTCCTGATCACGTCCCACATTTTCGAGAACAACCCGGGCTTGTCGCCGGGTGACCTTACCGACCTAAGGTCTGCGTTGGTCAACAATGTGACATTCGCAGCTTACGTCGTGAAGCTAGGACTGCACAAGTGAGGCTATTTACTTACTTAATTTTAGAGTGTGTCTGATTCTTGGTGGTAGTACCACGCTGTAACCCCACAGCCAAATGGGCCGGCACGACCGGCGAAGTACCACACTCCCACATGACACCGACTTAGCTTGCTATTCAGCCGGTCTAGTCCGTGGGAGGTTCCGGAGGCCCGATTAGTTGAAAGTTGTACAGGTACATGCCCATGCATCACGATGACGAAGAAATCGAAGTTTTCGACGATGATATAACCATAGTACTAATAAATGTCAAAACACATTTTACCCTAATAATGGGGGATTTAATTGCGAGACTCGGAAAAATGGCATTGGATCTGGAAACTAGCATTGGAAGTTGTGGCTTAGTCAGTACAAAGAAACCCTCACAGGTTATTGTTAGACACTCATGAATTATCTTCGTCAAAAAGGCTTGTTCGCTATGAATTCTATCTTTTTTCTTCTATTAAAGCATGCAAGATTTTAATTGCTCACTGATGCCCATTTTAGTTTTACTTGTAACACATGCATAAAGTAAATATCTTCTAGTTACAATGTGGAAGTAGAAGATTTCGCCAACGGATATGTTTATTACACATGATTAAACATATCACTGTGAATATAGTATGGGTGAAGTAAGATTCACTCTTTCACTTATCTGTTAAAGTAAATTCCACAATGGCGTTATGAAAACCTTTATTATATCTTTGACTTTGTTGATCAGAATGACCAGATCACTTTGTGTTCCGGTAGCTGTTCTTGACATCTAATCACAACTTTCGACTCTACTATGAATTTATCACTGACCATCAAGAGACATCTATTATTTATAAAAACGAAAACACATACGTTTACGTTTAGAATATTTGTGTATTATGATTTCATGAATGTACGAAATGAGCCATTTCAATTTGGCATAATGAAAATTTTGATTGAAATTTTGAAACCAAATTGTAGATTTGTACCCAAGGGTCAGCGCTCGTAGCGGAGAGAAGCGCTCGTAGCTTGACTTGATGCTCTTAACCGATCAAAAAGTTGAGCAACACTTGCTGCAGTCAGGACTTGGATGGGTGACCGCTAGTGGCATTATTCAATTGAGCGCTTCCATGCTTCGGAGGGCACGTTAAGTCGTCGGTCCCGGTTGTTTGTCTTAGGAGAACAGTCGTTAGGCTAAGTCCAAGGCCTTCGGGCAGCGTGAAAACTTCCGACGTGGGTTGGCCACTAACCAATCCACCAAGCCGCACTGGGCCCGCGTGGTGGTTTATGGCCCAACTCTTTTCTCTGAGAGGAAGGCTCGAGTCCCAGCAGTGCGAACAAAATGGGCTCATTATGATATGACCCTTGGGTCATGAGGTTTTATAGTAACTATATAATATTAGGTCTTTGCCCGAGGCAAACACTCTGCTTTTCATTTCGAATATATACGAGTACGAGTATAGATTGAATTGCCCTTTTACCGCCTTTTTTAAGTTTTTTTTTCAATGGCAATTAATTAATATATTAAGTGACAATAAATATGATATTATTTAGTAAAAAAGTTCAATTAAAGTCATACTAATGTCGAAAAATATCGGCTAAGTAATAAGTGTTTCGCCTATCTTAATAATATCCCTATGTCATATCATATCGATCTTGTAGGGTCACTTAAAACTGTAAAAATATATTTTACCACATGTTTTCCAATTTTAGATACATTTGCAAACAACTGAATCCGACCCTCGACAAGGCTATAATGGAGTTCGTCGAGCACCAAGTCCATCGAAACAACGAGATCGTTGAAGACGTTTTGAATTTGATCAACGAGGATGAGTGCCACTTGGCGGAATATGTAGATGTACCAAAGGTAATTAATTAGCAATTCTTGTATTTGGAGTATGATTTCTAAGAAAACTATTTTATAATTAGCCATATATGGTGATCTACGGGTTAATCTGTCCGCATCAGGCTTACGCTATAACAAAAGATTTATGAATTAACTGGAGGCTTGCTGATTTGAACCGATTAATAGCGAATATGTGAAAAACTTTGCACCCTTTATATAAAGGCACAATTACAAAACTAAAAGTTGAATGTATTATTATTTTTTGAAGGCTTGGAAAATACTGAAAAAGAGCTAACACGATTTTTGGTTTAATTTCCCTAACTTATGTTTCTTCTAGTTTTGATGTAATAGTGGTGGATTAATAACCGGTCATTTACCGTTACTAAGCGTTCGTTACGAAAATCCTGAAAAAAAATTTCCTCGTCAACCGCCATCGAATGTTTTACTAATGTATTCACCTATGTGCTAGGATCTGACTTAATGACCGAATTATTTATGTAATTGTAACTTGATTCTCTTGATGCAACTATTAATACTTAAATAACTCGAAGATGAATAATGGCAAATGTACAAACATACGTGATACTCCACATAAGCAAGGTTACTGGCGGCTATCTAAGTAAATTATATATACTTACGACTATAGTATACGCATTGAATACATGAGTCAAAAAACTCGAAAACTTAAAACGAAATTATGACAGGCGTATGGTTGCTCTATAATTTGTTTAGTTTTGGTCAAACGACAAATTATGTGTATGGATGATCCTCTGTTTATAAAAATATATAGGTACGGTACTCACATGAACGTAACTAAATACAGATGTTTGCTCTTTCAAAGGAGTACCAAACCCGGTAGCAAAAAACTAACGCTTCGAGCCAATTTTCTCTTTGTTTAGCCCTCCCCGTGCGTTCATCAAAAGTAAATTTTTATGCATCCCAATGCCGTCTAAACTCTTGTAATACGTATATTATCTAAATTGAAAGCATGTATAAGTACAGCGTGTAAAAAAGGTGTTCTAATACTGAAAGGTGTGCATATGTCAGGTCAGGATACACGTGAAAAAAGTATAATAAATTGTTTAAAAATGTGTTCATACAAATTTAAAACAATATTACTAGACTTTATTTTTTACCATGTTCTATCATACATGCCTACACTTAGGGTTCGTTGGAGTCAATGCATTCTGCCATCCCTATGCCACCTATTCATTCAACTCCGTTTAACGCAGCCCAGGCTCCGCTTATGACACATGTTTACCTACATTCTGGAAGAAATTGCCGTATTTGGCATTTGGCCGCATTTTGCAGGGATGAACCTGCTTGAATATTAGAAAAACTTTAGGTACTCATAACGCGGCATCTTTACTACTTCCTGAGACGCAATAGAGACGGACCATCGAATTGTATGCAAGCTTCTGAATGTGTAGTTTTAGCATTACTACACCTTTTTGTTACACGCTGTAAATAAAGACATCTTATTTTTTCATGTCGTAAGGAACCATTGTATTTGAATTGTTAAATTGTGTTTCGACAGACTTTGAGCGACATCTTCGAGTCTTTAGTGGGCGCCATATATCTAGACAGCGGAGGTTCCTTGGAGACTGTGTGGGGCGTCGTGTATCCAGTGATGTGTGCCGAGATAGACTCATTCAGTGCTCGCATCCCGCGGCAGCCAGTTAAAGTGCTATATGAGATGATCCACGCCTGTCCACTCTTTGGGTGAGTCTTCGAGTATCTAGTGAGATCGGCCTAAGCATTTTACAGTTTATTTCCCACTTTTACAAAACTAGCTATTAATAATGATAATAGTGACGTTTAACACTAAATATTGACGACAGTAATGTTTTCCACAGCTCTGTACACGTTGTGGACCCCGATAAGCCGAAAGTAATGATCCAGGTTAGCTTCACTAAGAACGACGGAAAACCCGGACTAGTGTACGGCGTGGGAAGTAATAAGTCACAAGCGAAGCGGGCAGCGGCCAAACTGGCACTCAAAGTGCTCGGTAACACATAACTATAGCATAAGAAATAAAGTGGAGTCCTCAAAGGCATAACATAACTAATATTTTAAACACGAAAGGTACTCAGTCAATGTGTATAATTGTTACGTCTTGTTGAAACAGGTGAACTGCAGGGCTATTATGTATCCCAGTTGCTAACAAAAATTAATTAAAATCTAAAAAAATGGCGGCCTTATGCCACTTTTCTACCGACTTCCAAAAAACGGAGGAGGTACTCAATAAAAACATCAACATCTCAAAATGTATGTTGGTATGTTTTTTTTTGTTTGTTACCTCATAACTTTCGACTGGGTGAACCGATTCCCAATATTATTTTTTTGTTTGAAACCTGGTGCTTCCCGTGTTTTCCCCATTCAATTAATCAAATTCGGTCCAGTAGTTTTTGAGTTACACACCAATAACTGAATAGAATGGAAGTCGGTATTAAATTGTCTACCGACTTCCAAAAAAGGAGGAGGTACTCAATTCGACGGTATGTTTTTTATGTTTGTTAACTCATAACTTTGGACTGCGTGAACCGATTCTCAAAATTCTTTTTTGTTTGAAAGCTGGTGCTTCCCGTGTTTTCCCCATTCAATTCATCAAATTCGGTCCAGTAGTTTTTGAGTTACACTCCAATAACTGAATAGAATGGAAGTCGGTATTAAATTTTTCAAATTGTACTTGTGTCAGCTCCAGTCAGCAACTTACTAACATTTCTGCTCACTGTGGTCGTCAAATCTAAGTTACAGCCAGTTGCAGAAACGATCTTTAACTTTTAAATACGTCATTAAATCTTAATCGCCATTAAAACGTTCCACAAATGAAAATACTGTCAAATTTTAAAGTTCCTTTAAATTTATCTAAAGAAACGTCAAATTGTCCTTTATCGTGTATTTTGAGTTGCATAAAACATTAGAGCCCATTAGCGCTTATTGGAACTTTAAATTGACAGATCAGCAGGCCTAGACAAAATTCAAACCGGCGTATTCAAGCACACGCTACAGACAAAAATGTGTCCAGGAACTTAGCGCGACGCCACGTGACTTTTCCACAGGTAATGTCAACGCCATACATTTTGGAGTTGTCGTTTGGCGTTAACGATAACAGAAACATCTTTTGTCTAGGCCTGCTGAGATTAACCACACACGTTGCAGTTCCTAAAAAAGTAGGTTGATTTGTGCGTAATCTATTGTATTATTGGCCAAATATGGCGAGTCTACGGGTTAAAACTTAATTGGTCAACAATTTTCGAATACAATTTTGCAATAATATAGTAAAACATGTCTTTATCAAGTCTTTCATCATTGTCCCATGCAGAAGTGTATGTTCCCCGCCACCAAATCTCGGTCAAAGTAAAAAATAATATTTCTAAAACAGTAGTGAAAAGCTTCGTATCATGTACCAAATTTGCAAAGACGCAGTTCTTTAAATCAAATGTATTATTTATTTGGAACCAATAACCAAATAATATAGTATAAGCTATTGATGATTGATAAAGTGTAATTTGATACTCGTTTTTAACATAACTTTTTAAAGTTTTTCCAATATTACAAGTTTTGATACCACAAACAAAACTCTAGTCTAGTCGACGAATCCACATACATAGATAAAAAACATTCCTTATTTGACACCTGATTGATAATGACAAGTAACATGTAGTTTGCGTTTTGTTACTGCACCATACGTAGTATCTTATAGTCTATGACTGCAGCGATGTTTTAAAAATGTTACGCTAATATAATTAATATGAGGACCAACTTCGAGGCGATTCAGCGACCATACGCTATTGTCTTTGAAGGGTTCCTCGGGAAAATTTCCCGAGTTAAGTGTTCGGCAGGTGCTCGGTTGGGTGGGACATCGTTCTCCGCAGTAGCGTTGAGACGCCCCCCACACTTCCGACACCCCTCCCCTTGCTCGGAGGTTTTTCCAACGACCTCGTCGTTCGGAAGTGTTCGGTTGCACGGTGGTCGTAGGTCCGCGTATGCGTGATCCTCCCACTGTGCCTCACCCCCGCTCGCCAACGGACGTCGTGCTTGGATTAGAGCGCTTACAGCAAATAAACGTAAGACACCGCTCGACAGTAGAGCAGGCTCTGGTTAGGGATTTTATCAGAAAATCCCAACAAAGAACCATTATTAGCAATATTTTTCCGAATATATCGACACTACCTGAGGTATAAACTAGTTGCGAGGCTTCCGTGAGCGGTCACCCTGCTGGGCTTTCCTCAAAAGATTCAACCTGGTTGGGGAAGCACCGCCTCTAGGGGGTCGCGCAGCTATTAATACGGACACATTACGGAAGTAACCAACATCATCACCATCATCACCACGATCACCAAAGTGGCCAAATTAGGATGGCGAACGAGGATCGACCACCACCTCGTAAGGGGCTCGACCCAACCTTAAAACGCACTAAAGAAGCATTTAAGGGCTGTATCGTAGCAAGAGATATAATGGACAGCAGGAAAACGACGTACTTAGTAGGGAAGGAAGTACATGTTAATCCAAACCCCACAACACGTAAGTTTGTAGAGAAACCCGCTAAGGGAGGCCAGGGACTCGCCCAGAAGGGGGATGTATCCCTCGTCAGGAGCGAATCCGATCCCTCCGCTCAGGGTGCAGCATCATCACCAACTGCAGGCACAAGTAGTTCTTCCAAGGGTAAGACTTTTAATTAAAACTACTTCAATTAACATAAGCCACACGAAGGCAGCCGACCAAGGGCTCGCGCTAGGGGGATCTGAGCATCCAATCCAGGGCGAAACTGAACGGAGGCCTCCGGGCAGAAGCGTTTCAAAAAAGAAACGCGATTCCTCCAATGAGGACTTGAAGGGGGGTGATGAGAAGAGACATAAACAAAAGTCCTCCCCCACCCCTACTAAAATCAAACAGTCAGAAGACCCGCAACCATCAACGTCAGGGATGGCAGTAAGATCCCGTAGGAGCAGCCGTAGCACCTCTTCAAGCTCGGCAGCATCATCATCATCGAAATCATCATCATCTTCTAAATCATCAGTACATTCCAACAATAAAACTGACCAGCAACAACTACAGCAATTCAACACCGACTCTACGTCATATGCTGCGTTAGAGTCGGTTCCAATGGACGCGGCACCCATGCCATCACCGCCGTCACCAACACCAGAAGCTGCACGCGCTTACGCGGCTGCACTAGCGACGCCACCCAACACTAGGGCGAGCACAAAAACCAACAGGCCGTCAAGACCAACCACAGCCACAGCTACTGCACCAGCACCAGAAACCCGCAGAATACTAAAGGGCTATCCGCCAATCATAGTCGAAGAGCTACCCAACTGGATTTCAATATTCAACAAACTGAAAACTGAGCTAGGCCGCCCATTAAGCGTAAAACCTATGGGTAAGGGCTTTCGATTTTCATGTACCACACCAGAAGAGTTCAGGGCAGTTCAGCGCGCCCTGACTGAAGCAGCTACAGTAGACAAAAGTGTATCATGGCACTGCTACGCAGTAGCCGAGGACCTACCCACCAAGGTTGCTATAAAAGGACTATCATATGGTATAGACCCAGCTGACATAATTAAAGAGTTGGAAGCTAAGGACTTCCCAATCAAATATGTGAGAGAAATTCCCCCTAGGAGAGGAAGCAAAGGGGGTCCAATATACTATGCCCTCCTGGATCACTTAAATGACAATGATAAAAGGAAGCTCTACGAGTTAAATGAGCTCCTAAACATCCCAAACATCATTATCGAAGGATGGGTACCAAAGACTGGAGCAGTACCCCAATGCCACAGGTGCCAGGCGTTTGGGCACGCGTCAGGAGGATGCCATCGCCCCCCACGCTGTGTAAAATGCGCGGAAGAGCATTTCGCTTCCGACTGCCCTAAAACCCCTGCAACAACACCAAAATGTGCGAATTGCAAGGGAAATCACGTGGCGAACAGCCGCAGATGCCCCCACTACTTGAGGGAGGCTAGGAAGAGAGGGGTGAAGGTCCAAGGACCCTACCCGAGAGCTGCCCCTCACAATCCCGTGTTTCCCTTGCATCAACAACAGACTCAACATCAACAACAGAGATACCAACATCCGGACAAACAGCCTAATTACCAATATCAGGCTCAATCGGCACAAATAAGGCCGCCTCATCGTCCGTCAAGACAATCCAAGCCTCAATATCCCCAGAGCGACCATCAGGACCAACAATACCAGCAACAACAGCAACAACAACACCAACAAAGAGAGTATATTGCGACTCAGGAACAAGCAGGGTCGAGGTATGCTTGCCCCGTCCCAACCTCCGGTTGGTACGAACACGCAAGGCTGCCACAAAGAGATATGTGGCCAGCCCTACCCAGACAACAGCAAACCCTTGCACCAGCGGCAAACTATCCTACTGATAGAGGCGTACCGCTACCGCAAAGAAAACGAAATCGGAACAGAAGAAGAAGAAGAAGCCGAACGAAATCATCAAAACGTCCAGAGGCCCCCCCCACTGCAGCCTCAACCCCAATACCAACAGATCAAGGGGAAGAAACAGCTAAAACTCAAAAGAAAGTTACAGAGCTAGGTGAACGCAGACCCACATGAGCATTCGCACCCATCAGAGTGGAGAACAGAAGCGCCCCACGCGCCACCACTACACCAGCCCAACCTGATCCACCAAGAACTACTGGAGTGCCGGTAAGCCAGCAGCAAATACAACCAGAACATGAGGGCTTCAGACCACCCCAGCCCAACCGAGTATGGTCAGAAGATCCCAGAAGACCAATGACTGTCAGGATGCCCTTCCCCCCACAGCAATGGGAGAGGAGACCGCAACAACAACAAGTACACATACAAGGAGGGTACTTCCCACCTCCACCACCATCATTCACACCAGCGAACAGCGGCGGGAACCCTATTTTCATATTAATAGGGATCCTGACGGATCTGCTCGTCTCATTGGCCGCCGGAGCAGATCTCCAGGAAGCGGCCAGGAGAGGCCTTTCATCGCTATCCCAATTCCAGTATGGTTGTTAGCCTTCGCATACTATACTGGAATCCGGACGGCATCACCGGAAAAACAAGGGAGCTAAGAACACTCGCCCAGTCGCAGGATGTGCATATCATACTCCTGGGCGAGACCAAGCTGAAACCTTCAAGAGACTTGAAGATAGCGAATTACTACACGTATCGTCGTGACTGTATCTCACCTGCATGCAGAGCGTACAGGGGTACCGCGGCACTGATTAGAAGAGACATCATTCACGATGAATTGGACATTCCTCAACTAAAAGACTTAATAGCCAACGGTGTACTGGTGAAGACGAATCAAGGTGAGCTTAAGATTTATGCTGCCTACCGACCACCATCACCCACGTTGAAACAAGAGGACTTCGGTGTGATATTCACTGGGAGCACTCCAACCCTGCTGATCGGCGATCTTAATGCCAAGCACACGGCTTGGGGGTCACATTCAATAAACCCAGCAGGAAGAACACTATTCAACACGGCCGAGACGCTAGACTTCGAGGTGATCGGACCAGATGAACCCACAAACATCCCGACAATAAGCCATCATAGACCTGACGTCCTGGACATTGTGACCGCCCGGGGGGTGAGAGGCATGATCAATATTGAGGTGCTGTATGACCTAGATCAGGAACACCTACCAGTCTTAGTCACAGTCAGCACAAACATCAGCCCCATAGTAAGACCTCCCATCATCAGAATTAACTGGGCTGCTTACGCAAATAAACTGGAGAATCTGACAATTGGTCCAATAAGCACTAGTCAGGATGTGGAAGCCGAAACCCAGAAACTAACCTTGACCATGAAGGCGGCCAAAGAAGAGGCAACCACACTAGCACCAACCCCTCGCCGCAAAGACGAAATGCCGCTAACCCTACAAAGAGACCTACAACAAAAGCGGTATCTGCGCAAATGCTGGGCGCAGACACGTTGCCCACGCGTTAAAACGAAATTAAACAACCTAGCAGACAAGATCACCAAAGCAGTGGAGATCTGGCGTGGACACCACTGGGAGAAAATAATCGACCAAGTC
Organism: Selenia dentaria; assembly: GCA_917880725.1. Taxonomy (NCBI): domain Eukaryota; kingdom Metazoa; phylum Arthropoda; class Insecta; order Lepidoptera; family Geometridae; genus Selenia; species Selenia dentaria. The sequence continues at coordinate 13,869,142 of OU862893.1, read as the reverse complement.
AACGAAAACGCGACGGACCTCTACCGACTCAACAAACACCTTACTTCGTCGCCTCAACCCATATACCCGCTATGGGATGCAAACGGTGAAAGGCAGTATAATCCCAAAGTGCGAGCAGAGATCCTGGCGGAACATTTAGAAAAGCAATTTATACCGCACCCAATACGCCAGGGTACCACAGCCACAACTCTTACCCACCACGGAGCAATAATAGAAGAGGTGGCAGAGTTCCTTGCAACTCAACAGGCGACAGGCTTGGGTGGAGACGAGTTCATGTCCCCTGCCGAAGTAGCGAAAGCAGTCAAGAGGCTTCCCAGAAGGAAGGCGGCCGGATATGATGGGCTCCCAATCGCCGCAATCCACCAATTGCCGAGAAAAGGCATCACGGCTATCACTAGGCTCTTCAACGGGATTCTGAGGACTGGTCACTTCCCGGAGTCCTGGAAGAGAGCCAAAGTGATAGTCTTACCCAAGCCAGGGAAGGACAGAAGGAAAGCTGACGCGTACAGACCTATTTCGCTCCTCCCACACCTAGCCAAACTGTTCGAGAGAATGCTTCTATGGAGGTTGAGGCCCTTTATTAAGCCCAGGGCAGAACAGTTTGGCTTTAGGACGCACCATTCTACAACCCTTCAACTTTCAAGGGTCCTGAGTCACCTAGCCACAGAGATGAATTCCAGGAAACACTCAGTAGCTGTCTTCCTGGACGTTGAAAAGGCATTCGACAGGGTATGGCACGAGGGCCTACTCTTTAAAATGACCAAGACGGAGATGCCACCGCAATATATTAACATCATCGCATCCTTCCTAAAGAACAGGACCTTCTATGTGTCCTTGGAAGGAAACGATTCAACCATAAAGAAGATAGAAGCAGGAGTGCCCCAAGGCAGTTGCCTCTCTCCCAGCCTGTACGCGCTGTACACGAATGACATTCCTACCCTGGCCGACCGCATTCGCGAGGGGGACAGGGATGTCATGCTCGCATTGTTCGCAGACGACAGTGCCTACATAGCTTCGTCAGTGAATCCTAAAGCAGCAGCAAAGAAAATCCAGAAGCTCCTATCTCTTCTGCCAGATTGGCTGGACAAGTGGAGGATGGTGGTTAACGTGGGGAAGACCGCCGCCCTGCTTGTCAGTAGAGACAGAAGAGCACCGCAACAACTCCAACTCCAAGGACAGAACATTGAATGGAGGAGTTCGGTTCGATATCTTGGAGTGGAGATTGATAAGAGACTAACTATGAGCGCACAAGCAGAGCACGAGGTTCGTATGGCGCGAACAGCCAGAGCCAAGCTCCGACCCGTGCTCAGCTCCAATCTGCAACTTCGTACCAAGCTGGGAATTTACAAATCATACATCTGAACAAGATTAACTTACGCAGCCCCAGCTTACCAACCAACAGCGTACCAACTATGCTCAAACAGCACCAAAAATAAGATCCAGACTCAACAAAACATAGCCTTGCGTATCGTCACTGGAGCAGGGCGCTACGTAAGGAACACCACAATAGCAAAAGACACCCATATAGAAACCGTGGAGAAGTTTGTGGTCCGTCTGTCGAGGAAAATGTTCGACGCGGCAGACAATGGGCCTCACTCTCACCTCCACGGAATTGCTCCACTCCATGCAAGACCACCGGACGTAACGAAGGCGTGGCGCGCACTGCCCCGCGAGCTCCTGTTAACTGTTGATACGGACGACTCCGGAGACAAGTAGCGCGTCGAACCACAACCAGGAACCGAAATCGGTCACAATAATATGCAAATATGAAAGTACAGAATGTGCACCACAGCCCCTGTGCAGAGTTGTTCACTAATGCAACCTGCGCAGGGTAAGAGTTACCGGGGGGTAGTTGCCCCCCGGTTGGGGGTAATGAGCAGATGCTCGAAACCCTCACCAGCACTTAGGGCTGAAGATACAAAAGAGGCTAATATTCATCCTAGGTTGTATCTATTCGTTGTTCATACCTTTTTAAAATATTTTTGGCAACATTGTTTAAAGCCGACTTTAGCTAAATAATCATTAAGATGTCAACTTTGTATTTTGTGCAACTCCATTAAAATAATGGTTGCATTAGCACTAAAGCTGGATTAACTAATGGACTGCTAATGAAGAGCTTTCTGCAACTGGCTGATAGAGCCACTATTTTTTTAGATTTCGATCAACTTTTGTTAGCAACTGAGGTACATAATAGACCTGAATGAATGACATTTGAAATGGACAATTTACAAGTACACATTGTACTATTTTTCCCGTTTCAATGGTTACTTCCCGATGGAACGCGATAAACTTATTCCACGCGAACCGAAGTCGCATAAAATAGTCATTAAATATATCAACATCAAATAATAATATATAAAAAAATAATTTATTGGTTCTGGCGTTATTACGCTCTGGAACGAGTGTGAGAAGAGTTTTGGTTAATTAATCCTTCCTATACCGTGATAATTAAAACAAAAGATTTATGAATGAAACTGACGTATATGTACGTATCTGGGCCGCAAGGGGTTAAGTTGATTATTCTGTGTATATACTTCCTCCATGCATTTTTAAGGCACACAGCATCTCTGTCATAAACATTTTTCTATATATTATTTTCTTATAATGTCATATACAATAAACTTAAAATTTGTATGTTATCTGCGTTTGGTTGGATATTCGATCAAAATTCGGCAATCTGTGAAAAGTTTGCAAATATTGGGCCAAGTATAAAGAGCTAACCATTTTGATTATTAGGACAATATAATAATACTATTTATTTTTATGCCTGTATTACTGCCGCTAAAACAAGTATCGACGAACAAACGTGACGAGCCGAGGTAAAACCGGAACACACATTCGTGAGTCTTTTTGCTTAGTTGCGGCAAGGTTTTAATATAATTGTGAATGTTTGTATTTATTATATTCAAATTAAATCACAGTTAAAAACAGTTATTAATTCCAGAATCAATGACGAAAAACAACATGTCTTTGACTTGACCCGCATATTTGTTCTAACTACCAAGCTCGGCCCATCAAGCCCAATGTACCTACGATTGAAATCCAACCATATAATTTGATAAGTTCTATTTACAAATTATAGTGTTAAAGGCTAATGTGTCGTTTACAATGTAAGAAATAAATATTTTCTACTCTGTTCATCGTCTATAGTAGTGTTTTTACTCGCTGCAAACCGGGTCGTAAAACGTAGGAGCACCAGGCAAAATATATTTTTTGTATACTAAACTAGCTGCTCTCCGCGGTTTCACCCACGCGGTGATAGATAATGATGATGATGATGAATCTTATTTAGCCTATATTACTCAAGTTGAATGTAGCTTTCCAATGGTGAAAGAATAGTTGAAATCGGTCCAGTACTTTTTGAGCCATTTCGTTACAAACATACATACAAATCTTTCCTCTTTATAATATTAAGTATAGATTAACAAAGTCAAACTCAGAATCATTTATTTAATTTAGGCATCAAAGACGCACTTATGAACGTCAATTATTCATTATAATGTACTTAAAGACTCGACCGCCGATGGATAGTTATGAAAAACTTTATCGGATGTCAAAGTTTTTTTATGATATGACTCATACATAGTGTCTCTACTTTTTCTAATACCTCGAGTTGCCCAGTCACCAAAAACTAACTTCCCACTTGCACACATAGCACATAGCCTTGCACTTATAGCAATTAACAGGCGAGGGTAACAATGAAAAACAAATGACTCAATAGATTACAATATTGCAATATATTGATGACGCACTCGTTTGTATCGATAACGGCTTTGCGTATTCACCGCTCTAGACTTACTATGATGTATGACCCAGTCTGCAGCGAGTAAAAAACACTATTGTACCATAGACCCACTAGATTGTGACTCTAAAGTGTAGGTGATTACCTACGAAGAAATAATGTCTAAGCTATAACTCAGAACAAATTCCACACAAAAAGTGGTCCTACAAACCAAAACGACGTATGATTCCAAATACAAATTACTTCCGAGGTTACCAATAGACATGTTCGGTGATTGGTTTAAATTTCAGAAGGAAAGCAGGGATTTGTCCACGCGCGTGCTGCAACGTCTACTATGACAGCTGAGTTATAGCGGCGTGAACGATGTTATTGATTTAGCACGACTTTTATTGATAATTTTTTAGGCAGTTACTCTTCCTGATATTATTTCTTCGTAGGTACATAATTACTGAAACATATTTATTTTTTCTGTTTTAGTTTTATTGTAGAGATATTAAGTGTGAGAATTTCAGTCACCTTGAAAATTGCGAGTGTTTGGAAATCTGTCTCAATCGGCCATGTTCGTGATATTTAAAAAGTCGGTGACTTTCGAAAAGCGATTCCTTGTAGTTGAAGACTGTCATATATTAATTAGTATTAGATGTTAATAAAGGGTTAGGGTATGAAATTGCCATTTCGTACTAACAAATTGAATAATTATTTTTTTTGTACAATGAATTATATTTAATTAATCAAAGTTAATAAATTTACCTTCGTTATCTACACATCTCTGATATTCGGAAGATCGTTCAAACTTTTGCGATATAACTCTGGGGACCTGGACTCAACAAACTGTGAAGGCATTTTGTACTGCTTCCTGGGAAGAAAATGTCTGCTACGTTAGTCGCACGTTGGAACTCGTATTCGAAAATTAAGTACTCTGTGGGCCTAGCACGAATAACTGATTAAGTGTAACGTAAGGGTATCGTCCACGTGAAACAGTTAAAACTGTCATTTATATAGGGCAACTGTGACACAGATAATTCACAGTTTGTACGCTGAAGCGTGACGCATTGACGTTTACCGTACGAATACTTTTTGCAAATTATTGTTTGTGCTATGGGCTCTGATTTTCGCTGTTTCCGGCTTTACGTTAAAACTGAACAATTGAAAGACAAACGATCAAATGCATGAAGGTTTCATTTTAATTCTAAGTGGCTAGTGCGATAAATCGGCAATTTCATATTTAAACCCCTATCATAACCTATTGTACGTATGTGCGGGAGGAGCACCTCTGAAAACATAATTTATATGTATTTACTCTCGTGTCTCATGGAATCTCTGCAGCAATAAAGTCGGATCTTAAACATAGGTCTTAATTATTAGTATCTCAGAAAATAATTCCAGATGTACGGTCAGTAATTAATCTAGGCTTGAGTACAGACCTGCGTTAATTTCGTAAAGCATTTACTGTAAAATTTTCACTCAAGTAAGATTCAAATCTACTAGAGTACTGTATGATTTTAAAGCACTCACGCCTACTTAGCGAGACGGAACTACCCCATACGACGGTTAAAATCAATGGAGTCAAAATTCGATGATGGACGGTATGCCTCGGTGGCCTAGTGCTCATGGCGTCTGACGCGGATTGTCGAAAGACGCGGGTTCGAATCCCGTCCAAGGAAGAATCTTTTTAACTCTAAAATTTCTAAGTACTGGAATATTGGTTTCAGTAATGCTAGCTTATTCCAATGAAAATCATTTTATAGAGTATATATTATTACTCAAATAAATAATATCTGCACTGGAAGCATGGAGTGTCGATAGGATAAAATTTCACAGTAATTATCGATAAGAGATCCCGCGATATATCTATCGTGACTGGAGCCATCCCAGAGACAAAATACAATAGATGAATAACTATATAAATAAAATAAATATAAACTCAGTTTATCGACGTGAAAAGTAAGTAAAGAACCGACGTATGCGAGCATGGATCGCTCGCATACTCTTGCAATGCGATTCGCCATGATTTAAGAGTTAAGTTTTAAGGCGATTTTTTGAATAATATTTCTCAGCGGGACGGCTAATAGCAGTTTAGTTTTTATACTTCATTTTAGTGTCTAACTTTACACATATTTCCTACACTAACCTGCCAAAAATATTAAAAACGATTTTTTTTAAATCACGTTTACCCTTACATTTAGATTCCCTGCATCGCGGGAGACGTGGACACACGCATTAACACAAACATCCAAAGCCCTATAGCAAATATATGCCGGGGCCATGGATCAAACTTGGGACTTCGTTTCGAAGGCAGGACCTACTAGACTGTTAATTTTTTTTTATCATAGTGTTTTTATTATTATTATATTTAACAGTTTCAAGAAAAAATATAAATCAGGCAGCTATTATTGACCATAATACCACCACATTATACCACAAAGTTAGGCACCATAGAGGTTTTTCGCAGTTTTCCCCAATCCGCCTATAGCATCCGTCACATAGGTCTTTGATATTTGTTTATGCTATGAGTGCGGAAATCATCTTTGCGCACGTGTATTACTTTACAACGTTTTTCTATGGTCTGTGCGAGGAAATAACAAAAACATTTTTTAGAAAACGAGCTGGCTTTCTTGTTTTCTTTTCATCGCAAACAGTCATTGTTAGTTTTAACCATCTTCCAAAAAAAAGGTACTCAATTCGACTGTATTTTTTTTTAATGTTTGTTATGTAATTCTTTTTGGCTGGTGCTTCCCGTGTGGTCCCATTTAAATTTCATCAAATTCGGTCCAGTATTTTTTTAGATACACTCCAATAACTGAATAGAATGGAAGTCGGCTCAGATTATAAAACAAAAGGGCAAACCTTTTGTTTTATAATCTGAAGAAGTCGGTATTAAATTTTTCAAATTGTACTTGTTCTGAATCAGATTCTCTTGATCTCATTTTTTGGGATTATCTATGTTCACGCGGTAAATTAAAACACAATTGTCGCAATTGAAATATGAAATCTCGCCAGTCGTTGTCTTAATTTACTAAAAAGTTTGCGTCTAGTTTTGAACATTGTTCTATTTTTACATTACATGAATGTTTTAGTAAAAAAATGTAAATTATTGTTTTTGAATCTCCATGTTAATTCCTGTTTGATTTAAAAATGAATTTAAATTATTGACTACAAACATGAAATCCCACACTATACTTCTACAACATTCATCATCATCATCATCTCAGCCGTAGAACGTCCACTGCCGAACATAAGTAAAAGTCAAAATTATTTATTCAATTTAGGCATCAAAGACGCACTTATGAACGTCAATTTTTCATTATAATGTACTTTAAAGACTACCGATGCGTTCCAAAATATATAGAGCCTACCAAGAAGAAGCGGCCAGAAACTCGGGGCCATTTTTTTATATAGATGTTTACAATGTTTCTACTTAGGTACTTACTACAAATATTACACATAAATATTGTACATTTTATGGGTGGCACTTTAAAACTTTTCAAATCAATACTCTCAATTAATAAAAAATCTTTAGTTCGGGCTGATAACGGAGTAAAAAATATAATAAAAACATGTAGTATAAACATTGCAGAAAACTGGTACTATCCACACGTTTGGGCTGCTTGGAAAATGCTCTTTTCGAGCACATGCATTATAATTTATATTATTTTCATTTGAATAAGCTAGCGTTTTTGGCTCTATGTCACCTTTGTCATCAACTTACTCACATATCTGCTTGCTGGAGTTGACAGAACTGACATAGAGCCATCATATTTGATAGCAACTGAGATACGTAATAGGATGCCGAATTAATTGCTCCGAATTGTAGTAGTACATTCGTCTATGGTTTAACCATTTATGCATGGCTAGATTGAATTTATTCGTTTAAAATATGTTAACCACGAGATTTTTATTTTATAAATTTAGTTTAACTTTGAATAGGTTTAATGTAATATATTTTTAAGCTAGTATATTTAAAGAGTTTTAATGTAATCGTTTGTGAATTACTTCAACAAGTGAGCAAAGTTAGTTTTTGCTTTGTGTGCAAACTTGTCAAACAAAAAAAAAGTCACGAACTAGCGAAGTAGTCTAGATTCTAATATACGAATAGACTACTGAACAAACTGAGTGATTTAATGGCACGAGACGTCAAAAATATATCTCGTGTGAAACATACAACTTTTCACCTCTACCAGCGAGAAGTGTTATATGTTATATGTACCTTGCTTTTGTGAATTCCATAACAATATGTCAATGGTGATAATGAATGACAGCTTCAGAATAAATTTTATCACATCACAGGTTTTGAAATTTAGAACACACGCTTTTTTCAGAAGGGGGTGTGCGAACGTTGAATCACTGGCTCACGCTCGTGGCAAAATTTTTGCTGCGAGATTTTACAAATCAAACGTACACTTTTCGTGCTGGAGGGGTGAAAAATATTTTTCTAAGTAGGTACCTATGTATTTCTCTACGGACAAGATAGGGTAAACATTTAAACTTTTCTAGTATATGTGTATTGGCCAACAAACGGCCCTTTCTTTTGTGTCACATACTGATATTAAATAATAAAAAATTATATATATGTTTGTATATTGGATACCCTTGCCCTACCGAGTACCACACCAGTAGGCCTAGCACGAGTATTTGCGAGTTACCTGTGCCACAGTTATGCTAAAGAAATGATAGTTTGTACTGTACACGTCAGTGATACAGTTACGTTACACTTACGCAAATTTTCGTGCTATGCCCACTGTAGGCTCTAAGTGAATAATATTAAGTTAATCTTATCCTTAACGTGAATTCATTAAAATGATTGTAAGACAGAGCGCATCGCGTAATGCAATTGCTTACCTTGAGAAAAAGAAAACATTTTAAATTTCCAAATAAAATCTTTTTATGGATAGGTTGACTCTAAAATAGTCCCATAATGTTTTTGATGTAATGCTCAATCCTAAAAGTGTACACTTAGATAATAATGATGATGATGAAAAGTGTCCTGTGTTAATCCAGCCCTTCTTCTACCTCCATACCAAATTTCACCAAAATTGGCCCAGTTCACCCGCATGGTGATGGGTTATGATGATGATTAAAACTATCATATGTATTTATCCAGCGTCGCATCTACCTACATACCAAATTTTATCAAACCTGGCCCAGTTCACCCGCGCGGTGATGGTTGATGATGATGATGATGGAAAGTATCCTAATATTTTAAATCCTTACCAAAATTTCCGGGGTTACACACGCATGTTGATGGAATATGATGATGATTGTATGTGTTAATCCAGCGCCTCATCCACCTCCATACCAATTTTCATCAAAATTAGGTATCCGTTTGAGCGTGAAAAATTAACAAAACACCCATACTCAAACCATCGCGTTTATAATAGTTGGATGATATAGCTGAACCACCAGCGGTTTCGCTCGCTTCAAAAGTATGTACCTATTGCTCAAAACAAGGGTAACAGATTGTGGTCCTTCCTATTGTTTATACTACAATCAGTTTAAAAAGTATGTAATAGTTATTGTTAATTAATTCCAACCTTGACGCAGCTTGGGTACACGGGCAAACAGGCATTACCCCTACACCCACCGGTGAAACCAGTGGGCGCGCGGGTCGCGAACCATTTTTTCTTGTCCATTTTTAATTAATTAAAATTCATAAAAAACGTCTTTACCTATTTTTTTATAAATAACATTACATTGATTGGTGATAAAAAAGTTCAAAAAATATTGTGGGTATCGTTTAGGGCCCTAGGCTCAACTGCGAAGCTCAACCAGTTGAGCCGTTCGGACTTTTTTTTCCCGTAGGCTCAACTGGTTGTGCCTAGGGGAAAAAAATGTGTCGAAGGCTCAACTGGGACCTAGATTAAAACACGAGGCTTAACTAGTTGAGCCTTTTGAACTTTTTTTCGCGTAGGCGCAACTGGTTGTATAGATATATTATATCTTACCTGTGACAGCTGTCAAAATGACAGTTGGTGTCATATTTTATGATTTTGATTTCACATTTATATTAAATTTTGTTTACAAATAGCACCGATATAGCTCTTATATATGACATCTGTCATAGTGACAGTTGACGTCGTATTTTATGATTTTGATTTCATACTTAGATAACATTCGACTTAAAAATAGCACCGATATAGGTCTTAGCTATGACAGCTGTCAAAGTGACAGTTGATGACGTATTTAGTGATTTTGATCTCACACTTAGACTATATTTGGCTTAAAAATAACACCGATATAGGTCTTAGTTAGGACTGCTGTCAAAGTGACAGTTGATGACGTATTTAGTGATTTTGATTTCACACTTGGATAACATTCGACTTAAAAATAGCACCGATATAGGTCTTAGCTATGACAGCTGTCATAGTGACAGTTGAAGTCGTATTTAGTGATTTTGTTTTCACACTTAGATTACATTCGACTTAAAAATAGCACCGAGATAGGTCTTAGCTATGACAGCTGTCATAGTGACAGTTGAAGTCGTATTTAGTGATTTTCATTTCACACTTAGATAACATTCGACTTAAAAATAGCACCGATATAGCTCTTATCTATGCAAAAAAATAGCACCGATATAGGTCTTGGCTATGACAGCTGTCACAGTGACAGTTGAAGTCGTATTTTATGATTTTGATTTCATACTTAGATTACATTCGACTTAAAAATAGCACCGAAATAGGTCTTAGCTATGACAGCTGTCATAGTGACAGTTAAAGTCGTATTTAGTGATTTTGATTTCACACTTTGATAACATTCGACTTAAAAATAGCACCGAGATAGGTCTTAGGTATGACAGCTGTCATAGTGACAGTTGAAGTCGTATTTAGTGATTTTGATTTCACACTTAGATAACATTCAACTTAAAAATAGCACCGATATAGGTCTTAGTTGTGACAGTTGATGACGTATTTAGTGAGTTTGATCTCACACTTAGACTATATTTGGCTTAAAAATAACACCGATATAGGTCTTAGTTAGGCCTGCTGTCAAAGTGACAGTTGATGACGTATTTAGTGATTTTGATTTCACACTTAGAAAACATTCGACTTAAAAATAGCACCGATATAGGTCTTAGCTATGACAGCTGTCATAGTGACAGTTAAAGTCGTATTTTATGATTTTGATTTCATACTTAGATTACATTCGACTTAAAAATAGCACCGAGATAGGTCTTAGCTATGACAGCTGTCATAGTGACAGTTGAAGTCGTATTTAGTGATTTTCACACTTAGATAACATTCGACTTAAAAATAGCACCGATATAGCTTTTATCTATGACAGCTGTCATAGTGACAGTTGAAGTCGTATTTTATGATTTTGATTTCATACTTAGATTACATTCGACTTAAAAATAGCACCGAGATAGGTCTTAGCTATGACAGCTATTTTAGTGACAGTTGATGTCGTGTTTTATGATTTTGATTTGACACTTACGACTACTTGAAAAAAACACGGATCTTTGCTGTTACAGTTTAGACATTGGCGTTTTTTTTTTAATTTGGCATCTCTCAATATAATTGATAAATATTTCAAGCATCCTATTTTGTGATCTATCAAATAATTATTTTATTAACAATTCATTGTTATTAAAATAATAATAATCGAGTCCAGTTAGTCAAGCATGTGCTGGAGGCTTGGGAGAGCTCACAGGATGCCATTGGCGTATTTTGTGATCTCTCCAAAGCTTTCGACTGTGTAGAGCACCGCACTCTAATTTATAAGCTACACCACTATGGAATTCGTGGAGCTGCTCTGAATCTTGTAGAATCATACTTATCTGATAGGCAGCAAAAAGTTGGCATTAATGGCGTGACATCTTCTGGATCTTTGGTCAGAATGGGGGTTCCACAGGGGTCGATCTTGGGTCCGTTCTTATTCTTAGCATATATCAATGACTTACCACATATGGTTGAGGGCCTTGCTGACATAGTTCTTTTTGCGGATGATACTTCTCTGATTTTTAAAGTAGATAGGAAAGATAGAGAACTAGTTCAAGTCAACAACGCGTTAACTATTGTTTCAAATTGGTTCGCCGCAAACAACCTGCTTCTCAACGCAAAGAAAACGAAATGTTTAAAATTTTCCATGCCTAATGTAAGACATATAGAGCCAAACGTATTACTCGACGGAAATAAATTGAAAATTGACAAGACAATAGTCTTTCTAGGTATTAGCATAGACTCTAAATTACAATGGGGTCCTCATATTGATGCACTATCTAGAAGACTGAGCTCAGCTGCATATGCGGTTCATAAAATTAGGCAATTGACAGATATAGCTACTGCTCGACTGGTCTACTTTGCTTACTTCCACAGCATAATGTCATATGGTATCCTGCTGTGGGGGTCAGCGGTGGACATAGAGACAGTTTTTATATTGCAAAAGCGGGCAGTTCGAGCCATCTACGAAATGGGTCCCCGCGAATCCTTAAGACAAATGTTCAAAGAAATTAATATATTAACTTTTCCATCTTTGTATATCCTAGAAAATATAATGTACGTTCGTAAAAATATAAAGAAGTTTATAATAAATAGTGATATGCATAATATTAATACTAGAAATAAAGATAGGATAGCTGTATCTAAATTTAGACTCACGAAAACTAAAAATAAGTCCTTCTTAGGAAATTGTGTACGTTTCTATTATAAAATCCCGAAAGACATTACTGAGCTCACTGAAGGGAAATTCAAGTTACGTGTCAAAAATATACTAATGAAAAAAGCATATTATAAATTGAGTCACTACTTAGAAGACAAAGATGCCTGGAAGCATTCCACTTCTGCCTAATAGCCAACTATTGAATAAATTTGTTATTTTAATACTACTCATATGTAACCTCAATGTACAAAGACTTGAAAAAATAATGGCCCACGAGTTTCTTGCTGCTTCTTCTCGGCGGTGGTTCTTTTCCGAAGACAGCGGTAGAATCATTTAAAAAATTTGACGTTCATAAGAGTGTCTATGATGCCTGAACTGAATAAATAATTTTTGAATTTGAATTTGAATTTTGAATAAATGTAGCAAAAACTTTGATTATTACTTCTCTAATTTACCTCTAGACTAGAAGTCACCAAGTCAATGAATTTTTGTCCTAATGCAGCAGAAGCTATTCTTAAAGCTAATTGCACGTACAAAGTACCCAGTTTTTCTTTTAAATATACTTCAACTTTCGAAATTACAAAAACATTCAAAAGTTTAAATATAAAGAACGCTGAAGACTTATGGGAAATGTCGGTAAAAATTGTAGAGTCAATTATAAGTTAGATGTCTTCTTATTTGTTCCGCGTATTTAATCTTTGTTTAGATGGAGGTGCCTTTCCTGATTTAATGAAATATAGTAGAATTCAATTTTTCAGGCTGGAGAGAAATCAGACGCAACAAATTATATACTAGTCTATCCTACCTAACTTTGTGTAAGATCTTTGAAAAAAATATACTCAAACAACTTTTGCCGCACTTAAACGAGCATTAAATACTGTGCGAAAATCAGTTGGACTAAACGAAAGCAAGGTCAACTATGAATTCCGGTGTATATCCGGTTAACTACGTATGTCGTTTGTATATTATTGATATTGATACCATCTTTATCCTACAAATACGTGCTATATACGAAATCTTATAGAGATTTGTTTAAAGAAATCTATATATTAACTTCGCCTTCATTATATTTGTATCTGCAAATATAATGTATGTTCGCAAAAATGTTCATAAATATAAGTTAAATAGTTATCACCACCCTTTTAATACTAGGAATACTAATAGGGTAGCTGTACCTAGTTTTGAACTTGCGAAGACTAATAAGACGTTCCTAGGAAATTGTGTGCGTTTTTACAATCAAACAAAAATAATTCCAAAACACATAACTGAGCTCACAGAGGGAAATTATAAAGTCTGATATTATATAGAAGACAAAGATGCTTGGAATACTTCACTTCTGGCATGTTGTCATCTGTCGTTCATAAAATTTAATAATAGTAGAACCTAAGTAGAAACATTGTTAGGATCTGTATGAAATTAATGGCCCCGAATTTCTTGCCGCTTCTTGCACTTTATTTTTTGGAACGCGGCGGTAGAGTATTTAAAGTACATTATAATGAATAATCGACTTTCATATGTTGCTTCTTTGATGCCTAAATTTAATAAATAATTTTGATTTTGACTTTGAATGACTGGAAATTGTTTACTTACCTACCTTTCGTTTAGGCGTACTATTTTTATGAAGGTACATGGATACTTGTTTTGTGCTCAGTTAAAGCGAGAGAATTGATTCTAAAAATAAGCTTTTACTGACGATACATTCAAATCCTGCCCAAAGCCCTTCGCTGAACTATACAATATACTTGGTGATATAGATAGTAAATCAAAGCATACCAAAGTTGTACCTTTAATCTTTGCATTTTATTCCACTAAAAATACATTGCGACTATTAGATACAAATTTCAATAAATGACGTTTCAAAAGTTTTTCCTGGATTAAAAATCATAAGATGCTACGAGTATTATTACTGGACTCGAGCAATTTGGCGAAAACCAAAATCATTGAAAGTGTCGAAAAGTAAACAACAAAAACGTATCGTTTCCTTAACAGCAACTTTGCCATTGCTACCAGCTGAGCTAGCTTTTAGAAGGATGGTCCTATATAAAACAAGAAAACATAACTACTGATATTGTAAAAATTGTGCATTACGTTGACAGAACATAGGTTTACAAAAGAAATAGTTGTATTAGTAAAAAGAAAAGCTAATGCATAGCTGTTTTTATCAACTTATGCAATTATAATTATTTAACCAATGCCATCTAGGGCGAGTTGCTGAACTAAAGAGACAAGCGTGATATTTCAAAAAGCCATTAAAAGTTCTGCTATTCATAGACAGATGGAGTCGGAGTGGGGGGTGTTAGGCTATTTTCGTTACGGAATTTCTGGATTCGGTCTCCACGCTCAAGGCCCGCGATAGAAGCTATGCAATAGCTTAAAAAGATAAATTTCAACATTGTGAGTAGTAATACTGATGGAACGTCTGAGAAACTAAGAGACTTGTCTTTTATTTATCTCGACTCAAATGTATTCATCGTAACTGATCTAATGCATGCCCAAGTGAAATTTCACCATTTATATATTCCATCTGAATAGTCCTTATGACATCATCATTCAATATTTGATTGTTTGCGCGTTTGCGCCCTGATGTGTTATATTTATACAATTGCACTTCTGCGTTTGAAACTGTTACTTTGAGTACATTAAGTGAACGTAACAAATTTACAGTATTTTTATTGATGGACTTGTTGAGCTTTCCATGCCATCCTTCCAAATAATTATTTGTTCGGTGGCGCTCTCCAAATACCCCCAAAATTGCAATGAAATTCTTTATTTTAAACCTTTTCTCAATGTAACTAATAAATTTAGACATTTTTAATCTTTTCTTTTTAATTTCGTTCTTTACAAAATTCCAACCTTCTAGTATGCTATCTGACGGCAATAAAGGCAAAGCAGCTGTAAGGCCGATTATACATTTTTCGGGTTTTATTTTGTAGCCTTGTAATTTTGCCTTCTTCCATATGTTTTTATTCCAGTGATAATAACACGCTTTAACAGTAGCTTCTGGAAAAACTTCTGTAACGGCATTTATTATTCCGATTTCAAAATCACAATGAACTTTGGAAATATCCCATTCGGGAATTTGTGATTTAATCATATCTAGTGCTAGAGTGTAACTAGACTGCCTTTTGTCACACATCAAAATAAATACTAGTGGTTTAATATTAATTGTTTTGTGTGTGCTCCCAAAGTCACCATGTATAGTAAACAGTTGCAAAAATGGTTTTGGACAGCTTTTGAAGGTGCCATCAATAAAATATTCTTTTACTTGAGGAAGCAATGTTCGCGATTCAGGTGAGCAAAAAATTAAAATTAGATTGTCGTCAAAATAATAGTCGCACAATAAAAAAAAATTAAATTGAATTGGAATTTCCACTTCTTCGGAGTTTTTATAGTTTTTTTTTATACCAGCTGCATTAATTCTCCTCGTGTCATACAATGCATGTTTAATGTTCTGCAAATCTGGCAATTTTGTGACGAAATTCAAACCTTCATCTTTTAATTTATCTATCGTCTCTGCATAAAGTTTTGGAATCGGATGGTCTGAATTTTTCACAACTTCCTTCAGAGCTAACTTTTCAATTATAATTTTATTTTTGTGTTGATCGGGTGCACATGTATGTACTCGCTTTTTGATTACAACATTACCCTTAAACAAACAATTAAATTGGTGAATGAGCCAAAAAAAGTCTACAAAATCTAGAAGTGAAAAATTTACATATTGGGAAAATAGAGGAAACTTACGTTTTCTGTTATAGTGCCACGACATTTTGTTTTTTTGTAACTGGAACATCTTAATATTGACGAACCGTCTTTATAAGTCTTAATCCTGTGGTACTGATATATATCGTGCAAGGCGACACTGCCCCCATTCAAATCCACAAAAGTTACCCTTTCTTCGGTGCCGTCCATTATTTTTTCCTAGTATATATTTTAGTCTATGCATTATTTAAAATGAAAAATAGGTATCAGTAGTGTATTATTGGGCGTCCTACTCCACCGAGAGTGGATGAGGCGAACGGAGTGAGCCTCATCCACTCTCGGTGGAGTAGGACGCCCAATAATACTTCGAGATCGTGCAACATATGAGCTTACCTTGATTAAGATATCATCGAGTGTTTGGCCTGGGCGCTGTTCCACTGCACTACTTCACTACATCAACAAAGATTTACAATTCAACCCTATTCCACTTTTCCAGTTTTTAAACCTAACCGGATTTATATTATTTTATATATGTCGATGTAATAAATGAATCTACTCATTAGAGAGAGAGACCACTGTCATTTGACCGGTAAATATCGCGGCACGGCTCATAGTTATTGTAACTTGCAATATAAATTGCCTACATTTTTACCAGTGTTTTTTTCATAATTTATCAGGTTATGACTGTCACCTTTTCATTAAAGAATTAGGCAAAGCTCCTGGGTCTTTAAAAGTAATACCTAAAACAAAAGAAAACTATATTTCGCTCACAAAGTTCATTCCTATTTCGAAAGAAGAAAGTATAAAGGTTCGCTTTGTAGATTCTTTCAAGTTTTTAGGGACTAGTTTAGAAAAATTTGTTAATACAATGAAAAAACAAGAGTTTAAATTACTCAAATCGTATTTTCCTGATACAAGACAATTTGAGCTCCTTACTCGAAAAGGAGTATATCCGTATGATTATATGTCACAATTGAACCGTTATGAAGATACGTGTTTGCCTAGCAAAACTAATTTTTATAACTCCTTGACAAATGAGCTTATCACTGATGACGACTATGCACACGCGCATTCCATTTGGTTAGAGTTTGATATAAAAAATATGGGTATGTACACAGATTTATATCTTAAAACCGATGTGTTATTGCTCGCAGACGTGTTTGAAAGTTTTAGAAAAACTTGCAAACGGTATTATAATCTTGATCCGGCATTTTACCTGACAGCACCAAGTCTATCGTTCGATGCAATGCTTTTGAAAACAAGCGTTAAATTAGACCTTATTAGCGATGTAGAAATTTTTAGAATGATACAAAAAGGTATTCGCGGAGGTATTTGTATGTGTTTCAAACGACACGTAAAAGCCAATCACAAATATTTAGATACTTACGATCAGACTCGTCAAAATTCATTCATCATTTATTTAGACTGTAACAATTTATATGGACATAGCATGTGTCAATATTTGCCGTATTCAGATTTTAGATTTATGTCGAGCAATGAAATAGATAATTTACATTTGAACTTGACTGATATTAGTGATAACGTGGAATATGGATATATTCTCGAAGTTGATTTAACATACCCTGAGAATTTACACACTGAACACAATGACTTTCCATTTTGTCCAGAAAAGTGCTTGCCCCCTGGTGGTAAGAATAAAAAACTAATACCAAACTTGTATGATAAATACCACTATGTTATTCAATAGACTCATTTAAAAACATGCATACGTCACGGTTTAATATTGAAAAAGATCCATCGCGCTATCGTTTTTAAGCAAAGTAATTTTTTTTTTAAATATATTGATCTTAACACTCATTTACGTCAAAAAGCCGAGTCACAGTTTGAACAAGATTTTTTTAAATTACTAAACAACAGTATTTTTGGTAAAACTCTAGAAAACAATGAGCATAAAATTGATTTAAAGTTAGTAAACAAATGGCATGATTTAAAAAATAAGACCAAGAAATCAACATGTGCTGAAAAACTAATCGCCAGCCCATATTTTCATAGTGCTTCAGTATTTTCAGATGATTTGGTAGCAATACAAATGAAACCTTCGCGTGTTATTCTTAATAAACCGATATACATAGGTTTCGCTGTGTTAGAATTATCAAAGAGTCATATGTACGATTTTCACTATTCTACTATAAAACCATTTTATGGCAATAATGTTGAATTATGCTATACTGACACTGATAGTCTTGTTTATAATGTAAATACGAATGACTTTTACAAAGATATTAAAAATTATTTCCTTAAATATTTTGATACTAGCAATTACAATTCTGATAACAAGTTTGGCCTGCCAATTATTAATAAAAAAGTACCTGGGCTCTTTAAGGACGAAATGGGAGGTAAAATAATTAAAGAATTTGTAGGACTGCGTTCAAAGCTATACTGTATAAAAACTTTAGACAAAACAATAAAGAAAGCAAAGGGAACAAAAAAAAAAGTGTAACGAAAAATTTACATATGATAGATTATAAAAATGTTTTGTATAATTGTAATGTCATCCGCAAGAAAAATTTACTCTTTAGGTCAATCAAACATGAAATATTTACACAGAGTGTTAATAAAATAGCACTTTCTAGCAATGACGATAAACGTTTGCTATTACCTGATAAAGTATCTACTTTAGCTTGGGGTAATGCATCTATATTAAAGTAATGTATCTATATATTTCTAAATTATTAGTTATAAATTAAATGTTTCTACTGTATACAGAGTAATAAATAGTTATAGAATACTATGTGCTAATGTAACGTAAATATTATTTAAAGATATTAAAAATAGCTGTGTAGTAAAATAAATTGTAAGTTTTATGTGAAAATAAATACATTTGTGTGAATATATAGACTCTTTTATTTTTATCCATTTAAGTAATACCTACCTACCACGTCTATGAATGTACTATACCAAATAGAAGCCAGTCGTACATTCAATAAAAAGGTACCCTGTTATTGTTTTCAGTAATTAACTGGCATTCATGTTCAAACCTGTTGATATTATTGTCTCTCAGTGTTTAACTGGTAGGTACCTATACAAAATATATAGAAAGAAGTTCAAACTTGTCGAAGGATTTACAAGCTTTAACCTGTTGACATACGATGATATTGTTAATCAGTAATTAACTGGTATAAAATAAGGTTATAAAGTTTTTGAAATATATCACTTACAAAGACAAGTTGAAACCTGTTGTATAATTTACAAACCTGTCAAAACATGATATAATTTTTCTCAGTAAGTAACTGCCATACAAAACATATAAAGTTTTGAAATATAATATTAGTCAGGTGTTTCCAACACTCATTGTGCTCGAGAAACAAGTTCAAACTTGTTGGAAGGAAACATCAAATTGTGTCATAAGTTTTATGTTACACTATGCATTCGCCGTACAATAATATTAGTTTATTAATCATTAAGCTGGTGCTTGTTGTGGTGATCACATCGATTTAATAAATCGTAAGTACCTATACATATTTTACGAATCTTATGATTATAGGATTACCTTTTATATGTACAAATAAATAATTTCTATTATTGTTTCAGATTATCAACAATAATGAATGATTCACCTGATATTTTCTCTCAGTATGGTCAAAGATTTCCGAGCCCAAATCCAAGCTGGCATATTCCTGAACCACAAGACGAACCGGTCAATAAAAAATCAAGGACGAGGCGGGAGCCTCAAAAACGGAAGCAACTTAATAGTTACGTGATCAATAATCAAAAGAAAAAAGGCTTAAGACTCCTTCAAATACAAGTGGTAGACCTCAGTGAAGATGATAATAATATACTGATCAGTGCGCAATACGTAGTGAGTGAATCAGTGGACAACATTATGGATGAGGCAGAAAGATTAGTGAACAAAATATCGAAAAAACTATGTGAAGACTCTAGTTATGTGTAAATATTAAAGGTGTGTTGGTATAAGAAATGTTACTATTTTAATTTCATTTACTGTAAATAATTAAGAATTTAGATGTAATCAAAATGTTTAAATTTATGCAGTAAGTAGTTAAAGTATATAAGTATTTAATTTCTTGTTATTAAGTTTTATGATAATGAAATATGAACACTGTATGTTTAGTGTATAGGTATGATGATATAATAAATAAAACTGCTATTAGTTATAAATCAATTATGTTTTATTTTTTCTAAACAAATCAAACATATACATGTGATTATCAAAACACCATTTTTTAATACATATAGCATTATTTAATGCACAGTTAATTTTATGATGCACACAGTTAAAGTCAGTTTTATTTTTTTAAATTTTTTTTTTAATGTTGGAAGATTAGGACATCCCTTTTCACCAATATCAATCACTTCACACTTTGTACACAATTCTTTAATCCACTGTATTTTTTCCAAACCCTTTGTCATTATTTTTTTATTCTCGAGATATAATACTATAACACGTAGAAATTCTCTATAATCTATGTAACCCTCACTCCAGTAAATTCCTCGATTTCTTTCTAACCATCTTTCTTGCTTCTTTTCTTCATCAGACAAATAATGAAACGAATATGGTGGTTTTACTAAGAATGTTTGTGTAAGCTCCTGACTTACAATGGCCACTTCCTTCACGATAAAATTATTTTGAATATCTTTAAATCCTTGGAGGTCAACTATGATGGTATCTACGTTCATGATATCTTCTTTACGATGCTACTTAATGGTTTGTATTCAACAATGCAGTCGTTCAGAATGAGACAATAAGCGGCTGTCTGATCTGGTAGTTCCGAATCACTCTCAATTTCTACTCTTACATCTACAACAGGACCCGTCTTTAGATTCTCTGCTTGTCTAGAGCAATCAACCACAAACAGCGGTGCTAAATCTTTAAACTGTTTCTCACTTAACAACGGTTGTGGACAACGTCCGTAATACGACTGTTGAAATCTGATATATTGCTCGTATAATAAAGCAATCCTGTTATTAGCAAAATTCGCGTTAAGACTTTCATATGGAAAATAAGTTGAATTAAGGTACACTTTTACGTCACGAACATTGCAGTGATCGAATTGAGACATGTCAGAACTTGCACTATTTTTCCTATTTGTCTGTAAGCCTATAATGACGTATCTTGGTTTTTCGATTTGAGATGCAGTTTTGATAGACCATGTATGCTTTGTAGTTTTAGGTAAAGCTGGATATTCGTACAGATCCCAATTTCGGTAAATCATCTGAAGCGGTCGATCTTTTTCTAACAGTTTAAGCAAAGAAATTTTTTCCTTGTCTGATACTTTAACATGTGGTACACGCCATATGATTTTGTTGATGTGAATGTCATCCACTACTTCCCCAGGGTTAAGTTTTACAGCGTTTAAATTAGTGTTACTTCGTAACAGTACCAGTTCGTGTCTACTATTTATAACGACTTTTTTAAAATCTTCCGCAAAACCGAGGATATTGCGAAGTGGGATAGAAGCAGAAAAACTTCCTTCGTTAATATTTTTTACACCGTCGATATTCCAACCCCAGGCGTTAGACATCTTTGATTCACTCTCATTCATTGATATTAACGATTTCATGGTTGTAGTTATACCAGCATTTTTTATTTTATCTATCTCTACTCCATTTAGCTCATACCTAATATCTTGAAATAGGTAAAGTAGAGCATTGTTGGTGAATTGGACACTAGTAGCTTTGTCTTTCGGATCCTTTTTGCTGACTATAACGGTTCCTTCCAAATATAAAGTGCTAGCTGACGGTAATATGTACAGGTCCTGTTGGTTGATAGGTATACGTATTTCATCATTTCTATTAAAACTTGTTACGTAGGGTTGAATTAATGTAATGAAATTCTATGCCTTCTATCGTGGTGTCGTAAGTCGGAGTGGATAAAACGTCTAAGATATTCATTCTAGTAATCCGATTGCTTTCAGGAATGCTTTATTGTCTTTGGTTAATTTTATTTTCTTCTTAGAGTGGGGTCTTGTATGGCGGATAGCTCGAGTAGAACTGATATTTTTTACTTGTTGAGGTACATATTTATTGTAGTCAATCATTTTTTCGTCTGAGATGCAAATACAGCTGCACTTCTTCACCACGTAAATTTATTAAGCGATTCCTTATATCTAATAGCTTAATGTGAATACAGCTTATATTGTTTTGATTTATCGGAAAGTATATTGCGTTCTTCGGTATTTCTATGATCCTGTATCCAGGTGGCACGTTGAGTGCAAATTCGTGAATGATGTGACTTGGTTCGTTGTTTATAAACGACCCACTAACAATATCACATTCAACCCTGATCACGGTCGTAGGTAAAATGTTGACTGGGAACTGTGATACATGCCATTTATTACCTTTTAAAATCTGCTTATTAAATCCTAACAGTCTTCTGAAAGAGCCTTCTTTGTTAAAATCAATGTCTTTTGTACAGAAAATAGTAGTTTTTAACGTATTGTTATTGCACAGTAGTTTTATAGTTGCATCATTTATTTCAGTTTTTAAATAATCACTGATATCTTGCAATTCATAAGTGCCTTCCGGTATTTCAATAACTTCGTTAGAGCCATAATAAAACTTATTATTACTTTTGTCAACATTTGGAATTGAATTAAATGTTGAAAATTGCAATAAGGCACACTCATAAGCACCATCTAGTTGCAATGTATTTGGATAGTATGTAGATAACGTTGACGAATTTCCAGTTATTGACAATGTGAGTGACATTGTGATAATGCTTGAATTCAAAGAAAAACATACATTTTATAATTTTTTATTCCAAAAAGTTAGCAGGTACTCTAAACATAAGTGACCACAATTTACTGTATTGAATCTTTGATATCTTGTGTAGTTATAATAAACATTACAATTCTTAAAATATCGCATTAATTCTGCTGGAGGTTTTAAATCTCCATAGCTATCAAAATATTCACAATACTTGTATAATTTAACATAAGCTACCCAATGAGTTCCTTCGTTCTTAGAATCGTCTAAGTTTACGATAGCGCATTCAATTCTCTTCGGTTTTCTTGGTAACTGATCCTTCATGTAGATCCCTCGGAAATATGGGATGTCTCTTGCATACTTTTGAATATCTACATTAGTCAGAGGACGATCAGGTAGCAAACTTTCTAGTTTTTTGATGATTTTATAAACAATCCTTTACCATTTTTGTACGGTTTAATGTATAAACCCTTGCCCAGCACCGAACCTTCCATAGCCTTATTGTGTCGTTCTGTTTCTCGCAAATTTTGCTGAGCTGCTTTGTAATCGTTTACAGTTTTTGCAATACCAGCAGCACCACCAGCTAAAGCGCCTAAAGCTGATAAACCAGCGAAAATAGGGATTAAAGGCAGGACCCCTCCAGTTTTTGGCAAAGGTATTACTCGCGGTACTCGAATTCGATTAATTTCTGGAAACATTTTTTTAGCTGCTAAATAAGCAACTTTAATCAAAGTTTTACTATTCTTAGGCTTCAATTTTTTTATTTTTGCTCTTATTTTTGAAACCAAGCTTCTGAAGGTTTTAACTCCGGAACCAGACTTCAGTTTTGCTTTCATAACCTTGCTCACTAGCCATGAGCTTAACTTTTCACCTTTTCCCGCATCTTTTGATTTAAGTCTTTGTTTGGCCATGTTGAGTAATTGTAAGTCAGCTTTGTGACGATGGGATAGATCTGTATGATTTGCGTAAGCAATGTCGTGGTGCATGCAAGCTTCATCTAGCTTATTTACACCTCGATCACCTCGTAATAAACGTTTTTGAAGTTTAGTTCCCGGTCCGCAATAATTGTATCCAGGCAAATGAACTTCAAACGGTAGATTATTGATTATGTTATTTACTAGTCCACCACCCTGCATTACTCGAAGTGTAATGATAGGAATGATACATCAGCATTAGTTATATATCTTAACTCATTATTGCAGCTTTATCAATCCAACTGTTTTCTTCATCGTTTAGACCTAACCATTTGACGAACAGTTTACGTCCTTTTCTTTTTAAAACTTTTTCTATCAAATAAACATTAGGATGATTAGATTTTTGAAGTTCTTGCTCATAAAATGCTCCTACTATATCTTTCTTTCGTTGATCTTCTATGTGGTATGTTACTGGTATGGTTTTATTTATCTTCTTAATAGTAAATAGTTCAGTTGACCAATTGGGGGTGTAACCTTTTTCGAAATTGTGTTTGTATTTACTGATACGAACACAGTCACCAACTTTGAACTTAGGCAGTCGTTTGATGGATATATGTTTGTATGTTTTTTTAATATTTTCTTTTATTACTGATTCATTAGATTTATTCACATCAACCGGTTTACATCTAATAGTTCGATGGATTGTGTTGTTATATGTCTTCAGTATATCTTCTAATGTTGAACCTAACCATTTATAGTTTCCATTCAAACTAAAAGATTTATATAATTTATTTTTAACCGTTTTAATCAGTCGTTCTACGATCGAAGCTTTTTTTGTGGAAAACGATGAGTAATGATTAATGTTGTACGTCTTCATGAGCGTTTGAAACGTGCTATTATAAAACTCTGTCCCCATATCAGTTTGTAAATTAACAGGATGCCGATGAGTGCTAAGCAGTATACGTTCAAATGCCCTACTAACCTCAAATTTATTTTTCGATTTTAATGGCTCTGTCCAGGTGTATTTTGAAAAACAGTCAATCACTACTAAAACGTAATTATGTCCTTTATTATACGTTCTCAAGTTTTGCATGTCCATAAGATCTGCTTGCCACAAGTCGTCAATTCCCTTAAGAATAACACAACGTCGAAGAAAATTTCTTCGTGCTGCTTTGTGTATTTCATTTACAATTTGCTGTTTTGACATTACGGAGTCTTTTTTATTAATTTATTTACATCTGCTTTAGTGTAAAACTTATCTTCCAATTGAATTAAAACCTCAGGTATCTTTGCTTTTAAAGTATCCTGAGCTATCTTGTGTACGTCTAATATGATTCGAGATCGTAATGAACCAATCAGTTTATCAAATTCTCTTATCGTTTTAGTATTCAATCGATCCACATAATCCTTATTAACAGCATCGTCTAATTCTACGGGAGGTTTAATTCCTCCCAATCTAGAATTTTTCAGATTGAAATTTCCATTTTCTGATTTTAGTAATGCGTTTTCGTTAAAGTCAAATATTTCTGATAAACGCATTCTTTTATGAATAAAATGACCGAACTTATCGACATTCATGATTAGGGTGTATTGTAATGAATGGTCAATGATAAAATGAAACATAAAAAAAAATACTTTACTTATTTATTACTTTACTTTCACGTAATTCTTCAATAATAGATATTATTTCGTTGTCTAAACCTGTGTTACCAGCTTCTCGAGATGCAATTAATAATTTTAGCCTTTCCACTAATTCGTTCGGATCATCCCAATACACAAAATCTACGTTTTTCTTCCATTTTTTTGTTAGCGGTAGTCCTTTTCCTTTCGATTGGATACCCTGAACTGTATTTCGCAGTTTGAAAAGAGGTTTAATTACTTGCAAATATTTTTGTCCCTTATAACTTTTTATTGGCTTACTTGGATCAAAGCCTCGTCGATGTGCATTTGTTTCGATTAGCATCGATTTATAATGTTGCATATCACTATCTGTAACCAAGTTCAGGTCCACGTCTTTCTTTAACAGCAACTGCTTCAAACCAGGCGTATTACGGTATTTACGTCCTGCCACGATGATGTATTGATCATTGATAGTTATGCGAGCAGAACCTAACATTAGGTTCCCACGTTCTACACTAACACCAAACGGTGTCTGTTAACGCATCTGAAGATACTGACCAGGATGACGTATCACCTACTGATTTATATGAAATGTCACTGTCGCTATCAGATTCGTATTCGTTTTCATCTTCCTTGTGCAAAGTTTTATCAATAAATGGAACTTCGGTCTCTTCATCTTCCATAGCATGCACGAGAGGAGTTTGCTGACTGGCGCTAGCAATTAAATTGAGAGGTTCTGTTACAGGCTTGAAAACCGATTCCAGTGCTTGTTTATTGTTAATCTCATCATCTCTCATTTTTCGTACTTTTTTCTTCACAGCTTCTGCTGCATCAACAATTTGCCTTTTCAATGATTTATCCATATTTTTAAAATGGTTGTCTGACGAATAATATTACCGCACAGGTAACGGTCTTATATATAACTCATGTTCCTAATCAAAGACTACGAAAGTGTCAAATTTATTTCTGTAACAACCTTTATTCTTGGGACAGTCTTTATTAATTACAACATAATTAAAGGGTTCCCTCCATATTTTAGAACACATTTCACGAAATTCAATCCATGTCATGTCTGTATTAACATGTTCATCATATACGTGCCTCATATTTATTTCATCTTGTTTAAAAAGTACGATTACATTTGCGTTGTCTCTTACTAACTGTTTCGGGATTTTAGTGTATGTTTGATTCACATAAATACAATCAATGTTCTTATGTCTCCCCATCGCAAAATAATCACGCATGTTATTTTGATTTTCACATGCAACATCATCAAATATGATAACAGAATACGGTTTTGCGTCTTGAACACTTAATACCTCTTCATTTTCACAATATTTCTGAAATGAAAGGCTTGGTACACGTTGCAAAACTCGTTCTAAAAAAATATACTTCGGTTGATGTAGGGTTTTTGAATAAACATACACATTTTGAAATCTTAAACCATTCTCATGTATTAGAAGACCAATCAGTAAATTAGTTTTTCCACAATTTGATGGTCCACAAATAATGCACCGAACCGAATTAGGCAATAATTCTCCATGACGTAAATCAGACTTTCCAGCCTCAACGCAGATTCTGTTTAAATCTAACGATTGTGATTGTTTTACAAATTTCATGGCCACCGGTTGAAATGGTTTGATTAATAATGAGTAGATTCATTTATTACATCGACATATATAAAATAATATAAATCCGGTTAGGTTTAAAAACTGGAAAAGTGGAATAGGGTTGAATTGTAAATCTTTGTTGATGTAGTGAAGTAGTGCAGTGGAACAGCGCCCAGACCAAACACTCGATGATATCTTAATCAAGGTAAGCTCATATGTTGCACGATCTCGAAGTATTATTGGGCGTCCTACTCCACCGAGAGTGGATGAGGCGAACGGAGTGAGCCTCAGAAACGGAAGGTGGAGTAGGACGCCCAATAATACACTACTACTGGTATCAGTATCCCAATCTCAAATGGAAACAGAAGGTCAAAGAAAGTAAAAATGTCAAAGAGAAAATCTTTTGACAATTAATGACGTATAAGTAAGCAAAGAGGTAATGTATCCACATTATTATGAAATGAGCTCTTATGTCTTTAATAATGTTTCTAGCTATGGGAAAGTAGGTAGTTGAGCCGTAAAGGTACGATAAAACAGTGACCTACCCGTGGTACAACTGCGATGTCCAACTGGTTGTACTACGGAGAACTCAATTCAACTCGAGTGAGTTATTCTTTCCTTGGTTCAACTAGTTGTACTACTGGGAATTGAATTTATCTATGGACCAACTACTGGTAATAAACAGGAAAAGTTTATCTATCAATTCTGAAGTGCAATAAAATTACTACCTCTTTTGATTAATTGTCTATTGATGATTAAAACGTTGACATTGACACTTAGGTTAGGTTAGGTTTGGTTAGTTAAATGAATTAATTATTTTAAATGAGTTGAATCATTGGTAAAGA
Source organism: Selenia dentaria (assembly GCA_917880725.1). Taxonomy (NCBI): domain Eukaryota; kingdom Metazoa; phylum Arthropoda; class Insecta; order Lepidoptera; family Geometridae; genus Selenia; species Selenia dentaria. The sequence goes on along the minus strand of OU862893.1, from coordinate 13,841,430 downwards.
TATTTCCCCATAGAACAACCAGTTGGACATAACTCCACCGTCGTACCATGGATCATAATCATAATCATAAATATATAAAAAAAGAGTTGAACCATGGGTAACTTTACTTCTCCGTAGTACAACCAGTTGGACATCGCAGTTGTACCACGGGTCGGGCACGGATAAAACTAGTGGTGCCGTTGGTTGTTTCGCGGTTTGTTCGATTCTCAATATATTCAATATGTTTGATTTAATACCACTTTGTCTGGTAGACCTGTTTTGAAATAATAATTATTTTTTTCTCGTTTGTCTGGGTCTCATTTCGTAGACAGAGTATGTAGATAGAGTAAGATTCTAATGCTGAATTTAATTTTTACCAGAAAAGTCACGTGAAACATATCATGGTGTACCAATTATTTTACAATTGGCACTTTGAAAAGGTGCTAAATTTTATTCTCATACTGTGATATTGTCATATTTTATGAAATTATCAAAAACAAGATAACCGAGTATCATTTTTCTTAAATGTTTGTTATACCTATACTTAATCTGTAACACTTTTATCGCTGGTAGATCACAGAAAATGAACAGTTGTATGTTTCACAAGAGAACACATTTTTTGTATATCTCGTGCCTTTACATCACTCACTTTGCATAGTATTCTATATTAGAATCACTCGCTACTGTGAGACTTATTTGCTAGTTCGTGATTAAGTTAGCACTCTGTCATTCCGCCAAGGCTGATTTGGATTAAAAAAAGTGGTTGTCTATAAAGTCTGTTTACGGACGGTAATTTTACGTGATAACGTCATAAGACAAAATGAACAATTAGGCCGATCGTGCCTCTCTATCGCTTGTTCCGCGTTCTTGCTTGCACGCTCGTCATACTTATAATAAAGTAGAGGTCTTAGTGTGAAATCAAAATCATTAAATCCGTTATCAACTGTCACTATGACAGCTGTCATAGCTAAGACCTATATCGGTGCTATTTTTAAGTCGAATGAAATCTAAGTATGAAATCAAAATCACTAAATACGACTTCAACTGTCACTATGACAGCTGTCATAGCTAAGACCTATCTCGGTGCTATTTTTAAGTCGAATGTTATCTAAGTATGAAATCAAAATCATAAAATACGACTTCAACTGTCACTTTGACAGCTGTCATAGCTAAGACCTATATCGGTGCTATTTTTAAGTTGAATGTAATCTAAGTGTGAAATCAAAATCACTAAATACGTCATCAACTGTCACTTTGACAGCAGTCCTAACTAAGACCTATATCGGTGTTATTTTTAAGCCAAATATAGTCTAAGTGTAAGATCAAAATCATAAAATACGACTTCAACTGTCACTTTGACAGCTGTCATAGCTAAGACCATCTAAGTGTGAAATCAAAATCATAAAATATGACACCAACTGTCATTTTGACAGCTGTCACAGGTAAGATATAACATATCTATACAACAAAAAACATTTATTAGTAATTAAAAATTAAATAAAGTAATAATAATAATAACTATCTAATCTATAAGCCCCATGGTGGGGGGAAAAGTGGCCAACACGCTGGCGGCATTGCCACGCTGGATGGCAATGCTAAGTTTTTGCCCAAAATAGTTAAGCCTCGTGTTTTAATCTAGGTCCCAGTTCAAAGTCAAAAATTATTTATTCAATTTAGGCATCAAAGACGCACTTATGAACGTCAACTTTTCATTATAATGTACTTTAAAGACTCTACCGCCGCGTTCCAAAATATATAGGACCCACCGAGAAGAAGCGGCAAGAAACTCGGGGCCATTCTTTTTATATGGATGTTTACAATGTTTCTACTTAGGTACTACAAATATTACATTTTGTGGGTGGCAGAGAGACAGCTTGCCAGAAGTGGAGTATTCCAAGCATCTTTATCTTCTATATAATGTCGAACTTTATAGTAAGCTTTTTTTATTAAAACGTTTTTTTACAGTCAACTTGAATTTGCCCTCTGTGAGCACAGTTATGTGCTTTGGAATTTTAATGTAAAAACGCACACAATTTCCTAGGAATGACTTATTAGTCTTCGCAAGTCTAAAACTAGGTACAGCTGTCGCGCTTCCTGTCATAACAAGATGACTGTGTGTGCCCGGTAAATAATCATACTAAAATAAACACACGACAAAGAATATAAAGAAGAACACGTGGATGAAACAATGAGTCGACCACCAACGCACGCAATTTAGGCAACATTTGGTGCTAGGAGGCTTTGCCTCATACAAGGGTCCGTTCAGTTACCCTCTGATCGACTATGGCTCCAGTCAGAGCGCAGTACCGTGTTTACTGCGCCCGGGTCTTCCCTTTACTTAGATATTGCGTATATTTATACAAGTTATCTCTCTCATTGGGTTCCTGGTCAGTACAGTTTACCCCAGGAATGACACCAGCTGGACATGGGGTGTTCCCCACGAGGACCTCCACCATTCCCATAGTCCTGCCCAATATGCTCCAACAACATAGCCGATCATTTTGCTACCCCCTGTTGGTTACACCCGGATATGGATGCTCAGGGGGTCAACTCGCTAGCTCTTCAGTCCAATTTCCTTTACTACCAGTTAATGTACATTGTACGCAATCATTGGACTATGCCTAACCGTAAAACGTGACTCGTTAACGGTCGTCTCATTATCACATCACACGGTTCTTGTAGAACTAGGAATTATGAGCTAAAAGCACTTACAAGGACCTCTGCTGGTTGTTTTCCATCGAGGCCTCAGCCAGTGCCTCACACGTGCTTACCCATCCGCCATTTTTCTCCGTACCCGCCTTCCTGCCGGCACGCCATTCGTAGTCTGCCCCAGAGATGCGTTAGCATCTGCTCGTCTGTGCCACAGAGTACCTGCGTCAAATCACTTACAAAAGGCAGAGTTGCCATAGTGCAAAAATAGATTGACAATAAGGATACAGTTACACTCACCAATTCGTTAACGGAAACTCGCGCTGCGCGCGACAACAGCTATCCTATTTGTATTTCTGGTATTAAAAGTGTGGTGATCACTATTTAACTTATATTTATGTAAATTTTTACGAACATACATACATTATATTTTCAAATACATATAAGGAAGGCAACGTTAATATATTGATTTCTTTAAATAAATCTTTCAAAGATTCACGGGGACCCATTTCGTATATAGCTCTAATAGCACGTTTCTGAAGGATAAATATGGTCTCTATATCAGCCGCTGAACCCCATAGCAATATCCCATATCGTCGCCGATACTGCAATACCGCTTATTTACTAATTGCAATACTGCGTAACTACAAGCTGAAAAATTTTAAAGGAGACAGTAAAAACTTCGTAGCTTGTGGATTTGGGATGCTATTATTATCATACCTATTTATGTTTTTCTTTATCAATATGGTAATGAGTATGTTATGAAAAACAAAACTTTTTTTAAATATTTAAGATATAAAGTCACTTTCGCGGTTTTGCAGTATCTTTTATCAAACCTAGAGTAGTCTGTAAAGAGGAGATACGCGTTATTGAAACACTTTTGCATTTTGGTAATAATGTTTAATTAGCTTTAACATTATTAAACTTAGAAATAACTATACTTAGAAAATGAGGTAGGTATCTCACTTATCAGTGTAGCCGATTAATGACCCTTTTATTAAAAAAAAAACTAATTGCTCAATTCTTTTAAAACAAAAATTAAAAGTTTGAAACAGAACATAAAATATCTTTCTCAATAAAAATGGCACAGATCAGGCACTAGGATAAATAGGAACTATTAGTATCTACAGGTAGATAAATCTGTTTAATTAATCATGATAAATCAGATTATTATAGAACTCGTGACAATCTTGAGGTATGACAGCTTTTAGCTCTTGAAGATGATTATATTTAGTTTTATTGATTCTTTGAGGCCCTTCATGAAGCTGAGGCGCTTCCTGCAATAGTGAATGTAGCGGTTTCGGACGCCTGGGCAGGGGCTTATAATCCTCGGAGTACGTTAATTTATACTCAATAGTACCAGTGCTGTTATATCTAAGCACTCTTATGTCTGTCACACAATCATCCCCAGGGATTCGGCCCGGTCTAATCGAATCATAAATTTGATAGTCTTTCTGACTGTAATCCTTGAAGAAAGTGTAATCTGGTATCACCACATCATAGGGAAAAGGTCTTATCCTTGCCTCTTTTGCTATCGATGCATATTGGCTTGGAAGATGAATCTCACGATTCTTCAATTTTCTTTCAATAACTGAATGGACCGAGTCCACCTCCATTTGAGTATGGCCCTTCTCAAGAAACTTCTGAGTTATGGTAATGTTTTTCTCGACCGCCATACGCAAAAGGACATTGGATACGACATTGTTGCGGTTTTGCGCTGTACATCTGTGTATATTATAACGTTCATTCATTCTTTGTCAAGTAATTTTGTTATGTAATCTACAAAAAATGAGGCGTAGGTAGTGGCTTTTAAATCTGTTACAGTTTCGTCAAACCAATAACAGGTTACTTCATGGTTACTCAAATTGTATACGGTAAAGTTGTGTACACACAGCTTTGTTTTAAAGTACAGCGCACTAGCATTTAAATATGGGCATAACATAACAGCTTGCAAGTCAGCTGTTATTACGTGTACTGTACCTTTGATGGCCGCTTCTTTGTCGTTTCCCTTTTCTTGACGAGCTGCTTCTTTCAGAGAAAAGTGGCGCTGATATTCCTCTTCCGTAATGTTGCCAACCGTATACGCACAACATGTATCACAAGCATCTTTTTTAGGTTTAAATAGGCTAATGTTTTGTTGGGAAAGCAAATCTTCGAAAAGCTTTCGGCATGCCACTGTGGAAGCGGTGGAATTAGTATATTCTACATAAAGGCGGTATAATTGAGCCTTAGATTGTATTATAGGCTCTAAATACAGTTTGTTGCTGGATTTCCTACAGTAGTGCGAAGGTAATTTAGGCAATCCCTGCAAAAAAGTCAAAACAGATTGTGTTTTAGTTGTTTGATCAGCTCTCTCTTGATCAACAGGCTCTTGTGCTTGCGAATGTGCTCCTTCACCAATCCAATACCGACAAGTCCATTCTTTAATTCCGAGTGTACTCAAAAACATGCTCTGACATACGCGTATCTTCTTTTCAGGAGTTTTCAAATAGTACATTTTGGTCTCGTTTCTTCTGCTATCAACTCCTTTAGTTTTTCTTTGTGTCTTCTGAACGTCGATTAGGGTTAATACGTAAAGTTTTTTCTCTTTCCACGTCATTGTCCAAAATTCATCAAAAAATTTTAATCTCATTTCTTCTGTGAATATATTGCAAGCAAAAACTTTACTATTGACGCAGCGTTGAGAAGAACATGCTACACCTAGCTTTCTTTCTGGTTTAGTTATATCCTGTACATATTTTCCCTCGACCTTTCTGAAACCTACATACTCCTTTCCCATCATTCTCTGCTTTTTGTTACCTTCCCTTTTCCATGAATCCATATCCGCTTTTCTTTTCCTTTTCCTTTCAAATGTTTGCTCTGCCACTAAATTTCTTTCAGGAAAGTTGTCTACATCTTCTAATTGCAAAGATGATAATTGTACAGCAGAATGCTCAAAAGTTTCGCTATTCGTACGCACATTATTTGGGGGGACAAAATCAGGGTCAGCCACTGAATCGTCTGATGAATAATCACAAGGCAGATTTGGAGTTATAGACGGCCCAGGCTGAGCAATGCTTGATGTAAAAGGATCTGTTACTTCACAAGAAGGCTGATTCTCATCTTTTCTCTCTTCATCGCTCAATGCAGTTGTTAGTTTTTCTAGTACTTGTTTTTTCTTTCTCATTAATTCATCTCGACGTTTTATTAGGTCCTGTAACGTTTCTGAAGAATTAGACATCTTCTGAACAGTTTAAACCTGAAACAAAACCAAAACCGTTATTTTTAAATAATTTCAAACCGCGTATTTACCCATAAACACGTAAACAAATTGGTAGGTACTCAAAACCGCGGAACTGCACCTCAAACAAAAATCATCAATTTTAGGGTCGTTAGCAATCTTGTCTAATGTACATAAACGATTTGAAAAGTAGATAAATCGTTATTTAACAGATTTCAACACTTACCGTTGTCATTCATGCAGAAATATCACATAAAATTTATTTTTTCACGGAGCACAGAATAAAATCGCCTGTTTGTTTACGTTTTCATTCAGTTACGCGGTATTCGTCGCAAAAATGACCCATCAGACACTACGCGCTATTGCATTGAAGTGCCTGCAAGCTTTCTATTGGTCGATTTCGAGTGGCGTGATCGCGGGCGGGCGCCGATGACAGCTCAGTATGCCGTGGCGCGGTAATTTGAATTTCGCTACTTTTTGTATTTACGCGGTATTGCAAATGGTAGATCAGCGGTATTGCAGTATCTGCGACGATATGACATTACGCTGTGGAAATATGCAAAATACACTAACCGCGCCGTAGAAGCATCTGTTAGCTCTCTTATTTAGTTGCGCTTCGCAGTTGAGCCTAGGGCCCTAAACGGCATAGATATAACAATATTATCATACAAACTTGTTTACGTAATGTTACCAAAATTGGAATCTAACACAGTTAGGCTTTTAGCTTTATGATTGATGTAGGTACTTCAATTTCATTTCATGTTTAGTAATCTCAATTCTACCTGAAAAAAAAGGTAACTGTTTATGAAGGGCAGTATAAAATATCCATTAAATTTATAATTAGCAGAACATTAGGTACCTTGTAATGTTATGGTTACTTACATTGGTAGAATACCTAGCTGAAGGCCTAGCTAGCTATCTAAAAAATAAAAAGGAACATCAGAAATATAAATAAAGTTATAATAATAAGTATTACGTGACCTGGCGGATAACACTTCACCACAAGTCCATACACACACGTTCCATCAAAGATTCCAGTTAGCTTCTTGCTTTATCCAAGGCTTCAGTTCTGAGCTCATAGAACACGGGATACCCCAAATAGCTTGTTTTATATATCAAGGCGAGAGTATTTATCAAATCAACACTCTCGATTTATTATTAATTAATACATATGAAAATATCTTTCCAAGTCTTGACTTCAGGAATGTAATTGACAATATCGAGAGTGACTCGTCGGTTACAAATCACTATTTCAACAACTTCAACACCTCACCGTCAACTAAGGTTTCCAGGGAATATAATTATTTCGTATCTCGGCTCATCAAATTGGAATCTTCCTATAATCTTTTTTAATCGGACGTAATCCAATACTCTCTCTCCCAAAATCCAAATCAAAATTCAATGAAAAATCCCTGACGTCTCTATTCTGTCATTCCATCATGGTTCTCCTTTTTTAAAGTTTGTCACATTTTATGTTAATCAAGAAATAGTTTTTAAATACACAAAATAAGGATTTAATGTAATGAAATATGATCATGAAATTATATTACAACCTACAATAATTATATATAATGTTATGTTATGGAACCCTTCGTGCACGAGTCCGACTCGCACTTGACGTATTTTTTTTACTTAACATGAAACCAAACTAATTAACCTAAATTAATCGACGAGACGAGTGCGGGGCGGGCCGCAAAACGGTTACAATACGAATTCACGTCGCTCAAAGCAATAAATCGGCTTAAATAGATAAATCAGTTTGTTTAGTTATTATCATATACCAAAACAGTGCTAGAGAAACAAGGAGTACAGTGACATAAAAAAACCATAAAAACATACAGTGGAAAAGTGTAAAATATGATAAAATAGTGAAGTTAACGACGTAACCATTTTTAAAAAACTACCGTTGATGTGACAGCGGTCGTTGACCCGTATCCCCGTAGTACATGCCGGACCGGCTCATCAAGATAACTAGTGAATTCATTCTACGCAAATACAAGTAAACTTTAACTTCGTAAATAATCACTGTAAATTGCTGAAAATGTATTGTTCAGCTTGTAATAGCGAAATTGTTTACGATAGAGATATACTGAGATGCACAGCCTGCTCAAAAAAATACCATTATGCCTGCCTAAACATGACTTCGGCTTTCTACGCAAACAACATGTTCGATCTAAAGAAATCCTGGACATGCCCTACATGTGAAAATGTCACTAGACGGAAAAAAAATGACAACACACCAGTAAGAAGTAAAATCTCACCCCAGCGATTAGATGACACCATGATGTCTACAGACAATAATTTGATTAACGACTCCAGTACTTCATGTTCTGACTCAAAAGAACACTCAAGCCTGCCAAGTGAGCACAAACAGGTTGGAACAATAACACTAGACATATTTGAACAATTATTAGACAAAAAGTTAAAGGACAATAAATATTCAATATTAAATGACATCAAGAGTACAATACAGGATGAAATTTGCAAAGCAATTAGTATCCTAAGTGACAGTTTTATAACTAAAAGTAACTACTTGGAAGCAGAACAAATCGATATGAAAAGAAAAATTGATACACTTAACAATTCTATAGAGTCACTACAAATGGAAAACTGTAAACTCCAAGAAGAGATTAAAAAAATACAGAACAATCTAACTTGTTCCCATGGAAATATCCAAAATGATAACAAGAAATTTGTATTACACGGACTAACGGAAAATAAGTATGAAACCACTGACTTACTTAATTATCGCATAACCAATATCTTCCGAGATATTCTTAACCTAGATGTGTCTGGCTACATTGAGGAAGCAAAAAGAATTGGAAAAGTACCATCCAAACGACCAATCATGATTGAACTGCTTAGCAAAAAGAAAACAAAAACATATTAGAGAATTCCCATTTTTTTAAAAACACTGGACTTTCAATTACCGAATACCTTGATGAAAAGGCATTGATACAAAGAAGGGAACTGCAGACAAAACTACGAGAAGCACGACAGAACGGACACTACGCTGTAATCAGAAACAACAATCTTATTATAAAAGAAAAAAATACTAACCTTAACGATCAAACATATACCTCAAGAGTATCGGCATTGCCGCTAAACCAGTCCACTCGCCGACGTACGAATACACAAAATTCTATGAATTTTGAAACCACGACTGTCACTACTAACTCACAACATAACAACTCACTTCAAAACACTTCACGAAATTGCACCTTTCGTCCCTCAGACGCCTAACGTTACTTGCATTCTGTTCTAAAATATGCAAAGTGTTTGGAATAAAATGCACATTCTAGAAGCACTCCTGGACGCGCCAAATTCACCGGATTTCCAAGCTGTGTGTATATCGGAATCATGGCTAAGTACCGAGAAGCTACAGCTGTTTAAGTGTAATAACTACAAAGTTGCGTCGTCCTACTGTAGACACAACCACAAGGGAGGCGGTGTGTGCATATTACTGCGAGACGATGTGGACTATATTGACAAACAAGATATAGGGGACATGACAATTGAATGTGTTTTAGAAATCTGTGCAGTTCTTCTCCCTAAATATGATATACTACTCATTGTAATGTATTGGAATAGTAAACATACCAATATTTTTTATGACCAATTACAAAAAGTTTTAGAATTGTTGGGGAAAAAATACAATTCATTAAACATAATTATCGGGGGAGATTTTAATATTAATATTTTAGGAAAAACACAAGAATCCACTAAGTTATTGAGTATGATGTCAGAATATAATTTTTTACAATATGTAACTGAACCTACCCGTGTTACAAAATCTACTTCCAATTGTCTAGATTTATTGTTTACTAACTTAAATAAAAACAAAATTTCGGTAAGTGTATGCGACCACGGGATGTCTGACCATAAAGGAATAAAGTTGACATTAAAGAATAATAATAAATCAAATAACCATAAAAAATGGACAATAGAGAAAAGACAATATAACATAAAAAACATTTGTAATTTTAAAAACGGACTAAAAAGCCTTGACTGGTCAAATATATTAAAAAAAGCCAACACTATAGACGATAATTATACTATTTTTAATAATAAACTACAGGAATTACTAAATATTTTTATACCAAAAAAGATAATCAGTTTAACAATAAAATCAAAAAATAAGTGGTTAACAAAAGGAATTAAAACATCGTGTAAAAATAAAAGACTAATAAAAGTATTGGTCGCATACAGCGGTGACCCAATTCTTCGCAAATATTATAAACAATACACAAAAAGCTTAAAAAAAGTAGTAAAAACATCTAGAAGAAACCAAAACATATTAGATATGAATAAATCAAGTAACAAGTCTAAATCCATGTGGAAAATAATTAAACAAAACACAAATAAAAACGTTATGAAACCTAAAAATAATATATCACTGTATATCCATAACGTCCTTGAATGAGTACTTCGCCTCGGTAGGGAGCAGTGCCAGTGCCGGGCCGGCAGCCCCGGCGTGCGGCCGACCTGTGCTCCAACCTACAGACAATTCGATGTTCGTAAGTGTAGTGGAGCCAAGAGAAGTATATTTGATCCTCAAAACCCTAAAAAGTAAATATAGCTGTGGTATAGACGAGCTCCCACCTATATTAATTAAGAATTGTGCGGAGGAACTTACTATGCCATATTTCCATCTGATAAACCAATCATTTACGGAAGGCATATTTCCTAAGCTACTCAAAAAATCAGTAGTAAAACCCATACACAAAAAGTTAACTAAAAACTTGCCAAGTAACTATAGACCAATTGCTTTATTGCCTACATCCTCTAAAGTGTTCGAAAAAGCAATGCAAAAAAGATTAAATTCTTATTGCGAAAAATTTAAAATATTTAATGACTGCCAATATGGTTTTAGAAAACATCGGTCTACCACACTCGCTGTCTATAAGTTTATAAATGAAGTTTTGGAAATACTCAATAATAAGGAATATGGAGTAGGTATTCTCCTAGATATGTCAAAAGCTTATGATAAAGTAAAATTCGACATATTGCTCAACAAGTTGTATGGCATAGGTATTCGTGGAGTAGCATATAACTGGTTTCAATCATACCTTCAAAACCGTGAGCAAATAGTTGAAGTGGAATATTATGACTCAAAAAATGCCAATATCAGTATGGTGAAATCTGACGTCATAAAAATGGATAGTTCAATCCCCCAAGGTAGTGTACTCGGATGTATTTTATTTTTATTATACATTAATGACCTACCTAAAATACATAAACAAACATGTATTCTCTTCGCAGATGATATCTCCCTACTATCATCTTGCAGAGACAATAGCCACTTGAATATAACCTTAGTTAGCATGCTGAATAATACAATAAATTGGCTTTCTGATCATAATCTAGAACTAAATCTAAATAAAACAAAAATAATACAATTTAGACCGTTTCAAAAACAACCTCTCAACATAAATCTCATTTATAATAGTACAAAAATGGAATGTGTTGACACTTGTACATTTTTGGGTATAGATATTGATACACATGTAAACTGGAAGTTCCATATAAAACGAACAAAACAAAAATTATGTAGTTATATATATGCACTTAGAGAGATAAAAAAAGTAACAGATATGAAAACAACCTTGTGTACCTATTATGCATATATATATTCGACACTGCGATACGGTATTATTCTATGGGGTAACAGCGTTGATGCACATGATCTTTTTATTTCACAGAAGAAATGTATTAGAATCATAAATAACATAAAAAGTCCTGAAAGCTGTAAACCTTATTTCATTAAACTAAAAATACTAACTTTGACATGTATATACATCCTTGAGATATGCAAATTTGTTAAAAAATACCCTAATTTCTTTGACAAAAAACCTGACCAACCGCGACGTTACGAAACTAGATACAAACATAATTTAATACTTCCTGCTTCGGCTTTAAAAGTACATAGCTCTGGTCCTACCATCATGGCCGTTAAAATATATAACAAAATCCCAGACAATTTGAAGGCAGAAGAGAATGACAGGTGTTTTGAAAATAACTTAATGACATTTTTAATAAATAAATGTTATTATGACTTGGACGAATTTTTTAAGGATTAATTATATAATATTAGGTTATTTTACCGATTGTAAATATAATAATGTAAATGTGCTAAATAAGACAAATTGGTCCGCTCCAACTCATATTGCCATACCCTTTCAGGGTCATATGTGTACTTAGTAACTAAATTGTAAGATCCTTGTTACATATATGATGCAATAAAATATTGAATATGAATATGAATATAATCGACTTTAATATTATTCTTCTCATCATCTTTATAATATATCATAAACACATTTTATTAAAAACTTGTCACGTGCTAGACTCGCGCACGAAGGCTATTTTCTACTTGCAAAAAATACAACCCTGTCAAAGACATCCTAACTAATATTGCAATTTTGTTTATGTGTTACGCTCTCACGCCTAAACGGGGATTTCGGGAAAGAACGTAGGATCCTTGTCATCGTCATCATAATTATCTTCATCATCATTTATCACCATGTGGGTGAAACCACGGAACGCAGCTAGTACATTATAAGGACTGGTGCGAAGGTTAGTAATAGGGTCTCGTAACAGAAAAACCGGAAAAGAAAATAATAATCACAGTTCATTGTGTTTAGTTCGGCCCTGGAAAAATCTAAGTACCTAAGTCCCATGTTCCAGAATGCAACTCAAATACAGTTTGATATCTGATCATCTAATCAATACTTGAGATTATAATCTCTTCTTGAGCATTGTTTATAAACTATTCTCAGTTGAACTAGTTACAAACCGATACGCAATCAACGATTTGTTTTTTCTACGGAACAATCTGTTTTTGCTTAAATTTGATTACATTGACAATATTGGTGCCGTTCTACACAGAATTTGATAACGAACCAGTTGACTCAACAGCAGCTTCGCTCGCTTGGGTTTGGTGTAGTGAAGGAAGCATCTTTTTGGAATTTCAGGGTCCTGGATTGTCCATTTATACTAAAACTGGATACTTACGTATTTATCGTTCTCTAGATTTTGATTGTTTTAGTGCACATGACTAGTAGGTAACGAGAAAAATTACCAATGTGTTACGTTATAATACTACACTTAAATAACGTGTTACATTTGACTTTCATCGCTGACGACTGATGCTAGTTTCATCTCTCATCCATGCCGCCTTAATGCGTGCCGCAGATGTCGTGCGTGATTTAAGAACATTTTATAGAATACCTGGCTTAGTTAGGTTAGGATTGGATGGACGACGGGCTTTGTTTTTTCATAACCCACATTCATAATCATTATTTTGTTTACTGATTCGTGATGAGTACTCCTTTCTGGTCCTAAATCAATAAAAATGTTATAATAATAATATAATAAAGGGATCTATAATAATATAAGAGATTGTCACTCACTATTAATCAAATAACTATGATGGTTATATCGTAAAAAAAATGTTTGATTGGTCGCTTGGCCTGCCTTAGGTACAATCAACTTAGCTCACTTGTGTCATATAATATACCAATATGGTCTATGGTAGCATATAATATGTAAAATTATCAATGATAATATACCAAGTTTATATGATTAATAGATGAAAAAAATCTTTTCACTTTTTCAAAGCATTTTTAATGTAGACTTGAATGTTTTAAATTTGTTGCATGAGCTTTTCCTCTGCGCAAATCCGAGCAATCGCTGTTAAGACAATCAAACAGATTATCCATATTTATAATAACATTTGCTGTTACAGCTGCGTCCACAGTAAGGTCTCCTGAAAATAAGAGTAAGGTGATTAAATAAATGTTTGCTTCATATGAACTTTGTTATTTTGATTGTTACAAATTTTTGAGTTAATATTCTAGCTGTAACCTGCTATCACATCTGTTAATATTTTGATGTAGTTGGGGGTCATTGACATTTTACTAACATTGAACTAAGCTCTCAAGTTGCCTGAAGATGTGGGGACAGCCATGACAGCTGTAGGCTCTAGTCAGCCTAAAGATGTAGGTACATATCCTACAAATCAAATTACTGTGTGCATGAGATTTAAGAACTAATGTCTCTAAGTGATGAGCGCAGTTTAGAGCCACAGAACGGTGATACTGCAACTGTAATGAACAGGCATGATGCATCCTATCAGGTACGGTCTTCTCTACTTCATCACTTCAAAACATTAAAAATAAACATTCACCATGCTATCATGCAATAAAGAAAGTACCTACCTATCTAGTTTACATACCTTTAGCTACTTTGGCTAACATTCCTCCTGCTATGGAATGGCTAAGAACTTGTGCTGCATATTTAACCTTTATTTTTTGTTTTGAATTGGGCTCTAAGTGATCCTTCTTCAAAGCTGGTGCATACACAAAGTTTGGGTTGGTTCAATATCATATTTTAAAAACAAGTTTCTAAAGCATTTTAATAACATGTGGTACATCAAAAAGTGCTGTGATTTGTTTGCCATTGTGGTGTATATAAGGGTGTTGCAGTGATGCACCCAAGATAGTGAGGGCTCGCCTGTTTACGCCATCCATATCGCACACAATGGCCGCAATATTTACTCCCACCTCATGGCACTTTTGTAGAACCTGAAATGATAAATAATGAACAATTATTCTAACTGATGTAATAACTATTCACATTAGGTCTGTTATGCAAAAGTATTGATAACGGTGTACAATTGAGAAACTAATAATAATATCAAGAAGAAATATTTGCATTTTTGTATGTCTGTAATGAATAGACTCTAAAACAACTCGTATCAATTTCAAAAATTCTTTCTCCATTATACTATGTAATCCCTAAATAACATAGGCTATATATATATTTTGATTCATCATTATCATCATCCATCACCATGCAGACGGAGCGTAGCTAGTATTATATAAAGGTTGTCATCATCATCCCTACACATGTAGGGTCAATCGATACCATATGTTTTTCTGTAATATGAATGGACACAACAAGGAATATAATTTGGTTTTAGTATTAGTTTAGGTAATAGGGTTTTGCCACACCGCTGACTGCTGCCTACTAGACGCACTTTTCTGCCTATGAGACTTCAGTCGCCTTTTAAGACATTCTAAAACAGGTGTTTAAAAAAAAATACTTACCTCTTTAATTAGCACAGCCAGTCTGTCTGCAGAAGAAAACCCACTTGAAAAGTAATGGGCAATTGGCTGTTTAACTTTCTTACGTATCTCCGCAACCATAAACACCAATGCATATGCTGCAATAAGTGGGGATCTTCCCTGTGAAGCATGGTCCTGAAATCTTCTTTAGGGTTGTAATTGAGATGTTTTTTTATTGACATTTCATCAAACATTAATGTGTATTCATTGTCTGAAGGCTTTTGTGTCTTTGTGTAATTTTGAAGGACTTCAAAAACTGGTTGATTGATTCCAGCATTAAAAGGTACTCTATTGAGTAGACTTTTTAATGTACTGGGTGATGGTAACTGAAAAAGCCTTTGCAGCAAATGGTAACAAGTTGGTGATCTTTTATAAATTCTTAGAGCAGTAATTTTTTCTTTTTTATTCCACCTTCGACCAGTACTTTTCTTTTTAAAGTTCCGTATCTGACCTTGCAACAGTTGCGCAAATGTCGGAGATATCTTCTTTGATAACTTTTTTATGGATACATCATCTGTCACACGTTTTAAAATATCTTTTGACTTCAGATGTCTAACGCAATTGCGCAGTTGGCAAATTTTTCGCATATATTTGCTACATTTGGCATACAAAAACTTCTCCTTTTCTGAAGTTGGTTTAACTATTGTTTGCACTTGAGCATCTAAAGATGTCCCAACATTAGGCTCACTATTTGCACCAATGGTCACTTCCTGTAAGACCCCATGTGAAGGACCAGGCTGATTGGTAGGTCTTGTGTTTGTGATATCCTGTAAGACCCCATGTGAAGGACCAGGTTGAGGCCTTATTGTATACTCGGGCAATTGTGGTTCATTCTGGAATAAAATAACTAATGAGTTACAGATGAAAAGGTATTGAAAATATATAACTAAACTAACAAATACAGATAGATAGGAACTCTTTAGTTAAAACATAATGGTACAAAAGGCAGTCTTATCGCGATTCCTTCCAGACAACCTTTGCATAGAAAGTGTAATATTTTCAGGGACAGTGGTAAATAGTATCAGCGTAAGTATAGAAAATAGTGAATAAGTACATGTACCTAAATGCCTGATAACAAATGTAATATATATATATATATATCTATATATTACATAATATATATATATACATATACTGCCTAGTTCAATAAGTAACAAAAATAGATTTGAAATTTTTGCAAACACCAATAATATTTAAATCACAGATATAATTTTTTAATTTGGTCTTAATTGAATTAGGCGTTGGATATTGGAGCTGTGGTAGCCAAGTGATTACACCTATTGACTGCTAATCAGAAGGTACCTGGTACCCCATGGCAGTAGAACATTTTGCGAATGCTGATCTAGCTAGCTACCTACTACCCTCAAGTAGCAAGTATACTTCTGCCCTACCAATTGAAGCAGCAATCGTGGACGGAACAGTATGGACTACTGAGCAGCAATACCATGGGTTAACTCTCTTTCAGCTTGAGCCCCTCCTCACTGGTGGAAAGGCATTGTGTGTTTGTTACCATGCCTATTTTCCATTGTCAGTTTAGTAGGCTGTGTTATCGCTAAGAGCGATCTGTTCAGGAAAACCTTTGGATAAATACCAATAGGTGAGACGGTGATCAATATCTAGCTTACAGTCACAACATAAATTTGTTCTAATACTGACTTGCAACTTACATCACATGGAACCGCAGATCTCCATAACTTCTGTAGAGTATCATCAGTGAAGTCAGCTTCAAGAAAATGATTTTCACACAACACTCTATGCTCACTGTGGAGTTTCATTTGAAATGTTGTTGATGAGTATGTATTGGGCCCATAGTTCACAGCTGAAAGTTCAAAAAAAATACTTAATAAAAATTCTATTTGGGTTACTTATATTGTTTTGATTCTGAAATGGGTACTGTAAAATATTTGTTGCAGCCAAATGCTAATTGCCTAACCGTTTTATGAAACACCACTGTTCTATCAATGCCGTGAATATTTACCATTTATATCATATTTATCCAGCTACAGATACAGCTTTTAAGCCCCCACATGCATGAAGTACTATGACACAACTAGATTTGTGTGAAATTTTGTATAACTTGTACAACATACACATCATTTATTTTAATCTTACTTCCATGGGGACTCAGGCTACAGGTAAGTTAGAAATATTACTCCCAATGGAAAGCTACATGGATGCAAAGACGAAATATAATATTAAGTGCATTCAAATAGATCACTTCTGATCGTTTTTAGCGAAAATGCTAATAACGCTCATAAGGGGCGTTCGAATGGGAATCTGTGGGTGAAAATGTCATTCATGTCTCGGAATGCTAAAAAAGAGGAATTATTGCCACCAAAAAGTGTAATTTTTGACCCACGTCCAAAGCATGGTTGTTTGTGATCGTTATTTGACAGCTATGTATTTGATCATAAACATGCGATTTTAGGTCTTATGCTCAGTTGAGCGCTTTTTTGTTAAAGCGTTTGTACAGATCAAAACTGTTACTTTTGTCACTTTTGCCCACACCCTATTCAAACGCACTATATGTAGTTTCTGGATTTCTTAGTTAGGTCAATTTTAAGGATTCAGAATTAACCAGATTTGCTAATTCTTGTTTGATTTGACTCTGATAAAATGCTTAAAAATAGAAGTTCTTAGAGGCTTCTGTCTGCAACTATTGTCATAATTCTGCCAGTGTCTGTTGTGCTAGTTCCATAAACTATCAGGAGAATTAGCAATTGTTTAATAATATGAGGAGTGGTACATATGGAGAGTCGCACTAAGACATGACCATAAAAATATCAGTAAATATACATACCGTATAAGGTTATTTATGCCAGGCTTTGGAAATCTAAACAATTTTGCGTTGTCGGCGAACGGTGAGCGGCCGCATTTAAAGCATTTCCTTTTGTTTTCTTTCTCCGACATGATCACAAACTAAAATAAGAGTCTCTGCTCAAATTATTATAATATAATCAAGAGTCAACTTCTCACATCACACACAACTGAGTCAATTTCTCGAAGTTCCTAATCGCAATTAACATAACTTTTTGAAGGCACGGAGGAACATAAGCTCAACTCGACGTGGATTTAATGCTATATTCAAGGAACTTTAACAACGAACGAAACTGAAATCACTGAAACCGGCACTAAATCCGAATGAAAACAATAATACACCCACCAAAGAGAATATTTTAGCATGCCGGATGTGACATCAAAATATTTAATGTGTTACCACCTTTGAATAATATTTTAAATGGCAACTATAAAAATTAGCCCCCGTGGCGTCGGTAATTTCATTTGCCCCATACAAATGTGCCATCCCGTCGCCAGTGCGACCGCTTTTATAGGTTACGGCGTACTTGCACGTGGTCGTTTTAAACATTAAGATTGCAATACAAAGTGATGGCATGTTTTTTAATTAATTGTACGTAATAATCTTAAATCATTTTGAGAATAATTATATTACTAATTTTAATTGGAATAATTTACTGTAAACAATTTCAAAAATATGAATCTATGTTTTATAAATCAATTCAAATAAATCAATTTAACAAATCTAATTGTTATAGACTAATTATTATTGGCTAATTATTGTATCCGCGCCGATATATATAATGTTGGAGACGAAAATAGCCTAGTGGACCGAAAAGTATAAAAGGCGGCGCGGAGAGCGGTCGTAGCTCACTCTGCCTTCAACCGTCGACGAGTCAACATCTCCGAGTTCGTTATTGCGGTGACGTCAATCCTTGTCGTGGTTTTGTATAGTGCAAACACTGTCATAATGATTGTCGGGTTTTTTTTTAAAAAAAATTTTTATTTTTTTTTTAAATTTTTTTAATTTTTTTTTTCCTTTTATTAAATTAATGTTCTGCTACTTGTAGAGATAAATAACTGTAAGGTTAATGTTACCGCTGTTTTAATACTTTTATACGGCAATGGTTTGTCTTGTATACCTTGTATGCAACACGAGAGGTATTGATCATTATGATTGACACGTCACTGTGGTATGGACGTACTTCAGGTTTTAAATAAAACAATTGTCAATATGAACCCTATATGAATGGGTACCAATGGAAACTTGGTAATGTATGTAAGGCATGGAATGTTTTTCTTTGTTTTCTTTGCATGGTGTGGTGCGGGTGATGGAAGTCCAGAATTTTATTGTGGTACGTCGACAGATATTAACACAATCATTTGTTTTTCAGCTGTCCCGAGCAGGTATCCTGAGCGGCTGCCCAAACTGCTGCGCTGGGCTGCTGCGCTGAGCGACCGCCCGTGCTTCTGCGCTGAGCGGCCGCCCAAGCCGCTGTCCCGAGCAGTTGTCTGCTGGAAGTCAAGATTACCTTGTGTGGTGTCATGCAAAGGTGGTATCGTGAGTATGTCGAGACATTCGACAGTTAATCTTCACAAATTGATATCATGCGCTAGTTGGCTTTGGTATGCATTAATAAAGAAAAATATCACTAAACTGTGCGAGTGAGATTTTGGTAAAGTATGTAAGGCATGGAATGTTTTTCTTTGTTTTCATTGCATGGTGTGGTGCGGGTGATGGAAGTCCAGAATTTATTGTAGTACGTAGACAGATATTAACACATTCATTTATTTTTCAGCTGTCCCGAGCAGGTATCCTGAGCGGCTGCCCAAACTGCTGCGCTCGGCTGCTGCGCTGAGCAACTGCCCTTGCTTCTGCGCTGAGCGGCCGCCCAAAGCCGCTGTCCCGAGCAGTTGTCTGCTGGAAGTAAAGTCCGGAGTAATCGACACCAAAGATTACCTTGTGTGGTGTCATGCAAAGGTGGTATCGTGAGTATGTCGAGACATTCGACAGTTAATCTTCTTAAATTGATATCATGCGCTAGTTGTCTTTGGTATGCATTAATAAAGAAAAATATCACTAAACTGTGCCAGTGAAATTTTGCTAAAGTATGTAAGGCATGGAATGTTTTTCTTTGTTTTCATTGCATGGTGTGGTGCGGGTGATGGAAGTCCAGAATTTTATTGTAGTACGTCGACAGATATTAACACATTCATTTGTTTTTCAGCTGTCCCGAGCAGGTATCCTGAGCGGCTGCCCAAACTGCTGCGCTGGGCTGCTGCGCTGAGCAACCGCCCGTGCTTCTGCGCTGAGCGGCCGCCCAAGCCGCTGTCCCGAGCAGTTGTCTGCTGGAAGTCAAGATTACCTTGTGTGGTGTCATGCAAAGGTGGTATCGTGAGTATGTCGAGACATTCGACAGTTAATCTTCACAAATTGATATCATGCGCTAGTTGTCTTTGGTATGCATTAATAAAGAAAAATATCACTAAACTGTGCGAGTGAAATTTTGGTAAAGTAGGTAAGGCATGGAATGTTTTTCTTTGTTTTCATTGCATGGTGTGGTGCGGGTGATGGATGTCCAGAATTTATTGTAGTACGTAGACAGATATTAACATTCATTTATTTTTCAGCTCTCCCGAGCAGGTATCCTGAGCGGCTGCCCAAACTGCTGCGCTGGGCTGCTGCGCTGAGCAACTGCCCGTGCTTCTGCGCTGAGCGGCCGCCCAAGCCGCTGTCCCGAGCAGTTGTCTGCTGGAAGTCAAGATTACCTTGTGTGGTGTCATGCAAAGGTGGTATCGTGAGTATGTCGAGACATTCGACAGTTAATCTTCACAAATTGATATCATGCGCTAGTTGTCTTTGGTATGCATTAATAAAGAAAAATATCACTAAACTGTGCGAGTGAGATTTTGGTAAAGTATGTAAGGCATGGAATGTTTTTCTTTGTTTTCATTGCATGGTGTGGTGCGGGTGATGGATGTCCAGAATTTATTGTAGTACGTAGACAGATATTAACACATTCATTTATTTTTCAGCTGTCCCGAGCAGGTATCCTGAGCGGCTGCCCAAACTGCTGCGCTTGGCTGCTGCGCTGAGCAACTGCCCGTGCTTCTGCGCTGAGCGGCCGCCCAAGCCGCTGTCCCGAGCAGTTGTCTGCTGGAAGTCAAGTCCGGAGTAATCGACACCAAAGATTACCTTGTGTGGTGTCATGTAAAGGTGGTATCGTGAGTATGTCGAGACATTCGACAGTTATTTTTTTTTATTTTTTTTTAATTTTTTTTAAAAAAAAATTTTTTTTTTTTTTTTCCTTTTATTAAATTAATGTTCTGCTTTTTGTAGAGATAAATAACTGTAAGGTTAATGTAACCGCTGTTTTAATACTTTTATACGGCAATGGTTTGTCTTGTATACCTTGTATGCAACACGAGAGGTATTGATCATTATGATTGACACGTCACTGTGGTATGGACGTACTTCAGGTTTTAAATAAAACAATTGTCAATATGAACCCTATACCAATGGAAACTTGGTAATGTATGTAAGGCATGGAATGTTTTTCTTTGTTTTCATTGCATGGTGTGGTGCGGGTGATGGATGTTCAGAATTTTATTGTAGTACGTCGACAGATATTAACACAATCATTTGTTTTTCAGCTGTCCCGAGCAGGTATCCTGAGCGGCTGCCCAAACTACTGCGCTGGGCTGCTGCGCTGAGCGACCGCCCGTGCTTCTGCGCTGAGCGGCCGCCCAAGCGGCTGTCCCGAGCAGTTGTCTGCTGGAAGTCAAGATTACCTTGTGTGGTGTCATGCAAAGGTGGTATCGTGAGTATGTCGAGACATTCGACAGTTAATCTTCACAAATTGATATCATGCGCTAGTTGTCTTTGGTATGCATTCATAAAGAAAAATATCACTAAACTGTGTGAGTGAAATTTTGGTAAAGTGTGTAAGGCATGGAATGTTTTTCTTTGTTTTCATTGCAAAGTGTGGTGCGGGTGATGGAAGTCCAGAATTTTATCGTAGTACGTCGACAGATATTAACACATTCATTTGTTTTTCAGCTGTCCCGAGCAGGTATCCTGAGCGGCTGCCCAAACTGCTGCGCTGGGCTGCTGCGCTGAGCAACTGCCCGTGCTTCTGCGCTGAGCGGCCGCCCAAGCCGCTGTCCCGAGCAGTTGTCTGCTGGAAGTCAAGATTACCTTGTGTGGTGTCATGCAAAGGTGGTATCGTGAGTATGTCGAGACATTCGACAGTTAATCTTCACAAATTGATATCATGCGCTAGTTGTCTTTGGTATGCATTAATAAAGAAAAATATCACTAAACTGTGCGAGTGAGATTTTGGTAAAGTATGTAAGGCATGGAATGTTTTTCTTTGTTTTCATTGCATGGTGTGGTGCGGGCGATGGAAGTCCAGAATTTATTGTAGTACGTAGACAGATATTAACACATTCATTTGTTTTTCAGCTGTCCCGAGCAGGTATCCTGAGCGGCTGCCCAAACTACTGCGCTGGGCTGCTGCGCTGAGCGACCGCCCGTGCTTCTGCGCTGAGCGGCCGCCCAAGCCGCTGTCCCGAGCAGTTGTCTGCTGGAAGTCAAGATTACCTTGTGTGGTGTCATGCAAAGGTGGTATCGTGAGTATGTCGAGACATTCGACAGTTAATCTTCACAAATTGATATCATGCGCTAGTTGTCTTTGGTATGCATTCATAAAGAAAAATATCACTAAACTGTGTGAGTGAAATTTTGGTAAAGTGTGTAAGGCATGGAATGTTTTTCTTTGTTTTCATTGCAAAGTGTGGTGCGGGTGATGGAAGTCCAGAATTTTATCGTAGTACGTCGACAGATATTAACACATTCATTTGTTTTTCAGCTGTCCCGAGCAGGTATCCTGAGCGGCTGCCCAAACTGCTGCGCTGGGCTGCTGCGCTGAGCAACTGCCCGTGCTTCTGCGCTGAGCGGCCGCCCAAGCCGCTGTCCCGAGCAGTTGTCTGCTGGAAGTCAAGATTACCTTGTGTGGTGTCATGCAAAGGTGGTATCGTGAGTATGTCGAGACATTCGACAGTTAATCTTCACAAATTGATATCATGCGCTAGTTGTCTTTGGTATGCATTAATAAAGAAAAATATCACTAAACTGTGCGAGTGAGATTTTGGTAAAGTATGTAAGGCATGGAATGTTTTTCTTTGTTTTCATTGCATGGTGTGGTGCGGGCGATGGAAGTCCAGAATTTATTGTAGTACGTAGACAGATATTAACACATTCATTTATTTTTCAGCTGTCCCGAGCAGGTATCCTGAGCGGCTGCCCAAACTGCTGCGCTCGGCTGCTGCGCTGAGCAACTGCCCGTGCTTCTGCGCTGAGCGGCCGCCCAAGCCGCTGTCCCGAGCAGTTGTCTGCTGGAAGTCAAGTCCGGAGTAATCGACACCAAAGATTACCTTGTGTGGTGTCATGCAAAGGTGGTATCGTGAGTATGTCGAGACATTCGACAGTTAATCTTCTTTAATTGATATCATGCGCTAGTTGTCTTTGGTATGCATTAATAAAGAAAAATATCACTAAACTGTGCCAGTGAAATTTTGGTAAAGTATGTAAGGCATGGAATGTTTTTCTTTGTTTTCATTGCATGGTGTGGTGCGGGTGATGGAAGTCCAGAATTTTATTGTAGTACGTCGACAGATATTAACACATTCATTTGTTTTTCAGCTGTCCCGAGCAGGTATCCTGAGCGGCTGCCCAAACTGCTGCGCTGGGCTGCTGCGCTGAGCAACCGCCCGTGCTTCTGCGCTGAGCGGCCGCCCAAGCCGCTGTCCCGAGCAGTTGTCTGCTGGAAGTCAAGATTACCTTGTGTGGTGTCATGCAAAGGTGGTATCGTGAGTATGTCGAGACATTCGACAGTTAATCTTCACAAATTGATATCATGCGCTAGTTGTCTTTGGTATGCATTAATAAAGAAAAATATCACTAAACTGTGCGAGTGAAATTTTGGTAAAGTAGGTAAGGCATGGAATGTTTTTCTTTGTTTTCATTGCATGGTGTGGTGCGGGTGATGGATGTCCAGAATTTATTGTAGTACGTAGACAGATATTAACATTCATTTATTTTTCAGCTCTCCCGAGCAGGTATCCTGAGCGGCTGCCCAAACTGCTGCGCTGGGCTGCTGCGCTGAGCAACTGCCCGTGCTTCTGCGCTGAGCGGCCGCCCAAGCCGCTGTCCCGAGCAGTTGTCTGCTGGAAGTCAAGATTACCTTGTGTGGTGTCATGCAAAGGTGGTATCGTGAGTATGTCGAGACATTCGACAGTTAATCCTCACAAATTGATATCATGCGCTAGTTGTTTTTGGTATGCATTAATAAAGAAAAATATCACTAAACTGTGCCAGTGAAATTTTGGTAAAGTATGTAAGGCATGGAATGTTTTTCTTTGTTTTCATTGCATGGTGTGGTGCGGGTGATGGAAGTCCAGAATTTTATTGTAGTACGTAGACAGATATTAACACATTCATTTATTTTTCAGCTGTCCCGAGCAGGTATCCTGAGCGGCTGCCCAAACTGCTGCGCTGGGCTGCTGCGCTGAGCAACCGCCCGTGCTTCTGCGCTGAGCGGCCGCCCAAGCCGCTGTCCCGAGCAGTTGTCTGCTGGAAGTCAAGATTACCTTGTGTGGTGTCATGCAAAGGTGGTATCGTGAGTATGTCGAGACATTCGACAGTTAATCTTCACAAATTGATATCATGCGCTAGTTGTCTTTGGTATGCATTAATAAAGAAAAATATCACTAAACTGTGCGAGTGAAATTTTGGTAAAGTAGGTAAGGCATGGAATGTTTTTCTTTGTTTTCATTGCATGGTGTGGTGCGGGTGATGGATGTCCAGAATTTATTGTAGTACGTAGACAGATATTAACATTCATTTATTTTTCAGCTCTCCCGAGCAGGTATCCTGAGCGGCTGCCCAAACTGCTGCGCTGGGCTGCTGCGCTGAGCAACTGCCCGTGCTTCTGCGCTGAGCGGCCGCCCAAGCCGCTGTCCCGAGCAGTTGTCTGCTGGAAGTCAAGATTACCTTGTGTGGTGTCATGCAAAGGTGGTATCGTGAGTATGTCGAGACATTCGACAGTTAATCTTCACAAATTGATATCATGCGCTAGTTGTCTTTGGTATGCATTAATAAAGAAAAATATCACTAAACTGTGCGAGTGAAATTTTGGTAAAGTAGGTAAGGCATGGAATGTTTTTCTTTGTTTTCATTGCATGGTGTGGTGCGGGTGATGGATGTCCAGAATTTATTGTAGTACGTAGACAGATATTAACATTCATTTATTTTTCAGCTCTCCCGAGCAGGTATCCTGAGCGGCTGCCCAAACTGCTGCGCTGGGCTGCTGCGCTGAGCAACTGCCCGTGCTTCTGCGCTGAGCGGCCGCCCATGCCGCTGTCCCGAGCAGTTGTCTGCTGGAAGTTAAGATTACCTTGTGTGGTGTCATGCAAAGGTGGTATCGTGAGTATGTCGAGACATTCGACAGTTAATCTTCACAAATTGATATCATGCGCTAGTTGTCTTTGGTATGCATTAATAAAAAAAAATATCACTAAACTGTGCGAGTGAGACTTTGGTAAAGTATGTAAGGCATGGAATGTTTTTCTTTGTTTTCATTGCATGGTGTGGTGCGGGTGATGGAAGTCCAGAATTTATTGTAGTACGTAGACAGATATTAACACATTCATTTATTTTTCAGCTGTCCCGAGCAGGTATCCTGAGCGGCTGCCCAAACTGCTGCGCTTGGCTGCTGCGCTGAGCAACTGCCCGTGCTTCTGCGCTGAGCGGCCGCCCAAGCCGCTGTCCCGAGCAGTTGTCTGCTGGAAGTCAAGTCCGGAGTAATCGACACCAAAGATTACCTTGTGTGGTGTCATGTAAAGGTGGTATCGTGAGTATGTCGAGACATTCGACAGTTATTTTCTTTTAATTTTTTTTTATTTTTTTTAAAAAATTTTTAATTTTTTTTTTCCTTTTATTAAATTAATGTTCTGCTACTTGTAGAGATAAATAACTGTAAGGTTAATGTAACCGCTGTTTTAATACTTTTATACGGCAATGGTTTGTCTTGTATACCTTGTATGCAACACGAGAGGTATTGATCATTATGATTGACACGTCACTGTGGTATGGACGTACTTCAGGTTTTAAATAAAACAATTGTCAATATGAACCCTATATGAATGGGTACCAATGGAAACTTGGTAATGTATGTAAGGCATGGAATGTTTTTCTTTGTTTTCATTGCATGGTGTGGTGCGGGTGATGGATGTCCAGAATTTTATCGTAGTACGTCGACAGATATTAACACATTCATTTGTTTTTCAGCTGTCCCGAGCAGGTATCCTGAGCGGCTGCCCAAACTGCTGCGCTCGGCTGCTGCGCTGAGCAACTGCCCTTGCTTCTGCGCTGAGCGGCCGCCCAAAGCCGCTGTCCCGAGCAGTTGTCTGCTGGAAGTAAAGTCCGGAGTAATCGACACCAAAGATTACCTTGTGTGGTGTCATGCAAAGGTGGTATCGTGAGTATGTCGAGACATTCGACAGTTAATCTTCTTAAATTGATATCATGCGCTAGTTGTCTTTGGTATGCATTAATAAAGAAAAATATCACTAAACTGTGCCAGTGAAATTTTGCTAAAGTATGTAAGGCATGGAATGTTTTTCTTTGTTTTCATTGCATGGTGTGGTGCGGGTGATGGAAGTCCAGAATTTTATTGTAGTACGTCGACAGATATTAACACATTCATTTGTTTTTCAGCTGTCCCGAGCAGGTATCCTGAGCGGCTGCCCAAACTGCTGCGCTGGGCTGCTGCGCTGAGCAACCGCCCGTGCTTCTGCGCTGAGCGGCCGCCCAAGCCGCTGTCCCGAGCAGTTGTCTGCTGGAAGTCAAGATTACCTTGTGTGGTGTCATGCAAAGGTGGTATCGTGAGTATGTCGAGACATTCGACAGTTAATCTTCACAAATTGATATCATGCGCTAGTTGTCTTTGGTATGCATTAATAAAGAAAAATATCACTAAACTGTGCGAGTGAAATTTTGGTAAAGTAGGTAAGGCATGGAATGTTTTTCTTTGTTTTCATTGCATGGTGTGGTGCGGGTGATGGATGTCCAGAATTTATTGTAGTACGTAGACAGATATTAACATTCATTTATTTTTCAGCTCTCCCGAGCAGGTATCCTGAGCGGCTGCCCAAACTGCTGCGCTGGGCTGCTGCGCTGAGCAACTGCCCGTGCTTCTGCGCTGAGCGGCCGCCCAAGCCGCTGTCCCGAGCAGTTGTCTGCTGGAAGTCAAGATTACCTTGTGTGGTGTCATGCAAAGGTGGTATCGTGAGTATGTCGAGACATTCGACAGTTAATCTTCACAAATTGATATCATGCGCTAGTTGTCTTTGGTATGCATTAATAAAGAAAAATATCACTAAACTGTGCGAGTGAAATTTTGGTAAAGTAGGTAAGGCATGGAATGTTTTTCTTTGTTTTCATTGCATGGTGTGGTGCGGGTGATGGATGTCCAGAATTTATTGTAGTACGTAGACAGATATTAACACATTCATTTATTTTTCAGCTGTCCCGAGCAGGTATCCTGAGCGGCTGCCCAAACTGCTGCGCTTGGCTGCTGCGCTGAGCAACTGCCCGTGCTTCTGCGCTGAGCGGCCGCCCAAGCCGCTGTCCCGAGCAGTTGTCTGCTGGAAGTCAAGTCCGGAGTAATCGACACCAAAGATTACCTTGTGTGGTGTCATGTAAAGGTGGTATCGTGAGTATGTCGAGACATTCGACAGTTATTTTTTTTTAATTTTTTTTAATTTTTTAAAAAAAAAAAATTTTTTTTTTTTTCCTTTTATTAAATTAATGTTCTGCTTTTTGTAGAGATAAATAACTGTAAGGTTAATGTAACCGCTGTTTTAATACTTTTATACGGCAATGGTTTGTCTTGTATACCTTGTATGCAACACGAGAGGTATTGATCATTATGATTGACACGTCACTGTGGTATGGACGTACTTCAGGTTTTAAATAAAACAATTGTCAATATGAACCCTATACCAATGGAAACTTGGTAATGTATGTAAGGCATGGAATGTTTTTCTTTGTTTTCATTGCATGGTGTGGTGCGGGTGATGGATGTTCAGAATTTTATTGTAGTACGTCGACAGATATTAACACAATCATTTGTTTTTCAGCTGTCCCGAGCAGGTATCCTGAGCGGCTGCCCAAACTACTGCGCTGGGCTGCTGCGCTGAGCGACCGCCCGTGCTTCTGCGCTGAGCGGCCGCCCAAGCCGCTGTCCCGAGCAGTTGTCTGCTGGAAGTCAAGATTACCTTGTGTGGTGTCATGCAAAGGTGGTATCGTGAGTATGTCGAGACATTCGACAGTTAATCTTCACAAATTGATATCATGCGCTAGTTGTCTTTGGTATGCATTCATAAAGAAAAATATCACTAAACTGTGTGAGTGAAATTTTGGTAAAGTGTGTAAGGCATGGAATGTTTTTCTTTGTTTTCATTGCAAAGTGTGGTGCGGGTGATGGAAGTCCAGAATTTTATCGTAGTACGTCGACAGATATTAACACATTCATTTGTTTTTCAGCTGTCCCGAGCAGGTATCCTGAGCGGCTGCCCAAACTGCTGCGCTGGGCTGCTGCGCTGAGCAACTGCCCGTGCTTCTGCGCTGAGCGGCCGCCCAAGCCGCTGTCCCGAGCAGTTGTCTGCTGGAAGTCAAGATTACCTTGTGTGGTGTCATGCAAAGGTGGTATCGTGAGTATGTCGAGACATTCGACAGTTAATCTTCACAAATTGATATCATGCGCTAGTTGTCTTTGGTATGCATTAATAAAGAAAAATATCACTAAACTGTGCGAGTGAGATTTTGGTAAAGTATGTAAGGCATGGAATGTTTTTCTTTGTTTTCATTGCATGGTGTGGTGCGGGTGATGGAAGTCCAGAATTTATTGTAGTACGTAGACAGATATTAACACATTCATTTATTTTTCAGCTGTCCCGAGCAGGTATCCTGAGCGGCTGCCCAAACTGCTGCGCTCGGCTGCTGCGCTGAGCAACTGCCCGTGCTTCTGCGCTGAGCGGCCGCCCAAGCCGCTGTCCCGAGCAGTTGTCTGCTGGAAGTCAAGTCCGGAGTAATCGACACCAAAGATTACCTTGTGTGGTGTCATGCAAAGGTGGTATCGTGAGTATGTCGAGACATTCGACAGTTAATCTTCTTTAATTGATATCATGCGCTAGTTGTCTTTGGTATGCATTGATAAAGAAAAATATCACTAAACTGTGCCAGTGAAATTTTGGTAAAGTATGTAAGGCATGGAATGTTTTTCTTTGTTTTCATTGCATGGTGTGGTGCGGGTGATGGAAGTCCAGAATTTTATTGTAGTACGTCGACAGATATTAACACATTCATTTGTTTTTCAGCTGTCCCGAGCAGGTATCCTGAGCGGCTGCCCAAACTGCTGCGCTGGGCTGCTGCGCTGGGCTGCTGCGCTGAGCAACCGCCCGTGCTTCTGCGCTGAGCGGCCGCCCAAGCCGCTGTCCCGAGCAGTTGTCTGCTGGAAGTCAAGATTACCTTGTGTGGTGTCATGCAAAGGTGGTATCGTGAGTATGTCGAGACATTCGACAGTTAATCTTCACAAATTGATATCATGCGCTAGTTGTCTTTGGTATGCATTAATAAAGAAAAATATCACTAAACTGTGCGAGTGAAATTTTGGTAAAGTAGGTAAGGCATGGAATGTTTTTCTTTGTTTTCATTGCATGGTGTGGTGCGGGTGATGGATGTCCAGAATTTATTGTAGTACGTAGACAGATATTAACATTCATTTATTTTTCAGCTCTCCCGAGCAGGTATCCTGAGCGGCTGCCCAAACTGCTGCGCTGGGCTCCTGCGCTGAGCAACTGCCCGTGCTTCTGCGCTGAGCGGCCGCCCAAGCCGCTGTCCCGAGCAGTTGTCTGCTGGAAGTCAAGATTACCTTGTGTGGTGTCATGCAAAGGTGGTATCGTGAGTATGTCGAGACATTCGAAAGTTAATCCTCACAAATTGATATCATGCGCTAGTTGTTTTTGGTATGCATTAATAAAGAAAAATATCACTAAACTGTGCCAGTGAAATTTTGGTAAAGTATGTAAGGCATGGAATGTTTTTCTTTGTTTTCATTGCATGGTGTGGTGCGGGTGATGGAAGTCCAGAATTTATTGTAGTACGTAGACAGATATTAACACATTCATTTATTTTTCAGCTGTCCCGAGCAGGTATCCTGAGCGGCTGCCCAAACTGCTGCGCTGGGCTGCTGCGCTGAGCAACCGCCCGTGCTTCTGCGCTGAGCGGCCGCCCAAGCCGCTGTCCCGAGCAGTTGTCTGCTGGAAGTCAAGATTACCTTGTGTGGTGTCATGCAAAGGTGGTATCGTGAGTATGTCGAGACATTCGACAGTTAATCTTCACAAATTGATATCATGCGCTAGTTGTCTTTGGTATGCATTAATAAAGAAAAATATCACTAAACTGTGCGAGTGAAATTTTGGTAAAGTGTGTAAGGCATGGAATGTTTTTCTTTGTTTTCATTGCAAAGTGTGGTGCGGGTGATGGAAGTCCAGAATTTTATCGTAGTACGTCGACAGATATTAACACATTCATTTGTTTTTCAGCTGTCCCGAGCAGGTATCCTGAGCGGCTGCCCAAACTGCTGCGCTGGGCTGCTGCGCTGAGCAACTGCCCGTGCTTCTGCGCTGAGCGGCCGCCCAAGCCGCTGTCCCGAGCAGTTGTCTGCTGGAAGTCAAGATTATCTTGTGTGGTGTCATGCAAAGGTGGTATCGTGAGTATGTCGAGACATTCGACAGTTAATCTTCACAAATTGATATCATGCGCTAGTTGTCTTTGGTATGCATTAATAAAGAAAAATATCACTAAACTGTGCGAGTGAGATTTTGGTAAAGTATGTAAGGCATGGAATGTTTTTCTTTGTTTTCATTGCATGGTGTGGTGCGAGTGATGGAAGTCCAGAATTTATTGTAGTACGTAGACAGATATTAACACATTCATTTATTTTTCAGCTGTCCCGAGCAGGTATCCTGAGCGGCGGCCCAAACTGCTGCGCTCGGCTGCTGCGCTGAGCAACTGCCCGTGCTTCTGCGCTGAGCGGCCGCCCAAGCCGCTGTCCCGAGCAGTTGTCTGCTGGAAGTCAAGTCCGGAGTAATCGACACCAAAGATTACCTTGTGTGGTGTCATGCAAAGGTGGTATCGTGAGTATGTCGAGACATTCGACAGTTAATCTTCTTTAATTGATATCATGCGCTAGTTGTCTTTGGTATGCATTAATAAAGAAAAATATTACTAAACTGTGCCAGTGAAATTTTGGTAAAGTATGTAAGGCATGGAATGTTTTTCTTTGTTTTCATTGCATGGTGTGGTGCGGGTGATGGAAGTCCAGAATTTTATTGTAGTACGTCGACAGATATTAACACATTCATTTGTTTTTCAGCTGTCCCGAGCAGGTATCCTGAGCGGCTGCCCAAACTGCTGCGCTGGGCTGCTGCGCTGAGCAACCGCCCGTGCTTCTGCGCTGAGCGGCCGCCCAAGCCGCTGTCCCGAGCAGTTGTCTGCTGGAAGTCAAGATTACCTTGTGTGGTGTCATGCAAAGGTGGTATCGTGAGTATGTCGAGACATTCGACAGTTAATCTTCACAAATTGATATCATGCGCTAGTTGTCTTTGGTATGCATTAATAAAGAAAAATATCACTAAACTGTGCGAGTGAAATTTTGGTAAAGTAGGTAAGGCATGGAATGTTTTTCTTTGTTTTCATTGCATGGTGTGGTGCGGGTGATGGATGTCCAGAATTTATTGTAGTACGTAGACAGATATAAACATTCATTTATTTTTCAGCTCTCCCGAGCAGGTATCCTGAGCGGCTGCCCAAACTGCTGCGCTGGGCTGCTGCGCTGAGCAACTGCCCGTGCTTCTGCGCTGAGCGACCGCCCAAGCCGCTGTCCCGAGCAGTTGTCTGCTGGAAGTCAAGATTACCTTGTGTGGTGTCATGCAAAGGTGGTATCGTGAGTATGTCGAGACATTCGACAGTTAATCCTCACAAATTGATATCATGCGCTAGTTGTTTTTGGTATGCATTAAAAAAGAAAAATATCACTAAACTGTGCGAGTGAGATCTTGGTAAAGTATGTAAGGCATGGAATGTTTTTTTTTGTTTTCATTGCATGGTGTGGTGCGGGTGATGGAAGTCCAGAATTTTATCTTAGTACGTCGACAGATATTAACACATTCATTTATTTTTCAGCTCTCCCGAGCAGGTATCCTGAGCGGCTGCCCAAACTGCTGCGCTGGGCTGCTGCGCTGAGCAACTGCCCGTGCTTCTGCGCTGAGCGACCGCCCAAGCCGCTGTCCCGAGCAGTTGTCTGCTGGAAGTCAATATTACCTTGTGTGGTGTCATGCAAAGGTGGTATCGTGAGTATGTCGAGACATTTGACAGTTAATCCTCACAATATGATATCATGCGCTAGTTATTTTTGGTATGCATTAAAAAAGAAAAATATCACTAAACTGTGCGAGTGAGATCTTGGTAAAGTATGTAAGGCATGGAATGTTTTTTTTTGTTTTCATTGCATGGTGTGGTGCGGGTGATGGAAGTCCAGTATTTTATCGTAGTACGTCGACAGATATTAACACATTCATTTATTTTTCAGCTCTCCCGAGCAGGTATCCTGAGCGGCTGCCCAAACTGCTGCGCTGGACTGCTGCGCTGAGCAACCGCCCGTGCTTCTGCGCTGAGCGGCCGCCCAAGCCGCTGTCCCGAGCAGTTGTCTGCTGGAAGTCAAGATTACCTTGTGTGGTGTCATGCAAAGGTGGTATCGTGAGTATGTCGAGACATTTGACAGTTAATCCTCACAAATTGATATCATGCGCTAGTTGTTTTTGGTATGCATTAAAAAAGAAAAATATCACTAAACTGTGCGAGTGAGATCTTGGTAAAGTATGTAAGGCATGGAATGTTTTTTTTTGTTTTCATTGCATGGTGTGGTGCGGGTGATGGAAGTCCAGTATTTTATCGTAGTACGTCGACAGATATTAACACATTTATTTGTTTTTCAGCTGTCCCGAGCAGGTATCCTGAGCGGCTGCCCAAACTGCTGCGCTGGGATGCTGCGCTGAGCAACTGCCCGTGCTTCTGCACTGAGCGGCCGCTCAAGCCGCTGTCCCGAGCAGTTGTCTGCTGGAAGTCAAGTCCGGAGTAATCGACACCAAAGATTACCTTGTGTGGTGTCATGCAAAGGTGGTGTCGTGAGTATGTCGAGACATTCGACAGTTAATCTTCACAAATTGATATCATGCGCTAGTTGTCTTTGGTATGCATTAATAAAGAAAAATATCACTAAACTGTGCGAGTGAAATTTTGGTAAAGTATGTAAGGCATGGAATGTTTTTCTTTGTTTTCATTGCATGGTGTGGTGCGGGTGATGGAAGTCCAGTATTTTATTGTAGTACGTCGACAGATATTAACACATTCATTTGTTTTTCAGCTGTCCCGAGCAGGTATCCTGAGCGGCTGCCCAAACTGCTGCGCTGGGCTGCTGCGCAGAGCAACTGCCCGTGCTTCTGCGCTGAGCGGCCGCCCAAGCCGCTGTCCCGAGCAGTTGTCTGCTGGAAGTCAAGTCCGGAGTGATCGACACCAAAGATTACCTTGTGTGGTGTCATGCAAAGGTGGTATCGTGAGTATGTCGAGACATTCGACAGTAAATCTTCACAAATTGATATCATGCGCTAGTTGTCTTTGGTATGCATTAATAAAGAAAAATATCACTAAACTGTGCGAGTGAGATCTTGTAAAGTATGTAAGGCATGTTTTTTTTGTTTTCATTGCATGGTGTGGTGCGGGTGATGGATGTCCAGAATTTATTGTAGTATGTAGACAGATATTAACACATTCATTTATATTTCAGCTGTCCGAGCAGGTTACCTGAGCGGCTGTCCAAACTTCTGCGCTGGGCTGCTGCGCTGAGCAACTGCCCGTGCTTCTGCGTTGAGCGGCCGCCCAAGCCGCTGTCCCGAGCAGTTGTCTGCTGGAAGTCAAGTCCGGAGTAATCGACACCAAAGATTACCTTGTGTGGTGTCATGCAAAGGTGGTATCGTGAGTATGTCGAGACATTCGACAGTTAATCTTCACAAATTGATATCATGCGCTAGTTGTCTTTGGTATGCATTAATAAAGAAAAATATCACTAAACTGTGCGAGTGAGATCTTGGTAACGTATGTAAGGCATGGAATGTTTTTCTTTGTTTTCATTGCATAGTGTGGTGCGGGTGATGGAAGTCCAGAATTTTATCGTAGTACGCCGACAGATATTAACACATTCATTTGTTTTTCAGCTGTCCCGAGCAGGTATCCTGAGTGGCTGCCCAAACTGCTGCGCTAGGCTGCTGCGCTGAGCAACTGCCCGTGCTTCTGCGCTGAGCGGCCGCCCAAGCCGCTGTCCCGAGCAGTTGTCTGCTGGAAGTCAAGTCCGGAGTAATCGACACCAAAGATTACCTTGTGTGGTGTCATGCAAAGGTGGTATCGTGAGTTTGTTGAAACTCTCTACCGAGAGAACTAACTAACTTTAGCGCGAATTTTAAATATCCACCCCATGCTTTTCTATTTTCATTTATTTTATTACCTATCAATTCAGTCTGCAGATGGAACAATGTTAAAACATAATTTCGCCTCATGAAGTAGGCAGAACCTTATTAGGTGAATAAGTAGGTACTTATGTTATAGAAATAAAACAATTTTTAAGAACATTTATGTATTTATTTTATAAATTTATTAAAGTTTAACTAAATAATGGACAAAAGTTTAAAAATATCAAATGTCATAAATTATTTGTTGGAGGCAAAGTGTCCAGAATGCTGGCTGCATTCCCACGTTGAATAGCTATGCAAAATTTCTTCAAAGCATTCTGTTCACCTACGCTTCAACCAATTGTTTGGTCAAGCCCTGAACATTTCGTACGCGCAAGTGGCGCGTAGAGTAAGTTTCTACCCCAAACGGCACAAATGTAGAACCTCCACCGAGATTGGCATATTTGCATCGTTTTAAGGTTTCGGCATTTTCACTGCCACACCAGCCTGAGCGTATTTTTCTGGACTGACTTTGTACTTTCTGGTCTGTCTGGAAGTCTGGACTGTCAGCATTTAATGCATCAAACAGCTGGAAGAATTTGCTCAAAAGTGTAGCTGTGGCGAAGGCTTCTGAAGGAAGTTCATCTGAAATTAAACAAAAATAATAGAAGTTTAAGTAACTGCTACAAATCAATTTGAATAAGCTAATATAGGGCTTTTATTTGAATAAAAGGTATTTTATATATTTCTACATGAAACCAACAGATTAGTCTGTAGAAACAATTGTATTACTTTTAAAATATTCATAGATTTGATTTTTTATTGTTTTATTTTAAACACATATCTACTACTATTGCTTTACTAAAACGTATTTTAGGCAGGACAGTGACTTAATGATACATTTGTGTACGTGACTAAGTCTTTACTCGCGATTATGTCAATAAAAATCATGCATCATTGAAACTATAAATATTTACATATACATATTAAATTAACTTGTGAAATGGCAAATGTTCAACACGTACGACTACACTTATAAAAGAAAAATGAATGTGCAATATCTGTTACAAATAAGTATGAAAGCTATATTTATTCTCTGTGCCTCCACTATAGAGTTTTAAAATCTCAAACCCTTATTAGAATATTCTGTGGTTGTTTCGTTCTTTCACTTCACTTACATCTGGTCGTGTTCCTTTGAGAGCCAAAATCGATCGCGTCGTTCGCATAGCCGCCCAACCGTTATCTTTCTAACTCGCAATTATCATAACTGAGCTCGGTACATCATCGATTACATCACAGATCACGCTCACGCCACGACTACAACACTTGCGGATGGAAGGTTTTGGACTTGCGGTCGTTGTGAGCTGTTACTGTCAAAATATCAAATAGGTTTATGATTCATTCGATTTAATTGAGAGAAAATATGACGCGCTTTTTGCGACCGTGTGAGTGTTCTATTTGGTAATATATATTGGTAATCTTGACTTCCAGCAGACAACTGCTCGGGACAGTGGCTTGGGCGGCCGCTCAGCGCAGAAGCACGGGCGGTTGCTCAGCGCAGCAGTCCAGCACAGCAGTTTGGGCAGCCGCTCGGGATACCTGCTCGGGACAGCTGAAAAATAAATGAATGTGTTAATATCTGTCTACATACTACAATAAATTCTGGACATCCATCACCCGCACCACACCATGCAATGAAAACAAAGTAAAATATGCCTTACATACTTTACCAAGATCTCACTCGCACAGTTTAGTGATATTTTTCTTTATTAATGCATACCAAAGACAACTAGCGCATGATATCAATTTAAGAAGATTAACTGTCGAATGTCTCGACATACTCACGATACCACCTTTGCATGACACCACACAAGGTAATCTTTGGTGTCGATTACTCCGGACTTGACTTCCAGCAGACAACTGCTCGGGACAGCGGCTTGGGCGGCCGCTCAGCGCAGAAGCACGGGCAGTTGCTCAGCGCAGCAGCCCAGCGCAGCAGTTTGGGCAGCCGCTCAGGATACCTGCTCGGGAGAGCTGAAAAATAAATGAATGTTAATATCTGTCTACGTACTACAATAAATTCTGGACATCCATCACCCGCACCACACCATGCAATGAAAACAAAGAAAAACATTCCATGCCTTACCTACTTTACCAAAATTTCACTCGCACAGTTTAATGATATTTTTCTTTATTAATGCATACCAAAGACAACTAGCGTATGATATCAATTTGTGAAGATTAACTGTCGAATGTCTCGACATACTCACGATACCACCTTTGCATGACACCACACAAGGTAATATTGACTTCCAGCAGACAACTGCTCGGGACAGCGGCTTGGGCGGCCGCTCAGCGCAGAAGCACGGGCAGTTGCTCAGCGCAGCAGCCCAGCGCAGCAGTTTGGGCAGCCGCTCAGGATACCTGCTCGGGACAGCTGAAAAATAAATGAACGTGTTAATATCTGTCTACGTACTACAATAAATTCTGGACTTACATCACCCGCACCACACTATGCAATGAAAACTAAGAAAAACATTCCATGCCTTACATACTTTACCAAAATCTCACTGGCACAGTTTAGTGATATTTTTCTTTATTAATGCATACCAAAGACAACTAGCGCATGATATCAATTTGTGAAGATTAACTGTCGAATGTCTCGACATACTCACGATACCACCTTTGCATGACACCACACAAGGTAATCTTGACTTCCAGCAGACAACTGCTCGGGACAGCGGCTTGGGCGGCCGCTCAGCGCAGAAGCACGGGCGGTTGCTCAGCGCAGCAGCCCGCGCAGAAGCACGGGCGGTTGCTCAGCGCAGCAGCCCAGCGCAGCAGTTTGGGCAGCCGCTCAGGATACCTGCTCGGGACAGCTGAAAAACAAATAAATGTGTTAATATCTGTCGACGTACTACGATAAAATTCTGGACTTCCATCACCCGCACCACACCATGCAATGAAAACAAAAAAAAACATTCCATGCCTTACATACTTTACCAAGATCTCACTCGCACAGTTTAGTGATATTTTTCTTTTTTAATGCATACCAAAAACAACTAGCGCATGATATCAATTTGTGAGGATTAACTGTCGAATGTCTCGACATACTCACGATACCACCTTTGCATGACACCACACAAGGTAGTCTTGAATTCCAGCAGACAAGTGCTCGGGACAGCGGCTTGGGCGGCCGCTCAGCGCAGAAGCACGGGCGGTTGCTCAGCGCAGCAGTCCAGCGCAGCAGTTTAGGCAGCCGCTCAGGATACCTGCTCGGGACAGCTGAAAAATAAATGATGAAAAATAAATGAATGTGTTAATATCTGTCGACGTACTACAATAAAATTCTGGACTTCCATCACCCGCACCACACCATGCAATGAAAACAAAGAAAAACATTCCATGCCTTACATACTTTACCAAAATCTCACTCGCACAGTTTAGTGATATTTTTCTTTATTAATGCATACCAAAGACAACTAGCGCATGATATCAATTTGTGAAGATTAACTGTCGAATGTCTCGACATACTCACGATACCACCTTTGCATGACACCACACAAGGTAATCTTGACTTCCAGCAGACAACTGCTCGGGACAGCGGCTTGGGCGGCCGCTCAGCGCAGAAGCACGGGCAGTTGCTCAGCGCAGCAGCCCAGCGCAGCAGTTTGGGCAGCCGCTCAGGATACCTGCTCGGGAGAGCTGAAAAATAAATGAATGTTAATATCTGTCTACGTACTACAATAAATTCTGGACATCCATCACCCGCACCACACCATGCAATGAAAACAAAGAAAAACATTCCATGCCTTACCTACTTTACCAAAATTTCACTCGCACAGTTTAGTGATATTTTTCTTTATTAATGCATACCAAAGACAACTAGCGCATGATATCAATTTAAGAAGATTAACTGTCGAATGTCTCGACATACTCACGATACCACCTTTGCATGACACCACACAAGGTAATCTTTGGTGTCGATTACTCCGGACTTGACTTCCAGCAGACAACTGCTCGGGACAGCGGCTTGGGCGGCCGCTCAGCGCAGAAGCACGGGCAGTTGCTCAGCGCAGCAGCCGAGCGCAGCAGTTTGGGCAGCCGCTCAGGATACCTGCTCGGGACAGCTGAAAAATAAATGAATGTGTTAATATCTGTCTACGTACTACAATAAATTCTGGACTTCCATCACCCGCACCACACCATGCAATGAAAACAAAGAAAAACATTCCATGCCTTACATACTTTACCAAAATCTCACTCGCACAGTTTAGTGATATTTTTCTTTATTAATGCATACCAAAGACAACTAGCGCATGATATCAATTTGTGAAAATTAACTGTCGAATGTCTCGACATACTCACGATACCACCTTTGCATGACACCACACAAGGTAATCTTGACTTCCAGCAGACAACTGCTCGGGACAGCGGCTTGGGCGGCCGCTCAGCGCAGAAGCACGGGCAGTTGCTCAGCGCAGCAGCGCAGCGCAGCAGTTTGGGCAGCCGCTAAGGATACCTGCTCGGGACAGCTGAAAAACAAATAAATGTGTTAATATCTGTCGACGTACTAAGATAAAATTCTGGACTTCCATCACCCGCACCACACCATGCAATGAAAACAAAAAAAAACATTCCATGCCTTACATACTTTACCAAGATCTCACTCGCACAGTTTAGTGATATTTTTCTTTTTTAATGCATACCAAAAACAACTAGCGCATGATATCAATTTGTGAGGATTAACTGTCGAATGTCTCGACATACTCACGATACCACCTTTGCATGACACCACACAAGGTAATCTTGACTTCCAGCAGACAACTGCTCGGGACAGCGGCTT
Source organism: Selenia dentaria (assembly GCA_917880725.1). NCBI lineage: Eukaryota > Metazoa > Arthropoda > Insecta > Lepidoptera > Geometridae > Selenia > Selenia dentaria. The sequence goes on along the minus strand of OU862893.1, from coordinate 13,802,183 downwards.
GGGCGGCCGCTCAGCGCAGAAGCACGGGCAGTTGCTCAGCGCAGCAGCCCAGCGCAGCAGTTTGGGCAGCCGCTCAGGATACCTGCTCGGGAGAGCTGAAAAATAAATGAATGTTAATATCTGTCTACGTACTACAATAAATTCTGGACATCCATCACCCGCACCACACCATGCAATGAAAACAAAGAAAAACATTCCATGCTTTACCTACTTTACCAAAATTTCACTCGCACAGTTTAGTGATATTTTTCTTTATTAATGCATACCAAAGACAACTAGCGCATGATATCAATTTGTGAAGATTAACTGTCGAATGTCTCGACATACTCACGATACCACCTTTGCATGACACCACACAAGGTAATCTTGACTTCCAGCAGACAACTGCTCGGGACAGCGGCTTGGGCGGCCGCTCAGCGCAGAAGCACGGGCGGTTGCTCAGCGCAGCAGCCCGCGCAGAAGCACGGGCGGTTGCTCAGCGCAGCAGCCCAGCGCAGCAGTTTGGGCAGCCGCTCAGGATACCTGCTCGGGACAGCTGAAAAACAAATAAATGTGTTAATATCTGTCGACGTACTACGATAAAATTCTGGACTTCCATCACCCGCACCACACCATGCAATGAAAACAAAAAAAAACATTCCATGCCTTACATACTTTACCAAGATCTCACTCGCACAGTTTAGTGATATTTTTCTTTTTTAATGCATACCAAAAACAACTAGCGCATGATATCAATTTGTGAGGATTAACTGTCGAATGTCTCGACATACTCACGATACCACCTTTGCATGACACCACACAAGGTAGTCTTGAATTCCAGCAGACAAGTGCTCGGGACAGCGGCTTGGGCGGCCGCTCAGCGCAGAAGCACGGGCGGTTGCTCAGCGCAGCAGTCCAGCGCAGCAGTTTAGGCAGCCGCTCAGGATACCTGCTCGGGACAGCTGAAAAATAAATGATGAAAAATAAATGAATGTGTTAATATCTGTCGACGTACTACAATAAAATTCTGGACTTCCATCACCCGCACCACACCATGCAATGAAAACAAAGAAAAACATTCCATGCCTTACATACTTTACCAAAATCTCACTCGCACAGTTTAGTGATATTTTTCTTTATTAATGCATACCAAAGACAACTAGCGCATGATATCAATTTGTGAAGATTAACTGTCGAATGTCTCGACATACTCACGATACCACCTTTGCATGACACCACACAAGGTAATCTTGACTTCCAGCAGACAACTGCTCGGGACAGCGGCTTGGGCGGCCGCTCAGCGCAGAAGCACGGGCAGTTGCTCAGCGCAGCAGCCCAGCGCAGCAGTTTGGGCAGCCGCTCAGGATACCTGCTCGGGAGAGCTGAAAAATAAATGAATGTTAATATCTGTCTACGTACTACAATAAATTCTGGACATCCATCACCCGCACCACACCATGCAATGAAAACAAAGAAAAACATTCCATGCCTTACCTACTTTACCAAAATTTCACTCGCACAGTTTAGTGATATTTTTCTTTATTAATGCATACCAAAGACAACTAGCGCATGATATCAATTTAAGAAGATTAACTGTCGAATGTCTCGACATACTCACGATACCACCTTTGCATGACACCACACAAGGTAATCTTTGGTGTCGATTACTCCGGACTTGACTTCCAGCAGACAACTGCTCGGGACAGCGGCTTGGGCGGCCGCTCAGCGCAGAAGCACGGGCAGTTGCTCAGCGCAGCAGCCGAGCGCAGCAGTTTGGGCAGCCGCTCAGGATACCTGCTCGGGACAGCTGAAAAATAAATGAATGTGTTAATATCTGTCTACGTACTACAATAAATTCTGGACTTCCATCACCCGCACCACACCATGCAATGAAAACAAAGAAAAACATTCCATGCCTTACATACTTTACCAAAATCTCACTCGCACAGTTTAGTGATATTTTTCTTTATGAATGCATACCAAAGACAACTAGCGCATGATATCAATTTGTGAAGATTAACTGTCGAATGTCTCGACATACTCACGATACCACCTTTGCATGACACCACACAAGGTAATCTTGACTTCCAGCAGACAACTGCTCGGGACAGCGGCTTGGGCGGCCGCTCAGCGCAGAAGCACGGGCAGTTGCTCAGCGCGGCAGCCCAGCGCAGCAGTTTGGGCAGCCGCTCAGGATACCTGCTCGGGACAGCTGAAAAACAAATGAATGTGTTAATATCTGTCGACGTACTACACTAAAATTCTGGACTTCCATCACCCGCACCACACCATGCAATGAAAACAAAGAAAAACATTCCATGCCTTACATACTTTACCAAAATTTAACTGGCACAGTTTAGTGATATTTTTCTTTATTAATGCATACCAAAGACAACTAGCGCATGATATCAATTTAAGAAGATTAACTGTCGAATGTCTCGACATACTCACGATACCACCTTTGCATGACACCACACAAGGTAATCTTTGGTGTCGATTACTCCGGACTTGACTTCCAGCAGACAACTGCTCGGGACAGCGGCTTGGGCGGCCGCTCAGCGCAGAAGCACGGGCAGTTGCTCAGCGCAGCAGCCGAGCGCAGCAGTTTGGGCAGCCGCTCAGGATACCTGCTCGGGACAGCTGAAAAATAAATGAATGTGTTAATATCTGTCTACGTACTACAATAAATTCTGGACTTCCATCACCCGCACCACACCATGCAATGAAAACAAAGAAAAACATTCCATGCCTTACATACTTTACCAAAATCTCACTCGCACAGTTTAGTGATATTTTTCTTTATTAATGCATACCAAAGACAACTAGCGCATGATATCAATTTGTGAAAATTAACTGTCGAATGTCTCGACATACTCACGATACCACCTTTGCATGACACCACACAAGGTAATCTTGACTTCCAGCAGACAACTGCTCGGGACAGCGGCTTGGGCGGCCGCTCAGCGCAGAAGCACGGGCAGTTGCTCAGCGCAGCAGCGCAGCGCAGCAGTTTGGGCAGCCGCTAAGGATACCTGCTCGGGACAGCTGAAAAACAAATAAATGTGTTAATATCTGTCGACGTACTAAGATGAAATTCTGGACTTCCATCACCCGCACCACACCATGCAATGAAAACAAAAAAAAACATTCCATGCCTTACATACTTTACCAAGATCTCACTCGCACAGTTTAGTGATATTTTTCTTTTTTAATGCATACCAAAAACAACTAGCGCATGATATCAATTTGTGAGGATTAACTGTCGAATGTCTCGACATACTCACGATACCACCTTTGCATGACACCACACAAGGTAATCTTGACTTCCAGCAGACAACTGCTCGGGACAGCGGCTTGGGCGGCCGCTCAGCGCAGAAGCACGGGCAGTTGCTCAGCGCAGCAGCCCAGCGCAGCAGTTTGGGCAGCCGCTCAGGATACCTGCTCGGGAGAGCTGAAAAATAAATGAATGTTAATATCTGTCTACGTACTACAATAAATTCTGGACATCCATCACCCGCACCACACCATGCAATGAAAACAAAGAAAAACATTCCATGCTTTACCTACTTTACCAAAATTTCACTCGCACAGTTTAGTGATATTTTTCTTTATTAATGCATACCAAAGACAACTAGCGCATGATATCAATTTGTGAAGATTAACTGTCGAATGTCTCGACATACTCACGATACCACTTTTGCATGACACCACACAAGGTAATCTTGACTTCCAGCAGACAACTGCTCGGGACAGCGGCTTGGGCGGCCGCTCAGCGCAGAAGCACGGGCGGTTGCTCAGCGCAGCAGCCCAGCGCAGCAGTTTGGGCAGCCGCTCAGGATACCTGCTCGGGACAGCTGAAAAACAAATGAATGTGTTAATATCTGTCGACGTACTACAATAAAATTCTGGACTTCCATCACCCGCACCACACCATGCAATGAAAACAAAGAAAAACATTCCATGCCTTACATACTTTACCAAAATTTCACTGGCACAGTTTAGTGATATTTTTCTTTATTAATGCATACCAAAGACAACTAGCGCATGATATCAATTAAAGAAGATTAACTGTCGAATGTCTCGACATACTCACGATACCACCTTTGCATGACACCACACAAGGTAATCTTTGGTGTCGATTACTCCGGACTTGACTTCCAGCAGACAACTGCTCGGGACAGCGGCTTGGGCGGCCGCTCAGCGCAGAAGCACGGGCAGTTGCTCAGCGCAGCAGCCGAGCGCAGCAGTTTGGGCAGCCGCTCAGGATACCTGCTCGGGACAGCTGAAAAATAAATGAATGTGTTAATATCTGTCGACGTACTACGATAAAATTCTGGACTTCCATCACCCGCACCACACTTTGCAATGAAAACAAAGAAAAACATTCCATGCCTTACACACTTTACCAAAATTTCACTCACACAGTTTAGTGATATTTTTCTTTATTAATGCATACCAAAGACAACTAGCGCATGATATCAATTTGTGAAGATTAACTGTCGAATGTCTCGACATACTCACGATACCACCTTTGCATGACACCACACAAGGTAATTTTGACTTCCAGCAGACAACTGCTCGGGACAGCGGCTTGGGCGGCCGCTCAGCGCAGAAGCACGGGCGGTCGCTCAGCGCAGCAGCCCAGCGCAGCAGTTTGGGCAGCCGCTCAGGATACCTGCTCGGGACAGCTGAAAAACAAATGATTGTGTTAATATCTGTCGACGTACTACAATAAAATTCTGGACATCCATCACCCGCACCACACCATGCAATGAAGACAAAGAAAAACATTCCATGCCTTACATACATTACCAAGTTTCCATTGGTACCCATTCATATAGGGTTCATATTGACAATTGTTTTATTTAAAACCTGAAGTACGTCCATACCACAGTGACGTGTCAATCATAATGATCAATACCTCTCGTGTTGCATACAAGGTATACAAGACAAACCATTGCCGTATAAAAGTATTAAAACAGCGGTTACATTAACCTTACAGTTATTTATCTCTACAAGTAGCAGAACATTAATTTAATAAAAGGAAAAAAAAAATTTAAAAATTTTAAAAAAAAAATTTAAAAAAATTAAAAAAAATTAAAAAAAAATAACTGTCGAATGTCTCGACATACTCACGATACAACCTTTACATGACACCACACAAGGTAATCTTTGGTGTCGATTACTCCGGACTTGACTTCCAGCAGACAACTGCTCGGGACAGCGGCTTGGGCGGCCGCTCAGCGCAGAAGCACGGGCAGTTGCTCAGCGCAGCAGCCAAGCGCAGCAGTTTGGGCAGCCGCTCAGGATACCTGCTCGAGACAGCTGAAAAATAAATGAATGTGTTAATATCTGTCTACGTACTACAATAAATTCTGGACTTCCATCACCCGCACCACACCATGCAATGAAAACAAAGAAAAACATTCCATGCCTTACATACTTTACCAAAATCTCACTCGCACAGTTTAATGATATTTTTCTTTATTAATGCATACCAAAGACAACTAGCGCATGATATCAATTTGTGAAGATTAACTGTCGAATGTCTCGACATACTCACGATACCACCTTTGCATGACACCACACAAGGTAATCTTGACTTCCAGCAGACAACTGCTCGGGACAGCGGCTTGGGCGGCCGCTCAGCGCAGAAGCACGGGCGGTCGCTCAGCGCAGCAGCCCAGCGCAGCAGTTTGGGCAGCCGCTCAGGATACCTGCTCGGGACAGCTGAAAAACAAATGATTGTGTTAATATCTGTCGACGTACTACAATAAAATTCTGGACATCCATCACCCGCACCACACCATGCAATGAAAACAAAGAAAAACATTCCATGCCTTACATACATTACCAAGTTTCCATTGGTACCCATTCATATAGGGTTCATATTGACAATTGTTTTATTTAAAACCTGAAGTACGTCCATACAAATAAATACAAATAATACAAATAATTTTATTACCAAGAAGAGTTACATTAACACAAATATAAGAAAAAACATAGTACTTAAGCTAAGGTTTATCTTAAATCTATGTAAAAAAGGAGTTACTGGTGATCCCCGCACTAGGCCAGGCCTGTATCGCGGGAGATCGACTCGGGCTGTGGTTACCAGAGCAAGGGTATGTGTACACTAACATAAAAGTAAGTAAAGATACAAAAGATAAAACTAATTCCAAATCAGACAAACTGCATAAAGTAAACATAACAATAAGTAAAAAAGAAAAAGAAAAAGTACCTCAAATATAACTGTAAATACCATAAAATACAATAAAATTAGAACCTAGCTTAGCTCAGCTGACAATCGTATTCCAGTCTGGATGATTATGAAGACAAAAACAAAAAGTTAAGAGGAAGATATAAAAAAAATAAATAAAAAGTGCTTGCCAATTTAGTTAAGGGGGGGGGGGGTTACATTAAAACAAAAGGATTAATAAAGGTACTCAATGTTGTCAAACTAAGCAATGGTTGCCAGGAGACTCTCGGTGTTGTCGTAGTCCAAGGTCAGCAGCCACCTTCGTATTTTCTCTTTGACACCGTAGAGAGAGCACGTTAGTTCACAGTGTTTGCTTGCACAGCGGTATATGAATGGGTATGAGTGATATTTGAATCGTTTTGCAAATTTTGTCTTAACGGAAGGAACTTTTACTTTGAGACGGCGGCTTGAACTAGGTGGGGCTGACGAGGACTGGAGACGATAAGTCTGGTGGTAGGCGGTTAACACCCGATGTATGTAAAGCTGCCGGACAGTAAGAATTTGGGTAGAGGCGTAAAGAGCAGTCGTTGGAAATCTAAAAGGGAGCCGACACATGACTTTAAGGACTGAGCGTTGAGCTCTCTCTACTGTTATCATGTGTGTCTTCGCGGCTCCACCCCAAACAGTGATGCAGTAACCCAATATAGACTGACACAACGCAGTGAAAACAAGCTTGAGTGTCTCTATGTCAGATCCTTCCCGGAGCAGCTTCATTATGTGAATCATTTTTCTGACCCTGCCAGCTAGCTCACTAATGTGAGACTTAAAATTCAAATTCTCGTCTAGTAGGAGACCTAGATAGCGGATAGTGGCAGAGCGTTCTATTAGCGGGCACGAGCACCCAGATGGACAAGAAGCGCTGGGAGGAGACTTGTGAATCTGTAAAGAGTTCAGGTTGGAGGGAGCAGACACTCGCGTTTTATGAAAACACAAAAATTTGGTTTTGCTGGAGTTGAGAGTGAGAAGGTTTGCATTCAACCACTCCGAGACCAGGGCAAGACCCTTCTCCGCGCGTTGGGAGGCTTCTGCCCATGTCTCTCCCATGAAAATAATTGCAGTATCATCAGCGTAACAGACAATCTTCGTAGAGACCGAGTCTTTAAAAATCCCAATAAGATCGTTAATGTAAATAGTGAATAGGGTTGGACCCAAGATGCTTCCTTGCGGAACGCCAAAGCGGATGTTGAGGAATTCACTTCTTTGCCCATCGACAGACACACATTGACTTCTTTGCGACAAGTAGCTATTAAACCAGTCAAGAGCAACGCCCCTGATGCCAAGACATTCGAGCTTCCTTAATAGAATTTTGGGAGATACAGTATCGAAAGCCTTTGCTAGATCCAAGAAGACGCCGATACATTTTTTGCCACAATCTAGAGCGGAGACTGCTCCTTCGAGTAGAGTGTGTACAGCGTCTTCAGTGGACCTAGCCCTTCTAAAACCGAACTGACAAGGAGATAAGACTTTATACTGTTCAAGGTATTTCGTCACTCTTGAATTAACCAATTTTTCAAGTAACTTTGAAAATACCGAGAGCAAAGAGATGGGGCGATAGTTGGACGGTAGTGTTTTGGAGCCAGCTTTGTGAATTGGGATGACCAGTGCCGCTTTCCAACAAAGAGGGAAAACGCCAGAGGACAAGCTAAGATTCATCACGTGAGTCAAAGGTTCAATGAACAGGTGCGAGTGAGTTTTTAAGAGATTGTTTGTGATACCGTCAATACCCGGGGCACAAATATTTCTAAGGTCTTTGATGAGACACAAGATTTCAGAGCTATTAGTGGGAGACATAAAAAAAGAAGAGGATGACTGGAAAGGGATTGACACTAATGCAGCTAGGTCTTCTTCGGTGGAGCGGATGCCGTTCAGAATGTTGCTCGCAAGATTTGAGCCCACTTGAACAAAGTATTCATTACAAAAGTTAAGAGACTCCTTAATAGTTGGTTTCGATTGTAATAAAGAAGAGCTGGCGTCTTTACTCTTATTTAGTTCACAGATTTTCTTGATAGATTTCCACATTTTAGAAGGGTTGTTTTTATTGCTATTTAATAATTCTTTATTGTATTGTTTTTTAGCAATCTTCCGTAGTACATTAAAATTGTTCTGATGCGTTTTGTACTTAGTCTGCAACGCAACATTAAATGGCTGCTTTTTGGCTTCAAGGTGGAGAAAGTCCCTGCGCTTCATAGACTTCACTAAATCAGTCGTGACCCAATCCTTCTGAACTATTCTACGTCGACTCAAACGCACTTGTCTTGTGTTACGGGTAACTGTATCACTAACTTTAGTTGAGAACAAATCGGCAGCTGACGAGGCATCCTCGGACGACAATACACTAGACCAGTCTTCACTAGTTAACTCATGGAGAATGGAGTTAAAATCAGTCTTAGACACCATGTTAAGCCTAGTGCAGATTTGGGGGGTGCCTATGCCTGCCAAGACGGGAAAATGATCTGTAATACCAGATTTGCAGACAACACTCACTGCTTTAGACTTTAAACCCACAACAATGTGATCTAGGCATGATTCACCCCTGGTTGGGACACTGGTGATGTTTTTAAGTCCAAGTTCAGCCAGAAAACACAAATAGTCATCATATTGCGGATGAGGAGAAGGCGAGTCAGGTAGAGTGTTAATATTTATATCACCCAGCATAATAAGGTCGGACTTCACCTTGGGATTTTCTCTAAAGAAATCATCGAGAGACGCAATAAACGGACTGATATTAGAAAATGAGGGGGACCTGTAAAGTCCAAGGATCTGCGATGAGTTTGGAAGTTCAATTAACAAGGAGTCAGTTTCCAATAGGGATGGTACGCTTACATTTACGCTCCAGTCCGCGCGGATATAAGCAACCACGCCACCTGCCTTGTTCTTCACATGTTTGGAGCTGAAATGGGAGTAGCCGGGAAGTGATCTTATCAGGGAACATGATCCAAGGTGACACTCAGTCAGTACTATAACATCTAATGGAACAGAAAACCTTTTCAGAAGTATCGTGAACTCATCAAAGTTTTTTTGCAGACTCCTGATGTTATATGTGAGCAATCTAAGATTGAACTGATTTGTTATAATGTATTTGCACGATTCGGGAGTATCGCAAAGGCGGCAGTCAACATCAAGAGCTTCGTCAAAATCAGTCAGTAGCTCTACTAAGGAGGCCATGGTGAATAATTACTGGAGTCAATAAAAAGTGAAAGGTGAATTAATGACTGCGCACTTATAAAAATACTCTCATTGCAATAAGTCCGAGGTACAGAAGAAGACAGTGATGAATCAGCATAACATTGAATCATACTGAAAATAAGGTATCTTATAATTAATGTGACACAAGGAAGGTGTTTGTCTGAATAGCGCAACTGATTGCAGATAGATTTGAAAGTGAACATGCAACTTAACAATAAAAAATCTAGTAGAAACTTGTGATAACACTGTAGAGTAAGCACTGGCAATATCAAATTATGCGATGGTTGGACCGAGGCGTTCCTCCAAGTCGACGAGGTTCCAGATGCGTATTGGTGGACTGCCTTCCTGTTTCCGCACGAAGATGCTCCCGTTTGTGGTCCAGCAAAATTTGTACCCAGCGCCGGCAGCCCGAGAGCGAGTCTCTCGAAATAAATGTCGATTTTCACGAGTCAGACGCTCGTTGAAGTAGATCCTTCTTATGGGCCCGTCCACTCCGAGATCCTGAGTTGTAATGGATTTGCGGGTCTTCACGCACTTCAGAAAGTTGTCTCGCTTCACACGACGAAGGAGCCGGATAACAACAGGTCTGCTGAAAGCAGCGGTAGAGGCGGATTCGGATGCTGCGGGGCCTCGTTTAGGACCAGCACGTAGCACCCAATCAATGTCTTCTTCTTTAAGCTCCACACCAAGCCTCTGTGCCGCAACGAGCGCCAAGTGGTGAAGATTCTCATTCGGACGTTCGGGGATGCCTATGACTTCTACTTCGTTCCTTAAATAAGCCTGCGCCTGGGAGTTAAGCTGGTTTTCCAGTTTTTGGACGCAACTCTTGAGCATCGCTGTTTCAGCTTGGTAACGCTCTTCCAGCTGGTCGACTTTCTCATCTGAAGTTGTAACGCGGGCAACCAAGTGATGCATCTGCTCGTGAAGACCAGCCATGGCAGAGGAAACATTCTCAAGTTTCGCGTTGAAGGTGGACACCTCCTCGCGCAATAGTCTAATCTCGCTAGTAAGCGCCTGCAGGTCCTGTGATGGCAAACGGGGGGATACTGCGTCCGAGACTGGAAGGTTTATTTTTGTAGGCGCGTTCATTGTCGCAGGCCTTTTCATGTTCCGCACCGTTACATTTACATCGGGGGATGCGTGTTGGGAGGCACCTCTGACCGGTGTGGAAGAGTTATCTCCTCCTCGTTTGGCTTCACACCTACATTGCGGGCAGATCCACTTGGGTAAATCCTCGAGCCGCGGTGCAGACCCGCCAATACAGATTTCTTTGTGAAATCTTTTTTCACATTTAGGAAGGGTGCACGCAATGGTTTCGTCTGTGTGGCGAAGCGCTCCCTTACATCCAGAACAACAGACTACAGGGGTGGCCATGTTGGCCGAAGGCAAGCTATCATTTGTGTTCTCCTTTGACATGATTTAAAAGACCGAGTTCCAATGGTAGAAAAAAAAATGGTAGGAAATGGTAGCTTTTATGCCTAGCTGGTAACCCTGGCAATATTTCTTATTTTTGAAATGTCAAAGTCAACGTCGTCTCCTGTCAAATCAGAAGTTTCTAGTTTTTGACGTTTATCTAGTTTTGTTGTTGTGATGGTGACTTTGTTAACTATGATAAAAGTCATAAAAATAATGAAAATGGGACGGTATTCAGTTGTGAGGTGTCGAGAAATGATTGGCTATTGCTCAGGTCCAAGTATGAGTGCTTACGTGCAGTGTGGATGTGTGGGTTGAGATTTCGAGAAAACCAACGATGAGTGATATCTTCTTTCAGCAATATTAGTCCAAAAAACAGCTGCGGCTTGAGGTGAGTGCTCAATTTACGTACTTCCTTTCCAAGTCTTCAAGTAGAAACGGCTCACACACTTTAACTCTTCTCCGATACTATTTTAGTTAGATAAAATTTGCGGACACTGATGTAGGGGATGTTTCGCTAGTGCACACACACACATAAGATAAGATACCACAGTGACGTGTCAATCATAATGATCAACACCTCTCGTGTTGCATACAAGGTATACAAGACAAACCATTGCCGTATAAAAGTTTTAAAACAGCGGTTACATTAACCTTACAGTTATTTATCTCTACAAGTAGCAGAACATTAATTTAATAAAAGGAAAAAAAAAATTAAAATTTTTTTAAAAAAAATTAAAAAAAATTAAAATAAAATAACTGTCGAATGTCTCGACATACTCACGATACCACCTTTACATGACACCACACAAGGTAATCTTTGGTGTCGATTACTCCGGACTTGACTTCCAGCAGACAACTGCTCGGGACAGCGGCTTGGGCGGCCGCTCAGCGCAGAAGCACGGGCAGTTGCTCAGCGCAGCAGCCAAGCGCAGCAGTTTGGGCAGCCGCTCAGGATACCTGCTCGGGACAGCTGAAAAATAAATGAATGTGTTAATATCTGTCTACGTACTACAATAAATTCTGGACTTCCATCACCCGCACCACACCATGCAATGAAAACAAAGAAAAACATTCCATGCCTTACATACTTTACCAAAATCTCACTCGCACAGTTTAGTGATATTTTTTTTTATTAATGCATACCAAAGACAACTAGCGCATGATATCAATTTGTGAAGATTAACTGTCGAATGTCTCGACATACTCACGATACCACCTTTGCATGACACCACACAAGGTAATCTTGACTTCCAGCAGACAACTGCTCGGGACAGCGGCTTGGGCGGCCGCTCAGCGCAGAAGCACGGGCAGTTGCTCAGCGCAGCAGCCCAGCGCAGCAGTTTGGGCAGCCGCTCAGGATACCTGCTCGGGAGAGCTGAAAAATAAATGAATGTTAATATCTGTCTACGTACTACAATAAATTCTGGACATCCATCACCCGCACCACACCATGCAATGAAAACAAAGAAAAACATTCCATGCCTTACCTACTTTACCAAAATTTCACTCGCACAGTTTAGTGATATTTTTCTTTATTAATGCATACCAAAGACAACTAGCGCATGATATCAATTTGTGAAGATTAACTGTCGAATGTCTCGACATACTCACGATACCACCTTTGCATGACACCACACAAGGTAATCTTGACTTCCAGCAGACAACTGCTCGGGACAGCGGCTTGGGCGGCCGCTCAGCGCAGAAGCACGGGCAGTTGCTCAGCGCAGCAGCCCAGCGCAGCAGTTTGGGCAGCCGCTCAGGATACCTGCTCGGGAGAGCTGAAAAATAAATGAATGTTAATATCTGTCTACGTACTACAATAAATTCTGGACATCCATCACCCGCACCACACCATGCAATGAAAACAAAGAAAAACATTCCATGCCTTACCTACTTTACCAAAATTTCACTCGCACAGTTGTGATATTTTTCTTTATTAATGCATACCAAAGACAACTAGCGCATGATATCAATTTGTGAAGATTAACTGTCGAATGTCTCGACATACTCACGATACCACCTTTGCATGACACCACACAAGGTAATCTTGACTTCCAGCAGACAACTGCTCGGGACAGCGGCTTGGGCGGCCGCTCAGCGCAGAAGCACGGGCGGTTGCTCAGCGCAGCAGCCCAGCGCAGCAGTTTGGGCAGCCGCTCAGGATACCTGCTCGGGACAGCTGAAAAACAAATGAATGTGTTAATATCTGTCTACGTACTACAATAAAATTCTGGACTTCCATCACCCGCACCACACCATGCAATGAAAACAAAGAAAAACATTCCATGCCTTACATACTTTACCAAAATTTCACTGGCACAGTTTAGTGATATTTTTCTTTATTAATGCATACCAAAAACAACTAGCGCATGATATCAATTTGTGAGGATTAACTGTCGAATGTCTCGACATACTCACGATACCACCTTTGCATGACACCACACAAGGTAATCTTGACTTCCAGCAGGCAACTGCTCGGGACAGCGGCTTGGGCGGCCGCTCAGCGCAGAAGCACGGGCAGTTGCTCAGCGCAGCAGCCCAGCGCAGCAGTTTGGGCAGCCGCTCAGGATACCTGCTCGGGAGAGCTGAAAAATAAATGAATGTGTTAATATCTGTCTACGTACTACAATAAATTCTGGACTTCCATCACCCGCACCACACCATGCAATGAAAACAAAGAAAAACATTCCATGCCTTACATACTTTACCAAAATCTCACTCGCACAGTTTAGTGATATTTTTTTTTATTAATGCATACCAAAGACAACTAGCGCATGATATCAATTTGTGAAGATTAACTGTCGAATGTCTCGACATACTCACTTCCAGCAGACAACTGCTCGGGACAGCGGCTTGGGCGGCCGCTCAGCGCAGAAGCACGGGCAGTTGCTCAGCGCAGCAGCCCAGCGCAGCAGTTTGGGCAGCCGCTCAGGATACCTGCTCGGGAGAGCTGAAAAATAAATGAATGTTAATATCTGTCTACGTACTACAATAAATTCTGGACATCCATCACCCGCACCACACCATGCAATGAAAACAAAGAAAAACATTCCATGCCTTACCTACTTTACCAAAATTTCACTCGCACAGTTTAGTGATATTTTTCTTTATTAATGCATACCAAAGACAACTAGCGCATGATATCAATTTGTGAAGATTAACTGTCGAATGTCTCGACATACTCACGATACCACCTTTGCATGACACCACACAAGGTAATCTTGACTTCCAGCAGACAACTGCTCGGGACAGCGGCTTGGGCGGCCGCTCAGCGCAGAAGCACGGGCAGTTGCTCAGCGCAGCAGCCCAGCGCAGCAGTTTGGGCAGCCGCTCAGGATACCTGCTCGGGAGAGCTGAAAAATAAATGAATGTTAATATCTGTCTACGTACTACAATAAATTCTGGACATCCATCACCCGCACCACACCATGCAATGAAAACAAAGAAAAACATTCCATGCCTTACCTACTTTACCAAAATTTCACTCGCACAGTTGTGATATTTTTCTTTATTAATGCATACCAAAGACAACTAGCGCATGATATCAATTTGTGAAGATTAACTGTCGAATGTCTCGACATACTCACGATACCACCTTTGCATGACACCACACAAGGTAATCTTGACTTCCAGCAGACAACTGCTCGGGACAGCGGCTTGGGCGGCCGCTCAGCGCAGAAGCACGGGCGGTTGCTCAGCGCAGCAGCCCAGCGCAGCAGTTTGGGCAGCCGCTCAGGATACCTGCTCGGGACAGCTGAAAAACAAATGAATGTGTTAATATCTGTCGACGTACTACAATAAAATTCTGGACTTCCATCACCCGCACCACACCATGCAATGAAAACAAAGAAAAACATTCCATGCCTTACATACTTTACCAAAATTTCACTGGCACAGTTTAGTGATATTTTTCTTTATTAATGCATACCAAAAACAACTAGCGCATGATATCAATTTGTGAGGATTAACTGTCGAATGTCTCGACATACTCACGATACCACCTTTGCATGACACCACACAAGGTAATCTTGACTTCCAGCAGGCAACTGCTCGGGACAGCGGCTTGGGCGGCCGCTCAGCGCAGAAGCACGGGCAGTTGCTCAGCGCAGCAGCCCAGCGCAGCAGTTTGGGCAGCCGCTCAGGATACCTGCTCGGGAGAGCTGAAAAATAAATGAATGTTAATATCTGTCTACGTACTACATAAATTCTGGACATCCATCACCCGCACCACACCATGCAATGAAAACAAAGAAAAACATTCCATGCCTTACCTACTTTACCAAAATTTCACTCGCACAGTTTAGTGATATTTTTCTTTATTAATGCATACCAAAGACAACTAGCGCATGATATCAATTTGTGAAGATTAACTGTCGAATGTCTCGACATACTCACGATACCACCTTTGCATGACACCACACAAGGTAATCTTGACTTCCAGCAGACAACTGCTCGGGACAGCGGCTTGGGCGGCCGCTCAGCGCAGAAGCACGGGCGGTTGCTCAGCGCAGCAGCCCAGCGCAGCAGTTTGGGCAGCCGCTCAGGATACCTGCTCGGGACAGCTGAAAAACAAATGAATGTGTTAATATCTGTCGACGTACTACAATAAAATTCTGGACTTCCATCACCCGCACCACACCATGCAATGAAAACAAAGAAAAACATTCCATGCCTTACATACTTTACCAAAATTTCACTGGCACAGTTTAGTGATATTTTTCTTTATTAATGCATACCAAAGACAACTAGCGCATGATATCAATTAAAGAAGATTAACTGTCGAATGTCTCGACATACTCACGATACCACCTTTGCATGACACCACACAAGGTAATCTTTGGTGTCGATTACTCCGGACTTGACTTCCAGCAGACAACTGCTCGGGACAGCGGCTTGGGCGGCCGCTCAGCGCAGAAGCACGGGCAGTTGCTCAGCGCAGCAGCCGAGCGCAGCAGTTTGGGCAGCCGCTCAGGATACCTGCTCGGGACAGCTGAAAAATAAATGAATGTGTTAATATCTGTCTACGTACTACAATAAATTCTGGACTTCCATCACCCGCACCACACCATGCAATGAAAACAAAGAAAAACATTCCATGCCTTACATACTTTACCAAAATCTCACTCGCACAGTTTAGTGATATTTTTCTTTATTAATGCATACCAAAGACAACTAGCGCATGATATCAATTTGTGAAGATTAACTGTCGAATGTCTCGACATACTCACGATACCACCTTTGCATGACACCACACAAGGTAATCTTGACTTCCAGCAGACAACTGCTCGGGACAGCGGCTTGGGCGGCCGCTCAGCGCAGAAGCACGGGCAGTTGCTCAGCGCAGCAGCCCAGCGCAGCAGTTTGGGCAGCCGCTCAGGATACCTGCTCGGGACAGCTGAAAAACAAATGAATGTGTTAATATCTGTCGACGTACTACGATAAAATTCTGGACTTCCATCACCCGCACCACACTTTGCAATGAAAACAAAGAAAAACATTCCATGCCTTACACACTTTACCAAAATTTCACTCACACAGTTTAGTGATATTTTTCTTTATGAATGCATACCAAAGACAACTAGCGCATGATATCAATTTGTGAAGATTAACTGTCGAATGTCTCGACATACTCACGATACCACCTTTGCATGACACCACACAAGGTAATCTTGACTTCCAGCAGACAACTGCTCGGGACAGCGGCTTGGGCGGCCGCTCAGCGCAGAAGCACGGGCGGTCGCTCAGCGCAGCAGCCCAGCGCAGCAGTTTGGGCAGCCGCTCAGGATACCTGCTCGGGACAGCTGAAAAACAAATGATTGTGTTAATATCTGTCGACGTACTACAATAAAATTCTGAACATCCATCACCCGCACCACACCATGCAATGAAAACAAAGAAAAACATTCCATGCCTTACATACATTACCAAGTTTCCATTGGTATAGGGTTCATATTGACAATTGTTTTATTTAAAACCTGAAGTACGTCCATACCACAGTGACGTGTCAATCATAATGATCAATACCTCTCGTGTTGCATACAAGGTATACAAGACAAACCATTGCCGTATAAAAGTATTAAAACAGCGGTTACATTAACCTTACAGTTATTTATCTCTACAAAAAGCAGAACATTAATTTAATAAAAGGAAAAAAAAAATTAAATTTTTTTTAAAAAAAAATTAAAAAAAAATAAAAAAAAATAACTGTCGAATGTCTCGACATACTCACGATACCACCTTTACATGACACCACACAAGGTAATCTTTGGTGTCGATTACTCCGGACTTGACTTCCAGCAGACAACTGCTCGGGACAGCGGCTTGGGCGGCCGCTCAGCGCAGAAGCACGGGCAGTTGCTCAGCGCAGCAGCCAAGCGCAGCAGTTTGGGCAGCCGCTCAGGATACCTGCTCGGGACAGCTGAAAAATAAATGAATGTGTTAATATCTGTCTACGTACTACAATAAATTCTGGACATCCATCACCCGCACCACACCATGCAATGAAAACAAAGAAAAACATTCCATGCCTTACCTACTTTACCAAAATTTCACTCGCACAGTTTAGTGATATTTTTCTTTATTAATGCATACCAAAGACAACTAGCGCATGATATCAATTTGTGAAGATTAACTGTCGAATGTCTCGACATACTCACGATACCACCTTTGCATGACACCACACAAGGTAATCTTGACTTCCAGCAGACAACTGCTCGGGACAGCGGCTTGGGCGGCCGCTCAGCGCAGAAGCACGGGCAGTTGCTCAGCGCAGCAGCCCGGCGCAGCAGTTTGGGCAGCCGCTCAGGATACCTGCTCGGGAGAGCTGAAAAATAAATGAATGTTAATATCTGTCTACGTACTACAATAAATTCTGGACATCCATCACCCGCACCACACCATGCAATGAAAACAAAGAAAAACATTCCATGCCTTACCTACTTTACCAAAATTTCACTCGCACAGTTTAGTGATATTTTTCTTTATTAATGCATACCAAAGACAACTAGCGCATGATATCAATTTGTGAAGATTAACTGTCGAATGTCTCGACATACTCACGATACCACCTTTGCATGACACCACACAAGGTAATCTTGACTTCCAGCAGACAACTGCTCGGGACAGCGGCTTGGGCGGCCGCTCAGCGCAGAAGCACGGGCGGTTGCTCAGCGCAGCAGCCCAGCGCAGCAGTTTGGGCAGCCGCTCAGGATACCTGCTCGGGACAGCTGAAAAACAAATGAATGTGTTAATATCTGTCGACGTACTACAATAAAATTCTGGACTTCCATCACCCGCACCACACCATGCAATGAAAACAAAGAAAAACATTCCATGCCTTACATACTTTACCAAAATTTCACTGGCACAGTTTAGTGATATTTTTCTTTATTAATGCATACCAAAGACAACTAGCGCATGATATCAATTTAAGAAGATTAACTGTCGAATGTCTCGACATACTCACGATACCACCTTTGCATGACACCACACAAGGTAATCTTTGGTGTCGATTACTCCGGACTTTACTTCCAGCAGACAACTGCTCGGGACAGCGGCTTTGGGCGGCCGCTCAGCGCAGAAGCAAGGGCAGTTGCTCAGCGCAGCAGCCGAGCGCAGCAGTTTGGGCAGCCGCTCAGGATACCTGCTCGGGACAGCTGAAAAATAAATGAATGTGTTAATATCTGTCTACGTACTACAATAAATTCTGGACTTCCATCACCCGCACCACACCATGCAATGAAAACAAAGAAAAACATTCCATGCCTTACATACTTTACCAAAATCTCACTCGCACAGTTTAGTGATATTTTTCTTTATTAATGCATACCAAAGACAACTAGCGCATGATATCAATTTGTGAAGATTAACTGTCGAATGTCTCGACATACTCACGATACCACCTTTGCATGACACCACACAAGGTAATCTTGACTTCCAGCAGACAACTGCTCGGGACAGCGGCTTGGGCGGCCGCTCAGCGCAGAAGCACGGGCGGTCGCTCAGCGCAGCAGCCCAGCGCAGCAGTTTGGGCAGCCGCTCAGGATACCTGCTCGGGACAGCTGAAAAACAAATGATTGTGTTAATATCTGTCGACGTACCACAATAAAATTCTGGACTTCCATCACCCGCACCACACCATGCAATGAAAACAAAGAAAAACATTCCATGCCTTACATACATTACCAAGTTTCCATTGGTACCCATTCATATAGGGTTCATATTGACAATTGTTTTATTTAAAACCTGAAGTACGTCCATACCACAGTGACGTGTCAATCATAATGATCAATACCTCTCGTGTTGCATACAAGGTATACAAGACAAACCATTGCCGTATAAAAGTATTAAAACAGCGGTAACATTAACCTTACAGTTATTTATCTCTACAAGTAGCAGAACATTAATTTAATAAAAGGAAAAAAAAAAATAAAAAAATAAAAAAAAAAATAAAAAAAAACCCGACAATCATTATGACAGTGTTTGCACTATACAAAACCACGACAAGGATTGACGTCACCGCAATAACGAACTCGGAGATGTTGACTCGTCGACGGTTGAAGGCAGAGTGAGCTACGACCGCTCTCCGCGCCGCCTTTTATACTTTTCGGTCCACTAGGCTATTTTCGTCTCCAACATTATATATATCGGCGCGGATACAATAATTAGCCAATAATAATTAGTCTATAACAATTAGATTTGTTAAATTGATTTATTTGAATTGATTTATAAAACATAGATTCATATTTTTGAAATTGTTTACAGTAAATTATTCCAATTAAAATTAGTAATATAATTATTCTCAAAATGATTTAAGATTATTACGTACAATTAATTATAAAACATGCCATCACTTTGTATTGCAATCTTAATGTTTAAAACGACCACGTGCAAGTACGCCGTAACCTATAAAAGCGGTCGCACTGGCGACGGGATGGCACATTTGTATGGGGCAAATGAAATTACCGACGCCACGGGGGCTAATTTTTATAGTTGCCATTTAAAATATTATTCAAAGGTGGTAACACATTAAATATTTTGATGTCACATCCGGCATGCTAAAATATTCTCTTTGGTGGGTGTATTATTGTTTTCATTCGGATTTAGTGCCGGTTTCAGTGATTTCAGTTTCGTTCGTTGTTAAAGTTCCTTGAATATAGCATTAAATCCACGTCGAGTTGAGCTTATGTTCCTCCGTGCCTTCAAAAAGTTATGTTAATTGCGATTAGGAACTTCGAGAAATTGACTCAGTTGTGTGTGATGTGAGAAGTTGACTCTTGATTATATTATAATAATTTGAGCAGAGACTCTTATTTTAGTTTGTGATCATGTCGGAGAAAGAAAACAAAAGGAAATGCTTTAAATGCGGCCGCTCACCGTTCGCCGACAACGCAAAATTGTTTAGATTTCCAAAGCCTGGCATAAATAACCTTATACGGTATGTATATTTACTGATATTTTTATGGTCATGTCTTAGTGCGACTCTCCATATGTACCACTCCTCATATTATTAAACAATTGCTAATTCTCCTGATAGTTTATGGAACTAGCACAACAGACACTGGCAGAATTATGACAATAGTTGCAGACAGAAGCCTCTAAGAACTTCTATTTTTAAGCATTTTATCAGAGTCAAATCAAACAAGAATTAGCAAATCTGGTTAATTCTGAATCCTTAAAATTGACCTAACTAAGAAATCCAGAAACTACATATAGTGCGTTTGAATAGGGTGTGGGCAAAAGTGACAAAAGTAACAGTTTTGATCTGTACAAACGCTTTAACAAAAAAGCGCTCAACTGAGCATAAGACCTAAAATCGCATGTTTATGATCAAATACATAGCTGTCAAATAACGATCACAAACAACCATGCTTTGGACGTGGGTCAAAAATTACACTTTTTGGTGGCAATAATTCCTCTTTTTTAGCATTCCGAGACATGAATGACATTTTCACCCACAGATTCCCATTCGAACGCCCCTTATGAGCGTTATTAGCATTTTCGCTAAAAACGATCAGAAGTGATCTATTTGAATGCACTAAATATTATATTTCGTCTTTGCATCCATGTAGCTTTCCATTGGGAGTAATATTTCTAACTTACCTGTAGCCTGAGTCCCCATGGAAGTAAGATTAAAATAAATGATGTGTATGTTGTACAAGTTATACAAAATTTCACACAAATCTAGTTGTGTCATAGTACTTCATGCATGTGGGGGCTTAAAAGCTGTATCTGTAGCTGGATAAATATGATATAAATGGTAAATATTCACGGCATTGATAGAACAGTGGTGTTTCATAAAACGGTTAGGCAATTAGCATTTGGCTGCAACAAATATTTTACAGTACCCATTTCAGAATCAAAACAATATAAGTAACCCAAATAGAATTTTTATTAAGTATTTTTTTTGAACTTTCAGCTGTGAACTATGGGCCCAATACATACTCATCAACAACATTTCAAATGAAACTCCACAGTGAGCATAGAGTGTTGTGTGAAAATCATTTTCTTGAAGCTGACTTCACTGATGATACTCTACAGAAGTTATGGAGATCTGCGGTTCCATGTGATGTAAGTTGCAAGTCAGTATTAGAACAAATTTATGTTGTGACTGTAAGCTAGATATTGATCACCGTCTCACCTATTGGTATTTATCCAAAGGTTTTCCTGAACAGCAGGCCTTAAAAGGCCACTTTCCATGAATCATAATATGATCCTAATATGATTCATATTACTAGTCACAAAATCGCCACACAACGGCGATTCATAATATGATCTGCATACAATTCATATTTATCAATTCATCTGTTTGACAGTTTTGTATGGAGATTCGTAAAATGGTTCACAATATAGGAATTGCGTTTGTGTCAAATAGCAGAATTGTAAGAAGTTAGTCTAGAGCAACATATTTCAATTCATCTTTTGCAATGATTTTAAAAATATATTTAAAATGGCAGATTTACGGCTTTATCATAACTTTGTTGAACATGCGCGTGTTACTGAGGCTATTTTGTATCGCCGGCGAAATGTAGCTTTACGAAAAATGGAACTTGCTTTTGAAATGCCGGACTCTGAGTTTGTTGGATTATATAGACTTAATATAGATTATAGGTGGGTGTCGTGAACTCATACAGGAAATAGAACCTTACTTGCTTTCCCGTCGAGGTGGATTAAGCACAGTCTCAAAGGTAAGTCAAATGATGATGATGATGATGTAATTACTTGACCAAGTTTCATCAATCGCCAGATGCATGTACCTACTTACCTATAAAAGCTTTCTTAGGTATACCTTTTAAGCTATGTCACCATAATTATTAACTTCTCTCATCATTCACAAACCTATCTAACTAGCCAGTTCAGTGCCAGTTCTTCATCAGTTACCTGTATGGTACCTACATTATAGAATAAAGTCCATATTGTATCATTGATAAATTACAAAATGGTATACTTACCTACTTATACCAAATACTACCGGAATTAATATATATTACTAATTTAAATTGTCAGTGATACAGTATAGGCCTATAGGCTTTATTCTATAATGTAGGTAATAATAACCATATAAGTCTATGTGATCAATACAAATCTTTTATTTTTTAGGTATTGAGTGCACTGAGTTTTTATGCTTCTGGTTCATATCAGAGGGTTTTGGGAGCCAGTGCATATCATAAAATGCACCAAGTGAGTGTCTCAACTGTATGAGAGCTGTGACACATGCCTTAAATAATGACCACTTCCGAAGGAAGTATATACATTTTCCACAAACTTAGGAGGAATGTAATGTAATTAAATGTGGGTAAGTAGCCTACGGTAAGTTTCAAATAATTATTGCCTACTGAACCTATTCATAATTAAATACTAATAGTCAATGAACTAGATGTATATTGATAATGAAAAATCACTATTGTGTTTCAGGTTTTACCAAAAATTCAACATACCTGGCGTATTGATGGCACCCAAATAGCTATTGTTCAGCCTGCTGACTATGAAGAGACATTTTTTAAGCGGAAAATATATCACTCAATAAAAGCTCAAATAGTAAGTAGATTACCACCCCCAATGAAATGACTTTTATTCAATATTTGTCTAAATATTACTCAGGCAAAACTTTTAACTATAAGTAGACACATAGATGAGTACTTCATATTATATTGAAACCAAGTTTTGGATCAAAATAACTTTTTAATTAAATAAGTACCTTATCACTACATAATCATTTGTAAATATAATAAATAACATATCAAGGTTTTTGTGATCTTAGTGCCCAGTTGATAAAGGCAATCTGGCAAACCTAGAGGATAAAGGTTTGAATCTCTAACAGTCTTTAATTTAATTGACGAATTTAAAAATGTTACACACTTAACTTTATGATTCTTTATTGGTTGTTTAACTGTAAATATAATATGTAAGTATTATTAAAACACTTTCACTTACACATAAATAAAACACAATTTCCTAACTACGAGTATTTTTAGGTATGTGACTCCGACTTAAATATTCTAAGTATCGATGCAAGCAATGGTAGGGCAAGCCATGACTCCTTTGTGTGGAACCATCACCCCCTGAAATCACACCTTGAGCTGCTCCACGAAGCTGAAAATGAAACAGTGTGATTCTTAGGTCAGTATAATAGTTATTACAAATTAAATAAAGTGTGTGATACTGAGTATTTATACAGTACAACTGTTTTAGGTGATTCAGGCTATCCCCTACGGTCAACATCTATAGGTACAATCTATGACTCCAATAGTTGATACTGAGCCCAACATGCCTCAACGATACTACACAGAAGTACATTGCCCTGTCCGGAACACAGTAGAACGGTGTATATGAGTATTGAAGTCTCACTGGCGTTGTCTTTTAGTAGACCGAAAGCTGCACTAGCATCCCACAATGGCAGGATTTATAACAAATGCTTGCATTGTGTTACACAACATGGCCAATGCAGCTAGATTGCCTGTACCGGCATTTACATCACAGGAGGAGCAACATGAAGCGACTCTTCAGGTACTAATCAATCATCTACATAATATAATATTTTTTTTTTTTGATACAATATTAATCTTTAGAGTTTATGTTCTATAACTCTGTACTCATATATAAACACATTATAATATATATATTATGTTTGTAAGTTTATAGGGCTTAAAATAGGTACAATTTTGCCATAAACTTATGTTTTAGATGCAGACTCAACCTGAAAGTGAATTGACTCGAAACAGTAGCAGCAGGTGAATCCACAAGAAATGCTCTCATTGACAGGCTATGGTCAGCACGGCAATAAACTAATATAATATAATAACACAAAAGGGTTTTGTGCTTATTAAATATATTTTTATACAACACATAAATAATATTTCATTTCATTTAGACTATGTACAAATCCATACTTTACCTTTATTGAGATTCAATATGAGACAAGTAGATATCTTTCCACTGCATCTGCAGTCTACTTAGGTTATCCAATGATGTTAAGAGTTTGAGCACTAGCAGCGTCAGCTGCTGATCTTTGCATCTCAATTTGTGAAAGACTCCTCCGTGCCTGCCTCATCAAGTGGAGCAAGAGGGCAACCTAAAACAATATTTTTTTCTTTGTAAGGCAAGATAGGTATGTACTTCTTTCTACCTATGTACTTAAATATATTGAGGTATAAGATATCATTTGTAAACTCTAAGAATGAATATTTTTTGATCAATATACTATTGCTATTTCAATACCAGCTTTTTTTACTTACTGCGGTATCGTGTTCGTCTTGTTTGCTGTGGCAGAGAGGTGGTGCTGTAGATCCAGCACAGTTCACAAAGCATATCCAAGGTAAACCAATGAAATGGAGAAATGTTCACAACTTGTTGAAATTACTTGAAATGCAGCCATGCTCTGTGATAATTTTCAAGTGGTCTATTTTTAGAGTAAATTCCAAAGCGACTATCGATCGTAAGTTACAAGTGTTAGGCACGTAAAAATCCACTTAGAACCGACGCATATTTCACAAAAAGAATTCACTAAACACATTTTTTAGTATTATATTCTCTTTGGTTTGTTGACAAAATGAAATTAATGTCAAATGATGTCAAGTTCAAGGTCACAAGTTGTTGCCAGACACAAAAAAATAATACTAGAATTTACGTAGGTAGATATTTTTAATCATTATTATAAAATATTATCATTCAAAAGTATATATTAGTGTAAAATATTTAACTACAATTATTTTTATCCTCACGAAAGTTGTTTTTTTAGGATTAAAGCTATAAAATAAAAAACCGGTAATTTTACGGTTCTTATTTTTTTCTCATGGCATTATTATAAGCCAATATGAATCTGCTAAGAAATGAATTGAGTATGATTCGCCTACAGTAAGCGACCATTTTACGAATATTAGAGGAATTGCTTAGGATCTGCTGGCAATTCGGGAAATGAATTCCTTTAGAGGAATTGCCTAAAGTAGCCTTTTTAGACCCGCAGATCGCTCTTAGCGATAACACAGCCTACTAAACTGACAATGGAAAATAGGCATGGTAACAAACACACAATGCCTTTCCACCAGTGAGGAGGGGCTCAAGCTGAAAGAGAGTTAACCCATGGTATTGCTGCTCAGTAGTCCATACTGTTCCGTCCACGATTGCTGCTTCAATTGGTAGGGCAGAAGTATACTTGCTACTTGAGGGTAGTAGGTAGCTAGCTAGATCAGCATTCGCAAAATGTTCTACTGCCATGGGGTACCAGGTACCTTCTGATTAGCAGTCAATAGGTGTAATCACTTGGCTACCACAGCTCCAATATCCAACGCCTAATTCAATTAAGACCAAATTAAAAAATTATATCTGTGGTTTAAATATTATTGGTGTTTGCAAAAATTTCAAATCTATTTTTGTTACTTATTGAACTAGGCAGTATATGTATATATATATATTATGTAATATATAGATATATATATATATATATATATTACATTTGTTATCAGGCATTTAGGTACATGTACTTATTCACTATTTTCTATACTTACGCTGATACTATTTACCACTGTCCCTGAAAATATTACACTTTCTATGCAAAGGTTGTCTGGAAGGAATCGCGATAAGACTGCCTTTTGTACCATTATGTTTTAACTAAAGAGTTCCTATCTATCTGTATTTGTTAGTTTAGTTATATATTTTCAATACCTTTTCATCTGTAACTCATTAGTTATTTTATTCCAGAATGAACCACAATTGCCCGAGTATACAATAAGGCCTCAACCTGGTCCTTCATATGGGGTCTTACAGATCCTGTAAGACCCCATGTGAAGGACCAGGTTGAGGATCACAAACACAAGACCTACCAAACAGCCTGGTCCTTCACATGGGGTCTTACAGGAAGTGACCATTGGTGCAAATAGTGAGCCTAATGTTGGGACATCTTTAGATGCTCAAGTGCAAACAATAGTTAAACCAACTTCAGAAAAGGAGAAGTTTTTGTATGCCAAATGTAGCAAATATATGCGAAAAATTTGCCAACTGCGCAATTGCGTTAGACATCTGAAGTCAAAAGATATTTTAAAACGTGTGACAGATGATGTATCCGTAAAAAAGTTATCAAAGAAGATATCTCCGACATTTGCGCAACTGTTGCAAGGTCAGATACGGAACTTTAAAAAGAAAAGTACTGGTCGAAGGTGGAATAAAAAAGAAAAAATTACTGCTCTAAGAATTTATAAAAGATCACCAACTTGTTACCGTTTGCTGCAAAGGCTTTTTCAGTTACCATCACCCAGTACATTAAAAAGTCTACTCAATAGAGTACCTTTTAATGCTGGAATCAATCAACCAGTTTTTGAAGTCCTTCAAAATTACACAAAGACACAAAAGCCTTCAGACAATGAATACACATTAATGTTTGATGAAATGTCAATAAAAAAACATCTCAATTACAACCCTAAAGAAGATTTCAGGACCATGCTTCACAGGGAAGATCCCCACTTATTGCAGCATATGCATTGGTGTTTATGGTTGCGGGGATACGTAAGAAAGTTAAACAGCCAATTGCCCATTACTTTTCAAGTGGGTTTTCTTCTGCAGACAGACTGGCTGTGCTAATTAAAGAGGTAAGTATTTTTTTTTAAACACCTGCCTTAGAATGTCTTAAAAGGCGACTGAAGTCTCATAGGCAGAAAAGTGCGTCTAGTAGGCAGCAGTCAGCGGTGTGGCAAAACCCTATTACCTAAACTAATACTAAAACCAAATTATATTCCTTGTGTCCATTTATATTACAGAAAAACATATGGTATCGATTGACCCTACATGTGTAGGGATGATGATGACAACCTTTATATAATACTAGCTACGCTCCGTCTGCATGGTGATGGATGATGATAATGATGAATCAAAATATATATATAGCCTATGTTATTTAGGGATTACATAGTATAATGGAGAAAGAATTTTTGAAATTGATACGAGTTGTTTTAGAGTCTATTCATTACAGACATACAAAAATGCAAATATTTCTTCTTGATATTATTATTAGTTTCTCAATTGTACACCGTTATCAATACTTTTGCATAACAGACCTAATGTGAATAGTTATTACATCAGTTAGAATAATTGTTCATTATTTATCATTTCAGGTTCTACAAAAGTGCCATGAGGTGGGATTAAATATTGCGGCCATTGGGTGCGATATGGATGGCGTAAACAGGCGAGCCCTCACTATCTTGGGTGCATCACTGCAACACCCTTATATACACCACAATGGAAAACAAATCACAGCACTTTTTGATGTACCACATTTATTAAAATGCTTTAGAAACTTGTTTTTAAAATATGATATTGAACCAACCCAAACTTTGTGTATGCACCAGCTTTGAAGAAGGATCACTTAGAGCCCAATTCAAAACAAAAAATGAAGGTTAAATATGCAGCACAAGTTCTTAGCTATTCCATAGCAGGAGGAATGTTAGCCAAAGTAGCTAAAGGTATGTAAACTAAATAGGTAGGTACTTTCTTTATTGCATGATAGCATGGTGAATGTTTATTTTTAATGTTTTGAAGTGATGAAGTAGAGAAGACCGTACCTGATAGGATGCATCATGCCTGTTCATTACAGTTGCAGTATCACCGTTCTGTGGCTCTAAACTGCGCTCATCACTTAGAGACATTAGTTCTTAAATCTCATGCACACAGTAATTTGATTTGTAGGATATGTACCTACATCTTTAGGCTGACTAGAGCCTACAGCTGTCATGGCTGTCCCCACATCTTCAGGCAACTTGAGAGCTTAGTTCAATGTTAGTAAAATGTCAATGACCCCCAACTACATCAAAATATTAACAGATGTGATAGCAGGTTACAGCTAGAATATTAACTCAAAAATTTGTAACAATCAAAATAACAAAGTTCATATGAAGCAAACATTTATTTAATCACCTTACTCTTATTTTCAGGAGACCTTACTGTGGACGCAGCTGTAACAGCAAATGTTATTATAAATATGGATAATCTGTTTGATTGTCTTAACAGCGATTGCTCGGATTTGCGCAGAGGAAAAGCTCATGCAACAAATTTAAAACATTCAAGTCCACATTAAAAATGCTTTGAAAAAATGAAAAGATTTTTTTCATCTATTAAGTATATTGGAAGCCCACGTAAGCCGCCATCACAAGAAGGTTGGATATGGACTCTCAATGCCATTGAGAAATTGTGGAGGAGCTTGGTGCAAAAACACCACATCACTAGCCTTGCCACTAGGCGATTACAACAAGACCCTATTGAAAATCTTTTTGGCTGCATTCGTGGCAACTGTGGATCCAATTCCAATCCAACATGCAGCCAATTTGTAGCTGGTTTAAAAACTGCCATATTAACAAATATGTCACACATGGGCACTTCAGGAAACTGTGAAACTGATAATAGCGTCATAATTAACAATTTTGAAACACTATTATCCTTTTCACAGTCCACACCACAGCATACATTTGCAAGGACAGAGCCTGAATTTCTGTCCTCAATTGAATTACCTCAAATTGATGATGCCATACAAGACAACAATGCAGAAATTCAGGCATGTGCATATGTGTGTGGGTTCGTAATGAAGAGGATGCCTAATTGTGAGGATTGTAAAAAAGCATTAATATCAACAAGTGTGGAAAACTTTCATTTGTTTGTGGAGTTTAGAGAGTACTCAGAGTTTAAAAAAATTTAAATTATGTTACAAAAGAAATGGTCGTCTGTGTAGAACACTGCGCTGCCCTGATAAATGAATTTCTCAGAGAAAAGGCTCACACGACTTACTTAAAAAAAACATATCTGAGCACATAATGTCAAATGTGAATTTCTATTTCCTGAACATTTGTATGGAGCACAGGAACTCAAATGTATGCACCATAATTAGTAGTTTTTTTACTATATGTATAAGAAGATACTGTGTTCTAAAAAATAGAGTGTTTGCTGGCGAAGCATCTGCAGCTGCACTGAAACGCAAAATAAATATATTATTACATAAATAAAATGTGTTCATATAAACTATGCTTTGCTATAATGCTTGTGTTAATATTTTTAGTCTGCTGCAACCAGGCATTAATAGATTCATGTGTGCAGTGATTTCGTCTGCCCCCTATATTGTGACATTAGTTCATTAAAACTTGTTAAGCCTGCAGTTGCAGTATAGTTGTCAGTTTGTGATTTTAACATAGGCCTGTTTCATAAAAAAGGTAACAATGTAAATAATGTCTCATATATGTCTACCAAGTTTATATGATGTTATTATCATTGATAATTTTACATATTATATGCTACCATAGACCATATTGGTATATTATATGACACAAGTGAGCTAAGTTGATTGTACCTAAGGCAGGCCAAGCGACCAATCAAACATTTTTTTTACGATATAACCATCATAGTTATTTGATTAATAGTGAGTGACAATCTCTTATATTATTATAGATCCCTTTATTATATTATTATTACAACATTTTTATTGATTTAGGACCAGAAAGGAGTACTCATCACGAATCAGTAAACAAAATAATGATTATGAATGTGGGTTATGAAAAAACAAAGCCCGTCGTCCATCCAATCCTAACCTAACTAAGCCAGGTATTCTATAAAATGTTCTTAAATCACGCACGACATCTGCGGCACGCATTAAGGCGGCATGGATGAGAGATGAAACTAGCATCAGTCGTCAGCGATGAGAGTCAAATGTAACACGTTATTTAAGTGTAGTATTATAACGTAACACATTGGTAATTTTTCTCGTTACCTACTAGTCATGTGCACTAAAACAATCAAAATCTAGAGAACGATAAATACGTAAGTATCCAGTTTTAGTATAAATGGACAATCCAGGACCCTGAAATTCCAAAAAGATGCTTCCTTCACTACACCAAACCCAAGCGAGCGAAGCTGCTGTTGAGTCAACTGGTTCGTTATCAAATTCTGTGTAGAACGGCACCAATATTGTCAATGTAATCAAATTTAAGCAAAAACAGATTGTTCCGTAGAAAAAACAAATCGTTGATTGCGTATCGGTTTGTAACTAGTTCAACTGAGAATAGTTTATAAACAATGCTCAAGCAGAGATTATAATCTCAAGTATTGATTAGATGATCAGATATCAAACTGTATTTGAGTTGCATTCTGGAACATGGGACTTAGGTACTTAGATTTTTCCAGGGCCGAACTAAACACAATGAACTGTGATTATTATTTTCTTTTCCGGTTTTTCTGTTACGAGACCCTATTACTAACCTTCGCACCAGTCCTTATAATGTACTAGCTGCGTTCCGTGGTTTCACCCACATGGTGATAAATGATGATGAAGATAATTATGATGACGATGACAAGGATCCTACGTTCTTTCCCGAAATCCCCGTTTAGGTGTGAGAGCGTAACACATAAACAAAATTGCAATATTAGTTAGGATGTCTTTGACAGGGTTGTATTTTTTGCAAGTAGAAAATAGCCTTCGTGCGCGAGTCTAGCACGTGACAAGTTTTTAATAAAATGTGTTTATGATATATTATAAAGATGATGAGAAGAATAATATTAAAGTCGATTAATTTAGCATAAAGTAAAGATGAGCGATTGTGTGACAAATGTTTAGACAATGCGGTATTTTTTTCAAGAGATTAAAAAAAATGGTTTCATGTTAAGTAAAAAAAATACGTCAAGTGCGAGTCGGACTCGTGCACGAAGGGTTCCATAACATAACATTATATATAATTATTGTAGGTACCTAATGTTCTGCTAATTATAAATTTAATGGATATTTTATACTGCCCTTCATAAACAGTTACCTTTTTTTCAGGTAGAATTGAGATTACTAAACATGAAATGAAATTGAAGTACCTACATCAATCATAAAGCTAAAAGCCTAACTGTGTTAGATTACAATTTTGGTAACATTACGTAAACAAGTTTGTATGATAATATTGTTATATCTATGCCGTTTAGGGCCCTAGGCTCAACTGCGAAGCGCAACTAAATAAGAGAGCTAACAGATGCTTCTACGGCGCGGTTAGTGTATTTTGCATATTTCCACAGCGTAATGTCATATCGTCGCAGATACTGCAATACCGCTGATCTACCATTTGCAATACCGCGTAAATACAAAAAGTAGCGAAATTCAAATTACCGCGCCACGGCATACTGAGCTGTCATCGGCGCCCGCCCGCGATCACGCCACTCGAAATCGACCAATAGAAAGCTTGCAGGCACTTCAATGCAATAGCGCGTAGTGTCTGATGGGTCATTTTTGCGACGAATACCGCGTAACTGAATGAAAACGTAAACAAACAGGCGATTTTATTCTGTGCTCCGTGAAAAAATAAATTTTATGTGATATTTCTGCATGAATGACAACGGTAAGTGTTGAAATCTGTTAAATAACGATTTATCTACTTTTCAAATCGTTTATGTACATTAGACAAGATTGCTAACGACCCTAAAATTGATGATTTTTGTTTGAGGTGCAGTTCCGCGGTTTTGAGTACCTACCAATTTGTTTACGTGTTTATGGGTAAATACGCGGTTTTGAAATTATTTAAAAATAACGGTTTTGTTTCAGGTTTAAACTATTCAGAAGATGTCTAATTCTTCAGAAACGTTACAGGACCTAATAAAACGTCGAGATGAATTAATGAGAAAGAAAAAACAAGTACTAGAAAAACTAACAACTGCATTGAGCGATGAAGAGAGAAAAGATGAGAATCAGCCTTCTTGTGAAGTAACAGATCCTTTTACATCAAGCATTGCTCAGCCTGGGCCGTCTATAACTCCAAATCTGCCTTGTGATTATTCATCAGACGATTCAGTGGCTGACCCTGATTTTGTCCCCCCAAATAATGTGCGTACGAATAGCGAAACTTTTGAGCATTCTGCTGTACAATTATCATCTTTGCAATTAGAAGATGTAGACAACTTTCCTGAAAGAAATTTAGTGGCAGAGCAAACATTTGAAAGGAAAAGGAAAAGAAAAGCGGATATGGATTCATGGAAAAGGGAAGGTAACAAAAAGCAGAGAATGATGGGAAAGGAGTATGTAGGTTTCAGAAAGGTCGAGGGAAAATATGTACAGGATATAACTAAACCAGAAAGAAAGCTAGGTGTAGCATGTTCTTCTCAACGCTGCGTCAATAGTAAAGTTTTTGCTTGCAATATATTCACAGAAGAAATGAGATTAAAATTTTTTGATGAATTTTGGACAATGACGTGGAAAGAGAAAAAACTTTACGTATTAACCCTAATCGACGTACAGAAGACACAAAGAAAAACTAAAGGAGTTGATAGCAGAAGAAACGAGACCAAAATGTACTATTTGAAAACTCCTGAAAAGAAGATACGCGTATGTCAGAGCATGTTTTTGAGTACACTCGGAATTAAAGAATGGACTTGTCGGTATTGGATTGGTGAAGGAGCACATTCGCAAGCACAAGAGCCTGTTGATCAAGAGAGAGCTGATCAAACAACTAAAACACAATCTGTTTTGACTTTTTTGCAGGGATTGCCTAAATTACCTTCGCACTACTGTAGGAAATCCAGCAACAAACTGTATTTAGAGCCTATAATACAATCTAAGGCTCAATTATACCGCCTTTATGTAGAATATACTAATTCCACCGCTTCCACAGTGGCATGCCGAAAGCTTTTCGAAGATTTGCTTTCCCAACAAAACATTAGCCTATTTAAACCTAAAAAAGATGCTTGTGATACATGTTGTGCGTATACGGTTGGCAACATTACGGAAGAGGAATATCAGCGCCACTTTTCTCTGAAAGAAGCAGCTCGTCAAGAAAAGGGAAACGACAAAGAAGCGGCCATCAAAGGTACAGTACACGTAATAACAGCTGACTTGCAAGCTGTTATGTTATGCCCATATTTAAATGCTAGTGCGCTGTACTTTAAAACAAAGCTGTGTGTACACAACTTTACCGTATACAATTTGAGTAACCATGAAGTAACCTGTTATTGGTTTGACGAAACTGTAACAGATTTAAAAGCCACTACCTACGCCTCATTTTTTGTAGATTACATAACAAAATTACTTGACAAAGAATTAATGAACGTTATAATATACACAGATGTACAGCGCAAAACCGCAACAATGTCGTATCCAATGTCCTTTTGCGTATGGCGGTCGAGAAAAACATTACCATAACTCAGAAGTTTCTTGAGAAGGGCCATACTCAAATGGAGGTGGACTCGGTCCATTCAGTTATTGAAAGAAAATTGAAGAATCGTGAGATTCATCTTCCAAGCCAATATGCATCGATAGCAAAAGAGGCAAGGATAAGACCTTTTCCCTATGATGTGGTGATACCAGATTACACTTTCTTCAAGGATTACAGTCAGAAAGACTATCAAATTTATGATTCGATTAGACCGGGCCGAATCCCTGGGGATGATTGTGTGACAGACATAAGAGTGCTTAGATATAACAGCACTGGTACTATTGAGTAAATTAACGTACTCCGAGGATTATAAGCCCCTGCCCAGGCGTCCGAAACCGCTACATTCACTATTGCAGGAAGCGCCTCAGCTTCATGAAGGGCCTCAAAGAATCAATAAAACTAAATATAATCATCTTCAAGAGCTAAAAGCTGTCATACCTCAAGATTGTCACGAGTTCTATAATAATCTGATTTATCATGATTAATTAAACAGATTTATCTACCTGTAGATACTAATAGTTCCTATTTATCCTAGTGCCTGATCTGTGCCATTTTTATTGAGAAAGATATTTTATGTTCTGTTTCAAACTTTTAATTTTTGTTTTAAAAGAATTGAGCAATTAGTTTTTTTTTAAAATAAAAGGGTCATTAATCGGCTAGACTGATAAGTGAGATACCTACCTCATTTTCTAAGTATAGTTATTTCTAAGTTTAATAATGTTAAAGCTAATTAAACATTATTACCAAAATGCAAAAGTGTTTCAATAACGCGTATCTCCTCTTTACAGACTACTCTAGGTTTGATAAAAGATACTGCAAAACCGCGAAAGTGACTTTATATCTTAAATATTTAAAAAAAGTTTTGTTTTTCATAACATACTCATTACCATATTGATAAAGAAAAACATAAATAGGTATGATAATAATAGCATCCCAAATCCACAAGCTACGAAGTTTTTACTGTCTCCTTTAAAATTTTTCAGCTTGTAGTTACGCAGTATTGCAATTAGTAAATAAGCGGTATTGCAGTATCGGCGACGATATGGGATATTGCTATGGGGTTCAGCGGCTGATATAGAGACCATATTTATCCTTCAGAAACGTGCTATTAGAGCTATATACGAAATGGGTCCCCGTGAATCTTTGAAAGATTTATTTAAAGAAATCAATATATTAACGTTGCCTTCCTTATATGTATTTGAAAATATAATGTATGTATGTTCGTAAAAATTTACATAAATATAAGTTAAATAGTGATCACCACACTTTTAATACCAGAAATACAGTGAAATTATATAACAATATATAAGTGAAATTATATTACAACCTACAATAATTATATATAATGTTATGTTATGGAACCCTTCGTGCACGAGTCCGACTCGCACTTGACGTATTTTTTTTACTTAACATGAAACCAAACTAATTAACCTAAATTAATCGACGAGACGAGTGCGGGGCGGGCCGCAAAACGGTTACAATACGAATTCACGTCGCTCAAAGCAATAAATCGGCTTAAATAGATAAATCAGTTTGTTTAGTTATTATCATATACCAAAACAGTGCTAGAGAAACAAGGAGTACAGTGACATAAAAAAACCATAAAAACATACAGTGGAAAAGTGTAAAATATGATAAAATAGTGAAGTTAACGACGTAACCATTTTTAAAAAACTACCGTTGATGTGACAGCGGTCGTTGACCCGTATCCCCGTAGTACATGCCGGACCGGCTCATCAAGATAACTAGTGAATTCATTCTACGCAAATACAAGTAAACTTTAACTTCGTAAATAATCACTGTAAATTGCTGAAAATGTATTGTTCAGCTTGTAATAGCGAAATTGTTTACGATAGAGATATACTGAGATGCACAGCCTGCTCAAAAAAATACCATTATGCCTGCCTAAACATGACTTCGGCTTTCTACGCAAACAACATGTTCGATCTAAAGAAATCCTGGACATGCCCTACATGTGAAAATGTCACTAGACGGAAAAAAAATGACAACACACCAGTAAGAAGTAAAATCTCACCCCAGCGATTAGATGACACCATGATGTCTACAGACAATAATTTGATTAACGACTCCAGTACTTCATGTTCTGACTCAAAAGAACACTCAAGCCTGCCAAGTGAGCACAAACAGGTTGGAACAATAACACTAGACATATTTGAACAATTATTAGACAAAAAGTTAAAGGACAATAAATATTCAATATTAAATGACATCAAGAGTACAATACAGGATGAAATTTGCAAAGCAATTAGTATCCTAAGTGACAGTTTTATAACTAAAAGTAACTACTTGGAAGCAGAACAAATCGATATGAAAAGAAAAATTGATACACTTAACAATTCTATAGAGTCACTACAAATGGAAAACTGTAAACTCCAAGAAGAGATTAAAAAAATACAGAACAATCTAACTTGTTCCCATGGAAATATCCAAAATGATAACAAGAAATTTGTATTACACGGACTAACGGAAAATAAGTATGAAACCACTGACTTACTTAATTATCGCATAACCAATATCTTCCGAGATATTCTTAACCTAGATGTGTCTGGCTACATTGAGGAAGCAAAAAGAATTGGAAAAGTACCATCCAAACGACCAATCATGATTGAACTGCTTAGCAAAAAGAAAACAAAAACATATTAGAGAATTCCCATTTTTTTAAAAACACTGGACTTTCAATTACCGAATACCTTGATGAAAAGGCATTGATACAAAGAAGGGAACTGCAGACAAAACTACGAGAAGCACGACAGAACGGACACTACGCTGTAATCAGAAACAACAATCTTATTATAAAAGAAAAAAATACTAACCTTAACGATCAAACATATACCTCAAGAGTATCGGCATTGCCGCTAAACCAGTCCACTCGCCGACGTACGAATACACAAAATTCTATGAATTTTGAAACCACGACTGTCACTACTAACTCACAACATAACAACTCACTTCAAAACACTTCACGAAATTGCACCTTTCGTCCCTCAGACGCCTAACGTTACTTGCATTCTGTTCTAAAATATGCAAAGTGTTTGGAATAAAATGCACATTCTAGAAGCACTCCTGGACGCGCCAAATTCACCGGATTTCCAAGCTGTGTGTATATCGGAATCATGGCTAAGTACCGAGAAGCTACAGCTGTTTAAGTGTAATAACTACAAAGTTGCGTCGTCCTACTGTAGACACAACCACAAGGGAGGCGGTGTGTGCATATTACTGCGAGACGATGTGGACTATATTGACAAACAAGATATAGGGGACATGACAATTGAATGTGTTTTAGAAATCTGTGCAGTTCTTCTCCCTAAATATGATATACTACTCATTGTAATGTATTGGAATAGTAAACATACCAATATTTTTTATGACCAATTACAAAAAGTTTTAGAATTGTTGGGGAAAAAATACAATTCATTAAACATAATTATCGGGGGAGATTTTAATATTAATATTTTAGGAAAAACACAAGAATCCACTAAGTTATTGAGTATGATGTCAGAATATAATTTTTTACAATATGTAACTGAACCTACCCGTGTTACAAAATCTACTTCCAATTGTCTAGATTTATTGTTTACTAACTTAAATAAAAACAAAATTTCGGTAAGTGTATGCGACCACGGGATGTCTGACCATAAAGGAATAAAGTTGACATTAAAGAATAATAATAAATCAAATAACCATAAAAAATGGACAATAGAGAAAAGACAATATAACATAAAAAACATTTGTAATTTTAAAAACGGACTAAAAAGCCTTGACTGGTCAAATATATTAAAAAAAGCCAACACTATAGACGATAATTATACTATTTTTAATAATAAACTACAGGAATTACTAAATATTTTTATACCAAAAAAGATAATCAGTTTAACAATAAAATCAAAAAATAAGTGGTTAACAAAAGGAATTAAAACATCGTGTAAAAATAAAAGACTAATAAAAGTATTGGTCGCATACAGCGGTGACCCAATTCTTCGCAAATATTATAAACAATACACAAAAAGCTTAAAAAAAGTAGTAAAAACATCTAGAAGAAACCAAAACATATTAGATATGAATAAATCAAGTAACAAGTCTAAATCCATGTGGAAAATAATTAAACAAAACACAAATAAAAACGTTATGAAACCTAAAAATAATATATCACTGTATATCCATAACGTCCTTGAATGAGTACTTCGCCTCGGTAGGGAGCAGTGCCAGTGCCGGGCCGGCAGCCCCGGCGTGCGGCCGACCTGTGCTCCAACCTACAGACAATTCGATGTTCGTAAGTGTAGTGGAGCCAAGAGAAGTATATTTGATCCTCAAAACCCTAAAAAGTAAATATAGCTGTGGTATAGACGAGCTCCCACCTATATTAATTAAGAATTGTGCGGAGGAACTTACTATGCCATATTTCCATCTGATAAACCAATCATTTACGGAAGGCATATTTCCTAAGCTACTCAAAAAATCAGTAGTAAAACCCATACACAAAAAGTTAACTAAAAACTTGCCAAGTAACTATAGACCAATTGCTTTATTGCCTACATCCTCTAAAGTGTTCGAAAAAGCAATGCAAAAAAGATTAAATTCTTATTGCGAAAAATTTAAAATATTTAATGACTGCCAATATGGTTTTAGAAAACATCGGTCTACCACACTCGCTGTCTATAAGTTTATAAATGAAGTTTTGGAAATACTCAATAATAAGGAATATGGAGTAGGTATTCTCCTAGATATGTCAAAAGCTTATGATAAAGTAAAATTCGACATATTGCTCAACAAGTTGTATGGCATAGGTATTCGTGGAGTAGCATATAACTGGTTTCAATCATACCTTCAAAACCGTGAGCAAATAGTTGAAGTGGAATATTATGACTCAAAAAATGCCAATATCAGTATGGTGAAATCTGACGTCATAAAAATGGATAGTTCAATCCCCCAAGGTAGTGTACTCGGATGTATTTTATTTTTATTATACATTAATGACCTACCTAAAATACATAAACAAACATGTATTCTCTTCGCAGATGATATCTCCCTACTATCATCTTGCAGAGACAATAGCCACTTGAATATAACCTTAGTTAGCATGCTGAATAATACAATAAATTGGCTTTCTGATCATAATCTAGAACTAAATCTAAATAAAACAAAAATAATACAATTTAGACCGTTTCAAAAACAACCTCTCAACATAAATCTCATTTATAATAGTACAAAAATGGAATGTGTTGACACTTGTACATTTTTGGGTATAGATATTGATACACATGTAAACTGGAAGTTCCATATAAAACGAACAAAACAAAAATTATGTAGTTATATATATGCACTTAGAGAGATAAAAAAAGTAACAGATATGAAAACAACCTTGTGTACCTATTATGCATATATATATTCGACACTGCGATACGGTATTATTCTATGGGGTAACAGCGTTGATGCACATGATCTTTTTATTTCACAGAAGAAATGTATTAGAATCATAAATAACATAAAAAGTCCTGAAAGCTGTAAACCTTATTTCATTAAACTAAAAATACTAACTTTGACATGTATATACATCCTTGAGATATGCAAATTTGTTAAAAAATACCCTAATTTCTTTGACAAAAAACCTGACCAACCGCGACGTTACGAAACTAGATACAAACATAATTTAATACTTCCTGCTTCGGCTTTAAAAGTACATAGCTCTGGTCCTACCATCATGGCCGTTAAAATATATAACAAAATCCCAGACAATTTGAAGGCAGAAGAGAATGACAGGTGTTTTGAAAATAACTTAATGACATTTTTAATAAATAAATGTTATTATGACTTGGACGAATTTTTTAAGGATTAATTATATAATATTAGGTTATTTTACCGATTGTAAATATAATAATGTAAATGTGCTAAATAAGACAAATTGGTCCGCTCCAACTCATATTGCCATACCCTTTCAGGGTCATATGTGTACTTAGTAACTAAATTGTAAGATCCTTGTTACATATATGATGCAATAAAATATTGAATATGAATATGAATATAATCGACTTTAATATTATTCTTCTCATCATCTTTATAATATATCATAAACACATTTTATTAAAAACTTGTCACGTGCTAGACTCGCGCACGAAGGCTATTTTCTACTTGCAAAAAATACAACCCTGTCAAAGACATCCTAACTAATATTGCAATTTTGTTTATGTGTTACGCTCTCACGCCTAAACGGGGATTTCGGGAAAGAACGTAGGATCCTTGTCATCGTCATCATAATTATCTTCATCATCATTTATCACCATGTGGGTGAAACCACGGAACGCAGCTAGTACATTATAAGGACTGGTGCGAAGGTTAGTAATAGGGTCTCGTAACAGAAAAACCGGAAAAGAAAATAATAATCACAGTTCATTGTGTTTAGTTCGGCCCTGGAAAAATCTAAGTACCTAAGTCCCATGTTCCAGAATGCAACTCAAATACAGTTTGATATCTGATCATCTAATCAATACTTGAGATTATAATCTCTGCTTGAGCATTGTTTATAAACTATTCTCAGTTGAACTAGTTACAAACCGATACGCAATCAACGATTTGTTTTTTCTACGGAACAATCTGTTTTTGCTTAAATTTGATTACATTGACAATATTGGTGCCGTTCTACACAGAATTTGATAACGAACCAGTTGACTCAACAGCAGCTTCGCTCGCTTGGGTTTGGTGTAGTGAAGGAAGCATCTTTTTGGAATTTCAGGGTCCTGGATTGTCCATTTATACTAAAACTGGATACTTACGTATTTATCGTTCTCTAGATTTTGATTGTTTTAGTGCACATGACTAGTAGGTAACGAGAAAAATTACCAATGTGTTACGTTATAATACTACACTTAAATAACGTGTTACATTTGACTTTCATCGCTGACGACTGATGCTAGTTTCATCTCTCATCCATGCCGCCTTAATGCGTGCCGCAGATGTCGTGCGTGATTTAAGAACATTTTATAGAATACCTGGCTTAGTTAGGTTAGGATTGGATGGACGACGGGCTTTGTTTTTTCATAACCCACATTCATAATCATTATTTTGTTTACTGATTCGTGATGAGTACTCCTTTCTGGTCCTAAATCAATAAAAATGTTATAATAATAATATAATAAAGGGATCTATAATAATATAAGAGATTGTCACTCACTATTAATCAAATAACTATGATGGTTATATCGTAAAAAAAATGTTTGATTGGTCGCTTGGCCTGCCTTAGGTACAATCAACTTAGCTCACTTGTGTCATATAATATACCAATATGGTCTATGGTAGCATATAATATGTAAAATTATCAATGATAATATACCAAGTTTATATGATTAATAGATGAAAAAAATCTTTTCACTTTTTCAAAGCATTTTTAATGTAGACTTGAATGTTTTAAATTTGTTGCATGAGCTTTTCCTCTGCGCAAATCCGAGCAATCGCTGTTAAGACAATCAAACAGATTATCCATATTTATAATAACATTTGCTGTTACAGCTGCGTCCACAGTAAGGTCTCCTGAAAATAAGAGTAAGGTGATTAAATAAATGTTTGCTTCATATGAACTTTGTTATTTTGATTGTTACAAATTTTTGAGTTAATATTCTAGCTGTAACCTGCTATCACATCTGTTAATATTTTGATGTAGTTGGGGGTCATTGACATTTTACTAACATTGAACTAAGCTCTCAAGTTGCCTGAAGATGTGGGGACAGCCATGACAGCTGTAGGCTCTAGTCAGCCTAAAGATGTAGGTACATATCCTACAAATCAAATTACTGTGTGCATGAGATTTAAGAACTAATGTCTCTAAGTGATGAGCGCAGTTTAGAGCCACAGAACGGTGATACTGCAACTGTAATGAACAGGCATGATGCATCCTATCAGGTACGGTCTTCTCTACTTCATCACTTCAAAACATTAAAAATAAACATTCACCATGCTATCATGCAATAAAGAAAGTACCTACCTATCTAGTTTACATACCTTTAGCTACTTTGGCTAACATTCCTCCTGCTATGGAATGGCTAAGAACTTGTGCTGCATATTTAACCTTTATTTTTTGTTTTGAATTGGGCTCTAAGTGATCCTTCTTCAAAGCTGGTGCATACACAAAGTTTGGGTTGGTTCAATATCATATTTTAAAAACAAGTTTCTAAAGCATTTTAATAACATGTGGTACATCAAAAAGTGCTGTGATTTGTTTGCCATTGTGGTGTATATAAGGGTGTTGCAGTGATGCACCCAAGATAGTGAGGGCTCGCCTGTTTACGCCATCCATATCGCACACAATGGCCGCAATATTTACTCCCACCTCATGGCACTTTTGTAGAACCTGAAATGATAAATAATGAACAATTATTCTAACTGATGTAATAACTATTCACATTAGGTCTGTTATGCAAAAGTATTGATAACGGTGTACAATTGAGAAACTAATAATAATATCAAGAAGAAATATTTGCATTTTTGTATGTCTGTAATGAATAGACTCTAAAACAACTCGTATCAATTTCAAAAATTCTTTCTCCATTATACTATGTAATCCCTAAATAACATAGGCTATATATATATTTTGATTCATCATTATCATCATCCATCACCATGCAGACGGAGCGTAGCTAGTATTATATAAAGGTTGTCATCATCATCCCTACACATGTAGGGTCAATCGATACCATATGTTTTTCTGTAATATGAATGGACACAACAAGGAATATAATTTGGTTTTAGTATTAGTTTAGGTAATAGGGTTTTGCCACACCGCTGACTGCTGCCTACTAGACGCACTTTTCTGCCTATGAGACTTCAGTCGCCTTTTAAGACATTCTAAAACAGGTGTTTAAAAAAAAATACTTACCTCTTTAATTAGCACAGCCAGTCTGTCTGCAGAAGAAAACCCACTTGAAAAGTAATGGGCAATTGGCTGTTTAACTTTCTTACGTATCTCCGCAACCATAAACACCAATGCATATGCTGCAATAAGTGGGGATCTTCCCTGTGAAGCATGGTCCTGAAATCTTCTTTAGGGTTGTAATTGAGATGTTTTTTTATTGACATTTCATCAAACATTAATGTGTATTCATTGTCTGAAGGCTTTTGTGTCTTTGTGTAATTTTGAAGGACTTCAAAAACTGGTTGATTGATTCCAGCATTAAAAGGTACTCTATTGAGTAGACTTTTTAATGTACTGGGTGATGGTAACTGAAAAAGCCTTTGCAGCAAATGGTAACAAGTTGGTGATCTTTTATAAATTCTTAGAGCAGTAATTTTTTCTTTTTTATTCCACCTTCGACCAGTACTTTTCTTTTTAAAGTTCCGTATCTGACCTTGCAACAGTTGCGCAAATGTCGGAGATATCTTCTTTGATAACTTTTTTATGGATACATCATCTGTCACACGTTTTAAAATATCTTTTGACTTCAGATGTCTAACGCAATTGCGCAGTTGGCAAATTTTTCGCATATATTTGCTACATTTGGCATACAAAAACTTCTCCTTTTCTGAAGTTGGTTTAACTATTGTTTGCACTTGAGCATCTAAAGATGTCCCAACATTAGGCTCACTATTTGCACCAATGGTCACTTCCTGTAAGACCCCATGTGAAGGACCAGGCTGATTGGTAGGTCTTGTGTTTGTGATATCCTGTAAGACCCCATGTGAAGGACCAGGTTGAGGCCTTATTGTATACTCGGGCAATTGTGGTTCATTCTGGAATAAAATAACTAATGAGTTACAGATGAAAAGGTATTGAAAATATATAACTAAACTAACAAATACAGATAGATAGGAACTCTTTAGTTAAAACATAATGGTACAAAAGGCAGTCTTATCGCGATTCCTTCCAGACAACCTTTGCATAGAAAGTGTAATATTTTCAGGGACAGTGGTAAATAGTATCAGCGTAAGTATAGAAAATAGTGAATAAGTACATGTACCTAAATGCCTGATAACAAATGTAATATATATATATATATATCTATATATTACATAATATATATCTGTGCCTCCTGTGCAATAGGATTTAAGTCGACTTAAATCAATATCGCGTTTTTAACAGTTCTATAAAGAACAAAAAATCTTCTTTTTTTTGGTCTAACTCACTTTTCGATATCTCGCTTAGTTCCAGAGATAGGTTGATACAACTCGGCTATTTTTTGCCATAAAAACAGTTTTTTTGTGTTAAGAGATACATAACAAATTATATCATTGGAACAAAAAGCAATTTTGCACTTTTTTTTGTCTTCAATGATTTAACTGTAATTGAATTAAATTAAAGGTTCATTTTATTTTCACATATTTCCATATTTTGATACAAATTAAGTTAAAACAAATAACACCAAGACGTTTTGAATATGAGTTTGATATAACTTCACGTGTATCAAGTGATTTTTACCTCTAGCGTTAAAAAATTTCCGTGTTAAATGATACTTGTTGAGTTAAATCATTTTTACAATAAATAAGATTCGTGCAATATAATTTAACTCAGATGTATCAATTATTCTAACATTTTGTTACATAATAATGACAACAGTCTTTGGTGCAAAAAGATTCAACTCAGTGTGTAAAAGGCTCATGCGGGGGTGAGGTAAGGCGGGGGCGGGGGACGCGTTCGTATAGTATTGCAGGCGTCGCTTAGTGCCCCGCTGACATCGCCGAGGGAGAGTCGCGTCCAAATACATCATGGATCGTGAGCGGCACGTAAGTAACTCCTTAGTTATATCAATTGACACGAAATCATTGTCGACTCTTATTTTGTGAAATGTTTGGAGATTTATCTTCAATCACAAAGTTACAAAATAAAAGTGCTATATTATTGCTTTTAAGTGTTATAATAGAATATAGGGTATTATCATTATTTTATTTGTTGATAATTGCTTTTGTAAACATTATTTTAAGTACGGTTTTGGCTGGATTTTTAATTATTTTGCCTGTAAATTATTTCATTATTTCAGAGTTCAGTTTCGGTTCAATTTTTTTTTATTTATACATAAATTTGTTACGCAATAATAACATATTCTAGTGTACATATTTATCCTAGAATTGGCAATCAGAGTAATTATTTTTAACCCCGGACGCAAAAAGAGTGGTGTTACAAGTTTGACATGTCTGTCTGTGTGTCTGTCTGTCTGTGGCAACATAACTCCCGAACGGATGCAGTGATTTCAATTTAGTTTTTTTTGTATTAAAGGTGACTTATGTGCGAGTGTTCTTAGATAATATAATTATGTTTGATGGAAATGGAATAGACGGTTAAGATGGTTTTTTTAATTTT
The DNA here is from genome assembly GCA_917880725.1 of Selenia dentaria. Taxonomy (NCBI): domain Eukaryota; kingdom Metazoa; phylum Arthropoda; class Insecta; order Lepidoptera; family Geometridae; genus Selenia; species Selenia dentaria. The sequence goes on along the minus strand of OU862893.1, from coordinate 13,757,401 downwards.
TAATTTAATGTTATTTGCTTCTTAAGTACGCTTCTATAAATTATTATCATTGAAATTAAATTATATTAGACTACATGAATAGTGAAATTGTAATGATTATGTATTAGAAATGAATTTCATTATTTGAAAAGTAACATCGGAAAATATTTATCATAATTATTGTAATAAAAAAACCATATATTTATTTATTTGTTTATGTTTTTCATATACAAAATTAAAGGTAACTAATTTTACTATTGTTTTAGGATGCAAGTAAATCAAGATCAGCAAGACTGCTTTCAATGGCAATTGAAAGCAAAAAAGAAAAATTAAGTGGGGAAAGATATTTAAATACCAAAGAAAAAGATAAAGTCAAAGATGCATCACTGACTACAAAAATTAATACCAAAAGTAATCTTAACTTAGATGTAGAAGAAACTGAAAAAAATTAAAAGGAAATAGAAGTTACGCAAATACCTCAGCAAATGAACAGCAGGACCCAAACAAACATTAATACAGGGAATAAAAAAAGTGAAGAAAACAAGGAAAATAAAACATTAAACGATCCAGACATAAATATTAATATTTATTCAAACATTAATAAAGATGAAACTTATAACAAAGAAAATGTTAAAGATACAAACATAAAAGTTACTGAGCAACAAGACAATAAAACAGACCCAAATGTAGATTTAGAAGCGAACCCAAAAAGGAAAAAAGGTCATATTGAAAAGACATTACTAACTGTGCAAAAAGACAACAAAACTGTCTCAGACTTAGATGAAGAAAGAGCTGATATAACATCACCTTCTATGCTTCAAGATACTTTCCTCCAAACTAATGAAGTACTATTTTCATCATCAGTATTTAGCTCAAGCTCTGATAATGGAGATTTTGGACCGTCGAGCAGCGATGATTTTATTCTTGAAACAGGTGAAGATACAGACAGCAGTAGCAGTGGAGGAAGCATTCCGAAAAAAAAGAAAAAGAAGAAAACAGACTCTAAGACAAAAGCAAGTAACAAAAATATAATAATACCGGAATCAGAAGACTCCACAGATTCTAGAAGTATGTTACAAGATACACAGGACTTAGTTGGATGCTCATTTTGGGACGATCATGGGATGAATAAGGAAGGGAAAAAACGTAAACCCCGGAAATCTGATAAAGAACGACGAGAAGACAGACTGAAACGCCAATATTCAAGGAACAGAGGTTTGGAATACATTACGCAGAAAGGAAAAATTAAAAGAGCGCGTGAAATGCAGCCATTAGGCACATGTAGAAAGAAGTGCAACGAAGTCTTACAACCAGATTTTAGAAAGAAACTGTTTGAAGAGTATTGGGCTTTGGGTGACAATACAAAAAGAACTGCATATCTACAGAGGGGCATTGAAATAAACAAAAAAGCATCATCAAAATCATCGCCAAAAAAAAAGAAAAGAACTTACAGCAATAAATTCTTTGTCCATAATGGCGTCCAGAAAATACAAATATGTAAAGGTTGCTTGCTGCGTACATTCGACGAAACGAATAGGTTTCTGCAGTCTGCATATGAAAACAAACTAAATTATGACCAGATAAAAAAGAAAACAAGAAATAGTAAAGCTATACCAGATGAAAAGTTAGAAGAAATTAAAAGTCACATAAACAGTTTTCCGAGTGTAGAAAGTCATTATGGTAGGTCAAAAACAACAAAAAAGTTCTTAAACTGTGAACTCACCTTACAAAAGATGTATGACTTATATTCGGAACAAAGTGTTAACCCTGTTGGAATAACCATTTACAGTAGAGTGTTTAAGTCACTTAATATATCTTTTAAAAAGCCTTCATTAGACACTTGTTCCAAGTGTGATAGCATCAAAATGAAACTCAAATACACAAGTGGTGAAGAAGCTGATGCTTTGGAAAATAAACTCAAAAAACACCAGGCTGCTTTTCAGACCGCTTATGATCAAAAAAAGGAGGACAAAAGACAAGTCCAAGAGAGTGAGAATGTAGCACTCATATGTTTTGATCTGCAGCAGTGCCTTCCGACTCCATTTTTAAAGACAAGTGTAGCGTTTTATAAGCGGCAGCTGTGGACATATAACTTAACAATACATGACATGAAAACAAACAGAGCATTTTGTTATATGTGGCCAGAATCCGTCGGTGGAAGAGGCGCCAATGACATAGCATCATCTCTCTATGATTTTATTACACAGCAGTTGCCCTTACTTCAACCAAGTGCAAGAAATTTAATTATGTACTCGGACAGTTGTCCTGGTCAAAACAAAAATTCAATTATTGTAACCCTGTTGATGTTGGTTTTAAAACTATCTACTCAATTAGAGACAATAGAACATAAATTTCTACGCACATGGAGGCGGATACTGATCATGCTCTCATAGAAAGAAAGAAGAAAAGAACTAACATGGATATTCATCTACCACGTGACTGGTACCAGCTGGTACGCAGTGCGGCAAAAACAAGTAGCAAATTCATGGTTATTGAAATGATTCAAGAAAAATTTTACGATTTTAATGATTTTATGAAAAATTCATTAACAGTAAAAAAATTTAACCAAGAACACGCTAAATTTGTATGCGCTGACGTCAGACATTTTCGATTCACGAAAGATTTTCCTCGTTTTTACTACAAAGAACATATTTCTGGCGGAAATTTTATTTCCATTGATTACACAAAAAGAGGAAAAACTTACGATTGTGTAACAATCAATGCAATAAAAAAAAACTACTTAAACGGCAACCCAATATCCCAAGAAAAAAAAAGAGATTTGTGCACTTTATTGCCATTCGTTCATGAAAGTGCGCATCAATTTTACAGAAATCTTTTGTGTAAAGCGGATGCCAAAGATACTGCCGCTACTGATGATAGTGATGAAGAATAATATTAATAAAACTTTCAATCAGAATATTATGACTATTTAGTTATTAAGCAACGTGTGAACTCGATTATATTATACCTATTGTGTGTTATATTATGTAAATTAATATTCCCAACAGAAATTATATAGAATTAAGTATTTGTTAATTTAAAGGCCTTTGCTACTACTGTGCCTATAAATAAAAAATTATGTTGAGTAGGGTATTATTAAAAAACTGCAGTGTAAAGTACAAATAATTTTATGTCTGTGGCTGTGATTTGATTATAAATATTTTCCTGTGCCATTTTGAATTATATTATGATGATTAAACGTTGATTTTCAATAAAATATGTTTGCTTTACATTAAACTTAGATTATTATACACATTTTTTTCCCTTTTTACTTAAGATATAATTAGAGATAAATTAAAAACCACAAAAGAATCCACACCAAAATTTTAGGATAAATGATACATCTCCCAAAAAACTTGTTTATGTTAGTTTTAGTAATGAAAAATAGAATCTTCTGAATATTTTTAGTATTTTTTGTTTTAAAATTGTTTTAAAATTGTGTCAAATCATAAAGTTATACTTCAAATAAAATAAGTGAATATCAATATTCACCAAGCTATTTTTCGCTTTCTATTTGATATAAAAGCAGTTATATCATAAAACACAAAAAAAATGTTCCTTCAAAAATTACGATTGATTTAACTGCTTATATTTTATCTATTATCTATTATTCTATACGATATATCTAATAACAACATACTACAGAATAAAATGTAGGCTACTAAACATAACTTGATCTTAGATTTATAAAGCTGACATAAATAGAAAATGAGCTATGATTTTTTAAAGTTTGTTTTTGTTTTCCTGAAAAGTAGTGATTTTTGACTTAAATCCTTTTGCACAGGAGGCACAGATATATATACATATACTGCCTAGTTCAATAAGTAACAAAAATAGATTTGAAATTTTTGCAAACACCAATAATATTTAAATCACAGATATAATTTTTTAATTTGGTCTTAATTGAATTAGGCGTTGGATATTGGAGCTGTGGTAGCCAAGTGATTACACCTATTGACTGCTAATCAGAAGGTACCTGGTACCCCATGGCAGTAGAACATTTTGCGAATGCTGATCTAGCTAGCTACCTACTACCCTCAAGTAGCAAGTATACTTCTGCCCTACCAATTGAAGCAGCAATCGTGGACGGAACAGTATGGACTACTGAGCAGCAATACCATGGGTTAACTCTCTTTCAGCTTGAGCCCCTCCTCACTGGTGGAAAGGCATTGTGTGTTTGTTACCATGCCTATTTTCCATTGTCAGTTTAGTAGGCTGTGTTATCGCTAAGAGCGATCTGTTCAGGAAAACCTTTGGATAAATACCAATAGGTGAGACGGTGATCAATATCTAGCTTACAGTCACAACATAAATTTGTTCTAATACTGACTTGCAACTTACATCACATGGAACCGCAGATCTCCATAACTTCTGTAGAGTATCATCAGTGAAGTCAGCTTCAAGAAAATGATTTTCACACAACACTCTATGCTCACTGTGGAGTTTCATTTGAAATGTTGTTGATGAGTATGTATTGGGCCCATAGTTCACAGCTGAAAGTTCAAAAAAAATACTTAATAAAAATTCTATTTGGGTTACTTATATTGTTTTGATTCTGAAATGGGTACTGTAAAATATTTGTTGCAGCCAAATGCTAATTGCCTAACCGTTTTATGAAACACCACTGTTCTATCAATGCCGTGAATATTTACCATTTATATCATATTTATCCAGCTACAGATACAGCTTTTAAGCCCCCACATGCATGAAGTACTATGACACAACTAGATTTGTGTGAAATTTTGTATAACTTGTACAACATACACATCATTTATTTTAATCTTACTTCCATGGGGACTCAGGCTACAGGTAAGTTAGAAATATTACTCCCAATGGAAAGCTACATGGATGCAAAGACGAAATATAATATTAAGTGCATTCAAATAGATCACTTCTGATCGTTTTTAGCGAAAATGCTAATAACGCTCATAAGGGGCGTTCGAATGGGAATCTGTGGGTGAAAATGTCATTCATGTCTCGGAATGCTAAAAAAGAGGAATTATTGCCACCAAAAAGTGTAATTTTTGACCCACGTCCAAAGCATGGTTGTTTGTGATCGTTATTTGACAGCTATGTATTTGATCATAAACATGCGATTTTAGGTCTTATGCTCAGTTGAGCGCTTTTTTGTTAAAGCGTTTGTACAGATCAAAACTGTTACTTTTGTCACTTTTGCCCACACCCTATTCAAACGCACTATATGTAGTTTCTGGATTTCTTAGTTAGGTCAATTTTAAGGATTCAGAATTAACCAGATTTGCTAATTCTTGTTTGATTTGACTCTGATAAAATGCTTAAAAATAGAAGTTCTTAGAGGCTTCTGTCTGCAACTATTGTCATAATTCTGCCAGTGTCTGTTGTGCTAGTTCCATAAACTATCAGGAGAATTAGCAATTGTTTAATAATATGAGGAGTGGTACATATGGAGAGTCGCACTAAGACATGACCATAAAAATATCAGTAAATATACATACCGTATAAGGTTATTTATGCCAGGCTTTGGAAATCTAAACAATTTTGCGTTGTCGGCGAACGGTGAGCGGCCGCATTTAAAGCATTTCCTTTTGTTTTCTTTCTCCGACATGATCACAAACTAAAATAAGAGTCTCTGCTCAAATTATTATAATATAATCAAGAGTCAACTTCTCACATCACACACAACTGAGTCAATTTCTCGAAGTTCCTAATCGCAATTAACATAACTTTTTGAAGGCACGGAGGAACATAAGCTCAACTCGACGTGGATTTAATGCTATATTCAAGGAACTTTAACAACGAACGAAACTGAAATCACTGAAACCGGCACTAAATCCGAATGAAAACAATAATACACCCACCAAAGAGAATATTTTAGCATGCCGGATGTGACATCAAAATATTTAATGTGTTACCACCTTTGAATAATATTTTAAATGGCAACTATAAAAATTAGCCCCCGTGGCGTCGGTAATTTCATTTGCCCCATACAAATGTGCCATCCCGTCGCCAGTGCGACCGCTTTTATAGGTTACGGCGTACTTGCACGTGGTCGTTTTAAACATTAAGATTGCAATACAAAGTGATGGCATGTTTTTTAATTAATTGTACGTAATAATCTTAAATCATTTTGAGAATAATTATATTACTAATTTTAATTGGAATAATTTACTGTAAACAATTTCAAAAATATGAATCTATGTTTTATAAATCAATTCAAATAAATCAATTTAACAAATCTAATTGTTATAGACTAATTATTATTGGCTAATTATTGTATCCGCGCCGATATATATAATGTTGGAGACGAAAATAGCCTAGTGGACCGAAAAGTATAAAAGGCGGCGCGGAGAGCGGTCGTAGCTCACTCTGCCTTCAACCGTCGACGAGTCAACATCTCCGAGTTCGTTATTGCGGTGACGTCAATCCTTGTCGTGGTTTTGTATAGTGCAAACACTGTCATAATGATTGTCGGGTTTTTTTTTAAAAAAAATTTTTATTTTTTTTTTAAATTTTTTTAATTTTTTTTTTCCTTTTATTAAATTAATGTTCTGCTACTTGTAGAGATAAATAACTGTAAGGTTAATGTTACCGCTGTTTTAATACTTTTATACGGCAATGGTTTGTCTTGTATACCTTGTATGCAACACGAGAGGTATTGATCATTATGATTGACACGTCACTGTGGTATGGACGTACTTCAGGTTTTAAATAAAACAATTGTCAATATGAACCCTATATGAATGGGTACCAATGGAAACTTGGTAATGTATGTAAGGCATGGAATGTTTTTCTTTGTTTTCTTTGCATGGTGTGGTGCGGGTGATGGAAGTCCAGAATTTTATTGTGGTACGTCGACAGATATTAACACAATCATTTGTTTTTCAGCTGTCCCGAGCAGGTATCCTGAGCGGCTGCCCAAACTGCTGCGCTGGGCTGCTGCGCTGAGCGACCGCCCGTGCTTCTGCGCTGAGCGGCCGCCCAAGCCGCTGTCCCGAGCAGTTGTCTGCTGGAAGTCAAGATTACCTTGTGTGGTGTCATGCAAAGGTGGTATCGTGAGTATGTCGAGACATTCGACAGTTAATCTTCACAAATTGATATCATGCGCTAGTTGGCTTTGGTATGCATTAATAAAGAAAAATATCACTAAACTGTGCGAGTGAGATTTTGGTAAAGTATGTAAGGCATGGAATGTTTTTCTTTGTTTTCATTGCATGGTGTGGTGCGGGTGATGGAAGTCCAGAATTTATTGTAGTACGTAGACAGATATTAACACATTCATTTATTTTTCAGCTGTCCCGAGCAGGTATCCTGAGCGGCTGCCCAAACTGCTGCGCTCGGCTGCTGCGCTGAGCAACTGCCCTTGCTTCTGCGCTGAGCGGCCGCCCAAAGCCGCTGTCCCGAGCAGTTGTCTGCTGGAAGTAAAGTCCGGAGTAATCGACACCAAAGATTACCTTGTGTGGTGTCATGCAAAGGTGGTATCGTGAGTATGTCGAGACATTCGACAGTTAATCTTCTTAAATTGATATCATGCGCTAGTTGTCTTTGGTATGCATTAATAAAGAAAAATATCACTAAACTGTGCCAGTGAAATTTTGCTAAAGTATGTAAGGCATGGAATGTTTTTCTTTGTTTTCATTGCATGGTGTGGTGCGGGTGATGGAAGTCCAGAATTTTATTGTAGTACGTCGACAGATATTAACACATTCATTTGTTTTTCAGCTGTCCCGAGCAGGTATCCTGAGCGGCTGCCCAAACTGCTGCGCTGGGCTGCTGCGCTGAGCAACCGCCCGTGCTTCTGCGCTGAGCGGCCGCCCAAGCCGCTGTCCCGAGCAGTTGTCTGCTGGAAGTCAAGATTACCTTGTGTGGTGTCATGCAAAGGTGGTATCGTGAGTATGTCGAGACATTCGACAGTTAATCTTCACAAATTGATATCATGCGCTAGTTGTCTTTGGTATGCATTAATAAAGAAAAATATCACTAAACTGTGCGAGTGAAATTTTGGTAAAGTAGGTAAGGCATGGAATGTTTTTCTTTGTTTTCATTGCATGGTGTGGTGCGGGTGATGGATGTCCAGAATTTATTGTAGTACGTAGACAGATATTAACATTCATTTATTTTTCAGCTCTCCCGAGCAGGTATCCTGAGCGGCTGCCCAAACTGCTGCGCTGGGCTGCTGCGCTGAGCAACTGCCCGTGCTTCTGCGCTGAGCGGCCGCCCAAGCCGCTGTCCCGAGCAGTTGTCTGCTGGAAGTCAAGATTACCTTGTGTGGTGTCATGCAAAGGTGGTATCGTGAGTATGTCGAGACATTCGACAGTTAATCTTCACAAATTGATATCATGCGCTAGTTGTCTTTGGTATGCATTAATAAAGAAAAATATCACTAAACTGTGCGAGTGAGATTTTGGTAAAGTATGTAAGGCATGGAATGTTTTTCTTTGTTTTCATTGCATGGTGTGGTGCGGGTGATGGATGTCCAGAATTTATTGTAGTACGTAGACAGATATTAACACATTCATTTATTTTTCAGCTGTCCCGAGCAGGTATCCTGAGCGGCTGCCCAAACTGCTGCGCTTGGCTGCTGCGCTGAGCAACTGCCCGTGCTTCTGCGCTGAGCGGCCGCCCAAGCCGCTGTCCCGAGCAGTTGTCTGCTGGAAGTCAAGTCCGGAGTAATCGACACCAAAGATTACCTTGTGTGGTGTCATGTAAAGGTGGTATCGTGAGTATGTCGAGACATTCGACAGTTATTTTTTTTTATTTTTTTTTAATTTTTTTTAAAAAAAAATTTTTTTTTTTTTTTTCCTTTTATTAAATTAATGTTCTGCTTTTTGTAGAGATAAATAACTGTAAGGTTAATGTAACCGCTGTTTTAATACTTTTATACGGCAATGGTTTGTCTTGTATACCTTGTATGCAACACGAGAGGTATTGATCATTATGATTGACACGTCACTGTGGTATGGACGTACTTCAGGTTTTAAATAAAACAATTGTCAATATGAACCCTATACCAATGGAAACTTGGTAATGTATGTAAGGCATGGAATGTTTTTCTTTGTTTTCATTGCATGGTGTGGTGCGGGTGATGGATGTTCAGAATTTTATTGTAGTACGTCGACAGATATTAACACAATCATTTGTTTTTCAGCTGTCCCGAGCAGGTATCCTGAGCGGCTGCCCAAACTACTGCGCTGGGCTGCTGCGCTGAGCGACCGCCCGTGCTTCTGCGCTGAGCGGCCGCCCAAGCGGCTGTCCCGAGCAGTTGTCTGCTGGAAGTCAAGATTACCTTGTGTGGTGTCATGCAAAGGTGGTATCGTGAGTATGTCGAGACATTCGACAGTTAATCTTCACAAATTGATATCATGCGCTAGTTGTCTTTGGTATGCATTCATAAAGAAAAATATCACTAAACTGTGTGAGTGAAATTTTGGTAAAGTGTGTAAGGCATGGAATGTTTTTCTTTGTTTTCATTGCAAAGTGTGGTGCGGGTGATGGAAGTCCAGAATTTTATCGTAGTACGTCGACAGATATTAACACATTCATTTGTTTTTCAGCTGTCCCGAGCAGGTATCCTGAGCGGCTGCCCAAACTGCTGCGCTGGGCTGCTGCGCTGAGCAACTGCCCGTGCTTCTGCGCTGAGCGGCCGCCCAAGCCGCTGTCCCGAGCAGTTGTCTGCTGGAAGTCAAGATTACCTTGTGTGGTGTCATGCAAAGGTGGTATCGTGAGTATGTCGAGACATTCGACAGTTAATCTTCACAAATTGATATCATGCGCTAGTTGTCTTTGGTATGCATTAATAAAGAAAAATATCACTAAACTGTGCGAGTGAGATCTTGGTAAAGTATGTAAGGCATGGAATGTTTTTCTTTGTTTTCATTGCATGGTGTGGTGCGGGCGATGGAAGTCCAGAATTTATTGTAGTACGTAGACAGATATTAACACATTCATTTGTTTTTCAGCTGTCCCGAGCAGGTATCCTGAGCGGCTGCCCAAACTACTGCGCTGGGCTGCTGCGCTGAGCGACCGCCCGTGCTTCTGCGCTGAGCGGCCGCCCAAGCCGCTGTCCCGAGCAGTTGTCTGCTGGAAGTCAAGATTACCTTGTGTGGTGTCATGCAAAGGTGGTATCGTGAGTATGTCGAGACATTCGACAGTTAATCTTCACAAATTGATATCATGCGCTAGTTGTCTTTGGTATGCATTCATAAAGAAAAATATCACTAAACTGTGTGAGTGAAATTTTGGTAAAGTGTGTAAGGCATGGAATGTTTTTCTTTGTTTTCATTGCAAAGTGTGGTGCGGGTGATGGAAGTCCAGAATTTTATCGTAGTACGTCGACAGATATTAACACATTCATTTGTTTTTCAGCTGTCCCGAGCAGGTATCCTGAGCGGCTGCCCAAACTGCTGCGCTGGGCTGCTGCGCTGAGCAACTGCCCGTGCTTCTGCGCTGAGCGGCCGCCCAAGCCGCTGTCCCGAGCAGTTGTCTGCTGGAAGTCAAGATTACCTTGTGTGGTGTCATGCAAAGGTGGTATCGTGAGTATGTCGAGACATTCGACAGTTAATCTTCACAAATTGATATCATGCGCTAGTTGTCTTTGGTATGCATTAATAAAGAAAAATATCACTAAACTGTGCGAGTGAGATTTTGGTAAAGTATGTAAGGCATGGAATGTTTTTCTTTGTTTTCATTGCATGGTGTGGTGCGGGCGATGGAAGTCCAGAATTTATTGTAGTACGTAGACAGATATTAACACATTCATTTATTTTTCAGCTGTCCCGAGCAGGTATCCTGAGCGGCTGCCCAAACTGCTGCGCTCGGCTGCTGCGCTGAGCAACTGCCCGTGCTTCTGCGCTGAGCGGCCGCCCAAGCCGCTGTCCCGAGCAGTTGTCTGCTGGAAGTCAAGTCCGGAGTAATCGACACCAAAGATTACCTTGTGTGGTGTCATGCAAAGGTGGTATCGTGAGTATGTCGAGACATTCGACAGTTAATCTTCTTTAATTGATATCATGCGCTAGTTGTCTTTGGTATGCATTAATAAAGAAAAATATCACTAAACTGTGCCAGTGAAATTTTGGTAAAGTATGTAAGGCATGGAATGTTTTTCTTTGTTTTCATTGCATGGTGTGGTGCGGGTGATGGAAGTCCAGAATTTTATTGTAGTACGTCGACAGATATTAACACATTCATTTGTTTTTCAGCTGTCCCGAGCAGGTATCCTGAGCGGCTGCCCAAACTGCTGCGCTGGGCTGCTGCGCTGAGCAACCGCCCGTGCTTCTGCGCTGAGCGGCCGCCCAAGCCGCTGTCCCGAGCAGTTGTCTGCTGGAAGTCAAGATTACCTTGTGTGGTGTCATGCAAAGGTGGTATCGTGAGTATGTCGAGACATTCGACAGTTAATCTTCACAAATTGATATCATGCGCTAGTTGTCTTTGGTATGCATTAATAAAGAAAAATATCACTAAACTGTGCGAGTGAAATTTTGGTAAAGTAGGTAAGGCATGGAATGTTTTTCTTTGTTTTCATTGCATGGTGTGGTGCGGGTGATGGATGTCCAGAATTTATTGTAGTACGTAGACAGATATTAACATTCATTTATTTTTCAGCTCTCCCGAGCAGGTATCCTGAGCGGCTGCCCAAACTGCTGCGCTGGGCTGCTGCGCTGAGCAACTGCCCGTGCTTCTGCGCTGAGCGGCCGCCCAAGCCGCTGTCCCGAGCAGTTGTCTGCTGGAAGTCAAGATTACCTTGTGTGGTGTCATGCAAAGGTGGTATCGTGAGTATGTCGAGACATTCGACAGTTAATCCTCACAAATTGATATCATGCGCTAGTTGTTTTTGGTATGCATTAATAAAGAAAAATATCACTAAACTGTGCCAGTGAAATTTTGGTAAAGTATGTAAGGCATGGAATGTTTTTCTTTGTTTTCATTGCATGGTGTGGTGCGGGTGATGGAAGTCCAGAATTTTATTGTAGTACGTAGACAGATATTAACACATTCATTTATTTTTCAGCTGTCCCGAGCAGGTATCCTGAGCGGCTGCCCAAACTGCTGCGCTGGGCTGCTGCGCTGAGCAACCGCCCGTGCTTCTGCGCTGAGCGGCCGCCCAAGCCGCTGTCCCGAGCAGTTGTCTGCTGGAAGTCAAGATTACCTTGTGTGGTGTCATGCAAAGGTGGTATCGTGAGTATGTCGAGACATTCGACAGTTAATCTTCACAAATTGATATCATGCGCTAGTTGTCTTTGGTATGCATTAATAAAGAAAAATATCACTAAACTGTGCGAGTGAAATTTTGGTAAAGTAGGTAAGGCATGGAATGTTTTTCTTTGTTTTCATTGCATGGTGTGGTGCGGGTGATGGATGTCCAGAATTTATTGTAGTACGTAGACAGATATTAACATTCATTTATTTTTCAGCTCTCCCGAGCAGGTATCCTGAGCGGCTGCCCAAACTGCTGCGCTGGGCTGCTGCGCTGAGCAACTGCCCGTGCTTCTGCGCTGAGCGGCCGCCCAAGCCGCTGTCCCGAGCAGTTGTCTGCTGGAAGTCAAGATTACCTTGTGTGGTGTCATGCAAAGGTGGTATCGTGAGTATGTCGAGACATTCGACAGTTAATCTTCACAAATTGATATCATGCGCTAGTTGTCTTTGGTATGCATTAATAAAGAAAAATATCACTAAACTGTGCGAGTGAAATTTTGGTAAAGTAGGTAAGGCATGGAATGTTTTTCTTTGTTTTCATTGCATGGTGTGGTGCGGGTGATGGATGTCCAGAATTTATTGTAGTACGTAGACAGATATTAACATTCATTTATTTTTCAGCTCTCCCGAGCAGGTATCCTGAGCGGCTGCCCAAACTGCTGCGCTGGGCTGCTGCGCTGAGCAACTGCCCGTGCTTCTGCGCTGAGCGGCCGCCCATGCCGCTGTCCCGAGCAGTTGTCTGCTGGAAGTTAAGATTACCTTGTGTGGTGTCATGCAAAGGTGGTATCGTGAGTATGTCGAGACATTCGACAGTTAATCTTCACAAATTGATATCATGCGCTAGTTGTCTTTGGTATGCATTAATAAAAAAAAATATCACTAAACTGTGCGAGTGAGACTTTGGTAAAGTATGTAAGGCATGGAATGTTTTTCTTTGTTTTCATTGCATGGTGTGGTGCGGGTGATGGAAGTCCAGAATTTATTGTAGTACGTAGACAGATATTAACACATTCATTTATTTTTCAGCTGTCCCGAGCAGGTATCCTGAGCGGCTGCCCAAACTGCTGCGCTTGGCTGCTGCGCTGAGCAACTGCCCGTGCTTCTGCGCTGAGCGGCCGCCCAAGCCGCTGTCCCGAGCAGTTGTCTGCTGGAAGTCAAGTCCGGAGTAATCGACACCAAAGATTACCTTGTGTGGTGTCATGTAAAGGTGGTATCGTGAGTATGTCGAGACATTCGACAGTTATTTTCTTTTAATTTTTTTTTATTTTTTTTAAAAAATTTTTAATTTTTTTTTTCCTTTTATTAAATTAATGTTCTGCTACTTGTAGAGATAAATAACTGTAAGGTTAATGTAACCGCTGTTTTAATACTTTTATACGGCAATGGTTTGTCTTGTATACCTTGTATGCAACACGAGAGGTATTGATCATTATGATTGACACGTCACTGTGGTATGGACGTACTTCAGGTTTTAAATAAAACAATTGTCAATATGAACCCTATATGAATGGGTACCAATGGAAACTTGGTAATGTATGTAAGGCATGGAATGTTTTTCTTTGTTTTCATTGCATGGTGTGGTGCGGGTGATGGATGTCCAGAATTTTATCGTAGTACGTCGACAGATATTAACACATTCATTTGTTTTTCAGCTGTCCCGAGCAGGTATCCTGAGCGGCTGCCCAAACTGCTGCGCTCGGCTGCTGCGCTGAGCAACTGCCCTTGCTTCTGCGCTGAGCGGCCGCCCAAAGCCGCTGTCCCGAGCAGTTGTCTGCTGGAAGTAAAGTCCGGAGTAATCGACACCAAAGATTACCTTGTGTGGTGTCATGCAAAGGTGGTATCGTGAGTATGTCGAGACATTCGACAGTTAATCTTCTTAAATTGATATCATGCGCTAGTTGTCTTTGGTATGCATTAATAAAGAAAAATATCACTAAACTGTGCCAGTGAAATTTTGCTAAAGTATGTAAGGCATGGAATGTTTTTCTTTGTTTTCATTGCATGGTGTGGTGCGGGTGATGGAAGTCCAGAATTTTATTGTAGTACGTCGACAGATATTAACACATTCATTTGTTTTTCAGCTGTCCCGAGCAGGTATCCTGAGCGGCTGCCCAAACTGCTGCGCTGGGCTGCTGCGCTGAGCAACCGCCCGTGCTTCTGCGCTGAGCGGCCGCCCAAGCCGCTGTCCCGAGCAGTTGTCTGCTGGAAGTCAAGATTACCTTGTGTGGTGTCATGCAAAGGTGGTATCGTGAGTATGTCGAGACATTCGACAGTTAATCTTCACAAATTGATATCATGCGCTAGTTGTCTTTGGTATGCATTAATAAAGAAAAATATCACTAAACTGTGCGAGTGAAATTTTGGTAAAGTAGGTAAGGCATGGAATGTTTTTCTTTGTTTTCATTGCATGGTGTGGTGCGGGTGATGGATGTCCAGAATTTATTGTAGTACGTAGACAGATATTAACATTCATTTATTTTTCAGCTCTCCCGAGCAGGTATCCTGAGCGGCTGCCCAAACTGCTGCGCTGGGCTGCTGCGCTGAGCAACTGCCCGTGCTTCTGCGCTGAGCGGCCGCCCAAGCCGCTGTCCCGAGCAGTTGTCTGCTGGAAGTCAAGATTACCTTGTGTGGTGTCATGCAAAGGTGGTATCGTGAGTATGTCGAGACATTCGACAGTTAATCTTCACAAATTGATATCATGCGCTAGTTGTCTTTGGTATGCATTAATAAAGAAAAATATCACTAAACTGTGCGAGTGAAATTTTGGTAAAGTAGGTAAGGCATGGAATGTTTTTCTTTGTTTTCATTGCATGGTGTGGTGCGGGTGATGGATGTCCAGAATTTATTGTAGTACGTAGACAGATATTAACACATTCATTTATTTTTCAGCTGTCCCGAGCAGGTATCCTGAGCGGCTGCCCAAACTGCTGCGCTTGGCTGCTGCGCTGAGCAACTGCCCGTGCTTCTGCGCTGAGCGGCCGCCCAAGCCGCTGTCCCGAGCAGTTGTCTGCTGGAAGTCAAGTCCGGAGTAATCGACACCAAAGATTACCTTGTGTGGTGTCATGTAAAGGTGGTATCGTGAGTATGTCGAGACATTCGACAGTTATTTTTTTTTAATTTTTTTTAATTTTTTAAAAAAAAAAAATTTTTTTTTTTTTCCTTTTATTAAATTAATGTTCTGCTTTTTGTAGAGATAAATAACTGTAAGGTTAATGTAACCGCTGTTTTAATACTTTTATACGGCAATGGTTTGTCTTGTATACCTTGTATGCAACACGAGAGGTATTGATCATTATGATTGACACGTCACTGTGGTATGGACGTACTTCAGGTTTTAAATAAAACAATTGTCAATATGAACCCTATACCAATGGAAACTTGGTAATGTATGTAAGGCATGGAATGTTTTTCTTTGTTTTCATTGCATGGTGTGGTGCGGGTGATGGATGTTCAGAATTTTATTGTAGTACGTCGACAGATATTAACACAATCATTTGTTTTTCAGCTGTCCCGAGCAGGTATCCTGAGCGGCTGCCCAAACTACTGCGCTGGGCTGCTGCGCTGAGCGACCGCCCGTGCTTCTGCGCTGAGCGGCCGCCCAAGCCGCTGTCCCGAGCAGTTGTCTGCTGGAAGTCAAGATTACCTTGTGTGGTGTCATGCAAAGGTGGTATCGTGAGTATGTCGAGACATTCGACAGTTAATCTTCACAAATTGATATCATGCGCTAGTTGTCTTTGGTATGCATTCATAAAGAAAAATATCACTAAACTGTGTGAGTGAAATTTTGGTAAAGTGTGTAAGGCATGGAATGTTTTTCTTTGTTTTCATTGCAAAGTGTGGTGCGGGTGATGGAAGTCCAGAATTTTATCGTAGTACGTCGACAGATATTAACACATTCATTTGTTTTTCAGCTGTCCCGAGCAGGTATCCTGAGCGGCTGCCCAAACTGCTGCGCTGGGCTGCTGCGCTGAGCAACTGCCCGTGCTTCTGCGCTGAGCGGCCGCCCAAGCCGCTGTCCCGAGCAGTTGTCTGCTGGAAGTCAAGATTACCTTGTGTGGTGTCATGCAAAGGTGGTATCGTGAGTATGTCGAGACATTCGACAGTTAATCTTCACAAATTGATATCATGCGCTAGTTGTCTTTGGTATGCATTAATAAAGAAAAATATCACTAAACTGTGCGAGTGAGATTTTGGTAAAGTATGTAAGGCATGGAATGTTTTTCTTTGTTTTCATTGCATGGTGTGGTGCGGGTGATGGAAGTCCAGAATTTATTGTAGTACGTAGACAGATATTAACACATTCATTTATTTTTCAGCTGTCCCGAGCAGGTATCCTGAGCGGCTGCCCAAACTGCTGCGCTCGGCTGCTGCGCTGAGCAACTGCCCGTGCTTCTGCGCTGAGCGGCCGCCCAAGCCGCTGTCCCGAGCAGTTGTCTGCTGGAAGTCAAGTCCGGAGTAATCGACACCAAAGATTACCTTGTGTGGTGTCATGCAAAGGTGGTATCGTGAGTATGTCGAGACATTCGACAGTTAATCTTCTTTAATTGATATCATGCGCTAGTTGTCTTTGGTATGCATTGATAAAGAAAAATATCACTAAACTGTGCCAGTGAAATTTTGGTAAAGTATGTAAGGCATGGAATGTTTTTCTTTGTTTTCATTGCATGGTGTGGTGCGGGTGATGGAAGTCCAGAATTTTATTGTAGTACGTCGACAGATATTAACACATTCATTTGTTTTTCAGCTGTCCCGAGCAGGTATCCTGAGCGGCTGCCCAAACTGCTGCGCTGGGCTGCTGCGCTGGGCTGCTGCGCTGAGCAACCGCCCGTGCTTCTGCGCTGAGCGGCCGCCCAAGCCGCTGTCCCGAGCAGTTGTCTGCTGGAAGTCAAGATTACCTTGTGTGGTGTCATGCAAAGGTGGTATCGTGAGTATGTCGAGACATTCGACAGTTAATCTTCACAAATTGATATCATGCGCTAGTTGTCTTTGGTATGCATTAATAAAGAAAAATATCACTAAACTGTGCGAGTGAAATTTTGGTAAAGTAGGTAAGGCATGGAATGTTTTTCTTTGTTTTCATTGCATGGTGTGGTGCGGGTGATGGATGTCCAGAATTTATTGTAGTACGTAGACAGATATTAACATTCATTTATTTTTCAGCTCTCCCGAGCAGGTATCCTGAGCGGCTGCCCAAACTGCTGCGCTGGGCTCCTGCGCTGAGCAACTGCCCGTGCTTCTGCGCTGAGCGGCCGCCCAAGCCGCTGTCCCGAGCAGTTGTCTGCTGGAAGTCAAGATTACCTTGTGTGGTGTCATGCAAAGGTGGTATCGTGAGTATGTCGAGACATTCGAAAGTTAATCCTCACAAATTGATATCATGCGCTAGTTGTTTTTGGTATGCATTAATAAAGAAAAATATCACTAAACTGTGCCAGTGAAATTTTGGTAAAGTATGTAAGGCATGGAATGTTTTTCTTTGTTTTCATTGCATGGTGTGGTGCGGGTGATGGAAGTCCAGAATTTATTGTAGTACGTAGACAGATATTAACACATTCATTTATTTTTCAGCTGTCCCGAGCAGGTATCCTGAGCGGCTGCCCAAACTGCTGCGCTGGGCTGCTGCGCTGAGCAACCGCCCGTGCTTCTGCGCTGAGCGGCCGCCCAAGCCGCTGTCCCGAGCAGTTGTCTGCTGGAAGTCAAGATTACCTTGTGTGGTGTCATGCAAAGGTGGTATCGTGAGTATGTCGAGACATTCGACAGTTAATCTTCACAAATTGATATCATGCGCTAGTTGTCTTTGGTATGCATTAATAAAGAAAAATATCACTAAACTGTGCGAGTGAAATTTTGGTAAAGTGTGTAAGGCATGGAATGTTTTTCTTTGTTTTCATTGCAAAGTGTGGTGCGGGTGATGGAAGTCCAGAATTTTATCGTAGTACGTCGACAGATATTAACACATTCATTTGTTTTTCAGCTGTCCCGAGCAGGTATCCTGAGCGGCTGCCCAAACTGCTGCGCTGGGCTGCTGCGCTGAGCAACTGCCCGTGCTTCTGCGCTGAGCGGCCGCCCAAGCCGCTGTCCCGAGCAGTTGTCTGCTGGAAGTCAAGATTATCTTGTGTGGTGTCATGCAAAGGTGGTATCGTGAGTATGTCGAGACATTCGACAGTTAATCTTCACAAATTGATATCATGCGCTAGTTGTCTTTGGTATGCATTAATAAAGAAAAATATCACTAAACTGTGCGAGTGAGATTTTGGTAAAGTATGTAAGGCATGGAATGTTTTTCTTTGTTTTCATTGCATGGTGTGGTGCGAGTGATGGAAGTCCAGAATTTATTGTAGTACGTAGACAGATATTAACACATTCATTTATTTTTCAGCTGTCCCGAGCAGGTATCCTGAGCGGCTGCCCAAACTGCTGCGCTCGGCTGCTGCGCTGAGCAACTGCCCGTGCTTCTGCGCTGAGCGGCCGCCCAAGCCGCTGTCCCGAGCAGTTGTCTGCTGGAAGTCAAGTCCGGAGTAATCGACACCAAAGATTACCTTGTGTGGTGTCATGCAAAGGTGGTATCGTGAGTATGTCGAGACATTCGACAGTTAATCTTCTTTAATTGATATCATGCGCTAGTTGTCTTTGGTATGCATTAATAAAGAAAAATATTACTAAACTGTGCCAGTGAAATTTTGGTAAAGTATGTAAGGCATGGAATGTTTTTCTTTGTTTTCATTGCATGGTGTGGTGCGGGTGATGGAAGTCCAGAATTTTATTGTAGTACGTCGACAGATATTAACACATTCATTTGTTTTTCAGCTGTCCCGAGCAGGTATCCTGAGCGGCTGCCCAAACTGCTGCGCTGGGCTGCTGCGCTGAGCAACCGCCCGTGCTTCTGCGCTGAGCGGCCGCCCAAGCCGCTGTCCCGAGCAGTTGTCTGCTGGAAGTCAAGATTACCTTGTGTGGTGTCATGCAAAGGTGGTATCGTGAGTATGTCGAGACATTCGACAGTTAATCTTCACAAATTGATATCATGCGCTAGTTGTCTTTGGTATGCATTAATAAAGAAAAATATCACTAAACTGTGCGAGTGAAATTTTGGTAAAGTAGGTAAGGCATGGAATGTTTTTCTTTGTTTTCATTGCATGGTGTGGTGCGGGTGATGGATGTCCAGAATTTATTGTAGTACGTAGACAGATATAAACATTCATTTATTTTTCAGCTCTCCCGAGCAGGTATCCTGAGCGGCTGCCCAAACTGCTGCGCTGGGCTGCTGCGCTGAGCAACTGCCCGTGCTTCTGCGCTGAGCGGCCGCCCAAGCCGCTGTCCCGAGCAGTTGTCTGCTGGAAGTCAAGATTACCTTGTGTGGTGTCATGCAAAGGTGGTATCGTGAGTATGTCGAGACATTCGACAGTTAATCCTCACAAATTGATATCATGCGCTAGTTGTTTTTGGTATGCATTAAAAAAGAAAAATATCACTAAACTGTGCGAGTGAGATCTTGGTAAAGTATGTAAGGCATGGAATGTTTTTTTTTGTTTTCATTGCATGGTGTGGTGCGGGTGATGGAAGTCCAGAATTTTATCTTAGTACGTCGACAGATATTAACACATTCATTTATTTTTCAGCTCTCCCGAGCAGGTATCCTGAGCGGCTGCCCAAACTGCTGCGCTGGGCTGCTGCGCTGAGCAACTGCCCGTGCTTCTGCGCTGAGCGACCGCCCAAGCCGCTGTCCCGAGCAGTTGTCTGCTGGAAGTCAATATTACCTTGTGTGGTGTCATGCAAAGGTGGTATCGTGAGTATGTCGAGACATTTGACAGTTAATCCTCACAATATGATATCATGCGCTAGTTATTTTTGGTATGCATTAAAAAAGAAAAATATCACTAAACTGTGCGAGTGAGATCTTGGTAAAGTATGTAAGGCATGGAATGTTTTTTTTTGTTTTCATTGCATGGTGTGGTGCGGGTGATGGAAGTCCAGTATTTTATCGTAGTACGTCGACAGATATTAACACATTCATTTATTTTTCAGCTCTCCCGAGCAGGTATCCTGAGCGGCTGCCCAAACTGCTGCGCTGGACTGCTGCGCTGAGCAACCGCCCGTGCTTCTGCGCTGAGCGGCCGCCCAAGCCGCTGTCCCGAGCAGTTGTCTGCTGGAAGTCAAGATTACCTTGTGTGGTGTCATGCAAAGGTGGTATCGTGAGTATGTCGAGACATTTGACAGTTAATCCTCACAAATTGATATCATGCGCTAGTTGTTTTTGGTATGCATTAAAAAAGAAAAATATCACTAAACTGTGCGAGTGAGATCTTGGTAAAGTATGTAAGGCATGGAATGTTTTTTTTTGTTTTCATTGCATGGTGTGGTGCGGGTGATGGAAGTCCAGTATTTTATCGTAGTACGTCGACAGATATTAACACATTTATTTGTTTTTCAGCTGTCCCGAGCAGGTATCCTGAGCGGCTGCCCAAACTGCTGCGCTGGGATGCTGCGCTGAGCAACTGCCCGTGCTTCTGCACTGAGCGGCCGCTCAAGCCGCTGTCCCGAGCAGTTGTCTGCTGGAAGTCAAGTCCGGAGTAATCGACACCAAAGATTACCTTGTGTGGTGTCATGCAAAGGTGGTGTCGTGAGTATGTCGAGACATTCGACAGTTAATCTTCACAAATTGATATCATGCGCTAGTTGTCTTTGGTATGCATTAATAAAGAAAAATATCACTAAACTGTGCGAGTGAAATTTTGGTAAAGTATGTAAGGCATGGAATGTTTTTCTTTGTTTTCATTGCATGGTGTGGTGCGGGTGATGGAAGTCCAGTATTTTATTGTAGTACGTCGACAGATATTAACACATTCATTTGTTTTTCAGCTGTCCCGAGCAGGTATCCTGAGCGGCTGCCCAAACTGCTGCGCTGGGCTGCTGCGCAGAGCAACTGCCCGTGCTTCTGCGCTGAGCGGCCGCCCAAGCCGCTGTCCCGAGCAGTTGTCTGCTGGAAGTCAAGTCCGGAGTGATCGACACCAAAGATTACCTTGTGTGGTGTCATGCAAAGGTGGTATCGTGAGTATGTCGAGACATTCGACAGTAAATCTTCACAAATTGATATCATGCGCTAGTTGTCTTTGGTATGCATTAATAAAGAAAAATATCACTAAACTGTGCGAGTGAGATCTTGTAAAGTATGTAAGGCATGTTTTTTTTGTTTTCATTGCATGGTGTGGTGCGGGTGATGGATGTCCAGAATTTATTGTAGTATGTAGACAGATATTAACACATTCATTTATATTTCAGCTGTCCGAGCAGGTTACCTGAGCGGCTGTCCAAACTTCTGCGCTGGGCTGCTGCGCTGAGCAACTGCCCGTGCTTCTGCGTTGAGCGGCCGCCCAAGCCGCTGTCCCGAGCAGTTGTCTGCTGGAAGTCAAGTCCGGAGTAATCGACACCAAAGATTACCTTGTGTGGTGTCATGCAAAGGTGGTATCGTGAGTATGTCGAGACATTCGACAGTTAATCTTCACAAATTGATATCATGCGCTAGTTGTCTTTGGTATGCATTAATAAAGAAAAATATCACTAAACTGTGCGAGTGAGATCTTGGTAACGTATGTAAGGCATGGAATGTTTTTCTTTGTTTTCATTGCATAGTGTGGTGCGGGTGATGGAAGTCCAGAATTTTATCGTAGTACGCCGACAGATATTAACACATTCATTTGTTTTTCAGCTGTCCCGAGCAGGTATCCTGAGTGGCTGCCCAAACTGCTGCGCTAGGCTGCTGCGCTGAGCAACTGCCCGTGCTTCTGCGCTGAGCGGCCGCCCAAGCCGCTGTCCCGAGCAGTTGTCTGCTGGAAGTCAAGTCCGGAGTAATCGACACCAAAGATTACCTTGTGTGGTGTCATGCAAAGGTGGTATCGTGAGTTTGTTGAAACTCTCTACCGAGAGAACTAACTAACTTTAGCGCGAATTTTAAATATCCACCCCATGCTTTTCTATTTTCATTTATTTTATTACCTATCAATTCAGTCTGCAGATGGAACAATGTTAAAACATAATTTCGCCTCATGAAGTAGGCAGAACCTTATTAGGTGAATAAGTAGGTACTTATGTTATAGAAATAAAACAATTTTTAAGAACATTTATGTATTTATTTTATAAATTTATTAAAGTTTAACTAAATAATGGACAAAAGTTTAAAAATATCAAATGTCATAAATTATTTGTTGGAGGCAAAGTGTCCAGAATGCTGGCTGCATTCCCACGTTGAATAGCTATGCAAAATTTCTTCAAAGCATTCTGTTCACCTACGCTTCAACCAATTGTTTGGTCAAGCCCTGAACATTTCGTACGCGCAAGTGGCGCGTAGAGTAAGTTTCTACCCCAAACGGCACAAATGTAGAACCTCCACCGAGATTGGCATATTTGCATCGTTTTAAGGTTTCGGCATTTTCACTGCCACACCAGCCTGAGCGTATTTTTCTGGACTGACTTTGTACTTTCTGGTCTGTCTGGAAGTCTGGACTGTCAGCATTTAATGCATCAAACAGCTGGAAGAATTTGCTCAAAAGTGTAGCTGTGGCGAAGGCTTCTGAAGGAAGTTCATCTGAAATTAAACAAAAATAATAGAAGTTTAAGTAACTGCTACAAATCAATTTGAATAAGCTAATATAGGGCTTTTATTTGAATAAAAGGTATTTTATATATTTCTACATGAAACCAACAGATTAGTCTGTAGAAACAATTGTATTACTTTTAAAATATTCATAGATTTGATTTTTTATTGTTTTATTTTAAACACATATCTACTACTATTGCTTTACTAAAACGTATTTTAGGCAGGACAGTGACTTAATGATACATTTGTGTACGTGACTAAGTCTTTACTCGCGATTATGTCAATAAAAATCATGCATCATTGAAACTATAAATATTTACATATACATATTAAATTAACTTGTGAAATGGCAAATGTTCAACACGTACGACTACACTTATAAAAGAAAAATGAATGTGCAATATCTGTTACAAATAAGTATGAAAGCTATATTTATTCTCTGTGCCTCCACTATAGAGTTTTAAAATCTCAAACCCTTATTAGAATATTCTGTGGTTGTTTCGTTCTTTCACTTCACTTACATCTGGTCGTGTTCCTTTGAGAGCCAAAATCGATCGCGTCGTTCGCATAGCCGCCCAACCGTTATCTTTCTAACTCGCAATTATCATAACTGAGCTCGGTACATCATCGATTACATCACAGATCACGCTCACGCCACGACTACAACACTTGCGGATGGAAGGTTTTGGACTTGCGGTCGTTGTGAGCTGTTACTGTCAAAATATCAAATAGGTTTATGATTCATTCGATTTAATTGAGAGAAAATATGACGCGCTTTTTGCGACCGTGTGAGTGTTCTATTTGGTAATATATATTGGTAATCTTGACTTCCAGCAGACAACTGCTCGGGACAGTGGCTTGGGCGGCCGCTCAGCGCAGAAGCACGGGCGGTTGCTCAGCGCAGCAGTCCAGCACAGCAGTTTGGGCAGCCGCTCGGGATACCTGCTCGGGACAGCTGAAAAATAAATGAATGTGTTAATATCTGTCTACATACTACAATAAATTCTGGACATCCATCACCCGCACCACACCATGCAATGAAAACAAAGTAAAATATGCCTTACATACTTTACCAAGATCTCACTCGCACAGTTTAGTGATATTTTTCTTTATTAATGCATACCAAAGACAACTAGCGCATGATATCAATTTAAGAAGATTAACTGTCGAATGTCTCGACATACTCACGATACCACCTTTGCATGACACCACACAAGGTAATCTTTGGTGTCGATTACTCCGGACTTGACTTCCAGCAGACAACTGCTCGGGACAGCGGCTTGGGCGGCCGCTCAGCGCAGAAGCACGGGCAGTTGCTCAGCGCAGCAGCCCAGCGCAGCAGTTTGGGCAGCCGCTCAGGATACCTGCTCGGGAGAGCTGAAAAATAAATGAATGTTAATATCTGTCTACGTACTACAATAAATTCTGGACATCCATCACCCGCACCACACCATGCAATGAAAACAAAGAAAAACATTCCATGCCTTACCTACTTTACCAAAATTTCACTCGCACAGTTTAATGATATTTTTCTTTATTAATGCATACCAAAGACAACTAGCGTATGATATCAATTTGTGAAGATTAACTGTCGAATGTCTCGACATACTCACGATACCACCTTTGCATGACACCACACAAGGTAATATTGACTTCCAGCAGACAACTGCTCGGGACAGCGGCTTGGGCGGCCGCTCAGCGCAGAAGCACGGGCAGTTGCTCAGCGCAGCAGCCCAGCGCAGCAGTTTGGGCAGCCGCTCAGGATACCTGCTCGGGACAGCTGAAAAATAAATGAACGTGTTAATATCTGTCTACGTACTACAATAAATTCTGGACTTACATCACCCGCACCACACTATGCAATGAAAACTAAGAAAAACATTCCATGCCTTACATACTTTACCAAAATCTCACTGGCACAGTTTAGTGATATTTTTCTTTATTAATGCATACCAAAGACAACTAGCGCATGATATCAATTTGTGAAGATTAACTGTCGAATGTCTCGACATACTCACGATACCACCTTTGCATGACACCACACAAGGTAATCTTGACTTCCAGCAGACAACTGCTCGGGACAGCGGCTTGGGCGGCCGCTCAGCGCAGAAGCACGGGCGGTTGCTCAGCGCAGCAGCCCGCGCAGAAGCACGGGCGGTTGCTCAGCGCAGCAGCCCAGCGCAGCAGTTTGGGCAGCCGCTCAGGATACCTGCTCGGGACAGCTGAAAAACAAATAAATGTGTTAATATCTGTCGACGTACTACGATAAAATTCTGGACTTCCATCACCCGCACCACACCATGCAATGAAAACAAAAAAAAACATTCCATGCCTTACATACTTTACCAAGATCTCACTCGCACAGTTTAGTGATATTTTTCTTTTTTAATGCATACCAAAAACAACTAGCGCATGATATCAATTTGTGAGGATTAACTGTCGAATGTCTCGACATACTCACGATACCACCTTTGCATGACACCACACAAGGTAGTCTTGAATTCCAGCAGACAAGTGCTCGGGACAGCGGCTTGGGCGGCCGCTCAGCGCAGAAGCACGGGCGGTTGCTCAGCGCAGCAGTCCAGCGCAGCAGTTTAGGCAGCCGCTCAGGATACCTGCTCGGGACAGCTGAAAAATAAATGATGAAAAATAAATGAATGTGTTAATATCTGTCGACGTACTACAATAAAATTCTGGACTTCCATCACCCGCACCACACCATGCAATGAAAACAAAGAAAAACATTCCATGCCTTACATACTTTACCAAAATCTCACTCGCACAGTTTAGTGATATTTTTCTTTATTAATGCATACCAAAGACAACTAGCGCATGATATCAATTTGTGAAGATTAACTGTCGAATGTCTCGACATACTCACGATACCACCTTTGCATGACACCACACAAGGTAATCTTGACTTCCAGCAGACAACTGCTCGGGACAGCGGCTTGGGCGGCCGCTCAGCGCAGAAGCACGGGCAGTTGCTCAGCGCAGCAGCCCAGCGCAGCAGTTTGGGCAGCCGCTCAGGATACCTGCTCGGGAGAGCTGAAAAATAAATGAATGTTAATATCTGTCTACGTACTACAATAAATTCTGGACATCCATCACCCGCACCACACCATGCAATGAAAACAAAGAAAAACATTCCATGCCTTACCTACTTTACCAAAATTTCACTCGCACAGTTTAGTGATATTTTTCTTTATTAATGCATACCAAAGACAACTAGCGCATGATATCAATTTAAGAAGATTAACTGTCGAATGTCTCGACATACTCACGATACCACCTTTGCATGACACCACACAAGGTAATCTTTGGTGTCGATTACTCCGGACTTGACTTCCAGCAGACAACTGCTCGGGACAGCGGCTTGGGCGGCCGCTCAGCGCAGAAGCACGGGCAGTTGCTCAGCGCAGCAGCCGAGCGCAGCAGTTTGGGCAGCCGCTCAGGATACCTGCTCGGGACAGCTGAAAAATAAATGAATGTGTTAATATCTGTCTACGTACTACAATAAATTCTGGACTTCCATCACCCGCACCACACCATGCAATGAAAACAAAGAAAAACATTCCATGCCTTACATACTTTACCAAAATCTCACTCGCACAGTTTAGTGATATTTTTCTTTATTAATGCATACCAAAGACAACTAGCGCATGATATCAATTTGTGAAAATTAACTGTCGAATGTCTCGACATACTCACGATACCACCTTTGCATGACACCACACAAGGTAATCTTGACTTCCAGCAGACAACTGCTCGGGACAGCGGCTTGGGCGGCCGCTCAGCGCAGAAGCACGGGCAGTTGCTCAGCGCAGCAGCGCAGCGCAGCAGTTTGGGCAGCCGCTAAGGATACCTGCTCGGGACAGCTGAAAAACAAATAAATGTGTTAATATCTGTCGACGTACTAAGATAAAATTCTGGACTTCCATCACCCGCACCACACCATGCAATGAAAACAAAAAAAAACATTCCATGCCTTACATACTTTACCAAGATCTCACTCGCACAGTTTAGTGATATTTTTCTTTTTTAATGCATACCAAAAACAACTAGCGCATGATATCAATTTGTGAGGATTAACTGTCGAATGTCTCGACATACTCACGATACCACCTTTGCATGACACCACACAAGGTAATCTTGACTTCCAGCAGACAACTGCTCGGGACAGCGGCTTGGGCGGCCGCTCAGCGCAGAAGCACGGGCAGTTGCTCAGCGCAGCAGCCCAGCGCAGCAGTTTGGGCAGCCGCTCAGGATACCTGCTCGGGAGAGCTGAAAAATAAATGAATGTTAATATCTGTCTACGTACTACAATAAATTCTGGACATCCATCACCCGCACCACACCATGCAATGAAAACAAAGAAAAACATTCCATGCTTTACCTACTTTACCAAAATTTCACTCGCACAGTTTAGTGATATTTTTCTTTATTAATGCATACCAAAGACAACTAGCGCATGATATCAATTTGTGAAGATTAACTGTCGAATGTCTCGACATACTCACGATACCACCTTTGCATGACACCACACAAGGTAATCTTGACTTCCAGCAGACAACTGCTCGGGACAGCGGCTTGGGCGGCCGCTCAGCGCAGAAGCACGGGCGGTTGCTCAGCGCAGCAGCCCGCGCAGAAGCACGGGCGGTTGCTCAGCGCAGCAGCCCAGCGCAGCAGTTTGGGCAGCCGCTCAGGATACCTGCTCGGGACAGCTGAAAAACAAATAAATGTGTTAATATCTGTCGACGTACTACGATAAAATTCTGGACTTCCATCACCCGCACCACACCATGCAATGAAAACAAAAAAAAACATTCCATGCCTTACATACTTTACCAAGATCTCACTCGCACAGTTTAGTGATATTTTTCTTTTTTAATGCATACCAAAAACAACTAGCGCATGATATCAATTTGTGAGGATTAACTGTCGAATGTCTCGACATACTCACGATACCACCTTTGCATGACACCACACAAGGTAGTCTTGAATTCCAGCAGACAAGTGCTCGGGACAGCGGCTTGGGCGGCCGCTCAGCGCAGAAGCACGGGCGGTTGCTCAGCGCAGCAGTCCAGCGCAGCAGTTTAGGCAGCCGCTCAGGATACCTGCTCGGGACAGCTGAAAAATAAATGATGAAAAATAAATGAATGTGTTAATATCTGTCGACGTACTACAATAAAATTCTGGACTTCCATCACCCGCACCACACCATGCAATGAAAACAAAGAAAAACATTCCATGCCTTACATACTTTACCAAAATCTCACTCGCACAGTTTAGTGATATTTTTCTTTATTAATGCATACCAAAGACAACTAGCGCATGATATCAATTTGTGAAGATTAACTGTCGAATGTCTCGACATACTCACGATACCACCTTTGCATGACACCACACAAGGTAATCTTGACTTCCAGCAGACAACTGCTCGGGACAGCGGCTTGGGCGGCCGCTCAGCGCAGAAGCACGGGCAGTTGCTCAGCGCAGCAGCCCAGCGCAGCAGTTTGGGCAGCCGCTCAGGATACCTGCTCGGGAGAGCTGAAAAATAAATGAATGTTAATATCTGTCTACGTACTACAATAAATTCTGGACATCCATCACCCGCACCACACCATGCAATGAAAACAAAGAAAAACATTCCATGCCTTACCTACTTTACCAAAATTTCACTCGCACAGTTTAGTGATATTTTTCTTTATTAATGCATACCAAAGACAACTAGCGCATGATATCAATTTAAGAAGATTAACTGTCGAATGTCTCGACATACTCACGATACCACCTTTGCATGACACCACACAAGGTAATCTTTGGTGTCGATTACTCCGGACTTGACTTCTTATTTTTGAAATGTCAAAGTCAACGTCGTCTCCTGTCAAATCAGAAGTTTCTAGTTTTTGACGTTTATCTAGTTTTGTTGTTGTGATGGTGACTTTGTTAACTATGATAAAAGTCATAAAAATAATGAAAATGGGACGGTATTCAGTTGTGAGGTGTCGAGAAATGATTGGCTATTGCTCAGGTCCAAGTATGAGTGCTTACGTGCAGTGTGGATGTGTGGGTTGAGATTTCGAGAAAACCAACGATGAGTGATATCTTCTTTCAGCAATATTAGTCCAAAAAACAGCTGCGGCTTGAGGTGAGTGCTCAATTTACGTACTTCCTTTCCAAGTCTTCAAGTAGAAACGGCTCACACACTTTAACTCTTCTCCGATACTATTTTAGTTAGATAAAATTTGCGGACACTGATGTAGGGGATGTTTCGCTAGTGCACACACACACATAAGATAAGATACCACAGTGACGTGTCAATCATAATGATCAACACCTCTCGTGTTGCATACAAGGTATACAAGACAAACCATTGCCGTATAAAAGTTTTAAAACAGCGGTTACATTAACCTTACAGTTATTTATCTCTACAAGTAGCAGAACATTAATTTAATAAAAGGAAAAAAAAAATTAAAATTTTTTTAAAAAAAATTAAAAAAAATTAAAATAAAATAACTGTCGAATGTCTCGACATACTCACGATACCACCTTTACATGACACCACACAAGGTAATCTTTGGTGTCGATTACTCCGGACTTGACTTCCAGCAGACAACTGCTCGGGACAGCGGCTTGGGCGGCCGCTCAGCGCAGAAGCACGGGCAGTTGCTCAGCGCAGCAGCCAAGCGCAGCAGTTTGGGCAGCCGCTCAGGATACCTGCTCGGGACAGCTGAAAAATAAATGAATGTGTTAATATCTGTCTACGTACTACAATAAATTCTGGACTTCCATCACCCGCACCACACCATGCAATGAAAACAAAGAAAAACATTCCATGCCTTACATACTTTACCAAAATCTCACTCGCACAGTTTAGTGATATTTTTTTTTATTAATGCATACCAAAGACAACTAGCGCATGATATCAATTTGTGAAGATTAACTGTCGAATGTCTCGACATACTCACGATACCACCTTTGCATGACACCACACAAGGTAATCTTGACTTCCAGCAGACAACTGCTCGGGACAGCGGCTTGGGCGGCCGCTCAGCGCAGAAGCACGGGCAGTTGCTCAGCGCAGCAGCCCAGCGCAGCAGTTTGGGCAGCCGCTCAGGATACCTGCTCGGGAGAGCTGAAAAATAAATGAATGTTAATATCTGTCTACGTACTACAATAAATTCTGGACATCCATCACCCGCACCACACCATGCAATGAAAACAAAGAAAAACATTCCATGCCTTACCTACTTTACCAAAATTTCACTCGCACAGTTTAGTGATATTTTTCTTTATTAATGCATACCAAAGACAACTAGCGCATGATATCAATTTGTGAAGATTAACTGTCGAATGTCTCGACATACTCACGATACCACCTTTGCATGACACCACACAAGGTAATCTTGACTTCCAGCAGACAACTGCTCGGGACAGCGGCTTGGGCGGCCGCTCAGCGCAGAAGCACGGGCAGTTGCTCAGCGCAGCAGCCCAGCGCAGCAGTTTGGGCAGCCGCTCAGGATACCTGCTCGGGAGAGCTGAAAAATAAATGAATGTTAATATCTGTCTACGTACTACAATAAATTCTGGACATCCATCACCCGCACCACACCATGCAATGAAAACAAAGAAAAACATTCCATGCCTTACCTACTTTACCAAAATTTCACTCGCACAGTTGTGATATTTTTCTTTATTAATGCATACCAAAGACAACTAGCGCATGATATCAATTTGTGAAGATTAACTGTCGAATGTCTCGACATACTCACGATACCACCTTTGCATGACACCACACAAGGTAATCTTGACTTCCAGCAGACAACTGCTCGGGACAGCGGCTTGGGCGGCCGCTCAGCGCAGAAGCACGGGCGGTTGCTCAGCGCAGCAGCCCAGCGCAGCAGTTTGGGCAGCCGCTCAGGATACCTGCTCGGGACAGCTGAAAAACAAATGAATGTGTTAATATCTGTCGACGTACTACAATAAAATTCTGGACTTCCATCACCCGCACCACACCATGCAATGAAAACAAAGAAAAACATTCCATGCCTTACATACTTTACCAAAATTTCACTGGCACAGTTTAGTGATATTTTTCTTTATTAATGCATACCAAAAACAACTAGCGCATGATATCAATTTGTGAGGATTAACTGTCGAATGTCTCGACATACTCACGATACCACCTTTGCATGACACCACACAAGGTAATCTTGACTTCCAGCAGGCAACTGCTCGGGACAGCGGCTTGGGCGGCCGCTCAGCGCAGAAGCACGGGCAGTTGCTCAGCGCAGCAGCCCAGCGCAGCAGTTTGGGCAGCCGCTCAGGATACCTGCTCGGGAGAGCTGAAAAATAAATGAATGTGTTAATATCTGTCTACGTACTACAATAAATTCTGGACTTCCATCACCCGCACCACACCATGCAATGAAAACAAAGAAAAACATTCCATGCCTTACATACTTTACCAAAATCTCACTCGCACAGTTTAGTGATATTTTTTTTTATTAATGCATACCAAAGACAACTAGCGCATGATATCAATTTGTGAAGATTAACTGTCGAATGTCTCGACATACTCACGATACCACCTTTGCATGACACCACACAAGGTAATCTTGACTTCCAGCAGACAACTGCTCGGGACAGCGGCTTGGGCGGCCGCTCAGCGCAGAAGCACGGGCAGTTGCTCAGCGCAGCAGCCCAGCGCAGCAGTTTGGGCAGCCGCTCAGGATACCTGCTCGGGAGAGCTGAAAAATAAATGAATGTTAATATCTGTCTACGTACTACAATAAATTCTGGACATCCATCACCCGCACCACACCATGCAATGAAAACAAAGAAAAACATTCCATGCCTTACCTACTTTACCAAAATTTCACTCGCACAGTTTAGTGATATTTTTCTTTATTAATGCATACCAAAGACAACTAGCGCATGATATCAATTTGTGAAGATTAACTGTCGAATGTCTCGACATACTCACGATACCACCTTTGCATGACACCACACAAGGTAATCTTGACTTCCAGCAGACAACTGCTCGGGACAGCGGCTTGGGCGGCCGCTCAGCGCAGAAGCACGGGCAGTTGCTCAGCGCAGCAGCCCAGCGCAGCAGTTTGGGCAGCCGCTCAGGATACCTGCTCGGGAGAGCTGAAAAATAAATGAATGTTAATATCTGTCTACGTACTACAATAAATTCTGGACATCCATCACCCGCACCACACCATGCAATGAAAACAAAGAAAAACATTCCATGCCTTACCTACTTTACCAAAATTTCACTCGCACAGTTGTGATATTTTTCTTTATTAATGCATACCAAAGACAACTAGCGCATGATATCAATTTGTGAAGATTAACTGTCGAATGTCTCGACATACTCACGATACCACCTTTGCATGACACCACACAAGGTAATCTTGACTTCCAGCAGACAACTGCTCGGGACAGCGGCTTGGGCGGCCGCTCAGCGCAGAAGCACGGGCGGTTGCTCAGCGCAGCAGCCCAGCGCAGCAGTTTGGGCAGCCGCTCAGGATACCTGCTCGGGACAGCTGAAAAACAAATGAATGTGTTAATATCTGTCGACGTACTACAATAAAATTCTGGACTTCCATCACCCGCACCACACCATGCAATGAAAACAAAGAAAAACATTCCATGCCTTACATACTTTACCAAAATTTCACTGGCACAGTTTAGTGATATTTTTCTTTATTAATGCATACCAAAAACAACTAGCGCATGATATCAATTTGTGAGGATTAACTGTCGAATGTCTCGACATACTCACGATACCACCTTTGCATGACACCACACAAGGTAATCTTGACTTCCAGCAGGCAACTGCTCGGGACAGCGGCTTGGGCGGCCGCTCAGCGCAGAAGCACGGGCAGTTGCTCAGCGCAGCAGCCCAGCGCAGCAGTTTGGGCAGCCGCTCAGGATACCTGCTCGGGAGAGCTGAAAAATAAATGAATGTTAATATCTGTCTACGTACTACATAAATTCTGGACATCCATCACCCGCACCACACCATGCAATGAAAACAAAGAAAAACATTCCATGCCTTACCTACTTTACCAAAATTTCACTCGCACAGTTTAGTGATATTTTTCTTTATTAATGCATACCAAAGACAACTAGCGCATGATATCAATTTGTGAAGATTAACTGTCGAATGTCTCGACATACTCACGATACCACCTTTGCATGACACCACACAAGGTAATCTTGACTTCCAGCAGACAACTGCTCGGGACAGCGGCTTGGGCGGCCGCTCAGCGCAGAAGCACGGGCGGTTGCTCAGCGCAGCAGCCCAGCGCAGCAGTTTGGGCAGCCGCTCAGGATACCTGCTCGGGACAGCTGAAAAACAAATGAATGTGTTAATATCTGTCGACGTACTACAATAAAATTCTGGACTTCCATCACCCGCACCACACCATGCAATGAAAACAAAGAAAAACATTCCATGCCTTACATACTTTACCAAAATTTCACTGGCACAGTTTAGTGATATTTTTCTTTATTAATGCATACCAAAGACAACTAGCGCATGATATCAATTAAAGAAGATTAACTGTCGAATGTCTCGACATACTCACGATACCACCTTTGCATGACACCACACAAGGTAATCTTTGGTGTCGATTACTCCGGACTTGACTTCCAGCAGACAACTGCTCGGGACAGCGGCTTGGGCGGCCGCTCAGCGCAGAAGCACGGGCAGTTGCTCAGCGCAGCAGCCGAGCGCAGCAGTTTGGGCAGCCGCTCAGGATACCTGCTCGGGACAGCTGAAAAATAAATGAATGTGTTAATATCTGTCTACGTACTACAATAAATTCTGGACTTCCATCACCCGCACCACACCATGCAATGAAAACAAAGAAAAACATTCCATGCCTTACATACTTTACCAAAATCTCACTCGCACAGTTTAGTGATATTTTTCTTTATTAATGCATACCAAAGACAACTAGCGCATGATATCAATTTGTGAAGATTAACTGTCGAATGTCTCGACATACTCACGATACCACCTTTGCATGACACCACACAAGGTAATCTTGACTTCCAGCAGACAACTGCTCGGGACAGCGGCTTGGGCGGCCGCTCAGCGCAGAAGCACGGGCAGTTGCTCAGCGCAGCAGCCCAGCGCAGCAGTTTGGGCAGCCGCTCAGGATACCTGCTCGGGACAGCTGAAAAACAAATGAATGTGTTAATATCTGTCGACGTACTACGATAAAATTCTGGACTTCCATCACCCGCACCACACTTTGCAATGAAAACAAAGAAAAACATTCCATGCCTTACACACTTTACCAAAATTTCACTCACACAGTTTAGTGATATTTTTCTTTATGAATGCATACCAAAGACAACTAGCGCATGATATCAATTTGTGAAGATTAACTGTCGAATGTCTCGACATACTCACGATACCACCTTTGCATGACACCACACAAGGTAATCTTGACTTCCAGCAGACAACTGCTCGGGACAGCGGCTTGGGCGGCCGCTCAGCGCAGAAGCACGGGCGGTCGCTCAGCGCAGCAGCCCAGCGCAGCAGTTTGGGCAGCCGCTCAGGATACCTGCTCGGGACAGCTGAAAAACAAATGATTGTGTTAATATCTGTCGACGTACTACAATAAAATTCTGAACATCCATCACCCGCACCACACCATGCAATGAAAACAAAGAAAAACATTCCATGCCTTACATACATTACCAAGTTTCCATTGGTATAGGGTTCATATTGACAATTGTTTTATTTAAAACCTGAAGTACGTCCATACCACAGTGACGTGTCAATCATAATGATCAATACCTCTCGTGTTGCATACAAGGTATACAAGACAAACCATTGCCGTATAAAAGTATTAAAACAGCGGTTACATTAACCTTACAGTTATTTATCTCTACAAAAAGCAGAACATTAATTTAATAAAAGGAAAAAAAAAATTAAATTTTTTTTAAAAAAAAATTAAAAAAAAATAAAAAAAAATAACTGTCGAATGTCTCGACATACTCACGATACCACCTTTACATGACACCACACAAGGTAATCTTTGGTGTCGATTACTCCGGACTTGACTTCCAGCAGACAACTGCTCGGGACAGCGGCTTGGGCGGCCGCTCAGCGCAGAAGCACGGGCAGTTGCTCAGCGCAGCAGCCAAGCGCAGCAGTTTGGGCAGCCGCTCAGGATACCTGCTCGGGACAGCTGAAAAATAAATGAATGTGTTAATATCTGTCTACGTACTACAATAAATTCTGGACATCCATCACCCGCACCACACCATGCAATGAAAACAAAGAAAAACATTCCATGCCTTACCTACTTTACCAAAATTTCACTCGCACAGTTTAGTGATATTTTTCTTTATTAATGCATACCAAAGACAACTAGCGCATGATATCAATTTGTGAAGATTAACTGTCGAATGTCTCGACATACTCACGATACCACCTTTGCATGACACCACACAAGGTAATCTTGACTTCCAGCAGACAACTGCTCGGGACAGCGGCTTGGGCGGCCGCTCAGCGCAGAAGCACGGGCAGTTGCTCAGCGCAGCAGCCCGGCGCAGCAGTTTGGGCAGCCGCTCAGGATACCTGCTCGGGAGAGCTGAAAAATAAATGAATGTTAATATCTGTCTACGTACTACAATAAATTCTGGACATCCATCACCCGCACCACACCATGCAATGAAAACAAAGAAAAACATTCCATGCCTTACCTACTTTACCAAAATTTCACTCGCACAGTTTAGTGATATTTTTCTTTATTAATGCATACCAAAGACAACTAGCGCATGATATCAATTTGTGAAGATTAACTGTCGAATGTCTCGACATACTCACGATACCACCTTTGCATGACACCACACAAGGTAATCTTGACTTCCAGCAGACAACTGCTCGGGACAGCGGCTTGGGCGGCCGCTCAGCGCAGAAGCACGGGCGGTTGCTCAGCGCAGCAGCCCAGCGCAGCAGTTTGGGCAGCCGCTCAGGATACCTGCTCGGGACAGCTGAAAAACAAATGAATGTGTTAATATCTGTCGACGTACTACAATAAAATTCTGGACTTCCATCACCCGCACCACACCATGCAATGAAAACAAAGAAAAACATTCCATGCCTTACATACTTTACCAAAATTTCACTGGCACAGTTTAGTGATATTTTTCTTTATTAATGCATACCAAAGACAACTAGCGCATGATATCAATTTAAGAAGATTAACTGTCGAATGTCTCGACATACTCACGATACCACCTTTGCATGACACCACACAAGGTAATCTTTGGTGTCGATTACTCCGGACTTTACTTCCAGCAGACAACTGCTCGGGACAGCGGCTTTGGGCGGCCGCTCAGCGCAGAAGCAAGGGCAGTTGCTCAGCGCAGCAGCCGAGCGCAGCAGTTTGGGCAGCCGCTCAGGATACCTGCTCGGGACAGCTGAAAAATAAATGAATGTGTTAATATCTGTCTACGTACTACAATAAATTCTGGACTTCCATCACCCGCACCACACCATGCAATGAAAACAAAGAAAAACATTCCATGCCTTACATACTTTACCAAAATCTCACTCGCACAGTTTAGTGATATTTTTCTTTATTAATGCATACCAAAGACAACTAGCGCATGATATCAATTTGTGAAGATTAACTGTCGAATGTCTCGACATACTCACGATACCACCTTTGCATGACACCACACAAGGTAATCTTGACTTCCAGCAGACAACTGCTCGGGACAGCGGCTTGGGCGGCCGCTCAGCGCAGAAGCACGGGCGGTCGCTCAGCGCAGCAGCCCAGCGCAGCAGTTTGGGCAGCCGCTCAGGATACCTGCTCGGGACAGCTGAAAAACAAATGATTGTGTTAATATCTGTCGACGTACCACAATAAAATTCTGGACTTCCATCACCCGCACCACACCATGCAATGAAAACAAAGAAAAACATTCCATGCCTTACATACATTACCAAGTTTCCATTGGTACCCATTCATATAGGGTTCATATTGACAATTGTTTTATTTAAAACCTGAAGTACGTCCATACCACAGTGACGTGTCAATCATAATGATCAATACCTCTCGTGTTGCATACAAGGTATACAAGACAAACCATTGCCGTATAAAAGTATTAAAACAGCGGTAACATTAACCTTACAGTTATTTATCTCTACAAGTAGCAGAACATTAATTTAATAAAAGGAAAAAAAAAAAATAAAAAAATAAAAAAAAAAATAAAAAAAAACCCGACAATCATTATGACAGTGTTTGCACTATACAAAACCACGACAAGGATTGACGTCACCGCAATAACGAACTCGGAGATGTTGACTCGTCGACGGTTGAAGGCAGAGTGAGCTACGACCGCTCTCCGCGCCGCCTTTTATACTTTTCGGTCCACTAGGCTATTTTCGTCTCCAACATTATATATATCGGCGCGGATACAATAATTAGCCAATAATAATTAGTCTATAACAATTAGATTTGTTAAATTGATTTATTTGAATTGATTTATAAAACATAGATTCATATTTTTGAAATTGTTTACAGTAAATTATTCCAATTAAAATTAGTAATATAATTATTCTCAAAATGATTTAAGATTATTACGTACAATTAATTATAAAACATGCCATCACTTTGTATTGCAATCTTAATGTTTAAAACGACCACGTGCAAGTACGCCGTAACCTATAAAAGCGGTCGCACTGGCGACGGGATGGCACATTTGTATGGGGCAAATGAAATTACCGACGCCACGGGGGCTAATTTTTATAGTTGCCATTTAAAATATTATTCAAAGGTGGTAACACATTAAATATTTTGATGTCACATCCGGCATGCTAAAATATTCTCTTTGGTGGGTGTATTATTGTTTTCATTCGGATTTAGTGCCGGTTTCAGTGATTTCAGTTTCGTTCGTTGTTAAAGTTCCTTGAATATAGCATTAAATCCACGTCGAGTTGAGCTTATGTTCCTCCGTGCCTTCAAAAAGTTATGTTAATTGCGATTAGGAACTTCGAGAAATTGACTCAGTTGTGTGTGATGTGAGAAGTTGACTCTTGATTATATTATAATAATTTGAGCAGAGACTCTTATTTTAGTTTGTGATCATGTCGGAGAAAGAAAACAAAAGGAAATGCTTTAAATGCGGCCGCTCACCGTTCGCCGACAACGCAAAATTGTTTAGATTTCCAAAGCCTGGCATAAATAACCTTATACGGTATGTATATTTACTGATATTTTTATGGTCATGTCTTAGTGCGACTCTCCATATGTACCACTCCTCATATTATTAAACAATTGCTAATTCTCCTGATAGTTTATGGAACTAGCACAACAGACACTGGCAGAATTATGACAATAGTTGCAGACAGAAGCCTCTAAGAACTTCTATTTTTAAGCATTTTATCAGAGTCAAATCAAACAAGAATTAGCAAATCTGGTTAATTCTGAATCCTTAAAATTGACCTAACTAAGAAATCCAGAAACTACATATAGTGCGTTTGAATAGGGTGTGGGCAAAAGTGACAAAAGTAACAGTTTTGATCTGTACAAACGCTTTAACAAAAAAGCGCTCAACTGAGCATAAGACCTAAAATCGCATGTTTATGATCAAATACATAGCTGTCAAATAACGATCACAAACAACCATGCTTTGGACGTGGGTCAAAAATTACACTTTTTGGTGGCAATAATTCCTCTTTTTTAGCATTCCGAGACATGAATGACATTTTCACCCACAGATTCCCATTCGAACGCCCCTTATGAGCGTTATTAGCATTTTCGCTAAAAACGATCAGAAGTGATCTATTTGAATGCACTAAATATTATATTTCGTCTTTGCATCCATGTAGCTTTCCATTGGGAGTAATATTTCTAACTTACCTGTAGCCTGAGTCCCCATGGAAGTAAGATTAAAATAAATGATGTGTATGTTGTACAAGTTATACAAAATTTCACACAAATCTAGTTGTGTCATAGTACTTCATGCATGTGGGGGCTTAAAAGCTGTATCTGTAGCTGGATAAATATGATATAAATGGTAAATATTCACGGCATTGATAGAACAGTGGTGTTTCATAAAACGGTTAGGCAATTAGCATTTGGCTGCAACAAATATTTTACAGTACCCATTTCAGAATCAAAACAATATAAGTAACCCAAATAGAATTTTTATTAAGTATTTTTTTTGAACTTTCAGCTGTGAACTATGGGCCCAATACATACTCATCAACAACATTTCAAATGAAACTCCACAGTGAGCATAGAGTGTTGTGTGAAAATCATTTTCTTGAAGCTGACTTCACTGATGATACTCTACAGAAGTTATGGAGATCTGCGGTTCCATGTGATGTAAGTTGCAAGTCAGTATTAGAACAAATTTATGTTGTGACTGTAAGCTAGATATTGATCACCGTCTCACCTATTGGTATTTATCCAAAGGTTTTCCTGAACAGCAGGCCTTAAAAGGCCACTTTCCATGAATCATAATATGATCCTAATATGATTCATATTACTAGTCACAAAATCGCCACACAACGGCGATTCATAATATGATCTGCATACAATTCATATTTATCAATTCATCTGTTTGACAGTTTTGTATGGAGATTCGTAAAATGGTTCACAATATAGGAATTGCGTTTGTGTCAAATAGCAGAATTGTAAGAAGTTAGTCTAGAGCAACATATTTCAATTCATCTTTTGCAATGATTTTAAAAATATATTTAAAATGGCAGATTTACGGCTTTATCATAACTTTGTTGAACATGCGCGTGTTACTGAGGCTATTTTGTATCGCCGGCGAAATGTAGCTTTACGAAAAATGGAACTTGCTTTTGAAATGCCAGACTCTGAGTTTGTTGGATTATATAGACTTAATATAGATTATAGGTGGGTGTCGTGAACTCATACAGGAAATAGAACCTTACTTGCTTTCCCGTCGAGGTGGATTAAGCACAGTCTCAAAGGTAAGTCAAATGATGATGATGATGATGTAATTACTTGACCAAGTTTCATCAATCGCCAGATGCATGTACCTACTTACCTATAAAAGCTTTCTTAGGTATACCTTTTAAGCTATGTCACCATAATTATTAACTTCTCTCATCATTCACAAACCTATCTAACTAGCCAGTTCAGTGCCAGTTCTTCATCAGTTACCTGTATGGTACCTACATTATAGAATAAAGTCCATATTGTATCATTGATAAATTACAAAATGGTATACTTACCTACTTATACCAAATACTACCGGAATTAATATATATTACTAATTTAAATTGTCAGTGATACAGTATAGGCCTATAGGCTTTATTCTATAATGTAGGTAATAATAACCATATAAGTCTATGTGATCAATACAAATCTTTTATTTTTTAGGTATTGAGTGCACTGAGTTTTTATGCTTCTGGTTCATATCAGAGGGTTTTGGGAGCCAGTGCATATCATAAAATGCACCAAGTGAGTGTCTCAACTGTATGAGAGCTGTGACACATGCCTTAAATAATGACCACTTCCGAAGGAAGTATATACATTTTCCACAAACTTAGGAGGAATGTAATGTAATTAAATGTGGGTAAGTAGCCTACGGTAAGTTTCAAATAATTATTGCCTACTGAACCTATTCATAATTAAATACTAATAGTCAATGAACTAGATGTATATTGATAATGAAAAATCACTATTGTGTTTCAGGTTTTACCAAAAATTCAACATACCTGGCGTATTGATGGCACCCAAATAGCTATTGTTCAGCCTGCTGACTATGAAGAGACATTTTTTAAGCGGAAAATATATCACTCAATAAAAGCTCAAATAGTAAGTAGATTACCACCCCCAATGAAATGACTTTTATTCAATATTTGTCTAAATATTACTCAGGCAAAACTTTTAACTATAAGTAGACACATAGATGAGTACTTCATATTATATTGAAACCAAGTTTTGGATCAAAATAACTTTTTAATTAAATAAGTACCTTATCACTACATAATCATTTGTAAATATAATAAATAACATATCAAGGTTTTTGTGATCTTAGTGCCCAGTTGATAAAGGCAATCTGGCAAACCTAGAGGATAAAGGTTTGAATCTCTAACAGTCTTTAATTTAATTGACGAATTTAAAAATGTTACACACTTAACTTTATGATTCTTTATTGGTTGTTTAACTGTAAATATAATATGTAAGTATTATTAAAACACTTTCACTTACACATAAATAAAACACAATTTCCTAACTACGAGTATTTTTAGGTATGTGACTCCGACTTAAATATTCTAAGTATCGATGCAAGCAATGGTAGGGCAAGCCATGACTCCTTTGTGTGGAACCATCACCCCCTGAAATCACACCTTGAGCTGCTCCACGAAGCTGAAAATGAAACAGTGTGATTCTTAGGTCAGTATAATAGTTATTACAAATTAAATAAAGTGTGTGATACTGAGTATTTATACAGTACAACTGTTTTAGGTGATTCAGGCTATCCCCTACGGTCAACATCTATAGGTACAATCTATGACTCCAATAGTTGATACTGAGCCCAACATGCCTCAACGATACTACACAGAAGTACATTGCCCTGTCCGGAACACAGTAGAACGGTGTATATGAGTATTGAAGTCTCACTGGCGTTGTCTTTTAGTAGACCGAAAGCTGCACTAGCATCCCACAATGGCAGGATTTATAACAAATGCTTGCATTGTGTTACACAACATGGCCAATGCAGCTAGATTGCCTGTACCGGCATTTACATCACAGGAGGAGCAACATGAAGCGACTCTTCAGGTACTAATCAATCATCTACATAATATAATATTTTTTTTTTTTGATACAATATTAATCTTTAGAGTTTATGTTCTATAACTCTGTACTCATATATAAACACATTATAATATATATATTATGTTTGTAAGTTTATAGGGCTTAAAATAGGTACAATTTTGCCATAAACTTATGTTTTAGATGCAGACTCAACCTGAAAGTGAATTGACTCGAAACAGTAGCAGCAGGTGAATCCACAAGAAATGCTCTCATTGACAGGCTATGGTCAGCACGGCAATAAACTAATATAATATAATAACACAAAAGGGTTTTGTGCTTATTAAATATATTTTTATACAACACATAAATAATATTTCATTTCATTTAGACTATGTACAAATCCATACTTTACCTTTATTGAGATTCAATATGAGACAAGTAGATATCTTTCCACTGCATCTGCAGTCTACTTAGGTTATCCAATGATGTTAAGAGTTTGAGCACTAGCAGCGTCAGCTGCTGATCTTTGCATCTCAATTTGTGAAAGACTCCTCCGTGCCTGCCTCATCAAGTGGAGCAAGAGGGCAACCTAAAACAATATTTTTTTCTTTGTAAGGCAAGATAGGTATGTACTTCTTTCTACCTATGTACTTAAATATATTGAGGTATAAGATATCATTTGTAAACTCTAAGAATGAATATTTTTTGATCAATATACTATTGCTATTTCAATACCAGCTTTTTTTACTTACTGCGGTATCGTGTTCGTCTTGTTTGCTGTGGCAGAGAGGTGGTGCTGTAGATCCAGCACAGTTCACAAAGCATATCCAAGGTAAACCAATGAAATGGAGAAATGTTCACAACTTGTTGAAATTACTTGAAATGCAGCCATGCTCTGTGATAATTTTCAAGTGGTCTATTTTTAGAGTAAATTCCAAAGCGACTATCGATCGTAAGTTACAAGTGTTAGGCACGTAAAAATCCACTTAGAACCGACGCATATTTCACAAAAAGAATTCACTAAACACATTTTTTAGTATTATATTCTCTTTGGTTTGTTGACAAAATGAAATTAATGTCAAATGATGTCAAGTTCAAGGTCACAAGTTGTTGCCAGACACAAAAAAATAATACTAGAATTTACGTAGGTAGATATTTTTAATCATTATTATAAAATATTATCATTCAAAAGTATATATTAGTGTAAAATATTTAACTACAATTATTTTTATCCTCACGAAAGTTGTTTTTTTAGGATTAAAGCTATAAAATAAAAAACCGGTAATTTTACGGTTCTTATTTTTTTCTCATGGCATTATTATAAGCCAATATGAATCTGCTAAGAAATGAATTGAGTATGATTCGCCTACAGTAAGCGACCATTTTACGAATATTAGAGGAATTGCTTAGGATCTGCTGGCAATTCGGGAAATGAATTCCTTTAGAGGAATTGCCTAAAGTAGCCTTTTTAGACCCGCAGATCGCTCTTAGCGATAACACAGCCTACTAAACTGACAATGGAAAATAGGCATGGTAACAAACACACAATGCCTTTCCACCAGTGAGGAGGGGCTCAAGCTGAAAGAGAGTTAACCCATGGTATTGCTGCTCAGTAGTCCATACTGTTCCGTCCACGATTGCTGCTTCAATTGGTAGGGCAGAAGTATACTTGCTACTTGAGGGTAGTAGGTAGCTAGCTAGATCAGCATTCGCAAAATGTTCTACTGCCATGGGGTACCAGGTACCTTCTGATTAGCAGTCAATAGGTGTAATCACTTGGCTACCACAGCTCCAATATCCAACGCCTAATTCAATTAAGACCAAATTAAAAAATTATATCTGTGGTTTAAATATTATTGGTGTTTGCAAAAATTTCAAATCTATTTTTGTTACTTATTGAACTAGGCAGTATATGTATATATATATATTATGTAATATATAGATATATATATATATATATATATTACATTTGTTATCAGGCATTTAGGTACATGTACTTATTCACTATTTTCTATACTTACGCTGATACTATTTACCACTGTCCCTGAAAATATTACACTTTCTATGCAAAGGTTGTCTGGAAGGAATCGCGATAAGACTGCCTTTTGTACCATTATGTTTTAACTAAAGAGTTCCTATCTATCTGTATTTGTTAGTTTAGTTATATATTTTCAATACCTTTTCATCTGTAACTCATTAGTTATTTTATTCCAGAATGAACCACAATTGCCCGAGTATACAATAAGGCCTCAACCTGGTCCTTCATATGGGGTCTTACAGATCCTGTAAGACCCCATGTGAAGGACCAGGTTGAGGATCACAAACACAAGACCTACCAAACAGCCTGGTCCTTCACATGGGGTCTTACAGGAAGTGACCATTGGTGCAAATAGTGAGCCTAATGTTGGGACATCTTTAGATGCTCAAGTGCAAACAATAGTTAAACCAACTTCAGAAAAGGAGAAGTTTTTGTATGCCAAATGTAGCAAATATATGCGAAAAATTTGCCAACTGCGCAATTGCGTTAGACATCTGAAGTCAAAAGATATTTTAAAACGTGTGACAGATGATGTATCCGTAAAAAAGTTATCAAAGAAGATATCTCCGACATTTGCGCAACTGTTGCAAGGTCAGATACGGAACTTTAAAAAGAAAAGTACTGGTCGAAGGTGGAATAAAAAAGAAAAAATTACTGCTCTAAGAATTTATAAAAGATCACCAACTTGTTACCGTTTGCTGCAAAGGCTTTTTCAGTTACCATCACCCAGTACATTAAAAAGTCTACTCAATAGAGTACCTTTTAATGCTGGAATCAATCAACCAGTTTTTGAAGTCCTTCAAAATTACACAAAGACACAAAAGCCTTCAGACAATGAATACACATTAATGTTTGATGAAAT
The DNA here is from genome assembly GCA_917880725.1 of Selenia dentaria. NCBI lineage: Eukaryota > Metazoa > Arthropoda > Insecta > Lepidoptera > Geometridae > Selenia > Selenia dentaria. The sequence continues at coordinate 13,712,981 of OU862893.1, read as the reverse complement.
GTCAATAAAAAAACATCTCAATTACAACCCTAAAGAAGATTTCAGGACCATGCTTCACAGGGAAGATCCCCACTTATTGCAGCATATGCATTGGTGTTTATGGTTGCGGGGATACGTAAGAAAGTTAAACAGCCAATTGCCCATTACTTTTCAAGTGGGTTTTCTTCTGCAGACAGACTGGCTGTGCTAATTAAAGAGGTAAGTATTTTTTTTTAAACACCTGCCTTAGAATGTCTTAAAAGGCGACTGAAGTCTCATAGGCAGAAAAGTGCGTCTAGTAGGCAGCAGTCAGCGGTGTGGCAAAACCCTATTACCTAAACTAATACTAAAACCAAATTATATTCCTTGTGTCCATTTATATTACAGAAAAACATATGGTATCGATTGACCCTACATGTGTAGGGATGATGATGACAACCTTTATATAATACTAGCTACGCTCCGTCTGCATGGTGATGGATGATGATAATGATGAATCAAAATATATATATAGCCTATGTTATTTAGGGATTACATAGTATAATGGAGAAAGAATTTTTGAAATTGATACGAGTTGTTTTAGAGTCTATTCATTACAGACATACAAAAATGCAAATATTTCTTCTTGATATTATTATTAGTTTCTCAATTGTACACCGTTATCAATACTTTTGCATAACAGACCTAATGTGAATAGTTATTACATCAGTTAGAATAATTGTTCATTATTTATCATTTCAGGTTCTACAAAAGTGCCATGAGGTGGGATTAAATATTGCGGCCATTGGGTGCGATATGGATGGCGTAAACAGGCGAGCCCTCACTATCTTGGGTGCATCACTGCAACACCCTTATATACACCACAATGGAAAACAAATCACAGCACTTTTTGATGTACCACATTTATTAAAATGCTTTAGAAACTTGTTTTTAAAATATGATATTGAACCAACCCAAACTTTGTGTATGCACCAGCTTTGAAGAAGGATCACTTAGAGCCCAATTCAAAACAAAAAATGAAGGTTAAATATGCAGCACAAGTTCTTAGCTATTCCATAGCAGGAGGAATGTTAGCCAAAGTAGCTAAAGGTATGTAAACTAAATAGGTAGGTACTTTCTTTATTGCATGATAGCATGGTGAATGTTTATTTTTAATGTTTTGAAGTGATGAAGTAGAGAAGACCGTACCTGATAGGATGCATCATGCCTGTTCATTACAGTTGCAGTATCACCGTTCTGTGGCTCTAAACTGCGCTCATCACTTAGAGACATTAGTTCTTAAATCTCATGCACACAGTAATTTGATTTGTAGGATATGTACCTACATCTTTAGGCTGACTAGAGCCTACAGCTGTCATGGCTGTCCCCACATCTTCAGGCAACTTGAGAGCTTAGTTCAATGTTAGTAAAATGTCAATGACCCCCAACTACATCAAAATATTAACAGATGTGATAGCAGGTTACAGCTAGAATATTAACTCAAAAATTTGTAACAATCAAAATAACAAAGTTCATATGAAGCAAACATTTATTTAATCACCTTACTCTTATTTTCAGGAGACCTTACTGTGGACGCAGCTGTAACAGCAAATGTTATTATAAATATGGATAATCTGTTTGATTGTCTTAACAGCGATTGCTCGGATTTGCGCAGAGGAAAAGCTCATGCAACAAATTTAAAACATTCAAGTCCACATTAAAAATGCTTTGAAAAAATGAAAAGATTTTTTTCATCTATTAAGTATATTGGAAGCCCACGTAAGCCGCCATCACAAGAAGGTTGGATATGGACTCTCAATGCCATTGAGAAATTGTGGAGGAGCTTGGTGCAAAAACACCACATCACTAGCCTTGCCACTAGGCGATTACAACAAGACCCTATTGAAAATCTTTTTGGCTGCATTCGTGGCAACTGTGGATCCAATTCCAATCCAACATGCAGCCAATTTGTAGCTGGTTTAAAAACTGCCATATTAACAAATATGTCACACATGGGCACTTCAGGAAACTGTGAAACTGATAATAGCGTCATAATTAACAATTTTGAAACACTATTATCCTTTTCACAGTCCACACCACAGCATACATTTGCAAGGACAGAGCCTGAATTTCTGTCCTCAATTGAATTACCTCAAATTGATGATGCCATACAAGACAACAATGCAGAAATTCAGGCATGTGCATATGTGTGTGGGTTCGTAATGAAGAGGATGCCTAATTGTGAGGATTGTAAAAAAGCATTAATATCAACAAGTGTGGAAAACTTTCATTTGTTTGTGGAGTTTAGAGAGTACTCAGAGTTTAAAAAAATTTAAATTATGTTACAAAAGAAATGGTCGTCTGTGTAGAACACTGCGCTGCCCTGATAAATGAATTTCTCAGAGAAAAGGCTCACACGACTTACTTAAAAAAAACATATCTGAGCACATAATGTCAAATGTGAATTTCTATTTCCTGAACATTTGTATGGAGCACAGGAACTCAAATGTATGCACCATAATTAGTAGTTTTTTTACTATATGTATAAGAAGATACTGTGTTCTAAAAAATAGAGTGTTTGCTGGCGAAGCATCTGCAGCTGCACTGAAACGCAAAATAAATATATTATTACATAAATAAAATGTGTTCATATAAACTATGCTTTGCTATAATGCTTGTGTTAATATTTTTAGTCTGCTGCAACCAGGCATTAATAGATTCATGTGTGCAGTGATTTCGTCTGCCCCCTATATTGTGACATTAGTTCATTAAAACTTGTTAAGCCTGCAGTTGCAGTATAGTTGTCAGTTTGTGATTTTAACATAGGCCTGTTTCATAAAAAAGGTAACAATGTAAATAATGTCTCATATATGTCTACCAAGTTTATATGATGTTATTATCATTGATAATTTTACATATTATATGCTACCATAGACCATATTGGTATATTATATGACACAAGTGAGCTAAGTTGATTGTACCTAAGGCAGGCCAAGCGACCAATCAAACATTTTTTTTACGATATAACCATCATAGTTATTTGATTAATAGTGAGTGACAATCTCTTATATTATTATAGATCCCTTTATTATATTATTATTACAACATTTTTATTGATTTAGGACCAGAAAGGAGTACTCATCACGAATCAGTAAACAAAATAATGATTATGAATGTGGGTTATGAAAAAACAAAGCCCGTCGTCCATCCAATCCTAACCTAACTAAGCCAGGTATTCTATAAAATGTTCTTAAATCACGCACGACATCTGCGGCACGCATTAAGGCGGCATGGATGAGAGATGAAACTAGCATCAGTCGTCAGCGATGAGAGTCAAATGTAACACGTTATTTAAGTGTAGTATTATAACGTAACACATTGGTAATTTTTCTCGTTACCTACTAGTCATGTGCACTAAAACAATCAAAATCTAGAGAACGATAAATACGTAAGTATCCAGTTTTAGTATAAATGGACAATCCAGGACCCTGAAATTCCAAAAAGATGCTTCCTTCACTACACCAAACCCAAGCGAGCGAAGCTGCTGTTGAGTCAACTGGTTCGTTATCAAATTCTGTGTAGAACGGCACCAATATTGTCAATGTAATCAAATTTAAGCAAAAACAGATTGTTCCGTAGAAAAAACAAATCGTTGATTGCGTATCGGTTTGTAACTAGTTCAACTGAGAATAGTTTATAAACAATGCTCAAGCAGAGATTATAATCTCAAGTATTGATTAGATGATCAGATATCAAACTGTATTTGAGTTGCATTCTGGAACATGGGACTTAGGTACTTAGATTTTTCCAGGGCCGAACTAAACACAATGAACTGTGATTATTATTTTCTTTTCCGGTTTTTCTGTTACGAGACCCTATTACTAACCTTCGCACCAGTCCTTATAATGTACTAGCTGCGTTCCGTGGTTTCACCCACATGGTGATAAATGATGATGAAGATAATTATGATGACGATGACAAGGATCCTACGTTCTTTCCCGAAATCCCCGTTTAGGTGTGAGAGCGTAACACATAAACAAAATTGCAATATTAGTTAGGATGTCTTTGACAGGGTTGTATTTTTTGCAAGTAGAAAATAGCCTTCGTGCGCGAGTCTAGCACGTGACAAGTTTTTAATAAAATGTGTTTATGATATATTATAAAGATGATGAGAAGAATAATATTAAAGTCGATTAATTTAGCATAAAGTAAAGATGAGCGATTGTGTGACAAATGTTTAGACAATGCGGTATTTTTTTCAAGAGATTAAAAAAAATGGTTTCATGTTAAGTAAAAAAAATACGTCAAGTGCGAGTCGGACTCGTGCACGAAGGGTTCCATAACATAACATTATATATAATTATTGTAGGTACCTAATGTTCTGCTAATTATAAATTTAATGGATATTTTATACTGCCCTTCATAAACAGTTACCTTTTTTTCAGGTAGAATTGAGATTACTAAACATGAAATGAAATTGAAGTACCTACATCAATCATAAAGCTAAAAGCCTAACTGTGTTAGATTACAATTTTGGTAACATTACGTAAACAAGTTTGTATGATAATATTGTTATATCTATGCCGTTTAGGGCCCTAGGCTCAACTGCGAAGCGCAACTAAATAAGAGAGCTAACAGATGCTTCTACGGCGCGGTTAGTGTATTTTGCATATTTCCACAGCGTAATGTCATATCGTCGCAGATACTGCAATACCGCTGATCTACCATTTGCAATACCGCGTAAATACAAAAAGTAGCGAAATTCAAATTACCGCGCCACGGCATACTGAGCTGTCATCGGCGCCCGCCCGCGATCACGCCACTCGAAATCGACCAATAGAAAGCTTGCAGGCACTTCAATGCAATAGCGCGTAGTGTCTGATGGGTCATTTTTGCGACGAATACCGCGTAACTGAATGAAAACGTAAACAAACAGGCGATTTTATTCTGTGCTCCGTGAAAAAATAAATTTTATGTGATATTTCTGCATGAATGACAACGGTAAGTGTTGAAATCTGTTAAATAACGATTTATCTACTTTTCAAATCGTTTATGTACATTAGACAAGATTGCTAACGACCCTAAAATTGATGATTTTTGTTTGAGGTGCAGTTCCGCGGTTTTGAGTACCTACCAATTTGTTTACGTGTTTATGGGTAAATACGCGGTTTTGAAATTATTTAAAAATAACGGTTTTGTTTCAGGTTTAAACTATTCAGAAGATGTCTAATTCTTCAGAAACGTTACAGGACCTAATAAAACGTCGAGATGAATTAATGAGAAAGAAAAAACAAGTACTAGAAAAACTAACAACTGCATTGAGCGATGAAGAGAGAAAAGATGAGAATCAGCCTTCTTGTGAAGTAACAGATCCTTTTACATCAAGCATTGCTCAGCCTGGGCCGTCTATAACTCCAAATCTGCCTTGTGATTATTCATCAGACGATTCAGTGGCTGACCCTGATTTTGTCCCCCCAAATAATGTGCGTACGAATAGCGAAACTTTTGAGCATTCTGCTGTACAATTATCATCTTTGCAATTAGAAGATGTAGACAACTTTCCTGAAAGAAATTTAGTGGCAGAGCAAACATTTGAAAGGAAAAGGAAAAGAAAAGCGGATATGGATTCATGGAAAAGGGAAGGTAACAAAAAGCAGAGAATGATGGGAAAGGAGTATGTAGGTTTCAGAAAGGTCGAGGGAAAATATGTACAGGATATAACTAAACCAGAAAGAAAGCTAGGTGTAGCATGTTCTTCTCAACGCTGCGTCAATAGTAAAGTTTTTGCTTGCAATATATTCACAGAAGAAATGAGATTAAAATTTTTTGATGAATTTTGGACAATGACGTGGAAAGAGAAAAAACTTTACGTATTAACCCTAATCGACGTTCAGAAGACACAAAGAAAAACTAAAGGAGTTGATAGCAGAAGAAACGAGACCAAAATGTACTATTTGAAAACTCCTGAAAAGAAGATACGCGTATGTCAGAGCATGTTTTTGAGTACACTCGGAATTAAAGAATGGACTTGTCGGTATTGGATTGGTGAAGGAGCACATTCGCAAGCACAAGAGCCTGTTGATCAAGAGAGAGCTGATCAAACAACTAAAACACAATCTGTTTTGACTTTTTTGCAGGGATTGCCTAAATTACCTTCGCACTACTGTAGGAAATCCAGCAACAAACTGTATTTAGAGCCTATAATACAATCTAAGGCTCAATTATACCGCCTTTATGTAGAATATACTAATTCCACCGCTTCCACAGTGGCATGCCGAAAGCTTTTCGAAGATTTGCTTTCCCAACAAAACATTAGCCTATTTAAACCTAAAAAAGATGCTTGTGATACATGTTGTGCGTATACGGTTGGCAACATTACGGAAGAGGAATATCAGCGCCACTTTTCTCTGAAAGAAGCAGCTCGTCAAGAAAAGGGAAACGACAAAGAAGCGGCCATCAAAGGTACAGTACACGTAATAACAGCTGACTTGCAAGCTGTTATGTTATGCCCATATTTAAATGCTAGTGCGCTGTACTTTAAAACAAAGCTGTGTGTACACAACTTTACCGTATACAATTTGAGTAACCATGAAGTAACCTGTTATTGGTTTGACGAAACTGTAACAGATTTAAAAGCCACTACCTACGCCTCATTTTTTGTAGATTACATAACAAAATTACTTGACAAAGAATTAATGAACGTTATAATATACACAGATGTACAGCGCAAAACCGCAACAATGTCGTATCCAATGTCCTTTTGCGTATGGCGGTCGAGAAAAACATTACCATAACTCAGAAGTTTCTTGAGAAGGGCCATACTCAAATGGAGGTGGACTCGGTCCATTCAGTTATTGAAAGAAAATTGAAGAATCGTGAGATTCATCTTCCAAGCCAATATGCATCGATAGCAAAAGAGGCAAGGATAAGACCTTTTCCCTATGATGTGGTGATACCAGATTACACTTTCTTCAAGGATTACAGTCAGAAAGACTATCAAATTTATGATTCGATTAGACCGGGCCGAATCCCTGGGGATGATTGTGTGACAGACATAAGAGTGCTTAGATATAACAGCACTGGTACTATTGAGTATAAATTAACGTACTCCGAGGATTATAAGCCCCTGCCCAGGCGTCCGAAACCGCTACATTCACTATTGCAGGAAGCGCCTCAGCTTCATGAAGGGCCTCAAAGAATCAATAAAACTAAATATAATCATCTTCAAGAGCTAAAAGCTGTCATACCTCAAGATTGTCACGAGTTCTATAATAATCTGATTTATCATGATTAATTAAACAGATTTATCTACCTGTAGATACTAATAGTTCCTATTTATCCTAGTGCCTGATCTGTGCCATTTTTATTGAGAAAGATATTTTATGTTCTGTTTCAAACTTTTAATTTTTGTTTTAAAAGAATTGAGCAATTAGTTTTTTTTTAAAATAAAAGGGTCATTAATCGGCTAGACTGATAAGTGAGATACCTACCTCATTTTCTAAGTATAGTTATTTCTAAGTTTAATAATGTTAAAGCTAATTAAACATTATTACCAAAATGCAAAAGTGTTTCAATAACGCGTATCTCCTCTTTACAGACTACTCTAGGTTTGATAAAAGATACTGCAAAACCGCGAAAGTGACTTTATATCTTAAATATTTAAAAAAAGTTTTGTTTTTCATAACATACTCATTACCATATTGATAAAGAAAAACATAAATAGGTATGATAATAATAGCATCCCAAATCCACAAGCTACGAAGTTTTTACTGTCTCCTTTAAAATTTTTCAGCTTGTAGTTACGCAGTATTGCAATTAGTAAATAAGCGGTATTGCAGTATCGGCGACGATATGGGATATTGCTATGGGGTTCAGCGGCTGATATAGAGACCATATTTATCCTTCAGAAACGTGCTATTAGAGCTATATACGAAATGGGTCCCCGTGAATCTTTGAGAGATTTATTTAAAGAAATCAATATATTAACGTTGCCTTCCTTATATGTATTTGAAAATATAATTCGTAAAAATTTACATAAATATAAGTTAAATAGTGATCACCACACTTTTAATACCAGAAATACAAATAGGATAGCTGTTGTCGCGCGCAGCGCGAGTTTCCGTTAACGAATTGGTGAGTGTAACTGTATCCTTATTGTCAATCTATTTTTGCACTATGGCAACTCTGCCTTTTGTAAGTGATTTGACGCAGGTACTCTGTGGCACAGACGAGCAGATGCTAACGCATCTCTGGGGCAGACTACGAATGGCGTGCCGGCAGGAAGGCGGGTACGGAGAAAAATGGCGGATGGGTAAGCACGTGTGAGGCACTGGCTGAGGCCTCGATGGAAAACAACCAGCAGAGGTCCTGGTAATAGCTCATAATTCCTAGTTCTACAAGAACCGTGTGATGTGATAATGAGACGACCGTTAACGACTCACGTTTTACGGTTAGGCATAGTCCAATGATTGCGTACAATGTACATTAACTGGTAGTAAAGGAAATTGGACTGAAGAGCTAGCGAGTTGACCCCCTGAGCATCCATATCCGGGTGTAACCAACAGGGGGTAGCAAAATGATCGGCTATGTTGTTGGAGCATATTGGGCAGGACTATGGGGATGGTGGAGGTCCTCGTGGGGAACACCCCATGTCCAGCTGGTGTCATTCCTGGGGTAAACTGTACTGACCAGGAACTCAATGAGAGAGATAACTTGTATAAATATACGCAATATCTAAGTAAAGGGAAGACCCGGGCGCAGTAAACACGGTACTGCGCTCTGACTGGAGCCATAGTCGATCAGAGGGTAACTGAACGGACCCTTTTATGAGGCAAAGCCTCCTAGCACCAAATGTTGCCTAAATTGCGTGCGTTGGTGGTCGACTCATTGTTTCATCCACGTGTTCTTCTTTATATTTTTTGTCGTGTGTTTATTTGAGTATGATTATTTACCGGGCACACACAGTCATCTTGCTATGACAGGAAGCGCGACAAAATGGTGGAGATGCTGGGATCTGATTTTGAAATCAGTAATAATATATATTTTGTTGTGACGGAACGCCAGATTCGTTCAGGCTTATCCGAGTAAAATAAAATAAATTAACAAAAAATGTATTGAATACCAGATTCAGTCTGGCCTTTCCAGTAAAGAAGGCAATAAACATAATTATTTCATGTACTTAACCATTATGGTTTATTAATAATGTCTTTTACATTAGAAAACATTTTACCCATAAGATATTGTAAGGTTTACCTTTTTAATCGGAACATTGCTTGTCAACATTTTAAGATATACATATATCGTACAAGTTTATTGTCTATTTACATATAGTGTGAACCACTGGCTTCGTGCAAACGATGTTCTCGTTAATGTACGTGAGCATAATATGGTACACTTCGGTTGTGTATTACGTACGAGTAACATAATGTACTGTACTCAATGTACCTATTTCAATTTTCCCGCTGTTTTCGAAAGTTACCGGGTTTATTTTGTAACACGTGTGTACATCATTTAATTTAAACAATGCATACATAGCATCTCATAAACATGTATACTAATAATACGGTAAATACTAGCTGTTATGTAATGCGGAGAGGAACGAAGAAAAATAGACATAATGATAAAAAAAAATATTCAAATGTGCTGCTGATGTGCAAAGTCTAGGACGGCGCTGCGTGTGAGATGTGAAAATAAGAATACTCTGTTATGTTGTGTGCACCCCTTTCCTTTGTTGCCGGCTGGCGTTTCCCACTGTGTCTTTCGATTTGTTTCATGGTTAGTGTGAAGTAATATTTACTTATTAGCAGTCTATAACTGTGTATGTAGATGGAATACGTGCTTGGTAATAATGGTATAGAGTGTGTAATTAGCGTCTTTGCAAAAGTCAATTAATGAAAGGAAAGCAAGAATATAATTGAAGATGTGCTATTTCTGGCGCGTTTCAGACAGCGTCCCAAAAACGAATCATATATATTGCAAAAGCGGCTCTTGTTTTTTGCTATATAAATAATCGAAGACGACCTTATTTAGTTTAATTAGGTACTATTGTATTATCTGTTTACAACAACCAACTGAAAAACCAATCCAATGAAATAATAGACTAGTTCTACTAAATATTTCATGAATTTTTCAGCCAAAAACATCATGTAAACAGACTTAACCCTTTGCGTACCATTGACGTAAATTTGCGTGCGTGTCATTCATAAATCTTTTGTTTCAATTATCACGGTATAGGAAGGGTTAACGTGTACTAAAGTGAATGCCTCACATACAACCAGTTGCAGAAAGTTCTTCATTATCAGTTAATTAGTTAATTCAGCTTGAGTGATAATAAAATCATTATTTTAGTAACGTTGCACAAAAGTCGATTATTTTATAAGTTGACATCATAATGATCCTTTAGCTAAAGCCGGCATTTAAACAACGTTGCGTAAAATATTTTAAAAGAGAATGAACGATAAACAGATACAACCTTCTTGGGACTGAACATTTGGCGTTTTTTTTTATTTTGCTATTTATTAAACAAATATTTTTTGAATTATAAAAAAAAAACGCAAACAGCGTTTAGCTTGTCATTATCAAATAGGTGTCAAAAAGGGAATGTTTTTTTTCTTTGTACTTGGACTCGTTGACATGACTATAGTTTTGTATGTGGAAAAAAAAAATACAAAACAAAATAATTAAAATATTGTTAAATAAAACGAAAACGAGAAGCAAGTAAAACATATACGATACATTACTATAGATATAATGTAAATAGGGCGAATTCTGTGAACCTACTGAACTTTCAATGAAATTTAAACATTTTACTGAACTTATGAAAATGCTATATCGACAAGGTCTGATCGCACAGAGTATTAGAAACATTATGCAGCACTATAACCTAAAAACGGTTGGTGTTTTGTATAAATAAAAAACTTGATATTTTTCGTAATTTTTCCCTGTTTTTTGACATAGGTTATATAGACATGGCTTCACTTTGCCAGTTCGTGACTTACTTTCTGTACAATTGTAGAAACTGTTGATGGAAAGATCGCGTCGCGAAGTATAAGGTATATGACGCTCAGACAGATCAATAACTGTGTGTTTATTAATCATCAATGACTTTATTTCTTTTGGTCGTTGGTTCCAAAACAATAATATATTTGATTTGCAGAACTACACCTTTGGAAATCTGCTACTATACACGAAACTCTTCACTGTTGTTAGTTAAATAAAATGTACTTTACTTTGTCCGAGATTTGGCGGCGGGAACGTAATTTTCTGCATGAGACAATGAAAAAAAAAAAAATCGTAAATTCTACTAAAGTCGGTATAATGGATTATTGTTGACTAATTAGGTTTTAATTCCTGATCTGTCAATTTAACGTCTCAATAAACACTAATTATGTTCTAAAGGCGCTTTGTGCAACGCAAAATACACGATTAATGACATATTGACGTTCCATTAGATACTTACATTTAATGGAACTTTAAAATCTGATGAAATTTTCGTATGTGCAACGACTTAATGTCAAATTAAGATTCAATTACGTCTACAAAAGTTAAAGATCATTTCTGCAACTGTCTGATAGATGAGAAAATATTTGTTAACAAAAACCACTGTTAAATTGAGGTAAATTATTTATACTTATTTTGTTCATTATTGTTTGAAAGGGGGACATTGGGTTTGGTTTCAAAACTTTTATTGGTATGCATTTCAAGCAATATCTGCTAAACCACATACGAATTTGAACAAATCTCATTATGGAGTCAATCTTTAAAAGATTTTAATTACGGCATCAAAGGCTAAACTAAGTCTTTCAGACCGCCTAACGCCTAACTAAGCCTTTAAGTAACCGAGCTTCCTTATAAATATCGAGTCGGAGCATTCGAAGAATATTTTACTTTATGTCATGTGAAACCTAAACAAAGAAATGAAGTCTTTTGAGGAGGAGCTGTACCAGTTTCTTATCTACATCTATATTATGCAGTCAAAGTAAAGGTCTAGACCTCATGACGCAAGCCCAGTTGAAGGTTGAAGATCTTTTAACAGAGTTGGAAGCTACAATAACCCTATCTAGGCTGACACAGACAACAACAACTAAACTCCCAAAGCTCACTATACCAACATATAGTGAAGACAAACTTAAATGAAAGAAGTTTTGAGATGTTTTAAGGCGAATATTCACCATCATTCTACAGCAGAGGTGGACAAGATGAGCGATGTGGCCTTGGATACCGTATCTGACCTTTTAACAACGGATTCAAAGTACAGTAGAAGCGTAAAGAAAAGATTTGGTTGCAAGGATTCAGTAGTTGATGCACACTACACTGCGTTAAATGCCATGCCCACTGATCCTGCAAATTAAACTACTTTTCAACTATTTGCAAAGAAGTTAAAGTGCAATGTTGCCAAGGAATTTCTTAGTTCACTAAATTCAATTCTAAATAAATTGACAGCTGTGACCAAGATAGAACTATCTAGATATATGGGAACTAACATGACAAATGTTGATTTGCATTAATCCTATAAGCTTCATACAGAGAATACTTAATACTGCCTTAGCCTCCGTCGTACATTTGAGAACAGGAGGAGACAAGGAAACATTCGTATTATTAGTGATGGCAAAATCTCGTGTATCGCTGATCCAAGACAGACGACTTTAACATACCGAAACTAGAACTACTGGGGTTTCTGATAGGAAGCAGACTTCTGAAATATGTTAAATTTAACTTAGACCTGCCTGTACAAAAGGAACATATTTGAACGGAAAGCCTAGTTATTATCGGATGGATGAGATCAAACAAACTGTTATCACTATTTGTAGCAAACAGAGTTAATGTGATCAGACGATACCATCCAAATACTGAAATGTTTTACATCAATACAATGTCAAATCCAGCAGATATCGCCACAAGACCTGAACCTGAACTCGGGAATCACAGGAAAGAACTTTTGTACAATGGCCCAGCATTCTTGAAAGAAGAAGAGTCATACTGGCCTGTGAGTCGTCATTATGAGACACATAAGACTTTCCTTTCAGTTGGGGAGCCCCCGGGCCCCGAGGCCCAGGAGAGCCGACAGAAACTTGTGAATCCCCAGAGGAAATGGAAGTACCATATAATGGTCTAAATTAACCAATGGACCTCTCTGAGTTTACTTGCATTTCCGAGCCAACATTGGTCAGATAGGAGAGAGCCATATAGCGAAATTGTTACTCAAACCAGTGCCAGTTCTGAATCTACGATTGAAATAAAAAAAAATGGTTGTTTGTAAAGTCGGTTTACGGACGATAGTTTTACGTGATAAGGTCATTGGAATAGCCGAACGCTTTCGCTGATCGTGCCTTTCTATCGCTTGTTCCACGTTCTCGCTTCCACGCGGAACCTGACAAAAGTTTTATGCGTGAGTTTCATGCGTGCAGCCAACGTTCATCGATTTATATGATGTTATCACGTCATAGGTTACAAGGACAGCATTTTCCTGAAGAGTTCAAGTAAAATAGGTATTCCGTAGATGTCCACAGTATATAAAGCATGGGGGAGGTCCATACAAGTTGCCCCAGACACCAGCATTGCCACAGGAGAGTAAATTACAACGAGCCGTATACATTCACTGGTGCGTACTTCTTTGGGCCACTATATGTATGCACAGCTACAGGAAAGGAGAAGAGATGGGTAGACTTATTTACATGTTTGACTGTAAGGGCAGTACATCTAGACATAGTAAAGGACATATCGGTTGAAGAAAGTCTTCTGGTTAGAGTGGCTTATGGAGATTTGAAGCAACAAGAGGCACCCCGCAACGGTTTTAATTCGAATAATGTAAATAATTTCACATTACTAGCGGAACTACTTAAAAACCCGTACTGTATCAAAAAGAAAATCTAAGTTAGCTAAGAATTGCCTCAGTAGAACCTAGAGGAAACATCTAGTAATCCACGAGTATAAATTGCTGACGGTGATAAAGTAAGTAGAAGCAATACTTAATTCAACACTTTTAGCAAGAGTTGGCATAGAACTTGAACATGTCTTAAGACCAGCAGACTTTCTTAGCGCAGATAGCAAATGCAGAGTTGCGAAAGTCAAAGTCGACGACTCCCTGTTCACGCGTTCTATAGGAGATCTATACCCTCTTGCAGACGATGTCGATGACACTCTGCCTGTGATGAACAGAGGATTGAGAAGTAACAATACTCCAGTGGAGTAAGAGTGGGCACATCGCTTCTGGATATAGAAGCTTTATCCGCAGAACATATCACGGATAGTGAGGTACAACCACAAATCGACACGAGCACCTGTTTGCCTGAAAACACATGCTGAATGGAGATATAGTCTGGCTATAACAGACTTGAGTGGGAAAAAGGCGGTGATGAAGTAACTGTAACTGAGCATGATATATCCGCTAGCGCATCGGCAGCATGTATGGGAACTGCAAGTGAAAATAATCTGCAGCCCAGCGATGTAAGGACCAGGAGCAAAAGAGGTCTCTTTTGCTAAGTGCTAAGTAAGCTGTCATTCGGGACAGGAGAAAATCCTTGTGTGGACTTGTCAACTGCTAGCCCTCTTGAAGTAGACCTCTCTGCCGTTGTGAGTGTCGCGCGCAGCGCGAGTTTCCGTTAACGAATTGGTGAGTGTAACTGTATCCTTATTGTCGATCTATTTTTGCACTATGGCAACTCTGCCTTTTGTAAGTGATTTGACGCAGGTACTCTGTGGCACAGACGAGCAGATGCTAACGCATCTCTGGGGCAGACTACGAATGGCGTGCCGGCAGGAAGGCGGGTACGGAGAAAAATGGCGGATGGGTAAGCACGTGTGAGGCACTGGCTGAGGCCTCGATGGAAAACAACCAGCAGAGGTCCTGGTAATAGCTCATAATTCCTAGTTCTACAAGAACCGTGTGATGTGATAATGAGACGACCGTTAACGACTCACGTTTTACGGTTAGGCATAGTCCAATGATTGCGTACAATGTACATTAACTGGTAGTAAAGGAAATTGGACTGAAGAGCTAGCGAGTTGACCCCCTAAGCATCCATATCCGGGTGTAACCAACAGGGGGTAGCAAAATGATCGGCTATGTTGTTGGAGCATATTGGGCAGGACTATGGGGATGGTGGAGGTCCTCGTGGGGAACACCCCATGTCCAGCTGG
This sequence comes from Selenia dentaria, assembly GCA_917880725.1. Classification (NCBI taxonomy): domain Eukaryota; kingdom Metazoa; phylum Arthropoda; class Insecta; order Lepidoptera; family Geometridae; genus Selenia; species Selenia dentaria. The sequence goes on along the minus strand of OU862893.1, from coordinate 13,697,885 downwards.
TGTCATTCCTGGTGTAAACTGTACTGACCAGGAACCCAATGAGAGAGATAACTTGTATAAATATACGCAATATCTAAGTAAAGGGAAGACCTGGGCGCAGTAAACACGGTACTGCGCTCTGACTGGAGCCATAGTCGATCAGAGGGTAACTGAACGGACCCTTGTATGAGGCAAAGCCTCCTAGCACCAAATGTTGCCTAAATTGCGTGCGTTGGTGGTCGACTCATTGTTTCATCCACGTGTTCTTCTTTATATGCTTTGTCGTGTGTTTATTTTAGTATGATTATTTACCGGGCACACACAGTCATCTTGCTATGACAGGAAGCGCGACAGCTGTACCTAGTTTTAGACTTGCGAAGACTAATAAGTCATTCCTAGGAAATTGTGTGCCTTTTTACATTAAAATCCCAAAGCACATAACTGAGCTCACAGAGGGCAAATTCAAGTTGACTGTAAAAAAAGTTTTAATAAAAAAAGCTTACTATAAAGTTCGACATTATATAGAAGATAAAGATGCTTGGAATACTCCACTTCTGGCAAGCTGTCTCTCTGCCACCCATAAAATGTAATATTTGTAGTACCTAAGTAGAAACATTGTAAACCATATAAAAAGAATGGCCCCGAGTTTCTTGCCGCTTCTTCTCGGTGGGTTCTATATATTTTGGAACGCGGCGGTAGAGTCTTTAAAGTACATTATAATGAAAAGTTGACGTTCATAAGTGCGTCTTTGATGCCTAAATTGAATAAATGATTTTTGACTTTGAACTGGGACCTAGATTAAAACACGAGGCTTAACTATTTTGGGCAAAAACTTAGCATTGCCATCCAGCGTGGCAATGCCGCCAGCGTTTTGGCCACTTTTCCCCCCACCATGGGGCTTATAGATTAGATAGTTATTATTATTATTACTTTATTTAATTTTTAATTACTAATAAATGATTTTTGTTGTATAGATATATTATATCTTACCTGTGACAGCTGTCAAAATGACAGTTGGTGTCATATTTTATGATTTTGATTTCACACTTAGATGGTTAGCTATGACAGCTGTCAAAGTGACAGTTGAAGTCGTATTTTATGATTTTGATCTCACACTTAGACTATATTTGGCTTAAAAATAACACCGATATAGCTCTTATCTATGCAAAAAAATAGCACCGATATAGGTCTTGGCTATGACAGCTGTCATAGTGACAGTTGAAGTCGTATTTTATGATTTTGATTTCATACTTAGATTACATTCGACTTAAAAATAGCACCGAAATAGGTCTTAGCTATGACAGCTGTCATAGTGACAGTTGAAGTCGTATTTAGTGATTTTGATTTCACACTTAGATAACATTCGACTTAAAAATAGCACCGAGATAGGTCTTAAATATGACAGCTGTCATAGTGACAGTTGAAGTCGTATTTAGTGATTTTGATTTTACACTTAGATAACATTCAACTTAAAAATAGCACCGATATAGGTCTTAGTTGTGACAGTTGTCAAAGTGACAGTTGATGACGTATTTAGTGATCGGTGCTATTTTTAAGTCGAATGTTATCTAAGTGTGAAATCAAAATCACTAAATACGACTTCAACTGTCACTATGACAGCTGTCATAGCTAAGACCTATATCGGTGCTATTTTTAAGTCGAATGTTATCTAAGTGTGAAATCAAAATCACTAAATACGACTTCAACTGTCACTATGACAGCTGTCATAGCTAAGACCTAATTCGGTGCTATTTTTAAGTCGAATGTAATCCAAGTATGAAATCAAAATCATAAAATACGACTTCAACTGTCACTATGACAGGTTTCATAGATAAGAGCTATATCGGTGCTATTTTTAAGTCGAATGTTATCTAAGTGTGAAATGAAAATCACTAAATACGACTTCAACTGTCACTATGACAGCTGTCATAGCTAAGACCTATCTCGGTGCTATTTTTAAGTCGAATGTAATCTAAGTATGAAATCAAAATCATAAAATACGACTTCAACTATCACTATGACAGCTGTCATAGCCAAGACCTATATCGGTGCTATTTTTAAGTCGAATGTTATCTAAGTGTGAAATAAAAATCACTAAATACGTCATCAACTGTCACTTTGACAGCAGTCCTAACTAAGACTTATATCGGTGTTATTTTTAAGCCAAATATAGTCTAAGTGTGAGATTAAAATCATAAAATACGACTTCAACTGTCACTTTGACAGCTGTCATAGCTAAAACCTGTATCGGTGCTATTTTTAAGTCGAATGTTATCTAAGTATGAAATCAAAATCATAAAATACGACGTCAACTGTCACTATGACAGGTGTCATATATATAAGAGCTATATCGGTGCTATTTGTAAACAAAATTTAATATAAATGTGAAATCAAAATCATAAAATATGACACCAACTGTCATTTTGACAGCTGTCACAGGTAAGATATAATATATCTATACAACCAGTTGCGCCTACGCGAAAAAAAAGTTCAAAAGGCTCAACTAGTTAAGCCTCGTGTTTTAATCTAGGTCCCAGTTGAGCCTTCGACACATTTTTTTCCCCTAGGCACAACCAGTTGAGCCTACGGGAAAAAAAAGTCCGAACGGCTCAACTGGTTGAGCTTCGCAGTTGAGCCTAGGGCCCTAAACGGTGGGTATTCTATTATATATTCGTCTTTAGTGACGTGACTTTTACACAGCGGTCCGTTTTGCGATATTTTTGCTCACAGTGCTAACGTCTACCAAAGCCGGTCCGAGATAAATATCGCGATTTTGACAGCTCATGGCACTTTAAGCGTGTTGATAAATCGGACCAGAATTGTAGCAATAACGAACCATTTGCGCGCGAAAAACAAATTCATAAAAATATCGTGCATAGTGTGAAGGTTAACTATGTGGATTAAACAGAAATAATGGAATGGATGGACCGACTTTTACAACTTTTACATCAAAAACAAGGGATACCAGTAAAGACCTTGTAGAAATAAACAAACACCTGTCACTTTTGACAGAACGCTCACGACGATTATGGTGTAGAGCATGGTTCATGTACCTAATCGTCAATATGGCGGCAGTTAGGACGTCATCGATGACGTAGCGTGGGCCATCGTAATCACGCTCACGGTGAAAGGGACCGACTGTTATCGCGCTTAAATCGATTATGGTTGATTAGGACCGCAGTCTCGGTAACGTGTGTGGCCCGAGCTCCAATCACAGCTTGACATCGAGGCAGCAGTATGCTTCGTATGATCTTCCGAATATCTTGATGAATTTGCTCCCATCTTCAATCAACGCTTCAGTGAGATGCTGCAGTGTTTGAGGACACTTCCTGATGCGTGCGCCTGTCAAGCAAGTCCCAAACGTGTACAATCGGATTTAGGTCAAGGCTCGTGGAATACTAGTCATGCACTGATTTCATGATGCCGTAAGTAATCTGACGTGACGGCTGCAGTATGCGGTTTTTTTGTATTTTTCGAAAGGAGAAATCTCATTTCACATCTACTGACAAAGAAGACCAACAGAAGATGCCTTATGCAACTTTGGCAGAAAGCAAAGAAGGAAACCAATTCTACGGATATGGACGCTCTGGTCTTGGTGACCTAAGCAACCTGCAGCATTAAGCTTTTTCTTCAAGCGTGTTCAATTATTGTCTTGCGATAGAATACGAACGATTTAAATACGTCTGATCTGGCATTATGATAAAAACTCGCTCGCTGCAATGAATATACCTACGTAGGTACGCAAGACTCACTTCAATCTCTATTAGGTACCTAATTCACAATAAACTTCAAGAAAGTACTTAATAAAAAAAACTCAATGGCTTCTTTGTTGTAGGTGTTTACACTTTGGCCACTTAATTGGAAACTACCTACTAAGAAAGACGTCGAATCTCTTTTGTTTAGTAATTTCTTCGACAATGCTATAATAATAATATAATTATATCTGCATTATATGTGTCCAGTGATAATTAAAACCTTAAGCAAAAAATTTGACAATAGACAATATTTTATTTGTAGCAAATAACAAAAAAAAAGATACGGACATTAACAACAAATAAACAAAAGTAACAATATAATTTGTTTTTTGCCGCAAACCGGTCCCAACTCATCATCATCAATCATCCGAAGACTGCAGTTTTAATGAGCATCGTTCAGCCTTGAGGTTGAGGGTATCGTTAGACTTTCTGTGGCCTATCTGTACGGTGGGGTTTAACCGGGATGTCCGGGATATCTTCGGTATAATGTCGGCTTGGCTCTTGGGTCTTTGACCGAGCTGCTAACAGGTTTATCGACCGTGGTGTATAACTGTCCGGAGAAACTCTCTACCTCTCCTAACACTTCTGCTTTGGTCGACGCTACACTGCTATCTTCTCTCTTAAGGTTCGTCAACTGGCTTTGCCCAATAGACATGTATTTTGCAAACACTTAGATCCTTTTTTCCGCTTTATCGTCTCATTAATACGATTTGTATTAAACATCCGGATGTCGTGTCGAAAAGACTTCCATATTCGTCTATTGAGCAGCCTATATGCTTCAGCATCATCCGAAGACTGCAGTTTGAATGAGCGTCGTTCAGCTATGAGGTATCATTGGAGAGTTTCTGTGGCCTATCTGTACGGTGGGGTTTAAAGTACTTGGAACCCACTGTATGGACAGTTTCTACTAACTAACCTGTTATTGATCTCGTCCACTGAGGCGATGTTCTCAAGGCAATTGAAGCGATTGGGCAGCTCAAGTTGAAAGCTCTCGGGGTCTTGAATATGGGCACGATTAGGTCGGAGCGTAGACTTCATCAGACGAGACTTCTCAAGTTTGACATTAATATTCAATGTGCCTCTTCCATTCGGTGATCACTACCGGTTTTCACCCTGTGGATCACGACATCGGTGAATATTTGTCTCTTGGTGGTCATAATGAAGTCAATCTCATTTCTCGTGGAACGATCGGGACTCATCCAGGTACATTTCCTATGAGGTAGCTTCTAAAATAAAGAGTCCTTCTTTCTCCAGGAAATCGGCCATTCAACCTCTGTCCCCTACGGTTCCGTTGTCCATAACCAAATTGCCTCACTTTCAACTCATCCTCGCTTCTCTTACCCAACTTCGCGTTGATGTCCCCCATAACAACTAGAAAGTGCGTTTCAGAGGTATGTATGGCCCGACTAATGTCCTCATACATATCCTTCATCATCCGGGTCCGGACATGATACTCTGAGTATTAGGTATACGACCCTATTGGAAACGCTATCGATCGTAACAATGTTGTTAGTAAGGGACTTGTGGACGAGAAACCCGACACCACCTTGGGACTGTTGGTTGCCCTCCCGGTAGTAGAGTAGGTTACCTGATTTTAGGGTTATTGTGTCCTCACCCGCTCTTCGGACTTCTCTTCTTCCTTCTCTCATTTCTTCTTCCAACGCGTCAATCTTCTCGTTTGTCCTCATCGTGCGTATGTTGTATGTTACCAGGGCCAGTCGTCGTTGTTGAGGGTAGCCAGTACCGTAGCCAGGCGTCTGCCGGGGATTCTTAGCACCCCCTGCCCCACCGTTACCGTGACCGCTACCGTAGCCAGGAATAGCGGACTGGGGGCCTGGTTTCATTTGTATCGATCATGGAGGGTTGTGCCAATACTCGCCACACTTGGCAGGCGGGTTCGCGAGCGCAGTTTTGGGCGGTGTTGTGCTCATGCAGAAGGTGCTGCTGCCCACCTCCTGGTTTGTTATCCCTTCGCCGGCATCTACGGCACCCACGGGAAGAATTGGGGGGAATATACTAAGCCGGCACCCCACAATAAAATAATAAGAATAAATAAGATTAAATAATAAAATAGTACTTTTAATTTAGCTCTGAAAGTGTTTATACTCTGCAGGTTCCTTATCGGCGGTGTTTTATTCTACTTTAAACTTTTGGTTCCCTTGTTTTGAGCAGTATCATCTCCAAAACCCTTAGTGGATGCTTATAACATGAAAAACGTCAAATGTCAAAATTTTTGGTTTGTCGGCTCTTCGTTTGATGATATCAGTCAGGACAAATTAGGTAATATATACTGACCAGCCAGCGGCCTCGTTCAGTCAGTTGTCGTCAGTTGACTCCTGTCAGAATTTGAACTTGCTGCGTCAGTTAGTTTGTGTTTGACAGCTATCTTTATCAGACTACCCAGTAATTTGAAGAAGAAATGGAAAAAAGTGAATTTCGTGTGCTTAGCATTATTTTTTGCGAAAAAAAACCATTACCGAGACCAAGGCTAAGCTTGATAAATACTATGGGGACTCTGCACCATCGATTACAATGGTAAAAAAGTGGTTTACTTTACACAATTTCGTTGTGGCCGTACAAGCACTGAAGATGCCGAACGTCCTGGACGCCCAGTTGAGGTCTCTTCACCCGAAACAATCGAAAAAATTCACGATATGGTGTTGGCCGACCGAAGATTGAAAGTGCAAGAGATTGTGGAAGCCGTAGGGATCTCGCATGGCTCAGTGGTTTCAATTTTGAATGGTCAATATTGGGCAATTCAATTTTGGGCATGAGAAAGCTTTCCGCAAGATGGGTGCCGCGTTTGCTCACAGTCGACCACAAACGCAATCGTGTAACAACTTTACAGGAAGGTTTGGCGTTGTTTAATCGCAATATGGAGGAGTTTTTGCGCCGTTTTGTAACCGTGAACGAAACATGGATCCATCACAACACACCAGAGACCAAACAACAGTCAAAACAGTGGGTTTCTAAGGGTGAATCGGCGCCAAAGAAGGCCAAGGTGGGTTTGTCAGCCAACAAAGTTATGGCGACTGTTTTTTGGGATGCACTCGGGATAATCCACATTGACTACCTTCAACCGGGAAGAACAATCAATGGGGAATATTATGCCAACTTATTGGACCGATTCAATGACGATTTGAATAAAACCGACCTCATTTGGCCAAGAAAAAAGTTCTTTTCCACGAAGACAATGCAAGGGTGCACACATGTGCAGTTGCCATGGCAAAACTGTCTCATGCCATGACTGTCGGTCTAGAACTCGACGAGTCAACATCACCTGAGGATGCCTCGTGTAGAGGCGAAACACGTGTCGAATCGGTTTTGTTTTTTTTGGGGTTTCTTGTGTTTTTTATTTTGTATTCTTCCTATTAGCATTTTATGCGGGAGGGAGGGTGGTGCACGCCCCCAAATAGGCCAAAATCATTGTTTTCTTTTCAGCGGAAGTGTCACTAAATATTTTTTAATATCGTTTTTTTGGCTTGGTGGAAAAAGATTTGATTCCAATGATGAAGTCATCTCGCAAACAAAGGCCTATTTTGAGGACCTCGACAAATCATATTTTCTGGAAGGGATAAAAAAATTGGAGAAGCGTTGGACAAAGTGTATAGAGCTCAAGGGAGACTACATTGAAAAATAAAATGATTTATTTATCAAAAAATCTGTGTTTTATTCCAAAAGTCACGGACTTATTGACCCGCCCTCGTATTGTACAAGTAGACATGCCTACTATTACATAGCAAATTCTCAACTCCTCACTTGGTATCGTTATTTAGTGCTTTGGCAGTAATAATAATAAATGAACTTACAGCATACAAACCATGGTCCAGTAAATAAACGGTAACTTCCTTATCCTCTGGGTCTTCTCACCGATTGACCATTATATAGATACCATATATATAAATTCAACCGCGCATTAATTAATATCTGTACCTACACATATTAGATACACCTACGGCCTACGGCTCAGAAGGCAGTGTTGGCATGGTAGGCGCCTCTTGTTCAATGAGCAGCTTTCTGCTTTAATACTTCAAAATTATACGTTCTCCATATGCTGCTTTATTAACTCATACTCGTAGCCATTTTTAACAGACTTCAAAATGTTAAATTCTTAATCTACTTTTTTATGTTTGTTACTTCAGAACTTTCGACTGGGTGAACCTATTTTGATGATTATTTTTTATTTGAAAGCTTGTCTTCCTGTTGTCCGTGTTGTCCCATTTAAATTTCATCAAATTCAAAAAATGTAGGGATCAGTATGAACAATTCGATACCTAATGTAACACGAAATGTGAAATAGCAATAAAAATCCTTATATCGCGTACGCTGCGGACACTATTGAGAACAGAGCAACAGACGCAACAGTTTACAGAGGATGTTAATATCTACAAAAAAAAAGTCCGCAACACCATTATGTTATTACAGTTAAGTCACAATAACTACCTACCTACTTCACGTTAACATCAATAGTAACACCGGTAAAGAATAGGGTACATTGTTCGTAGGTACCTTGGTATTACTTATTATTATTAAAGAAGGAAGATTTGATTGTTTCTTTGTAATTGAAAACGCAATAACTACTGAACCGATTTAAAAGCTACATTATGCCTGAGTATGTAACATAATATGCTATATTTGATTCATCATCATCCAACAGTACGCGGGCGAAACCGCGGAGCGCAGCTAGTTTTTTATGAGTGCAATAATGTTAAATGCTTTCTGTACGAAACCCTCTCGGTGCGAAAGACCAAATCGCACTTGGCATATTTTTTACTTATTAAGGGCGGCAATTATTAGCCTAAGTAATTTTCAGCAAATACGAGGGTGAATCAAAAAATTCTTGGAATCAATATTAAAAAATGCAAAGATAATAATATTTTATTTTTCTACATAATCTCCCTCCAATGCAATGCATTTAGAATAACGCGTTTCTAACTTCCTTATTCCTTGTGAAAAATAATTATTTTCTTGACTCTCGAAAAAGTCCTCTACGGCAGCTATAACCGCGTCATTATCGTGAAATTTTGTTCCACGAATTTCCTCTTTTAATTTTGGAAATAAGTGAAAATCACTTGGGGCTAAGTCCGGAGAATATGGTGGGTGGTCAAGGAGATTGAAGCCAGCACAGCGGATTGCGTTGAGCGCAACTTCCGATCGATGAGCAGGAGCGTTATCTTGAAGTTTTTCTTTAATCGCTTCACGCACTTTCGGGATTAAATTTGCATAATAGGGTCCAGTAATCGTCTGGCCTTTTGGCATGTAATCAATAAAAAGGATTCCTTCACTATCCCAGAACACAGAGGCCATAACTTTGCCAGCGGTAGGAGCAACTCGAAATTTCTTAATGGATGGAGAGGATGGTCGTTTCCAAGACATGCTTTGTCTTTTAGTTTCAGGATCAAAATGGTGGACCCACGTTTCATCCATGGTGACAAGACGACGGCAAAAATTATCCGAATCACGCTGGAACATTTCGAGATTACGCTTGGAAATTTCCAAACGTCGCTTTTTGTTTTCGTCGGTTAACATTCGTGGCACCCATCTTACAGACACTATTTTGAACCCCAGAGAATCAATTAAAATGGATTGAACGCTACCAAAAGATATCTTTAGGATCTCAGCTATATGTTTTATAGTCATTCTTCTGTCTTCCAAAACCAGATTCTCAACCTTTTTGACATTTTCTTCTGTAACGGAGGTTGAAGGCCGCCCAGAACGCGGGTCATCTTTACAGCTTGATCTACCTCTTTTAAATTCAGCCACCCAGTACGCAACCGTAGAATAGGGTACAGCATCACCCCCTAATGTCTGCTGAATGTCCAAAAAAATTTCCTTCGTAGACATTTTTTTCAAACTGAGATATTTTATCACCGCATGTAACTCACTTTTATCCATAATTTTGACTTTTTAGCAACTCGTTGCACAAAAAAATTTATTACATGCGAACGAACTGACAAAAACAAGTGACAGTCTGCATAAATATAGTGTGATACACTCTTTAATTTGAATATCGAACTTGATCCAAAAAGGTTTCATATATATGCACTTCTAAGAACTTTTTGATTCACCTCGTATGTACGTATAATATACTTACAGTGGCCCGAGCACGAACATTTGCTCAAGTGTAACGTTATCGTATACAGTACAAACTATGATTTATCTGTGCCACAGTTGTACTAGATACATGATAGTTTGTACTGTATACGTCAACGATACGATATCGTTACACTTTATCAAATGTTCGTGCTCGGGCCACTGAAGTTAAATAGGTATACATGCTCAAAATTATGGATTACTATCAAAAGTTCTAGGCAGTAAATAAGAAGCATCGAAGTTCACGAGCCATAATTTCGCTATGCAGCAATCTTCAGGGCAATTGTCGTGGATACTTTACTACTGATCTCGGTCGTTGTATGACCGCGTAACTTATCGCCGTAAAAGGGAATAATTAATTAAAGAAAACTTCGAAATCAGTTGTGAGGAAAATAAAACAATGCGAGTCCACGTCACATGGTTTTTATTATAGTTGAATACAATAAAATTACAGGAAATATGTGCTTGGCCTCTTGTACGCGAAGGTGTTGAGTTTCTTGTAGTGGTGCACGCGTTTGGGCAACGGGAAGCTGATCTTGCTGTTGTGGAATTGCTTGATCTGCGGCCGGCGGCAAGCGGAGGCCTTTATTACTTCCACTTTGATAATCTGAAGACAAATATAAAACCAAATATATTTTTTTCTAAGTTTGAGCTTGTTCCACATGATGCTTTATTCAATCACCCTCATATACGCGTAATACGCGTTTATAGGAAGCCAGAGATACAAAACTAGATCTTTTACGCATCTTTTGAATTTGCTCTTGCATAAAATGAGAAATGTAATTAACTAGTACACAACTTGGAAATCATTGTGATAAGCATATTTTGTAGCATAATAGATACATAATATATGAATAGCAATCACTGAAATAAGACTTAATATTGGAACCTATTTTACAGTGCAGACTTATTCAATATGACTATACAAACAACTCAAATGCAGCCCATCTGGTGAATTTCGACCTAACAGAATTGTCAGTCCAAATTAGACAAACATTGACAACTTCGAGAGTATTGTTTCTAACAACTACTGATGTAAGTGCAACATGGACTTTTATGATGATGATTTTTGTCTAGTCTACTCGTATGTCCATGTTCACCTGAAACTCTGCTGAGGTTACTATTGTACTGAGCTACTACCAGGATTCTGCTACAATAATTATATTACATTGCCAGCAAAATGTAGGGAGTGATGTGTTCATTCCAATCTATTTTATACAAACACTTCAGCACTTTGATATACCTGTAATCAATTTGACATCACTGTAGAGACCGCCCAGGTTTCTAACAAATCAAAGGATTTTTCATTGCTAGACACAATGTCCGATTGTAGGTACTTGTTCTATAGTGTAGTAATGTTTGCACATAGCAGTGATGGAGGACAGATTCAGGTTTTCTGTAGTCTTTTTAGCCTACATGATAAAACCTTTTTGGAAACTGGCTTGTAAGGGAAACCCTTGAACCAAAGAGTGAAACTTTTTATGACTCAATAACAGCATGTACACATTATACGTACATGTGTCACCTTATATAACTTCTGGAGGTGTGAGAGTACTTTCCATGTTAAGTGTTAACCTTACTAGATGTGTCCTCTTCTACTGACATTAATATTTCCATTACTATGTATTTCTGATCACATATATATTCACCTCTTGGACATAAAAACAAGGTTGATTTAGTTTTTGTATAATCATTAGGGGCTTATCTTTATGCACTTCTGGAATTATTGCTACTTAACCCAGTTGTTACTGAAACTTTTTTTTATCTCGAATCACAGTCATTTTTTAGTATTGTTACCTTATATGGTAAACATGGAAAAATACCAAAAAAAATCTGAGTTTTCAGGAAAGCTCGGAAAATGCGGATCGTTTTAACGATCAGTAGTAATAGGCAGGTAGGTTAACGCTCATATAACTACCACTTTATCGATTGTATCCTATTTTAAATTAAAGAAACACAGTTATTACAATGAAAAAGGCTTTATTATCTAAATGAAAAAGTTAATCAACAAACAAGTCTATGTAGGAGTATGGTAAGCAACAAAACATGTTTTAGGGTGCAAGTGGATTTTACATTTTTGACAGGTGAAGTTTGTATTTTTTTTGCAAAGCGAACATCGAAGCTGAGAGTCGTTGTACTCTACTAGATGATCAACTCTATCGTAGCGTGAAGTTTCTCTGTAAGTTCTAAGAGTGGGACAAGGACTGCGTTTCTAATTTTTTTTATACGTTTCCAAGATACCTCTGGCGATAGTCCTCCGGAATGTGAGATGATCGTACTCTCCTCCATTAGTTTTGTAAAGTTGCCACGCATTGTGAGTCGCCATGTCCAAGCAGTGACAAAACAATGAGAAATACCATTTCTTGCCACGGATAGATGTACGATAAAGACCAATGTTTTGGTCGGACCTATCGACTCCCCCCATGTTTTCATTGTAGCTTTTTATAATTGCAGGCTGATCAATGTATATATATTTTTTCTGCTGCTGCGAGAACCGTTTAGCTTTATGTAAGGGCTCGATGTTTTCTGAATTGGATGCTACTGACACCACACTATTATCATTCCATTTGCAAACCAAAATATTCTCTGGTTGGCTAGACTTATACTTGAATGTGCCTCTTTCTGTCTTCTTGAGTTCTTTATTGGACGGCAAAGGACACTTTTTTGTACGGTCCTCGCGAATCGTTCCAGTGGCTTTGAGTCCTCTGTTACTCAATTCGTGAAAGAGTGGAATAGAACTAAAGAAATTGTCAAAAAATAAGTGACAAGGCACACCTGGGTGACGATATTGTAAATGATCAGCAAAACGCAAAATCACACCAGCTCCCATACCTAACTGCCTATAAGCCGGTGGAATAATTGCTGCATGGCCTTGGTACGGATCAAACCATAGTACGTATCCCAATCTAGTCGCTCCAACCCAGAACTTATATCCCCATCTAATCGGTTTTCCACGTATAAATTGTTTACAGCTGTGTCCTCCATAATAAGGTACCATAGCCTCGTCTATGCTGTACATTTCTTCTAAAGGAGCCATATTCAGGAATATTTCGTTTAGGATATTGAAAAGCGGTCTCAACTTTGCAAATTTGTCACGCTCAGTAGTTATCTGAGTATTGTCACAACAGTGGAGGTGAGTCATGATAAATGTAAATCTATCCCTCAACATGGCGTTATATATACTACAAAAATCAGTGTCTGATGATTTCTCCCAGTACATGTATCTTCGGGGAACTACGATATATCCACTGTAAAGAAGTATAGCAAGGAAACACTTCATTTCACTCGTTGTCACATTGCCCACTTTATTCTTTTGAATCGCGTAAATATTTGTATATTTGACCAATAATTCGATAACTGAGTCATCAAACATACAGTCAAAGTAATACATGGGCGTTTGAAGGTGTCTTGGCCCATAGTTTTCTTGCCATTGTGGTCGGTCGTGAGCATTATGGCGATTTCTCCAAGTATAATTTTGAGTTTTTGGTACGGTTGTGTCAACAAAAGGAACGGCTGACGTGCTGCTAATAGCTGGAGCTGAGTTAGATGTAGATGGCTCTTGACGACCTTCCACAATGAGGGGTTCTTCGGTAGTTCGACTTCTTTTTGCTAAGGAGGACAAGGGTACACTGTCCTCCTTAGCAAAAAAAACCATTGTCTCTCATTTCATTGAGAGACAATGGTTTGGTATTCCTGGGTCTGAAAGTCAAAAATACATCCCTAAATTATGACCGATCGTTAAAACGATCATCAAATATAACAATATTTTATTTATTTAAAAGATATGACAAGATCAAATTTTAATTCACAGTTTTGTTAGACAGGATATAAATTTATAAAAAACGTGCATAAAATCATTTTCAATCACAAGCTAATTTGTAAACACTTACCGTTTTGAAGACATAGTGAAAGTTAATTACGCTAATACGAACTAAAATACAAAATCACTTCAAGATTTTGATCACAAGATAATTTTCTATGCACCGAAACACTGTCAAACGATCACTGCGGCGATTGGTATACAATAAGCAAAAATTATCCGCTCATTATTATTTTTAAATTGAGGGTATTCCCCAGTATATTTTTTGATCTTTATAACGATAGGTCGTTATAAATGGGTTAAAGGAAGGCCATTGGCCGCTCTGTTTACTATTACCTCACCTTTTCAAGCTGATAATAGTATCATAATTTTATTTATGTTAGATGTTTAGACAACACGCCAACTTTCTGGTATATTGCCCTTTTAAGCTGACTAGGATTACTAATTTAGAAATTCTTGCATTCCTCCTAGACGGGCATACCACAAGGTGCAATACTTAGGAAGATGAAGGCAATGTTCTAGTTATAAGGCAGGTACTAAAGAAATGCTAACAGCCCTTGCATGAAATATCTTATACAAATCTTATGTGATGTAAAAAAACCTGACCATCAATTACGGTTAAGTTGGAAACTATTGTGTTGTAACACAGATCGCAAGTTATGCTATTGCTTAGCGGTAGTGGCCACAGAATTTTACATAGATTTTGGCAGAGATGTGCTAGGAGTGGAATAACATTAAAGAATGATACAAAACAACTGTAGACCATTATCTGCACTACCACTACACATGGGACAGAGTTTGGAGATTAAGTTACTATTTGTTTACCTGGATAGAGTGAGCGCGGGCTCTGTGCCGGGCTCCCATATCGCGGTAGCACTGCGTAACGGCGCCTCCAACGCTCAGGTCGCGGTACTCCCGGTACATGTTGTGAACACCCGACCGAGACTCATAACGCAGCCAGATGCCAAAGTTCTTTATCTTGATGGGGCTCTTCTCTGGGATTTCCTGGAATATTTCATTTATGAATTAAAACACAAATGTATAGGAATACTACAGACTTATTCATTTCAATCATGTTATACAAATAGTGCTTAAATAGAAAGACAGACAATCTCATATGGGACACAGCTTCATTAGCTCAGTTTGTAGTGACACTGCCTTTCAATACATGTACAGTGAGTGTAAATTAGTAACTAATATTAATACAACAAATAAATACAGTCATTAAAATTATATTATTACATTTCTAGCTTTTTAGCTATCCACCTATGCACCATACTCTTTTATTTATCATGGAGACAGAGTAATTATTTTCCTCTACAGTCCCAACACATTTGTGCAAGAGACAATCTTGGTACTATCAGTACAAAAAATTCTACCTTGAAACAATAGTTTGCAAGCACTGTAGCAAGTGAAATTACTGGAGATTAAGGCTTTTCCAATAGGTGTGCCATTGGCCAAATTTGGTCCATAACATAATTTATTGATTCAGGCGTTACTTTGCGGAAATCCATTATCAAAAAAACGATATTAAAAAACATACTACTATTCCAAGAAATACAATATGTGATTAATGTCTCTTAAACGGTGATCAGCACCAGCAGCCTTAGCCTCTATCTTTACGGAGAATGGAAATGGGCTTCATTCTGGCATTTGAGTCCTATTATGGGCAAAACCCTGCAAGCCTATTGGCCGGAACCATCAATGGATATGAGAATCAATGAAAAGACATTTCATTCTCATTCAAGTTAGACAATAAAGCGGCAGGTATACCTCTGGACACTATCAGTGTAGCACAAGCATTTCAGTAAGTTTAATGTGATCAGATCCATAACATATACAGTTCAGTCAGTAATTTGTCTAGTCCAAGTGACACAGATTGTACTGTATTGTCCAATGTGATAAGTAAAAATTCAAATTTTCGTGCTATGCTTACAGTATAAAATATATTTACCTAGCAGGTAAAAATTACCGTTTTTGCAGAAATTAAAATTTTGAGCACAGTAATTTGCACTTTTGATGTTATTTATTGTAGCCATACTGACATGGCTAAATTAGTTCTAAAATAATGGTCCTTGTTATTTTACTGCAGAAAAGCAATAGTTTAACTAATGCTAATAAAAATGTGTATCAACAGATTCAAATACTTAGTACATAAAATAATAAATAAAAGATAATTACAGGCAAACATTACTTACCCTAATAGAGACAATTTCACCAGTGGTCTTTTTGAACTTTTTCAGCTGTCTCAAAAAGTACCAGAAGCGAGACTTTGCAACAATCTTGTCTGGCGAGAAGATTCTCATTTTATATAGAGGAGTTTTAGGCTCGCTCTCCGAGGGGAGTTTGCGGCCGATAACTTCATATTCCTTCAACTGAAAACATTAAAATAGTGTGTTAAAGTGTATGAGTGACAAATATGTTTTTATTGATAGCAATAACCACTGTGAGTACATGATTTCTGACTTGCTTAACTCATAGCAACTGTTGCGAATGGTCATAATTCTGTTATTTATTATTTCATTGCGATGTTGTTTAAAATAATTTCAGACCTGCGTCAGTAAGAGATCGATTTATTCTTTGATTCCTGATGATTATGAACATTCACTCGCGGTAGTTCCCCATAATTAGTAGTCTCTAAATAGGCTAATATACCCAATGCGAAACGATGTGAGAAGTGGCGGTGAAGTGAAGTGTAGTAGTTATGTCTCTCAAATCAATTAAAATTTGAAGTCCTCAACTAGCAATACATGTACCTAGATATGTAGAAAAGAAGACTGATCACATTCTTGTCAAACAACAGTGCATCACAACATGCCATAACCTCAAAGAGTTATTTATTGGTACGAGATGAACTGGTTCTTTAGCGGAGTGAGGATGTCTTCGGGTAACAACACTAGATTTATCATGGTCACAACCAACTTAATTCAAATGCTATCGTTACTGCACGTATATTTAGGTATTACAAGATAACGTTGAGCAGCGACAACGTGTACGGCTCACACCAATTTTCACCCACTGTTGAACTTTAAACGTACACCTGTTTTAACACTTTCACGATTTATAGGGTTTTATAACTTATTTTATTATACTTTTCACACAAATTTAACAAAACTTACCTCGCCTTTAGCCTTCATTGTCGCAGGATTTTACAAAAGAACTTGTCGACGGAAACGGAACACAGACTCGAAAGAAAATGGCTGGCTCAGTGCTGCCATACTCTAGGGACTAAAAATCTGTACATTCGACAGCAAAATCCGTACAAGTCCACAGACTTGTACGTATTTTTCTATAATAATAATAATAATAATATTATTTCTCCCTGGGGCTAGATGAGACCTCTGACCCCCGGCTTGCCTTAATTGGCCGTCCGGGTGTGGAGACGCAAGAGCAAGTAACAAAAAGCTCCAAGGTTGGAAGTGTTAAAGGGCATAACGCCGATATTAGCGCTCTAGTAAAACCGCAGCACACCTCTCGACACCCTTTAGCCATTCACACCAACGTTGCCCCTTTTGTCACCACTCACACCACTCATGGTAGCCTTTATGGTGGGCCCGTTTAGTGGATGGCAAGTCACCACCTGCCTAAATATTTTAACATGAGACTAAAATTGACAGGTGCCGTAGTCTCTTCCATAGCCCACTATCTTCCTTATCACGAATAAGTTCATATCAATAGCCTGGCTGTTTTACCCATATTTGTAATAGTTATAAGTACCATGTTACCCTTCATCCAACATTTTTTCTGTTTTTTATACTCCTTTGTATTTTTATACCAAACAGGCCTCTAAGTGTTGGCTACAGCCCCACTTATGCCTTTGTAAAGGACCGGATGAAATCCGGGATTTTGTTTTGAATAAAAGAAATAACAATAATAACGTTTATTGACGTAGATTACATTTTACAGAGCATGGTTTCATTGGTCCCCAAACTAGGTTAACCTGTATCTTGGGAACCTCCTTCCCTTTTCATACATATATTTCTAAACATAACGTTATAATATTAAAGTTAAAGACAAAATACAAAATGTATTATTAATATAAAGAAAATGAAAGAAAATATCTATATTAAGATGAACGTGCATTTGCGTGCGTAAGTGTGAGGGTGTGTGTATGTAGGAGTGTAAGGATGTAAGTGTGTGTGTGTGTGTGGTGCGAAGGTTTGTAAGGGTATAACTACGTATGCGCAAGTACGCGTTGAGAAATCATTTTGTAAAAAATAAATAAAAGACGTGTGGCACTCGGAGACTGCCGCGGTAAAGCTATTGCATAGCTGTTTTTATCAAATTATGCAATTATTAAGGTTTAAAGGTTTAAAGACATTTATTCTCAATAAAACACATACAGAGTCACTTACTTGAGAACTTAACTATTTATACATATACTTCGCCATATCATTTCTAAAAATACATTAAAATAAATTCTATTTTGCAATACCAATAAATATTTACAGCCAACTTCACACATTTGATTTGTTTACTATACTCACTTTACATCACTTGTAACACTATTCTAAAAGCTTGATGTCCGATATCAAATAATCAGCGAGGTGCTTTTTAAATGCGCTGAATGAGTGCATGTTTATTATGCGTGACGGTAGCTTATTATACAATTGTACTCCTTCAAACGTAACAGTTTTCTTACCATAATTTGTCCTAGCTCGGGGCAAAACTAAATAACGAGCTCGACGGTGACTACGCTTACTATAATGCTTGGCTTTAGTAAAAATTATGTTCGTATGTAAGGTTTTGTTTAAACATTTCCTAATAAAAATACATGTGCAATATATATATAATTGTTTTATGTTCATGATTCTAGTATTCTTGTAAATTTTCGTTGTAGCAGTCCGAAAAGGATAATTAAAGATTAGCTTAATCAATTTATTTTGTTTTGATTGAAGAGCACTTAGATTAGTCTTAGCTGCACTACCCCAAATTTCAATTAGGTATAATAAATGTGGTTTTACCAAAGCATTATAAATTGTGTAGCGTAATCGATGAGGAACACATTGGACAATATTACAAAGTGAGCCAAGTAACAAAGTAAGCTTATTTTTAATATGTTCTATGTGAGCGTTCCAAGTCAAGCGGCTGTCTATCCTTAGGCCAAGATACTTTTCTATTGTTTTTTGCTGAAGAGGTAAAGTGTTTATTTTAAGTGCTTCGTGCGATGGAATATTTTTGTTTTTGGCTTTAAATATTATATAACATGTCTTCGAGATGTTTATAGTCAAAAGATTATGTTGGAACCAATTGAATAAAACATTGAGATCATCTTGTGCTTTTGATATTATGGCGTGAATAGAACTGCCAAAATAAAATAAACATGTATCATCTGCGTAGAGTGTAAGGTGACCATGTAGACCAATTTCATCAATATTATTGATATATATCAAAAAGAGTAACGGGCCCAAAATGGACCCCTGTGGAGTCCCCACACGTTATTGGCAGTGCGTCACTTTTGAAGTGATCTCCTATTTTTACAATTTGAGTACGACTACTGAGGTATGATTTCAAAATGTCTAATGCTTTGCCGGAGATATTTATTGCTTCTAGTTTTTTTATAAGTAAATTGTGACTGACTGTATCGAAGGCTTTTTTTAAGACAATAAATACACCCACTGCGATATTTTTGGCATCAATGCTATGTTTGTTAACAAACTTACCTTACTTATTAATTAACTTATTATTAATTAACCAATGCCATCTAGAGGCGAGTTGCTGAACTAAAGAGACAAGCGTGATATTTCAAAAAGTCAATAAAAGTTCTGCTATTCATCGATAGATGGAGTGGGGGTGTTAGGTTATTTTTGTTACGGAATTTCTGGATTCGGTCTCCACGCTCAGGGCCCGATTGAAGCTATGCAATAGCTTAAAAATTTGTTAATATTAATAGATTTTATAAAAATAGTTAAATTGTATTGTGTGTTTACTTATGAGAGTTTAATATTTCTTCTTTTTTATCATAGGTGAGAGTCAGATGATTTTCATTTCATTCAATCAGAGATTCTATACACCCTATTTGTATAATTACCAAAAAAAAATGGGCGGTACAAAAGTGTTAATCTGTTGTAGATATGTGTAATTTTTTTTATTACTTTACAGTGAAATAATTATTAATTGTTAAAGTTTTCGAAAATTCCATCTAAAAGTATGGACACCATCTTAACAAAAATACTACATGCCTATGTACAACTTATTAATGAAAACACATGATTCGCGTCAATGAAAAAATATCTCTCTTACTCTTTCTTGCACCCCCCACCCGAGCGTTCGGTGTGAAAGAGATTGCCGACTTTCGGCTTTCGTTCGTTCGTTTTCGTAAGAAACAAAGGCCACGCGGTGGCAGGGCGGAGGGTGCGGGGTTGGTCCGGTGGCCAGGTCTAACGAGCTAGGACGCGAGTTTGCCGAATGTTACGATTATGAATGATACATTTCTATGTAGGGGTGTTAAGTTTCATGCATAAACCGCGCGCATGTAGTATATCTTAATAAATAGTGGAAATGCCTAGAATAAAATTTGCAGGTGTGAATCAATCTAGACGTTTGACCAAATATTGATGATTATGTGGGTTTTTTTTTTGAAAGTAGTTTTAAATATTCTTCCCATATATGTATTAAGTACCAGCAGCATATAGTGCTGTTTTTTTTGGTAATTATAAAAATTAGGTGTATATTGCAAGTACGGGTACGTGCAATAAATCTGAAACTCCATACCAAATTAATTTGCACAAAAGAAACCTAAAATTACAAGCGAATATTATTAATACATGTCATGTCTGTATTATTACTTTTTATCTTTATCATTGTCAACATGACATGTCTCACCTTCGATTTGCCGACGATATTGTAGTCATGGCAGAATCCATGGAAGACCTCAGTACAATGCTCGAAGGCCTCCATCGAGTTTCCAAACGGGTAGGTCTTAAGATGAACATGGATAAGATGAAAATTATGTCTAATGCCCATGTTGTACCATTATTTTTTTTTTTGAGGGGGGGAAATTCTGTTCACTTCCCTTCCGCTACGGGGGTAGACGGAAGGGGGTATGTGGGGCTCAGACCCACTAAAACCCCCCCGTGAGCAGTCCTCCGCCAGATGGTGCGAGATTGGGTTGCGCTGGCATTCACAATCTCGCCCCAGCGGTAGGCCCGGATTGATCTTAACCGGGCCTCAGCGCCTGTGAAGGGGTGCCCTTGCTCACCAAGGGCACTCCTCAGACGTGTGGGGTCGTGCAAGCCGACGAAGAGTCCCCCGACTCTTCACCAGTGACCCCACTAGGGAGGAGGCGAGCAAACTGCCTCCTCCGTACCCCCGTTCGTCTGCGCCGGAGTGGGTCAGCTCGAACGTCATTCTCCCTAACCCGCTCCGCGGCCTCCTTCTGCGCTATCACTGCTTCGCAGAAGGTGGCCACCGCCTGCCACGATCTCTCGCTGCCGAGCATCGAGTTAACCACGCTCGGCAGCGAGAGATCTCCGCCGATTATCGCTGAGAGTGTGTGCCGGTGCGGGCCCCATGCAGCACACACTTCCAGCGTATGGAGCGCCGTATCCTCCGGCGCCCCGCATTCGTGACAGGCTGGGGTCGCCTCCCGCCTTGCGATTTGGTGCACGTACTTTCCGAAACAACCATGCCCGGAAAGCACCTGCACCAATCGGAAAGTGAGCGACCCGAAACGTCGCTTCACCCACCCCCGAAGGACCGGGCGGATGGCCTCCACCGTCCACTGCCCAGGGACTGGTGGAGCCAGGTCTTCCGTCCACCGCTGCAACAGGGCGGCCCGCGCCTGCAACCGCATGCGTGTCACCTCTTCCCACGCTGGGGGGTCACCCCGCGATCTCCTCGCCGCAACAAAGTGGTACACTTCGGCGAGGATCTCTGCTTGAAGTTCCCAAGGAGGATCACCGGCCAACACGCACGCCGCCGTCCAGGACACCGTCCGGTATCCGCGTATCGCTCTCGTCGCGATAACCCGCTGCGGACGTCGCAGCAGGGCCTTGTTCTGGCGGCTGAGAGCGTCCACCCAAACTGGTGCTCCGTACAGGGCCATACTCCGGATCACTCCAGAGTATAGCCGACGGCAGTTGGCGTTCGGCCCACCCACGTTGGGCAGCAGCCTACCTAAGGCGGCTGCGGCTCCAACAACTCTTGGGGCCAGTCGGGAAAAGTGGCCTCCAAAAGCCCACCGTCCGTCCAGGTTGAGGCCCAGATATTTCATCTGGGTTCCAACCGGGACCGGGACCCCATCCAGGATGACTCGCGTTCCAGAAGAGGGACCCCCCCGAGGCCCGTGGAACAGTAGGGCTTCAGTTTTGGAGAGTTGAACCTCCAGTCCCAGAGCGCGTATGCGGTCAATCACGAGGGATGCACCCACCGTAACCAGCCGCACCACCTCCCTGAGGTCCCTCCCCCTGGCCACGACCAGAGTGTCATCCGCGTAGCACACGACCCGCATGGTTGCAGGAAGCGTACCACGAAGCACCCAGTCGTAGCCTACGTTCCACAGGAGCGGTCCCAGCACCGAGCCCTGCGGAACACCACAGGAGACGCGACAGTGCCTCAAACCATCGCGTCCTTCCACCAGGACCGCGCGGTCCTGGAGGTAATCGGCCAGCGCCCATGTTGTACCTACCCCAATATCAGTTGGGAACTCAGTTCTCGAAGTTGTTGACGAGTACATCTACCTGGGACAGACAGTCAAACTAGGCAGGTCCAACTTCGAGAAAGAGGTCAATCGTCAAATCCAACTCGGCTGGGCAGCGTTCCGGAAACTTCGCAAAGTCTTCTCGTCAAAAATACCTCAGTGCCTCAAGACAAGAGTCTTCGACCAATGTGTGTTACCAGTGATGACTTATGGCACTGAAACGTAGTCTCTTACTATGGGCCTCATAGATAAGCTCAAAGTCGCACAACGAGCTATGGAGAGGGCTATGCTCGGGGTTTCTCTACGTGATCGAATCAGAAATGAGGAGATCCGTAGAAGAACGAAAATCACCGACATAGCTCAGAAGATTAGCCAGTTGAAGTGGGAGTGGGCAGGGCACATAGCACGCAGAACAGATGGCCGATGGGGCCGAAAGGTTCTGGAGTGGAGACCACGTACCGGCAAGCGCAGCGTAGGTCATCCACCGACACGGCGGACAGACGACCTGAGGAAGGTCGCAGGACGACGTTGGATGCAGGCCGCTTCCAACCGGTCCTTTTGGAAAATCATGGGGGAGACCTATGTTCAGCAGTGGACGTCCTAAGGCTGAGATGATGATGATGATGATTGTCAACATTCGAATCTTACAAAGCCTTTGATTGTCTCTGTTGAGAGTTGATTCCGTTACTTGGTTTCATTATATTAATAGCGGAGAACAATCTTAACAATCGCTCAACTGCTGCGCTTGAATGAGACGAACAAATTAATTGCGAAACTAATCTGCTTAAAGTCGGGTACAAAACGTTCTCATACGCTGGATTGGTGGCTGTTTCTCCAGTATTCTTCCAAAGCCATCGAATTTGACGAGTGCTATTATTTAAGCTGTGTTATTTATTTATATATTACGATAAATATATTACTCTTTGTTTTGTTATTGATTTCAGTATTGAAATAAACAAAGCGAAAACAAAAACAAAACATGAACCGTTGATTGCAATCGATCGCGTCAATCAAAGCGTGGTTGTCACCACGCACGTTACCTATTCATTTTTTGATATAGTTACTCGTATTTTACGGATATCACGAGTAAAAAAATCAATGTATCGAAACATTTAAGTTTTTGTGACTTTTGCGTGTTGTACCTTTAAAAAGTACGTATTACTGTTACTTATTATTCCAACTAAGTAGGTAGTACTTATTATTGCAAATCCGAACACAAATCCGTACGCAATTTTTATCAGTACGTACTACTCCAAATTCCGTACGTGTACGGATAAAACCCTATATATGGGTACCGTACGCTGGCTAGCGTAGCGCAGCGCAGACTTATTATAGTCCGTTCGAATAGAACCCTTGTGAGCGTTTTTAGCGAAAATAACGCTAAAAACGCTCACAAGGGGCGTTCGAATAAGGAATCTGTGGGTGTAAATGTCGTTCATGTCTCTTTTTGTTCAGCGTTCGGAAAGCTAATAAGAGGTATTTTTGCCACCAAAAAGTGAAATTTTTAACCCACGTCCGGAGCAAGGTTGTGTGTGAGCGTTTTTTTTACAGCTATGTATTGTTAGAGCACAGGTTTTTGGTGGAAGCTTGTGATGGAAACTATATTATCTACGTTGTAAATTAAATTTGGAGAAATATACATAAGAAAAACGAGACTTGATCGAGTGACACATTTTTAATAATTAACTTCAGAATCTGACAACATCAACTCAAATTATTCAAAACCTATTTGCTTATAATAATTTCAGTGGCCAGTTCTAACATGTATTTGACATCATAGGTAATCATGCGATTTTAGGTCTTGTGCTTAGTTGAGCGTTCGAATAGGGTGTGGGCAAAAGTGGCAAAAATAACGTTTCTGAGCTGTACGAACGCTCTAACATAAGAGCCATCAATGACAACGCCACCAATGCCCTAAAAGCTAAACGAACTCACCTTTAAGGACGCGTTCTCTTGGTTTACCATGAGCTTACAATATTGACACCAAATCGACGCTCGATATCGACTGCCGCAAAAAAATGTATGAAAAAAAGAACAGTGCCACCTCGCGGTCAATTGTAGAACTTAAATTAACAGAGAGAACGCCAATCACAAGCATAATAGGTACGCGAGATCGAGTATCGACTATAGATGATATGTATGTTGCCAACTCATGGTAGAGCCACAGCCTATGTTACTTACCGTCGTCCAACGGACACGTCTAGACAGAGCAATCGTGCCGGGTTTGCGGGGTGCGAGAGGGACTGTAGCGAGCCCAAACTCACATATACTCGTTTGGGACATGTCAGTCGGGGTTGACGCTTTTTACTTTGATTGTTATAGGTGTTTCGTTTAAGAGGATTGCATAGCTAGTAGTACTATAAATTTCCTTTTTTAGAACTTGAAAAAGAACTGAAAAAATCAAAACGTATGGGCATAGTAAACAATGTCATGATTCCATGAAAAAAAATCACTGAAATCGGACAATGTGAAGAGGTAGAAAAAAGTTTTCTCTTTTAGCATGGAAAGTACTTGCTATGCAATCGTCTTAAGGTGAAATCATTTATAATGGTTCATACTACTTGTGCTGTGAGATACTGCATGTCATCATCTAGTATAAATATTTTTTTTTTAATTTCATCAGTTTCCCTTCCACGCACTGAAGAAAGGTAAGTCCATATATTTTTTACGGTGCTTGATTGTGTTTTCTTGTTTTGGTATAATCTATTTAAGTGAAATGGCGGACAGTAATATGTGGTTGTGACGTGACTGTAAACGAAAAAATCTGAGTGCGCTTTCTGTATGTGGTTATTTTGTGTATGTATAGGTATTATTTAGTTATAATATTTTTTTCGAGGCGGTTTTGATTAAGGCCTTTTTGCGCTCTCATTCTTAAGCATGTTTAAATTGTATTTAAATTAAACCTAATTAACACCGTAATTAAACATTATATCTCATGGTACCTACCATGAGATATATGTTAAGGAATACATTCTCCTTATAATGGTTTATACCTATTTACTGAGTTACCGTAGAGTAACCGAAGTTTGTGAATGTCACTCAGATATAAATAAAAGTCGATTGTATTTCTATATTTTCTTATGCTCTTTATTTTGTGTAAATATAAACTATACCTACTTCATAATGCTCCGATTATAACTTTAATATGGTAGAAGAGCAATAAAGTAACGAAGCATATGATTAAAAAGTTTTCCTTCTGGGAATGAATAATTATTTCAAAGCAAATGTTTGTATCTGGCCTAAAGTCACCATGGATAAGGCGATCGCAGAGGCTTCAAATGTACAAATAATGCACCAAGATGGAAAGAACTATAAGCATTGGAGGTATAGGATTGGAACAGTATGTAGAGCAATATCTGGTGCTGATGAATTATTAGAAGGTAAGATCACTAAGCCCGATGAACCTGCACCAACTGCTGATTCTTCTGTTAAAGAAAAATACACACTTTAAATACAAACTTTCGGTATGTCGATTGTGTTGTATTGACTCTTATGACGACAAACATGACAGATGAAATATTGGATCAAGTCATGCGGTACAAAAGCGCTAAAAAGGTATGGGATGAGCTAGAAAGGCTCTACTGTGGAAGCAGCGAAGACAAAAGCTATGATCTCTGTCTTAAGTTCTTCGATTATAAAAAGGATCCTGATCATGACATAGGAAAGCATATATCTTCATTAAAAAATATTTGGCATGACCTTAACTGCCAAATCGATACAAACATGCCAGAGATATTTACTTATTTGCAAAGTACTTGGCACTTTACCAAAAGAATACTTCGCTTTCAAGTTAAGTTGCCTCCTTATAACGAAAAAGGATCGTACAATAGAGAATTTAACTTCGCAGCTAAGTGCCTATGAAAAAGCGTTGACTACTAAATGTGAAACCGAAATAACTGAAGAAGTACTTACCGTAAGAACACAGAATAAGAAAAACGTATTCAAATGTAACTATTGCGGAAGAGTTGGACATGGAGTACGTAAATGCCAAAAATGGATAAATGATGGACGCCCACCAAAACCATCAAATGGAAGCCAATGCACAAATGTAAACCTGACAGTGTTAACAACTATATCATGAAAGGCTAGCACATCAGAACAAAAGACATGTTCGTCTGGTGATCAACCAAGAGCTAGGATTAAAAGTGGAGAATACGCAATCAGATATTTGCGAAGGTTGTATTTATGGAAAGGATCACAAGCAATCATTTGGTACAAGGGTTAGAGCCACTAAACCTGGAGAACTAATCCACAACGATATATACGGACCATTTCCATATTCAGTTGGTAAGAAGTTACGATACTATAATATGTTCAAAGATGACTTTACACGCTATCGTCAAATCTATTTTCTTCGACAAAAATCTGAAGCCGCTTCAAAGCTCAAAATATTCTTAAGAGAAGCTAATGTTGCAGGACACATAGTCAAAGAATTGCTAAGTGATAATGGTGGTGAGTTTATCAGCAACGAATTCAGAAATATCTTAACTGAAAACGGCATTACACAAAGGTTCACGATGCCTCATACCCCAGAGCAAGCAGGCTTCATAGAGCGTGAAAACAGGACTGTGTTAGAAGCAGCACGCGCGATCATGTTTGCACATGAAAAAAATCCTGATGGCCTGTGGGCAGAGATAGTAAACGCGACTGTCTACGTGTTGAATCGTACAGGACCTTCAAGTTTGCCATGCAAGTCTCCTCATGAGTTATGGTACGGAAAGAAACCAGCGATCAAGCATCTCAGAATACTTGGCTGCACGTGCTATGCTCATATTCCTTAAGCTAACCGCAAGAAGTTGCTAAGGAAAGCTAAAAAAGGTATACTTATTAGTTACGAAGGAGACGAAGGTTACAGGATAAAGAATCATTAAAACTGATTAGATCCAGAGACGTAATATTTGAAGAGGTACCATTTCTGGGAAAAATCAAAGAGGATACAGAGAAATCAGAAAATTTGATACCAGCTAACCTCAATAAAAATATGTATCATGATTTTCCAAGTCTTCAGAATAAGCATGAAACTAGAAACAGAGAAATTGGAGAAAAAATATTTTAGACAATGCTACAAACGTCATTGTAGAACCTTCAACATCAAGGGCACATCATATACCTGATGAAGAAATAAATGATAACTCAAGGACTGAACTAGACGAATCGATATTCGAGTCAGTTCACTCTGAAGATGAAAATGAAGAGTTTGCTGAAGGTAATGAACACCATGATATATTGTCTGATGAAGACATTGAAAGAGAAGGAAGGCGGATTATCCTCAGAGATAGAGAAAACCTCAAGCCACCCGCACGGTTCAACGACTATATTATGGCTCTAGAAAATGACCATATGTTCGAGCCTAAAACCTTTAAACAGGCAATGTCATGCAAGGACAAAGAGAAGTGGCAAAATGCTATTGATAGTGAAATCAACTCCTTGAGGGAAAATCAAACGTGGGAGTTAGTAGAACCACCAAAAGGTCGGAAACCTATTCCATGTAAATGGATATTCAAAATTAAAACTAATCCTGATGGATCTGTTGACAAATGTAAGGCTAGGCTAGTGATTAAAGGATATTCACAGAAGAAAGATATAGATTTTCACGAAACCTTTAGTCCAGTTGCTAGGAGCAGCACTATAAGAGCAGTCTTAAGCGTTGCTGCTAAAGAGAAGCTGAGATTAGCACAGTTTGACGTATCCACAGCCTTCCTCTATGGCACATTAGACGAGGAAATTTACATGAAACCGCCTGAAGGTTTTACCGATGAGAAATATGTATTTAAAATAGAGAAGAGCTTGTACAGTTTGAAACAAGCTCCACTCTGTTGGAACAGATGCATCACAGACTACATCATAAGGACCGGCTTTAAGAAGAATGATTCCGATCCTTGTTTATTTGTAAGAACAAAAGGTAAAGATAAAATCATTCTTGCACTATATGTCGACGATGGTCTTATTGCATAATATACAAGCGAAAAACAGGCTAACTGCTTCCTGGATGAAATGAAGGCACGTTTTAAAATAACAATAAAGCCCGCTAGCTACTTTCTTGGGATGGAAATTAAGAGATATTCTGATGGTTCCATATTACTTCATCAGAAAGCGTATACCGCCCGCATGTTGGAAAAGTTCGGAATGGATAAGTGCAAGCCAGTGGCGACACCAATTATAAAGGCAAATGCTTAAATTGACGAAAAAGCGTCGACATCTTAAACTGGAAGGTCAACTTCAGGCATTCTCTGTATGTATGCTGGAGGCCCGATAGCTTGGAATAGCAAACGACAAAGCACGGTTGCTATTTCCTCCACTAAGGCTGAAATAGAAGCAGCGAGTGAAACTGCAAGAGATATATTTGGTTACAAAGAATTATCAACGAAATCAGTGCTAATAAAGATCCATGTCCTGCATCGTTATGTGTGGATAATGAATCAGCAATTAAATTGGCTAAGAGTCCACATGAGTTCCACCTTACCATAAGGATCCGATCTTTCTTCATACGTGAATGCATTCAAGATGGAAGCATTACCATTTGTCACGTGCCAGCAGCCAGGCAGATTGCCGACATGCTTACCAAACCACTATATGGGCCCAGAATTGAAATACTTAAGAAGATGGCTGGCATAACAAACAGAGGTGGATGTTAAGGAAAACATTCTCCTTATAATGGTTTATACCTATTTACTGAGTTACCATAGAGTAACCGAAGTTTGTGAATGTCACTCAGATATAAATAAAAGTCGATTGTATTTCTATATTTTGTTATGCTCTTTATTTTGTGTAAATATAAGCTATACCTACTTCATAATGCTCCAATTATAACTTTAATAATATAATGTTTAATTACGATATACCTATACATGTTTAAGAACGTTGATGGAAGTAGCTCTAAGAGTATACCTACTGTGTATGATTTTTGAAATGAAATATTAGCACAGCGATATTTGTTAATTAAGCATAATAATATCGGTTTCGAGACTTTTGTTTTTCTTCGAATGGTTTTGGGGGTGCCTACCTATTACTCAGACTAAAAATTTAAAAATATTTTTATTTTTTAAATAAAATCAACATGCGCATCGTTGCCATGGTTTTCGGGGGTGCCGATTTCAAATAAAACATATATTTTAGTCTTCCCGTGAACATGGTGCATGTAACTGCGCCGAAATATCGGGAGCTCATTCCACAACCTCACCACGGTAAATATCCCGTTAATAATCATATAACTTTAGTGAACAACCGTATCTATATATTTATACTAACCTAGCTAATTTTATATTTTTTTGTATTTGGTTAAATAAAACTCGTCGTATATACTGTCCTATATTTTTTTATTTTATTCCTTGTACTCTACATACACATACTACGAACACGTACACAAATATTGAACCAGTATATACAAAAAGAAATATTGTAGTGTAGTGACAACCCTACAGAAATGCCGCATACCTACATAAAAGCGGATTTTCGCGTAACATCAAAGGCGTTGGCCAACTGTATGATTTTTATGCTGTGGTAGAGCTATTGTCTGTTTGTTATAATATAGAAATGATAATGGTAAACGTAGAGTGAGTAGGTACCTACCTAATCAATCAATTGGACCAGTCCCTTGGGGCAGGAGCAATGACAAAAAAAAGGAGGTATTGTATCTTACAATCTGTGAATCTTATAGTCTGTGATATCGAAATTGAATTAGATTTTTGTAGTAAAACAAAGTCACGATTAAGAACATGACACTGGCAGAGTAACGTCTTCCCAAGTTAAAAAGCCACATAAGAAGAAGAAGAAGAAGAAGAAGAAAGTCACGACTCACGAAAGAAACGAAGCAGAGTGACCATTTGTGGCAGATTTCGATCACTGTGACGATTTACAAAAGTGGTAGATTTAAAGATTCAAAAAATGAAAGTTTACTTTACCTTGTTGTATTTTTCAATGAAATATAACATTTTCAAAGTAATTACATATGATATATTACATGTATAATTAGATAAAATGTTTTTAATAAACTGACAACTTCTCTTTCATGGCTAGGTTATACGGGATTCCCCACTTATTCTGTGTTTGTACAAGTGCGTTTAGTTTCAATCAACTTATGATTCTACCTTATTCTCTTTTGGCGTGAATAGTATGCGGTTCTGTGTAACGAATAATTGAT
Source organism: Selenia dentaria (assembly GCA_917880725.1). Lineage (NCBI taxonomy): Eukaryota > Metazoa > Arthropoda > Insecta > Lepidoptera > Geometridae > Selenia > Selenia dentaria. The sequence continues at coordinate 13,667,457 of OU862893.1, read as the reverse complement.
TATGTAGAGAAAATACCAGCTTTTTCATCGACCTGATTGGAAGCAAGATCCCTTGCTTTCTTTCTAGTTGTCGAGGCCTAAGGATACCCAGGACGTTGCATTCTGTAAAGCTTGCAACTGTAAATTCATTACTAGATTATCTTCTTTAAAAGAGTATGGATCATCTCAGAAGCATAAAATAACATAATTGGATTTAATGGCCAATAATCGGTAACGGAACGCTAATGGACGTACAATATATCCAAATATTACAAAATTCGTATTTATTTTTGCCCATGTCAAACAGTTCGTGCGAGAGAATATTCTCTCCGGTTTTTTTTGTTTCTTTTTTTTTTCAATTTAGGCATCAAAGACGCACTTATGAACGTCAACTTTTCATTATAATGTACTTTAAAAACTCTACCGCCGCGTTCTAAAATATATAGAGCCAACCGAGAAGAAGCGGCAAGAAACTCGGGGCCCTTTTTTTTATATAGATGTTTACAATGTTTCTACTTAGGTACTGCAAATATTACATTTGATGGGTGGCAGAGAGACAGCTTGCCAGAAGTGGAAGTACTCGTATTCCAAGCATCTTTATCTTCTATATAATGTCGAACTTTATAGTTAGCTTTTTTTATTAAAACGTTTTCACAGTCTACTTAAATTTGCCCTCTGTGAGCTCAGTTATGTGTTTTGGGATTTTATTGTAAAACGCACACAATTTCCTAGGAATGACTTATTAGTCTTCGCAAGTCTAAATCTAGGTACAGCTATCCTATTTGTATATCTAGTATTAAAAGGGTGGTGATCACTAATTAACTTATATTTATGTAAATTTTTACGAACATTCATTATATTTTCAAATACATATAAGGAAGGCAACGTTAATATATTGATTTCTTTAAATAAATCTCTCAAAGATTCACGGGGACCCATTTCGTATATAGCTCGAATAGCACGTTTCTGAAGGACAAAGATGGTCTCTATATCAGCCGCTGAACCCCATAGCAATATCCCATATGACATTACGCTGTGGAAATATGCAAAATACACTAACCGCGCCGTAGAAGCATCTGTTAGCTCTCTTATTTTACGTACTGCATATGCAGCAGAACTGAGTCTCCCAGACAGGGCATTTATATGAGGACCCCATTGTAATTTTCCGTCAATTTTAATGCCTAGGAACAGTCAGACAAGGCAACAGTCGCCTTGTCCATTACTAGTTTAACTCCATCAAGCGTATAGCTCCAAATATGGAATAGTAGGCAAAGAAAACTTCAACCATTTTGTATTTTTTTAATTCAGAAGTAAATTATTAGTTGAGAACCATTTAGAGATACTAGATAGAGCGTTGTTTACTTGAAATAGTGTGCTATCTTTCCTATCTACTTTAAAAATCAGAGATGTGTCATCCGCAAATAAAACAATATCACAAAGATCCTTGGCCATAAGTGGAAAGTCGTTAATGTATACTAAGAACAAAAAAGGCCCTAAAATGGACCCTTGTGGAATACCCATTTTAATTATAGATCTGAAGATGTTACACCATTTATGCCAAGCTTTTGCATCCTGTCAGATAAATATGACTCGATGACATCAAGCGCAGCTCCACGAATACCATAATGGAAAAGCTTTCGAATTAGTATACGGTGTTCCACATAATCAAATGCTTTAGAGAGATCACAAAAACACCAATAGCATCATGTGAGCTCTCCCTAGCCTTTAGGACATACGTCATTAATTTCACACCGGCATCCGTAGTTGATCTTGTTTTCGTGAAGCTGAAATGATTTTCGTGCAGTATTGAATGCTCGTTGAAGTGCGCCAAAAGTTGTTTGAGCATAATTTTTTCAAAGATCTTACTCAAATCTGGTAGTATAGATACTGGTCTATAATTTGAGGGGTCTGTTTTCTCTCCGGCCTTAAAAATTGAAGTGATTCTACTATATTTCATTAAATTAGGAAAGGTACCTCTATCTATACAAAGATTAAATAAGCGGGCCAAAATAGGACCCTTAAAACTAATAATTGGCTCTACAATTTTTACTGACATTCCCCATAAGTCTTCAGTATTCTTTATATTTAAGCTTTTAAATGTTTTTATAATTTCGACAGTTGAAGTATATTCAAAGGAAAAACTGGGTACTTCGTTCGTGAAATTAGCTTTAAGAATAGCTTCTGCTGCATTGGGGCAAGAATTCAGTGGTTTAGTGACTTTTAGAGGTAAAATTAGAGAAGAAATTATCAAAAGTATTTGCTACATTTAATGGTTCTGAGACAGTCTGATTGTTAATTACAAGGACACATGCAGTGTCTTTTGGTTTATTTTTGCCAGTCTCAGTATTTATAATCTTCCAAACTGTTTTTATTTTGTTATTCGATTTCCGAATTTTATCTCCAATATAAAGCTTTAGCACGCATATAAACAGTCTTAAATAATTTTGAATAAGTTTTGACATAGTTATGGAAAACTTTATCAGATGTCATAGTTTTTTATGATATAACTCATACATGGTATCTCTACTTTTTCGAATACCTCGAGTAGCCCAGTCACCAAAAACTAACTTCCCACTTGTACACATTTTAACCTTTGGACAAACTTCATTGATCTCGGTACTAACTAAAGATAATAATCTATAATAATAATCGTTAGGGTCCGAAAGATTCGCGATGCAAAGTTTTAGTTCAATATTTTGCTGAAGCTTTCCGAGCCTACTAGTTGTTAACGCCCTATGTTCGATTATCATCATTTTCATGTTTTTATTGCCATTAAATTTTATCGCAAGGCCCTTGTGATCAGACCTAACACCGGTCATAATTGTAGTTTCCTTAGCCTTACAATTTGAATAAATATTGTCTATGCAGGTAGCTGAATGGTCAGTTATTCTAGTGGGCTCAAAGAGTAAATAATTCAAATGGAATGATTTAAACAGTGCAATTAGGTTTGTTTTATCTGATGAATCTGTTAATAGATCGATGTTGAAGTCGCCAAAGATATAGATTTGTGTGTTACATTTAGAGATTTTCTTTAAAATTGATTCCATTGTATCCATAAAATTTTGAAAATTTGATTTATTCTCTTTACCATGCTCACATTGAACTTCTGATGAGTAGGGTTCGTAAATTGATCTGGATTTTTAAAATTCTACATAGTGTCGCACCTAGAGATTTAATCAACCAAATCTACATATCTTTAGGACAATCAATTCAAAATTATTGCATACCAGTCTGGGGAGTTCTTGGAACTTGAAAGAGCACAGAGAGCTTTAATCAAAGTGATGTATTTAAAGCCCTACTGATACTATACAAATACACTATACCGAGATTCAGGACTACTGTCAGTCAGGAAACTATATATTCTAAATGTCATTTTAAAGTTACACAGATCTCTAGAGTCTAAAAATCTAAACAAGCGAAGAAGAGGTAGAGTTGCCAATAAAAGTACTGCTCGGACTCAGTTTGCATCGCGTCAGTATACCATGCAATCCGCTTACATCTACAATGCTATAAATGTAATTTTGGATATTTACCCTAGGAATAATTACTATATATGCAAAAAAATCCTTAACGAATGGCTATTGACACTTAACTACGAGGAAACTGAAAAACTTTTAAAAGTAGTTTCGTAACATTCAGTTATGCACACACAAACTACACACACACATACATACAATCACTCACAGCTTCCTGGGTGCTCCTGAAATACTGTTAATCAGAAGCACACACACTCCACACATAATACTCGTACTATAGCTAAAACATAAGTTTATAATACGGAACGGTTTATAATAAGTGAACGGAACGTACCGTGGCCGTGAATAGATACGCTCCGCATTTATTGTTTTAAAAAATTGGAAAGTTAAAAGATTGATGTCCGTATTTGCACCAGTTAGTAGTTAAACCCTTCAGGCATATAGTGATATAATAATAATTCTTAATTATTGGAAGCTTGTGACATAAAAGTGTTTGAAATACAATCTACCAGCCGTTACGAGCTATGTGTATGGGCGGCCATTGATCCCGCCAGCTGATCGAGCGCAACCAACAATACACCTTATCACATTGAGCTACGAGTAACGGTGCAACGAGACGAAGCTACAAATCACTAGTCAAGAAATAGATAAGTATTGAAATTACTAATACAGAAGGATAATTATAAAAATATATATTTATAATGAACTGCCAAGCTTGTAATATACGTATTGAATACGAAAACGAAATTCTGCAGTGCACATCTTGTTTAACCAAGTACCACTATGCATGCCTAAATATAACTTCAGCCTTTTATCTGAATAATGTCTCCGAACTCAAAAAAACATGGCAGTGTCCTTCTTGTCAAAACGTTACCAGTAGGCGCAACCGGAATGAAAATACGCCAGTCAGAAGCCATTTCCAAGCTTCAAATGATACCACAATGTGGGTCGATGAATCTTTATCAGAAACCCTAAACAACCAGAATATGTCTATAATTAGCACAATAAGTCCTTCTAACACAAAATCTACAACTTTTAATGAATCTTCTATGCTCGAAAAAATAGGCCTTCTATTAGACAAAAAGCTGGATGCTAACAAAAAGTCAATCTTAAGCGAGATCAAAAATACAATAGATGTAAAAATAAGATTAATGACTGATAAACTACAACATGATTTAACAAAGAAAACAGATATTTTAACAAATGACCAGAATACCATAAAAAATCAAATTTGTAACATGACCAAAAAAATCGAACAACTTGAATCAGAAAATATAAAACTTAAAGAACAAATAAGACAATTAAATCCGGATTCCACGGATATAACTCAAAAACATTATTTAGACAATTCAAAAAAACTTGTACTATATGGACTAACTGAATACGAATTTGAATCAGAAATGCAACTTCAACAACGAATAACTTACATCTTTCAAGATTTACTAAATGTGAACCTGACCGGCTACATTGAAGATATAATGAGAATTGGTAGAAAATCATCAGATCGTCGACCTATTGTAATAGAGTTATTGAGCAAAAAGATGACTAAATACGTACTACAAAATGGTCGTGTTCTCAAAAATACGGGCCTATCTATTACTGAATACCTGGACGAAAAAGCCTTACAACATAGAAGAGAATTACAAAATCAACTTCGCGCTGCACGTCTCGATGGTCATTATGCTGTCATAAGAAACAATAAACTTATCATAAATGGAAACGCAAGTACTTACCCTCACTCGTTGAATAAATTGACCCAGCAGAACGACTCATTACCTGCGTCGCATACCTCCACACGCAACGAGTTACAATTGTCACAAAAAACACAAAATCTACCGAATACAACACCGTCATATAACCATAATTTTCGTTAACACAGGTGACTTTCAGTTTGTATTGCAGAACATGCAAAGCATCTTTGGCAAACGAGATACTATCCGAGCCTACTTACAAGAAAATTATGCACATACACATGCACTATGCGTGACAGAGACTTGGCTGTCGGAAGCCAAACTGAAACTAATTACCTGCAACGGATTTAACATCGCGGCTTCGTTTTGTAGACAAGTTCATCGAGGAGGGGGAACCTTAATCTTACTTCGCGACGACTTCGAATATACAGAGTTGAAAGATATAGAAGAACTGTCAGTTGAATATGCTATTGAAATGTGTGCCGTACTCATTCACAAAATAAATGTACTTTTAATTATAATCTATTGGAACGGCAAACGGAATGATTTATTTATCAAACAATTAAATTCATTGCTTCTACTGATAAAAAATAAATATAATAGGTTTGACGTTGTAATTGGCGGTGATTTCAATTTAAATACATTAGAAATAACAACAAAATCTACTGAATTTATAAACTTAATGCTAGAGAATAATTTTCACCAATATGTAAATAAACCAACCCGTACTACGAGTACCACAGCTACTTGTCTGGACCTCGTCTTCGCTAACTGTAATACAAATAAGTTAAGTGTATATGTAAAAAACCTTGGATTTTCTGACCATTCAGGAATAATAATAAATATGAAGAACGCATTAAATAGCATCAATAAACAATAATATTGATATTTATTATATAATATTACATAATATTGAAAAAATCTATCAATAAATCTAAAAGATACCAATCTATACGCGAAATGACAAATTCAGAAAACAAAAATAAATCGATGTGGAGAATAATAAAAGAACGTACAAACAAGTATTTAAAAAAATCTAAAACTAATATTGAGCTAAAAATAAACAATAGAATTATATCTGATCCTCTCCATGTTGCAAACACTTTTAATACATTCTTCGCATCAGTCGGGGCATGCGACGGGGAAGATGAGCCAGCGCGTTGCCATCCGCCACCGCCACCGCTCAAGTGTAATAGTAACACACTATTCCTAAGTCCAGCTGGACCTCAAGAAATTAATCTAATATTAAAAAATATGAAAAGTAAATATAGCTACGGCGTTGACGAAATACCTCCAATATTAGTGAAAAAATGTGCAGAAGAATTAACTTTACCCTACTACCTACTTGTTAATCAATCTTTTATTGAAGGCACATTTCCAGAATTGTTAAAAACATCAATAATAAAACCAATTCACAAAAAGTCGTCCAAACTTGACCCAGACAATTATAGACCCATTGCACTCCTGCCTACTTCCTCAAAAGTATTTGAGAAAGTCATGCAAAGGCGATTAAACTCATTTTGTGAAAAATTCCAATTATTTGATGACACACAATATGGGTTTCGTAAAAATCGATCAACTGTCTTGGCTATCTACAAATATGTCCAAAAAGCTTTAGATATATGTGATAATAAAAAATACGCAGTAGGTATTTTACTGGACATGAAAAAGGCCTACGATAAAGTTCAATATAAGATATTACTACAGAAATTATACGACATTGGAATACGCGGACAATCTCACGAGTGGTTTAAATCGTATTTAAGGAATCGAAATCAGTATGTTGAAATAGAACATTTTGACCATGACGAAAAAACTATAAAAACAATAAAATCGTCAATTACGGAAATGAACCACGCTATACCCCAAGGTAGTGTCATTGGGTGTACAATTTTTTTAATTTACATAAATGACCTTCCAAAAATTATTGACGATTCCTGTATACTTTTTGCGGATGACATTTCGATACTGACATCATTTAAAAATAACATGAATTTAAATAATCATTTAACTGACATTCTCAACAATGTAATAAATTGGATGACTAACCATTATCTTGACTTAAATTTAGCAAAAACAAAAATAATACAATTTAGACCATATCAAAAACCCCCCCTTGACATTAATTTTACATACAATAATAATAAATTAGCTTGTGTCGATGCGGCGACACTTCTAGGCCTAGAACTAGATACGCACATTAACTGGAAATTACATATTAATAAAATAAAAAGTAAAATGTCTAGTTTCTCATATGCATTGAGGGAACTTAGGCGAGCCACAGACCAAAATACAGCTATATCTGCTTACTACGGATTCGCGTTTTCGTGGCTTAGTTATGGTATCATAATGTGGGGCAACAGTGTAGACGCCAGTGACCTCTTTATCGCTCAAAAAAAATGTATTAGGATACTTGCCAATATAATAGCACCTAACATCAATATACCAAATTTTCACAAACCATATTTTATTAAATTTAAAATTCTATCCTTAGTATCTATTTATATTCTAGAAATTTGCAAATTTGTAAAAAAATACCCATCATTATTCCAAAAATATACCGATCAACGACGTGATATTCGATCTCAATATAGGCATAAATTGATAAAACCAAAGTCCAATCTAGAAATGTACAGATCCGGCCCTAATTCAATGGCTATAGATATATATAATAAGCTGCCTAATACGCTAAAAGACATTGAAAAGGTAGAATGTTTCATAAAAAACCTAAAATCTTTACTTGAATCTAAATGTTACTATACCTTAGACGAATTCTTCAATGATAAATTCAATGATATATAAATAGATCGTTCCGTTCCTATCATTGCCATACCCTTATAGGGTCATATGTATAACACACACAAACATGTTAAATAAGACCTGCATGTAGCTACATATGTTGCAATAAACAATTGAGAATTGAGAATTGAGAATTAATTCTTATTCTTTAACTTACATATTTAACTTAGGTTATTTAATCTCGCTACTAAATTTTATTACTTAATACGTTAACTTTTTCAAGCAATCATCGTGTACTTACTTATTCTATATAACATATACTACGAAAGAGCGAGACTCTCTAACACAGGTATTTTCATACTTAAAAGAGGGTCCCAATCCTATGAAATGTATCATAAGTTTAAGTTTACCGAAATAAAAAAATATTTATACTTGTATTTGTAATTCTCTTTACCATATGGTGGTTGATATACACACACCACTAGATGCTTTTCCACCTCTACACAAGCTACCTCACAGACACGTTCTATCGCACATCCGACTAAGTCATGCCGCTCTTTGAACTTGATATTGTTGCTAATTAATATAATACAGCCTCCTCCTTCAGCGGATGTGCGGTTGAACGAGCTAGCTACCTGGAAATTACTCATATTAAATAACATCATATCTTTTTTAAACCAGGTTTCGGTAAAGCACAACACATCAAAATGATGTTTATTGAAATGAAATTCAATGTCAAGTATTTTGCCAGAGAAACGAATAATGTTTTGATAATACAATGTCATATCAGATAGTTTCTCTTTTGTCTTACTTAAAAGTTTAAACAATTTATATTATTAGTACTTGTACTTAGTACTGTTATGTCATTTGAACACTTCGTTATATTTTCTATAACTGCGTTAATATTATATGCTACTAAGGTAGCAATTAAATTCCTATATCTCCTAGGTAGGTACATCCCATCCCGGGTTAACTTAAAATTAGTAATAAAATTATTACAATCAACAAATAAAAATTTGTAACTTTTCTTTGATTAAATTTACATTTTTGAGAAAATAATTGCGTTTTAAGTGTTTTCTGGCATTTGCGTATAATTTTTTTAACTTTTGAATATTTTTTTATTTTTTTATGACTTTTAAAATTTGAATTACTACATAAAGAGTGATCACTTGTTAGGTCTATGGTAAACATCGGTTGAGGGCCACTAGACTCAATGCCACTACCTATCAGTTTATTGTATAGATTGACAGTGTCAGCTGTCCGTTCATTGAGTTTAGAAGACTTTAACACTAAGATTTCTTGATGAGCTTTATTCAAATCAAATTCTAGCTCAGTTATGTGTCTCAAGGCCTGCTGGTGGGTGTCACTACACTGTTTGAATGATACAACAATGTCCTTGAGCTGTTCATTTACATGAATCGAGTCAGATAACTTTGTGTGTAGATCAGCTACTTCACATTTTAGATCAGAGTTCTTTTGCACTATGTTGTTCACTTCAACCTCACTATCTTCTCTTTCTTGTAATAATTTGACAGACAGGTCCTTATATTTTTTTAGTTCTACAAGTGTCACTCTGAGCTTTTCTTCTAAATCTCTAGCTGTGGCTTTTCTAGTCATCACAGGCATCTTGGTTGTCTATCCTCCGTCAATCTGTTAAAAATATATAAATTGTGTTTAAGTATCTTCAAAGCACTAGTGTTTTGTTCTCAAACTGTTTGTAACAGCTAAACCTTGGAACTTTGAGTCTGAACCTATATCAATTGTAAAGTATTTGTAGTGTGGTGTTGTATGTGGTCAAAGTTTATTTAAATAAACCAAAAATAAGGAATATGTTCCAACATGTCTTAGCTATAATTACAATAAAAGAGGGCATACATGAACACGGAGACTGTCTCGAATAAAATGATAAAGAAAATATCTTCAATTTTTTTATACGAAGAAATTGAAGTTTGGCAGCAAATATTAAAACGTAGATTAAAAGTATAAAAATGCATTATATCTTTGTTGATTAAAGACATTTCATTGAATTCTGTTTTTTTCGTTTTCGTAAAGGCATATTTTTTGGCATTTTTGACGTTAAGTGTGGCACAGTCTGTCTGTGGCAGATTCGCCATTAATGAGATGGTCACACTGAGACCAAGTGTTATGTTAACAGACAGTGCAGCCAGCCGTACGGTATTTACCGTATTCATACGGTAATTTCATGCCCCGTACGGTAGTTCATTACCGTGCGACAAATGTACGGGAATTTTGAGATACAGATCTAAAATCGACCAAATGTACGTTAATTTTGCAATAACTGGGGCCTTACTATCAGCTTCACAAAAACCTTGCAAGTTCCGTGCAGTTCTCAAACCTGGCATAAACAGTTTTGAATGAAATCATACCATTGCATGCTCGTTTAGGTGAACTGTTTGAATATTGTTTTCTCAAAAGTGAATGGATAAATTGTCTCTGGCATTTTAACAATTCACTTTAACCAACATTGCAGACGCCTAGATGTTTGTAAGTTGATAAACTGAGTGGATATAGATCGTCATGTTAACGAGAGTCCATACAAAAAAACAGGTGAACGGTTTTTCAACGGTTCTTGAATAGCAGGCCTGCTTTAACGTTGTCATGGTACGAATAAGCCGGGCAGTTTTCTAGAAGTCCTGCTTTAAGAGCTCATAGTAAGGCCCCTGAAGTCCGTATCATGACATTTACCTGAAGTCCATACATACTCTTTCTTATGTGTGATCATTACTCATAATGTTGATTACATTTAAAAAAGAATATAGGTATCTATAAGTAAGTATGTATATATCTACCGAACAAAATCCTACAATTTTTTTTTATTTAACAATGAATGGGGTGATATTGCTTGCTGATCAGTCTGTGTGGAAGGCAAAAGGTTGTTGCATTAATTTTAAACCACACAAACCAACCTGAAACCAACCTGAAAGTCTTAAAATGGAATCCAACTTTTTCGACAGTGAAGTCGTATTTTGATAAATTGTTGTTTTATTTTATACGTTACGATGCCCACACACCTAGATAAAAGTCTATTCTTACTTTCAAGTATGACTCTACATTCAAATAGGTATATATGTATATATGTACATATCTAACGTGAACTGTTAAAATCGCCCACAACTTGTTTAAACTCTAAAGTTAAACCGCGCATATCAAAAAAGTCAGAAATATATATAACTTTATAGTTGGACGTTCGGTAATTGTACGGTAGTTCGGGAGTACATGTATGGTAATTCAGGCAACACAAGTTGGCAACATAAGTGTCATAGACCAAAATATATACTAGAAGTGTTTTCTCTTTGGATTGGACATTGGTTGGATTTTGTCCAAGGAATATTTAACTCTCTACCGAGAGATTTTGTCGAATAATGAAATGAATAATAGTGCATTACTTCATTTGATTTTTAGGTATAATGTGATTTCTCAGAGTCAATAGCATTAAGCAAAATGTTATCAAGAGGTCTACTACGTGTCTTTAAGTACGGTTTATATGGAAGTGTAGCAATCGGTGGAACTGTGGCAGTCGCAAAAATTCAGGATGCTGATTATAGAGTTGATTCCATGACTATCGTCAGGATTACGAGGACAGCATGCACTGCAATGGATATAGGAAGGACGTACAAGACTATGCTGTACAGTAAAGACTGGGATAGACAGTCGGATGAGTATTTTGAAGTAAGAAGTAAAGCTCATAAAATTGGGGCAGAGAAATTGTTAGAACTATGCAAAGCAAATAAAGGTGTTTACATAAAAGTTGGACAACATGTCGGGGCGCTAGACTATTTGCTCCCTAACGAGTATGTGACTACATTGCGTATATTGCATAAAGATGCGCCTAGAAATACGGTTGAGGAGTTGTACAAGGTTATACGAGAAGACTTGAAGAAGGATGTGAGTATTATGTTTCTTCTTTACGCATCATCTATTAGGAATACCTACCATAATACATATTTCAAGATTCATATAGTTATTAACTGATGTCTGAATGAGCAATGACATAGGTATGATGTAACAATATTGAATTTTGATGTAATAATTTTAAATCATAAATTTGTCATTAACACTATGAACTTCGGGAAAACATCTTATTTTAATTCAATTAACTCTTGATAAATATGAATGAATTCAAACTGAACTTTTGAAATACATTTTGTGGTGGGCCTATCTAATTTTAATAACTTATTGATTTTTTCAGCCAAATGAGTTATTTGATGATTTCGAACAAGAGCCATTAGGCACCGCATCACTAGCACAAGTTCATAAAGCAAAGTTAAAAGATGGCACAGAAGTTGCTGTAAAGGTACAACATCACTTTGTTAGGCAAAATGTTGTCATAGATTTAAGATGGATGGAATTTGTCATAAATACCATGTCAAAAATTTTCCCCGAATTTGAGATGCAGTGGCTTATAGATGAAACGAAGAAAAATATTATGATTGAATTAGATTTCTTACAAGAAGGCCATAATAGTGAGAAAGTTGCAGCAATGTTTAGCCATTACAAGTGGTTGAAGGTTCCAAAGATATTCTGGGATTATAGCACTGAAAGAGTACTTGTCATGGAATATGTTAATGGAGGACAAGTAAATGATGTCAACTATATTGATGTAAGTATAAACTGTAGCTTCTCTTAAATGTTTCTGTAATGTTCAACTAGTGGGTCTAGTATGAAAATCTGTTTAAAGTGTAACATAATCACATTAACATATTTAGTACAAACTGTCATTTATCTAGGGTAATAGTGGCACAGATAACTCATAGTTTGTATTATAATATATCAACAAAAAGTATTACACTTACGCAAATTTCCATGCTAGGCCCACTGGAATAACAGTGATAAACAACCTACTTGATATTCTCATAATGTCACAAATGCTTGGTGACTAGATTTATTCAATCCTATTCTTATAAATTCAGTGTATGTCTACTATTAGTTATACTATAGTATGTTACCATTGTAATGAATTCTGCATGTGTTGTGACAAAATGTATAGCTTCCTTATACGGCTAGTAGTAAAAAACTGCTTAGTTAGTAATCACAATACAAATACATAATTCAGTCAGCGTATTTGAAAAGATATGAGTTTGAATATGTCAAACATTTTGAACATTGTGGGGTAATAAAACAGTTCAATCTATCTGCCTATTGTTTTAGATACATAATACTTTAATTAAACTGTATGTTTCTTAAAGTCTGTATTATGTCAATAGATTATGTGGGCATATTACCACTTATGTATATACATACACCATTCGGTTAGTAACAAAATATATCGCACACCTAGATCTAAAGAGGTATTAACTCAAAAAAACACTTTTTTGAGAAAAAGCGAAAAACTGATTTCCATGTTCCTGTGCACTACAGGAGTATTCTGTTTAAAATTATGTTTTTTATACACAGCTAGAATAACAAAATCGTAAGAACCGGGAGTTTTAATCAAGCTTTGAGGCAGTAAATCGGACTTTTAGAGTTATTTCTCTATTGCTTAAAAATATTTGTATATTTCTTACATTATTTTGAGTTGAGCCTGTGTTGGTGAATTAGGTTTTTAGTTGACCCTGTTTTGAAGAGACACCATTAATTTAAAAGCAATCGTATTTTGAATTATTCATAATTCGTCCAATTAACAGCGTGAGCTGTGCCACAGCAGTAGGAGTATATTAGAAGATGAAAATATCAAGAAAAGTAGTATTACTAAAACCTATCAACATTATCAGTATTAATACCGCAACAATAACATTTTTCAGTCTCTTGTGCTTCTTTTAGTTATAAAATATGAGCTAGCTAACATAAATAATATAATATACTATGAAAAAACAATTTAGAATGCACATCAAACATCACATTTGACTTATACTTAAGTATGCCCAAACTAATCTCCAAATAGCTATAAAAAGTCTTGATGTATAAACTTTATTAGATAGGTAAGTACTTAATGTCAATTACAAGATTAAAAACAATTTAAAAACTCACTTGACTAAGAAATTATCAACTTTTAAATAATTCAATACCTTCTAATAACAACACATTGAAATCACTGTTTGTAATTACAATTACTTATTCTAATATCACTTATTTGAGTAAATTATTTACCACTGAACAACTTTGATATATTTTGTTTTAATTATAATGTAATGAGATAAACAGGATATATTTTTATTAATAACATTATTGCACTTTAGTATCATTACCAGCCAGAATATTTTTTTTTCCTGAATCTGTTTTCTCGGAAAGGGCTGTTTTATAGCTTTAAATCTCAAGTCAAGTGTGGATATGAAAAATGACGTGCATAGTCTTCTTTTGGATTCATTACTCTCAAAGTATAAGGCTGTGTTGAGGGCTCTAAAATTTTGTGTGATTGAATACCAATATTCAGGCTTTATTTGTTGCGAGTGCTGTACTATAAATTCTCTTTGCTTTTCTAGATTGCCGAGTCCCCAATATGCATCAAAGACCTACGGCCTTATTGTCTATCTTTACGGAGAATGGGAATGGGCTTCATTTTGACATTTGAACTCATTCTGGGCGAATTTCTGCAAGCCTATTGGCTGGAACCATCAGTGGAAATGAGAATGATGTGACATTTCATTCTCATTAAAGTTAGACAATAAGGCGGCTGTTGCCTTGACTTTTCGTCCATTTTGTCTTTGCATTTTAGCCAACATTTGTCTCCACAGGGTGGTCCAACTTTTCTCTCTGGCACTTGTTTCTTTGATTTTGATAGAGACTGGTAGGCTTTGCCAGAGTTTCTCAGCTGTTTCGGAATTTTTGACTTCTACTTTGCTGGTTTGCGTAATCTCATGTTGCTCTTTTTCTCGGAAGTCTGGGCACTAGTTTCAGTAACAATGTTTAGAGGCCTTAGGTACTTGCTCAATATCATCTTTAGTATCCGACGAACTACTAGAACTCGAGGTGCTGCTACTGGTGTTGGATGAAGTCACCGATGATGATGGAGGTACGTGGATGACCCTAGGTGGGATGTTACTTTTATCAACCAAATACAATGTAATAGTTCAGTGTACCAGACTTTTGCTGTTGAAAAGTGCTAGGAATAGCTGCATCAACCACTGATAAGATGACATGAGATTTCTGAGCAATTTCATCACTTGATGACATTTTCAAGTCATCTTCCAGTCGGTCTCATGTTGTGTAAACATCATAGGAGGAGTGAAGTTTTCTTTGTCCTTTTCTTCTACCATATTTAGGTAGGTACTAAAAGTCATCCATGTTGCATAGTTTTTCTGAAATATAAAATGTTACTCTTACTAACTTATAGGGTCATGTAACGCTAAATCAATTTAAAAAGCCAGTCAGATCACAAATTTGATCTCATTTGCAGAAAAATAAAATAAAATTTAGCGGAAACCCATCTAAACGGATCCAACTCAAAAACTGACCAGTAGAAAGGGAACAAACTCTTTATATTCCAGGATGAATATAAAACAATCATAAGACGTAAATATTCCAATGGCCAATAGCAAAAAAGTTCAGTTTGAATTGATTTTTAAAGAAATATATGAGTTTAAAATAAGACTCAACAAAACAGACTCAACTAGAAATTCTAAAACGTTTCAACAATACGGAAATAACTCAAAATAATAATAAAATGTTTGCTCACCTTATCAGTAATACGGGTTCAATTCAAAATATTATAATCATTCACCCAGCAGTAACCATCTAAAAGGCGACAACTCAAAATGATACTGTAATAGAATTTCAACAAAACAGGTACAACTCAAAATAACTCCAAATTGTTTACAATGTACACGTACAGCCCGCTTGTAACTTTGGTTGCAACTGGCGATGTTCCTGTTTTAGTGGGAGAAAGCGGGGCTCGCGCTTTCAATAAAAGGGACACTTAGCGCCATCTAGCAGTGAGTTGTGCACTTATTTTTAAATCTGTTTTATTGGTCGATAGGTATTCGGATAAGAAACTCGATGGTGAGAATAACTCACAAACAGAGATTTTCGACTTAGCTCTCTTTAGATCTAGATGTGCGATATATACTATAAATCGATATATACATAACAGATTTTATCCATAACTATTTTAGTATCCACTATTACATTACACACCTATTATATTATACACCTATTACAGAAACACAAAATTGACAGGCTAGATGTAAGCTCAAAGCTGGGAGACCTCTATGCTCATATGATATTTGTATCTGGATTTGTGCACAGTGATCCACATCCTGGAAACATTCTACTTAAAAAAGACCCAGAGGATAAGGAAGTTACCGTTTATTTACTGGACCATGGTTTGTATGCTGTAAGTTCATTTATTATTATTACTGCCAAAGCACTAAATAACGATACCAAGTGAGGAGTTGAGAATTTGCTATGTAATAGTAGGCATGTCTACTTGTACAATACGAGGGCGGGTCAATAAGTCCGTGACTTTTGGAATAAAACACAGATTTTTTGATAAATAAATCATTTTATTTTTCAACGTAGTCTCCCTTGAGCTCTATACACTTTGTCCAACGCTTCTCCAATTTTTTTATCCCTTCCAAAAAATATGATTTGTCGAGGTCCTCAAAATAGGCCTTTGTTTGTGAGATGACTTCATCATGAGTCAAATCTTTTTCCACCAAGCCATTTCTTCAGGTTTGGGAACAAGAAGTAGTCACTCGGAGCCAAATCTGGAGAATAGGGCGGATGAGGGAGCAATTCATAGCCCAATTCATGGATTTTTGCCATGGCAACTGCACATGTGTGCACCCTTGCATTGTCTTGGTGGAAAAGAACTTTTTTCTTGGCCAAATGAGGTCGGTTTTTTTCAAATCGTCATTGAATCGGTCCAATAAGTTGGCATAATATTCCCCATTGATTGTTCTTCCCTTTTGAAGGTAATCAATGTGGATTATCCCGCGTGCATCCCAAAAAACAGTCGCCATAACTTTATTGGCTGACAAACCCACCTTGGCCTTCTTTGGCGCCGATTCACCCTTAGAAACCCACTGTTTTGACTGTTGTTTGGTCTCTGGTGTGTTGTGATGGATCCATGTTTCGTCCACGGTTACAAAACGGCGCAAAAACACTCCATATTGCGATTAAACAACGCCAAACCTTCCTGTGAAGTTGTTACACGATTGCGTTTGTGGTCGACTGTGAGCAAACGCGGCACCCATCTTGCGGAAAGCTTTCTAATGCCCAAGTGATCATTCAAAATTGAAACCACTGAGCCATGCGAGATCCCTACCTACGGCTTCCACAATCTCTTGCACTTTCAATCTTCGGTCGGCCAACACCATATCGTGAATTTTTTCGATTGTTTCGGGTGAAGAGACCTCAACTGGGCGTCCAGGACGTTCGGCATCTTCAGTGCTTGTACAGCCACAACGAAATTCAGGAAACCACTTTTTTACCATTGAAATCGATGGTGCAGAGTCCCCATAGTATTTATCAAACTTAGCCTTGGTCTCGGTAATGGTTTTTTTCGCAAAAAATAATGCTTAATAATAAGCACACAAAATTCACTTTTTTCCATTTCTTCCTCAAATTACTGGGTAGTCTGATAAAGATAGCTGTCAAACACAAACTAACTGACGCAGCAAGTTCAAATTTTGACAGGAGTCAACTGACAGATGCCTGTTGACAGAAGTAGTGTTGCTTTTTCAGTAAGGACGTCAGAAATTCAAAAAGTCACGGACTTATTGACCCGCCCTCGTATTTTTAACAACAATCTAGGTACAATAGTTCAGAAATAACAGTATTAAGCTGTTGATTAACTTACAGTAAATAAGTATGGCCACACTTATCCAGTGAGATCCATTTGACTTTCTTCAACCATGATTGGTTCTATACAATTATAGCTTACATATGACACTATAATACTTTCTTTTATTTTAGGAATTAACTCAGAAATTCAGATATCACTATTCAAATTTATGGCTGTCCATAATAAACAGAAATCGTGATGCAATGAGGTATCACTCCGAACAGCTGGGTATACGTAAGGAATTATATGGACTTTTTGCATGCATGGTCTCTGGTCGACCATGGGATACAATCATGAAAGGTGTTACTTACACTAAACCATCAAACGACGAGGTATGGCATGTTAAAATTATATAATACATCCCTCTGCCTATTCATATCGAATTATGTGTTTTTTGACAATTACATTTTATATTACACATCCTACCAAGCAGACATACTTTCACATTCCAGCATGAGTAAGTAACAAATGTTACTCATGCTAGAGCTAATAATGTATACACGCATACAATATTATTTATTTTATACATTGCCTCGGTATTCTATACAATAACGAATGCGCAGCCGGTAATGAGTGTAAAAGACAAAAGCAAGTAAGGGTGCATACTGAATTTCCACAGTTCAATACCATGAAACGTCGCTTCCTTCTACGAAACAGTTCGACAAGTAATTGCTTCAACAGAATGTAATCGACAAAAATTGTATTCCAAAAGTGCTGTGTTATATCCGAATCGTTGTAGGTTAGCCTAATTCTGGTGCTGTGTAGCCACCATTAAACCTAACGCTCCTCGATTTGCTTGTCGTCGAACCTATCGTGACGATGTGACTTTGCTCCGACTAGATACTCATACAGTTTTAAGTGTCACAATAATTTTATTGCGGTTTTACTGTAGTTATATAAAGGTACTTTACATATTGCCAGTGGTTCATCAGGTACCTACTCAATACAATCCCTGGAAAATCTGTAGGTACATTATTTAATGTACCTACAGGCTAGATAAAGTATGTAATGGACAGTAATATTCATAATATTTCATACATTGCCTGCACACACCAGGTATTCTGTGCATTGACTAGGTATTGTAATAATACCTGAGTTATACAGATTGCCGGTAATATTATGACATGCAATGTCATTGGAAAGTGTGGCGTTTAGCATCACACGTACGAATGGCTAGATTTAATTCCAGGGAAATTTCCCAAGTAATTCTCGGCATTCGGCATGGACGGAGTCGCGGCATGCAATCAGTGTTTCATATAGATAGACTATAGAGCATAGCAAAATGTGCAAAAACATTTATTTATAAATATTCTGTTATTTGGACATAAGACACCGACAATTTTTAAGCAGATACTTTCGTGTAGTATAGATTTCGTCAAAACACCATTTCATAAAAACCTGTACTAATATTTATACTAGTATTTATAGTACTTACTGTATTCTGGTAAAGTGGGTTCAAGTACCTTTAGTAGGTGTGCACACATAATTAACATCGCTCTAACGACGGCTCTTGCGACAGGTTATTTCTTATTTACTTTATCGACGTAACCTAAGCATTTACGTCATTAATTTTGGAGGTGTAAAACATTGTATTGCAATAATAATGTACGTGCATATATACATGCACTATCGATTTGCATAAACAGTATAGTTAAATACAGAACGTATGCAGATTTTTTTCACCAAAATATCTAGTTCCAGCGCAGAAAACAACTATTCCGAATCAACTTTTTTCGGGATGAATAAATTGTTTGCAACTTATTTGTTAAACGAAGGTATAAGCTATAAGTAAAAGCATTTCAGCGTGAACAAGTAACCCACACATACTCACTCACATCTGTACTCAAAAACAGCAAACTTTTGCATCAAGTATATATATTGTGATTAAGGTTTAAGTATCGGAATCTACACGAGTGTGTTTAGAAGGTTATAATTGTCATTAAAAAGCAACTTTTATTTCAGAAATCAACATTCCAAAGAGAATTACCAAATCTCATCACCTACCTGACCGAATGTCTGGAACACGTAGACAGACAAGCATTGTTAGTTCTAAAGACTAACGACTTGATCAGGAGCATAGAGTATGCGTTGGGCACACAGGAGAGAATGTGTGGGTTTGCGGTGATGAGCAAATGTTGTGTACAAGCAGTATTCCAACAAGAATATCAGGTATTCTATTTATTATATGATTTTTAAACTAAATTCAACTAGGAAGTAAAATTCGATTCTCAGACGGATTGCTTCGGTAGCCTAGGTCGTAACGTCTGACACGGATTGTCGAAAGACGCGGACTCGAATCTCGTTCGAGGATGTGTATTTTCTACCGACTTCCAAAAAAGAGGAGGTACTCAATTCGACAGTTTTTTTTATTGTTTGGTACCTAATAACTTTAGACTGGGTGAACCGATTCCCAAAATTATTTTTTTGTTTGAAAGCTGGTGCTTACCGTGTTCCATATAAATTTTATTAAATTCGGTTCAATAGTTTTTGAGCTACACTCCAATAACTGATTTTTACCAAAGTAATGGAATGGAAGTCGGTGTTAAATTTTTCAAATTGCACTTGTTCTCTGTAAAATTGCAAAATTAGATATTTAAGTTTAACCCGTAGACTCGCGATTCGCCATATTTGGCCAATAATACAATAGATTTCGCAGAAATCAACCTACTTTTCCAGGAACTGCAACATGTGGTTACGGTATAAAAATAATTTGCAAAAAAGTATGCGTATTGTAATTGTAAACAATTTAAAACTGTGTTTCCGCATTACATCTCACAGTTTGGAGAGGTCATGTGGGAGGAAATTTAAGTTACTATCACGATTTTAAATCAAGTCGATGTCTTGCGCATTCGACTGCTTTCATTCGGTCCAACAATAGACTGCCATTAACACATGTCACGTCCTATACGTAACTGAATGTATTTAACGCACACGCCTCCACACGTCCTAGATAATTCGGTGCAAGTATGACAGTCTCACGCCGACGCTATCCGCTTTTGTCCGGAGTGAGAGTTTAGAAGAATAGAAAGAAAAAGTGATCACGTACAAGACAGATCACTTGCATTACTAGCTAAAGCGCGCAGATGACAGTAGCTGTCGCACACCTTGATTGTGCGTATTCAGAATACTCTATAACGTCTTTTCTTACCTAAATAATAATAATGATATGGGACAACATCCACTAAAAGTCTTCAAATCTCAAACTAGGTAGAGCCTGGACTATGGTAACCAGATGACTGATAGACACATATATATATATATATATACAAACTCACATCCAGACACAGGTCAAACAGAGACGTTCATGAACACAAATGTTTGACCTGTCCGCGGCTCGAACCCGTGACCAGCTACTCAGAAAGCAGGGTTGCTACCAACTGTGCTAACCGGCCAGTAATTTTTTTTATGGGATAGTTTGGCAAACGAGCAAGGGGCTCACCTGATGGTAAGTGAACCGTCGCCCACGGACATCCGCATTACTAGAGGTCTTGAGGATGGGTGATAGGAAGGAAGAGATAGAAGGGGCGAGGGGGAAGGAGATGGAGAACGGGGGAATCGGGCCTCCGGAACCTCCTACAAACCGACGAAACGCAACAGCAAGCTATGTTACTTACGTCGGTGTTATGTGGGAGTGTGGTATTTCTCCGGTCGTGCCCGGCCCATTCGGCTGTGGCGTTGCAGCGTGGCACTAGCACCGAAAGAATACTTATACTATAATACATTGCATTATTGAAATATCAATGAAGTGTTTCTCAATAGAGTACCGATGTTATATAGTCCCCACCTGAAAGACTTGTGTGTTGAATCGCCGTAAAATTAGGCATCGATAACCACCGACTAAAATAATGCCGTTATTGGGTGACCGATTAAAAGTGGTCGTCTGCCCTAGGACTAAGCATTAAATTCTGGGAAGTAAAATAATGTCACTGGGCAAACCGAAAGTGATGTTTTTTTCTGATCTTCTTTTTTTATAAAACTAGCTAAAATGGCTTCTGAAGCTTTCTAATATGTTGCCTTTTATTAATTTCAGCGTGAAAATAACATGGCAAAGAAACAACTTCTCACTTTAAGATACGGCTGGACAATGCTAATGTTATATCTCTACAACTTCTACTTGAAAGTGTTTTATAAAGTTTACATCTGAGATATGGCCGTTAGATGCTTAGTAATAATTGCGGCGTGGTTCCAAAAATGTGCTATTTCCAGATATAGGATTGTTAGAGCTTTAATTATTTAATTGAGATGGCTATTTAATAGAGGCATAGTGTACGAAGAATTGAAAATTCTTAGCTAAACAACTAGTCTTAACAAAATACCTCCAGTTGTGACTAAATAATTGTACATAGATATTGTATATAGTTCTAGATAAGAATCAACTTTTATATTTTGTACTTACCAATTGTTATGTTATTATCTGTGTTGTATAATCGTATATTATTTTAAATATAGGTAACTATTTATTTTTGATATACTTATCGTTTTAATGTCTGGCCTCTGGTCAGGCGCAAGATGGACGTATGTACCTATACACATCTACTTATGAATTTTTTGGTGTGCACAATCTAAAAAGGCAATTGATAAAATAAGTCACGTTTAAATGCTTCTCTTTAATAAAGGATTGATTTAAATAGTTGGACGTTAAAAATGCACGATATATAGGGTTCGAATCTTTTGGCATAGTGATAACCATACATTCGCGGGAAATTTCGGATAAATTTCAAAACAGCAGAAAAACTCTGAAATCTATATCTATAGAGGAGAGGATCTCCTCTATCGATATACATAGGTTGTGCTCAGCTCCCGAAATTTCCCGCATAATTAGGTACGGTCATCACTATGCCAATGTCTTCTATAAAGAGCTTCAAACCTAGGACACATAGATTGTTACGAGAAAACTCATTCATCAGTTCATAGTTATACCAATGGGGGATCCTAATATTCTATCAATCCACAGTTTTCCTTACTACCGATAGAAATTTGACATAACGTCCATACAAATAGTGTCAAATATCTATCTCTAGAAAGGGGAAACCGGCTATAGATAGATTATTGACATCGGCCGATACTAACATAGGTAATGAAAGAACGACCAATCTGAGATTTGGACGACATATATTATACTCCACGCAAACAGAGGACGTAGCACAAATAATTTGCAAAAAAGTGTTAGTATCGCCAACGCATCACGCTTCGGCGCACAAACTATTGAGTTATCTGTGTCACAGTTGTCCTAGATACATGACAGTTTGTTGTGTTTCACGTGAACGTTACGTTGTACTTACGTGGTTATTCCTGTAGCTCTACCATGATTTTGCAACATAAATGTCATCTATAGTCGATACTCGATCTCACCTATGTATTAAGCTCGTGATTGGCGTATTCGCTGTCAATTATAGTTCTACAATTGAGCGCAAGGTGGCACTGTTCATACATATTTTCATACATTTTTAGCGTCAGTCGATAGCGAGAATCGATTGTTGTCAATGTTGTAAACTCAAGGTATAACCCGCGGCATATAACTCTAGCTCTGACCGTTATTGCGCAGAAGTCAAAAATTGGGACGAAGGACTCTTGTCTCTCTCTGTCACATCGAAGACGAGGGACTGTTGTCTCTCTCTATCTGCGCAGCTATCCCTTCCACATTTCGCTCAGAGCTAGAGTTATATGCCGCGGGTTATAGGCCTACTGCTAAGCCCACAGATAGTTTGCGTGAAAGATTGCTGATTGTTAAGCATTGAAATAGGTGCCAGTGCTGGAGTAGGCTCACTTCATTACCCCACTTTGAAACCACTCACTTAAAAAAAAGACGTGTGGCACTCGGAGACTGCCGCGGTAAAGCTATTGCATAGCTGTTTGTATCACCTTATGCAATTATAATTATTTAAATAATGCCATCTAGAGGCGAGTTGCTGAACTAAGGAGACAAGCGTGATATTTCAAAAAGTCATTAAAAGTTCTGCTATTCATCGATAGATGGAGTCGGAGTGGAGGGTGTTAGGTTATTTTCGTTACAAATTTCTGGATTCGGTCGCTCCACGCTCAAGGCCCGCGATAGAAGCTATGCAATAGCTCAAGAAATATAAGCGTTATTTTTTTTTCTCACAGGGCTATTTTATTTTCAATGACGCTTAGTTTATTACTCAAAGTAGACAAATCGTTTTGTATCTTCAAAAGAAGATTAGTGAAATTGTCCTGACTTTTCCTTCCATTGAGTTTGAATATTGAAGATCTTGACAATTTACACGACAAGTCGGATGTCTTACCCTCATAAATTATGCTTGTCTGCACTCTTAACTTGTTCAGGGCTACAGTTTCAGACGATAATGTAGGTTCACCTAAAATGGTATACATAATTATTAATTAAGATGTGAGTAAAGCCAGAAAACATGTTTATCAGTAAAGTTTACGAAATAAGGAGCGCGTAAAGTTGTCATCTAAGTATATACATATAAACGTCAACTGAAGCTTCTTTTAACTAAGCTTTATTTCGTTTTCGAGTAAGTAGACCATACCAACTTATGACTTAACTAGCTGGGCCCTGTGGTTACACCCGGCGGTGATGGATGATAATGATGATGAAAAGTATCGTATGTGTGGATCCAGCGCCTTATCTACATCTACACCAAAATTCATCAACATTGGTCCAGCCGTTTGAGCGTACCTAAAGAAGTAACCAACATACAAACACACTTATAAACTTTCGCCTTTATACTAGTGTAATTAAAAATAATAGTAGTGTGATGTATTCTGTCGTATTTATCTATATAATATATAAAAATTAATCTCTATTTCCCCCGGTCGCATCACGCGTGAATGGATGGAACAATTTCGTTAATTATTTTTTTGTTGTTAATTATTTTCAGTAGAAGGTTAAAAGAATGTATACCTACCTACGTATAGTATAAAGTTTTAGGAAATAATATTATAGAAAAGACGGGAGGTTATGGCAAGGCCGAAAGCCGAGTCTACTACGCGAACGAAGTCGCGGACAGTCGTTAGCAAGTTTATATAAACATACCGCGACTCTTTCATGGGTCTATTATGTTCTGGCAGAGGGCTACGCACGAGTTATTTTATCCGAATCTCTATTCATCCGAAATTGGCGAAATCGTGGCAGACTATTCCAATACTAAAAGGTTTTTAGTCAATCAATAAATTGATAAAGAAAAGGTGGTGAAAACTTTAATTTTGGGGTAAAGTTGAAAAGCATCTACATATTCTCGTATTACCTAATTATAGCACGCTAACATCGCCGTAAGCTCTGAAATCTCGTATAAAAATAAAAACAGCTTTGGAAAAATGGCATCGTTGCAGTAGCAATACATGAACTGCTCTTGTTTATAAGGATTTAAACACTTACAACTCATTTTCAACTGATTATCCGGTGACCACACTTCCAAAATATATGGTTTTTGCGGATCGTTCCCTCGACGTAGCTTCGTCAGAGGCAACTCCACGCCGGTCGGTGACTTCAGTATGATAATTTCTTCGCAATAATCGGGTAGTTCGAGCAAATGCCACACTTTTTGACGCAGCACGGAAATAGATGCAGAAGGTCTTACAGCTATGTAGCTCAGGTTATCATTCATTACTGGGAAAAAGGCATTTTATAAAGTAACGCGTACCAATAACGTGCAAGTCATTCCAGGGCCGTTAGAAAAGACCATTGCGTGCTTTAAAGTTAAAAGCACTTTCTTACGCGAGCCCTGCCACGTGATATGGCATCTCGAGGTAGAGGCATTAAATTAGTAACAAAGTAATTAACAAGGCTATATATTAACAAGTCTGTGGCAAAACTACAAAGTAGGTACTAAGGTTGGAAGCTTCTTTCCATAAGTTTAAGATAGCCCATGGTAGACATAGGTACGAGTAGATTGCGTTCAATTTACGCATAGAGCTCTCGTCAGTAGATAAGGTTTTTACACTTGATTAATTTTTACAGACAACACTAGCTGATGCAAGATTTATATGATATCAAAATATGTATGTAATATATCATTCGAATGATGGTAAGCGTCACACCATCTCATGCCAGTTGCAGAGCAGCCTAAGTTCTGCGCTGCACTTTACCTACTCTTCCAATCAACCCGATACATTAGACCATAAATAACCTCAGTAAAGGTGCAAGTTGGTAGCCGGCTACACGTAGCCGCAGCAGCCGCGAGCGGCACTACTAATCTGCGGTCAGGCGACAGTGTCGTCTGCCGCTCGACAACGTGACGCTAGCTTCGTGTCGCTAACTACGGATGGTATTTCATAGAAACCAGTAGTGTCGCTGCGTGCAGTAGGTTCGCTACCAACTAATACCTTAACCTACGCTTAAAAAAACAGAACCTTCAAATAGTTGGTGTGTTGGTACTTAAGACAACCATTTACAAAAGATGCCAGGAAGCTCTACAGTTCAAGATACTAGACTTGAGCAGATTGAGTGTAACTGAAATCCACTTTGTAAATACCTATATGGTTAGCGTTTGACCACTTTAGCACTCGATGGTCAGTGATGATGTGAAATATTCACATTATATACTTAAGGGATAATTATCATGTAAATTGGGTTTGAGTTTCCGATATTTTAACTCTACTCGGCAAATATACATTGTAACTTGAACTACCTATTAAACGAGGTAAGTAGGTACCTATGTGAATTTTGATGGTGGACAGCTGTATGAACACACCGTTAGAGCTACAAATTCGTGCCAGCAGCATGCCTGTGCTACCCCTGACGGATATGCAGTTAAAGTTCAGGTAAGTATGAAAATATTTACTTACTTCCTAGATCATGCCGACGGATTATGAGGAAAGTTATAACGTCTTTTTTGAACAATTTTATTGGTGCCATAAGGAGCTTGGTCAAGGACATCGCGAAGTACCATCACTTCAGCTCCAAAAAGGCATCCAAATCGTAATTTATATCATGAAAACATCTTCAATTTATTGTGTTGACATTACTTATCTTCAACAGATACTATAAAAATAGAACGAGTGAATTATCCGTATAGACAGATTATCTCTATTCTCTGTCTACGGAATCAGGTTAATCATTGTAGTCTATGTACGAAATTATGATTTTTTTATAGAGCTGAACTTCTTTCCACAAGGTTAAACTTTTTCTATGTTACAGATCATAGACATAATATTACCTACATAATACGGCAACAGATATACGATTTTGACTTTGACTTGACTTTCTGTTTCATTATAATTTAAATTAAGGGGCCACTTTACCAGTTTTTTTTCGTTTAGGGCCCTAGGCTCAACTGCGAAGCTCAACCAGTTGAGCCGTTCGGACTTTTTTTCCCGTAGGCTCAACTGGTTGTGTCGATTAGAAAAAAATGTGTCGAAGGCTCAACTGGGACCTAGACTAAAACACGAGGCTTAACTAGTTGAGCCTTTTGAACTTTTTTTCCCGTAGGCGCAACTGGTTGTGTAGATATGTTATATCTTACCCGTGACAGCTGTCATAGTGACAGTTGATAGCGTATTTAATGATTTTGATTTCACATTTAGTTTACTTTTGGCTTGAAAATAACACCAATATAAGTCTTACCTATGACAGTATCAAAGTGACAGTTGATGACGTATTTAGTGATTTTGATTTAACACTTAGATTACATTCGACTTAAAAATAGCACCGATATAGGTCTAAGTTGTGAAAGCTGTCATAGTGACAGTTGATGACGTATTTAGTGATTTAGCTCAAACAAAAATCAGACAAAACGAAAACAAATGCTCGTTTTAAATACCTTACTAAAGTATAACTTCTGTTTTATTGAAATATTATAAATTCAAAAATAGTAGGTATATGGGAACTTCCGGCTTCATGCAGACGTCTGAAAAGCCGGAAAGTATAAAGTAAAATCTATGGAGTGGCGGAAAGGTTTACAATAGGCAACTTTTAGGACGGCTCGCTGAGCTTGCTCTAATCTCATCATATAGGTACGTTTTATGTGCAGCATCCCAGGAATACTATAGGTACAATATGAAATTATGGACTGACAAACTGCTAAATAAACTGTTCTTATAGTATCTACATCTGCAGAACATCTAACTTTTTAAAATATGCAATAATTTACGCAATCTAGAACGTAAACTATCTATAGGTAAGTATGTTTCCTCCCTGTAAAATTTTGATCAATATGAATGCCTAGGTGTTTGACATTTTCTTCTTGTACGATGATATGACAATAACAATCTTCGAGTATTTGGTGGACAGCTATGTAGTTTTATTGTACTCGTAATAGGGATATCTAGAGCCGTACGTAATGATATATGAAAAGTAAAAAATATATGTAGTTTTGTCTGTATTAAGTGTTAAAAGATTAAGCTGTAAACACACAATACTTTTCTAAGGTTTGTTTGTGTTATTTCTGTGACATCTTGCCAGTTGTCACCATAAAATACAATGGCTGTATCGACAGCAAGTGAGAACATTTTTGCTTGAATTAAATTAATAGAGCACAGACTATTTATATACATCAGGAAAAAAGTAGGGCCCAAAACACTGCCCTGTGGCACACAAAAGTCTGACTTTTGAAGGTTACTGTAACGCTCTAACTTTATTCTGTGCTGTCTATTATTTAAATATTAGCTGACCCATTTGAGAGCATCACCTCTGATACCCATTGTCTCCATTTTACGCAGAAGAATAGGTCTTGATACCGTGTCGAAGGCTTTCGCAAGGTCCAGGAAGACCTCGATGCATTTTTTACCACAGTCTAGTTTTTTTGTTTACAAAATTAGATTAGATTGACTACGGCATCTTCTGTCGACCTATTATTATGAAAGCCATATTGATTATCTGAGAACAGTTCTTCCTTTTCAAGGAACATAAGTAATCGCTTGTTAACTACCTTTTCAATGACTTTCGAAACAGAGCTAAGTAAATAAATAGGCCTGTAGTTGACAGGCTCAGTTGGGTCTTCAGATTTATATATAGGACATACATTTGCTATTGTTAATACATCAGGTACTTCACCACAAACAAAACTAAGATTGCACAAAAACGAAATAATAACTAATATATTGTGGTAAACTTCACTTAACATTTAGTGTTTGTTTCATGTCAATCGGCGGTTCATAGTTTCATCAAAAGTTATTAAAATTTAAAGAATAACTCTCTTGCCACTACACGAAGACCAAGCGAGCGAAGTCAATACCCGCTGGCGGGTCAACTAGTTAATAATAAAAACACAATTCAAACTTTTGATACTTTATATAATTAAATAACACGAAATAAGAATCTAACAATTATTATCTTACATACCAATACTTAGCAGATATGCATTTTTTGTCTACTTGAGCTTAATGGCTTGTAAAGCATACATAAGTTGCTGTGACTTTATGAACGTCCACGAGTTCGATAGGAAATGGTAAAACGTACCGTAAACTACTTCCACGTGACAGTCATCTGAAAAAATACATACAGAATATTAGCATTCCTACTTTGTAAATTTACCCGCAGGGCAATTACGTACCTATCTCATTTACAATCAAATGTTGATTGAAATCTTGAAAATGGCGGCTCTATGTAAATTTTGACAACTCCCGTAAGCAAAAATGTTAGTAATTTGATGACTAGAGCTGACAAATGTAACACAAAGCGGCCATTTTTTTTGAATTTCAATCAATATTTGAGTGTAATTGAGATACATAATACCCCTGCGGATCAGATTTGCGAGCATGGATTGCAGATGGGATAAAATTTGACAGGAATTGTCGATATAGCCATCTAGATGATCAATCACGGCTAGACCTATGCTAGAGTCAAGGTACAGTCGCCTACAATAAGATGTATACATTCTACAAGTTTGCCACAAGTACCTAAAGTTTCATAAAAAAACATAATAATTATGTTAAGCAGTAAGATGATATAAACTATAATAGCTTTATCTACCGACTTCCAAAAAAAGGAGGAGGTACTCAAATTGACTGTATTTTTTTATTTTTGTTACCTCATATTTTCGACTGGGTGAACCGATTCTCAAAATTATTTTTTGTTTGAAAGCTGGTGCTTCCCGTGTGGCCTCATTTAAATTTCATCAAATTTGGTACAGTAGTTTTTGAGATACACTCCAATACCTGAATAGAATGGAAGTCGGTATTAAATTTTTCAAGTAATAAACTAATATTGTGTTACATTTTTATGAAATTAGATACTGAGACTCTTGAAAATTATAGAATGTATACATCTTATTGCAGGCGACTGTACAATCAGTTTATCGACATTGTGCCATTATTCTTGTCATTATTCTCTTATTATCTATTTAA
Organism: Selenia dentaria; assembly: GCA_917880725.1. Classification (NCBI taxonomy): domain Eukaryota; kingdom Metazoa; phylum Arthropoda; class Insecta; order Lepidoptera; family Geometridae; genus Selenia; species Selenia dentaria. The sequence goes on along the minus strand of OU862893.1, from coordinate 13,637,563 downwards.
AATAATTCTTGGAACCGGAGGATATGACATGATAAGTTTTTTCGAACGGGGTAATTGCTGTTTTTCTTTACCGGCACCTACAGCGTCAACAGGTGACTTGATAAGCTTTATGGGAGTGGTCAATGTCAAGTCATCCAGAATTAAGTAGTAACTTCTTGCAGCGTCTTCAGTAATCAGTAATATTTATTGGTAATAAAGTTACACGTCAAAAATATTAGAAACAAACAAAAACCCATGAAAGGTTGTGTGTGACAACATTGGTACATACTATTGTAATTATTTAAAATGTCCGCAATAAATTAATAACTATAATAATCTAACTTAACGCAAAAATATGCATTATACTAGAATAGTATTATCCATTATCATGGTGGTTCAATATAAAGTATCCAACATGTAATGATAAATAAAATAAACAAAATAACACAATAAACCCAAAGTTACAATAAAAAGATTAAATGACAACATTTAAATTTTACGAATTCGTCAATGCTGTAGGACGTCTGCTCGATAAGCCAGCGTTTGAGGCGAGCTTTGAAAGAGTTAAGACATGCAGCCGCAGTAACGAGGTCTGGAAGCTTTTTGTAAATGTAAACTGTCGGTCCATAGCATGAGATATTTTAGACGACCTTATTAGAGTCCGAGATATGCCGCAAATCTTATTCCTATTTCTAGGGCTGTAAAAATGTACGCTATCTTATGATATCTGATCTCATGATCTTATGATTTTGTAAGAGTTCTGGCTCAATCTGACATAAACAGCAACTTGAAAAAATACTAGTGATGGTAGTGTCAGAATCCCAATTCTCTTAAAATGCGGCCGGACGGATGTGCACTGCGGGATTTTTACGATAGCTCGCACTGCGCGCTTTTAGAGTCTAAATACACGCTCCCAGTCTGCGGCACCAGCTGCAGCTCCGCAATGAAGCAGTAAGTATACTGTAGCGAAGTAACACCAGCGCTCCACTTCAGCAGGTACAACTCTAGGTGCAGCTACTCCCGGCAACCCGGCCGAGTGCATAGCATGCGCTGCCTAGTTTACCACACAGCTTGCTAATATGGCTTTCCCATTTTAAACTTCGATCAAACTCGAATCCTAGGAAAGTAGTAATTTCGGCTTGTTCTATTGCGCTACCTTCAATAATCACCGATATCGGATGCATTGGTCTTGCAAAAAGCACGGCATGATCGGCCCTATCGAACGCCTTCGATAGATCATAGCACATGTGTCTTCTCCATAGTGCGTCTATTTTTTAGGAAGGCCTTTTAAAGTAAAATATTTACTAAGCTAGCCTATACATTCGTCTTCTATGCCTAACCTAAATTGAATATGCAATATAAGTGAAAAACACGTAAAAACTATTTTATAACAAACGTATTGAATTATTAATCTGCAAAGGGTAGAGAGATAGATCTTATAAGTGTTCAGATACAGAGTACGGAATTCTAAAAAGTACTTACTTCTTTCTAAAATAAACGTCAATTCAGTTGGAGTGATAAACTTCTCATACTGATGGGTTCCTTTTGGTAAAAGGTTCAACACATACTCCGCTGCAAATATATTTGCCAGCTGCGATATTCTTGTCCTATTCGGTGTTGTGAAAAATATTCTACCGCCCGGTTTCAAGGCTTCTAAACAGCATTTGATGAATATTTCCTTATTATTTACATGTTCGATCACTTCGGACGCCACCACGCCATCGTAGAAGTCTTTGTGTGCGGGTGCATGCTCCTGTCAATGTAAAGTTTATATTGTTACTATTGTCAGTTGTTTCTTACAATCGACTAATATAAATGATTAAAAGTGCAGTCCAATAGCATCCTGGTGACAAGAGATAGAAAAGAGAGGACACTCAGAATCAACATAATTATTACAGATGTGCCTTTCTAGAATTACAAGCGAACTAAGTTTCTGCAACAACTCAATTTCATCCGACCATATACCATGTTGGTACTCGCCCATGTTGTACCTACCCCAATATCAGTTGGGAACTCAGTTCTCGAAGTTGTTGACGAGTACATCTACCTGGGACAGACAGTCAAACTAGGCAGGTCCAACTTCGAGAAAGAGGTCAAACGTCGAATCTAACTCGGCTGGGCAGCGTTCCGGAAACTTCGCGAAGTCTTCTCGTCAAAAATACCTCAGTGCCTCAAGACAAGAGTCTTCGACCAATGTGTGTTACCAGTGATGACGTATGGCCCTGAAACGTGGTCTCTTACTATGGGCCTCATAGAAAAGCTCAAAGTCGCACAACGAGCTATGGAGAGGGCTATGCTCGGGGTTTCTCTACGTGATCGAATCAGAAATGAGATCCGTAGAAGAACGAAAGTCACCGACATAGCCCAGAAGATTAGCCAGTTGAAGTGGCAGTGGGCAGGGCACATAGCACGCAGAACAGATGGCCGATGGGGCCGAAAGGTTCTGGAGTGGAGACCACGGACCGGCAAGCGCAGCGTAGGTCGTCCACCGACACGGTGGACAGACGACCTGATGAAGGTCGCAGGACGACGTTGGATGCAGGCCGCTTCCAACCGGTCCTTTTGGAAAATCATGGGGGAGGCCTATGTTCAGCAGTGGACGTCCTACGGCTGAGATGATGATGATGATGATGACTCGCATACAGGTTGTATTTTCAACTAATCTTGATGAAATTGGTATGCAGTTTCTACGTATAATTTGTAGGTGATCGGCTTATGTAGTTTCCCAAAAAGGGCATGTTGGCTGTGGCGCCATTATCCGGTTGATTTTGATACTATCTGAAGAAAGTTTGTGCTTGCGAAGTCTACTGTTCGCAGAACTACTAGTAAAAATAATCATATACAAATATAAATTAATAACGTCTCCATCCCCCCTGACGAATATCTCGTGAAGGCTGAGAAGAACAAGCTCAGCAAGTATTTTGATATAGTCCACAAGTGACCACTATAAGGGATTTTAGAAGGCGTTTGCCTTCTAAAATCCCTTATAGTATAGCCTTACAGGAAGAGCATCAACCAAAAAAGGTTCTCGCTAGACGGTTGGATCAACGGTGAGATTCAGAAGGCAAGAATACTAGACACGGCACGCATCGCCAGTCCTTTTCTGCAGGAGTCTAAAAAAATAATAGAAATAAGTACATATTAATATTTATTTCTAGAAAATATACTTATTTCTATTATTTATCATGTATACAAAAAATATGTAAATTAATAAAAATACAGTTGAATAGCAATACAAGAGCTAGAAGAGAGAGTATAAATATACTTACTCTTAGTATGGCTGCCTATTCTTTAATGGCAATCCATACAAATGATTAAAACTACATTTCCACAGCACCCTGGCCACAGGAGTTAAAAGAGAGGAACACTGCTATTGTTATAATGAAACAATTGCGTGTCAAATGTTTATCTTCACACATATTTAAATACAATACAATTTAACACAATTAATTTGACATTTGCGTATTCTTTAAATTAATGAATCGTTCACTTTTCAAACTGTGAAAGTTTGGATGTATTATGGCTGTTTGTTATTCAATCACGCAAAAACGGCTGAACGGTTTTGGATTGCAGATGGTTTGTATTTGGGATCAACGCATAGGCTACTTCATCATCCATCACCACGCGAGTGTAACCGCGGTGCGCAGCTATACTATATATGCGAAAGTTTGTGAGTCAATATGCAAGATTGGTACTTCTTCACACTGCGAAGGATTTGGACAAAATTTGGAATGTAGCTTACATCCAGGATTAACTTCTTCCTTAATCGTTCCCTCATTACTGAGGATCGTGACTCCTCTGTTGCAGTTTGTTTACTCATTCTCTCCACCGAGTTCTGTTGCGGGCCTGATGTAGAGCTGTGCTGAAAGGTATCTCCAGCTGTTCCGATACCTGATCCGTTCATCGCTTAGGGCTTCGTCCAGGATTGACACACAGGTTAATTATTATTTCGATTGTTCCCGAGGGACTGTTATTATGTATTTCTGTATGGAGGGAGATAAGCAAGTCGAGGGCAGATACTAGTTCACATATAAAATAATACTTAATAAAAAAAAAACTTTAAAAACAATGGAGGGATCTCGTTCATGCTTTTGTATGGGGATATATCGATTATGAGCCTTTAATTTATTCGAATAATAAATGTAAGTCTTTTTAGAGTTAATAAATCGGCTGTAACTCGGATTAGGACATCTAATAGGATACTTTTTATCCTGTGCGTTAGTCACTTCCGGCGGGTAGAATGGCAGGGCACAGTTAGTTAACTCATATTAATTTTTATGATCCTGTCTACTGTTTTTTAGTAGTAAGTACTTACGACCTACGTCTTATTCTTCTTCCTGCCTTTATCCCACGCTAAGTGGGCACAACATAATACGAGTATATAAGTACTTATCTACCTCATGCTATAGAATGATAGGTTGATCCTGTTACTAGGTTCTTAGATTCGAATTCATTACTTTTTCCTGACTACCTTCATAATTATTATTCCTAGCTTGTATACGAGTAATATATGACCAGTAGTACTGCATTAAATTAATGTTACCTCAATAGTTGTTAAGTGATACTCTGGTTTGTTTTCAGCTATTTTAGGATCACGATCCTTATGCTCCTGAGCTATCGCAATGAGTTCTTTCGATGCATCAATGCCGGTGACATTTGCTCCAAGTCTTGCCAGGGCCTGGAAATTTATAACATTTGTTATAAACAAAAAGTTTAAGTGTGAAATATAGGGAGTGCTGTGTGCAGAAGGATATCTCTAACATGTATTTCTCTGTGAACCATTTTCGAATTTATAATATTACTAGTAGACCCTTTAGCGGTTTCGCTCGCTTGGTCTTGGTTTAGAGGCGATAAAGTTCTTCTTTAATTTCCAATATTTTTTTATTTGCAAACCGATTTACATGAAACAATGTCACTAAATGTTAAATGAAGCTTACCACAATATATTAGTGAAAACCACACCTAAATCGGATAACCCGTTTCTGAGATTAGCGTGCACAAACGCACAGATTAACTGACAAAAAACATAACAATATTTTTTTTAATTATATTTTCGTTTATAAAAGTCTCAATAATATTTTTTTCATATATATCTTCCATTTACAGACAGCGATCCGTTACATTTTTATTGAATGTATAGATTACTGACATATATTCTTATCTACCTCTACGGTTATAAGGGGCAGTTCAATATAGGTACACAAGTCTCCATACTAGTGTGTGCAATTATTCACTTAGAAAACTGTGCAAAATAAACCAATGTAAGACCCATCCCGCCAGCACCACAGCATTTTTAGCTATAGGTACCTAGTAGTATACATAGTAGTTACGTATCGCAGATACCGCGAACGCGTTGCTTGGCAACGCGACCTGTTGTCCCCCGCACTTCACGATAAAGCCCCTCAGCAGCCGGCAGTCGCTCGCGCCGCCCCGCCTTTGCTCGGCAGTCGAGTCACAACGCGTCATCATAGACGTTCACTATATCTATTGTAGAACCCACAATAAAGACTGTATCCCGATATCTCTGTGTTTATCTCATAGTGGCGCCCAACGTGGGGCGCCACTTTGAGACCCAACTAACATTTATTATAAATATGAGATATTGTGAATGAGTGTGCACATTACTTTTTCACACTGAATCAAATCCACAGATTTGGTTGAAATTTGGAATTTAGATAACTAAGGATTAACAGGACCCACTCCGCCTAATATTTAGATAATAGAATGGACAGGTTTTCATGATAAGTTTATAAAAGGTTGTCTAAGTCTACAATGTAGAGTCTATATGCGCAGTCAACGATTTTAAGTACCAACACACAGTATTGTGAACTGGTATTGAACTTTCCTGTATAAAACGAAGATTTTTATTCTCACTCAACTCGTTATTACCCAGTAGACTCAGTAGACTAGACCTGTTGGACCTGGATGTCTGTTACATATGAAAGCACCAAGTCTAAAACTAGGTACAGCTATCCTATTTGTATTTCTAGTATTAAAAGTGTGGTGATCACTATTTAACTTATATTTATGTACATGTACATTTTTACGAACATATATTATATTTTCAAATACATATAAGGAGGGCAACGTTAATATATTGATTTCTTTAAATAAATCTCTCAAAGATTCACGGGGACCCATTTCATATATAGCTCAAATAGCATGTTTCTGAAGGATAAAGATGTTACTTGATGATATATATGTTACTTTTAAATGATACACAACAAACGTGCTTTTGTGTATGCTGAATTATATTATTTGCGCTGGTTCAGTGTTACAACACCAAAATAGCACATACCAAATAGACACAGAATCATTTTGAAACAACCACCGGTCCTGTTCAGTGTCCTTTTAATAATAATGCCTGATATTACTAGTACATAATCTCACCTCTGATAATATGCCGCCTCCACACCCAACATCTAGAATGTTTTTATTATTCAATGGCTTAAGATTTTTCCTTTCATTGGAAAGATCAACCAACCCATCTCTTATAAATGGTACTCTGGAAAAACAGTAATAACTTAAGATGATATACTATTTTAAGGATTTATTTAATGATATTTCAGTTAGGAGACAAATTTACATCTATATAAATGAACACCTATTTTTCCTGGTCATGCTATAACTTGAGATAGGCTTTACCAATTAAATTCATTTTTTTAAATGTTTTCACATACTTCGTTAACGGTTCTTATATTAAAAAGAATTAAGAAAAGATGAGAGGATATGGCGAGGCCCAAGCCTACTACGCGAACGAAGTCGCTGGCAGTCGCTAATAAAATTCTTGTGTCACAATGTTTGTAACAAAACTCCCCCGAAACTACATGACTGACATGAATGTAGGTATACTCATTAGGTCTGTTGGTCGGAAAGTGCTTTTTATCATCATCATCATCATCATCCATCCATCACCACGCAGGTGAAACTGTGGGGCGCAGCCAATAAATAATAACTTTAAAAAATTATTCCTTTTCATTAGCTGCCCTAATGTAACTAGCAGTTCAACTTTTCTTTTTTATATGAGGTAGGTTGGCAAAAGAGCAGACAGCTCACCAGATGGCAAGTATCTCCATCTCTCACACACATCCGCACAAGAGGTCGGAGGCCTTTGAGGAAGGAATAAGCTCTCTTCTTGAAGGTTCCCAAGTCAGATCGGTTTAGAAATACCTTAAATGGCAGCTGGTTCCACATAGTGGTAGTGTGAGACAGAAAGTGGAATCGCACAGTTTTGGACTTCCAGACGTCAACATGATTCAATGGGTGAATTTGATGAAAATGAATAATAATGAAACATACTGAAACTCATTGTCACATCAATCGATTCCCATACAGGTTACACATATGTGTGCATGAACATGTTTGTTTGGTCTGTGGTTTGTTGTGTATATGTATGTTATTGTGTATATATAAGTCATCAGGCTACCACAGTACAGGCTCTGCCTACTATAGGACCTAAATACCATTATGTGGCTGTTGTAAAAATAAAAGCCTGGCAATTTTATTATAACCCCCGCCAGTGCCGGATCTAAGTTCGTTTATGATCCGAGGCAGATTCTTGATAGTAGCACCCCTCTCCAACGTTTGAGATAAATTACTTAGAAAACACACAGTTTCTACCTTTTATTATGTAACCTATTTTTTTAAGATGGATGGCATAAAAATGTGAGAGCATATTGAAAGGAACATTTGAAGTTAGAGAAGATCGACGAAAAGCTTAAATCTAATATAGAGAAAATACAAGCTGCTAAAAAGAAACAAAAACAAAAGTAAGCACTGTACAGCAGAAGTGTTATAATACCGAAGATAAAAAAAATAAAAGCTTTGGTTATGATGTTTGGTACCAAGTGGTATCATCTTAAATGTTTGAATGATTTAATAATATGAAGATCCCAGAGTGAGGCAGGATATTTAACTCCTTACCAACTTACAGCAGAAATTTCATATCTGGGCTCATTGGATGGTTTCAATGAATAGGTTTAGATAGATGATGATGAGGGACGAAGTCAGGGGTTAATTTTAATTCTTATCTTAACTAACTATTAAATCTTGCATTTACAGTATTCTTTTTTTGTTTTCATTACTAACCATTTTATTACTGTTTATGTGTGCCTAAAGCAAAGATCTTTTTTGAGTATTAACATGAATTAAAGACTAAAAACTGTTTATTTTTAAATCTTAAGACTGCCTCATTAGAGCCTCAAAATAAGAAAAATGAGTCCCTATAATTAGAATATTGCTGATAACGACTAAATTGCCTAAGGAGCCCTGTGGCGCCCTCGTGATTGCTCCCGATTGTTACGACCTGCGCCCGCGTCAAAAGTTTGCGCCGAGTTGGGAATAAATGGCTCTTGTGCCATACCTATAGCGAGTTAAGAGACGAAATTTTTGTCAGAGGTAGTTGAATAACCAAGGAATTTGATACATAAACATTCATGTCAAATGTATTAGTAAAATGTTATGTTACACGAGGACAAACTTGGCGTAGCCGAAAAAATCTGAGTAGATGTGGAAAAAAATTGTAATTTTCAAAATTTTACATTAATACCTATAGGTTTTTTGCGGTAATTAAATAGTAAAAACACATATCTAACTAATTACATTCAAATATTTGAATTCGTAGAAGAAATATTATCATAAAAAAACTTGCAATCTGACCACAAAAATTAAGTTTTATCAATAAATAATGCTTACAAAGACAGGATTTTGATTTGATATTAATAAATATTTTGAATGTCTAGAACAGAAATATTATTTTTTCCTAGTAACATATGCTTAGGTTATTAATAATTACATAAAAAATAAGAGCTACTTTGAAATTTCGGCCAATAATGATTTTTTTTTCAACTTGGGGGCCCATTTTCTAGACTTAGACATGGTGCTTTCTAAAAATTTTTTTTTTTATAATATATGAATTTTCTTGTCAGTTTTTTTATTTTATTGGAATTCTTATTAGGAATTCTACAAACCAAACTAGGTTTCAAAGAATACAAAATTATAAATCAGAAATATTTTAAAAAAATTACAAATTTTGAATTTTTAGTACTAGCGAATTTAACTATCATGTGACTAAGATTTTTTATCGATCCTGACATGATATGGCGTATTTATCATATTCTGAGTGGGCGTAATTACTTGACGAACTTATTTCTGTAATATTTTACAATGAAAAGTATAATCTATTCAAAATAAAGCAAATTATAACCAATCATAACAATGAGAATTAGCTTACCGAGTGTTGTCGATTCGTTACAATTTTTTTTAGTGTAAATTTTGATGTCAGAACTTAAATCACATATTTACAGTATTCCTTACACATTCACGATCATATTCATGTATAATTTGTATCAAAATCATGAGTTTAACCCTATTAATTCACTAAATACTATAGCACAAAACATAACTTCACTGCCAAACACCGATGAAAATATAAACATTTATTATATATTTTTTTTAAAGGTAACAGATAGAACATGTCCGTGTGTAGTGTTGCCATAGAAAGAAAATATATTACGCTAAAGAATTAAACTCTATGGTTAAACATTGGGATGACTTTAAAAATAAAGAAAAGAAAAATGCGCGTAAAACTAACGTGCAACAATTCGGTATGCTAAAAGAAATTTACCTATGCCAATTCCGAAACCATTTCGAGATTTTATGTTACAAACCCTTATTTTTCTACTCTGACCTTTTAAAACGATAAGATGCCATTTATTTTAACAAAAAACGATGAAATAATTCGACTTTCATTGACCTCTAAATGACGTCACTTTTTTGCATTTTATTATCTGTGTGACTATTGAAGTAAAACTTTATCTAACAACACGAGCGGACTTTTGTTTTGATTGAATAGAGACTTACGAATTAGTAGGTGTCACTGTCAAGTGTCAAAGTAAATTCTAGTTTCTTTTTTTTTACTCGCGTGCTTTTCTTGGCTCCTCAACGCAACTACATATTTGTGCAAAAAAGTGACGTCATAGGATTCAAATTTTCAAAAAAATATTATAAAATAACTACTGAATATAAAACAAAAATATTGAAATAAGTTTCTTATAATGACCTAATCTACGAAATAAAAATATAAAAAAAATACCAAAAAAAAACTTTACATTACCGAATTGTTGCACTGACAATTTGGACCTCAAAAATCCTTGCAGTTTTGTGGCGCGGGCAAAGTAATCGATAACAATGAAAACTAGTTGAATTTTCATTTATTTCCTTGAAATAACAGCCTGATCCTGCAGCCGCAATCTAAGATATTTAAGGCTGTATACTGAAAAAAGTAGCCGCATACTAAAATTTTGGGCTTTTTTAAATATATTTTTTATTACAATTAATATCTTGTTAGAAACCCATTATTATTTAGTATTTATTTTCAACTAGACTAAGTATGCTATACCTGAGAAAAATAATCAGGATGTCTTTATCTATTTTAAACCTATCCCTAAGTTGGGGACTCCACTAAAAGGCCCCAAACTAGCGTACAGACCCTACTTGCTTCTTCTTTTACATTACTTGCCTAATTGTGTTCATAGAATGGAGTGGTTTCATCGGTCCCTCTAGATTCCACCAGTCCTTCATTGTGGAGAATAATTTGATTTCTGCTTCATCCACAGTTGAATTTATATTAGATTTTTCATTCCAATAAACACTTGAAGTAGCCACTGCTCGTGATTTCAGTGTTTTTGTAGATATTAAACTGTAATAAACGAAACAAAAACTTTTAAATTAACTATTGTTGTCTTAACCCATCATGTAACTAATAAGTGCTAAGCTATATGGCGCATACACCAAGTGTAAACACATTTGTATACCTTTTGTTTGTAACTAATTTTATCAGATCCAATGCACTGCACCAATAGCAGTATTTTGTATCTGAACTTTTATGCGTAGTTCGGAAAGAAACCGAAAGAAGTAGACATTGGACAGGTTAAAACAACAGAACTACCTACTATACACTACGTACTGCAGGCTTGTCTACAATGCACTAGGACAAATAAAATAGAAGCTTCATATTTAGTAAACATTGTTCAGTCAAGACTTACTTATTCATATAGCTATTTTTCATCATGCACCATGTTGATCGAAGAACTTTGGCTGTCATTTTAGATATCTGGAATTAGCGCCGCCCCGGTGGGCTTCTGAAAATTATTCAATTCACTTCTCTTGTCAAGGCTCGCCGCTCGAGTTTGGTAGGGTTCAGAGAAAAACCGTTTGAGCACAAATTTAATCATAGAAAATATGTTTATTATATACCTACACGCTCAGCGTGTGAGGATTGAAAGGTTTCTTAATATACTTATTAAACAAAATAAGCAGAGCACAACAATTGTGTATATTATTTCTAAGCTAATTTCTTTCTAGATTATATCCATTGATTAATCAGAGTATATCTAATAATCTAAAGAGAGATGGAAATCACTAAAGCAAAGAACGGAACGTTAGCGGGAATTTTAATTTTTTTAGTGCCATCAACTTTGCGGAACATAGTCGCGCGCTTGTCTTCCGTGTGTGACATTAGTGACGTCATGACGTGGAACGCATTAGTGACGTGGAGGACAAGCGCGCGGGTATCCATATCGATATCGATAAATAGGGATGTGTTGTTTGATATCGAGGTAGCAATAAGCGTTCCTACCTATGCTATTAAAATATTGTTACGTAAACCAGGGTTTATGAAATTAATGGTTATCCGTTAATGGTGTAGTATCTTTGGTGTTGGTACTTGTGTGACCTTAAAACTTACCATGACCCCTTTGCCATTTTTGCATATCTCACGTGAACCTGGCAATGTGATTATATCATGAAGCATATCCTCGCTCTTGCTTTTTGGTCTCTCTTTATGCCTTATCAGAATTCACCAGTGTCGTATGAGTGTACTCCACAGGTCGCCATTACAACTCGATCATGAATTTCCGTGTATTGTAAAATGAGTTTCCATCTAATTTCTCTATGTATGTTAAACTCATAGCCGTATCGTGTGCCGGCTGCGATCTATGCAGTCCAGGGTTCATGAAATTAAGTAAACATAACAATATTTTAATAGATTAGATAGGAACGCTTATTGCTACCTCGATATTAAACAGCACATCCCTATTTATCGATATCGATATCGATACCCGCGCGCTCGTCTTCCACGTCACTAATGCGTTCCACGTCACTAACGTCACACATGGAAGACGAGCGCGTGACTATGATCCATCAAAGTGGATGGCACTGAAAAAATTAAACTTCCCGCCAACGTTCCGTTGTTTGCTTTAGTGATTGCCATCTATCTTTAGATATAATCTGATTATAGTGCCACCAACTTATCTGTTCAGGTGGGCAAAATTGGAACTACAGTGTACATACCAACTAACTTTGGCGTTTATAATATTAGTAGGATTCTTTGTAGAATTTGCAAATTAATGAGTGGCTTGAAAGACTGCCCTATGTTTTGTTTCTCTTTTTTCTTGGTGAATTTCTTAGGTTGCAATACCAAAATTCTACACTAGCGACGCTGTCACCTGAACAGATAAGATGGTGGGACTGTAATCTATGCACTGGATTTGTCTATGAAATGCGATGTTGCTGCTTCGTAATATCGAAATAAATATAGTTTAGTTATCTCAATGTTATAATGCGTTTCTTGATAATAAACGATCACGTTACTATAGCTACCTTAGGCTTGTAATATGTACCTATACCAATATTAACGATGAAATACGAAAGCTATAAAGGCTCTCCTACACAGGCGCGTTATTATCCGGCCATAAATATCGGATGTGTTATTGCGATAACGCGTCCCGATTCCTTGCACACAGCTGCGTTCTTATCGTCCGATATTTCTTACGAGAGAGCGTCAGGCCGCGTCCGTACTATACCGTATGCAAAAAAAAGTCATAGCACCATTATTTACTTACCTTCGTTTCTAACGTATTTTTCGGTCATCTTCCATTGCTACTATTATATTAGTAATAAGTATTCTTCGTCTGATGTTATGTTATAGTGCATCTAAATTATAAAAAAGTTTTCAGGATACTTGTTTGGGACCAAATGTATCTAGAGGGCACCAATTGTAGGTCACTTGATTTTGTATTGACTTTGTAATGCTCGCTATGCAAAGAGGCTCTCTGATCTGTAATGAAATTGTAATTGCTTGCTCTTGCCCATAGAGAAAATTGTATATACGGAAACTCATAGAGTAAATTATATATTATGTAGAGAAACTCTTGCCCGATTCCGTACCGTACAATGGTCACTCCTTCAGGGTTGGGGGAGTACAAGGGCTAAATATCCGCCAAAACATGACACTGGCAGAGTAACGTCTTTCCACGTTAAAAAGCCACATAAGAAGAAGAAGAAGAAGAAGGAATATTTAACGCTCTACCGAGAGCTCTTGCCCTTAGAAACTCGTCGAGTGATGGTAATAGTTTGATTTGATAATATAATAAGTAATTAAAGTAAATTCGGTGGTAAGCGCACTGTTGAGTGTTAAATGTTAAGATTTAATTACCTAGTGTTAATTGGTTGGAACACCTTGACTGAAGACACACCGAACCTTGGAACTTGATCGCCCACTGCTTATTTCTCTGCCTTCCTACTAACAGACTTACAGAGCTGATGCTGCTACGTGCGGCGCAGCGGTTATTGATTGTAAGCCTATTTGATTGGGTATTTATTGTCTATATGGTAGGAAGCTATTGTAGAAAAAGGTTGAGGCAATAACTTGTTTGTTTGGAGCTCCTTGTATCGAGGACATATTGTAGGTAAACTTTGATAGCCAGCCTTTCTATTTCTAGATCACTAATTGTTCTTATGCTTCCAGTTATCAGTACAATGCTCGAAGGCCTCCGTCGCGTTTCCCAACGGGTAGGCCTTAAGATGAACATGGACAAGACGAAAATCATGTCTAATGTCCATGTTGTGCCTACCCCAATATCAGTTGGGAACTTAGTTCTCGAAGTTGTTGACGAATATATCTACCTAGGACAGACAGTCAAACTAGGGAGGCCCAATTTTGAGAAAGAGGTCAATTGTCGAATCCAACTCGGCTGGGCAGCGTTCCGGAAACTTCGCAAAGTCTTCTCGTCAAAATACCTCAAGACAAGAGTCTTTGACCAATGTGTTTATCAGTGATGACATATGGCACTGAAACGTGGTCTCTTACAACGGGCCCCATAAGCAAGCTCAAAGTAGCACAACGAGTTATGGAGAGGGCCATGCTCGGGGTTTATCTACGTGATCGAATCAGAAATGAGGAGATCCGTAGAAGAACGAAAGTCACCGACATAGCCCAGAAGATTAGCCAGTTAAAGTGGCAGTGGGCAGGGCTTATAGCACGCAGAACAGGTGGCCGATGGGGCCGGAAGGTGAAGAAAGGAAGAAGGAGACCACGGACCCGCAAGCGCAGCGTAGGTCGTCCACCGACAAGATGGACTGACGACCTGATAAAGGTAGCAGGACGACGTTGGATGCAGGCCGCTTCCAACCGGTCCTTTTGGAAATTTGTGGGGGAGGCTTATGTTCAGCAGTGAACGTCTTACGGCTGAGATGATGATGATGATGAACGTCATAGTGTAAATATTTATATCGAGTTTATAGTAACACTGTAATCCGGGAAAACAAAGTATCCAAAACATGTAAGTAGGTAACAGACCTCCAAAGAGAATATTCATACATCATACATTTCGTTTTACTGACACCAAAGATGTATCCTACAGTCCGTGACTCTAAAACTAAAGAGTTTGTAATATATAAATAAACCCCTATTTCTCCTGGTCACGCTATAACTTGAGAATGGATAGAACAATCTCGCTAATTCTTTTTCTGTTGTGTTAATTATTATCAGGAGAAGGTTCTTATGAAAAAAAAAACAAGAAAAGATGGGAGGTTATGGCGAGGCCGAAGGCCCAGCCTACTACGCGAACGAAGTCGCAGGCAGTTGTTAGTACTTAATATTCTTGACGACAACAAATCTTTTCATGTTGTTGACGTTATTAAACGGATGTTTGGTAGGTATTAATAGGTTTCCTAGGGTACGTTCCGGGAAGCTCCGTCAACGCTCACAATTGTCGCGCCCCGTGGCGCCCCGGTTTGCCGTTCCCTTTGGTTGACAATGACAGCTCGCAATGATCACGTAGACCCACCTAAGATCTGCAAGCGTTTTTTTTCCTTTCCCTGTTGTACAGGGAGTATGGCTTTGCGCGTCTTGCGCATCTGCCATTTACAAGTGTATTTCCAGCTCTGCGAGCGTTGTGAGCGCGGCGTGAGCGTTTTCGGTGACTTCATTGATGACGTATCGAGCGCCGCGAGTGATTTCGGTCTTTCCCGGAACGTAGCCCTAGTATAGGTATGTATTAGTCTATGGTACCTAGTCCACTTCCGCCGAGTCGATATCTGCCATCACTGAACACAAAAAAGGTCTGGCAGATTCCCTTCACCTGTCGGCGGCGCGATTGATCTTATGAATAATACAATGTATTGTACGAAAATACATGAAAAAAATTGCGTAAATTTCCTTCCCGTTCTTCTATAGTAACTATATTTAGATTGGAATGCGTCAGTAAAGGCTTTGTAGGTTAGGTATAGGTACTTACCTACATTATTTAATCATTATAACGCAGCCGCGGATACAGCCCTCAAAAAAGGTTGTGCTCACAGCCACCCGTTATTCGGCTTAGCGCGAGTTGGAGCGTGAACTGGCTTATGATCGATTACATTCCTACACAGAAGGATAGAGAAATAGAGAGTTAAAATTCGATGCTCGGACCTAGAGCCTCGGTGGCCTACATGGTCATGGCGTCTGACACGGATAGATAGATAGACGTCCGAGGATGTGATTTCTCTCTACACATTTCAATGTTTGAGATCGCTAATGCAGGCGTTAGTGCTTTAAAAAGCAATACTATAAAAACATATTTACTCTGTCGTTAGGTAGTTGAGTTTTCTTTGTCTTCTGTATAAAAAAGCGGGACTGAGCATGTCCCGAGCAGGACTTTTAATTTTGATTTAAAAATCGGGACGGCCTGCCTAAATTGGGACGTCTGCAGTCCTGGATTTGTCACTAGGCCGTATAGGCCGCGGCCTAGGGGCGGCGGCGTCCTAGGGGCGGCAAATTTTAGAGGACGCTCGATCACTCGGTTTCAGAGGATAAATAGCCCAGTCAAATTAGGATTTGCCTGGGAAAAATTAAAAGTAGCAATTTTTCTTCAGAATTCCTTAGAAAAGGTCACTGGCAGTGTATATTTTGTTTTGCGTGGTAATCGCTCCGATGCTTCATCCACCTTCTTGATTTTAAGGGTAAATTTTTGTTTACGTAATCACTCGTTTATTTTTGTTGGGTGCTCTTCTTTTTGATCTTCAATAAAAACCTTTTATTTCTTATATTCTTGCTTTAATTACCTTTTACAACACAAAACTACATCTTAACTTATGAGAACGCCATGACAGAGAGAACATAGAGTAAATCAAATCTTAAGTCTAGGGATGGGACTAAACGATAGTGATGTGCATTGCACCTATCTCAACACTCTCCCTCAATGCACATCTTGATTAATTAATACTTAATTCGCACACAAAGTTACTAAACTGATTTTTAGGTAAGGGCTTAGTTAACACATCTGCCAATTGAAATTTAGTATTAACATATTTTACAATTATCAGACCTTCCTCTACTTTTTGTTTTACAAAATTATATTTGATATCCATATGTTTTAATCGCTTTTGGTCAGGATTTTTTACAGTTTTTATCGCACTTTGATTGTCCTCATACACAATAACATTTTTGAACTCTACATTTAAATCTACCAACAATTTTACAAGCCAACATGCTTCTACTACTGATTCACACAAAGAAACTAATTCTGCCTCTGTTGTACTGAGTGCTACAGTTGTTTGTTTTTTAGATCTCCATACAATGGTATTATTAAATAATTTGAATACATATCCGGTAGTTGACTTTCTATCATTATCTCTTGCCCAGTCGGCATCTGCATATCCAATTAAAGGTGTTACAGAATTACAATCATTTTTAGTATATGTTAAAGTATAGTGTACAGTTTGTTTTACATATCTTAGTACTCTTTTCAAAGCTTTCCATAAATTTTCACTTGGTTTTGATTGAAATCTACTCAAATAACATACTGCTGTAGCTAAATCAGGTCTTGAACCTACTGTTGCATACATCAATGACCCTATTAAAGATCTACATTGTAACTCATAACTCATATCAATAACCGAATCTTTTTTTTCTGAAATTCTCGCTGGCAAATTGCGCCACGGGAAAACGTTCCCTGGAACTCATCTTCAACTCCAAAACGGTAATAACCACGCACTGCTACCACTATTGGGTGCTCTTCTTTTTGATCTTCAATAAAACCTTTTATTTCTTATATTCTTGCTTTAATTACCTTTTAAAACACAAAACTACATCTTAACTTATGAGAACGCCATGACAGAGAGAACATAGAGTAAATCAAATCTTAAGTCTAGGGATGGGACTAAACGATAGTGATGTGCATTGCACCTATCTCAACAATTTTCAATTTTATACGAAAAAAGATGTAACGAAATTTGTTTAAAATTTAATATCCCACAATTTTGATGCTTATAACTTTTTTCCTAAGATCGATACTTTCCGATTTATACCCAAAAATGGGGGCGAATTTTGTTCAACAACTCGTTTATTTTCAATTTTAGTTGAATAAATTGTTATAAACAAAGTTGTTAAGAATTTAATTTTCTACAATTTTGATCTAGTATTTTGTTAGTCTGATCGATATTTATGGATTTATATGGTAGGTATAATTGTAGGAAAATTTATTTCAAAAAATTTTGCTCGTAGCAATTTGCCATGTAAAATTAAAAATAAACGTGATAATGCAATGATATAATTTTACCCCCACCGCTTTTCAGGTATAAATCGAAAAATATCGATCCGTAGAAAACATTTACTGAACCAAAATTGCATAAAACTTAAGGCTAAACCACTTTGTTTATTACAATTTCTCATGTACCTAATCTTGAAAATAAACGAGTTGCTTTAAGTTTTGTTAATCAAACAAAAATTCGTCCCCTTTTTGTATATAAATTGGAAAATATCGATTATAGGAAAAATATATAGGAATAAAAATTGTAGTAATTTAAATTAAATTCTAAACAAATTATGTAAAACCATTTTTAGTCAAATGAAAATAAACTAACTATTCTGTAAACAAAAATTGACGATCACGCAACGAATCGATTTACAAATTAAAAATTTAGACTGCCAGTGGTCACCTGGTCACTGGCAGTCACTCGTAAATTTTACGACCAGCCAATATCGAAGGAAAATTGCTACTTTAATTTTTTTCCTGTTTTGCCCCTTTTTGAGCTAATTCAAATGCGATAAAAGTCAAACAAGTTCACTGGTTATCTCATGGTTTTTATACGTACGTTAAATCCCTATAGAAAATCATTCCTATCGAAAATTAATAATCCAAGTCCACCTACTGTTATTTTACCTATTTTATCTATTCGCCTCGCCAGCGGCTTCGCTCGCTCGGTCTTTGTGTAGGGAAGGAAGCTCAAATTTGGAATATTGAAGTCCAGGGTTCGATACCCATGTCGGACAGTTATGAGGTTTTCTGACAAAGAAATTATTAATAGCAGTCCGGAGTGTGGAACAGTACAACGTAGATGGTTAATACGCTCACACCCTATTACATAGGAGTAAAAACATATCCCTCTGGCGAAATGTAGGTACTTAAAGTACCGCTGCCTACCCCATCGAGGATATACACGTAATTTGTATAATTACCAAAAAAAAAAATGGGCGGTACAAAAGTGTTAATACATTGTAGATATGTAGTCAAAATTTTTTATTACTTCACAGTGAAATAATTATTAATTGTTAAAGTTTTCGAAAATTCCATCTAAAAGTATGGACACCATCTTAACAAAAATACTACATGCCTATGTACAACTTATTAATGATAACACATGATTCGCGTCAGTGAAAAAATATCTCTCTTACTCTTTCTTACACCCCCCACCCGAGCGTTCGGTGTGAAAGAGATTGTCGCCTTTCGGCTTTCGTTCGTTCGTTTTCGGAAGAAACAAAGGCCGCGCGGTGGCAGGGCGGAGGGTGCGGGGTTGGTCAGGTGGCCAGGTCTTGCGAGAATGCCCGAGCTAGGACGCGAGTTTGCCGAATGTTATGATTATGAATGATACATTTCTATGTAGGGGTTCTATGTAGTTTCATGCATAAACCGCGCGCATGTAGTATATCTTAATGAATAGTGGAAATGCCTAGAATAAAATTTGTAGGTGTGAATCAATCTAGACGTTTGACCAAATATTGATGATTATGTGGGATTTTTTTTTAAAGTAGGTAGTTTTAAATATTCTTCCCATGTATGTATTTAGTACCAGCAGCAGATAGTGCTGTTTTTTTTTTTGGTAATTATACAAATTACGTGTATAGACGTTACGACTTGTTTTGTTGTATTTAAATACTATTTTCTTAAATCTAAAAAAACGCCAATTTTTTTAAATCTACATTGAGAGATTTATTAATACACCTCTACCCCCCACCCCTACCTAGTAATACACGCACCGATCTCTTGGTTTCATGTAGCGTAGGTTTTCAGGTGTTCCACAGAGTTCATGCGCGCCGACCAGTCAATCGAGACCCCAGTTTTATACGAGACCGTGTAGCATTGAGATATCAAGCTGCCATTTATGTGACGATACAACATAAAAATGTTATAGTTGAGAGCTCTGGGCTCTATTCTATCTATATACCAAATTTCATCGAAATCTGTGCGTTTTTTTTATATTATGCTTGCTCATACATACAAATTGACCGACCGACAGACAGACATTTTTTTTTCAAAAACGTCATATTGGTTTTTGTTCAGACATAATTTTACGTATTCTGACCCACTTTTTTATTTTTCTTCCAAGTACAAACCTCATGGCCTCTACTTCTATATTAATAAGTATAGATTACTGCGTGAGTGAATGACATGTAATCGTAATGGAAAACTATAATTTTATAAAAGTACATGGGGCGGCGGGAAAAAAGTGGCCTACACTCATAAAAAATCTAAATCCGGCACTGGACGTCTGGCAACGAAATCTGAGTATCTAGGTAGGTACCTAGATACTCAGATTTCGGTGGAACAAGAAAAAGCAATGTGTACTAAAGTATCGAATTATTTATTTTCTTTTATAGCTTGCATAGCATACCAAAGGCATTTCGATGATGACAAAGTCCATGTATTATTAATCATATTGTAAATCAATCCACGTGTGTTTTCTATACGACAGCCATCTGGAACAAAAAAATAGAATATAAAATATGAGTAAATACATAATTTACAGGAAATTCAACTACTTACTATCTACTTATGCACTTAGGACACAACTTGTCTTGGAGATAATAAGTTACATTTAGATTATTAGTAGCTACCCCGCCAGCGGCTTCGATCGCTTGGTCGTGGTGTAGTGGTGGAAGAGCAGATTTGGAACCTCGAAGTCATGGGTTCGATCCCCGGGTTGGACAATTATTGGGTTTTTCTGAAAAAGAAAGATATCTCAACAGTCCAGAGACTGGAACTGTGCCTCTAGATGACAATAGGCTCGCCCCCTATTACATGATCACATGGCCAAAAACATATATGGCGAAACGTAGGCGTTGAAAACACCGCTGCTTACCCCTTTCGAGGATATATAGGCAAAAGTATCGATACCCTCAAGACTGCTAGACTGATGTTTTGACTAGACTGGTGAAACCGCAGGGCGGTAACATCCGTACGGTGATGGCAAGGAAAGTATCCTTTTAAAATACCGCTGCTTACACTTCGAGGATATATGGGCCGAGCCGCCAATTTTGCCACTTTTTTAATCTCTCTTGTCTCCATATGATTTTTCTATTTTTATAGTATGTAAGTGAATTTTAATAAATAGTCACTGTAATGTCTCTCTGTGTCATGTATGTGTAAAGCTGTGGTCATGTAATTGTCTGTGTATAAGACAATATGATTTCTTCTCTAGTTTATAAAAAGGAAATAAATAAATATTCATAATGTAAAAGGAACAATTTGTTCATAAATACGATCGTCAAATTGTCGACAGTACATCGATTATTACAATTTGGTACTTTCGTAACTAGACTGATTTTGCGTAGATTTCCGAAACCAATCTCTCTGGCAAAATTAAATATTTGAAAATAATTACTTTTTAACTGTTTGTTGATTTTGTGAAGATTCACAGAATATCATATTTTATTTTGTGGAATACCACTAGATTGGTAATAAAAAACTTGTTAAACAAAATAATATTTTTGGGGATTTACACAATCAAGGGTTATTTGCTTAGAGAATTCAGATTATCTAAGGGTCTTTGCATCCCACCTACCACCAGTCGGCATATCTGGCCAATAATACAATTGATTTCCAAGAAAACATATTACGATTCCAGGAATTACGTCGTGTGCGATTAAAACCCATGGTTCAATCAATTGGGTAAAGATCTCTTCCAGCATTTCGATTTTCTTCTGTGATCAAAAGAACGCCGATGGCCATTTTTTAATTTAATATCTATCGCTGACCAAACAATAACCCGATTCCCGTCACCTGACGATAAGGCATAGGTACCTATATCGAGGTAATTTTCAAAGCTGACAAAACAATCGTTTAAATCGATTAAATAGACGATCTCAAACGTGATATAACAGTTACCCTGCTAGGTATAGGGAATTTGTCTACCGATCGCTTAATTTTGTTAATACTTGCAATGATCGACAAAGGATCGATATAACTAGTTTTATCGAATAATGACGATTTACGTGTCAAATTTATCGATCGTACTTGCACTGCAGATTGATAATTTTAATTAAGTCGTAATACAACAGATTTCTTAGTAATCGTACTGTTTTTCCAGGAATTGCGACATATATGGTTAACTGAATATGAAAAAAAATCTTTCAGCAATTGAAAGCTATGGAGAAAGAAAGCTATATACGCTATATTTGATTCATCATCATCATCGTCCATCACCACGCGGGTGAAACCGCGGAGCGCAGCTAGTATGTATTATATATACTTATATACTTTCCTATGAATTTAATAAAAAGCTGTTATTTTGGCATGGCAGAACTTCAAGTTTATCTAAATACTTACTTTGTCATAATCTATACTAATATACTTACTATTAAGAAGGAAGATTTGTTTGTTTGTTTTAATTGAATAGGCTCCGAAACTACTGGACCCTATTAAAAAAGATATTTCACCATTAGAATCCTACATTATCCCCGATGAACATAGGGTAGGTATAAATTTTGATTTGATTCATCATCATCATCAATAATCACCACGCGGGTGAAAGCGCTAGTTATATTATAGTTATGAATTAATTATTTTATTTATTTGTTATTGGAATAGATGTACTCCTATACCTATATATAAGTACCTATAGAATACTTCGTATTACGAGTCATTCGTTCATAACAATGTCGAATGCGTTTAAAAAAACATACAATTAACATACCGAAACAGCCTAAATCAATATGCTACTTACTGAACTTTAATAAGGATTGAAGATCACTAGGCGATATACATTTTTCATACTGGTGTGATCCTTTAGCGGGTAAACCCATCACGTTTTCGCTAAACCATATGTTTACAATCTGAGACAGTCTGGTCTTGGCGGGGGTGGTAAAGAATATCCTGCCTCCAGGCTTCAGCGATTCTACACACGCTTTCACGAATAGCTCCTTATTGTCGATGTGTTCGATCACTTCGGATGCCACTACGCCATCGTAGTAGTTTCTGTATTCACTGACATGCTCCTAAAATAGTAAAAATTAACTAAAAAAGAGTTTTACCAAAATTGGAACCGACTCCAATCCCAAAAAGTGTGGAATAAATTCGACAAGTTATTTCACTTTTTGGTATTGAAGCCGGTGCCATTATTAAGTAAAAAATTTTTTTCAATACATTTAGTGACCGTTGCTACTTACGGAATCGATTGTCATTCGCCGTTAATGATGATATCATCAAGATAGGCGTAACAATTTTCAGTTTCAGTTTTCGCAGTGTAACTCAAAAACTTCTTGACCGAATTTGATGAAATTTAAATGGGACCACCTCGGAAGCATAGGTACTCTACCAAACACAAAAATAATTTTGAGAATCGGTCCACAAATGGGGGAGAAATCGGCTAATATACACATAAAAAATATATACGTGTGCACAATTAACGGCCTCCTTTTTTGGAGTCGGTTGAAAAAGAGAGCCTGAGCATCTAGTTCCCAGACTAGAATACCATTTTTTTTAAATTGAAATTTGTTTTCAGAGGGCTTACTACCACCTCTTAAAATAGTCATATGACAACCTTACCACTATTAAGTTAGGAACCTCCATGTCGATATAGCAAGCCTAAAATAGTAATGGATAAGCTGGGATCTCTTTTTTTTCTACGAATTTCCTAATTTAATTTCTTTTTGTCATAATTGTTTTTGGCATAGGTGCTATTCCAGTATGCATAATTAATCTGTCCGAATCAGCAAGACTCATTCGAGTTAAGTTTCATTCATAAATCTATTGTTATTTTTTGCGCTGATGCGGACGGGTTAATATAGTTTAGGCTAATCGTTTTTGCCCTAATTTTGATTTGCATAAAGTTATAAGGCTTATTGTTTATTCGTCTAGTACTTATTAGGCGTAAAGATCCGGTGTACGTCTGAATTTCGACAAGTTCAATACCTCGACAGTCGGTTGTACTTTGAATAAATATAGTTTGACAAGTCATTGCTTTGGCAGAACCACGGGGCAGAACATTATATTCGATGTAAAATAAAGGAGACCACGGTCGCCCTTCACGCAAAAGCTGTCTCCAACACCTCTTTTTAAGTGTTTTACTAGAGATTTTTTAATAGTATGCTAAACTCAATTAGTGTTACCACTCAATTAGTGAACAAAATATTGTTTTATCTCTTCTTTTACGTACATACTTGATGTGAAGCGTCACCGTGGCCTTTCAACTTATTCATGGACTAGCTGCACTCCGGGGTTTCACCCGCGTGGTGATGGATGATGATGACGATGAATCAGATATAGCGTATGTTACTCAGGCATAATGTAGCGTTCTACTGCCGAAAGATTTTTTTTATTGGTTTAGTACCTTGTTTTATTGTGTTTACATTACAAACAAACAATGAAATCTTTCTTTTTTATTATTAGGATTAAATACCAAGATACAAATAACGTGGCTTAGTTTGTACCGGCGTTACTATTGCATATTTAAACGTGAAAAAGTAGTTATTGTGACAATTGTAATTTTGCAATTTTTTTTGTTCAATAGAGGTCGCTCCGTCCCCATACGACGGTTAAAATCAGATAGTTAAAGTTCGGTACTCGGACCTCGAGTCTTGGTGGCCTAGTTGGTCATGGCGTCTGACACGGATTGTCGGAAGATGCGGGTCCGAGGATGTGAATTTTTCCCTCAAAAAATTGCAATATTTAGTATCGCTAAGCAGGCGTTAGTGCGTTAAAAAAGTAATACAATAACTGTAATAGTTGACATAAAATAAATAAAAAAATCATAAAAAACCTTTATTCTCCCACAAAAATCTCACATACTTAGTTGATTTATGTAATTAACTATTGAATTTTATTTTACACTATAATGTATCGCCTCTCCGGCGTAGGTCTCCGGCGTCTGTTCACTCAACTTCTCTTGCCTTCCTCATCCAATTGGGTCCGATTATCATTATAAATGAGGAATAATAAATATATAGGAAAATATGTCCCTCCATGTTTTTCCTCTGACATCTTTGGTTTCTTTTCCATCCAGAGATATCCACTCTGTAACCCTTTTAGTCCATCAAAAAAAAAATTGTCAGCAGACATGGCCTGCCCATGTCCTTTTCAATAGTCTTATAATTTGTGTTACATCTGGTGCTTTAGTTCTTATACTTATTGTTTAATTACTTAGTTTTTCTGAAGTTTTGATTTCTAAAATGCTTCTATCCATATTTCGCTGGCAAATTGCAATTTTCTCTTCGTGTTTTCTCTTAAGCGACCATGCCTGGCGACCATATGTTGAGCACGGTATTAGTTGACATATGACACTGCAGGTTTTTGTGTAGTTATTAATGTCCACTATAAAATACCTGCATCACTTTGCTCTATTATCAATAATTCCGCAGCGTATGCGATTTAAGGATTTTTCAGCTACTTATGCAATTGCATAATTATTATTATGTAAACATGAAAAAGCATTTATTTTGACATAACTTTAAAATTCAGACACTATGGTACTGCTGACATTTTTGTAGACATTGACGTCTTCTAAAAAACGGTAGGTACTACATCACTTTGCTCTTTGTCAATAGTTTTCATAGCGTACGAGATATAAGGATTTTTTTACACCTTGAGTTACATTATTGAAGTTTTCATACTTTTCCCTGAATTTGTGCAAATTTCCTATGTCCTATGTTCATCAGGGATAACGTAGGATTCTATTGGTGAAAGAATTGTCCAAATCGCCTATATTATTGTATTCAACACAAACAAACTAACAAACTAACAAACTAACAAACAAAAACATTTTTCCTCTTTAAAATATTATAAGTGTAGATTAAGATAGTGTAGACAGACAATTGTTTGATAAATTTGAAAAAGAGTGAATGTGGTTGGAAAATGAATGAGTTACCTACTTTTTTCGGTTTACTTAGGCCGATATTCCGGAAATATTCTCAAGAGGTCAATTTCAATATTGTCAAGGATGATATTATATGGATCCTTGATATTGTATAACGTGCAACAATCTATCACGCTGCAACTGTACTTCGACTCCTGTTGTCGTTCGATAATTAGGTACCCAAATAGCCATACTACTATTTCTATAGAAAAAATTAAAACTTAACGTCATTTTAAACGCTATTAGGTATATACGAATATGATTTAGCGTCGTGTGCATGATCTATCGAGTTAGCAGAATATAAAGTGACTGATGCTGGGTAACTGAAACGTATAAAAAACATCGTTAAGCTACGGTTCGATTGCAATTGGGACAACATTTAATTAGTGGAATTGACTCCTAGTTGTGAATCTTGAATTGACTGAAGATTTGACGGTAAGTAAATGCCAAGCTAAAAGTACTCAAGCCTAGATTCATGCTATGTTCTCACCTCAGATAGTATTCCACCTCCGCATCCTACATCTAAAATATTTGCGATTTGCATATCTGTACTGTCTTTCTTGTCCAGACCTTTTGTTACAAATGGAACCCTGTAAAAGATTTATTTTGATTATAACCTCTCACCAGACGATTGTCCATATAACAATGAAATTTCAGTTTTGTCTGGGTCGTTCGACTGATGAAGTAATATTAACCGATGTCATTTATCAACTAATAGTAATATATAGAATAGTAGCAGAACAGATGTGATATTTTCACAAATGTTATCGTATTCTAAAGGAAAATTCAAACCTTTGCATTTATAGAATTGTTTGTGCAATATCTTATACAAGGCAGTTTGAGTAAGAGTGGAACTCTTTGTGAACGAGTTCGTTCCGTTCTCCACCGTACCTATTTTTTCCACGAAGCAGGAATGCTCGCAATACTGTGTTCTGGTTTGAAAGGTACCTATGGGTGCCAACGAAGTGAGAGGCACATGATAACAACTTAATGTCTCAGGGTGATGCGCGCAGTGCAATTCGTCACTAGTGTGCGAAATGCATCTTCTATGGGCTGAGGTTCCCGCTTAATACCAGGTGGGCCTCGTGCTAGTTTCTTTACTTTACTTTAGTAATTACTTGCTTCTTAATCATATAAAAAAAGGATATATATATAAAAATATGTACGTCTAGTTGTTTTTTAAATTATGTTATTAAAAAAAAAACTACAAAGTGCGAGTTAGACTCGCGCACCGAGAGTTCCAAACATTAAGAAAGCATTTATTTAAAAAACTAAACCCGAAAATATTCTCATCTTATGTACACACTATTCGATATGTATTATGTACCTATTAAATAAACAACTTACATTTACCTAATGCATATTTAATTGTATTTCATATTCGTAGTGTTGTTCAGAGGATAACCGTGGTCGTACACTACCTATCGTTTATAACAAAACAATGCATGAGAATATTTTCTTGTTTCTTACTATTTACAACGAGACATTTCAGTTGTCTGTTTTTGTTTTTAGCAGAGGTACATCATAGTTTTTTGTTTAGGTTTTGTTTTTTACATGTATCCAAGTAATGCATAAGTTTAGTACAAACAATATTAGTCTTTGTAACTTTGACGAATATTCTCACAAACGGTATGCTTGACAAAAATATGAAGTCAGAAACCCTACCATCTTTTTTAAATATCTGTTCAATGATACCACACATAAGGGGGGAGGTTAGTTTTGTTCTTGACTTCGTGCTGCCTAGGGGGCGCCATTTCAAATTCCGTAGTGTGACGTAGCATAGCTTATAACCAGCGGACAAATAAGGCGCAACGACATCTCATTTGTACAACACACTTAAGTACCGATCAATGACATAACCCTCCCTTTTTTTATTGTCTCCTCGTATTCGGGTAAATAACCCTTATGTATCTGTGCACCTAAGTTTCAATAGCAAATATTTTGTTCTAAGCGTAAACAGGAGGCAAGGTCATTATAGGACAAACTTAACTGCTTACCCTAGACACGGCTATTGCACCAAACGTACATAATAAGTGTATAACATATTATTACTTTTCCATCTGTAGATTTTCCTGTGTGCCCATTATGAGTAATAAATAAATGAATTTGAATAAATGGTTAATTGGCTTCTTTTTAATCTACATAATTTCGGTTTAGGGATTTTTCTCTTTTCATGTGCTGAAAGACATTGCTTCTTACCAAATTTCATGATTCCAGGTCAAGTGGAAGTATCCTACAGGTTATTATTCTACTTATTGTGAATTAGCAAATTATGCGAAAATATACGACATAAGCGGTCATATCTTTTGATCGCGTTGACTTACAAGTTTTATTTTTTCTTAGCCTTAGGTCTACCATGAGTTTACAACATTGTCACCAATCGATGCTCGCTATCGACGGCCGCGAAAAAATATATGAAAAAACAGTGCTACCTCGCGGTCGATCGTAGAACTAAAATTGACTGCGAGTACGCCAATGCCGGGCAGCGTTCCGGAAACTTCGCGAAGTTTTCTCGTCCAAATTACTTCAGTGCCTCAAGACAAGAGTCTTCGACCAATGTGTGTTACCAGTGATGACTTATGGCACTGAAACGTGGTCTCTTACTATGGGCCTCATAGATAAGCTCAAAGTCGCACAACGAGCTATGGAGAGGGCTATGCTCGGGGTTTCTCTACGTGATCGAATCAGAAATGAGGAGATCCGTAGAAGAACGAAAGTCACCGACATAGCTCAGAAGATTAGCCAGTTGAAGTGGCAGTGGTCAGGGCACATAGCACGCAGAACAGATGGCTGATGGGGCCGAAAGGTTCTGGAGTGGAGACCACGGACCGGCAAGCGCAGCGTAGGTCGTCCACCGACACGGTGGACAGACGACCTGAGAAAGGTCGCAGGACGACGTTGGATGCAGGCCGCTTCCAACCGGTCCTTTTGGAAAATCATGGGGGAGGCATATGTTCAGCAGTGGACGTCCTACGGCTGGGATGATGATGATGACGCCAATCACAAGCTTAATAGGTAGGCGAGATCGAGTATCGACTATAGATGACATTTATGTTGTCAACTCATGTTAGAGGTACTGAAAGAGACCGCCGACCCGATTATTCGATATAAATTCCAACTTGATAGACACTTTAGATACCTACACATTTTAGATACGCTTGTCCATGTTAGTTGCAGTGCCACCTACAGCTTTTGACTACAGTTTTGCGTAGCAATGTACTGTTCTCATCAACTCGAGACATTGTCTTTTGAGTCTTTTCCACCCAGTGATTTCACTTGCTGCACCGCTCGTCATATCCTAACACAATAATGCTTGTGTACTATTGCTTGGCGGTAGAGTACCTGTCTGGCACTGCAGTGTGTTGATGAATCAGTACCTCTACCATGATTTGGCAACATAAATGTCATCGATAGTCGATACTAGATCACGCCTACCTATTAAGCTTGTGGTTGGCATACTCGCTATCAATTTTAGTTCTACAGTTGACCGCAAGGTTATTGACCTATTTTTCGCGGCAGTCTATACCAAGCATCGATCGGTCAATGTTGTCAATGTTGTAAAGTGTAAACCCCTGGAGGCGTACTCCCACCTTTTACGAAACTATCATAAATCAGAAGCGTTTTGTAATAAGCTTACAATAATCATACTTGCTATCGTACTCCCACCGACATAAAACGGTCAACCAAATTTAGTGGTAAGCAAAATAAGTGGTATGCAATATAACTACTTTAAGAGATGAGAGTACGGATCTTCAAAACTTTGACATTGGAGCAATGAAACTTACTGTCAAAAGTCAAGTCAAAGTACGCGAATTGAGTGAACTATTTGATACTACGTCATCAAAACGTCTATCGCAATCCATTAATATTTTAAGCTTGCTATATTGACGTGGTGGTACCAAATTTAATGGTAAGGTTGAGACATGATTATTTTAAGAGGTGGGAGTAGGGCCCCCCTGGTAGACCTACAGGTAGTCAGTCAGGACAAATAACTATGTACATACAATTATATAGATTGAGTATTAATAAAAATAGAGGGCACTGTCCAACTTACGTTTTACGTTTAACAACGACACTTTCCGAATTTTGTTGAAAGAATGCAGGCCTCTTAGTGAGCCTTTTAGGTCCCACCAGAGGTGCGAGTTATTTGAAAATGCTTGAATTTCTTTTGTATTAACAGTAGTGTGTTTACCCGCATTTGCTTGTAGTGAAGCTGTGGTAGCATAGCGCATGTTCCTGATAATGGGAAATCTGTAACAATAAAATAAGGTCACTTAATTTATATTTAGAAACATATAAAAGATTACGGGTAACTTTGGTCCAAAGTCTGAAGTCATTGCCGTAATTTTGTCATAAATTTATTATACATTGGATTCCCTAATCGGAAACGAATACCTTTCTACTTACAAGGTCCCAAAAGTTCAATGATTTTGTCTCATCAACTAGAAGATATTGAGTGTCCAATTCAGCATTGAATTAAAAAGGCCGATGGCAAGGCAAGATGAATGTGGGGCATAGCCACCTAATTCGCGGAAGGGTACGATCTTTGCATCTACCAAGATCTTTGTCGCACTGCACCTAACCTTGACGCTTACCATCAAGCAAACGACTTGACCATCATTTATATCCCCCTCCCTCATTCCCACTCCCCCTCCACCCTCACCCCTTCTATCTCTTCCTTCCTATCTTCCTTCTTCAAAGATCGCAACACATCATCGAGACCTCTGGTATTGCGGATGTTCGTGGGCGACGGTATCACATACCATCAGGTGAGCCATTTCTTCGTTTGCCAACCTATATCATAAAAAAAAATTAAAAAGTAGGGGACGATGTTGATTATAGATATTTTTATTATATAAAACCCCATGGTGCGAAACCGTGGGTACTACATGTTTTTATTTTTGAATTTACCAAGTTTTTTACTTCATGAGGCAGAGTTGCCGTCATAGCACGGCATGGCCCTTATGGGGGGGCCGTTTAGTGGGTGGAAAGCAGCGTTGCGTTCCCGCCTAAATCGGGACGTCCCGATTTTAAAATCAAAATTAAGACATCCTCAGTCCCGCTTTTTTATACAGAAAACAAAGAAGACTAAAAAAAACTTGCTAACGAGTACAGAGATAACAGTAACAGAGTAAATCTGATTTACAATATAACAAGTATTTTTATTAAAACACATTTATATGGCTATTTTTGCTATTGACTATCGCGTAAACTTAATTGTAATCTCAAATAAAAACATAAATATTTGAACTACCTCTGGTTATACCATGATTGATGTCCCACTTTCAACGAAAGACTACCGCTCTTTTATTCAAAAAGTTTGAACATCCCGACTACACAAAATAAAACCGGCAACGCTGGTGGCAAGTCTCCACCTGGCGAAATATTTTAAGATAAGACTGAAATTGGCAGGTGACGTAGTCTCGTCCATTGCCCACAATATCCCTTACTAAAAAGTTAATTTAAATAGCCTTACCATTTACGCATTTTTGTAAGTAAGTAAGAACCATTGTTACTCTTTATCCAAAATGAATGGTTGTTTTTTTTATACTACGATGTAAATTTTATACTAAACAGGCCTCTTAAGTGTGGGCTACAGCCCCACGTATGCCTTTGTAAAGGACAGGATGTAATCCGTGAAATAAATGGAGTACGTTTTGAGCCAATTCGTTACAAACATACATACGAATCTTTCCTCTTTATAATATTAGTATAGGTATAGATTTCGCGAATGTTTGATGTCCACCCACAGGGAGTTTACGCTCAAGATCGTGGCGATATAATAATACCTAATTACGTCACTAAAATTAGTGGTGGTATTAAATAATTTTTCATACCACCTGCTCGAAAATGTTCTATTACATGTCACGCAATCTCTACGTAAAGCAAGGTATTACATACGCGGGGCTGTAATGTTGTATGAATCTCCCTGGGGAGTAAAGTGATTTGGATTTGGAACGTTAATTGTACGAATACTCTTAGTACGGAGACAGCATACAGAAAAAAAAGAAAAAAGGGCGCGAAAAGGTTTAACTATTAATAGTGCGTTCGAATAGCCCTAAGTTGGCGAAAATAACGCTAAAAATGCTCACAAGGGCGTTCGAATTGGGAATCTATGGATGAAAATGTCGTTTATGACTCTTTTTGTTCAGTGTTTGAAAAGCTAAAATAGAGTTATATTTGCCACCAAAACTGAGCTTAACGAACGCTTTAACAAAAGAGCCAACAATAGCAACGCCACCAATGAATGTCCTTATTGCTAAACGAACGCACAATTGTTGAGCGCCGGTTGCTATGGGTTACGCACGGCCCCTCTCTGCGCATACGTTAGCATCTATACTAGTTTTTGCTGTGATTCAAGGTCATAGTTGAAGTCATAGATAATACAATATATTCCTCCTATATAGACCTCATGACCGCTAGCCCATCGAAGCATACCTACCGTCTGACAATAAAAACTTAACTCTCTAATTGACTTTATTCGTCTTGACCTTGAATTCACGGCTAATTCGAACCCTGTCCGAGGATGTTTATTTTTTCTCTATAAATTTGCAAAGATTAAAATAATGTTTAAGCCTACGAAGAAATAATATCAGGAAGAGTAACTGCCTAAAAAAAAATGACCCAATAAAAGTCGTGCTAATTCAATAACATCGTTCACGCCGCTATGACTCAGCTGTCATAGTAGACGTTGCAGCACGCGCGTGGACCAATCCCTGCTTATCTTCTGAAATTTAAACCAATCACCGAACATGTCTATTTGTAACTTCGGAAGTAATTCATATTTGGAATCATACGTCGAGGAGATATGCTCGTGTGTATGTATTTTGTTATGTGTATGTTAGCCGATTTCTCCCCCATTTGTGGACCGATTCTCAAATTTTTTTATTTTTTTGTTTGGTAGAGGTGGTCCCATTTTCATTTTCCCATTTCTATAAGTTATTTTACACTTTTTGGTGTTGAAGTCGGTTCCATTTTTTAGTATATAATTTATATAAATAAGGAAGTACCTATAATGCTTAGATAAATGCCTCCATCAACAAGAAAAATTATAATTTTTTTCTATGTACTAGATAAAGTATGCCTTTTGTAGCATGTGCTTTGGTTTACACTGTGGAAAACAAAAGCATTATGTAGAATAAAGAAAATACACTCACGGAAAAAATAATAAAACATTGTAATCATGGTGAGTACAGGGCCATAAACTCCGCAGAGTGGTTCTTTTTTATTTATGTCAACGAATATCTGCCATATTAATCATTATAACGAAGCTGTTAAGTTATTTTGGAGGATTGATCCGACTGCTCATATCCTTTCAGTAGCTCTACCATGAGTTGGCAACAAAAATGTCATCTATAGTCGATACTCGATCTCACCTACCTATCAAGCTTGTGATTGGCGTACTCGCTGTCAATTTTAGTTCTACTATTGACCACAAGGTGGCACTGTTGTTATTTGTTTTTTTTTTTCGCGGCTTCCGATAGCGAGCATCGATTGGTGTCAATGTTGTAAACTCATGGTAGACCTACAGGTTCTTTCAGTCGGACTTTGACAGTACGAAATATTATTAGGAATGTACGAGACGCACATAGACCGGACTATAAGTGACAAACCACCCCGGGGATCCCCTTATTTATGTTTTAATTATTAGGCTAGCGTTTGCCTGCTATCTCAGATAATGATTAGTGACGATAAGGTCGAAGATGAGGTAGCACCAAACACTATTCTTTGGGTATCACACTAGACCTAAAACGGTGGCAGCCCTCAAGCTGCCTAAATTGAAGACACCTTCCGCACGAACTATTAGTTAACCTGTGACATGATTAAGTGCTTTGACATCGATCTTCCATCTTCAGGTATCCCTCCATCGAACAACCGACGTTTACTACCCATGGAGCTACTATCACTTCATGGTTACAATGAGTTAAGTACCTAGTTACATTGGGATCGGTCGCATATATTTTATTCGATGGAATGGTTTTAATATAAAACCCATTTTAAATTCACGAATCCACGACATTCACTTGGCAATTGCCGTTTAGCTTGTATGCCTCACACACACGATGATGCCGATACACCGATAGCACCACACTTATACCGATCCAATAGAATAGCACTTATGCAGTGACTGTAGTAGACTTCCGATCTTCAAGATTCTAGGTACACTCAGCTTGAAACGGTAGCTAATTCACTTTGGACATGATATGTGTTGAGGAGATTTTGGCGTAATATGTTGTAATAATTATGTTTTAAATTAATTCTGTTACCGGACGAACCGGAAAACTTAATAGTGTAATACCTAAAAGACTAGAACAATAAGAATTGCCATAGCTTTGAGAATTTTGAATTTTAGTTCGCTAGTTTAGTTTGGCGAGGCTGCGGTGGGAGAACTGGAGTACCCGCGGCCTTGACTGTCAGTTAGATGGCAGACACGCTGGAGCCGCAGAGGAAAAGGACTGTCGGTATTGAGTGGCACCGCTGTCCCTATCCTCTGCAGCCGAGGTAGCAGGCGGTGGGGCTGCTCACCTGACCCATCGTAGGGGGACTTCGGGCGCCCAGACTTGGGAGAGTCTGGCGTCCATTTGCGGGTTTGGTCCACCGAGGCGGTTGCGGCGCGCCATGTGTTCTAGCGTGCTGAAAGGGAGAGGGGTCCGGCAATGGAGAGCTACGGCGGTTTCGCGGTAGTGTGCGAAAACATTTCCACCAGAAACGGCAGTGACGGAACGCCGCAGAGGTTTGGTCGGTATGCTGCCCTTCTGGCAGACACTCCCTCATAACCACCGTGCTCCCTCGGGGCTCAAAAAAGTGGCCTCGGCCTTTTGTTTGCGAATTATAAAAAGCAAACCGCGTTTGTGAACCATTTTCTACCGGCTTCCAAAAAGGAGGAGGTACTCAATTGGACTGTATGTTTTTTTTAATGTTTGTTACCTCATAACTTTCTACTGGGTGAACCGATTCTCAAAATTCTTTAAAAAAATTTTTGTTTCAAAGCTGGTGCTTTTCGTGTGGCCCCATTTAAATATCACCAAATTCAGTCCAATAGTTTTTGAGTTACACTCCAATAACTGAATAGAATGTAAGTCGGTATTAAATTTTTTGGTTATTAAAAATACATACACAACACATAAAGTAAAGTGAGATGTGAATTTAAAACAAAATCTGTAATCTGTGCGATTATTACATAAATAAAAAATTGGAAACAACATCGCTTTCATGTGGTGTCATTGCCAACACACTCGGACGGATGGAATTCTCTTAGATATTTGTAAGAATAAATAACGTACCGATAAATACTGTTGTCCTATGTAAGTACAACATATTTAAGGACAGAATAACAATAGGCGAGTCTCAGATGTGAATTAAAAAAATTAAAATAATATCATGGGCAATTTGTGTCCAAGTATTATATTAAACATTAGTTGTGTAAGTACAGTCTTATTTTAGAAAGCATTAATAAACACCAATACTAAATTAAAGCAAGGTATGCTGTATATTTGAGAAAATCACAAGTCACAATCTTTCCTTGAATATCATACAAGACGACAGAGCAAATTAGTAACTAAGAGGTAACTTATGAATTACATACGTTTTGCTATAGTCTAGCACCCCTAACTTAAGTACCACAAATACGTTGAGACCAAATTTATACTGTAACCAATATTGACTTAGTTTTAGGTTTGGCATGAGAAGAATGACGGTTTATCGTGTATCGCCGCCTAGGAAGTTTCCTAGGCAGCACACAGTACACCGCTGTCGGTACATGGTCCGCCGTGTTCAACGAACATCTAAGGGCGGTATTACGATCTAACTAAAAACTCAAACTAAAAAGACGATCAGTTGTGGATATTGAATGGGGTTTGAAAATAAATGCCAAACAAAACTTACTCAGTTAGATAGGTACTCAAGCACTACTGAGCATATTTCCAGCATAGCGGTGAAGATTTGTCAGAAAGTCCAAGTTCAAGACAATTATTACGGAAAATAACAAAACATCAAAGAACCGAGCTAATTTTTATAAATAGCTGCCTGAACGCTGAAAATTTAGTGTAATATGTTTCGATACCTGTGCACCGTGTTTGAATTTTCGTAAATAACAGAGCGACTACATTGATACTAAATAATTCCCGTAACATACTCAACTCAGAATTGGTTACGAAAAGAGAAAAACATCCACATTTTGGACGTCGTAGAGCATGTGTGGTATTTTACTCCAAGAGTCATGATATACCTCGATCTGGTTTCAACGAGAGAGACGCCAATTCCACTGGTTCAGGAACCTTATTGAATACATCCTTATTGATTAGATGGAGTGATGCTTTAAACACCATGGCCTCGGATTGACCCTGGACACCAAGTTAACATTTAACGACCATATCACTGAGATTGCTGACAAAGCGCATAAGTCTCTTGGGTTTGTTATCAGGAAATCCAGACGATTCCAAGATAGGAGCACTATTATCCTTCTCTACTATGCGTTTGTAAGAAGTAAGCTCGAATACAATTCCATCGTGTGGAACCCTCATGAAAACAAATATAAGCTTATGATCGAAAAGTTACAAAAACGGTTCGCCCGATTTCTTTACAAGAAGATGTATGGATACTATCCCTATCTATATCCGTCCTTATTCGTATCGGGAATAGTGGGCTTGAACACCCTGAAGCTCAGGCGAGCGTGTGCCACTATGCTCCACTAATTGTTGGTGCTGCGCGGCAGAATCGACAACCCCGAAGTGTCTGACCCGTGTGGCGCTCGTGCCGCCGGAGCGGCTGCTGCGCGCGCACCGGCGGCGCCTGCGCACTTTCGTTGCGCCGTACGCGCGCACTCGCACCTCCCAGTTTGCTCCCACGTCCCACGCCATCTTTCTACTCAACGCCCTGGTTGCCCAGCATCCTGATCTTGACGTCGACATCTGCCTGAATAATTTTGTAATACCTAATTTATTATATTTTTATGACTGACCTTATGAAACATTGTATTATCTTGGCATTTTCAATTTGATGACTATTATGTTTTCTCTTAATTTTATTGACCTATATTATAATTTACTTTTAGCTATTTGCTTGCCTTGGCGTTGCTGTAAATGTAACTGGTAATTGAATTGAAAATAAATAAATAAATAAATAACTAAATAAATAAACACCTGAAGGAGATGGAAGCACTTTGTGTTGATAGTTATTTTTTGTTCTTTTTTGTATCTACCATATATTCAACTTGTCCGTTTGTTCATATGGACAAATCTAAACGGTTTTGTGACAAATGGTCCTTTTGTCACAAAAACGAACTTTGTCTTGCCTTTTCCAGGCAAACTTTTTCTTATTTTGTACTGTGCAAGTTGATAGAACAACGAGGTTATGTTAAGTATTTGAGGACCTATGGACACAATAATGGACTAGTCCAGACAAGTTGTTTCAACAAATGGTTGACATGCAAAAAAAAAAAACTAATTTTGTGATTGATTTGCAATCTTCTATTCAAATATTGACAAGTAGGTACTATACCTTGAAAACGGTTAAACCAACTTGGATATTTTATTGAATTGTTTAATAGCTCAAATATTTTTTTTAAAGTCAAATTGGAAAATCTGTCAGGAAATATTGGATAATTAGGTTCCTCGATCCTAATAAATTGATATTACGTGCCTAAGCACAGACAGACTGACGTAGTAAGCGTTCGTAGTTTGGAACTGTAAAGACGTTTGTGAAGAGTTTCTGAATTGTGACCACACATCCTAGTATTCGTATTTTCCTGTCAACAGGCACATTTTTGTGTACCACTTCAATAACCTTCAACTCATAGACGGTTCATTATTTTCTATTTACCTACTTATTATGTTAAATAGAATATCATTTGAATAAAGCTAACAAAATTGTAATCATAGCAGGCATCTCTAGAACTTTGTAGAATGTATAGCTTAGTCTCAGTGAAACTAAAACGGAATCTATCTCCATAATTTGGCTAATAAGAGGTAAATTATTCAGAAATGTTAGTAATAAAATTGTGATTAGAATAATTGCCTTACTATAAACATGGTTCTATAATATTGTCATGACAGACTTACGTGTGCCATTTTGCCCAACTGGCCCCAAGGTTCGTGAGAGCTGCGGCCGCTTTGGGAAGGCTGCTGCCCAACGTGGGTGGCCCGAACGCTAACTGCCGCCGACTATACTTCAGAGTGGTCCGGAGTATGGCCCTATACGGGGCACCGGTCTGGGTAGACGCCTTCAGTCGCAGCACTATAAGCATGCTGCGACGTCCGGAGTGAGTCATTCTGACTAGGGCGATACGCGGATACCAGACGGTGTCATGGACGGCAGCGTGTGTGCTGGCCAGTGATCCCACCTGGGAGCTGCAAGCGGAAACCCTCGCCGAAGTCTACCACTTCGTGGCGGCGAAGAGATCCCGAGGGGCAGCCTCAGACTGGGAGGATGTCACACGCATGCGGTGGCAGGCGCGAGTCACCCTGATGCGGCGGTGGGAGGAGGATCTGGCTCCCCCGGTCGCTGGGCAGTGGATGGTGGAAGCAATCCGTCCAGTCCTTTAGAGGTGGGTGAAGTGCCCTTTCGGTTCGCTGACTTTCCGATTGGTGCAGGTACTTTCCGGACATGCATGCTTTAGAAAGTACGTGCATAAAATCAAGACGGGAGGCGACGCCAGCTTACCATGTGTGTGGTGCGCCGGAGAATACGGCACACCACACGCTGGAAGTGAGTGTTGCATGGGGCCCGCAGCGGCACACGTTTTCTGCAGAAATAGGCCGAAATCTCTCCCTGCCGACCGCGGTGCTCCATCTCCATGCTCAGCAGCGAGAGATCGTGGCAGGCGGTGGCCACCTTCTGCGAAGTGGTGATGGCGCAGAAGGAGGCCGCGGATCGGATCAGGGAGAACGACGTTAGAGCTGATCCACTCCGGCGCACACGACCGGGGGAAAGGAGGAGTCTGTTCGCACGTCTCCTCCCTCCTCCGTAGTGGGGTCACTGGCGAAGAGTCGAGGGACTCTTCGCCGGCTAACACGGCCCCTACACGTCTAGAGGAGACCTTGGTGAGCAAGGTCATCCCTTCGCAGGCGCTGAGGCCCGGTTAAAATCAATCCGGGCCTACCGATGATGGGGCGAGACAGTGAATGCCAGCGCGACCCCATCTCGCCCCACCATGGCGGAGGACTGCTCACGGGGAGGTTTTAGTGGGTCTGAGCCCCACATACCTCCTTCCGTCATTCTCGCGGTGGAAAGTAAGTGGACAGGTAGTTCCCCCGTCAAAAAAAAATTACATAGGTACTTACGTGTACTTAAAATGTAAGTACTCTGTAAATGATTATGTTCAAGTTTCTTAATGCTTAGGCTATATATATTATCAGCCTGAACGTACTCAAGCGTTTTAGCCAGGGTTTTGTTGGTGGTGGACCATGGGTTGTGGGCTAAGAGGTATAAGCCAGCCTGATACGAAATTCCACTCCCGCTCATGCCCCTACCTGGCTACGCCAACGAGTTAAGCAGAAAAATAGTTTTACATGACATATATTAAATGTCCGAGCGAGCGAAGTGTCTCTGCTTTAACAGTACCTCTACCATGTATAGTATATATTTAGTATTTTTTTTTTTACTTTCCTAGTATATATTTTAGTCTATGACCTCAACCATAAGTTGCGAATACAATACTACCAGAGCTTAGAATAAGAACCTTTTATTCTATGTACCAGAGGGGTGACAGTTAGAACGGTCATAATTGTTTCAAAGGTAGCAGTACCATCTACATTATTTTTAACTAGATTTTTTTTATCAAGGTACAATCGACCAGATAGATGTCGCTTTTAACAAATAATTTTTTGTCGATAAAACAGTGTTTTGTACGTTACTTTCAAAATATGAAGTATTTCACTTTCGGTGTTTGTTTC
This sequence comes from Selenia dentaria, assembly GCA_917880725.1. Taxonomy (NCBI): domain Eukaryota; kingdom Metazoa; phylum Arthropoda; class Insecta; order Lepidoptera; family Geometridae; genus Selenia; species Selenia dentaria. Next base: position 13,598,024 of record OU862893.1, on the reverse strand, counting down.
CAGATATATTAATCTACTCTTTGAATACTACGTAAGACACAAAGAGAAAATAATCACCACAGACCATTATTAGCAAGTTTGACTTTCCAGGTATAGGTATATATTAGTCTATGCGCATTATATTCATCTATGAGTCTATGAGTTTCACAGATAACAAATGAGTTTGACAATGACTTTAGTCATGCATTAGTTTTTGTAATAAAAAATCATCTATACTAGTTGTGTTAAAAATGAGCAAAGAAAAAAAATCAAATGTGCCGTCTGCTGATTTGTTGAAATACAGTCGAAGCGCATTCACACTTACTTTTGCAGTAGAGGTTCTTGGATTAGATGTGTGGCAAGATTGCAAGGAAGGATGGTTGGACCAGGGGCCTTGCTTACAAACTCTCAAGTTGCAGTATCAATTGTACCCTGGACAAACGTTTGATCTTGATTTGCAGATATGGCCGCATACAGCTAAGGTTGGAATGTTTAGTATTCATCAGCTAGTACTAGCTATTACTTGGTGATATTGTAGGCATCACGGCAACGTTTCTTATTAGTAAGTAATATCGTAGGTATTTGTTAGAAGCGAGTAAGAACAAACTCTTACTCTAATGAATGTAATGTACTGAATGTACTATAGTAGATCCAACCGTTTATCCTCTTTTTGACAGATCTAATTTGTCAGTTAAAGTGTTGTGACCAAGTGATTATAGTGGACACGATTTCGATTCATTTTTCTATCGAGTCTGTGCGGAAAGAGAATAGTCCTAGGAATGGCGCCATGACCATGGCTATTGGCCATCTAGAAATACGTCAGCCAATGGGGAATGTTGAAAGGGCGTGGACAGGCCGTCATGGCATGGCCATCTAGAAACGCATCAGCCAATGGGAAATGCTGACGCATTTCTAGATGGCCATGCCCAGATGGCGAGGCCACGCCGTCCGGTTACACCCGTGTAGTTTCCAAGGTAAGCTATCAAATTCTGAGTTATAAGTTTTCACTTCTATCGGCAATTCCTATGACTGCCAATTTTTTTGTCTATGGGTAAGCAGTAGTATTTTATCAAGGTAGTAAAACTCAATGGTCCACCGCCGTTTTGTATTTGTCACTGTCACTCGCAACAAGACGCCCGTGCTAGTAATTATTTGCTGAGTTTTATATTGGAACTATAAAATGCCGAAAGGATCAGTGCTGAAAGGACAGACGAGAGAAATGGTGATCAAGCTTCGTAATTACTTTGAAGCAGAGTATCAAAATGGCGGCCCGCTTTTACCATTGTCGCAAGTGAGAGAGCGCGTTGCGGCCGCGTTAGGTATTAGTGCATCTACGATTACAAAAATTACTACCGAAGCCTACGGAACAAGCGGCATGCAGGAGAATAAGCTTCGTACGCCGAAGAAAAAACGCCAACCACGTCGTGTGACTTCGGTTGACAACTTTGACGCAGACGCTATACGCCGTCATATATATAACTATTACTTACGTAAAGAAGTTCCAACACTTAAAAAACTTGTTGCTTCTTTGCGTGAATGTGATTTGTTCCGAGGTCAAAAATCGTCATTGGTAAAGGTCTTGAATGAAATTGGATTTACTTATAAAAAATCGGACAAACGCAAAATATTGATGGAGCGTCGCGACGTAGCTTTTGCTCGTTGCGAATTTTTGAGCGAAGCCAAAAAAATTACAGATTGGTCAAATGTTGTTTTCACTGACGAAACTTGGCTGAATGCGAACTACACAGTGTCTAAGAGCTGGACTGATGACACCGCTGCTTCCACTACCTCAGTACCGATGGGAAAAGGAGAACGTCTAATCATTTGCCATGCAGGGTCTGTGAAAGGATTCATGCCAGATGCTTTGTTGGCCTTTAAATCCAAAAAAACAGTTGAGTACCACGAAGAAATGAATTCTGAGGTTTACGAAAGTTGGTTTAAGGAAATGGTACAATCATTGGAAGAACCGTCAGTTATTATTATGGATAACGCATCCTATCACTCACGCCAAATTGATAAAATGCCGACCCAGGCCGACAAAAAACAAGTAATCATTGACTGGCTTCAACGACATGGTGAAAATGTTGATAACTCCTTACTAAAAGTACAATTACTAAATATATTACGAACAAAAAAACACTTCCCAAAACGATATGTGATCGACGAAATAGCTGCAGAACATGGTCATTGGGTTCTTAGACTTCCACCCTATCATTGTCAATACAATGCCATTGAATTAATATGGGCTCAAGTTAAAGGACACGCTGCTAGAAATAACACAAAACCCCCATTCACGGCAAACAAAATGGTAAATTTATTAAAAAATGCATGTGTGAAAGTAACTGCGGAAAGCTGGCAAAATGTAATTCAAAAAACACAAGAAACTATAATGGCAGATTGGGATAAACACGTGGCGATAGATTATATGAGTCAACAATTAATTATAAATGTCGGCAATAGCTCGAGTGACAGCAACGATGAATCTGATTTTGATTAATAAATAAATAAAAATAAAAGATTAGATTTCGTTTGCTTAAATTGGAATTGGGGTTGCTCAAACTTTACTATTTTCTGGTACCAAACGGCAGACTTTAATGTCTGCCATCCCCAGCGAGCAACACGGAAGGGAGTAGCCTTAGCTAAAAAATATTGTTCAAATCTTTCTGTCATTTCTTGCGGGAGGGGAAGTTGCACACTAGCGCAAAGCCGCACTATTACATACAAAACATACCTGTACCGATCCATTGCCGATCATACTCACACAACCAAATCACTAACACATAAAAAATAAAGCACCATTCACAAATCTAGCCCCGCCCTCACCCCACAGTATATTATCAAACTCCATGGTCCATGCGGACTTGTACTTTGACAGAGGGGAAACGCTGTGTATGCCTACTCCCTTCCGTGTTGCTCGCTGGCCATCCCAGATTTAACCGGTAACAGCTTCGTCAAGTATGACTTGTACTTGTAATCATCATAGTCATCATAACCTTGTTCTTTTTTGGATATACACCAGGAGATAAACACGTCTTCAAATAATGCTGTATGTTTTCCTGAGGCGCATCAATATAACGGTTTTACATAAAAATAAATCCGATATTATGTGCCGAGAACGGAAAACACCCGTGTAAAAATAGTTCATAAACAATATCGATATCTCAATCGTAACTTCGTAACATCACTATGTTGATAGCCATAGAACGTAATTTTTTAAAAACGTTTGTTATTTTATGGAATTTATAAAAAAACTACTGCACTTATGGACTCATTTTGTGAAAGATGATTATTATACGGGATCAAGGAGCAAATTTAAGCAGTTGTCATATTTTTAAAACCTCGCATTTATAAGTTAACTTTTGCGTAACATCGTCATGTTACGTTCTATTGGTGCTGTCAAAAAGAGGATAAACGGTTGGATCTACTATAGACTTAAAGTAACAGCATTGCCATTATTCCGTATATGAAACGTATGCCAAGAAGCTAGCATTTTATTAGCTCTACAAGCAGTTACGTATAAGCAGTAGGTATGTAGATAGATAGATACGGTAGCCTACGAGTTGACGTAAATTCTTTTAAATGTAATTTATCGACATTTATAGGATGTTTTATAAGTGTTAGTTAAATTATAACGTTTGCTTATAGTGTAATGCTGTGAAATTTGAAATACCCATTTTAAAATTATTTTATTCTAATCAATCCAACTCAATTTCAAACTCCATCTAAATTGCTGTTTTTTGATTTACTACATATATAATTAGAAGACAATTGGTAAAATATTTTTTTCATCGTTTTTAGTGACCTTTGCTACTAACGGGATCAATTGTCATTCATCGTAAATATGGATATCATCAAAATAGGCGATACACTTTTCAGTTTTTAGAATTCAACCGCTTGACCCAATTTGACAAAATATAAATGGGACCTCGGGACCTCTTTAAAAAAAGAACTCAGAATCGGTTCACGAATGGGGGAGAAATCGGTGAACACTCATGAAAAACACATAGAACCTCCTCCTTTTTTGACGTCGGTTAAAAAGTCTTCCTCATTGCATAAGAATAAATACAATACAGTATTGTTTATCATATATTCTTATGGTCACTGTCAAGTAATAGACGCACTTACGTACATAAAACCTTGAAGACCCCACGCGCGTCGGCGGCCTGCGTTCCCGTGTACACAATATTTAAGCTATAGGCCCGCGGCACCCAAATCCCGGTAATATTATCTAACCAGTATCCTGTCTTCATAGAAACGGCCGATACGTGAGTTATACGCGCCTCGATTTCGGTGTGCAATCGGCGTGCAGCCAGTCGCGACGTGATGCGCCACAGTGACGAAACGAACGGTGTGGTGGTTTTGTAAACAATAAACGTGTTATTTGTGTTTTCTTGCTTTGTGAATATCTGATTGTAATAAGTACAAGTACTATGGCAACTAAAGTAGACAATATTGTGCTCTTTTTGGTTGCTGTAATTCTTCATTAACGTACCCAGAGTTAACATGTTATAAATTACTTGGAATCTACGAAAGGTAAAAAAGACTACCTATACAATAATATTCATATACCTACTAGTACGTAATTTGTTTCTTTTTTTTAACCCATTGAATACCAGAGACGTGAATGTACGTGCGTTTCATTCATACATCTTTTTTTCCACCGAGTGAAATACCTGTATTAATAAATAAGTGGATAGAGTGAAAAAAGTGACACAGAAGAGATCCACCTAGGCATGAGCTGAAAAAAACCTAGGTACTAGATAGTTTCCTAGGCTAGGCTATCTACTAGCTTATGTACTCAGTTACTTTTATAATTATAATTCGAAATAGCATTATGAAATGATTACGAGAGTAATAAATGCTCGGTAGAATCACCTAGTAGGATTAAAATTATAATTTACTCTGTTAGATTTTGTAATAGGTAATTAAAGGTTTTGATTGCTGTATTTATATCTTGTATTTTTTGTATTTATCATTGATCGGTATTTTGAATTGCTCCGAGCTATACGTAATGGGGAATGGGGACGTTAATAAGCCGAGATGAAAAAAGATATTATAATGTTACCTACATTATAATATATTTTTTCTTCTCGGCTTTTTTAGTCAGCGGTTTGTTTGCGGTTGCAATTTAATTAAGCACCTTGGTAGTTTTAGAGTTCCGTACTGTATAAAATTCCGTATGTGTACTTCCGTACACAGATTTTTATACAATTAAATTTTACAATAAAAACATGTATTTTATTGAACACTTCTTATTTTATTCACAACGACTTTTTTTTTAAATAATAAATATTATACTTATAATTACAATCGCAAAACTAGAAAGATACTCAAGTAGCGGGCAGCCCTACCGCGTGTTTAGGTACCGCGCGGCCGTAGGTAGTTAGTTCAAGTAAAGGGCCGAGTTACAATACTGGATAGTTAATATTACCGTACCCAAAATGATCCAAACCAGTGTGTGCCACGCACTCGCTTGACTGCACGTAGTGCACGTAATTACGTATATTGTAGAAAAAGATACTGAAATGCTGCAAACGATAATATATAGTATACGTATGCTGCGTAGTCCAGTGTGCGACTTGCAATCATCTTAAGGTTCCTAAAAACGATTGCAATATCTTTCCCATTCTCAGATATGGTGCAAGGATCGGTATGGTTGGGTGCGAACGTGGCAGTTCTTAGAACGTAGATGGTTTACGTTCTCTATAAGCCATGCTTTTCCTGTGAGGGTAGTGAATCTGCACGCACATTTGGTGACAGTGATTCCTAGTATTGGGGCAGGATCCTTCGGGTCTAAGTTAGTATACAATTTTCAATACGTTTAATACTGAACTACATAGTTTTACTTTAATATATGTGAAAACAAGAAAATATGCTCAATAAAGTTATACTAATTGTTCCTAACATTTGAAATTACCGATCGGTGTTACTACAATACAAAAAACGGCGACGCGCTCTTAATGTAAATTTTACTCGATCAATGTCAATATTATGTCCTCTGATGTAAATTATAAACATTGGTTTCAAAAAGTGATTACAATTAATTTTTCGTTATAATTCAGAATCCGATATCAACTGCCAAGAACAATTCATTTTATTTTCTAGTGCGAAAAACGATAAGAACTTTGCAGTATATCTACCGCCTCTGGGATTCGGAGTGCGTCGGTACTTTGCCTCAGTTTTGGAGACGGAGAAAGAGACGTTGGTGAAATTCATCCAGGACATGGTATGGCACGCCGTCGAGGAATATATTCCAAAATCGTGTTTTGATGAGTTGTTTGACGAGCCGCATGCAGTTACAGGTCTGGTAGTACAATCACAGTATCGTTGTGTAAAAACATACAGATGAAATTTTATTAGAGACTTAAAAATGATTTTAAAGAGTCACGAAGAAAAAGGAGGTCAGGGAACGATTGCAGATATTTTGTATCAGCTATTATATCACTAGGCGATATTCAGCCAACTGTTGAAACAGTAGACTGTATTTTGAAGTAAGGTATTGTAGTAAGTGGACTTACTGTCTGAAAGTGAACAAGGAGCCATTGTCTCAGGGTGACGAGCTCAATGTCATTTTAAAGATCCGATCAGATCTGAAAGGCACTGCAAATGTTCTTGAACGGTGTAAACGCTTACTATTAGACAAATGACTTGCGACTTCCCTTCTATTCAGTTATTGGAGGGTATCTCAAAAAGTACTGAACCAAATTTGATGAAATTTAAATGGATTTAAATTTAAATGGATCACAAGGGAAGCACCAGCTTTCAAACAAAAATAATTTTGAGTATCGGTTTACCCAGTCGAAAGTTATGAGGTAACAAAAAAAAATACAGTCGAACTGAGTACCTCCTCCTTTTTTGGAAGGGGAGGGGCAGATTTTCGCGAATTCGGCTCGAAAAGTGGGAGCTGGGAGAAAACATTATGGTGGGTAGTTCTGCGGACGTATAACAAAATGAATTGAAATGAATTTTAGAGATGTGACCAACAACATTTAAATTCTATATTATATATTATATCGAATATTAATCAGGTAAACAAATACCTCAGTGCCTCAAGACAAGAGTCTTCGACCAATATGTGTTACCAGTGATGACGTGGTCTCTTACTATGGGCCTCATAGATAAGCTAAAAGTCGCACAACGGGCTATGGAGAGGGCTATGCTCGGGGTTTCTCTACGTGATCGAATCAGAAATGAGGAGATCCGTAGAAGAACGAAAGTCACCGACATAGCTCAGAAGATTAGCTAATTGAAGTGGCAGTGGGCAGGGCACATAGCACGCAGAACAGATGGCCGATGGGGCCGAAAGGTTCTGGAGTGGAGACCACGGACCGGCAAGAGCAGCATAGGTCGTCCACCGACACGGTGGACAGACGACCTGATGAAGGTCGCAGGACGACGTTGGATGCAGGCCGCTTCCAACCGGTCCTTTTGGAAAATCATGGGGGAGGCATATGGTCAGCAGTGGACGTCATACGGCTGACATGATGATGATGATGAAAGAAATAAAATCACCTCCAATCAGTTTAACGCAATATATCTGTCGCTAAGTACCTCAAAGTGTGTTCCAGCCTCACTATACCACTAGTCTATCAAGTGTAAAACAATTAAAAATCTGTAATGAAATCGAAAGTTCTTACATTTGGCAGTGAGCAATAAGGATTAAGGGTGAGATTTTTCTTTTAAACCAGGTACATTTAATACGAGTAAGAAGATCAACAATGATAGTATTTCACTTCTTGATCTTGAATCTCGTGATATTCTTCGTTCAATACAGGTTTTTACCTGTATAATATATATACTTATATATGAAAAGTAATATTTGTTACTAACCCGCCAGTTTCGCGCGCTTAGTCTACGTGAGGCGAAGTCATAGATCTCATTGGTTTTAATCTTTTTGATTTACGTTAATCATAGTAAAATGCAAGAAAAAAATGCTTTTAAACTAATTCGGTATCTATGTGTTAATATGTAACTATAGGATAATTAACGTATACAGTTCTTTAAAACAGAGAACTTTTGAATACGGGTACGGCAGAATAACCTCGGAGAATAAAATCAAAATAACCCTATATTTACGATATTATGCTTTAAAAGCACCTGCACACCCTATGGAATGTAGATCAACATTTTGTAAAACTACGGTCATTCCACTAAGATTCTCGTGACTTCCCTGCTTATCAGCAGACTCTCAAAGGATCGTGTTGAAAAGTGAAAAGTTCACCCGAACATGTTAATACATATTTACTATGTCTGATGAATAAATTAATTGAATTGTTAGAACGTCCTATGCCTGCCAGCCATTCATACGATGAACTATTATTTACTTTTAACTATAAAGTCATACCTAGCAGACTGGCCATTTCTGTCACTGAGATTTGTGGTTGATTTTTTGATCTTGATGATTTTCTGATCCTTAGCAGACCCTCAAAACAAAAGTCCAGGCCTATATATATAGAAGCGACATATCGATAGGATCTAGAAAAGTCTAAGCTTGATGAGTGTTCCCATCACTGAGATCCAGACGACTTTTTATGTATAGTCCCACATAACACCGACGTGAAGTAACATAGCTTGCTATTGCGTTTTGTCGGTTTGTTCCGTTCTCCCTCTCCTCTTCCCCTCCACCCTCACCCCTTCTATCTCTTCCTTCCTATCGTCCTTCCTCATAGGTCGGCAACTTATCCTCGAGAACGCTGGTATTTGGGCGATGTCCCGGTTTACGATGTCCGTGGGCGACGGTATCACTTACCATCAGGTGAGCTGCTTGCTCGTTTGCCAACCTATCTCATAAAAATACTTCATTTTAGAGTCCAATTTCCTGATTTGAAACTTTCGGCGACGCAAGCACAGGCGCAAGTAAAACTGGACGGTCTGAAAAAAAAACTATTAACCTGGCTGGTTGCGTTATCACTTAAATGCATTTGTGTTAACCAAGTATGGTTAATTTTCGGGTGTGTTTAATTGTTTTCTATATTTGCTTCAACTCCTGTACTCGTGTGCCCGTGGCTTCCACTGTCCGAGACAACCAGCCCTGAATATAGTTACAATAGAGTAAGCTAGTATCTGGTACTTGCTGCGAGGGGAGTGCGCATCTCACATAATGTTTATTATAATATTAAACTTATATGACTGCCTTTATCAGATGTAAGACATCAAGATGCATGTCTCGATAGAGTTCGTGACCTAATTTTGAGTCGACTCGAGCGGGGGAAATCTGAAGAAACTAGTAAGGTAGAGCCAGAAGAACACAAACGTAAAGAGAGCATGGCAACGAAAGAAGCAGTAAAGGACACCAAGAAAAAGGTCGTTGAAGTTGTTAAATTTGAGATTAGACTACCAGGGGAAAACATTTTAGCTGGTATGACTTTTTATTGGATTTTACTATACAGGGTTATTGGAAAAATGCAAACAACCTCTTAAGGTTGACTGACTTCTGTAAAGCATAACAAAGACAATATTAGTTGTATGTGTTTAATAATCAAAATATTTATTACTCCCACACAAATATAACAAGTACAAATTGAAAAATTGCCTTCCATTCTATTCAGTTATTGGGGTGTAACTCAAAAACTACTGGACCGAATTTGATGAAATTTAAATGGGACCACACGGGAAGCGCCAGCTTTCTAACAGAATCGGTTTACCTAGTCGAAAGTTATGAGGTAACAAACATAAAAAATAAATCGATTGAGTACCTCCTCCTTTTTGGAAGTCGGTAGAAAAATAGGTAATATTATAATCAATTGATTTAAAATACAACTATTGCAAAATTTAATACCGACTTCCATTCTATTCAGTTATTGGAGTGTATCTCTAAAACTATTAGACCAAATTTGATGAAATTTAAATGGGACCACACGGGAAGCACCGGCTTTCAAACATAAAGAATTTTGAGAATCGGTTCACCTAGTCGAAAGTTATGAGGTAACATAACTTTCAACTTTAACTATGTTCATCAAATTAAGGTTTTATTTAAGAAAAGGTGTAGAACTAACGTTGTTTGTTGTGATGTACGGAAGTTGAGGTTGTTAGCATTTTTCTAAAAACCCAGTAAATATACAGGTTGTCCCAAAAAGCACTTAGCATTTAATTTACTTTAGTCAAACAACTATGAGTAATGAGTTCATAATAAAAAAAATAAAGTTAAGTAGGTATATCTGACAATTTTATAACATTAACGGAAAAAATCGAGTAATTATCAAAAAAATCTAAAAATTCGAATATCTCGAAATCCATGAGACTTTTTTAGCCATTTTTTTTGTGGAATAGTCCTACTTTCAGTGTCGCTGTGGCGTGTTCTTTTTAGGACAATCTGTATGAATATACACACTTTTTTATTACTTAGTTGCACTCTAAAGTTATTTATTTTAAATATCACAAATCGGGTATCAGATAGGCAAAAAAAGATAGAAGATTAAAAAGGTAAACTATTCACCACCAAAAGATTTGTAGTAGTAGTGGCAAGTATTCAAGTATACATGATCGTTGTGAAACTTCGAGTAAGTAACACAGTCCACGAAATATGACGTACTCGTATATATCAGTGGGCCTAGCATGAATAACTGCGTAACAGTAACTTAACGTGTCATTCACGTAAAACAGTACACACTTTCATTCATCCAGGGCAACTGTGACACAGATAACTCATAGTTTGTCCGCCGATGCGTGACATGTTGACGCTTAGGATACGAATAGTATTTTCGCAAATCATTTGTGCTTATAGGCCTCTGTAAATAACAAAATTCGTAAAAGTCACGAAACGCGGCTAATTTGATATAATTTGGGTCAATAATGTAAGTGGGCACGCTCAAGAGTTTCAAGGGATCGGAAGCCTCTCATTAAAATAGGTTATAAGTGGAATAAGTAAGGAATACTTGTATCGGTTCCGAGTTTCGCAATAACCCATTCAAGAGCTTTTAGAAATCCTTCGTAACTTTGCCGGGGGGTTTAACGAACTGTACTAAAATTAGACTTGACAAACTACTCAAATGTTGAAATGAGTATACCAGCGCTGCTTTTTCCGTTTCTTAGTAAGTAAAACTAAAAAGAAACTTTCTGAAATAGTTTCGGTGCGTCCATTTATTCCTCGTTCACAGCTCACTAATGCTGTGCATTAGCACATTACCATTAGGTAGCAATTCGCTTGTGCAAACACAAAACTAAACTAGCGAACTACATTCTAATTTTCCGTAAATTTGACAGCCCTTAAATTTGACATACGAGTATCTGTTCAATTGTGGGTAATACTCAGATTTAGTCCTCATCTAAATTTGTGTAACTAAGTGACATATGACTAATGTGGAATTTAGTATATACATGATAAAAACTATTGAAACTACCTTCTATTTACTTATTATAAATTAGATTTTAGTTTTGCATTGTTTTAGTTCTGTACAAGCTAACTGTTACCAATATCCAAAAGATTTTAGGACTAAGTCTGTGGACTAAGTACGTAACCTTTTTTATCAAACAACATTGACGTGAGAAGACGATCAAGACCCTATTGTAAGCACCACGCCTACCTATAATAAGTAGTTGATATGTCAACCAGAGCTTAAGCTGAATTTTTTCGTGCTCTCAAAAGGGTAATATAATTATCACGCGTCCAAAATCTTCGAGACGAATATCGTTTACTTATAACTAAATTAAGTAACTGCACGATTTCATGAGTTTAATTACCTACATAGATATACCTTCTCTTATTCTTAAAGTGCCTCTCCAACTAGTGGGGGTTGGTGATCAGCGTGGTACAGCCCATCTTGTTTTTGGTTCGGCGGAACAACTCTATACTATACGTGATAATGGTGGCGGAATGAAGTTGAATACTCCCAATAACAAACTACAAAGTTTAGATTTTCAGATTTCTGGTTTCCTACTGTGTAATGACAGTTTTGGAAACCTGGGAATTGTAGATAAAATTTATGTTAAAATGATTATTATGTATGAAATCTTAACATCATAATACGTAATTTCTAATAAGCTCATTTTGTGTAGGTAGGTGCGTAAATCGCCTCGAATATTCTTTTGTTAAAAAGAAAGGTAATGCATATTCATATAGTAGATCAATCGGTAAAAACTATTAATAAATCACGATACCTAAATACTATGATAATTAAACACCATGACAAAAAACTTTTTTATGTACTTTTCTTTCACCCATGACTGTTAATTTTTTTTTTCACTTTCACAGTAGAAAACACAGTATTCAAACGAAATTTCGTATCTAGGCCATTTCTAATAGTCCTTTTGAAAATTTTTGAGGGAGGAGTGGACGTCCTAAAACTGAGATTAAGTTGATGTATTACCATAACCTTTCTACCAAATTTCTACTATACCTACTATCGTCTTGAGCATTACATTGCGGTACAAAACTTCAGTTCTATGGAAGGCACAACAATGGTTAAGCAGTACAATATCACAGTTGCAGCTTTTATCGTAAGGTCCGTCTCTGTCATGTCTCGTCTTGATGGTATAAAAAAATGAAATACTAATCTATATCTACAATACCGCATATACACAGCGTGAAAGTATATGAGAGTTTTATTAGTCGTGTACCTATCTAATACGAAATTCTTAACAGGCACCGGCAGGATAATTCCGTTCGAGACGGTCGGCGAGGCCCCTCCCGAATCCCCCGAGATAATAGCCCTGATTAGCAGCAATAATTTACCGGCACAAGACGATCTGCCGATAGTTTTCCTGAACGTCCAGAACTTGTGCCAGATACCTCTAAATGAGTTGAAGATACTGAGGTAATAAATAGTTAACTTGGTCAGTTAGGAGAGTGAGTTGGTCTCTTTGTTTTAGTTAAGTTGTTAGCATAGATTGGTTTTGGACTAGTGACGTCTATCTTTAATGTTGTTGTCTCAATTAGTTTATCTACACGAATATTACAAAGTAAAATATTTGTATTTTTGTAATTAACGAATAAACTTAAAAACTACTGAACCGATTTCAAAAAATCTTTTGCCGTTAGATAGATACATTATCACTGAGTTACATAGGCTATAAAATATTTTCAGAATAGCCCAATTACCAAATAACATACTTATATCGCGTCTGCGGAAACTATTGACAATGGAGCAAAGTGATGTATTAATATTTCAACAGTAGAAAGATTTATCATCATCATCTTCCATCAACGCGCGGGTGAAACCGCGGAGCAGCGCGCAGCTAGTTCAGAGATAAAGTCGTGTTATCTAAAAGTTCGCCAATGGAACGTAATAAGTTTTCGTTATGTTTCCATAGAGTTAATATGGTTTATCATTTGCGGTAGAAAACTAAGAAATTTTTTATTGGACTTCTCATTTTTTAATTGCGGTTACGTACTTGCTTTCCCTCAGCCACGTGTTTTTTTTTACCGCCCTGTAGGTACATACAGCAAAGGTTAACCGGTACTACTGTTGTACATTAAGAGCGGCCATTTTCAAAGATATTTTTTAACACTTTAACAAGCGAATATTTTGCCGCAATTATGTATGGATGTGAAATGCTTTCAGCAATATTACAAATGGTACGTGAATTTGTGAGTAAGAATGTAAATTAGTGTGTGTGTATGTTTGTTAGGTACTTCTTCACGCTGAAACACCTCAACGGATTTGTATGGAATGGAGACATATGCAAAGACAAAGCCAAAGTATCTTATTTGCAGGAATAAGGATACGTACAACAAAAATGTTTCTAAATAAATTCAATAAATTCGAAGTGCTCCATATTCCACCATTATGGTATACAAAATGTTCATATTAAAATTAGCATGCATAATCATAGCGAATTATTATAAATTGGTTTGCTATCTATCAACTTACACAGCGAAAACAACAATAAATTACGATACAATTCTCTTTTTAATTATTACGACTATTGAAGTTCTAAACTAAACGTGAGTGTTTTGCCGCTTAATATAATAATATTAGTTTACATCTCTCATATTCGGTAAATAGGTCCTTATTACCCCCAAATGGGGCTTGTAGGTGACCAATTAGCGCTCTAGGGTAATAATGTAGCTAGAAAAGTCCTAGGGTGGTAAGTAATTAAAAAAAAATCTTCACTCTTTCAAAAAGTTCGCGTACATCTAACCATCATACAGGCAATAGACATCATGCATTCAGCCCAATGACAAAAGAGGTCGCTTCGCTATTCAGCCTTGTCTTCGTATGAGTATAATAGTCATCAATTTTATTTTTGTAATGCCGGTTTTTTTCTACTTACCTCACAATCGAGATGTAAAGCAGAGTAGTTAGTTCGGCTGCAAGGCATCAATTGCACCCTGCGAAGGCGCCTAAATATCTCGGGCTGCAATTGATGCCTTACAGCCCTTGGCTACTAATCTACTATTATATGACTAGGTATCTGATTCTAATAGTGATTTCGGTATGTGATAGCATAATCTAGAGGCCATTCCGATCACGCTCTTATCTAATAAAGATGTTCTATGTATGGGCATATACATACTTGATTTTCGTGTCGTTGGCTTCTAAAGTTTTGAAAAATATGTAAATTGTATCTTCTATATAATATTGTCTCATAAATGTATAAGGAAATAGTATTCACCATAATCAGCTGTTTATAAATGGCAAACAGACCTTACACTTCCTTTCGGCCTTGATATTGTTTCTCTCTCAGAACAGTTTCCCCAAAAATTAACCCATAGCGCAGCGTGAATTGAAAGTAAAATGTCACTTATGTGTAATACGATGTAAGTACCGCTGGCTGACCAAGAACTTTAGCTGGCATATATAATTCATATGAGTAACTGCTAAGTTTTTCACATACTGATTCCGCTTGTGCTTTCCGTTTTAGATCTGAGTCAACGTACAATCATAAAAAAAATTAACAGAAACATTCTCGATGTCCTTATACATATAACTAATGTTTGATGTCAAATTTATATTGCTAAACGTCATGATCTTTGTTTTGTTAAGATTTAGTCTTAAAATTTTACATGCCAACTAATTTATTATATTACCTAAAACCAAACTAATTATTGAATGAAAAGGTTTCTGCTCATCCCCGACGAAAATGATGGTGCTATCGGCAGTGGAAAGAAACATAGGGTGATCAACAGTTTAGACATACAATTTAGACAAATCATTGATGTAGGCTATGAAAAGTAGTGGTATCCCAAACCTAGCAAACTTAGCTTTAGTTTATGATGAACACTATATTAATTATTCGTTTTCAAGATAAGATTTTATTAGATTAGTCATAAAATGCGTTGCTTCTCACTCTACATGTCTCGAGCTTTTTGATTTGCAAGTTGCGATCAACACAATCAAGAGCTTTCGTTAAGTTCATAAACCTGGTATTACTGATTTTCATCCTCATCATCATCTCAGCCGTAGGACGTCCACTACGGAACATAGGCCTCCCCAGAATTTCCAAAAGGACTGGTTAGAAGTGGCCTGCATCCAACGTCATCCTGCTACCTTTGTCAGGTCGTCAGTCCACCTTGCTGGTGGACGACCTATGCTGCGCTTGCCTGTCCGTGGTTTCCATTCCAGAACCTTCCGGCCCCATCGGCTATTTGTTTTGGGTGCTATGTGGCCTGCCCACTCTGTATCCGTCCATGTATAAGCGAGCTTTCATAAGTAAGGGAGCAGGTCTCGACCTGGTCCTTTACTTAGAATCACAGAGAAAAACTAGCCACGTGCCAGCGGGCAATGGAGAGAAGTATGTTGGTAATATTTTATGATAGAAATACTCAAACGAAATAAGGAATTAAACCAAAGTCACCAATATACTTACTCGAATTAACCACTTGAATGGCGTTGGACTGGTCACATGTTACGTTGCAAGACAGATTAATGGAGTAAGGCAGTAAAAATCTGGTGAAGAAGATTTCTGTCTAGCCTTGGGGCTTACTGTACCAGAGTTGAAACCGACAGAGCACAATGGAAGCAGTTGGAGGAGGCCTATGTCAAAAGATACACTGCAGCGTAATTCAAAGTCAAGGTCAAAATTATTTATTCAATTTAGGCTTCAAAGATGCCCTGATGTACGTCAATCTTTCATTATAATGTATTTTAAAGACTCTCTCATTAGGTACACAACCTATAAATCAAACAGATTGTCAGTTCGGAATAAATATATTATATTATTATAATACAGAAAATTTAATCATTTTACGATTCTAAATTGTCTTTTTAATGTTATCAGAATCACACATCTTTACACGAAATGGAAAATTGGAGAAGAAGAACATTGCTCGAAGCTTCAACCATTGAAATCTCAGTCAACTATTAATTTCGAAGATCATCGGGCCCTTCCTATACCTTACGAAGAATTATCAGAAATTACTTTAGGGTTTTTAGAAGCTGCATTGATGATTGAGGTGCATAGCGTTTATAGTCACTGCAATTTATAATTTAGTTACATAGAACTCTAAGGTTATGATGAGGCAGGAAAGAATTTCGAAATTACCTACTAGCGTTGGCACTATATTATAACGGTAGTGGATAAAGTGACAGATCAGTATCCTGAAGTCGTGGATTCAAACCCACACGGAAAATTTAAAAGGAGAAATCAGACTCGCGCAATTAAACAGAGTGGAAACATATATGGCAACATTGTGATGTATCAATTTAATACCTATAGCATATATTTTTTTGTAATAGTAAAACAGGATCATCGTGAGACTTACGCGTTGTCGATATCACGATCGACAATTGTTTCGGCTTCGCCCGGAAGCTTCAGGATCATGAGTGCGATGGACTCGTCGTTGCGTCCCGCCTCGCACTACGGGCAGCAGCCCGCTGTGCCCGGGAGGTCGGTGCGGGGCGTGCGGGCGGTGGTGGAGCGTGATGCGTAAATGTTGCGTCATTGAGTCTGCAGGCTGCGGAGGACCCTCTCCGTCACTACTGCTTCCTTCAGGTGGGACTCCTGCAGTCTGACATGCGACACTTTCTATGTCATTACATTTTTCCACTTTGTCCAGCGTACCATGAACACACGTTTTGTGACAGTGCCCACCCTCCATCTCGATTGAAAAATCAAGAAAAAATCAAGATCCTGAAGAAGGCTTCCGGACGAAGCCGAAACAATTGTCGATCGTGATATCGGCAACGCGTAAGTCTCACGTTGATCATGTTTTACTATTACAAAATTATAATGAACGTGAGTTTCAATAACATTATAGCATACATGTTTTTTATTAGTTTTCTTTTGCTTTGCATTTGTTTATTAGACAAAGTTTGAAGTCGTTTTACCATAAGAGACCCCCTCTCTCTAATTCGTTGAGGTTGGTCTGCCCTAAGATAGCTTTAGATTGAGCACATTGGAGCAAACAATTATTAACGTAACAACACTTACTACATAAAATATAACATAGGTATTGTTTGTTTTAGCTGCGCGGTATCAGATTACCTCCAGTACCTAAAATTCCAAAATTATTCGGTTATGAGAAAAGCGATCGTGATTTTGGAAGATCGGTGCCGAAACTTTCTAACGAGGAACTGGATTTCCTTATAGCCGTTACCAAAATTGATACTAAAAATTTAGCAAAAAAAGCTAATTCATTTATAAGAGGAGAATTCCCTTTATATCCACCAAGAGTTGCAGTACAACTTTCAGAACGTGAAAGGTTCTGTACAAATGATATCAATTTTACGAGAGTTCCAGTAATTCCCGAATTGGTTGTTCAACCCCACGTCATACTGCTAGCGCAAATGTCTCTGGAAGTCTGTGCTGGAATTGTTGGTTGCCAAACTCCCCATTCTTTGGAATGTTTTTCAAGAATGTTCTGTGCTACTAAAGATTCCCAGGCTTTAATGGCAATATTGAGATTTATAACAGATATAAACGATGACATCATTTCTATGGCAGATAAACAAACCGAATTGCTGACAGGGTTTGCTCTTGATACGGGAAGTGTTGTAATTTTGTTTGTAGAAGGTTTTAAAGATAGTTATATTCTACGCGTATGGGATATGACTCAAGATTTCTACCCTAAAGTGAAGCCAATGTTTTCATGCTCAGACAGATATTCTACAAGAGTTTACCAAGGTGACTATCAAATGAGTTACTTATAATTATTTATTTGGGTATAAAAGAGGGCTTGCTTATATTTTGACAATTTTATTTATTGTGGTCCTACATACACTGTACAGTACACAACTGAGAAAAGTTTTATATTGTTTGTAAGTCATTATGTTAAAGAACAAGGCTGTCCGAAACTGGTGTTTAGTAGTAACCTCTGGTTATAAAAGATGCATTTCGTCACAGGTGTCGAAGTGAGCTGTGCGCATAACCTTAAGATATTTAGTTCGTAAATCTCATGTGCCTGTAATTTCCCTGGCACCGATACCATTCTAACTAAACACAGTAAAGTGAACATTACTGCATTGCGGTAGAAATAGTTATGAAGGCATAGTACTTACCCGAACTCATTCACAGCTTTTATTTCTACGTTCTACTGCTACTAAAGTTACGTAGTACCTACTCGTAGTATTGATATTATTGGTTAAACTATGTAATTTTTTTTTGCTGAAACCTTCGTGTTGACAGAATGTAAAGTTTAGTCGGACATGGAATATAGCCTAATAAGAAGCACAATGTTGTTTTTAGATTTGCTTACAGCAGCGGTTCCATTTATTGTACTGAAGATGTTTGTTCCATTGGGTATACTTTTGGCGTGCCCGCCCGTTTACGCGCGTCCAGCATTACCATTGCCTACTCGATCGGTAAGACTTACCCAAGATTGATTCAGATCAACAGTGAATAGTTTTAATTGTAGAAAAGAGAACGTCGCTTTTAATACTACACTTCCGCCGCTACGCACTTAACATGTAAATGTAATAAAATATTGTTTCTGGCCACTTCTTTTCCTTATCCATTTCAAGTAAAAATATGAGCAGCTAAGCCCATGACAGTTGTAGTTAACCCCAGAGCATAAAGCTTTAGTTTTGCATGGGACTCCATTGCTTTGCTCTCTGCACCCTGAGATATTAGTTTTTAAGTCTCATTCGAGACTTTCGTACGTCCTAGTGCACTTCAGAACTTACAGCACAGTATTGATAAACTAATAGATACTTCAAGGCAGAATGTCAAGCACTGTCACTATTGCCTCGGTATATGACATAATTGTTACAGCTGCTCAATCTCATGATACTAAATGAAGATAAATTACCAATTAATAACTGTATTACCATAACTACCACTGTTACGTCAAGAAATCTAGTCTACCACATGAACGAGACCGAGTTGTCAAGGGGTTGATGGCATCACTTCGTGTCGGTGTCGCGAATAAGATTCTAAATAATTACAAAATAACGCGTATTTATAGTGAATTAGAGCATCAGGAGGCATTGCCTAGCCCGCAATCTGATAAAATACAAGATGATGTTAACTGTAGTTACTTTTATTTTATTAGAAATTTGCAATGAAGGAATTTACATAACTGAGTATCTTACAGAAGCAAGAAAATCAAAGAGTTTTTTTTTAATTATTAGAGATGACACATCGATTAAGTTATATGGCCGACATTTAGGTTAAGTAATATCACCGAAGTTATTAGACTGACATTTTACAATCGATAAGAGAGGCAACATAGTTATACTTTAAACAACAGAAGTGGCATCGACCAAGACGGTTTCTTGCAGAAGAGGCCCTTTACCAAATATATGGGTTTTCCTCGCCTGCTACAGTTGCATCCTGTCAGTGTAGAGGAAGTATTTAACTCCGTGCCCCATATATTAATCACATATTAATCATTGCAGGCACTTTTGAAAATCGGAGGATTAACTGGGAAGCATATGCACAATTTTCCTTCGCGATCGCAATTACCGACGGTGGCTGAACTGAATAGTTTCAGACTAGAACTATGCGTCGCCCCACGCCCCAATCCTATTGTTATTCCTGACAATACAATAGGGAAAATGGGTAATAACCAATTTTTTGCCTGTACTATAACGTTTGTTAACTTTATACAATCTAATAATAATGCCATCTAAAATCTTATTGCTTAAAGTAGCCTTAAGGCCCAAACTCAATACTCCAAAGAACTGGCAGAACATGACGTTTTCACTTCATCCAATGAAACCGGCATCGCTGCCTATGAACGTCAATTTTTCATTATAATGTACTTTAAAGACTACCACCGCGTTCCAAAATATGTAGAGCCTACCGAGAAGAATCGGCAAGAAACTCGGGGCCATTCTTTTTATATAGATGTTTTTACAATGTTTTGACTTAGGTAGTACAAAATTAGCTCCAGTGTGTTGCCTTACAAAAGAGAACATAATGATGGTATCATCAGTAGGGCAAGACACGCTTCACTTTGACATCTTAGTACACGAGTAGATAGATCCTTTTTTTTTGTCCCGGGGAAATCCTTTATGGATACCACCCACCACGGGGAGGGAGGTGGTTATGTGGGAGTCCGTATACCCACCAAAACCCCGGGGTGTTCCGTCACTGCCGCCCTCGGCGGGAACGCGGGACAGATTTTCCACACGACCGCGAACCCGCCGTGGCTGTCCGTTGCCGGACCCTTCTCTTGGCGGCACGCCAGAACACATGGCGCGCCGCAACTGCCTCGGAGACCAAACTCGCCAACAATGGGCGCCAGACTTCCCCGTGTCTGGTCGCCCGTGGTCTCCCTGCGGTGGGTCAGATACGTAGCCCCACCGCCCGCTACGTCAGCCACAAGGGATAGCCCCCCCACGACCCCACCTCCTCGAGTCTGCGCCAAAGCGCCCGGACCCCGCCACTGCTATGTGGACTTGGCGGCCAAAGCCCATAGGAGCGGCCCGCCTGAGCCGGCCAGCGCACCCCAACGCCGGCGCGGCCCCTGGGTTCCTCTTGGCTTCACCGTGGTGTACCTAGCCACGGTTACTGAGCCCCCCCGCCACGTCAATGCGAGAACCCTTCGGGGGGGGGGGGGGGGGGGCTTGCTGTTTTATCCTCCAAGTAACCCAAAATTTTGTAATAACCTTTTTGACAGAGTTTAGTTTTAATAGTAATTTTAAACTTATGGCAAATCTCGGATAACATTGGGAACTTTATTATAGAATTGTATACATTCTTTCATAAAAGAATGACTTATTCTGTGGAGACGCTTTACATGTACGGATAGCTTGTGCTTGTCGGATAAATAGTAATCCTATAACATCGGATCACAATAGCATCACTTAAACACTTAAACTTAGAACACTTAAGACCCCATAACCATGCAAGCAAATATAAAGCCAAAGTGATCTTACTTTATGAGTAAAATTAAGACTGGAGTTGGGCTGGTCTGCAATATAAAAATATAACGCCAGTCTTCATAAGAGAATTAGATATAACTACTGTACCTTACTACCTGAAGACATTTCACAACCTGCACTACAGTTTGACCGCAACCGCTGTTCCGCGCCTCAGGTATGTAAGGCGCGGGGGTTCACGTGCGTATTTACTGCCGCGGGCTGCCACGGATTACATCATAGTTACTAAGGCTTTTCCTCTCCGCACCACGTCTATCACACCCAAGGCGCAGTAAGGCGGTTGAGGTCAGACTATAGCGACAGCTTGCTTACAAACAACGAAGCCTGTGATAGATAACACTATTCAAACACTAGACCAACGAACTTGGGATTCAATTTCTCTGTAGCACGAGTATACTTGACGATGTCAACAAAGACGTCTTTTTAGATATCGTCCCCTGCTTCTGCGTCACCACGCTACGATCTGACTGTTTTATAAAATCTGAGCAAGGAACACTTGTGGCATAAGATTTTTTTCTATAATTAAGGGACAAGATGGGCAAGTCATGCGCCTTATGTTGAGCACTATGCTTGCCTATAATAGTAACAGTACGTCCACAGCTAAGAACTATAGTTTCGCGTGACACTGCACTGCGCTCGTCACCCCGATACATAGAATGCACCCAACACCCAGTACTGTCTTGTATTGAAACCTGAGGAAGCTCGTGTTTCACTCTAGGAGTGAAACACGAGCGAAGCGAGTGAATAAAGTTATTATATATAAACAGGGTGTGTATAGAATGGATAATCCAGCAGGTATATAAAGGGGGCGCCACGGCAGGTCCGCAAAAAAAAAATATTTTCAACTGGCCGAGCAAATATGATATGATGAAAAAAACATTATTGGCCACTACAATGCCAAATAAAGGAATCACAGTTTTTTGCCAAATGTTGCGCCTTACCGACGTGCTACTTAAGCCATAGTTAGTTATTGCATTTTTTTAAATGGGTTTAAAGAACCACAACAAACTATTTCTGTTTTTAATGCCCACGTTTGAGTACCTGTTGTGATAAACAAAAACGTATGGTGACCTGGGCGGCTAACTATTTTAAAAACATGCAACACCCTACTATATGCAGTTTTTAAAACGGTATTACATATTATTGATGTAATACCGTTTTAGAAACTGCTAGAAAATACTTTTATTTAATTTGTAAGTTAATGCTAGCTTTGTATCGAGAGTCCTTCTCTGACTAGAAAATATAAGTGGAAAATAAAACAGAAGTTTATTGAAATTAACTTGCCCCCGACTTTGTTCGCGTAGTAGACTAGGCCTTCGGCTTCTCCACATCCTCCCGTCTTTTTTTTTCATAGGAACCTTCTCCTGACAATAATTAATATAACAAAAAAAGAATTAGCGAGAATGTTCCATCCGTTCTCAAGTTATAGAATTACCAGGAAAAATAGGGGTTCATATATAGATAGATAAACATTGTTGTAATTAATATTCTTTAACACTTTTCAGAAGATGAAACAAGGCCGTCTGTGATGAGTGTTTCAAGGATCAATTGGGATAAAAAATAAAATATGTACTTTATTATAAATAAACAAGTTTTTAGATTAAATTATAATAATACATAAATATAATGCTATGCCGTGGGGTACCGGCTTAGAATAGTACCCCCCCAACTCTACCCGTGGGTGCGTAAAAATCTGCTAAGGGATAACAATCGGAAGGTGGGCAGCAGCACCTTCCTAGTATTAAAACCCCAAAACTGCGCTCGCCAACCCGCCTGCCAAGCGTGGCGAGTATTGGCAAAATCCCCCCCCAATGACGGACACATTAGGAACCAGGCCCCCAGTCCCCGGCAGCCCCGCTATTCCTGGCTACGGTAGCGGCCACGGTAACGGTGGGGCAGGGGGTGCTAAGAATCCCCGGCAGACGCCCGGCTACCACCCCCAACGACGACGACTGGCCCTGGTGACACACAACATACGCACAATGAGGACAGACGAGAAGATATATGAGCTGGAAGAAGAAATGAGTAAGTTACACTGGGACATTGTGGGGTTATCTGAAGTCCGTAGAGCGGGTGAGGACACGATAACCCTGAAATCAGGTAACCTACTCTACTACCGGGAGGGCGACCAACAGTCCCAAGGTGGTGTCGGTTTTCTCGTCCACAAGTCCCTTACTAACAACATAGTTAAGATCGATAGCGTTTCCAATAGGGTCGTATACCTAATACTCAGAGTATCCAAACGATATTCGCTGAAGGTCATTCAGGTATACGCACCGACGAAGTCGCACCCGGATGATGAGGTGGAGGATATGTATGAGGACATTAGTCGGGCCATACATACCTCTGAAACGCACTTTCTAGTTGTTATGGGGGACTTCAACGCGAAGTTGGGTAAGAGAAGCGAGGATGAGTTGAAAGTGGGGCAATTTGGATATGGACAACGGAACCGTAGGGGACAGAGGTTGGCCGACTTCCTGGAGAAAGAGGGACTCTTTATGATGAACTCTTTCTTTCAGAAGCCACCTCACAGGAAATGGACCTGGCTGAGTCCCGATGGTTCCACGAGAAATGAGATTGACTTCATTATGACCACCAAAAGGCAAATATTCACTGATGTCTCCGTGATCAACAGGGTTAAAACCGGTAGTGATCACCGAATGGTAAGAGGCACGGTGAATATTAATGTCAAACTGGAGAGGTCTCGTCTGATGAAGTCTACGCTCCGACCCACTCGTGCCCGTATTCAAGACCCCGAGAGCTTTCAACTTGAGCTATCCAATCGCTTCGATTGCCTTGAGAACATCGCTTCAGTGGACGAGATCAATAACAGGTTAGTAGAAACTGTCCATACAGTGGGTTCCAAGTACTTTAAACCCCACCGTACAGATAGGCCACAGAAACTCTCCAACGATACCCTCAACCTCATGGCTGAACGACGCTCATTGAAACTGCAGTCTTCGGATGATGCTGAAGCATATAGGCTGCTCAATAGACGAATATGGAAGTCCTTGCGACACGACATCCGGATCTTTAATACAAACCGTATTAAAGAGACGATAGAGCGGAAAAAAGGCTCCAAAGTGTTTGCAAGAGACATGTCTATTGGACAAAGCCAGTTGACGAAGCTGAAGAGAGGAGACGGCAGTGTAGCGTCGACCAAAGCGGAAGTGTTAGGAGAGGTCGAGAGTTTCTACGGACAGTTATACACCTCGGTCGCTAAACCTGTTAGCAGCTCGGTCAAAGACCCAAGAGCCAAGCTGAACCGACATTATACCGAAGATATCCCGGACATCAGCCTGTACGAGATTAGAATGGCCTTGAAACAGCTTAAGAACAACAAGGCGCCTGGTGACGACGGTATCACATCTGAGCTTCTGAAAGCGGGTGGAACACCGGTACTTAAAGTCCTTCAGAAGCTCTTTAATACCGTCTTACTCGAAGGTTCAACGCCAGAAGCATGGAACAAAAGCGTGGTGGTGCTGTTCTTCAAGAAAGGTGACAACACTTTACTTAAAAATTACAGACCCATCTCGCTTTTGAGCCATGTTTATAAGCTGTTTTCGAAGGTCATAACGAACCGTCTCAGTCGCAGGTTTGATGAATTCCAGCCTCCGGAACAAGCCGGTTTCCGAAAAGGCTATAGTACCATAGACCACATCCACACGCTACGGCAAGTTATACAGAAGACCGAAGAGTATAACTTGCCTCTTTGTTTAGCGTTTGTGGACTATGAGAAAGCCTTTGATTCGATCGAGACGTGGGCAGTGCTTGAGTCTCTCCAGCGGTGCCGTATTGACTACCGGTATATTGAAATGCTGAAGTGTTTGTACAAAAACGCCTACATGTCAGTCCGAGTACAGGAGCAGAGTTCGAAGGCAATTCCATTGCAAAGAGGCGTGAGACAGGGAGACGTTATATCTCCGAAACTGTTCACCGCTACATTGGAAGACGCCTTCAAACTTCTGGAATGGCAAGGACTTGGCATTAATATTAACGGCGAATACATCACTCACCTTCGATTTGCCGACGATATTGTAGTCATGGCAGAATCCATGGAAGACCTCAGTACAATGCTCGAAGGCCTCCATCGAGTTTCCCAACGGGTAGGTCTTAAGATGAACATGGATAAGACGAAAATTATGTCTAATGCCCATGTTGTACCTACCCCAATATCAGTTGGGAACTCAGTTCTCGAAGTTGTTGACGAGTACATCTACCTGGGACAGACAGTCAAACTAGGCAGGTCCAACTTCGAGAAAGAGGCCAATCGTCGAATCCAACTCGGCTGGGCAGCGTTCCGGAAACTTCGCGAAGTCTTCTCGTCAAAAATACCTCAGTGCCTCAAGACAAGAGTCTTCGACCAATGTGTGTGTTGTGATGACTTATGGCACTGAAACGTGGTCTCTTACTATGGGCCTCATAGACAAGCTCAAAGTCGCACAACGAGCTATGGAGAGGGCTATGCTCGGGGTTTCTCTACGTGATCGAATCAGAAATGAGGAGATCCGTAGAAGAACGAAAGTCACCGACATAGCCCAGAAGATTAGCCAGTTGAAGTGGCAGTGGGCAGGGCACATAGCACGCAGAACAGATGGCCGATGGGGCCGAAAGGTTCTGGAGTGGAGACCACGGACCGGCAAGCGCAGCGTAGGTCGTCCACCGACACGGTGGACAGACGACCTGATTAAGGTCGCAGGACGACGTTGGATGCAGGCCGCTTCCAACCGGTCCTTTTGGAAAATCATGGGGGAGGCCTATGTTCAGCAGTGGACGTCCTACGGCTGAGATGATGATGATGATGAATACATAAATATATAAATATCGTTGTTTTAATTACATTTTAATTAAAATGTATGGTCGAATAGTTATAGTTTATATGTTATTTGTTAGGTATACAGCGATATTTAAACCACTGCCGCCTTATTATGGTTGCAGATTTAAACCAGCTCTAGCGTTAAACTCGACAATGAACCCTATCAATTAAAGAAAAGTTTAACCTTGAATAAAACTAAATTGCAGCTGAGTTTCGTCACTGCTTATGCTTTGTGATTTAAAGATGCCAGAAATACTCTTGATAATATATGGAAATATTTGTGTCATGAGCAGACATGCTTGTTCTCGGGTCTTGCATGTTTATGATGTGTCAATGTGTATGTCGGTGCCGCCTTCGACACAGGGAACTGATGCGGGGATGTGAATGTGTGAACGTTTCTTGTTTATATAAAAGACCTATTCAAAAGCTATATTAATTGATCTTCTGATCATCTCTGTCTTTTTTATATAAATCTACAAACCTAAGTTTGACCAAACGTTGTAAGATGCGCACTACGAGTGATAGCTAAACACACCCTACTAAGATTAATTTGACTTTTTCGAACTAGATTTATGGTTGGGGCTTGAAAACAGCGATCGCACGGACGCCTTCCTCGACCGTTCAATTCTACCCATCATTTGTCAGTGTCCTCGCCGTATCAGATCCGAATTCTGAATGAATTTTGGCAAGTGCCCCATTCGGAGGCCTTCACTATTTTTGGACAGACAAACAGAATATTTCGGGGGAGTTATGCGCATCTGTTTACGATCCGTAAAACATGTTTTTATGTAAAGAGCCTTGGAGAACATCGTGTTGGATGAATAACATCAACAGAGTTACATAATTACCTATACTGTAAGTTTGAGTTGTAGACGTATATTTTAGGACAATATGTTTTATACGTATTCCTTGTTTACCTATATATTTACCTTTATATGTTATTTATTTTCCTTGTGTCCTAATCGGCAATAGCTAAACTATTTTACTATAGTAACGTTGGTAAGCAAGAGTATGCACAGAAACTATGGTATTTAATATTAATGTATCTGTTTTAAACTTTTACGGTTGTTTTCAATAAACATATTGCTACTTACGGGATGAAAACCGTGGTAATTATCTTAATGTTATTTCATCCACCCATCCGCATTCTCCAGTCGTCCCGCCATCATGGCGCTTGCAACAGTGTCTAAATATCGGGAGCACATTAAAATAATTACCACGGTTTTCATCCCGTAAGAAGCAATATGTTTATTAAGTAATGTATATTACAGTTATATAGTTATATGTGGTACTACATAAATCATTCTTGACTTATTCACGTTGACTTGCGTTATTCAGCTTTCTTGATTCTCGGTTCATATAAAACAGTAATTTACGGTGTGTACAGTTAGTATCATTGGAATAATGGCATTACCCGATAAGAAAGTTATATAAAGCCCTAAAATAATAAGAAAGATATCCTTTTCTTTCTCTGAAAGAGATATGAGACAACGTACGGGAAAACACCCTTTTCAGCCCCTTCGTGACGTGTGTGCCTACTGGCTGATTTTTATCACAATTAATTTCATTTTACTGCTAAAATATTCAATTAAGGTTGATTGTACGAGTATTGCTTGTTAATAAAGTTTTTTAAAATTTTGATTATATAAAATAATTATCCGAAGATAATAACTGATTCGGCTTTCATCCTGAGCTTACTTGGCGTGACAGAAATACTGCAGTGCACGCAAGTAATAGTACATTGTACACCGAGGGGAGAAAACGAGCTATTTCTGTCTCGAGTTTCCTTTAAGCCCTCCGCTGAGCGGCAGTTGCGATTTTTACGATTGACAATATAACATGTATTGACTTGGCAGAAACTGTGTGGTTAGAACAGTGACTGTCTATTATGTTGTAGTTTGTTAAATGGTTTGTAATAACATTACTGTCCTTAGTAACACTTATAAACCATTAAAAAAAATTATAGTGATTTCTTATAAGCAATATCACTTTAATCTAACTGCTGATTAGTCATCTATTGCACCATAAAACACATAACAAACTTCTTAGTAAGTATATCTGCTCGAAATTAAATTGTCGCGTAAAAGTCACCAGGACAGTATAATCGTTTCAAAATAAATTCATAACAAGTTTTTCTGTTCTCCCCTTCAAATTGGAGGCGAAAATCTTCCAGCAGTATTTCATGTTCACAAGTTTTTATGTTGAAATGTCAGGAAGCAATTTGCACACGTTGTTATGTGCACGCCCCGCGATGCTCACTGGTGGTCAGGGGCAGGATTTATGAAATAGCACGTGAAAAATTCCTACTGAAACACAACACTGACCTTATATTGTAAACAATAAAGACTCTTTTAGCGTATAGTTTTTCGAATACTAGCTGTGTTTCGTAGGCAATATACCGTAGGGAAGTTAAATAACGGGCGAGCTGTTTGAAATTTATGCCACACAAAATCTGTGGTTTAACAGCTGCTACATAATTTTAAGAACTAAGGTGTACCAATTGATTATTTTATTTTATAAGACTGGTTTAAAACTTTCCTGTAGTAGAGCTGTTATTTTATAAAATAATTTGTCTTGACTGAGTGACTGATTCATCAACGCATCGCCTAACCCGTTGGGGTTACAAATTTGAAATTCTGGCAGTTTTGGCTTTTACATTGTAAGAATATGAATTATTATTATTAATAATATTATACATCACAAAGAAATACACATCAGTTTTAATAATACCGTCTTAAAATCTAAGTAAGATTTGTCTAGACAGTAGTGTTTTCGAATACATAAATATAGCAAGTAAGTATAGTAATTAAATAACAAATAACATTGCGTCCCACGCCTCAGATGGAGTAAGTAATACATATTACAACGTGTAATAACATACTACTCGTCTTAGAACTTCAAGAATTATCTAAGCTACTCGTATAGTTATCCTGCTTCCGGCGCACCAAGTACGTATACGCGTACCAACTATCCACCACTCCCATGGTTCAGTCCCGGCGTTCAGCAGTGTCACTCGTGTTCGTCGTGCATTCGTAACAGATACAGGATGCTCCCGCTTTTTACAATCGTACGAGTTTTTTGTTTGACATTAGAAATCATATTTTTAAGTCGTGATTAATTAGTAAGCATCCACTAATGAAGGATTTTGAAAATTGTAACCAGAGAGTGGGTGGATTCATTATATGATTATTCTTCGTAGTAAAGCTGCTGGCGGGTCAGCTAGTAGGCACATAAAATTTAATCCACAAATAATCCAGATGGTAAATAGAGGCAAGAAAACTAATCTAAGATATTATTTTACTAACTCGAATAATTCTGTCGTCTACTAATTGTGTAAAACCTGTTTATTTATTTTTTTGACATGATCACGCGATAGAAAAATAATTTGAACACGCAAGATGTCTCATCTATACCTACTACATCATGAGTATAAAGGCAATTTATTAAATCGAGACGATGATAATCCTATAAATAGAAAAAATATATATATGGGGAATATATGCTTTGGCTCGGCCACTTTGGTAAACACGAAACGAATTCCATCGTATAGATTATAATTGATTTTTGATGAAAACGCCGATATCTCTCTCTTCGGTCATTCCCTCATGACTGAGGATAGTGATCATTAGAGATCACGAGCTGTCTCCATAGGCTCCGGTCTGTGGCCATCTCCACCGCGGCGTTAAAGGGGGACGATGGTCCAAATGTACTTACATTAATAATTATGTTGATTGTAACAAAGTATGATTTTGCTTGAAATCGATTTAGAACGTTTGAAATATTATTGAATTGAAATTAGTATAGTACGAGTAAGTCTTATATTTCCTCTTTCTTCTAGAAGTGGAAAGGTCCACTGCTGGAGGTTGGCAGTCATCCTTTGAATCCTTTATATTGGTAGAGCGGCGTAATGTCACAGAATAACGAATAGTAGATAATTGTACAGTTAGTTGCAGTACGAAATAGGTTTGTTTAATGAAAAATGGGCAATAGGGAACGTCAATAGTTTAGTTTTTTTCTTTATTTTATTAATTTACTCCGACTGCAATCACATACATAAATTCAAAAATCTTTAGTTTCTTTAACTCTTTTCAGTTTTGTTTGCTGCCTGAGGTTTTTCACACGTATATTATGTATTTTAGAATGTACAACAATAAAAGCTTATTAGATTGATTAGAATATCTCCTTGGTGTTTTCTAGGGACGTCTATAAATCCTAAGCGAGACCGCAACGCAACTACAAAGCAACAGCCCGCTTGCAACATGCCGAGCTCATGTGGTCGGCTTGCTTGTAGATCCAATCAAAGAGATTTTATTGAATCTACAATCAACAATGGTACAAGAACGGTTAATTATTAACAGATTTGAGTTTATTAATACTACTTGACAAAAAAACGAAGAATTTTATGATCTCACTTTGGTGTCCCTATAAAATGGACCTCACTCTCGGTTTTATTAAATGGAATTTGTAGTAATTAAACGTAGGACTATACGGTATAGTAGGTAGTTTTTTTAGTTTTAAATTATAAAGTGAACCTTTCAGTAATCTCAGTTATTTGTCCGAGCAACCGTAAAATAATTGCTCACAATTCCTCAACGGCAAAAAGTGGGGAAATGGATATAATTTAATTGTGTAGCGCTGTAGTTTCTCTACTGCAGTTATGTAATGAACTTGAATAAATTGATGAAAGTCATGAATTTTCCGGAACTAATCCTAGAGGTGTTTGTGATTTAGACTTGCAACGTTGTTTTATTTTAAAGGTTGCGTTGTCAATGTTTGCAAATGGTTTGTATGTGACAAGTAGGTAGTCTGTCCGTTTGCACGTCCTTCTTGTCAGTTCTCGAAGCGGTGATACTTCGCAAAAAATAAAGTCGCGTCAAGCCTAGTTGAAAGTTGGAATAGCTATAACTCGTTCAATGATATCAATGATGTATAGATATGTAGGTGCAGAACAAACAAATGATTCAGATAATAGCTATTTATATAGTATCGATCTATTATAGATATAAAGTTATATTACTCGAGTATACTTTTAACTATACCACTGTTGAAAGTATTAAAGTAAGGGTCGCACAAAATTAGATGTGCAACTTTAATTTACACAATTTTTTTAATGTTTATCCGCCAGTACAATACTAAGTTCCTGTTACTGGCTTACCCCGTTCTATAAAACAAATCCACACGACGTATCATTGCAAGTGGCGTCATCTGTTATCGTGTATCGTGTTTTATACCTATTAAAGAACGTAAATCGTTGTGTTTTATAAAAATCTGTTTTCTTATAACTGATAACATTTTCAATATTGGCAGTAGAAGTTCGTATCGTAGCAGTCTAACATACGGAACTCATATTCGTATGGGAAGAGGGGCACGCCGTAGCATGTATATCTGTAGTGAAACAATAATTATAATGATTTTCTATAACCTATTTGAGGGAATTCAATTCGAACACGCTAAATAAAATAAATTAATTTACGAATAAATCTTGGAATCTTGTATAGCGTGATTGTATTTGGGTGTGTAGCAGGGCCGAATTTACTCTTAGTGCCATCCTGGGGTATTGTGAAAAATGCCACCCATTACCCAAATACTACATAATATGGGTTTTTAATCATTAAAACTTTTTCCAATATTACTTTATATCCACTTATTCCAATATTACAACTCAATCCGAAATAATAACAAGCTTAAATTAGCATTTTGCAGTATACAAACGCTCAAAAGAAGGTGTGCCTTCTTAGCCGAAAATTCAAGCAAAATATACAAAAAACGTAAATACATGATTACCCGGAACCTTAACAAACTCGTTAGCTATTCCGCCACGCCACGTCACATTAATTCCAGTCACGGAGTCATTTTACTGTTCTATACTAAGATTTTTTACGGAAACTCGTATCTACTGCCTGGCAAATTTGAATGTTATAACACTTACAAGGAACGGAACCGCATTAAGCCTGTATCGAAGATAGCTTAGAGTTAAGATGCACTAGACCATAATCTTCGGATGGGATTCTAACCCACGCCTTCCGAGTATCTGTGTCAAACGCCATGATCATTAGGCCACAAAGGCATCCATCCGCGCGTAGAATGTATCTTTCAACTTGATTGGGGTCTCTCTAAAAGTGCAAAAATTAATTTCGCTAACCAAGCATTAGCGCTTCAAAAATCCGAGATTTGCCTATTGATAAGTTTAAAATTACTATTAAAATTAAACTTAGCCAAAAACGTTATAACAAAATTCCGGATTACTTGGAGGATAAAACACCTTGGGACTGATCACTCCAGGATCTACCTACTCGTGTATTAACCATGTCAAAGTGTAGCGTGTCTTGTCCTACTGATACCAATTTAAGAATGTTTTATAAGGGAACACACCGGAGCTAAAAATAATTGAACATTTGTTATAGACATTAGGTAAGTAGCGATAAAAAAATGTAAAAAGATAGGCCCGCTGAGTTTCTTGCCGGATCATCTCAGTCGTGGCCAAGTTCTAATACGGTTGTAGATTTAAGAAAAAATAAACATACAATGACAATTTGGAAGTTGGCCTATACAGAATAAATGATTTGAATTTGATTTATGATTTTGAACTGGAACATAGCAATGCGAATACTACTGCGGCCGAACTCGTTCACAAAGAGGTCTACTGCTACTAAAAAAGTGTAGGTCGTGTACAAAAATAAAAATAACTGTATATTTGTTTTCTAGTTGTCAATCAACATAAAACGTTTCAGTGATATAATATATCACTCAAATGTTATAATGTGCCGGATTACTAAAACGTGACCTTAACAAGATAGTGGCATATTGACGATACGTACTGAGTTGTAACGATAACTCAGTTCTGGCCAATTGAATACAAATCTATATTAATGCTAAGGCTTGAAACTGCATTAAGGGCATTTTCAAAGGCTGGCAGTAACAAAGCGGCAAATAGAAAATACTATCAGCTCACTACCTCGGAAAAGCTTCGTTAATCGTTTGAACTCTGCATATACAATGTCCTTTGTGTAATTCCAGCGCCTCATATATCTACATACCAAATTGCATCAAATTGGACTTGCCATTTGAGCGTGAAGTAACAAACATACAAACACACTCATAAACTTACGCCTCTATCATATTATGATGAATAATTAACCCGCAAAACACTCACGTCAGGCATCGAATACGTACACTTCAGGGTGAATGGGCAGTTTCGTCCGCAAGCTCCCGAGGAAATGTAAGGATCAGAATTACATAAAAACGCTGTTCACTAAGAGTCATTATATTTTCCTTTTATTTTGTAGTAGTAACATTCGTGTTGTACAACGATGTGAAACGTAAAAAGTGATCCATGTTTCCTGCTCGCATACCTATTGCTTGCTTCATTCATGTTCGATCTAACATTATATGTATTATGATCATATATTTTGATTGGTTCCATTGAGGCTGTGTTATAGTTATATTTTGAGACAAATCTTATATACCTAAGTAGTTCATATTCTGAGATAGTTTAATTTGAATCAAAATCAGAATTAATATTCAAACGCAACTTCGAAACTAATTCTTTCAAATGTTCATCATCTTTTGTCAAACGAACCCTCTGAACTTCAGTTCGTCTAAGAACTAACTTACTGAACTGCTTTGTATGAACATAGCTTTAGAATTGATGAGATATTGACAAGGTGTTCGCTCTAATTTGCATCTGCAAGTGCGCGTTTTATAATCTTCCGAATTAATAGTTATAACTTTGCAAATTTCAGCAAGGCTGCGTCACGATACGGCCAATAAGTGTCTATATAATAGTCTGTTTCATCCTATGCACTTATTTTATTTATGTGGCCTGGAAAAGGAGAAAGGATACTTCTTTTGTTGTCGGTATTTCTGAATGTTTCACATTTAATTTAGAACGTTCAACACGTCCAGAGCTCACTCTCGACGTGTTCAGCTTTATATTATTTATATTGCAAGAGTCGTACGTAAAGTTCACAGTTATGTTATGTTCTGGAACATTTTGTCTTATTTGGACTCTTTTATTATGTCATCCCAAAAAATATTCCTGTTAAAACAGCGCATGCGGCTGTCCGCGTGCGCTGTTTTAACATGAATATTTTTTCTTTTAGTCTAGTACTAATAATGTTATAAAACTGCAAAATAAAATAAACACGTAAAAAATTTGGGGATTTCCTTACTTTACATATGCATGGATACGTGAATTCAATGGATACATTTCAATATCGTACAACATATTGATATAAGTAGTCAAGCCATGTCTCACTTAAAGATATATTCACAAAAGCTTATGTAACTAAACGTCATAAACAAAAATTTCAGAGTGAAGAACTGGTGAGTTTTTTAAAAGTTTTTTTGAAAACCGATCTCAGACCAGTCTCACACAAAAAGCAATTACAATAATAACGCATGACTTGACTGACCTAATGCAACATTTCTTCATTATAATGTCGCAACACGTAATAAGAAATTATTAATTATTAATTAATTATATTAAACCCTAGCATATAATATTAGTGAAAGATCCACATATACTATCAAATAGCTCGTATAATATAACAATCTTAAACTTCTAAACAAGTTACTAAATACAAAGTCATCATGAAAAAGTGTTTTGGAAATAGCAATTCACTTAACTCACTCGCTCATGCAAAGGATTGTTCGATCGACATAGCGGGAGTAGAGAAGCCTGGGCGCGGCTTCTGATCGTGTGATTTTCAGGATAAC
This sequence comes from Selenia dentaria, assembly GCA_917880725.1. Taxonomy (NCBI): domain Eukaryota; kingdom Metazoa; phylum Arthropoda; class Insecta; order Lepidoptera; family Geometridae; genus Selenia; species Selenia dentaria. Next base: position 13,563,308 of record OU862893.1, on the reverse strand, counting down.
GTAACTACACGATAAAGCACTTTTCGTAGCTAAATTATATATGGAATAGATAAGGGGCAGCGAAAATGGGAAAGCGTTTAAAAACCAAAAGGCCTGACGTTAGGGAATGTTCCTGAAAGACCACGTGGAAATCACGTGTTTAATTTAACCAAAGTTAAATGTTCGCTTAAAATTGAAGTAAAGCTTCAGTAATTCTTTTATCAAAACGACATGTAAAGTGGTATGTTTTCAAAAATATATCTCGTATCGCTGTTTAGTTTGCCGGTTGGCCTGTACGTTCGCATTCGAAAGTTCATGGTAAGTATGCCAAGTCATGGCAGATTTACCTAAATCGAATGTGCTGAGCCAAGTAATTGAACTCTCTTTGTATATAAACTCGCTTTAGATTTCGATTTCTTGATAACCTTCAATTTAAAGAGCAAAGTGTTCTTCAGTAAATTAAAACAGATTACAGTAATGATTTATCAGATTTAGCTGCGATACAGTCTGATACAGCCTATGCCCTGTTAATTGTATGTGTTAGAAAATATGTTTATAAAACACGTGATATTTACTAATAATGACTGACCCTGAATAATAAGGGACACTGAAATTCGAGCCGCTAATATGATTAATTGCTTGGACTGTTCTCTGTACGTTAATAAACTCAGCGAATATACTGTGCTTGTAGACATAACTCTTTGTAGTCGGACATTGTCAAAGCAATTTTTATAAAACTCAAAAAATATTTACTCAAAATGAGTATAATGATGAAGTTTATGCGTCTAAGGTAGAACCAATATACTTTTTTTAAAATAAAAGTAGTCTTAGTTACTATTCATAACATCAGCTGTCTGCCAGTGTAAGCTCCGACGAAATTCGTTAAGCCGTTTGGGATATAAGTAGTAGTAGAAGTTTTGTCTGATTCGCTTTGAGACAGATTATTATTACATTATGATTCTTCGTACGCATTAAAACTGTCTCTTGTCGTACTGCCTCTGGATTTAATGACATATAGATATACAAAAAACACAAATAGATTTTATTATGCTTACAAACAAGGAGACACAAAGCTCCCCCTTTCTCTGCAGATTTCATTCTCCCAACACCGGATTGTTTATTGGCGGAATATTTGAAACGGAATAAGGCAACTCCATGATCAGAAATTATATCTCACGTCTGACAGGTGTTTAGTAAACAAATCAAAATCCCTACGGTACAGCAAGAGGCATGTTGACACTGTGTCGAAGGTTGAGCGTTTTATGGTGACTAATACGGATGGTACTACAGATTGGTATCATGCTTTTTTTCTTCCTTATATGTGGACTCGTAAGATAGTAAATTAATTATTCCTCAAGTGAGATAGCAGTCAGAGTCAAATTACAGAGTTTGGCCTATACTCCCCTCGTACGCGTGCCCATTGTGACTTTGCGGATAAGCTGATAGCCAGCCACAGTGAGCCCTGCTATGAAATTCCATATAGACCGAATGCCTCTTCCGCAACAAAAGTGTCTAAAGTGTCTTCAAAATTCGGAAACGCTCAGTTGAAAAGACCAATAGAAAAAAAGCTTTATAGATTAAACCGCAGTTAAAAATTTTGAACGAAGTAAAAACTTTATTACAAGTGCGTCGTGGTCCGAGCTTGATAGGAAATTACAGTAGGATATAAATATTATCTAGGTTACAATTACAAATTTGGCAGAATTATTGTAAACATAATTTAGCCTTGTTATTGAAATCTATTATCTAATTATCAGGCCGATTATACATGCATTTTGGGTAAATAATATGTAGGTTATCGATAAAGAGTAACTAGATTTATTTCAAAAAAATATTGCAAATAAAACAAATACGACCAACATTGTTCACGAGTCCTGACAATTTCATGAGAATACCTATGTCAACAAGCCAATAAATTCAAAATAACGTTTGCACAATCTGATTTGCACTAGGACTCCCTGTGTCGCGGGAGGCACGGACACACACAATAACAAATCACAACATCCAAAACCCGAGAACTAACATTTCTGCTCATCACACAAATAATTTCCTCTGCTAAGGGTTGAGTCTGGTATCACGCGCTTCGAAGGCAGGATCACTACCTACCAATTAGGCTAACGGCTGTCCCAACTGCTGCACAGCTGTTTATATTTAAATATTTAATTAACATTAAATAATATATCACCAAAATAATTATATTGTCATCATTTCAGCCGTAGGACGCCCACTGCTGAACGTAGGCCTCCCTTACGAATTTCCAAAAGGACCGGTTGGAAGCGGGCTGCATCCAACGTCGTCCTGCAACCTTTATCAGGTCGTCTATCCACTTTGTCAGTGGACGACCTCCGCTGCCCTTGCGGGTCCGTGGTCTCCACTCCAGAACCTTCCGGCCCCATCGGCCATCTTTTCGTGCTTGCTATGTGGCCTGCCAACTGCCACTTCAACTGGCTTATTTCTGGGCTATGATTTCATTGTTGATTCGATCACGTAGAGAAACCCCGAACATAGCCCTCGTGCGATTTTGAGCTTGCTTATGAGGCCCATAGTAAGAGACCACATTTCAGTGCCGTAAGTCATCACTGGTACATAGTGCCAGTGCCCCATTCGGAGGCCTTCACCATTTTTGGACAGACAAACAGAATATTTCGGGGGAGTTATGCGCATCTGTTTACGATCCGTAAAACATGTTTTTATGTAAAGAGCCTTGGAGAACATCGTGTTGGATGAATAACATCAACAGAGTTACATAATTACCTATACTGTAAGTTTGAGTTGTAGACGTATATTTTAGGACAATATGTTTTATACGTGTTCCTTGTTTACCTATATATTTACCTTTATATATTATTTATTTTCCTTGTGTCCTAATCGGCAATAGCTAAACTATTTTACTATAGTAACGTTGATAAGCACGAGTATGCACAGAAACTAAGGTATTTAATAGATATTACTAAGTGAAGTAACTATTATCAATTAATGTATCTTTTTTAAACTTTTACGGTTGTTTTCAATAAACATATTGCTACTTACGGGATGAAAACCGTGGTAATTATCTTAATGTTATTTCATCCACCCATCCGCATTCTCCAGTCGTCCCGCGATCATGGCGCTTGCAACAGTGTCGAAATATCGGGAGCTCATTAAAATAATTACCACGGTTTTCATCCCGTAAGAAGCAATATGTTTATTAAGTAATGTATATTACAGTTATATAGTTATATGTGGTACTACATAAATCATTCTTGACTTATTCACGTTGACTTGCGTTATTCAGCTATCTTGATTCTCGGTTCATATAAAACAGTAATTTACGGTGTGTACAGTTGGTATCATTGGAATAATGGCATTACCCGATAAGAAAGTTATATAAAGCCCTAAAATAATAAGAAAGATATCCTTTTCTTTCTCTGAAAGAGATATGAGACAACGTACGGGAAAACACCCTTTTCAGCCCCTTACGTGACGTGTGTGCCTACTGGCTGATTTTTATCACAATTAATTTCATTTTACTGCTAAAATATTCAATTAAGGTTGATTGTCCGAGTATTGCTTGTTAATAAAGTTTTTTAAAACTTTGATTATATAAAATAATTATCCGAAGATAATAAATGATTCGGCTTTTATCCTGAGCTTACTTGGCGTGACAGAAATACTGCAGTGCACGCAAGTAATAGTACATTGTACACCGAGGGGAGAAAACGAGCTATTTTTGTCTCGAGTTTCCTTTAAGCCCTCCGCTGAGCGGCAGTTGCGATTTTTACGATTGACAATATAACATGTATTGACTTGGCAGAAACTGTGTGGTTAGAACAGTGACTGTCTATTATGTTGTAGTTTGTTAAATGGTTTGTAATAACATTACTGTCCTTAGTAACACTTATAAACCATTAAAAAAAATTATAGTGATTTCTTATAAGCAATATCACTTTAATCTAACTGCTGATTAGTCATCTATTGCACCATAAAACACATAACAAACTTCTTAGTATGTATATCTGCTCGAAATTAAATTGTCGCGTAAAAGTCACCAGGACAGTATAATCGTTACAAAATAAATTCATAACAAGTTTTTCTGTTCTCCCCTTCAAATTGGAGACGAAAATCTTCCAGCAGTATTTCATGTTCACAAGTTTTTATGTTGAAATGTCAGGAAGCAATTTGCACACGTTGTTATGTGCACGCCCCGCGATGCTCACTGGTGGTCAGGGGCAGGATTTATGAAATAGCACGTGAAAAATTCCTACTGAAACACAACACTGACCTTATATTGTAAACTATAAAGACTCTTTTAGCGTATAGTTTTTCGAATAATAGCTGTGTTTTGTAGGCAATATACCGTAGGGAAGTTAAATAACGGGCGAGCTGTTTGAAATTAATGCCACACAAAATCTGTGGAACCTGGTTTAACAGCTGCTACATAATTTTAAGAACTAAGGTGTACCAATTGATTATTTTATTTTATAAGACTGGTTTAAAACTTTCCTGCAGTAGAGCTGTTATTTTATAAAATAATTTGTCATGACTGAGTGACTGAGTCATCAACGCATCGCCTAACCCGTTGGGGTTACAAATTTGAAATTCTGGCAGTTTTGGCTTTTAAATTGTAAGGATATGTATTATTATTATTAATAATATTATACATCACAAAGAAATACACATCAGTTTTAACGATACCATCTTAAAATCTAAGTAAGATTTGTCTAGACAGTAGTGCTCTCGAATACATAAATATAGCAAGTAAGTATAGTAATTAGATAACAAATAACATTGCGTCCCGTGCTCACATCTTAGATGGAGTAAGTAATACGTATTACAACGTGTAATAACATACTACTCGTCTTAGAACTTCAAGAATTATCTAAGCTACTCGTATTGTTATCCTGCTTCCGGCGGACCAAGTACGCGTACCAACTATCCACCACTCCCATGGTTCAGTCCCGGCGTTCAGCAGTGTCACTCGTGTTCGTCGTGCATTCGCAACAGATACAGGTGATCCCGCTTTTTACAATCGTACGAGTTTTTGTTTGACATTAGAAATATTATTTTTTAAGACTCGATTAATTAGTAAGCATCCACTAATGAAGGATTTTGAAAAATGTAACCAGAGAGTGGGTGGATTCATTATATGATTATTCTTCGTAGCAAAGCTGCTGGCGGGTCAGCTAGTAGGCACATACAATTTAATCCACAAATAATCCAGATGGTAAATAGAGACAAGAAAACCAATCTAAGATATTATTTTACTAACTCGAATAATTCTGTCGTCTACTAATGGTGTAAAACCTGTTTATTTTTTTTTGACATGATCACGCGATAGAAAAATAATTTGAACACGCAAGATGTCTCATCTATACCTACTACATCATGAGTATAAAGGCAATTTATTAAATCGAGACGATGATAATCCTATAAATAGAAAAAAATATATATATGGGGAATATATATATGCTTTGGCTCGGCCACTTTGGTAAACACGAAACGAATTCCATCGTATAGATTATAATTGATTTTTGATGAAAACGCCGATATCTCTCTCTTCGGTCATTCCCTCATGACTGAAGATAGTGATCATTAGAGATCACGAGCTGTCTCCATCGGCTCCGGTCTGTGGCCATCTCCACCGCGGCGATAAAGGGTGACTATGGTCCAAATGTACTTACATTAATAATTATGTTGATTGTAACAAAGTATGATTTTGCTTGAAATCGATGTAGAACGTTTGAAATATTATTGAATTGAAATTAGTATAGTACGAGTAAGTCTTATATTTCCTCTTTCTTCTAAAAGTGGAAAGGTCCACTGCTGGAGGTTGGTCATCCTTTGAATCCTTTATATTGGTAGCGCGGCGTAATGTCACAGAATAACTAATAGTAGATAATTGTGCAGTTTGTTGCAGTACGAAATAGGTTTGTTTAATGAAAAATGGGCAATAGGGAACGTCAATAGTTTAGTTTTTTCTTTATTTTATTAATTTACCCCGACTGCAATCACATACATAAATTAAAAAATCTTTAGTTTCTTTAACTCTTTCAGTTTTGTTTGCTGCCTGAGATTTTTAACACATATTTTATGTATTATAGAAAGTACAACAATAAAAGCTTATTTGATTGATTAGAATATCTCTTTGGCGTTTTCTAGGGACGTCTATAAATCCTAAGCGAGACCGCAGCGCAACTACAAAGCAACAGCTTGCAACATGCCGAGCTCATGTGGTCGGCTTGCTTGTAGATCCAATCAAAGAGATTTTATTGAATCTACAACCAACAATGGTACAAGAACGTGTAATTGTTTAACATATTTGAGTTTATTGTTACTACTTGGCAAAAAAACGAAGAATTTTATGATCTCACTTTGGTGTCCCTATAAAATGGACCTCACTCTCGGTTTTATTAAATGGAATTTGTAGTAATTAAACGTAGGACTATACGGTATAGTAGGTAGTTTTTTTAGTTTTAAATTATAAAGTGAACCTTTCCGTAATCTCAGTAATTTGTCCGAGCAACCGTAAAATAATTGCTCACAATTCCTCAACGGCAAAAAGTGGGGAAATGGATATAATTTAATTGTGTAGCGCTGTAGTTTCTCTACTACATTTCATTACATTTTTCTGGAACTAATCCTAGAGGTGTTTGTGATTTAGAGTTGCAGCGTTGTTTTATTTTAAAGATTGCGTAGTCAATGTTTGCAAATGGTTTGTATGTGACAAGTAGTCTGTCCGTTTGCACGTCCTTCTTGTCAGTTCTCGAAGCGGTGATACTTCGCAAAACATAAAGTCGCGTCAAGCCTAGTTGAAAGTTGGAATAGCTATAACTCGTTCAATGATATCAATGATGTGTAGATATGTAGGTACAGTACAAACAAATGATTCAGATAATAGCTATTTATATAGTTTCTATTTATAGTTTTATTGATAATTACTCGAGTATACTTTTAACTATACCACTGTCGAAAGTATTAAAGTAAGGGTCGCACAAAATTAGATGTGCAATTTTATTTAACACTAATTTTTTTTAATGTTTATCCGCCAGTACAATACTAAGATCCTGTTATTGGCTTACCCCCTTTTACAATACAAACACACACTACGTATCATTGCAAGTATCGTGTAAAGTGTTTTATACCTATAAATTGTAGCCCGCAAAGTGCTATCCTTTTTGAAATTTATAACTTTGATTTACTATAAGTTTTCACCAAATACATTAGTCTGTAAGTTTTACTGTCAATAAGGCTACTGAACCCTGTCATATGCGTCATCTGACACGCGTTTGGGCTGTTTAATAACGGTAAAATATTACTGACCCCTTTTATTGAAAATTTTGAGTACACATTTATGTTATTTATAAAGTTGTTTTATGAAGATCAATCATAAACTGAACCCTAAATAATAATATATTCAGGGCGTTGGTATGCGTAAGCCACGTCTTGAAGGCTGAAGGACAACTTTTATAAGACTGATAACAAAATTCTGAATAATAAAGAACGTAAATCGTTGTGTTTTATAAAAATCTGTTTTCTTATAACTGATAACATTTTCAATATTGGCAGTAGAAGTTCGTATCGTAGCAGTCTCACATACGGAACTCATATTCGTATGGAACACGCTAAAAAAAAAAAAATTTACGAATAAATCTTGGAATCGTATAGCGTGATTGTATTTGGGTGGTAGCAGGGCCGAATTTACTCTTAGTGCCATCCTGGGGTATTGTGAAAAATGCTACCCATTACCCAAATACTACATAATATGGGTTTTTAATCATAAAAACTATTTCCAATATAACTTTATATCCACTTATTCCAATATTACAACTCAATCCAAGGTAACACGAAATAATAACAAGCTTAAATTAGCATTTTGCAGTATACAAACGCTCAAAAGAAGGTGTGCCTTCTTAGCCGAAAATTCAAGCAAAATATACAAAAAACGAAAATACATGATTACCCGGAACCTTAACAAACTCGTTAGCTATTCCGCCACGCCACGTCACATTAATTCCAGTCACGGAGTCATTTTACTGTTCTATACTGAGATTTTTTTACGGAAACTCGTATATTTGAATGTTATGACACTTACAAGGAACGGAACCGCATTAAGCCTGTACGAAGATAGCTTAGAGTTAAGATGCACTAGGCCATAATCTTCGGCTGGGATTCTAACCCGCGCCTTCCGAGTATCTATGCCAAACGCCATGACCAGTAGGCCACAAAGGCATCCATCCGCGCGTAGAATGTATCTTTCTACTTGATTGGGGTCTCTCTAAAAGTGCAAAAATTAATTTCGTTAACCAAGCATTAGTGCTTAAAAAGTCCGAGATTTGCCTATTGATAAGTTTAAAATTACTATTAAAATTAAACTTAGCCAAAAACGTTATAACAAAATTCCGGATTACTTGGAGGATAAAACACCTTGGGACTGATCACTCCAGGATCTACCTACTCGTGTATTAACCATGTCAAAGTGTAGCGTGTCTTGTCCTACTGATACCAATTTAAGAATTTTTTTATAAGGGAACACACCGGAGCTAAAAATAATTGAACATTTGTTATAGACATTAGGTAAGTAGCGATAAAAAAATGTAAAAAGATAGGCCCGCTGAGTTTCTTGCCGGATCATCTCAGTCGTGGCCAAGTTCTAATACGGTTGTAGATTTAAGAAAAAATAAACATACAATGACAATTTGGAAGTTGGCCTATACAGAATAAATGATTTGAATTTGATTTATGATTTTGAACTGGAACATAGCAATGCGAATACTACTGCGGTCGAACTCGTTCACAAAGAGGTCTACTGCTACTAAAAAAGTGTAGGTAAAGTGTACAAAAATAAAAATAACTGTATATTTGTTTTCTAGTTGTCAATCAACATAAAACGTTTCAGTGATATAATATATCACTCAAATGTTATAATGTGCCGGATTACTATAACGTGACCTTAACAAGATAGTGGCATATTGACAATACGTACTGAGTTGTAACGATAACTTAGTTCTGGCCAATTGAATACAAATCTATATTAATGCTAAGGCTTGAAACTGCATTAAGGACATTTCCAAAGGCTGGCAGTAACAAAGCGGCAAATAGAAAATACTATCAGCTCACTACCTCGGAAAAGCTTCGTTAATCGTTTGAACTCTGCATATACAATGTCCTTTGTGTAATTCCAGCGCCTCATATATCTACATACCAAATTGCATCAAATTGGACTTGCCATTTGAGCGTGAAGTAACAAACATACAAACACACTCATAAACTTACGCCTTTATCATATTATTATGAATAATTAACCCGCAAAACACTCACGTCAGGCATCGAATACGTACACTTCAGGGTGAATGGGCAGTTTCGTCCGCAAGCTCCCGAGGAAATGTAAGGATCAGAATTACATAGAAACGGTGTTCACTAAGAGTCATTATATTTTCCTTTTATTTTGTAGTAGTAACATTCGTGTTGTACAACGATGTGTAACGTAAAAATGTGATCCATGTTTCCTGCTCGCATACCTATTGCTTGCTTCATTCATGTTCGATCTAACATTATATAATGAACATATATTATGCTTGGCTTACTTATAGTTACATTTTGAGACAAATCTGATATACCTAAGTAGTTCATATTCTGAGATAGTTTAATTTGAATCAAAATCAGAATTAATATTCAAACGCAACTTCGAAACTAATTCTTTCAAATGTTCATCATCTTTTGTCAAACGAACCCTCTGAACTTCAGTTCGTCTAAGAACTAACTTACTGAACTGCTTTGTATGAACATAGCTTTAGAATTGATGAGATATTGACAAGGTGTTCGCTCTAATTTGCATCTGCCAGTGCGCGTTTTATAATCTTCCGAATTAATAGTTATAACTTTGCAAATTTCAGCAAGGCTGCGTCACGATACGGCTAATAAGTGTCTATATAAAAGTCTGTTTCATCCAACCGAGACCATAACTTATAATGCAGTTACTAATTAACTGCTAATTTCTGAACTAAATCTGAACTTTCTACTCAAAAAAGAACTATGCACTTATTATATTTATGAGGCCTAGAAAAGGAGAAAGGATACTTCTTTTGTTCTCGGTATTTCTGTATGTTTCACATTTAATTTAGAACGTTCAACACGTCCAGAGCTCACTCTCGGCGTGTTCAGCTTTATATTATTTATATTGCAAGAGTCGTACGTAAAGTTCACAGTTATGTTATGTTCTGGAACATTTTGTCTTATTTGGACTCTTTTATTCTGTCATTCCAAAAAATATTCCTGTTAAAACAGCGCATGCGGCTGTCCGCGTGCGCTGTTTTAACATGAGTATTTTTTCTTTTAGTCTAGTACTAATAATGTTATAAAACTGCAAAATAAAATAAACACGTAAAAATTTGGGTATTTCCTTACTTTACATATGCATGGATACGTGAATTCAATGGATACATTTCAATATCGTACAACATATTGATATAAGTAGTCAAGCCATGTCTCACTTAAAGATATATTCACAAAAGCTTATGTAACTAAACGTCATAAACAAAAATTTCAGAGTGAAGAACTGGTGAGTTTTTTAAAAGTTTTTTGAAAACCGATCTCAGACCAGTCTCACACAAAAAGCAATTACAATAATAACGCATGACTTGACTGACCTAATGCAACATTTCTTCATTATAATGTCGCAACATGTAATAAGAAATTATTAAATATTAATTAATTATATTAAACCCTAGCATATAATATTGTGCCGTGGGGTACCGGCTTAGAATAGTACCCCCCCAACTCTACCCGTGGGTGCGTAAAAATCTGCTAAGGGATAACAATCGGAAGGTGGGCAGCAGCACCTTCCCAGTATTAAAACCCCAAAACTGCGCTCGCCAACCCGCCTGCCAAGCGTGGCGAGTATTGGCAAAATCCCCCCAATGACGGACACATTAGGAACCAGGCCCCCAGTCCCCGGCAGCCCCGCTATTCCTGGCTACGGTAGCGGCCACGGTAACGGTGGGGCAGGGGGTGCTAAGAATCCCCGGCAGACGCCCGGCTACCACCCCCAACGACGACGACTGGCCCTGGTGACACACAACGTACGCACAATGAGGACAGACGAGAAGATATATGAGCTGGAAGAAGAAATGAGTAAGACACTGGGACATAGTAGGGTTATCTGAAGTCCGTAGAGCGGGTGAGGACACGATAACCCTGAAATCAGGTAACCTACTCTACTACCGGGAGGGCGACCAACAGTCCCAAGGTGGTGTCGGTTTTCTCGTCCACAAGTCCCTTACTAACAACATAGTTAAGATCGATAGCGTTTCCAATAGGGTCGTATACCTAATACTCAGAGTATCCAAACGATATTCGCTGAAGGTCATTCAGGTATACGCACCGACGAAGTCGCACCCGGATGATGAGGTGGAGGATATGTATGAGGACATTAGTCGGGCCATACATACCTCTGAAACGCACTTTCTAGTTGTTATGGGGGACTTCAACGCGAAGTTGGGTAAGAGAAGCGAGGATGAGTTGAAAGTGGGGCAATTTGGATATGGACAACGGAACCGTAGGGGACAGAGGTTGGCCGACTTCCTGGAGAAAGAGGGACTCTTTATGATGAACTCTTTCTTTCAGAAGCCACCTCACAGGAAATGGACCTGGCTGAGTCCCGATGGTTCCACGAGAAATGAGATTGACTTCATTATGACCACCAAAAGGCAAATATTCACTGATGTCTCCGTGATCAACAGGGTTAAAACCGGTAGTGATCACCGAATGGTAAGAGGCACGGTGAATATTAATGTCAAACTGGAGAGGTCTCGTCTGATGAAGTCTACGCTCCGACCCACTCGTGCCCGTATTCAAGACCCCGAGAGCTTTCAACTTGAGCTATCCAATCGCTTCGATTGCCTTGAGAACATCGCTTCAGTGGACGAGATCAATAACAGGTTAGTAGAAACTGTCCATACAGTGGGTTCCAAGTACTTTAAACCCCACCGTACAGATAGGCCACAGAAACTCTCCAACGATACCCTCAACCTCATGGCTGAACGACGCTCATTGAAACTGCAGTCTTCGGATGATGCTGAAGCATATAGGCTGCTCAATAAACGAATATGGAAGTCCTTGCGACACGACATCCGGATCTTTAATACAAACCGTATTAAAGAGACGATAGAGCGGAAAAAAGGCTCCAAAGTGTTTGCAAGAGACATGTCTATTGGGCAAAGCCAGTTGACGAAGCTGAAGAGAGAAGACGGCAGTGTAGCGTCGACCAAAGCGGAAGTATTAGGAGAGGTAGAGAGTTTCTACGGACAGCTATACACCTCGGTCGCTAAACCTGTTAGCAGCTCGGCCAAAGACCCAAGAGCCAAGCTGACCCGACATTATACCGAAGATATCCCGGACATCAGCCTGTACGAGATTAGAATGGCTTTGAAACAGCTTAAGAACAACAAGGCGCCTGGTGACGTCGGTATCACATCTGAGCTTCTGAAAGCGGGTGGAACACCGGTACTTAAAGTCCTTCAGAAGCTCTTTAATACCGTCTTACTTGAAGGTTCAACGCCAGAAGCATGGAACAAAAGCGTGGTGGTGCTGTTCTTCAAGAAAGGTGACAACACTTTACTTAAAAATTACAGACCCATCTCGCTTTTGAGCCATGTTTATAAGCTGTTTTCGAAGTTCATAACGAACCGTCTCAGTCGCAGGTTTGATGAATTCCAGCCTCCGGAACAAGCCGGTTTCCGAAAAGGCTATAGTACCATAGACCACATCCACACGCTACGGCAAGTTATACAGAAGACCGAAGAGTATAACTTGCCTCTTTGTTTAGCGTTTGTGGACTATGAGAAAGCCTTTGATTCGATCGAGACGTGGGCAGTGCTTGAGTCTCTCCAGCGGTGCCGTATTGACTATCGGTATATTGAAGTGCTGAAGTGTTTGTACAAAAACGCCTACATGTCAGTCCGAGTACAGGAGCAGAGTTCGAAGGCAATTCCATTGCAAAGAGGCGTGAGACAGGGAGACGTTATATCTCCGAAACTGTTCACCGCTACATTGGAAGACGCCTTCAAGCTTCTGGAATGGCAAGGACTTGGCATTAATATTAACGGCGAATACATCACTCACCTTCGATTTGCCGACGATATTGTAGTCATGGCAGAATCCATGGAAGACCTCAGTACAATGCTCGAAGGCCTCCATCGAGTTTCCCAACGGGTAGGTCTTAAGATGAACATGGATAAGACGAAAATTATGTCTAATGCCCATGTTGTACCTACCCCAATATCAGTTGGGAACTCAGTTCTCGAAGTTGTTGACGAGTACATCTACCTGGGACAGACAGTCAAACTAGGCAGGTCCAACTTCGAGAAAGAGGTCAATCGTCGAATCCAACTCGGCTGGGCAGCGTTCCGGAAACTTCGCGAAGTCTTCTCGTCAAAAATACCTCAGTGCCTCAAGACAAGAGTCTTCGACCAGTGTGTGTTACCAGTGATGACTTATGGCACTGAAACGTGGTCTCTTACTATGGGCCTCATAGACAAGCTCAAAGTCGCACAACGAGCTATGGAGAGGGCTATGCTCGGGGTTTCTCTACGTAATCGAATCAGAAATGAGGAGATCCGTAGAAGAACGAAAGTCACCGACATAGCCCAGAAGATCAGCCAGTTGAAGTGGCAGTGGGCAGGGCACATAGCACGCAGAACAGATGGCCGATGGGGCCGAAAGGTTCTGGAGTGGAGACCACGGACCGGCAAGCGCAGCGTAGGTCGTCCACCGACACGGTGGACAGACGACCTGAAGAAGGTCGCAGGACGACGTTGGATGCAGGCCGCTTCCAACCGGTCCTTTTGGAAAATCATGGGGGAGGCGTATGTTCAGCAGTGGACGTCCTACGGCTGAGATGATGATGATGATGATGATATAATATTAGTGAAAGATCTACATATACTAAACAAGTTACTAAATACAAAGTCATCATGAAAAAGTGTTTTGGAAATTGCAATTCACTTAACTCACTCGCTCATGCAAAGGATTGTTCGCTCTACATAGCGGGAGTAGAGAAGCCTGGGCGCGGCTTCTGATCGTGAGATTTTTAGGATATATATAGATATATATATATATAGGATAACGTAACTACACGATAAAGCACTTTTCGTAGCTAAATTATATATGGAATAGATAAGGGGCAGCGAAAATGGGAAAGCGCCAAAAGGCCTGACGTTAGGGAATGTTCCTGAAAGACCACGTGGAAATCACGTGTTTAATTTGTGTCACGTGTTTAGTTAAATGTTCGCTTAAAATTGAAGTAAAGCTTCAGTAGTTCTTTTATCAAAACGACATGTAAAGTGGTGTGTTTTCAAAAATATATCTCGTATCGCTGCTTAGTTTGCCGGTTGGCCTGTACGTTCGCATTCGAAAGTTCATGGTAAGTATGCCAAGTCATGGCAGATTTACCTAAATCGAATGTGCTGAGCCAAGTAATTGAACTCTCTTTGATCTCTTGATAACCTTCAATTTAAAGAGCAAAGTGTTCTTCAGTAAATTAAAACAGATTATAGTAGTGATTTATCAGATTTAGCTGCGATACAGTCTAGATTTTGATACAGCCTATGCCCTGTTAATTGTATGTGTTTGAAAATATGTTTATAAAACACGTGATATTTACTAATAATTACTTTTATATAACTCAAAAAATATTTACTCAAAATGAGTATAATGATGAAGTTTATGCGTCTAAGGTAGAACCAATATACTTTTTTTTAAATAAAAGTAGTCTTAGTTACTATTCATAACATCAGCTGTCTGCCAGTGTAAGCTCCGACGAAATTCGTTAAGCCGTTTTAAGGATATAAACTAATAAAAACTGTCTCTTGTCGTACTACCTCTGGATTTAATGACATATAGGTATACAAAAAACATAAATAGATTTTATTATGCTTACAAACAAGGAGACACAAAGCTCCCCCTTTCTCTGCAGATTTCATTCTCCCAACACCGGATTGTTTATTGGCGGAATATTTGAAACGGAATAAGGCAACTTCATGAACAGAAATTATATCACACGTCTGACAGGTGTTTAGTAAACAAATCAAAATCCCTACGGTACAGCAAGAGGCATGTTGACACTGTGTCGAAGGTTGAGCGTTTTATGGTGACTAATACGGATAGTACTACAGATTGGTACTCGTATCATGCTTTTTTTCTTCCTTATATGTGGACTCGTAAGATAGTAAATTAATTATTCCTCAAGTGAGATAGCAGTCAGAGTCAGAGATCACAGAGTTTGGCCTATACTCCCCTGGTACGCGTGCCCATTGTGACTTTGCGGATAAGCTGATAGCCAGCCACAGTGAGCCCTGCTATGAAATTCCATATAGACCGAATGCCTCTTCCGCAACAAAAGTGTCTAAAGTGTCTTCAAAATTCGGAAACGCTCAGTTGAAAAGACCAATAGAAAAAAAGCTTTATAGATTAAACCGCAGTTAAAAATTTTGAACGAAGTTAAAACTTTATTACAAGTGCGTCGTGGTCCGAGCTTGATAGGAAATTACAGTAGGATATAAATATCTAGGTTACAATTACAAATTTGGCAGAATTATTGTAAACATAATTTAGCCTTGTGATTGAAATCTATTATCTAATTATCAGGCCGATTATACATGCATTTTGGGTAAATAATATGTAGGTTATCGATAAAGAGTAACTAGATATTATTTCAAAAAATATTGCAAAAAAAAACAAATACGACCAACATTGTTCACGAGTCCTGACAATTTCATGAGAATACCTGTGTCAACAAGTCAATATATACAAAATAACGTTTGCACACTCTGACCCCCGCACTAGAACTCCCTGTGTCGCGGGAGGCACGGACACACACAATAACAAATCACAACATCCAAGACCCGAGAACTAACGTTTCTGCTCATCACACAAATAATTTCCTCGGCTAAGGGTTGAGTCTGGTATCACGCACTTCGAAGGCAGGATCACTACCTACCAATTAGGCTAACGGCTGTCACAACAATATATTAATATAAATATTGTATTAAAATTAAATAATATATCACCAAAATAATTATATTGTCATCATTTCAGCCGTAGGACGCCCACTGCTGAACGTAGTCCTCCCTTACGAATTTCCAAAAGGACCGGTTGGAAGCGGGCTGCATCCAACGTCGTCCTGCAACCGTTATCAGGTCGTCTGTCCACTTTGTCGGTGGACGACCTCCGCTGCCCTTGCGGGTCCGTGGTCTCCACTCCAGAACCTTCTGGCCCCATCGGCCATCTTTTCGTGCGTGCTATGTGGCCTGCCAACTGCCACTTCAACTGGCTTATTTCTGGGCTATGATTTCATTTCTGATTCGATCACGTGGAGAAATCCCGAGCATAGCCCTCTCTAGAACTCGTGCGATTTTGAGCTTGCTTATGAGGCCCATAGTAAGAGACCACATTTCAGTTCCATATGTCATCACTGGTACATTCAAGACTTTTGTTTTGAGGCACTGAGGTATTTTGAGCGTGAAAATAATATGTCAAAGTCATGATATTCCACGGCGTGTTGGCCTACGGCCAGTCTACTTGCTGCGTTCACTCGCTTGACACAAATCCGGAATTTAATTTAGACGATGAATTGATTAAAAACGTGACGGCGAAGTAGACGAGTGATTTGTGGTGCTAATTGGGGCAGTACGCAAAAGCCAAAGATGCTGTTAATATAGAATAAAGTACCAACGTTATCATACTGACCATTAATCTCGAACAATCTATGGTACTGGAAACCTATAATTGCTCTAGGTATAGATAACAGGAGAAGACGATTTTATACGATCCTATTAAACGCTGAGCCGGCGTCTGAGCTTGAGAAATTAGCCTCTACAAGAACCAATGAGCGATCTTTGAAGATATTACAAAATTAATAATAACACTAATATTTTAAATGCGAAAGTTTGTGAGTGAGTTAGGATGTGTAGGTTTGTAGCTCTTTATTATATCTATTATATATACATTATACACGTATATATTTGATAGATATAGCGATATAGCGTCAGAGTTTCAACACATATTCCGACACCAATCGTAAGCCCAACTGAATGCTATACCGACACAGACAGATCTTATACCGTCGTCATTATACATAACCACGCGAATGTATTAAAAATACATTCGCGTGTTTTTCGTACATTTTCGTCGATCTAGTATTTTAACACGATTATGAACGACACAATTTTACCGCGTCAATACGAAAGTTACGTGAAACAAAATCGAACCGAATTTAAGCTAAAATACATTACAGTAAACCCTGGTAATTCCCACACAGCAACAATAAACAAACGAGTCGTTCTTTAAGGCTTAGATTTGAGTATATTACAAGATTACTCTGGCTACACTGCTCAAGTGCTCACGGCTTTTCGAAATAGTCGCAAAGGAGCTTGTTTATGCAATTAATTGATAAGACGCTTACGAATGTAGTTTTGCGTGTCAGTGGCGCTCGTCACCCCGAGACATAGGATTTTGAGTCTCTGTCGCTCAGTAATTTTACTTGCTAACGTACTCTTCACACACTTACATAGTAATACCTGCGCACTATTGCTTCACGCGGAAGACTACGCGGTGATTCCAAGACGGTATCTTGCTAAAGAGACCTACCACCTAGTAGATCGGATTTCCTCGACTCTTACGATTCGCATTCGGACGGCTATCGGAACAATCTATTCCATCCCCTTACGACGTAGCTGAGTTCAATAATTATGAAATGTATCTAAAATAATCACCTTGCAATGTCCACGAGATGAACGATCTGTAGATCGGCGAGAGGTGCCGAAAAACCACGTGTATCAAAAAAGAACTGGGATCACAAAGATTTTTTTTCACACTTACGGTACATGTAGTATGTCTCGATTACGCCTGCAATTCGAACTAATACAAATCAATAAACTGAGGACAGTTCAATATAAATTACAAGTATACACATTTGAAAAGTCAATAGTTTTATATTGATCTGAGGAGCAGATTAAGAACGCTCGATACATTCTACACGCAGTCACATGATTTCACATAGGTAACCTATACACAGTGGTCTTAACTTATGTTACAGAACTGTAACTGGGTCAAAGCTTCGTGCAAAAAGGGCCGGTTATTATTATTATAGCTGTGGTTGAATACTCAAGTGAAACTCTCATACACTCGTAACTTGTCTATGAGAAGAAAATACTTGAGCAGCAGTGCGGTAATGACATCATCAGTCTACGCCAAACCCTGCTCGAGATAAGATATGAGCTTATCACGTAGAAACATAACAGCAATATTTGGCTGGCGCACAAATGAAAGCCATCGGGTGAAATGGCACCGAAATGAATTACCCGATCAAATTGGCACGGAAGTAGTCCTTAGATCGGGGAGTTGTTGTTCATATTATTAACTCACACAAAAATATATTCAATCATTGCTAGTAGAATTTAACATTGTTTTTTTTATTTATTGATGCATATTAGCTATTACTGGGCCAGAAGGTTTACCTACCAATTTGTCCCGCTCCGGCGCAAACGACCGGGGGAACGGAGTAGACGGTTTGCACGTCTCCTCCCTCGACCTGGGTGACCTTGGTGGGCAAGGTCACCCCTTCACGGGCGCTGAGGCCCGGTTAAGATCAATCAGGGCCTACCGCTAGGGCGAGATAGTGAATACGACCGCGACCCTATCTCGCCCCACCTTGGCGGACGACTGCTTGCGACACGGGGGGGTTTTAGTGAGTCTGAGCCCCACACGCCCAGGAAAGTGCACAGCATTTCCTTCTCTCAAAAAAAGGAGGTTTACCAAATTTCGTCAATAGCCTGTCAACAAACATAAACAAAGTTGATGAAAGAAAGTCAGTGCTGAGTAGTAGTATAGGAATCCAAATCAAAGAGGTTTAGTATTACCTACATACTAGATTAAAATTTCATAAAAATGTCAAAAAAATTAAAATCAAATCATTTATTCTGTATAGGCCTACGGGGGCACTTAGAAATTGTCATTTTACAATATTTTTTCCTTATAAATACAACCGGATCGGAACGCGACCACGACTGAGAAGAGTATTTAAAGCATTACTTTACGTAACAACAATGTTTTAACTATGGTATACGAATTATAATAATAATACCTTTTAGTAAAGCCTTCAAATATGAAATATTTATTATGAATATTTTGTTGAATGCAGAATTCAATCTAATAACCAACCGTGTTTGATAGAGGGTTAGGCCAAGCGTGGTGAGCGTGTAGGTGGTTTTTCTTGGGAATTACGAGTTATAGAGTTAAAATTAATGAAAATTACGGAACATTATTATAATATATATCATTGCACGGCGACGGGACAATATAGGTAATAGGCTGGTTTTTAAACTTGCTAAGAGCCGGAAATTAATTGAGGATTGGATCCAAACGTTCGTGTGGGATAATCATTGTACACGCAGGCGGGATCGCGGGGTGCAGTTTTGATTGTTGATTATTTGGATTATTGATCAGTACTTATGATTACGAGTAGTAAAGGTATAAATGTTTTTTCCTTTTAGCTACAGAGGCACCTCGTTATCTTAATGACCCAATATTTGATAATTTAATTCATATTTTATAAGGGTATTGAATGTGTGTATATGAGTGTGGAGTATTCGTGCGTGTTTAACTACAACCGCCAACAATGAAAAAACTGTGTCAGTAATTACATTGCTCCAGGGCTCTCCGTGTACAGCCCTGATTATTACCATATTATTACGATCCACGGCTTCACTTTACATTATGATATAATAACATGCGATACGGAGCATTATTTTTCGTTTCGTTGAAACTAATTTTCTTGAGGAAATAGAACTGCACGATCACGAACATTGTGTGTCAATAAATCACATCGAGGTAACAAGACTTTCAACTATGGGATACCAGAAAGTTTTTTTTAATAAGTTAACAAGTGACATGATGTAACCCATTGACAATAGTTATTTAGTTCAATTTGCGGAATAATTTAATTTGCTTTAAAATTGAAGTAATAATCCGTTTTCTTTGCTACAGTTTTCTTCAAACTACTCAGTATTAGTGCACTTGCTCTTGAAGGACCAGAAGGCTTGTTGTCTATCTTTTCGGAGAATGGAAATCCTGCAAGCCTATTGGCTGGAACCATCAATGGGAATGAGAATGAAGTGAGATTCTCATTCAAGTTAGACAATAAGGCGGCTGATCTGGAACTGCGGTGGTATCGATCAATTGACAGGTGACATCATATCTTTATGAAAAAAAATAGGATAATACAAAATGTATGGTGATTAATAAATGCAATATACGAGTATACCTATCTATGACAAGGGTAACTGACTGAACCAGCCACAGTCTACTGTCTGACGCTTTCTTTTACTTCATTACTCAGCTCTTAGAAAAATGAACCATGTTCTATTCAATCTATACAATTAGGAAAATTACATTAAAATTAATGGTTAATAATCAGGATTGTTGTTGAGTCAGACAGTTAGTCATTTCTAAGATCTTGACAGGAGGGTTTTTTTCAGGAGTTAAATTTATATTCCAAATTCTACTCAAATGCTTTGGTAATGTCAATGTCTTTGGTATACTTTGGGACTTCTGAAGTTTTCTCGTATCTCTATCTTCTTTAACACAGCTGGATCTGATCGAAAATTATGGTCAACTGACTACTGCTAGAGACTTTTTTCCGCGTAGAATAAGGTTATCGCCACCCCTCGAGAACTTTACACAACTTATAAAGAATATAAATAAGAAAGTGTTTATTCTGAGTATAAAGTATCATTATCTCATGATTCTGTTAAAACGTTTCAGCGATAAGAAAGAACAAACACACACTTACTCAGTCACTAGCAAACTTTCATATTTATAATGTTTGTGGGATAGCAATCAGTGAAGCTAATTCGCTTCAGGCGTTTAAACAAAGCTCACCAAAACAAATGAATATGTTGGTATAAAATCCATGTTTACCGAACGAGTGGAAATATTTGCATCATTCAATTCTTCCGTTGAAATGCTTTTATTAAGAATTTTCAATTTAGTAAACAAAATTTGAATCGGTACATTTATTTTGTTTGAAAATTCACCTTCTTGATGAATTGAACCATGTTTAATATAAACATTATAATATAACAAACTATATAATCTATATATATAAAAGCGAAAGGTCACTCACTCACTCATCACGAAATCTCAGGAACTACAAGTGCTAGGAGTTTCAAATTTTGCATGCGGGTATTTTTAGGACGTAGGTGCTCACTAAGACGGGATTTTATGAAATTCAACCTCTAAGGGGGTCAAAAGGGGTGAAAGCGTTTGTATGAAACTCCTTTGTTTTAGAACTTATAGTTGTGAAAATCTGTATTTGGATAGGTCATTCAAAATAAAAAATGTTGGCCTCATTTTTTTTGGATAGTGGTGGTTTAAGAGGGTGAAATGGAGGGGTGAAAGTTTGAATGGAAAGTTTTGTGTTTTCGAACATACAGTGGTGAAAATTTGCATTTGGACAGTTTAAAATGATGATTTCAATATAAATTATTGACAGGGATGACTTAAGGGGTGAAACGGGGTATAATTTTTTATCATAAGTTCTTTGTTTTTTTGGAGCTACAGTGATGAATATTGACAACTGAATAGGTAATTCAAAATAAATAGTGATGCTTTCAACATTTTTGTCAGGGATGACTTAAGGGGGTAAAACGAGGGATGTAAAAACTACTACATATTATAAACTGTAGAGGTAACAAAATTCTGTACAATGAAAACTATGCTAAAAACCGAGTCAGGGGATGTAAGTAGTGAAAAATATATTCAAATTGTTTGGTTCTCCGCGACTTCGTCTGCGCAGATTTAGTTCTTAGTTCTTCTTCGAGTAGCTTATTATCTTCTCTAAGGCCATATCTACCTATACTAAAATGTCATAAAATATTTACATGGTCAAACGCAATTGCTATAATAATATTATGTAAGTAAGTTTAAATACTTAGTAAATCAATCAGTAAACATGAATAATACGATACAGTACCCATACATATAAATAAAATTGATCACCATGGAAAAAAAAACTGTCATTTCATTTTATCACCCTTGACGGTCGCCGAGTACGTCTAGTGTATCGAGCTGTCAAAATAGCGTGCTTTTGACTTAGCTATCAGAAAATGACACGAACTTTGACAGAACTGTCATCATTACGATCTTGAGGTAGGCGGAGACCTTATTATTTTGTCTATGCTGTGCCCAAGAATATTGCGCTTTTTCACCTGCGTGGTGATGAATGATGATGATCATGATGAAAAGTATCCTATTAATATACCTACCGCTGCTTACCTCTTTGAGGATATATAGGCGAAACTATTTGTTATGTTGTGTTTAAAAATAACATGTTAGTGTTGGGGGCGATTTACTCAATACCGTTAGACTGATGTTTCACCTCCGTTGTGATGGCGGAATCGCTCGACTACAGTCGGCTGAACAACAAAGATGGATGACATGCCGACTCTAACGCCGAACACGTCTAGTGTATCGAGCTATCCAAATCAATGCGTGATTTTGACTACGCTATCAGAAATTGACAATTCTTTGACAGAACTCTATTGACATAAAATAAGTCATCATTACGATCTAAACGTAGGCGGAGATCTTGTTATTTTGTCTATGCTGTGCCCAAAAATATTAAGCTTTTTCACCCGCGCGGTGATGGAGGTTGATGTTGATGATGATGATGATGATGATGATGAAAAGTAGCCTATGTGCTATTCCAGACTATAATCTATCACTGTGCCAAATTTCAACCAGATCCGTTTAGCCGTTCTGCCGTGACTCACACCAGAACCTCAACAAACATCCAGATATCCATCTAATCTTTCACATTTATAATATTAGTGGGATAGTGGGATAATGGGATATATAAAGTGGGATAGTAGGATTATATACATGCATATAATAGAGTACTAGGTTTTTACCCTAAGGCCTAGTCTTGTAGTTTCGTTCTTAAATCTCTAGGTGTCTGCCTAAACACACCTCTAAGTACCTAAGTAAATACATATTTTCTTCATAACAGCCAGAAATTAAATTTTACCTTATTCGTAACTTTATACAAATACGCGTATCTTTTACCAGTATAAAGTAATAATTAAACACATTTTACGTGTATAATTTGGCAACCTTTCTTGACAGGCTTTAAAGTGCCTCTATAAATAGGTTGCTAAACTCCCGCTCGTAAGTTGGAAGTTTCCATTGTAAGGAAATAATATGCTACTTGCAAATTATGTGTTAATAAATTCTTTGTATAATAATCTTAATTCACCTAAACTTGAGACGTTCCAAGGATCGAGAAAGTTACTGTGAGAAGGGCAACGGAGTACCTTTTAAGGGTATAAATATTATGGTTGTGGAAGAGGCGAACACATACGTAACGACTCAGCAAGTACGTACGTATAGCCGTTTGGTTTTTTTAAGGTAAACATAAACATCGGAGAACTTAGATCGCCCTTAGACCGATAGAATCAAAAATTTTACATAGCTTCGTGACCATTTTTCTCGGTAAGTGATCCACTATAATTATTATAAAAGAAGCTTTATCAAAACCCTTCTAAGTTTCTCAGTTCTATTAAGTCAGGTTTTCTCGACTTTTACCTTTAAGATATTGACTGTGGCAGAGAGGAAATTCGACTATTTATTCTTTTTCCTGTCAACAAGTTTGTCTATCTACATCATCGTACTAATTTTCTAACTCCATGGAAACACATTGTAACGGCAAATATTATCGCACCGTTAGCCTAGTTGGTCCCTGCCTTTTAATTGAGAGATCCCAGGATCGATCCCTGGACTGGTCGAACTGGATATATTTGTGTGATGAGCAGACATGATTGTTCCCGGGTCTGGATATTTATGATGTGTCAATGTGTGTGTCCGTGCCTCACTCGACACAGGGAACTTATAGGTACGGAGTTGTGAATATGTGAACGATTCTTGTGTTTATGATCGATTTATGCAAAGGTTATATTACTTAATCTTCTGACCATCTCTTTTGTATTCAATTTGAATCAATAAACTGAAGTTTGATCAAACGTTGCGAGATGCGCACTACGAGTGATAGCTAAACACACCCTAATAAGATTAATTTGACTTGACAATATTGTACCTATTTACCACCATAACATTTGTAATGTATGTTTTAGACCGGATGTTTTTAGTTTTTACAAATTTTACAAATGTTATGGTGGTAAATAGGTACAATTTCAGAGAAAAAGGGAAAAACCACAAAAAAGTTAAACATATTCGGGGATTTTTTTTGGCCAACTTGTATTCTCCAAATGGTTCCCCGGACACGCTCATTTGGTTTGTCGGTCCCTCTACCAAACACCCTATATAAAACCTTTATAAATTATATTTGCCGTTATATATTATTTATTATCCTTGGGTCATCAATCAATAGGCAACAGGGAATAGTTATTTGTGCAACAAGTGAGCAGTCTTTTTGTGCTGCGAGTGCTGATTTTGAATCTTGAGTGTGGCGAGGGACTCAAAGGCACGAGATACAAAAAACTTTGCTCTCGTGTAACACACATAACTTTTCATTTCAGCAGCGAGAACATTTTAGGAGATAAAATAATAAACAGGAATAGATTGAAATAACTATTTATTGTGATTCAAAATAATTGACATTGTAGGTAGTGGTACCAATTCAATAAAATGGAACATTTTAAAAGTTTAAAGTATAATTACTGCAATTCTGCAAATTAAATGTAGCAGATTTATTTGGCAACGATATAGTTGCATTGAGTTGAGTTTGATTTTCTAGGGTTAAGGTTTCTGTTTCGGTAGCGGATTGAGAAGGAACAACGTTGAAGGTTGGCGACTCTGATCGGCTTTCTGTATAAGTATATTGTGCGTCGTTGGAAGTAGGTGGGCGTGGGTGAGACCAAGGATCCGAGGTCGAATTCAGACTTATTGTTTCCACCATACGCTTACAGATTCTCGACTTATTTTCTATTAAGTCTTCAATGTAGCCTTCTGCACCCGTATTGGACTTCCACCCGCCGTGACGTTTTAAAGTGATGAGATCGGCTCCAGAATCAGCCAAGAGCGTTGCCGAAGTTCTCCAAAAGCAGTGACCCGTGTATAGCTGAGGCTCTTCCAGTTTCAAGAAAGTGGCAGTTTCTCGCGGGAAAGCACGTATTTTATTTACTCCCATAGGCTGTCTTGAGCATTTATTATTATGGTATTGTATGAAAAATCGGTCGGTTTTTGTTATAAGCTGGACGTGAATTTTGGTATTTTTCTACAATAGTTACATATTCTTCGCGTACGACAAAAGACCTGTCAAGGTTCGTCTTCGCATTTTTCAATTTTACTAACAGTTATTTATCTGAATGCTTTTCGATATTATTAACTGTTAGCTGTAATAGCTCATTATTGCGACACGTTCCACTAATTCCTATGATCAGTACAACCTGTAATGAAAATATTACTTAAATAAATAAAATAGATTTTTATTGCCAAAACCATAAAAATATTACAAAAGTTTTAACATTTGCCAAGGTATAAGATATAATAATGTATAGAATCTAAATTAAAATTATTAATAATACCTACTTAACTTTTATATCGTACATATACATTGCATATATATATACCGTACATATATATCGTAATAAATATTTTACCAGTATTGCTAAGCCAGACTATGATTCACTGCGTCTCCAAAAATTTGTAGTACATATAACAGTCTACACACAAATTTTAATAACAACATGGATTTATAGGTACTACTCACTTTAACGGCAAGAAAATTGCAGTCCAGAGCTTCATTAAGATTATTTTCTATGTTTTAGGCCGTGAAAATTTTGTACTTTTTAGCCTTATGCCCAACTGGAATTATTTTTAGAAAATACGTGTTTTGCGTATGTTTCAATATGCATGTTATGTTTTGTTTTTAAAGTAGCTTTCAATATTGAGTAAATACTCCACATTGTAGATGAACGCCTCGTCTGTGATAAATCTAAAAAATAAGATAGCAACACAGTCTCCGAAAAACTGTTTGTGCCTCCATTCATTGAAGACATGGTATGCTTTCAGATATATCTCGCGAGACTTCTCAGGTAGGAAACTTATAACTTGTTGTTTTAATTTTTCCTAGAATGGAAAGTTTAACCCAACATGAATTATAAACTGAAATTACTAAATACAAACATAAAATCCCACACTATACTTCTATGCAGATCTAAAGAGGATGACCTACTGTCCAGTAAGTACCTACTCACTTACTGAACAGTAGGAGATTCCAAATTTAAAATCTCGCTTCTTACTGGACAATTGTGATAAAGATAGTGAGGTAGAGTTCACTTTCTGGATACTTTTTAGAGATGTTATGGCAACATTACATACCATTTTTGAGAAAACTATTTTACGATAGTAACTTTTCTCTTAATTAAGTAACTGTTTTTAGTAATGTATATTACAGCTATGTCTATCAAATTAAATTAAAATTATTAAAACATAATTAATAATTCATACATTTACATTAAATCATAATTAAAACTGTACGTGTTGCTTCCACGCGCTGCGATAGTTCGACTGACGAGTCGAGGCATAGTTTCGTTGTACGTGTTGTATGTAATTATGTATGGACAAGTCGAGGCGTAGTTTTACCCGGCCTCACTTCTCTGTTCACAACATTCTGTCTTGACTTTATTATTTTGTCTGAGTTTACGTTGTGTACAGTTGGCATCGTTGGAATAATGGCATTACCCGATAAGAAACCTATATAAAGCCCTAAATTAATAAGAAAGATATCCTTTTCTTTCTCTGAAAGAGATATGAGACAACGTACGGGAAAACACCCTTTTCAGCCCCTTACGTGACGTGTGTGCCAACTGGCTGATTTTTATCACAATTAATTTCATTTTACTGCTAAAATATTCGTTCAAGGTTGATTGTATGGCTTGTTATTGAAGATTAAATGGTACAGTTGAAAGTTATGTAATCTATACGTGTTATATCATATATGTTTCTCTTAGCGGAAAAGGAAGAATAGTAATTTTATTTTTATTGTGATGGCATTTTATTACCACATAATCATACCATACATGTGTCATGAATTTGTAGAATAGGATATCAGACTTTAAACTGTGTTTCAAATCACTTTGTACAGACATATTATAAGAACGTATCTCTACAACTTCACAATATAAACTAGGTAAGAGTCTGTCAGTCTGACGATAAAAACCATAAATCTATTGGATCGATTGTTCAGTCTGCAGATAGGATAAGCGGGAAACACCCCGAATTTTTACATCATGTTTTAAAAGAAACATTGCATTAAATGTTATAATTCTACATATACATAAAATCATTCTAGTTTCTGTAAGTAATAATAATACTTCTCTATCATAGATACTGCTGTATCTATCATAAGAGGCACCAAACCAAGTGATCAACCTATAGGTATATAGTTTTTAGCTAAACATTTCTAACTTAATAAACTATTCCTGCCAAATTATATATTTTCAGGACACAATATGCACTGTCATAAAGTTATATCATCGTAAAATGTTTAGCATAAAAATATATATAAAAGACACGCCATGTTTTATTAAACTCAAAAAAACTGTGAATAAATTCTTGAATAAAGTTGACTTAAAAAAGTACCCATGTCTAGACATAGGTGCTTAGGTACCTATATGCGTATCGTAAGTTCAACTAGCACGTTTATTATCCAATCTTGTTTGTTGAACTAGAAAATAAATTGCAATAATAAAGCGGCTATAGAAGCGTATTTTGTTTCGAATAAATTTCCATCTTAAAAAAATAAAAACAAAATATAGTTAGGTGCATTTATATGAGATTATATCTTTTGAAATTTGTCTCGTAAAACTGACATAGTATAAAAGGTATATATTGTTCAAATGTTACCTTCGTAACAGACAAGGCTTGCTAATATTGCATTGTCATCTAGTTTAGAAGAGGATGACAAGTTCAAGTTCTAATCATGAAACAAATGTAACATCCAGTAAAATATACAGCAAGTTGCATGCCATGCAAACAAAAAAAAACAAAAACAAATCAGATAGACAAGAATGAAAGTTAACGAAATTATCGTTCATATCCTCCATATCTCTTAATTCCATACTCGTTGGCGAGTTAGTTTAAAATCGATTTCATTTGTACCGAAGAGATTAACAAGAAAACAAGTTAATGAAAAGATATAATACGAAAAAAACAAGTTTTTTAATGTTATTAACTGCCAATAAAAAAGAAAAGGCGACCTTCGTCAAAAACAATTATGAAATTAATATTTAAAAAAATATATGTTAGAGACGGTTCCATGTAGGTATATTGCTGTTCGATTTAATATTTTCTATTCATTTGGTAAACATAGCTTTAAGATTTTCAAGGACAGTCATATAAATGCAAATCACACAAACGTATTACTTCTGTCAAGAGTCAACTCTGGGGCATCTGAGATTGCAGGCTGGGTCAAAACCAAGTTATCCACGGTGTTAACGTTAACCAAAACGCTCTCATGAAAGTTAAACGTCCACAGCAAGAGGTTTGTTTTATCAAGTTTTTATTCAGTCGAAAGTTCCCATCTCAACGCCGTAAAATTTTAAGATGCCTAAATGCATTCAATTTTAGAGACGCACACTTTTCTCATTTGTCTAGTTTTTACTTTTCTTGATTTGTAGTTTACTACCATTGATATAAATAAGCCTTCATTTTACCATTTATCTGACACTAGTAACTTGCGATAGCTCCATCTGCGCGTTAAATAACTATCCCCCGATTACCCCTTAAAGCGCGGTCCAATCCTAATTTTAAAACAATTTTCGATGCTTTACATAAGGTTGAGAATTGCTTACCAGAATGGACGACGTCATGCGAAAATTCAATTGAATACGGGTAATATAAAATTAAATTTATATTTATTTCGTACAATCATATGATTAAATTTTAATGATAAAGGAGTCCATAGTTCACTAGTAAGTTTCATTGGGAATTCGAATAATGATACGATTTGAAATATGATTAATTGAAATATATTTGACCATAATTGCATAAAAATGCTTTTTCCCACGAACCACGTAAGAAAAATTACAAAATGTAGGGAATGTTGCCGATTTTTTTCTATCGAGCCAAGTTTGCTCAATCGTGTATTGGCTCCCATACTTCATAAGGACGTATATTCAATTTACACTACGTTTTTTTTTCGAACTTCGGTTATTAGGTTTAAGCGTCGAAAAACTAAGTTTTCGCGAATTCGAATCATGAAATTCGGAACTCATTTCGCCTTAAGGGATAAAAGTGGCATATAAATTAGTCCCGGGCATACGCTATTCCAAATTTCACTACATCAGTTGAGACGTTTCTGCGTGATGGAGTAACATATATACATACTCACATACTTTCATATTCATAAAATCAGTAGTATGTACATGCTGCATAACTGCGTGGGGTGATTCTGTAAAATCAAATATGATATATTTGGAAAGGGCACAAAGATCAGTATTAAAAGTCCTCTCTAATAAAGCACGCCGATTTTCCACTAGTGAGCAATACTCATTATGCAAAGTCCTTACTGTAAGACAACTTTTTATTCTGCAAACTGTGTTAAGGAAACATGCTCATATGCCATATGATCCGAACCAGATAAATAACAAACGTAGAAGGGGCATAGTAGGCACCACAGAAAAAAACGGGCGGAAACTGCAAAACGACATTATTACCATATCAGCTCGATGCTGTACAATAAGCTAAACAGAAAATTAAATATATATCCCCTTACATTTATAAATGCAAACTAAAATGTGTTAAATGTTTGCAATCATTGTCGTACCAGGATACAGAGGACCTCCTTGTTGTTTTAAAATAACGTCACACCACACCTCATCTGCTCACACAAACACACCACACGCGTCCACACAACGACACCTATACAAAACACCCTTACCGAACACATACATTACCCCCCCACACTCACACACTCATAAACACACACTTCAACTACTCTCACCTACTCACCCTAACCTAAATAGCTCTATAATTTATAAGCAACATAAATTTATAACAATATTTCACACAAGTAAGACAGATGCTTCGCTCTCCCAAAGATAAAGACCCATTAGGAGTCCCCGGTGTTTACATGATTCCCTGCGACTGTGGGAAATGTTACGTCGTGGAAACGAGAAGAAACATCTCCAATAGACATCTTGAACATATACGCTCCATGAAGAATATAGATACTAACAGTTCCGCCGTAGTAGAACATTCTCTGCTCTCCGACACGAACCACTACATCCGCTTCGACAGAGCTCGGTTCTTAGCGAGAGAATAGTTCTACGTGCCGCGCAAGATCCGAGAGTCCATTGAGTAAACGATCAAACTTCAATCGAGACGGAGGATGGTTCTTACCACATGCTTGGAAGCCTTGCCTTCATGGAGCTCATTCTGATGCAAATGATGTGTCTGGTGCAGATGTAGTGAGCTCTTTTTGCTGGGACGTCCCCTCACACACCAGCAGGCGCTTAACCAGCGACGACGATCAAGAGGGTTCACACCAAGACGCGCCGACCCAACTTACACTGCGGTCCCAATTGGCTATAATCGATATTAGCGCGATAAAAGTCGGTCCCTTTCACCGTGAGCGTGATTACGATGGCCCACGCTACGTCATCGATGACATCTTAACTGCCGCCATATTGACGATTACATGAACCATGCTCAACACCATAATCGTTGTGAGCGTTCTGTCAAAAGTGACAGGTGTTTGTTTATTTCTACAATGTATTTACTGGCGTCCCTTCTTTTTGATGTAAAAGTTGTAAAAGTCGGTCCATCCATTCCATTATTTCTTTTTAATCCACACACTACATAGTTAACCTTCACACTATGCACGATATTTTTATGATTTTTGTTTTTCGCGCGCAAATGGTTCGTTATTGCTACAACTTTGGTCCGAATTAACAACACGCTTACAGTGCCACGAGCTGTCAAAATCGCGATATTTGTCTCGGACCAGCTTTGGTAGACGATAGCACTGTGAGCAAAATTATCGCAAAACGGACCACGGCATTAATGTATCCCGCCCCCCGCACCAACCTCTAACATCACGAGCGCTACGACCAGCCGCCCGCAGTGCTAAGCGAGACGTCATCGACGCGGGCGTCCCGACCACTCCTTGAAAAAGGCCACCGAATGTGGTCGAAACTATAGTCGGACCTATCCGATAAATATTACGTGAGTAATCCCGTATTTTTTATTAATAATATTTCACACTAAGTTTTTTGTAAGTATTTACATAATATGTTATATAGTTGTTATTTGTTTGTTACTAAGGAACTATGTAATTAGCTTACTTTCGGAGGAGGGCGTTGACATCTGCGACACAGTTAACACTTCTGCAGGTGTCATCGAATCCAATATGTTTGTAACTAAATCGTGTTATGGTTCCAAATATACTCGTATTATTATTTTACTTGTTTTATCACTGGTGATGAATGTCGACAAGGATTTATCAGTACAATCATAGTGTGAATCTATCAGCAACCTTGCTGTCCAGGAATCGCAATATACTGCGCTGTGACACTGCCTTGACAACGCAGGTTCATAGCACAGTATTTATTTCGTGCTCGGTGCTATCGAAATTCCTTATTGGTTGGCAACACTCCAAACTGAGATTGAAAATAACTTAATTTTACTTTATTAGATATAATTTTATGTATATATATATATATATCTACGAGTATCGTGGTTTTTGAACGAAATTTAACGCATTATTTTAATCTTTTTAAGGAGTTGTTGTTCTGATTTGTCAACGTCGTCAATATAATAGATAGGTGTGTTTTTGAGTATTACAAATTTATAACGTAGAATAAGTTAGAGAAGGATGATTATATTGATTATGAATGTCGTGCGTAATTTATTTTAAACAAAACCCTAAAAACATTCCTCTCCAATATCCCTTGAACTTCATGTGATACGGCAATGCCTAAATTAAAACACTTAACGTCAAATAAATCACTCGAACCAGAGACAAGGCAAAATTCAATATCGGTGATCTCTCCAGCTAAAATTGAATCTTTGAATTGAGATTCCTCTTTTTATCCGTCTGGTAACTAGATCGAATCCCGTAGTCCTATACTTCGGAACTACGACTCCGCGGCAAAGTTTAAATTGGCTTTAAATCAAGAAGCTATCGAGCCCGTCTGATGTCTATGCGGATTTTAAAACACACAGTTTAAACGCTTTTCAAATATGTTCAGTATTTCAATTAGATATAAATTATATAATTCAATTAATTATACTGTCGTAATGGCAGAATACCAAAGAAGTAATATATTTTTTTTATAATATATTAGATCGCAGGGACGGCTTTGTGGCGAGCCGTCGGTGAGTGGTGACACCGTGGACCCTGATTCTCCCTGGGGCTAAATGAGACCCCTGACCCCCGGCTTGCCTCAATTGGCCGTCTGGGGGCGGAGACGCAAGAGCAAGTAACAAAAAGGTCCAAGGGTCGAATTAACGTTAAAGGGCATAACGCCGGTAGTAGCGCTCTAGTGAAACCGCAGCACACTTCTCGAGACCCTTTAGCCATCGACACTAACGTTTCCCCTATTGTCACCATTGATGGTGGCCCTTATGCGTTTTAGGCCCGTTTGGTGTGGTTGTGGGTGGCAAGTCACCTTAATATTTTAAAGCGTGACTGAAATTGGCAGGACCGGGTGAGATCCGTGAAAGAAATGAAATAATATTAAAATTAAATAACGTCTACATACACTCACTCCCCTGCACTGGGATGATCTGTGTCGCGGGAGGCATGGACGTCACAGCATCCAAGGCCCAAGAACAAACATTTCTGCTCATCACAAAAATATTTGCCCAACTCAGGGATCGAACCTGGGACCCCGCGTATCGAAGGCAAGGTTGCTACCAACTGAACACTAACGATAGGAACCGTCAAAATTAAAAGAAAAATGTTCCGTTTTATATTTCTTATTCGTTGTGTTATAAACTCCAGCAAGCATACAAGTACTCCACGCTCCACGGACACCTAAAATCGCAAATCGATGTTAATGTGGTCAATGACGTTTTATTCACGTTCATATAATGAGAAAGTAACTCTCTCCACTCTGTCTGTCTATTCGTTATCTTTTCACGACTTAAATTGCATTAAAGGAGAATGCCCAAAGGCCCTTTTGTACCGGAGTGTCCGATCAAAATATTATCCTAAAACAATTTGATAATTTTTCTACTCATTTGTCACCCCAGCCTTAAAATTGATTAGAAGTACTATTTCAATAAATTATTTGTTTCCCGTGATTGAATACAACCAACCACAGATGCAATAATGTGCACCACAAATGTGCACTATAGCCATCTCCAAGTTGCCAGTTAATTAAAGTTCCCATTCTTTCAATTAAATCGAAAATCGATTGGAAATAGCTTTATTTGAATCCTTTAATATTTCATACAAGTTGTTATATTAGTTTTTCCTTTTATCGATAGGGTAGCAACAAAAAATATATATTTTTTTAACTAACCTAAGTACTTATTGCATTATCTATACTTTTGATGGTATTGGCGACTATTCTATGGACGGTTAAAATATCGCGATACTGTATATGAAATGAAATGAAATGGGTTTTACAACAGATTGGTTACCAGCTTACAGCGGGGTGCCACCGGGCATGTGTGAATGTACCATATTAGCAAGCAGAACAATGTTACAATAAATATAAGCGGATAGAAAACATATAACATCGTCACTAGTGCAAGAAATAATTTTGGAAAAGATATTTACCATGTATTACGAATACGTGTTTACCACCGACACAAAAGTCACTTGGAACTCGATCTGGGTCTCGACACGGATAACTCACGGTATCTGCTCAAAAGCTTTTTTCGGAACTTCTTCGATTTTTGCAAAGATAAACTACTGGACTCCAGGTTCTCGACAGTTGAAACCCATGTTCTCCTTCTATAGGTTCTCATCAAAAAATTGATCAGAACCAAAATTATAGGAAATTTCATTTCAATCAAATTTGGATGTAACAATTTTCTATGTAAAATTAAAAATAAAGGTTATAATGCAATGATAAGATTTTACTCCTACCTGATTTTGGGTATAAATAAAAAATATTGAACCGAGGAAAAAATACACTGAAAAAATTTATAGAAAACTTAATTTTAAATAAATTCGCTTTAAATATTTTTTTATGTGAAATTGAAAATAAACGAGTTGTTAATCAAACAAAATTCGTCCCTGTTTTGGGTAGGTATATATCGGAAAATATCGATCTTGGTAAAAAATCAAAGATCTAAAATTGTAGGAAATTTAATTCTAAACAACTTTTGTAGAAACCGTAGTTCGTGTTAAATTGAAAACGACTTATTCAATAAATAAAATATGACCAAAATCAAGTGCCGGATGACTTAACGGATTGATTACCAAAACAAAATGTAGGCTGCCAGTGACCTTCCCCAACGGCTTCTAAAGTAAAATTGCTACTTATATATTTTCGGGTCAAATCATAATTCGACTGGGCTTTTATTATTTATTCATAGCCGGAACATAAAAAACAAATTACTCTTAGAACAGTGTGAAAATATGAAAACTTAGTTTGGTCTACTCCTTTATTATAAGTATAGATGATATTTATAAAGAGACTTACCGTGAATAGTATTCGATATCGCTTGTATGTAAGGTGTTTGAGTTCAACACTACCAGAACTTTCGTCTTATACCACGATTTTTATCTTGTAATTTTTAATTATACAAGTGAACTAGTTACGGTATTACAAATACTATATTTTATTAAACAACTGTACCGTAATTCGAAACCTAATTATACACGAGAGTAGCGTACTCGACTTCCGTTCCGAACAAGTCATGCTGTGATTGGTCCGCCCGCTCTCCTCGCCCAATCAGCGTCGACTCCGCCCCTTCCGCTCCCCTCAAATGTCAACCATCACCCCAGGTAGTGCGCCTAGCGCAACTTGGCTTCATTGGCGTTTGGATTTTCATCCGAAGCGGTCGTAAGTACGAAATATTTACTTTACTGACTGCGTCATGCTGGTGAAAGTTCAGGTAAAGTCCTGAACCAACTAGTAAGTTCATGTGCAATTATATATACTTACTAAAAATATTTTAACGGTGTTACCGTTCGCTTCAATACTAATTATTTTTTGTTTATAGCCAGTGCAACCGCTGGTTCTAGATATAAATGAAATATTTTAACTGTTTCACACTGTTTCAGTTGAATTTTAGATTCTTTAAATTGATAGTTATACTGGTCCAGCCCCAACGATGGAAGAAGCGGAATAAAAACAGGAAAAAGAAGATGATAACCTACCAACGGTATCGGATTCAAGTGCTGGTTCGTAGTTTAGCTCCGGCTCATCACCAAACCGTAAGTAACACTTACTATTTTTCATCAACTATAATATAATCGGGGTAAATTACAATCCAAGCTACAGTCATTCTGACTTGTACTGCGATTTGAGCAGACCCAAACATGTGTGGGTAATCAAACGAGGATAAGCCCTACTGAGCACCTCAAATTAAAACCACTGAACTTTCAAATGGTTAAAGCGTGTAATAATCTTAGTTTACGCTTCAGAAAAATAAAGGTTATGTAGAACAGCTCATAGAACCACAACCTTTTGAACAATATTGTAATAATGTCCAATACTATAAAACTCAAACGCTTCTATCTCCAATGTTATGAGTTCATTAGCTATGGTGTGATCCCCATAATGAAATCAAACGCTACGCTTACTTTTCGCCTTGCTTAACCAGTCAAAGTCGTTCACTCGTTAGTGAAAGAGTTCCACAAAACCAGACTTAAAACAGTTTAAATGGTTTCTTAGATGACATGCAATCGACTGATTAATGTACCAGATTGGCTAAAATCTGTTAAAGCTCATTCTAATACGAAAATGTAGAAAGAAAACTTCTACATATATTCATGCACTTTCACACCAGGTAAAGTAGCAAAACTGAAAAATTCAATGTTATTTAGGCAGAGCTGGTAGAATAACATATATTCTCAGGTCGCGTTTTGGCTTATCTTCGTAAAGTCCCTGGATTATATGTAGTTGTTAAACAACCTACATACGAAATATTGGCCTGGACCTCTGGTAAAACAAAACGCAAAGAAACACATCTAAAAACTATGCATCATAAGATAAGTTTCTGAACACCACGGGCTAACTGCCACTACCCTAGATACCACATTGCTACGTCAAAGTAGGTCAGTCTAGAAAGTGACACAGCACACGCCAATGTCTGCAGTGGCCAACTGTAGTTTGCAGTCGCTGCTGCACACCCAAAGATGAGTTTGTTTTGCTTGAAACCCGGGTCGACATATTCGATCCCTAACATGAGGGCGTTGCCGGTGTAACTAACAAATTTTACAGCCCGACAAGAGGCATAATTCCTCCTCATCCCATCGGGATAGGACAGGAAATCATAATATGGAAGCAACGAAATAAAACGAAAAGATTCTGACTCGAAACCCTTCCGTGCCAGGCAGCTACCAAAAAAGGTTGCAATCACTGGTTCTCAAGAAAAATTACTCGTTGAAAAAGTCTTGGGGCTCCGCTCTATATTCTAAACGTAATAAATGGCTTCCGTACACCATTCAAAAAGCTCAAGAGGCTTAGTTTGCATCGAGATAGGTGATAGGTGATATATAATAAAATATGCATACAAGCAGCCCTTCGTGAGGGTCATTAAGCAAAGTTAAACTCATCGAAGAATGCCTGGAGCTCCGCTTCACATTCTAAGCATAATAAGGGACTACTGTGTACCATTTAAAAAGAAAACTTCATTGCTTTTATCCAGCGACCATAACAAAAGTTAAGCACATCGAAGAATGCTCGGAGCTCCGCTCTACATTCTAAGCATAATAAGTGATTACTGTGTACCGTTCAAAAAGAAAACGTCATTGCTTTTGTCGAGCTACCGTAACAAAGCTAAACGCATCGAAGAATGCTAAGAGCTCCGCTCTGCATTCTAAGCATAATAAGTGACTGTATACCGTGCAAAAAGAAACGGTCATTGCTTTTGTCGAGCTACCGAACGCATCGAAGAATGCTCGGAGCTCCGCTCGACATTCTAAACATAATAAGTAACTACTATTTACCATTATACACGAAATTGTCATTGCTTTTGTCGAGCGACCGTTACAGCAAAATATCTAACTAAACTGAAATGAAAGTGGTTGACGAAATGCACACTCGAGGTGTCATAAAAATGAGAAGCCAGTCTTTTCCAAGCTGTTAGCAATATTCTCAGACTTAAAGGCAACGGCACACCAAGACCGTTTTTGGGATCTGAAAAAACTTGAAGAAGTACCTACGGTGCTCTCTTAAAATTCAGATTGATTAACCATAATTGCGTGCTAGTTAGTTCTCCAAGAGAAGACTGGATCGAGCATTGCGTGCTACTTTCTCTAAGAGTAGACTGGATGGCCAAGGTCGATCTTCCTCTGGACCACTTGTCGGTCGATTCAAACAATCACCGTTTCCTTCAGTTCATTTACAATGACTATTTCTAGACTATTTTAGTTTATATACGAATGACTCAAAAATATCTGCTTGCAATCTGTCTTTAGCTCAGTGCCCCAAAAACATGTGCGCTTGCGAGCATCACAAAAACCCTGACACTGAGCAAGGCTGGGGATAATTGTAATAGTAATTTGAATTCCTTCTGACGCATCAGATACTACTAATACTGCAAAACCTTATTGTATTAACCGTGAATATATGCGAGTACCTCGTTTACACATCCTCGTATTCGTTGCAAAATATACACAGAAATGATTAGTTATTCTTAAAAACCTACTACGAACTAGAGTAAGATCAAAGCTCACAGCTCATGGAAAAGCTATTTATTTTGGAAGCTCTGTTCCGAGTGGTATTGCCAAACAGTGATCTACTACAAAACTAACAGACACAGTTTTTGTAAAGTGGGGCAAACAAGAAACCTATCTTTTTGCCTTTCGCCAAGCTTACGAGTGCCTACAATTTCTGCACAATCAACAGATTAGATTCCCAAGGTCACTGTTACGCCCCACCGGCTGACTTGGAACTTCAGAGTAGGGTTGGGTTTATCCCCCGGCATACCATAAGAAATACTAGCCGATTTAAAACAAATCAACAGGAATTTCCCTGATCGCTGAATTACAGTGAGAAACAGTCGTCGCATTAGCAGACCTCTCGATTACTCAGTTACCGATGCTATTAGGTATGTTTTATTCTAAACGATTCAATGTTTTTCAAACATTGGTACCGCTAGTTATCGTTTTTTTTTTTTTTTATGAAGGCGCTGTTAAATTGATCGTTGGATTACCCGTTCACGATTACAAATCTATCCAGAGTCCCAACAATGCCGACCGACTGGTCGGCTTCCTGTATGGGTGACTAACCATTGTCGCGTGCGATAGAAATGATACAAAAGGTTTGTACTCGTAGATGTACGAATGTATCAAAATCTAACCGACTATAATGCAAGAAAATGTTAAGGCTTATCTGCTCCTTGGAGAAAGTTTAGCTTGGAAAAAATAGCACTCTTCGTGAGATAATTACCCAGGAAACCAACAAAACCCCAAGTGGTCTAATCTTGCAAGATTATTAACCAATCTTATTAAAACGACCCTTAGTATATTCTTAATTCACAAATCTGGAATACTTACCTCATGCATTTTTAAGGCGAAATTATAAAAATACTTAAATATAAATATTTAAAGCTAAAATCACTATTTTAGCCAAGACGACCGCGACCCCCAACCTGGAAGTCGATACCTTAATAAATCAATAATTTTATTCAGAACATTTGTGAAGAAAATAGTTTTTATCTACCTAATTCAAGGAATATAGTAGCCATCGTTATTTCTATGTCACAATAGTTTATAAGTTTTTTTTCCAGAATTAAATTACGGAACTGCAAACTACTTTAGCACTGCTATGGTCTTAAAACAGATACTCTCACGAAACAGACAGTTGTAATGTGTCCAGCACACTGACTGCACTCGGCATTTAAATATATATTTAAATGCCTACACTCATTCAAGAATGCTCGGGGCTCCGCCCCACATTCAAAACATCATGAGTGATTACGAGAGTTAAAAGATGGGTTGAAATCAGCACATAAATAAACCTTGAACAGCAACACGTGCCAAGGTTACTAATTTGGTAAAACTCATAATTAGTGGAACGTATTGATGAATTGACCTTGCCTCAAGTCTGCAAGCAGTTCCATTGAGAAATTGGGCGTACCTTCCTTATTTTCTTTGTTCGCAGTGATTTGGCAGACAAATCAAATAATGGACGTTTCATGTACTAAAATGAGTAGTCTAATTTTCCTACACCTAGAATTCATGCTTACGCAGACAACAAAAGTTTTGTGAATGAAACCTGGACCGCTGGGCGTCAGAACATTCAATACCTATTAAAGATTTATCACATTGGCGTCACCATCACCACCAGGCGATAACAAACACATCTCTCATGTATAATTAGGTTTCGAATTACGGTACAGTTGTTTAATAGCGATGTTTTACCTGCAATTAAAACATTTATTAAACATACTTACCTAATTCGAAACCTAACACTTTCTATACCTGCCTGGTGGCATAACACGAGAAAACCAATGAAGCCAAGTTGCGCTAGGCGCACTACCTGGGGTGATGGTTGACATTTGAGGGGAGCGGAAGGGGCGGAGTCGACGCTGATTGGGCGAGGAGAGCGGGCGGACCAATCACAGCATGACTTGTTCGGAACGGAAGTCGAGTACGCTACTCTCGTGTATAATTAGGTTTCGAATTAGGTAAGTATGTTTAATAAATGTTTTAATTGCAGGTAAAACATCGCTATTTACTATATAAAAAATTGTTATGAATTATACAATTTACAATTATACAAGTAGTAAACCATACTTTGCTGTGATATAAGTATTTGGTGTCTAGTCGTCAAACTTATAACCGGCAGCAAAAAATATGCAAAACTTTTGCATGAAACAGTTAACGTGAAAACAAGTAAGTATAGGAATAATATTGTATTTGAATAGGACTGTTGCTAGTACGGATATCTGCGGTATAAAGGAGGGCAGCGTGGAGAAATTGAGGGCGATTTCTTCGTGGCCCCCACTGACTCTGTCTAAATACTAACTGGCAATTGCAATGAAATGTAAAAAAATATGCTTAAAAATTCTTCTTCCATGTATCGTATTCCTCATTATTAAGCCCATTACATAAGTCATATAATAATATAGGTATAATATACATGATTATACATCACAATTTTAATATTCCTCTCTACAAATCTTAGTCTCCAAAATATATTTTTCTGTACATAAACGTTCTTTCATCTCATACCACAGCAAAAAACTGTGTTCTCGGGTCTTGGATGTTGTGAGATGTGTTTATGCACCCGCGTTACAGAGATAGCAATGAGAAAGAAATGGAGGGTTTTTTTTGGCTTTTTAAAGATCATCAAAAAATGTTACCTATTACAGTAAACTATCGCGTTTATTATGTTAAGATGACACGATGTTCTGGCACCTAATTACACTCGAAAACATACCTTTTCGAGTGTATCACTACCACTAAAACAACACTAGTTTCTATGTGTGAGAACGAACCTTTTACCTATCGCTTCGTCCCTAAGGGACAAGTCCAACACTCGCCCGATCGGTCAACTGGTCCTTTGGAGGGACTTGTTCTTATTCATTTAAATTACGTGTCATGTTACGTCGAGACTTATCTGACCCATTTAAAGTTGTAATAAGCAAACTTACTGTTGTTTGCGCAGGAACTACTTAAACCATGGTGTAGTGTAACAGCATACATTGATTGAACTTTATGGGAATAAGTTACTTAACTAACAAGTTGTTCGCTGAAGTTAGCCGCAACTTTGCTAAGTGAAGTTATACTGTATTTATTTACTGCTTACTTAGTGTGTGGTACCTACACGATATAATATTATAAAAGTTTAATTATATACGGACTTGATTATATATTTTCACGCCATAACTACTGAACTAATTTGACTGAATTTTAAAATATAGGGTGACCTGGAATATCACGTCATCATTGTCAACATTATCTCAGCCATAGAACGTCCATTGCTGAACATATGCCTCCTCTCCCAAGATTTCAGAAGACGAGGTGGAAGCGGCCTGCATCCAACGTTGTAATACGTAGGCTAGGTAACGTACGTAGGCTAATTTGTATGTCGGTAAAATATCCCAGTATGCAGAAGTCATTTTCTGCGCAGGCACAGCTTCGGGGCGGAGTTAGCTAGCACTAGTGTTCGTCGTAATAATCGGAAACGATAATTTATACTATATTGGTTATATTTTGGTACAAGAACAACAAGGCGCCTGGTGACGACGGTATCACATTTGAGCTTCTGAAAGCGGGTGGAACACCGGTACTTAAAGTCCTTCAGAAGGTCTTTAATACCGTCTTACTCGAAGGTTGCCGGTTTTACCATTTAACTATGAGTTCTCACGGAAGTTTTTATGACAATAAAGTTACCTAATGATCTCAAAGACTGTCAAATTCCATTATTTAAAAAGAAACTAAAAAAACATTTCTTTAATAAGATAGATCTTAAGATCTCTAGGCTAACAATTAATAAAAACTTGGCTAGTTAGGTTAATTAACTTTAAGTTATATAATTAAGTGTATCTCATTATAAGCGAACTATGTTATTTATGAGAAATAAATAATCGTTAAACCTAAATTTATCTATCAACACCGCTCAAAATAAGACAAGTACAAGTGGGCCTTCGCGAAAGGCAATAAATTTCACGCTATAAAAAGGAAAACGGTAAAGCAATAAAATCTGTCATCTTAAGTAATGCCATCGTGTTTTAGGCTTATAGTCTAATGACGACAGAAATCTTCGACACCGTGAAATTGTTAAGACAAGGGGGCGAAAATTTTGCGTAGGGCGAACACCGACTTAGCTTGCGGGTCAATTTTATAAGACAACACGAAGTCTACGATATCGTCCGAGATTTTCTTGTTTAAATGTATTTTTAGGGGTTTTTGAAGATGATTATTTTCTATGAAAACCTTTTCATCACTTGTCTATAATAAGAAATATTTAGTGACGCTTCCGCTGGAAACAATACTTCGGGCTTGGGCGCTAGACCGACAGCATTTCACATTTTA
Source organism: Selenia dentaria (assembly GCA_917880725.1). Classification (NCBI taxonomy): domain Eukaryota; kingdom Metazoa; phylum Arthropoda; class Insecta; order Lepidoptera; family Geometridae; genus Selenia; species Selenia dentaria. The sequence continues at coordinate 13,521,166 of OU862893.1, read as the reverse complement.
TACACGGTGGAAATTTTTTAACCACCCCTGCAGAGAAATCACTCCAAACACTGGAAGTAGATAGCTAACCTTAATGTTAATAAATTAAAAAAATAGTCTGCGTCCAAAGATTCTTGAAAATGTAATAGATGGTATGATTACAAAATACCTACATTTGAAACAGTAGGTATACGTTGTCAGCACACGGCTGTACTACGTATACCAATTGTCGTCAATGCAATAGCCCTCTGTAATGTGAGTTAACCTTAATTTTTGTCGCGTGACAACGGTCCTGACCCGAGCCCAGTTTATTTTTCATTACGTCGGGAATCTCATTTTGCGTCCTTAATTAAACACGATGTTACGGCCTGCTCGATTCGCATCCTGGTAGGTAATATGAGAACTGTTTGTGGATATCCTGTTAAGTACTCCTGCGATTTGGTGATTTTTATATCTCTAAACGTAATCTTTTGTGATACAAAGAAAATGTAACAACAATTAAAATACTCAACTAATTGTGTTATGGTTGTATGAGCTAGTATTTCTTTGTAAATCTTATCTCCCGAGAATAATGCATTTTTTTTACAATTATACCTAAAGGTAAAAAAAAATAAGGCAAATTGACTATAGTTGGCGTTATAATATTTACCATAGCCATAATCTAAAAATCAAAGAATATCTCCTTTTTCTACATGAGATTAGACAATGAAAACTGACAAATACTATGTTATAGAATCTTCCATGCGGATTTTAGAAGCATCTAGTTAATGAACTCGTTATGTCAAAATTAACTGTTCCTGGGAGATCGGGTCTTTACTCTTAATGGATGAATCTTGAAAACGCAGCGTTAGCATCCTTCCGACAAGAGGCAGCCGCGCTAGCACTTTCAACATAATTGGATGATGCAGTGCAGGGGAGTCGTAACTTATTTAGCCGTCGTCGTGCGGTTATAAATGATTATCACATGACGTGAAGATCTTTTATCAAAAGATGGTCTAATAGATTTGTTATAATATAATATTAACTGATTGGAGAAAGCGATGAAATACAACAGGTAATTTTTAAGCAATAGAGATTAACATATGCTACTTTTATCCCAATTCAACGGGTAGTTCTCGAGATTACGATAATCTTAGTTCACGTGGATGAAGTCATGTCCTCGACTAATTATTAGTACTAGTCTAGAGTAGTAAAACATATTGTATTTTTTGGATGCTATACAAGTTTCCAATTACTTAGTTCAATGGTATTTTCAATCAACGGGCAGTTCCGATTATGTTTTCTTTAAAAAATTGAGGGACTTTTGAGTTTTTGTCTTGATTCTTGAGAATTGAGTAGTGTGCCTGATATTAATTACTATCCATGCCACACAGAGTTTCAAGAGAGGCATTGTTTTTGTGTCTAGTTCGCCCAGTAATTTCACTTGCTACAGTGCCCTTCACACCCTAACATATCGACGCTGGAAAGGCAAAATTATCTAAGCGCCATTTTTGGCTATATTGAGTTATATACATTGTTGGAATCGCCAGATTTTTCTGCGTCGTTTGGTCTTACTCACGTCCTTCTCCGACGACTTTTAATGTCGCTTCGACATTTTGGAGTTAGCGAGGTTTCACTTTTTTTTCCTTACTAACCGACAAAAATATCGATCATTTTTGAAAATTTGGTGGTTGTCGCAATTGTGAAAAGCTAAATTTGCATTTGGTCAAGTTTGACTTCTCCGTTCGTACGGTAATTACTCCACTTAGTTAATTTTTCCAGTATCTGGCAATATAGTTTTAGGCGCATAGTATATTTTTGAGTTCTATGGTTTTTTCCTACATGACGTTTAGTATAAAATTGCCAGTTTTCTTTTTTTTTATATTCAACTGATCGGAAAATATTACCCGCCTAAAAGTACAACTAATTGTCGGTTAGTCAATTTTTACCAGCCGTTTTGAAGTGTTATTTTATTATTTAGGCAACTTTTACTTGAACGTATACGATTAACTAATGTCGGTTATATCTTATTGTAGTGTCACGCACAGGCGCAAAGTGTATTTTTACCTATAATAATTCGCATAAAAAATGTCGGTTACACCTACGGATAACGCGTAAGCAGTCGCTTGAGCATGCAGTGAAGCTACTTTCAAAGTAACTAAGATACTTCAGTGCGCGGCCGGTCGTCGCTTGGGAAACACGCGCGCGCTGCAATTCCGTTGTCAACTGAGGTACCGCTTACGCTTATCACATGACAAACACGAAATCTGTAAGTTGATCTAATAAATAAATTCGTTTTTTAAAACTGTTTTTGCGTTAGTACATGGTGTATCTTTATTTCAGAACAATGGACCAAAGAAAACGTAGTCATAGTCATAGTCTTCTGGAAAAGGCTCTTTTAAAATCGGGAATAGCGACCAAGGACGACTTACAGTCGGTATGTCCCTACCTATCATAATTTTCTTTGCATCTCTCATTGTTATTTCGTATTATTATTTATGTATGTATCTATACTAGTTTTCTGTTTTGCTATCATAGATAAGGGCTCCGTTTAGCTTGTTACTCATTCAAGGTCACGTCTCGTCACAAGCGCTAGCTATACCTACTACGGCGAAAGCCGTATGTATTAAAGTAATGTTGGTACCGGACCTACACAACTTTATTTTCAATTGCATTTAAGTCTTTTCTCTCATGTATATAAAAAGTGAGCCTACCTACTTACATACATACCTATTTAAAGTAGTTAGGTCTGTATTTTTGTAAGGTATGTATTTTTCGATTATAAATAAATACACACATAGGTACCTACCCTATAATTTGGTCAGATTTAAAAAAAATGTAACTTTTACTATGTTTCAGACCAGTAATATGTCTGAAGAAACTGACCTAAAGAAGCAGAAAGAAGCTGAACGTAAAAGTAAAAAACAGAAAACGAGTAAAAAAAATTCATCAAAAGCCTACCAGCCGTACCTTCACATTATTGCCGTCAGGATTCTACCCGGGTTTACTTGCCGCAGGAATACAAAAATATTGCACACGTATACAGCGTTTATAAAGAAAGCAACGTGAAAGCTGACATAGACATAGTTAGTGAAAAGATTTTCCGAAAAATATTTAGCGAGGAATTTAATATATTATTTCATGTCCCTAAGGCTACGTTCCGGGAAGCGCCATCAACGCTCGCAACTGTCGCGCCCCGGTTTAGCGTTCCGGTTAGAATGAATGCATGCAATGTTCAACCCAAGCGGAACGGTTACGTGGTCACGAAAAGCGCGGCAACTTTTCTGTCAAAAACCGGTAGAATACTATACATTTGATGCTTGACAGTGACAGCTCGTAAACGACCGCGAAAACCCACCTACATCATCGATGACGTATCGAGTTCGCTCACGATGACCGTGGGCTTATAAGGGAATGGGTGTGCGAACGGCGCGAGTGATTTCGGTCCTTCCCGGAACGTAGCCTAAAAAGGACGAGTGTCAGAAATGTTTACAGTTGCAACAAGGAGATCTCAGCGATCCAAAAAAAAGAAAGAAAAGGAAGATCATGAAACTGAAAAAGAAGAAAGTTCAAATAGATTTTCTACTCATAAATCTATACACAAAACTGATCCTTCCACATTATGTGCAAGCTTTGACTTGGAAAAGGTGTTGAATACTCCACATGGCGAGTCAATGCTGCTTTATTATTCAAGAACAATAGCGGTATATAATCTATGTTTCTACAAAAACGGAACACGTAGAGTAACTTGCTATTATTGGGATGAAAGCAACGGAAAAAGAGGTGCAAATGAAATCGCAAGTATTCTCCACAGTTACATAAAATCTGTGGATGAAAGAGAAAATATAAAACACCTTCTTATGTACTGCGACTGTTGTCCTGGGTAGAATAGAAATCGCACTGTCTTAGCCATGATACATTCTACTTTGCAGGAGTGTAGTAATCTTCAGACGATTCAAATTAACTATTTGTTAACAGGGCACACATATATGCCTGTTGGCAGTGTACACGCCGTTATAGAGAACAACCTGAAAAAAACTATAATTTATGCGCCTTTGCAATGGTATACTGTATTTGCTACGGCAAGAAAAGAACCTTTTCCATATAAAGTTGAAGCAATGACTTTTGAAAGTTTTAACAGATGGGACGTCGTTGGCGATAAATATTTCAAAGGAAATTTAACTGTGAAAATTAGCAAAGTTCGTGTCGTGACTTTCAAGAAAAATAAGCCTGCGATGATTTCTATCAAAGACTCCGTGAACGTTAACGCAAAATCGTATAATGTCGAAGTTCAATCCAAAACCAAAGGTCCACTGATGCCTTTCTATCGATCACAACTGCCTATCTCAGTGGCCAAATATAATGATCTCATGAAACTTTGTAAATATAAAGTAATACCTGCTCCATTCCGTTATGAATACTCCAATATCCCAAAAGCTACTGATGCAAAAGATACCTTGCCTGAATCAGATATTGAAGATGATTAAAAATAATTACAACATACAGATTCTTGTGATGTTTTTCTGAGAAGTTTCTTTTTAGTTTATTCAACGAGAGCTTTAAATTGGTTCCTATTATTTTAATTGTTACTTCATATTGCAGATGATGACTGAAAATATTATTAGCTGTAAGTTGTTGTCGCACAGTTAGAATACTCTGTCAATTACAGGATGGTTTCTCGACTGCTGCTAGATTCATACTATTTTTTTCGTTTTGTTCTTATCATTTCATTTGTAGTTTCTTATCTGGTTACCTGCCACCAGTAGAAGAACCATACTATAATTGATAGGGTTTAGTTGATATAAGACTACTATTATTTTAAGAATTTGAATTTAAGTTCGTTTTATAGAAGTTTTCTTTATGTTACGTACAGTTTTATGAATGCCTATGAGGTGCATTTTATTTTAATTGTTACTGAGCAACGAGTTGTGACTGAAATATTACTAGTTTTGTAAACATATGCACATTTTATATTGATTATAATAATTCATATGATTAAATACTTCAATTTGTGATCTCAATGTCTTAAAACACATAGTATTATTATTTTTATATACTAGTAGATTTATAATACCTAACTAATGCTCATACTGTGTACCTAAGTGTTGTTTTTGTTAAAATTAATAAAACTCAAGACAGTTCGAGTGCATTTTATTTACATTATTTAATAAAATTATTAATCCAATTTTCTGTAAAAAAGTCATTTATGTTAAAATTACGGAAAAAAATTATCTTAAAATAATATTTAGGTTGTTTTGCTTGAATTTCCACATGTTTTTTATTTTGTTTAGGCAACTTTTACTCTGCTATAATTTTTTTTAAAAAGATATATATTACAGATTTACCGTACCTTCCTTAATCAAAGCTTGTCGGTTAGTAAATTTTTACCGTCTCTACTTTTAGGGAAAATTTTACTAAGCGACACTAACTTTTAAACTAACCATTATTTTTAATAGTTACGTGTACTATAATGTAGATAAATAAATAAACAAATACATTTCTAAGAACTAGTCTTTTTGGACCATTACAAGAGTTTACACGAATTTTTTTCTGAAAATTCAAACTTTAAACAGCTCTACTGTAAAGTTAGTCTGATGTCGCTTGGACAATATTGCCTTTCCAGCGTCGATATTAATACTTGCGGACCATTGCTTAGCATCAGAATAGCAATCACTGCAGTGTTACCTATCGAGGCGGCCCCTTGCACAAGAGGCCTACCACACTAGTAGCTTTATTCCAAATGGACGAAGTCGCCGGCAGGGATTATTGTAGCGAAATCACGTTAGGATAAAGCTAACTAAACAGTTACCGTAAGTCTAATATTTAACCCTACGATTTCACCCGCGTGGTGATAGCTGATGACATGAAAAGTATCCTATGTCCTTCTCCGGGATATAATCTATCACCGTGCTAAATTTTATTACGATCTGTTCAGCTGTTTAAGTACGATGTATAGTGCGGTCGAATAGATCACTTCTGATCGTTTTTAACGCTAAAAACGCTCACAAGGGGCGTTCGAATTGGGGACCTGTGGGTGAAAATGTTGTTCATGTCTCTTTTTGTTTAGCGTTCAAAAGAGGAATTTTTGCCACGAAGAAGTGCAATTTTGACCCACGTCCGGAGCATGGTTGTTTATGATCGTTTTTTGACAACTATGTACTTGACAGCATAATCATGCGATTTTAGGTCTTTTGCTCAGTTGAGCGTTCGAATAGAATGTGGGCAAAAGTGGCAAAAGTTGCAAAAATAATGTTTTTGAGCTTTACGAACACTTAACAAAAAGAGCCATTAATGACAACGCCACCAATGCCCTCATAAGCTAATCGAACGCACCTAAGGTAACAGACTAAGAGACATAGAGTTACAAATTTTTATAATTTTAGTATGGATGGTAATATTATGTAAATTTATCAAAAGCCAATGCATTAACAAATGTCATACTCAAATTAACGTGTTCATCACGACACCATATGATAAACTATGTAACGTTCTCACTCTCGAACCTTCTCTACACAACCTTTTCGCATCCAACTTCGTTTATCTCCCACTCAACACTGAATCCTTCCTTTTACGTATCGTTCACAGACCGTGCTATCGCTCCCGACACGTGAATTGCGGACTACATATACGTTCAAAGATGACTTACATTTCCGAAACTTGTCGATTCAAAGCACACAAACACGACACGTGATCGGTGTTGTAACTTTAAAAACGTCCTCCCTACTGCAGTACACTACCTGGCAGATCAGTTGGCACCTCGTAAATTGGGAATACTTAAACTTTTCAAACTAGACACCATAAATGGTTCGTACAGTCAGTAAATCTACGGTACATACGCCGAATCGCACGTAATTCGAATCACCATCGTCTGGTTTGCTGGGTTGGCTTACTACAGACCAGGTAACCTCATGTCAAATTTATTTTCTTATATATTTTTTTACTGTCTTTGTTCTACAAATATATGTTCATAAAATGTTTTTTTTTTTAAATATTATTACCGAGCAGTACCTTCTTACCGAATATAGAGGCCAAAAAGAGCTAGATATAAAGCTACAGTTTATACTCATTATATCTGCTACGATTACAAACTTATGTCATGTAACTACACTTCTCTTGTTGGAAGCATGAATGTTGCTTCAAGCAACATTATTATGTCGCAACATTATAGAGTTCAGACTGAGGGTCAACTAAATTTGAATTTAGTCCAATTCAATGATCATCTTTCTGATTTATGATATGCCAACAAAGTTGCAGCGTACTGTATCGTTTTAAATCTTGAAAAATATGTCCCTCTCGAAAGTAGTGAGGACGCTATTTTGCCTGAAGCTCGGTAGCTTCAAGCGGTGCTTGAGCGAAAACTATTTTTATTGTAAATATTCGATGTAACGTGCGATATTAAAATTGAAATGGGAAGAGGTAAAGTTCAAAATATATTGGTAATCATTTGAGAAGAGCACGTCAGGAGACGAGATCGTGCGGTATATACGCGACAAATGTGACGAAAGAAGAATCCCGGTTCAGGCCCTACCGGAGGTAAAGATAACGCGGCTGGAATCAAAACGCGAGACTTACTTCAAGTCATATGTGTTCAGATTTCCAGCCAAGTTGAGAGAAACATTCCTGGCTCCAGACTTTTGGCCTGAAGGGATTGTTTTCCGTCGGTATAGGGAGCCGAGACTGAACATGAATCCCTAACTGTACGATACAGTTTTGTAATATTATTCAAATATATATTTTAAAATTCCCGTTAAAATATATATGTTAGTCTGTATGGTATGTGTTTTCGATATGGGCCGCTGGTATTTTTACAATGTATAACTGTGCTATTGCCTGAAATAAAGATTATTATTATTATTATTATTTGACAAATTTCACGGGTTTTACCCGGTCCTTTACATAGGCATAAGTGGGGTATATATATAATAATAATAATATATTATTATTATTCCTTTTATTCAAAATAAATCACGGATTTCATCCGGTCCTTTACAAAGGCATAAGTGGGGCTGTAGCCAACACTTAGAGGCCTGTTTGGTATAAAAATACAAAGTAGTATAAAAAAACAGAAACTTTTGGTGGAAGATGGATGGTGACATGGTATATCTATTATAAAAATGGGTAAAATGACAAGGCTATTGAAATTATTTTATTAGTGATAAAAAGATAGTTATATTTTTACAATGTATAACTGTGCTATTGCCTGAAATAAAGATTATTATTATTTAAGTTTTATACAGCACAAATGGTTTTGTATTGGGCGTGTTTAGCAATCAAAATAATATCTATATTTCAAAACGTTCTGCGTCACAGGTTGATAAAATAAGCTATGATAAATAGAAAAAAAAATGAAAGTGTTCTTAAATTTTACTTTTTGATAATAAAATAAATGTCTAAGAAAGCCTTTAGAGTTTTGTTGTGGTTATTAAAATGAATCCCACAATAACAAGAAAGCACTAGCAGTGGAGCTCGCTTTATTCGTTCTAAACTGTTTGAGCTTATATACATAGGTTACATGCGATTACTTGGATGGGTGTCCGCTGGTGGCATAGGGGAGCACGCCCGGTTGTAAGCTTAGAACAGTCGTGAGGCCACGTGAAAGCATTGTTTAGTTGTACTCTCTGGACATAGTTCCAGGTTTTAATTTTAGTATAGTTATTAGCACATCCACCAAATTAGACTGCTTAGCCTTTGTAGTTTGCGTGGTGGATTATGGCTAGCAATTATTTAAGCTGTAAGCTTGGAGCTTATTCTTGGAGTGAAAACAACGCGCTAGATAAGGTCAAGGATTTTTTTTTTACTTAAAATTTTACAACTTTTATGCTAACCTACTATCAGCCACCGTCACCGCTTTCTATTTTAGAAATAATTATAGTTAACTATCTTTCAAAATAGTATATGAGAAACTAACTGAAGGTCAATTAGTTATGTCTGTTGCAAAACAAATATATATTGGGCAACAAGAACTTCTAGTTTATTTATTTCACTTCTTTATTGCCTACAGAATATTATACATATTGCTAAATTAAAAGTAAAAAATATAATATATTATATTTATAATATTTCAAAGTATAATATTTAAAAGAAAGCAATAATTTTGTGTAATAATGTCGAGGTATTATTAGCTTTAATGTATAATCTAAAATCGAAATAAACAGACAAGTCTGTATTTTTCTCAACATGTTTTTATTATTCGAATACAAGCAAAATGACGACGGCCAGCAGTTCAAAATAAAAACAACGAAAGCACTTGAAAGCCCAGTCGTATGTTAGAACATAACATCTTGGCAGATGTTTCGCGGAACAAGTCTCGCGGACAAAGTGCTTGTGATAGGAAATAGAAGGTGGAGCTGGGTACAAGCAGTGCTTTACTCGGGAACTGAATAATTTAACATAGTCCTACGTGGAAGCAATAACTTAAAATGTCGATTCTGCATTTTCGAAGCTCGTCTTAAACTAAAATCAGATAGTGTACGTACTTGTAACTTTCAATATTTTTCAAATGGAAGCTTTTACGCCGAACTGAAGCAAAGTGCAGCGACGACGGTATGTTGAATTAAATGTGTTAAAAGTAGTTTATTCTGCGTCAGTAACAAGATATGTTATTTATTGACGGTTTTTGTCGTGACAATGGCAAAAGTCCTGACGTTTTGAAATTAACTCCGTGGAGTAATGGGAAGCCGCTTGTGTGGGATGCATAACATGCGTGGCTCCAATCACATATCGCCTATTACATATCCTATTATCTGTTAGTTCCAATTAATCAACTCCTAATAATATAACAGTACTTATATTCAGTTTTTATCATAATAACAATATTTATGCGTCCAAAACTTGTACTGGCTCATATTACAATATAAAAACAATTTTCATATTACAATTCATCATCATCTCAGCCGTAGGACGTCCACTGCTGAACATATGCCTCCCCCATGATTTTCCAAAAGGACCGGTTGGAAGCGGCCTGCATCCAACGTCGTCCTGCGACCTTTATCAGGTCGTCTGTCCACGGGGTCGGTGGACGACCTACGCTGCGCTTGCCGGTCCGTGGTCTCCACTCCAGAACCTTTCGGCCCCATCGGCCATCTGTTCTGCGTGCTATGTGCCCTGCCCACTGCCACTTCAACTGGCTAATCTTCTGGGCTATGTCGGTGACTTTCGTTCTTCTACGGATCTCCTCATTTCTGATTCGATCACGTAGAGAAACCCCGAGCATTACCCTCTCCATAGCTCGTTGTGCGACTTTGAGCTTTTCTATGAGGCCCATAGTAAGAGACCACGTTTCAGTGCCATAAGTCATCACTGGTAACACACATTGGTCGAAGACTGTTGTCTTGAAGCACTGAGGTATTTTTGACGAGAAGACTTCGCGAAGTTTCCGGAACGCTGCCCAGCCGAGTTGGATTCGACGATTGACCTTTTTCTCGAAGTTGGACCTGCCTAGTTTGACTGTCTGTCCCAGGTAGATGTACTCGTCAACAACTTCGAGAACTGAGTTCCCAACTGATATTTGGGTAGGTACAACATGGGCATTAGACATAATTTTCGTCTTATCCATGTTCATCTTAAGACCTACCCGTTGGGAAACTCGATGGAGGCCTTCGAGCATTGTACTGAGGTCTTCCATGGATTCTGCCATGACTACAATATCGTCGGCAAATCGAAGGTGAGTGATGTATTCGCCGTTAATATTAATGCCTAGTCCTTGCCATTCCAGAAGCTTGAAGGCGTCTTCCAATGTAGCGGTGAACAGTTTCGGAGATATAACGTCTCCCTGTCTCACGCCTCTTTGCAATGGAATTGCCTTCGAACTCTGCTCCTGTACTCGGACTGACATGTAGGCGTTTTGTACAAACACTTCAGCAATTCAATATACCGATTGTTCAGGCCTAACGCCTTCCAAAAGGCAGGAGCAACTACTCGCGCGTCACATTGTTTGACGCTTTCTAACAGTTATCTTTTATTAAACACTACCGATCCGACCTTCGATGTAACAACATCTAGTCTCAAGTAAATTCTTTTATTGCACCTTTGGGCTTTTGTTTTTACACCATTGCGTACTCCAAAGACGTAACATGGTGGCCCATGAGGGGAACTAAACGGGAACCGCGAAAAACATCACGATAAACCTAAAATTTTGGAGAAGTTTGCCGCGACAACAAATCATTTCCGAAGCAAAGTTGGAGCCTTACAGTAGTGTACTAAAGCTACTGGTGCCAACCATTTAGAGGATTGAAGATATTGGGACAGCATACAGCATCTATACGCGCCAGATTCCGAGCAGTGACACCTCTAAAGTATCACATCGAGCGATCGTCGTCAGCGCGTCTCCCAAGATAAGTGTCGTCATCGATTCTCCAATTCACAATTTTCATCCAAAATACCTATAAATTCCTATCTTCCTATTCAAAACAATCATTCATTTGTGTAATTCAAAGTGTTTTTGTGCATAATATTGGCAAAAACGTCCAAAAGGTGCAAATTTCGTTATATTTTTTTATTATGTAGGTAGATTTCACATTTTCGATCATTGAAAATTTAATAACGTAGTCATTAATTCAATGAAATTTCTATCTTCTTTCGCAAATTACTAGTCCATTTGTGTAAACTTAAGTTGTTTGTGCAAACTATATTGCCAAAACTTCCAAATAGTGAAAATTTTACCATAGTTTTTTATGTAGGTACCTAGTATTTTTATGTATAGGTAGCTCTCATATTTTCAATCAACAAGCAATTCTCGACAATTAAAGTAATTTCTTTAAGTTTTGCCCTTCAACCAACAAATACTCGTACCTGTAATCTTAATCACGTTTTACAAGTTATACATTATTTGTCAGGTTACTTTCAATTCCAAGCGAAAGGGCACTACACAGCGAAAATACATTCTAAATACCTACTAAATAATATAAACTAGTCTATCTTTTTTTATAAAATTTTCTCAGCTCATTGATCATTGATTAAAATCAATTCACAACTTAGTTTTTAGCGTGTTTTGCCGACTATTCCAGGCCATATTACCGACGCACGCGCCCATTACGTGCATACGTACTGCAAGGGCTGTGCAGTACGCGAGCTCGCGCGACGGCCAGTTGGGCGGCCGGCAGCGAGTGCTGAGTTGCAGGGCGGGCGGCAGCGAGCGCTGCTGATTGTGCACCGCAGGCTTCCGTGCGGCAAGTGACACCAAAAAGAGGAGCGTGAGCCATTATAATTGATAATTTAGCTTACTAGTTTGTTTGAAATTAAAATATAAAGGTAATATCTGACATAATGAATATTGAACATAAACAACGTTACAAAGATTTATTAATAAAACGAGTATCCTCTAAGGGACAGATTACTAAATTCAAAAATTATTTAAACAGTATTTCTGACCGAGAGGAATTATCTGATATTCAATTAACTGAATTAAATTTGAAACTTGCGAAGTTTGAAGCATTGTCAGTTAGATTTGATGACTTGCAAAATGAAATAGAGGTTCTAAATCCGGAAAATATTTCGACCGAAATTGAAGAACGTGAAAATATTGAACGCGATATAATAATAAACATAGCCACTGCCAAGAATTTGGTCGAAATATTTAATAAAAAAAAGGAAATCGAACAACGTCGCAATTCTGCCCCTGACGTGTCGTGTTGTGTGGATCATAATCATCATCATCAACAGGAGCTTAGTTTGAAGCTACCACAGATTCAAATAGCTAAATTCGATGGTGCGTATTTCCGTTGGTTAGAGTTTCGAGATACCTTTGAGAGTTTAATTCATGATAATGATCGTATTTCACCAATTAACAAATTCCATTATCTCCTATCGTATTTGCAAGGCGACGCAGCTAGGATCATGTCAAATCTTGAAGTTTCCAACACAAATTATGCTGAAGCGTGGAAGTTATTGTGTAGTCGCTACAATAACAAAAGAATACTAATTAATCATCATTTAAACTCATTGTTCAACATAAAGCAACTTCCACGCGAAACTGAGAGATCTTTGAGATTCCTGGTCGATCATGTGACCAAAAACTTGCGCGCTTTAGCCGGCCTAGGGCAGCCGACAGATAAATGGGATGTGCTGATCATATTTATGCTAACCTCTAAACTCGACAGCAATACTTTATTAAAATGGGAGGAATATCGTAATAATATTGAAGGAGATGTGCCTACTTTGGACCAGTTTTACAAATTCATGATAGACCGCGCCGATGTACTCGAGTCTTTAAATCGAAACCGGTCTGATTACAATAACACAAGGCCTTCCATGCCCTCAATGCGTTCTGTACCTAGTAATAACAATCAGAAACAAGGTCAGAATGCTATTACCAAATCATTTGCAAGTGTCAGCAATAAAAATAATAATAATAATATGAAAAATAATAATAATAAGAAGGCCATTAGCCTTGCATGCATTATTTGTGACGAAAATCATAGAATCTATGATTGTCCTACTTTCAAGGCCAAGGGGATAGATGAAAGAATGTTGGATGTGGCAAAATTTAAGTTATGCATGAATTGTCTAAGGCAGGGTCATTCTGACCGCGAATGTCGCATGGGACCATGTCGCGTGTGCAGCCAAAGACATAATAGCCTACTCCATCGTCCATCTTCCTCTTCCAATCATGTGGTTTCAGTTGAAGAACAAGATGAGACAATAGTCAATTATTCAAATCAAAATACAACTCAAGTCTTGTTATCCACTGCCATGATTGAAGCATCGAATCCATTTAATCAACAAAAGATTAAAGTTCGTGCTCTTTTAGATTGCGGTAGTCAATCATCTTTTATCTCAGAGTCCCTAAAGACTAGACTTTTTTTAAAAACTAATCCCATTGATTCGCTAAAGGTCATAGGAATAGGAAATACAACTGCGTCTAATGTAGTTGAAAGTTGCAATGTTGAAATCAAATCAATAAACACAGATTTCAAGGTCATGTTACCATGCCTTGTGATAAAGGAGTTGACTGGTTGTTTACCGAAAACAACCATCAATATCAGCTCACTGAAGTTGCCTGCAGGGATTCAGTTGGCTGATCCCACGTTTCATCAGCCAGGCCCAATAGATGTTCTAATAGGGGCGGACCTGTTTTGGGATCTTTTAGGCAACGAGCAATGTTCTATAGGATTAGGAGGCAATAGTCCCAAACTAAGAAATACAGAATTGGGCTGGATAGTGTCCGGTTCTATTCAGTCAGTATTGTCGAGCAAAGGCACACACTGCAATCATGCTATACTTTCAAAATCGCAAGATGAAAACATTGATAAAATGCTCACTAGGTTCTGGGATTTAGAAGACGTTCCCTCAAAATCAATGCTGAGTGAAAATGAACAATATTGTGAACAAAATTTTCTAACTCACACAACGAGGGACAGTGCAGGTAGATTTTGTGTTAAATTACCTCTAAAAGACACCCCTGATTGCCTGGGAGATACCTATTTATTAGCTAAAAGGCGATTTATAAACTTAGAAAAGCGGTTAAAACGAAATCCGTCACGAAAAATAGAATATACTAATTTTATCAAAGAATATGCTGAACTAGGGCATCTAGCTGTAGCTAACGATCGTTTCAATTCCAGTCCATCATATTATCTGTGTCATCATGCAGTCCTAAAGGAAGGCAGTGAGTCTACTCGGACGCGTGTAGTATTTGATGGCTCAGCCCCTTCTACGTCTGGATGCTCTCTTAATGATATTTTGATGGTGGGCCCAAATATCCAAGATTCTCTTTTTTCAATTTTATTACGTGCTAGGCAATACAAATACCTACTCACGGGTGACATTGAGAAAATGTATCGCCAGGTGTTAGTACAAGAAGAAGATCGCAATCTACAGCTGATTCTTTGGAGAGAGGATGATTCGCGGCCCATTGAAACACTAAAGTTATGTACCTTGACCTACGGTACAGCCAGCGCTAGTTATCTTAGTACACGCTGTCTTTGGCAAGTGGGTGAGGACCATGATGATGACCTTATAAAGAACATCATCCAAAAGGACTTCTACGTCGATGACTTAATAACCGGCTGTGATGATCCCCAACAATTGAAATACATACAAAGCTCAGTCTTTAATGCATTAAAATCAGCCTGTTTTAATCTCAGAAAATACAAAAGTAATTATCCATCAATATTTGATAGTACTGATATAAATAAACAAGATCATTTAACTATCAGTGAATCATCGAGCACTCTCGGACTAGGGTGGACTCCGTCGAGTGACACCTTGCATTTTCCTATAAAGGGGTTTTCACATGATAGTAGTGTAGTTATAACTAAAAGATTCATCATGTCTAACTCATTTAAAATATACGATCCGATCGGCGCCCTCTCTCCTGTCGTCATTCGACCTAAAATGTTATTACAAAAACTGTGGCAACATAAGGTAGATTGGGACCAGCCTGTCCCACAAGAGATAAGGGACGATTGGACCAAATTTGCGGACAGTGTAGAATGCATTTCAAACTTACAGATTCCACGACTTGTTCTGGGTGACTCACCTAAATACATAGAATTGCATACATTTTGCGATTCTTCCCAGTCCGCTTACAGAGCATGTTGCTACATGAAAACCATTAGTTCTAATAATGACGTCACTGTCAGGTTGCTATGCGCGAAGTCCAGAGTAGCGCCGCTAAAACCCACAACCATACCACGTCTCGAGTTGTGCGGGGCCCTACTCGCCGCTAGACTTACCAAGTCTGTAGTGGAGTCAATTCGGTACCGGCCGGGAGGAATAGTTCATTGGTGTGACTCGAGTGTGGTGCTGGGGTGGATCAATAGTGACCTAACAAGGTTGAAAGTATTTGTTGCGAATCGGGTCAGTGAAATAATAGAATTAACCGATCCATCTGCATGGCGATATGTTCCTACTACTTCAAACCCGGCTGATTTAATATCCAGGGGAGCAGATGCCAAACATCTATTATCCATGGACCTGTGGTGGACAGGCCCTAGCTTTTTGAACAAAAATGAATCTGAGTGGCCAGTACTAAAGGCTAACGGTTTAGAAGCCTTAGCAGAAATTAAATCACATACGGCTATAATCAGTGAGCCAATTATTAATTTTGATAAATACTCTTCTCTCAATAGGTTGCAGAGATCATTTGCATACATTCAAAGATTTATATATAACTTGAAAAATCCTCGCAATAAGCGCGTAGGTACGTTAACAGCTGATGAAATGCGTGAGTCATTCTATGCGCTATGCGTTTTCGCTCAAGGTCAATCGTTCCCTATCGACTACCGCATACTTATAAGCGGCAAACAATTGAGCAGCAGAAGTAAAATATTATCGCTTTCGCCGTTTATAGATAATGAAAAATTAATTCGTGTTGGTGGTCGCATCGAGGCATCAGGTTGTCCTTACGAAAAGAAGCACCCCATTTTGCTTCACGCTTCACATAGATTAACTAAATTATATTTTGAAAGGGAACATATAAATAATATGCACGCCGGTCCACAACTGCTGTTAGCAACAGTGAGAGAAACCGTGTGGCCAGTGAACGGACGTTATCTCGCGAGACGCACTGTTAATAACTGCGTGCGATGCAGACGTTTACGAGGTAAGACGCTGTGTCCTAAGATGGGTAATTTACCGTCCCAACGCATTAATCCAGATTATCCATTTTTGTCTGTTGGTTTAGACTTTGGCGGCCCGTTTTATATTATTAATCGTAAGGGTCGTGGAAGTCGTGTTATAAAATGCTACTTGTGTTTATTCGTATGCTTACGTTATAAATGTATTCATCTCGAAGCTGTGAGCGATTTGACGAAGGACGCATTTATTATGACTCTTAGAAGGTTTATAGCACGTCGAGGCAAACCAACGGAAATACTCAGCGATAATGGTACAAATTTTGTTTCTGCCTCAAAAGAAATAGCAGACTTTATAAAACAGAGCCAAGAGCCACTGTCTGATTTTACAAGTCAACAATCCATTAATTTCAAATTTATTCCGGCATATACTCCTCATTTTGGTGGCATATATGAAGCCGGGATAAAGTCGGCTAAACATTTGATAAAACGTGTTATTGGCAACAGCCATGTAACTTTTGAAGAAATTTCAACGTTATTTGCACAAGTGGAGGCGATTCTGAATAGCCGTCCCCTGTGCCCTTTATCATCCTGCCCGAACGATCTCCTCTTCCTTTCTCCAGGACACTTCATCATCGGGAGACCGTTGACGGCGCTGCCTGCTCCAGACCTGAGCAACTGCAAGGACAATCAGCTGAAACGCTATGAACGCCTCGAAAAGATAAGGCAGCACTTCTGGCAAAGATGGCAAAAGGAATATCTCTCCGAGCTACAGCAGCGAACCAAATGGCGAACCAACGCATCAAAGCTGACCGTTGGAGACATGGTGCTGCTGGCAGAAGACCATTCCTCACCACTTCAATGGAGACTTGGACGAGTTCTGCGCCTCATCTATGGACAAGACCAGATACCAAGGGTCGCGGATGTACAAACCACTAAGGGCTGCGTACGCCGATCCTTAGTACGTTTATGCCCACTTCCGACAGCGGAAGAACTTAAGAGTTGAAAGATATCCTTTCAACGGCCGGGAATATGTTCAGGCCTAACGCCTTCCAAAAGGCAGGAGCAACTACTCGCGCGTCACATTGTTTGACGCTTTCTAACAGTTATCTTTTATTAAACACTACCGATCCGACCTTCGATGTAACAACATCTAGTCTCAAGTAAATTCTTTTATTGCACCTTTGGGCTTTTGTTTTTACACCATTGCGTACTCCAAAGACGTAACACCGATAGTCAATACGGCACCGCTGGAGAGAATCAAGCACTGCACACGTCTCGATCGAATCAAATGCTTTCTCATAGTCCACAAACGCTAAACAAAGAGGCAAGTTATACTCTTCGGTCTTTTGTATAACTTGCCGTAGCGTGTGCATGTGGTCTATGGTACTATAGCCTTTTCAGAAACCGGCTTGTTCCGGAGGCTGGAATTCATCAAACCTGCGACTGAGACGGTTCGTTATGACCTTCGAAAACAGCTTATAAACATGGCTCAAAAGCGAGATGGGTCTGTAGTTTTTAAGTAAAGTGTTGTCACCTTTCTTGAAGAACAGCACCACCACGCTTTTGTTCCATGCTTCTGGCGTTGAACCTTCGAGTAAGACGGTATTAAAGAGCTTCTGAAAGACTTTAAGTACCGGTGTTCCACCCGCTTTCAGAAGCTCAGATGTGATACCGTCGTCACCAGGCGCCTTGTTGTTTTTAAGCTGTTTCAAGGCCATTCTAATCTCGTATAGGCTGATGTCCGGGATATCTTCGGTATAATGTCGGGTCAGCTTGGCTCTTGGGTCTTTGGCCGAGCTGCTAACAGGTTACAATTAAAGACAATCAACTATCACGAACCGTTAGCTTAAGACACGAGCCTGCGCCATCTAGATACCATAGAGAGATGAAACATTTTCAACACACCTAGAGATGGGACTCTTATTGAACGGTATAATTAGAATAAAAATGCAGCGTATTTCGAGGGCGTGCTTTTGACTTTTCATTCCCGCACCAGTGCAAAAATGAGACAGATTTTGAGACAGAAAAGAGTGACAGATTTTTTCAAAACTATCGAAAAGGTAAATTTACAAGTTAATGCATTGGAATAAATAGATTTAGTGCCATGCTGAAAGAAATCGCAAAGTTTCTAGGTTTACCAGATGCAGAATCATATACAGGACATAGCTTTAGGCGAACGTCAGCCACATTATTGGCTGATTCAGAAGCTGATTTGCTTACATTAAAGCGCCATGGTGCCCAATGCAGTGGCAGAATCGTATGTAGAAGACTCTATACAAAATAAAACAAAAAAAATATCTCCAGGACCGCTTCCTTCAACGTCCTTCAATGTCAAGACCGATTTAGTATCTGCTACTTATAATAATTATGAAACACTTTTTCTTACTCCCTACGAGAACAATCCGCAATCTCCAACATTTACTCAAGTCACCCAAGAGCAAAATAATGATGTTTTTAACAGCAAAGCGCTAACCTATAATTTTACTAATGGTACTGTCAATAATTGTTTTAATAAATAAAAAATACTATGGACTGAAGTTTTTCAAGCAGGTAAGTGTGTTGAAAAACGTCGTATGAAACTCGTGCGCGTTGTTTATTACAATCTCTACTCCATTTAGGCTAAAACCCGTCTCGATTGTTATAAACAACTTCGCTTACTAGTTGCATAGTGTACTATTATAATTTAAATACATTTGTTTCAGCTACCAAACAGAGAAAATTGCACAAAAATCCGTCAAGTACTTAGTTAATTTACTATCAAATTTTTACTTTCATCCCCTTTTGATGAAAATATTCTATTTATGTAAAAGCATAATATTAGTTCTCACTTTGACAAGTTTAATTGAATTTTGATTTGTGGATTCAGAGTGATGCGCTTACTATACACAGACATACATACAGACAGATAAAAAATATAATAATCATACTCGTATTTTTTGCCTCTATTTAACCTCGAACGTAATTTAGAAAAAATCGTTAATGTACATTAATTATTTTTTGAATAGTGTTGAACGTTGAGAGAGTTATGTTTACCTATTTGGCTTAGATACAGTTTGTTTTGTAATGTATAAATAATTATTATACTCCTATGTTCAGAATAAAGATACGTATCAACAATAAACTTTTACGAAAAATCACTTAAAATAAAAATATAATAGGCACACGGGTAAAAACTTAACGTTACCTACACTACATGAAACAAATCTGTAGCTATACGTAAAATTAACTATGTTAGTTGTAATGAATTACCTGTTAACTAAAAACTGTAATGTTATTTGACGGTTTAACTTACTAGCGCGAACGCAGCCGGGTGCGCACGTACTCCATGAAGAAGTGCACCGGACGGTCACGAAACCGGTCGAGATATTCGACTATACCTACCGCGTAAGTAAAACCATCAAATAACATTAAAATGTGTAATACTGACGAAAGATTTAATCAAACTATATCTTTGTTGTTTTTTATTAATTAACATTTCAGGTAGGTTTGTAACGTTAACAATGTAACAATCTATGGATTTTGCTGACGCATTTGTCGCCACAAAAGCTTGAATACCATTGGAACTGGTGCACTTTCCTGATAAACCCTTGTCTTGTTAGTTGTTCGGTGGATTCAATGTTCCGGAGGACACGGATAGTTTTAAACTGTGTTAGAATGAACATTACAGTAGGAAAAACTTTGAACAGGAGGAAAATAAATGTTTAGTCTATAAGTAGAAATAGCGACTATGTCTAAAGAAAGAACGAGTAGTTTACTCTAAATATTCAATTCAATGATTATTTTTGATAGAGTCAACCAGAAGTTCTTCGGTTCGAACAAATATTACCCAAAAGCTTTACCCAGCAGTTTGGCCCTTGAAAATTGTGATGATGATGAAAAGTATCGTAAGTATTACTCATATACCTACCAATTTCTATAAATAAAAAACCATCAAATTTACTAGGAAACTTAGGTCCCATCAATAAAGTGTTGTCTCCTGATTATTTTATTTTAATATGTTGATAAAGCAGTCTAAGTTCAGAACCAGCAGTAATTTTTCGTATTTTCACCCTGATCTAAGAGTAATTTCATTTTTATGTTCCGGCTACGAATAGATAATAATAGCCCAGTCGAATTACGATTTGACCCGGAAACAAAGATAAGTAGCAATTTTACTTTAGAAGCCGTTGGGCATGGTCACTGGCAGCCTACATTTTGTTTTGGTAATCAATCCGTTAAGTCATCCGCCATCTTGATTTTAGGGGTATTTTTTGTTTATTGAATAACTCGTTTCCAATTTAACGAGAAAAATATTTGTACAAAAGTATTTTAGAATTAAATTTCCTACAACTTTGGTTCACATATTTTTTTACCAAGATCGGTATATTCCGATTTATACCTACCCAAAAGAGGGGCGAATTTTTGTTTGTTTAACAACTTACACCTTAACAACCACAAAACCAGGTGGGGGTAAAATCTTAACATTGCATTATTACGTTAATTTTTAATTTTACATGGAAAATTGATACAACCAAATTTGTATAAAATTTCCTATATTTTTGATTCCGATCCATTTTTTGAAAGGATCGATAGAAGATTTAAATGGAGAGCTTGGGTTTCAACTGTCGAGAACCTGGAGCCCAGTAGTTTATCTTTGCAAAAACCGAAGAAGTTTCGAAAATAGCTCGCGAGCAGATACCGTGAGTTATGTGTGTCGAGACCCAGATCGAGTTCCAAGTGACTGTTTTGTCATTGGTTATAAAACGGAACGCAGGAAATGTGAAAGGAAGAGGTGCAATATATATTTCACTAGCGACTGCCCGTGACTTCGTTCACGTAGTATACTCTGCCTTCGGCCTCGCCATAACTTCCACGAAGTATTAGAAAACATTTAAAAGGATGAAAGAAATCAGAGGAGAGACCAGAAGAAATACGGGTTATTTTTATAAATATATACTAGCGACTGCACACGTTGTTGACGAGTACATCTACCTGGGACAGACAGTCAAACTAGGCAGGTTCAACTTCGAGAAAGAGGTCAATCATCGAAACCAACTCGGCTGGGCAGCGTTCCGGAAACTTCGCGAAGTCTTCTCGTCAAAAATACCTCAGTGCCTCAAGACAACAGTCTTCGACCAATGTGTGTTACCAGTGATGACTTATGGCACTGAAACGTGGTCTATTACTATGGGCCTCATAGATAAGCTCAAAGTCGCACAACGAGCTATGGAGAGGGCTATGCTCGGGGTTTCTCTACGTGATCGAATCAGAAATGAGGAGATCCGTAGAAGAACGAAAGTCACCGACATAGCTCAGAAGATTAGCCAGTTGAAGTGGCAGTGGGCAGGGCACATAGCACGCAGAACAGATGGCCGATGGGGCCGAAAGGTTCTGGAGTGGAGACCACGTACCGGCAAGCGCAGCGTAGGTCGTCCACCGACACGGTGGACAGACGACCTGAGGAAGGTCGCAGGACGACGTTAGATGCAGGCCGCTTCCAACCGGTCCTTTTGGAAAATCAAGGGGGAGGCCTATGTTCAGCAGTGGACGTCCTACGGCTGAGATAATGAGATGATGATGACTGCACACGACTTTTTTCACGTAGTAGGCTCGACCTTCGGCTACGCCATACCCTCCCATCTGTTATAGATTTTTCTTTTATAGGCACGTTCTACTGACAATAATTATCACAACAAATAAAGAATTAGCGAGATTGTTCCATCCGTGACCAGGTGAAATAGAGGTTTATTTTTATATATGCGAGTATATATAGACTAGCGACTGCCCGCAACTACGTGCATTTAGTAAGCTCGGCCTTCGGCCTCGCCATAACTTCCTGTCTACTCTTGATTTTTCTTTTACAATAACATTCTCCTGACGATAATTGACACAACAAAAAAGATTTATCGAGATTGTTCCATCCGTTCTCAAGTCATAGCGTGACCAAAAGAAATATGGGTTTATTTTAATATATATGGACTAGCGGCTGCCCGCTTCATTTGCGTAGTAGGCTCGGCCTTCGGTCTCGCCATATCCTCCCATTTTTTCATTTTTTTAATATATAAGTACCTTCTACGAAGTATTAGAAAACATTTTAAAAAAGATGAATTAAATCGGTACAGCCGTCTCAAGTTAAAGCGTGACCGGGACAGCTCATTTTTATATGTATAAAATATAATTTTATAACATCATTAAATTAATTTAATCCATATGGTATGTTTATATTAAACACTTATTCGTAACTGACCAGCGATACGTGAAGTAGGAAAAATTTAATGAAAATAAAGTACGACAAGATTAAGTCAGTTAAAAATATAAAAGAAATTCAGAGAAAAGACGAGAAATCGGATTTGAACTCAAGAAGGACTTAATAATGTAAGAGAGACTCCGAAAATGAATTTGAATTTTGGCCAGGAGGCTAATAATAGTGAGAACATATACCACGATATATCATATATCCCCATGGAAGAAGTGATTTAATAATTGAATGAGCTTTACGAAGGTCCCATCGACCATGATGAACCATTGAGCCTGAGAAGGACTGATTCATTTTCAGCCGGCCGTTAATAGTGAAGTTAATTAAATTATATACCTACCTTCGTCAGGTCGTTTATTACATTGTGTTTATAATTGTCACAAGAAAGTTGGACTCCGAAAGTCAAACTCCGTCGTTTACGCATCGCATAAAATAAACCTTCTCGGCCTTACTAATAAACTACGCTATACCCGGAATAGTTATTCGTATTTATCTGCCAATTTTTTGCTTACAATAATAGTCACGCGTGAGAGCAAGACAAAGAAAGTTACGCCTAGTATAAAGTAAACGCAACCTTTATTAGTAAAGCTGTAAAAGTTTTGTAGCGCATGCAACTGTGCCGATATATCGAGACGTCCAAATAAATACAATACATGGTAGATATTATGTTTCTAATATTAATTCTTGCATTAGTGACGATGTTATATATTTTCTACTCACTTACATTTATTGTAACATTGTTCTGCTTGCTAATATGGTACATCCACACATGCCCGGAGGCATACCCGGCTGTAAGCTGGTAACCAATCTGTTGTAAAACCCATTGCATTCTAGACACCTATATACAGTATCGCGATATTTTAACCGTCCATAGAATAGTCGTCAATACCATCAAAAGTAAGTATAGATAGTGCAATAAAGTAAAGTAGGTAAGTTAAAATAATACCGGTATAGGATGTTGCTATCCTATCGATAAAAGGAAAAACAAATATAACAACTTGTATGAAATAGTAACGGATTCAAATGTAACTATTTCAAATCAATTCTAGATTTAATTAAAGAATGGGAACTTTTATTACATTAACTGGCAACTTGGAGATGGCTATAGTGAACGTTTGTGGTTCACATTATTGCATATGTTTGTAGTATTAAATCACGGGAAACAAATACTTTATCAAAATAGTAGTTCTTACTAATCAATTTTAATTTGAGGCCGGGGTGAACGTTGCGGACGAACGGAAAAAATACGTTGTGATTGACAAATGAGTATAAAAATTATCAAATTGTTTTAGGATGATATTTTGATCGGACACTCCTATCCTGGAGTACTTGTATGCTTGCTGTAGTATATAGCATAACGAATAAAAAATATAAAAGCTTATGAACTTTTTTATTTAAATTTTGACTGTATCGTTTGTTCAGTTGGTAGCAACCTTGCCTTCGAAACGGTCTCGGGTTCGACGCCTGGTTTGGACAAGTGTGTGATAAGCAGAAATGTTTGTACTTGGGGCTTGGATGTTGTGATGTCCACGCCTCCCGCGACACAGAGCATCCCAGTGCAGGGGAGTGAGTGTGTACACGTTATTTAATTTTATTATCATTGTTATTATTTCTTCGGGATTCTGCCATGCCGACAGTATAAATAATTGAATTATATATTTATATCTCATTGAAATGTATGCATATATATATGTTAAAATATTTAAAAAGCGGTTAAACTGTGTATAGACTTTGTATAGCCTACGGAATTTGAGTCGTATTTTAAAATCCGCAAAGACATCAGACCGGCTCGATAGCTTCTTGATTTAAAGCCAATTTAAACTTTGCTGCGGAGTCGTAGTTCCGAAGTATAGGACTACGGGATTCGATCTAGTTACCAGACGGATAAAAAGAGGAATCTCAATTCAAAGATTCAATTTTAGCTGGAGAGATCACCGATATTGAATTTTGCCTTGTCTCTGGTTCGAGTGATTTATTTGACGTTAAGTGTTTTAATTTAAGCATTTTCGTATCACATGAAGTTCAAGGGATATCGTTAGAGGAATGTTTTTAGGGTTTTGTTTAAAATAAATCACGCACAACTTGTATAATCATCCTTCTTGTACCTTAAAAAGATTAAGAGGATGCTTGTCGCTCAAAAAACACGGTACGTTATGCAAGATTTTGATTAGTAGGTACTCTTAGGTATATAGATCTCGAATGAAGTAAAATTAAGTTATTTTCAATTTCAGTTTGGAGTGTTGCCAACCAATAAGGAATTTCGATAGCACCGAGCACGTAATAAATACTGTGCTATGTACCTGCGCTGTCAAGGCGGTGTCCCAGCGCACTATACCGCGATTCCTGGACAGCAAGGTTGCTGATACGCACACAGACTCAAACATAATATACCTAGCTAAAACTGTTTTTCTCTAAAACTTGGGTAATTGGGTAATTGGCTGATGGGAAAATATTACTGTAAAATATGTTTAAACAATATTTTTTATTAAATATAGTTTAAAAGTTGAGATATGCACATACTTTATACCTAAAGCGCATATTTTAATTTATCTATGTCTATACCTGCTTACAAAGAACTAACTGTAGATATTTATAAAACCTTTTTAAAAACCGGCCCAGTGTGAGTCGGACTCGCGCACGAAGGGTTCCATAATCTATAAATCTTCCATACAACAGACATGATAGTTTTGCCATTTTTATAAATAATGGTACGGAACCTTTCGTGCCCGAGTCTGACTCGCATTTGGCCGGTGTTTAGTATTTGTTGTTATAGAGGCAACAGAAATACATCATCTGTGCAAATGACTTTGAACCTATCTGGCATATCGACCCGCCGACGTTTTTTTTTTTTTTTTTTTTAAATCGCGGCGAATGATTAAAGTGGTATCCATGGGTAGAGAACACATAGATGAACAAAAAATGTCAAGTAACATGATACCCTAAAGTGTCACGTTGCCGAGATATTGGGAAGTAAATGTCGACATATGAGTACAACGACAATAATTAAATATAGAGTTATTACGTGTCTATGAGCGTCAGATTGTATCCAAATAATCGTTTCGTTATATAATCGTTAATTACTATTTATTGGATGAAAGTAGGCACATTACATACTACTAGAAAACTACGAAATAATAAATAATTATTTCATCAAAGTGTATGAAGATTTAGAAACTGATTATAATCTTACCCAATTTGGCATTATAGCCCTCAATCATTGGCTCGTAAGAACTAATATACAATCGCGACATCACCCGCATTATTTATTATATCTCGCAGAATTTCATTTACATCTTGCTGGATAAAAGTTTACAAGGCACAAATAAAGTCATTGGACACTACTGCAACTGTCCTGTGGGAATGCGAACCCTTGGTTGCTGTGGATCATGTGAATTATCGAGTTCAGGGCTTGGGCTCACCATAAAAAAAGCATTATCCGATCTCCAGCTGAATTTTTGGATTATGTAATTAGGCTGGATTCAGACGATGATCATGAATCTTGCATTGGATCTAATTAAATCAAGCACATAGAGGTATTCTTATAGATTCGTTAACTTAAAGTATATCTTTTCGATTTGTTAACTCGTGTACTTATAGTAATAAATAAATGTTAACATCAATCACATGCATTTTGTTTTATTTATAACCAGTAGTTAGACAGTGCAATTATTCGGTAGATACATTATTAATTATAGTAGATAATAGTTTTCTCGTGCTTCTAATAATAATATGTAATGTACCTACCTATTATCCTAAAAAAACTGCAACATTATTAAATTATTACTATTAACCGAACAAAAAAAAAACTTAGGAATCGAATACGTGAACCGCAGAACGGTACCCACCGAGAGCTAGAACACGGCGCTGCGCACTCGACTGAAGATGAGCATCAGATATGTTTTAAACCAGGCGAGATGTATTCGATCTCTAACGTGAGAGTTTTGCCGTTTAATAGTAAGAGTGTAATATGTGTCAAACTCACCTGAATTTGAATACAAAAATGTAATAATATTAAATAGTCTGGTAACCATTGTGTGTAATAACTATATTTTTAACTATTGTCTTTATACTCATATGTCGATCTTTACCTCCAAATATCTCGGTTACGTGACACTTTAGGGTATCAGTTATCTGGCATTTTTTGTTTCTCTATATGTCTTCTACCCATACACATGCCGCAATTTCGAAAAAAAATCAAAATGGCGGTGGGTCGATATGCCAGCTTCCATACAAAGAGGTTTAAACCCCTTTCAACTGTCTACTATCGCAGTAGTTTATAGATACCATATAAATCGAGATCGGTCAAAGCAATTTAGAAATACGATGGAATAGAGAAACTTACTCACACAAATACAAATACACATATTGTATAATATATGTGAGCCCTGAAAACACAACTCCCTTTTTTATGCAGTAGTATAGTAAAACAAACAATATCATACCCTAAGAGAATATAACGCTGTCATACCTAAGCAACGTTTTAAAACTGGAATAATTTAATACATAGCTGGCAACATTCCGTCTGAACTAAGAGTGGATAACTTGTATTTATTATTTTTTGTATTTTAGACGATTTAAGCATTAAAATCAATGGCTTAGCTGTGAAATGTCACACCATAACTCTTATGCAGTATTCTGAAATGTTGTGGCACAATTCCAACGCACAAATCGTCATTATGTTTTTTTAACGAGCTGTATTCTCTGTCAACGGAATGAGAGCTCTGACAGCGCGGGTGTCGTGTGAAGCCATTTATGGCCTTACTTGACGGCTTACATTTTGCGCGTGAACTCGGTTTCTGTAGGTAATAATTCTATGCCTCAGGGTAGAGTTTTAACCAAAATAATACATTTATTTGTGTGATTTGCTTTTATATGCCTGTCCTTGAAAGTATTGAATCTTTGTTCACCAAATGTGTCCAATAACAAACTCAATTAGTTCAAATTAAAATAAAAAAAATTACCGAAGCAATACATTAATTAGTGTGATTTGCGTGTATATTCCTGTTGTTGAAAGTCTTGCGCCAAATATGTCCAATTATAAACCGAACAGCATTAGACATAACTGTCTGTAAAATATGTTTTTTTATATGTTCATTTCATAATTGTGTCATGCATCAATGAGGTCATTTTTATAATGGCTGTCAATAAAATTATATTAAAAAACATTTTTTTTAGTATTACCATTTTATATTAACTTGATTTGAGTTTAAAATCCATCCAATTTGTATCATAGAGACATCTATGATACAAATTGGATGGATTTTAAACTAACTTGCCAATGAGTTGGAAATTTGAACTAAAGGCCGATATGGAGGATATTCACGATAATTTCTTTCACTGTCTTGAAAACTAACTTGCCAACGAGTAAGAATTTTGAATTAAGTGCTATATGAAGGATATTGACGATAATTTATTTCATTCTCTTTAGCTCTTAGCATATAACGTGCAGTAGATTTTACCTCGTGTTAGACTCGCTTCACGATTAAACTTGTACTTATCATTCTGTTCTGAACTAGATGACAATGCAGTAATAGCAAGCTTTCTTGTCTGTTACGATGTTAAAATTGAAACAACATATACCTTTTATACTCAGTCAGTTACGAGGCAAATTCCAAAATAGTAAATCTCGTAAAAATGCACATATGTTTTGTTTTTATTTTAAGTATGAAATTTATGCAAAACAAAATACGCTTCTAAAACCGCCTTATTATTGCAATTTATTTTACAGTTCAACAAACAAGATTGGATAATAAAGGTGCGAGTTGATGTTACGATACGCATGTACCTAAGCACCTATGTCTAGACATAAGTACTTTTTTAAGCCAGTTATTGTCAATTTTATTTGAGTATTTATTCACAGATTTTTGTAGTATAATAAAACATGGTGTGATTTTATAAAATAAAAAAATTATGATTAACATTTAAGATGATATCATTTTGTGGCAGTGCATAATGCGCCCTAAAAATATTATTTGGCGGGAATCGTTTTTTTTAAGTTGGAAATGTTTAGCCATCAACAAAAGTTCGATCACTTTGTACTTTTTATGATACAGTCTGCAGTGGGCCTAGCACGAACATTTGTGTAAGTGCAACGTAATCGTATCATTGACTTGTTACTTAAATATTAAACTATTAATATGTATACTTCATATTTTTAAGATAAGGAAGAGGGTCTACCTGGCACAGGTATTTCACTATACCTAAAAGGTAGTCCCCACCTCATTTTGTAAAATGCTCAGAAATGAAATAAACGATTTATTATTATTATTATTATAATTTTTTTTTATTCAAAATAAATCACGGATTTCATCCGGTCCTTTACAAAGGCATAAGTGGGGCTGTAGCCAACACTTAGAGGCCTGTTTGGTATAAAAATACAAAGTAGTATAAAAAAACAGAAACTTATGGATGGATGGTGACATGGTATATCTATTATAAAAATGGGTAAAATGACAAGGCTATTGAAAAGATTTTATTAGTGATAAAAAGATAGTGGGCTATGGAAGAGACTACGGCACCTGCCAAATTCAGTCTCATTTTAAATATTTTGGGCAGGTGGTGACTTGCCACCCACTAAACGGGCCCCCCATAAAGGCCACCATGGATGGTGACAGAAAGGGCAACGTTGGTGTGGCTGGCTAATGGGTGTCGAGAGGTGTGCTGCGGTTTCACTGAAGCGCATGCATACTACCGGCGTTATGCCCTTTAACACTTCCACCCTTGGAGCTTTTTGTTACTTGCTCTTGCGTCTCCACCCCCAGACGGCCAATTAACCAATTAATTAATAATTAAGCCAATTAATTACCAATAATTAAAATTATTATTATTATTATTATTATTCTTATTACTTGTACAGTAAAAACAATCACTCATCCAGTACAACTGTGGCACAGATAATTAATAGTTTGTTATGTATACGTCGACGACACGTTAACGTTACACAAATTTTCTTGCTTGGCCCACTTTATCTATGATAGAGAAATATTATTATTTTTAACATAGAAG
Organism: Selenia dentaria; assembly: GCA_917880725.1. Lineage (NCBI taxonomy): Eukaryota > Metazoa > Arthropoda > Insecta > Lepidoptera > Geometridae > Selenia > Selenia dentaria. Next base: position 13,491,451 of record OU862893.1, on the reverse strand, counting down.
TATTTAAGTATGATTATAATTTTAGAGGTATATAATTTCTTTTTTGAAAACGTGGTGGAAATTTGGGATGTATCCCGCTTATCCAATGGTCAAACTGACAGACACTTGTACCGTGTTTATATATTGAAGTTGAAGAAATAAATTCTTATAAATATATGTCTGTACAAATTGATTTGAAGCACAGTTTAAAGTACGATTTCCCATTCCTTAGACACATGTCATGATATGATTATTTGGTTAAAAAGTACATTTGCAATGAAATACAATTATTTATCCTATTTTTCCTTCTCCGCTAAGAGAAACATATATGATATGACACGTATAGATTACATAACTTTCGAATTAAACCATTATTCTTCAAAAACAAGCCATACAATCAACCTTGAACAAATATTTTAGCAGCAAAATGAAATTAATTGTGATAAAAATCAGCCAGTAGGCACACACGTCACGTAAGGGGCTGAAAAGGGTGTTTTCCCGTACGTTGTCTCATATCTCTTTCAGAGAGGAGAAAGGGATATCTTTCTTATTATTTTAGGGCTTTATATAACTTTCTTATCGGGTAATGCCATTACTGTTTAATATGAACCGAGAATCAAGATAGCTGAATAACGCTAAGTAATCGTTTATCACTCAACAATGTTTTTTTAGTGCCACATATAACTACATAGCTGTAATATACATTACTAAGTAATAGTTACTTAACTTACTAATATTAAACACCTAAGTTTCTGTGCATACTCGTCCTTACTAACATTCTATAAAGAGAAACGATACTATGGTAAAATAGTTTTCCTATTGCCTATTAGAACACAAGGATAATAAATAATATAATAAAGGTAAATATATAGGTAAACAAGAAACATGTATAAAACATATTGTCCTCAAATATACGTCTACAACTCAAACTTACAATATATAGGTAATTATGTAACTCTGTTGATGTTATTCATCCAACACGATGTCACTCCAAGGCTCTTTACATAAAAACATGTTTTACGGATCGTAAACAGATGCGCATAACTCCCCCGAAATATTCTGTTTGTCTGTCCAAAATAGCCAAGGCCTCCGAATGGGGCACTTGCCAAAATTCATTCAGTTTTCGGATCTGATACGGCGAGGACACTGACAAATGATGGATAGAATTGAACGGTCGAGGAAGGCGTCCGTGCGATCGCTGTTTTCAAGCACCAACCATAAATCTAGTTCGAAAAAGTCAAATTAATCTTAGTAGGGTGTGTTTAGCTATCACTCGTAGTGCACATCTTACAACGTTTAATCAAACTTCAGTTTGTTGATTTAAATTAAATACAGAAGAGATGGCCAGAAGATTAAGTAATATATCATTTGCATAGGCCTTTCATAAAAACAAGAAACGTTCACATATTCACAACTCCGTATAAGTTCCCTGTGTCGAGTGAGGCATGGACACACACATTGACACATCATAAATATCCAGACCCGGGAACAATCATGTCTGCTCATCACACAAATATATCCTGTTCGACCAGTCCACGGATCTATCATGGGATCTCTCAATTAGAAGGCAGGGACCAACTAGGCTAACGGTGCGATAATATTTGCCGTTACAATGTGTTTCCATGGAGTTAGAAAATTAGTACGATGATGTAGATAGACAAACTTGTTGACATGAAAATGAATAAATGTCGAATTTACTCTCTGCCACAGTCAATATCTTAAAGGTAAAACTCTAAAAACCCTGACTTATTAGAACTGACAAACTTGGAAGGATTTTGAGAAAGCTTCTTTTATAATAATTATAGTAGATTACTTACCGAGAAAATTGTCCAGAATTTATGTAAAATTTTGGATTCTATCGGTCTAAGGGCCTAATCTAACTATATAAGTTCTCCAATGTTTAAGTTTACCTTAGAAACACCAAACAGTAGTACGTACGTACTTGCTGAGTCGTTACGTATGTGTTCGCCTCTTCCACAACCATAATATTTATACCCTTAAAAGGTACTCCATTGCCCTTCTCACAGTAACTTTCTCGATCCTTGGAACGTCTCAAGTTTAGGTGAATTAAGATTATTATACAAAGAATTTATTAACACATAATTTGCTACTTCCTTACAATGGAAACTTCCAACTTACGAGCGGGAGTTTAGCAACCTATTTATAGAGGCACTTTAAAGCTTGTCATGAAAGGTTGCCAAATTATACACGTAAAATGTGTTTATTTATTACTTCATACTGGTAAAAGATACGCGAATTTGTATAAAGTTACGAATAAGGTAAAATTAATTTTGGCTGTTATGAAGAATAACAAATATATACTTACTTAGGTACTTAGAGGTGTGTTTAGGCAGACACCTAGAGATTTAAGAACGAAACTACAAGACTAGGCCTTACGGTAAAAAAAAAACTAGTGCTCTATTATTAGCATGTACGAGTATATAATCCTACTAATATTATAAACGTGAAAGTTTATGAGTATGGATGGATGTATGGATGTGTGGATGTTTGTTGCTCTTTCACACTCAAACGGCGGGGCCAATATTTATGAAATTTTGTATGGGGTAGATTAAGCGCTTGATTAACACATAGGCTACTTTGAATCATCATAATTCATCACCACGCGGGTGAAAAAGCGTAATATTCTTAGATACGGCATAGACAAAATTATAACATCTCCGCCTACCTCAAGATCGTAATGATGACAGTTCTGGCTAAGTTTGTGTCAGTTTCTGACAGCTAAGTCAAAAGAACGCTATTTTGACAGCTCAATACACTAGACGTACTCGGCGACCGTCAAATGTAACACAAATACCGTCAAGATGAAATGTAATGACAGTTTTTTCCATGGTTATGAAATTTTGGTATAAAGGTAGATATGGCCTTGGAGAAGATAATAAGCTACTCGAAGAACTAATTCTGAGCAGAGAGTCGCTGGCACCAGATAGCACTTATATAATACCGACCAAATGTAAGAAACACCAATGTCCCGCTTTTATGACGCGGTCGAGATGGCCACAGATCATATCCGATGGAGACAGTTCTTCAGATCCAACATCGGTTCCTCAGATCGAAGAGAGGGAAATATAATACTTACATTACTTAATACTGTTATTATAATAAAATCATTAATTGATCCAATGGGCCAGCAGTTCACCAAATGTTAAGTATACCTTCATTTTTATAATATAGATTATTTATTTATTTTTTATTTATTTATTAATAGGTCAACAGCACAGATACAATACAGCGTTATAATATTTTTAAATATACCAGCCAATAACAGGCCTAACTCTATAGTACAACTAAGAATTAAATAAAAACAAATCGTACTTTGAAAACTCACAAACAACATAGGTGTACATTTGCGACTTAATGTAAATATAATGATAGGTAGCGAAGGAAGTACAATCGATTAAATATCAAAATATTTTATAACTGATACTATTATATAACTAACTAATAACTGTGCCCCAACAGCGGGAGCATGAGCTGTAAAGATAAAGGTCATATCATCATCATCATCATCATCATCATCATCAGCCTGTAGCAGTCCACTGCTGGACATAGGCCTCTCCAATTTCACGCCACTTAGGTCTATCTTGGGCTTCTCGCATCCAGTTTTTGCCAGCCGTCTTGCGCAGATCGTCACTCCACCGTGCCTCAGGACGTCCTACACTACGTTTGCCGAGACGCGGTCTCCACTCTAGAACTCGTTTACCCCAACGGTTGTCGGTTCTACGGCTAATATGGCCAGCCCACTGCCACTTCAGCTTGCTGATCCGGTGGGCTATGTCGATGACCTTGGTTCTCTGACGGATCACTTCATTTCTGATGCGATCCCTCAGAGAAACACCGAGCATAGCCCTTTCCATAGCCCGCTGAGCGACCTTGAGCTTGTGGACCATTCGAGCCGTCAGTGTCCACGTTTCGGCTCCGTATGTCATGACGGGTAGGACGCACTGATTGAAGACTTTCGTCTTCAGGCACTGTGGAATCGGCGAAGTAAGGACTCGACGTAGCTTCCCAAACGCTGCCCAGCCCAGCCGAATTCTTCTATTCACCTCGTTCTCAAAATTGTTTTTTCCCAACTGCAGTGTCTGCCCGAGGTACACATATTTTTGAACAACTTCGAGAACGGCGCCGTGTATCGCAATCGGTTCCGGTAGAACATGTTCGTTGAACATGACCTTGGTTTTGTCCAAGTTCATCCGTAGGCCGATGCGTATAGAAGAGTCAGCCAGGTCATTCAGCATCTGTTGCAGGTCCTGCAGCGTCTCTGCCACGATGACGATATCGTCAGCAAATCGCAAGTGAGAGATGTATTCGCCGTTGATATTAATGCCACGTCCTTTCCAGTTCAGCGTCTTGAACATATCCTCCATTGCATTTGAAAACAATTTCGGGGAAATAACGTCCCCTTGTCTCACTCCTCGATGCAACGGTATGGGACTTGTTTGCTGATTCTGTACTTGGACGGACATGGTGGCGGTTTCGTAAAGACATCTCATCACTTGGATGTATCGCCAATCTATCTGGCAACGCTGCAGGGACTCCAGAACAGACCAGATTTCAACCGAGTCAAAGGCCTTCTCATAGTCCACGAATGCTAGACACAGGGGCTGATTATACTCTTCGGTCTTCTGTATAATCTGCCGCACTGTGTGAATGTGGTCTATGGTGCCGTATCCGCTCCGAAACCCAGCCTGTTCCGGTGGTTGGAATTCGTCGAGTCTACGCGCAAGACGGTTCGTGATCACTCTTGAAAACAGCTTATAGACGTGGCTTAGAAGGGATATGGGTCGATAGTTCTTCAGCAGGGTCTTGTCTCCCTTTTTGAAGAACAGGACGACCACACTCCTACTCCACGCCTCTGGAGTTCTCCCTTCGAACAGGACAGCGTTAAAAAGCTTCTGGAGCTCCCTCAGTACGGGTTTACCTCCTGCTTTTAGTAGCTCTGTTGTAACGCCATCCTCTCCAGGGGCTTTTCCATTTTTAAGCTGTCCAAGAGCGATCTCGATTTCGCCAATACTGACTTCTGGCAAGTCTTCGGTGAAATGGCGTGTTAACGTGGCTCTAGGATCATTTTCGGGATCAGGTCGAGATGCATGCGATGCGTATAATCGGCCATAAAAGTCCTCCACTTCCGAAAGGACTGCCGGCTTCGAAGCAACGACTTCTCCACTAGCTGTGGTCAACTTCGTCAGGTGGCTTCTTCCAAGAGATTGTACGAACACCTTTGACCCCCGATTCTGCTCGCTCGCTCTTTCGATCGAAAGAGTATTGAAGCACCGGAGGTCGTGTCGTACGTTCTTGTTGATCTCTCGGTTTAGAGTCCGCTTTTCTGACGAAGTGATGGGTGGTTTTTCACGTCGTTCCTTCATAAGCCTCAAAGTCTTTTCTGAAAGCTTGGACTTCTTGCCCTTACGCTGCATGTAACAAAATCTCGTACCTTCTTCCCTGAGGACCCGAGTCACATTTTCGAGGTTCTGGTTTACGTCTGTGGTGGTTTCCACGGCAGCGAATTGGTTCTCCAAAAAGGTCATATAGGTACTCGTAACTATTATAAAAATAAAATTGTATCATCATCATCATCATCTCAGCCGTAGGACGTCCACTGCTGAACATAGGCCTCCCCCATGATTTTCCAAAAGGACCGGTTGGAAGCGGCCTGCATCCAACGTCGTCCTGCGACCTTCATCAGGTCGTCTGTCCACCGTGTCGGTGGACGACCTACGCTGCGCTTGCCGGTCCGTGGTCTCCACTCCAGAACCTTTCAGCCCCATCGGCCATCTGTTCTGCGTGCTATGTGCCCTGCCCACTGCCACTTCAACTGGCTAATCTTCTGGGCTATGTCGGTGACTTTCGTTCTTCTACGGATCTCCTCATTTCTGATTCGATCACGTAGAGAAACCCCGAGCATAGCCCTCTCCATAGCTCGTTGTGCGACTTTGAGCTTGTCTATGAGGCCCATAGTAAGAGACCACGTTTCAGTGCCATAAGTCATCACTGGTAACACACATTGGTCGAAGACTGTTGTCTTGAGGCACTGAGGTATTTTTGACGAGAAGACTTCGCGAAGTTTCCGGAACGCTGACCAGTCGAGTTGGATTCGACGATTGACCGCTTTCTCGAAGTTGGACCTGCCTAGTTTGACTGTCTGTCCCAGGTAGATGTACTCGTCAACAACTTCGAGAACTGAGTTCCCAACTGATATTGGGGTAGGTACAACATGGGCATTAGACATAATTTTCGTCTTGTCCATGTTCATCTTAAGACCTACCCGTTGGGAAACTCGATGGAGGCCTTCGAGCATTGTACTGAGGTCTTCCATGGATTCTGCCATGACTACAATATCGTCGGCAAATCGAAGGTGAGTGATGTATTCGCCGTTAATATTAATGCCAAGTCCTTGCCATTCCAGAAGCTTGAAGGCGTCTTCCAATGTAGCGGTGAACAGTTTCGGAGATATAACGTCTCCCTGTCTCACGCCTCTTTGCAATGGAATTGCCTTCGAACTCTGCTCCTGTACTCGGAATGACATGTAGGCGTTTTTGTACAAACACTTCAGCACTTCAATATACCGATAGTCAATACGGCACCGCTGGAGAGACTCAAGCACTGCACACGTCTCGATCGAATCAAAGGCTTTCTCATAGTCCACAAACGCTAAACAAAGAGGCAAGTTATATTCTTCGGTCTTCTGTATAACTTGCCGTAGCGTGTGGATGTGGTCTATGGTACTATAGCCTTTTCGGAAACCGGCTTGTTCCGGAGGCTTGAATTCATCAAACATGCGACTGAGACGGTTCGTTATGACCTTCGAAAACAGCTTATAAACATGGCTTAAAAGCGAGATGGGTCTGTAATTTTTAAGTAAAGTGTTGTCACCTTTCTTGAAGAACAGCACCACCACGCTTTTGTTCTATGCTTCTGGCGTTGAATTTTCGAGTAAGACGGTATTAAAGAGCTTCTGAAGGACTTTAAGTACCGGTGTTCCACCCGCTTTCAGAAGCTCAGATGTGATACCGTCGTCACCAGGCGCCTTGTTGTTCTTAAGCTGTTTCAAGGTCATTCTAATCTCGTACAGGCTGATGTCCGGGATATCTTCGGTATAATGTCGGGTCAGCTTGGATCTTGGGTCTATGGCCGAGCTGCTAACAGGTTTAGCGACCGAGGTGTATAGCTGTCCGTAGAAACTCTCTACCTCTCCTAATACTTCTGCTTTGGTCGACGCTACACTGCCGTCTTCTCTCTTCAGCTTCGTCAACTGGCTTTGCCCAATAGACATGTCTCTCGCAAACACTTTGGAGCCTTTTTTCCGCTCTATCGTCTCTTTAATACGGTTTGTATTAAAGATCCGGATGTCGTGTCGCAAGGACTTCCATATTCGTCTATTGAGCAGCCTATATGCTTCAGCATCATGCGAAGACTGCATTTTCAGTGAGTGTCGTTCAGCCATGAGGTTGAGGGTATCGTTGGAGAGTTTCTGTGGCCTATCTGTACGGTGGGGTTTAAAGTACTTGGAACCCACTGTTTGGACAGTTTCTACTAACCTGTTATTGATCTCGTCCACTGAAGCGATGTTCTCAAGGCAATCGAAGCGATTGGATAGCTCAAGTTGAAAGCTCTCGGGGTCTTGAATACGGGCACGAGTGGGTCGTAGCGTAGACTTCATCAGACGAGACCTCTCCAGTTTGACATTAATATTCACCATGCCTCTTACCATTCGGTGATCACTACCGGTTTTAACCCTGTTGATCACGGAGACATCAGTGAATATTTGCCTTTTGGTGGTCATAATGAAGTCAATCTCATTTCTCGTGGAACCATCGGGACTCAGCCAGGTCCATTTCCTGTGAGGTGGCTTCTGAAAGAAAGAGTTCATCATAAAGAGTCCCTCTTTCTCCAGGAAGTCGGCCAACCTCTGTCCCCTACGGTTCCATTGTCCATATCCAAATTGCCCCACTTTCAACTCATCCTCGCTTCTCTTACCCAACTTCGCGTTGAAGTCCCCCATAACAACTACAAAGTGCGTTTCAGAGGTATGTATGGCCTGACTAATGTCTTCATACATATCCTCCACCTCATCATCCGGGTGTGACTTCGTCGGTGCGTATACTTGAATGACCTTCAGCGAATATCGTTTGGATACTCTGAGTATTAGGTATACGACCCTATTGGAAACGCTATCGATCTTAACTATGTTGTTAGTAAGGGACTTGTGGACGAGAAAACCGACACCACCTTGGGAATGTTGGTCGCCCTCCCGGTAGTAGAGTAGGTTACCTGATTTTAGGGTTATCGTGTCCTCACCCGCTCTACGGACTTCAGATAACCCCACAATGTCCCAGTGTAACTTACTCATTTCTTCTTCCAGCTCATATATTTTCTCGTCTGTCCTCATTGTGCGTATGTTGTGTGTCACCAGGGCCAGTCGTCGTCGTTGGGGTTGGTAGCCGGGCGTCTGCCGGGGATTCTTAGCACCCCCTGCCCCACCGTTACCGTGGCCGCTACCGTAGCCAGGAATAGCGGGGCTGCCGGGGACTGGGGGCCTGGTTCCTAATGTGTCCGTCATTGGGGGGATTTTGCCAATACTCGCCACGCTTGGCAGGCGGGTTGGCGAGCGCAGTTTTGGGGTTTTAATACTGGAAAGGTGCTGCTGCCCACCTTCCGATTGTTATCCCTCAGCAGATTTTTACGCACCCACGGGTAGAGTTGGGGGGGTACTATTCTAAGCCGGTACCCTACGGCAAAATTGTATACAATATAATAAATGTATCTAAAAATATATGCATATATATGCGTAGCTAATTAATAAGTTAATTTTAAACATTCGCAGGTTTTACGTCTAAACATATAAACATAAATTATGTAGTACTTACCTAGCACAGCTAAAGTAGCAAGGAAAAAAGAGTACGGGCCTACAGACGGAGCTAATATACTCGCCGTGATAACATTTCTGCGAAATGCGTTTCAAAGACAATAATTTGAATATGATGTTTCTATAATTATTATAATAAACTCTTGCATTAAACTCGCGTATACATAACAATAATCTGAGGGATCAAGAAAATTAAAATTTGAACAATGCCTTCACTAAATATACTTATACGAAATATGTCTCTTTATTCAATTAAATCCTAAACTATTTGAAATTGTTTCCAGGTCTCGAAACCGAACTGTTTTGATAAACTTAAATTTCATCAATCATAAAACGAGTCTTTATGGTAATAGTGTGTTCACTATGGCACATAAATTTATTATAACATCCCCAAACCAATAAAAGAAATAATTGAATTAACATGTTTTAAACGTAAATTATTTTATTTTTTATCGACAATGCATTTTATTCCACTAATGACTTTTTACAAAATAAATTCCAATATTTTGATTGTGTTGTGTGAACCTATTTGACTGAATTTCGTACTGTTTTTCATTTTTTTTATTGTATATCCGGCGTAAATGACGTGACCCTCATTTTATTTGATTTATTTAATGTTCTTTAATATAATTTGACAACTTTATTACATATTTTACTATCTGAATTTTGAACCCTGTGTATCACAAATAAAATATTTTGAATTTGAGTTTGAATTTGAAAATGAGACAAAACGAGCGCCTTACCACTATACTAAAGATTTCATCTTACCAGTCACTTACAGAAAATCACGATTTTTATTTCAAAGATACTTCTGCGAAACTAGCATCGGCCCACATAATGCTGCTGAGTTGGCTAGCCCATTCATTGTAATATGTAGTACCTATAGGTACAGTGGTTGTCACTTCCAGTAAGGTAAATCACATGTAAGGTGAGCTAAAAAAACGGCGCTATTCCTCTCGACCTGCCATACTTCTGATATATTAGTGGTGCAGATCACCACAAGACTTATCTAATCAGTCCAAACTGATGTAGGTCTTCATAGTTTCTTCGTTGTTTCTAATAATTATAACGTATAACAAAAATGTCTAACTACTAAATGAAATTACTTCTACTTCCCTCTTACGTGTCCTTAGCTCAGAAATTAGGGGATCTCGTTACGTCTCTTGACAATTATCTCATTAAGCGGAGACAAACTGGACAGATTGCTTACAATTTTCAAGAAACGAGACTCGTATTTTGTCTTGACCTAAGTAGGTTCTGTTAGGTATTCGTAATTTAATGTAACTTAGCGGGTCACGTGATATTTATGTAGTAGTATTGTAACATGTTTTCTTAATAACACATGTATCACAGTTATTATTACGTTATATAAATTATTGGAATACAAGAAAGTCAGAATACCTCAGTACCATTTTAGAGCAGTAGTGTGCAAATATCCATCATACTCTTTTATAAGGTTCGAAGGGCATTGAAGTGAGTTCCTTGAATATTTTCGTTGTCAAACGCATATAATTTAGAGCAGAACTTCAAAGTGTATCATTTACTGTTACGGATCCGCCTGGCACCTACCATCAAACGAACACCCCGATTCAACGCCCAACCCCGATTCAACGCCCGCTCCGTCAAGTTAGAGCGAAAGCGGCGACCACGTCGGTAACGCTAGGCGCAGGAACGAAAAAGACAACGAATCGTGCATCAATCTCCGCGGTAGCGGCAGCGGAAATCACCGAGGTGAGCTGACCTAATCTAGTAACAATAACAACTGACTCCAGCACCGAAACCGTTGCAAAACAGAGCACTGAGCCATCGCTCGAAGGTGTGGCCATAGTACAGGCGGATCAACGTAAAAGCGAGTGGCAAGTTGTAAAACGTAAGCGGTCCACGAATACGTACAAACACCGCATTATTATATCTGGATCTGGAAAATCTAGCAGTGAGTTACAAACAGCGGAGCAGTGGAAATACATGCAAGCGTGGTCATTCAGGACGGACACTACAGAACAAGGTATCTTGAATCATATACAAAATATATTTAAGTGTGACGAATATATCGTTGAAAAACGTAAATTAAGAACGAACAGGCATGCAGCGTTCGTAATCGGAGGGCCACTGAGTGCATATGAGCAAATCTACTCGCCGACAGCTTGGCCACCCGGTGTCAAGATCTCAGAGTGGACATACTTTCGCGCGGTGCCCCGCGAGTGTGGCGGGGCAGGGGTTGCCACTACCGCCAGCGCAGCTGAACACGGAAACCGGTCCTCAGTCGCAGGCCTGCAGGCGCAGTGGGCCAGCGCAGGACATAACGAATGAATCACCGCATCGTACAAATCGAGTGCTTATTGTATGTCATCAAAATATTGCATCACTTGATCACAATACCGCGAAAATAGAAGTGTTGTTGCGTAGTGAACTGAAATGTGACATTCTAGCTTTTACAGAACATTGGTTAATCGAGAGCAAATTGAAATGTGTTTACATTGCGGGCTACAAGTTAGCATCGTATTACTGTAGAAAAGAAATAGCTCATGGTGGATCTTGTTTATTTGTGAACGAGAATCTAAATTGTATCGAGAATGTTGACCTCACGAAATTATCAACGGAACGAGTTTGCGAGATATCAGCGATAGACATTGTAGACTACGACTTAACAGTAGTTTGTTTATACCGGACGCATCTAGTAGCCTGTAATGAATTTCTTATTTGCTTTGAAGGTCTGCTCGATAAAATTAACGAACTTAATATAGAATGCGTAATAGTAGGAGACGTCAACGTAAACTGTTTGGGGGAAATAGGGTCAGATCGTAAAAAGTGGTCCGAACTATTGTTGTCATACGGTATGATGAATATCGTGGACTTTCCTACCCGTGTGACCGCGACCACGGCTACAAGTCTAGACCATATGTACACTAACATGCAGGTAGGGTCCGTGCGCGCCGCGCCCGTGGTTACGTTGCTGAGCGACCATTACGCCGTTCGAGGCGATGTGTCATGCGTCCAGCGCGCACACCACTTACTCGCATAAGTAGGGATTTTTCTAACTCCAATCGTGCAAATTTTGTAGCATCTATAGATAGTGTGGACTGGACTTATATCACCAAACGATATAAAACTGCTGATACGTTAACAACAGCGATAACGACAGTGATAGTAAATAAATTTGACATATGTTTTCCTTTAAAAAAGAAAAATATTAAAAAACCTGACTCATCGTGGGTAACTCCCGATGTAATAAATACGAAAAACTTTTTAGTTGACGTTGAAAAATTGTATCAAAAATTTCCAAATGTCAGTCATGTGAAATACCTGTTAGATGACTCACGATTAAGATATGACATGCTAATTAAAAACGAAAAATGTAACTATTATGTCAACATTATAAATAATAGTTCGACCGCATCAAAAGGTGTGTGGAATGTTGTGAATAAAGAAAGAGGGAAAAACAACACCTCAAGTATACAATTTACAAATATCATAGTGGACCAGAAAGGAAAAAAATTTAGCAGTCGAAAAGAGGCAGTCAATGCGATAAATTCACGATTTTTAAGTGCAGCAGTTGCATGCGGTTCACCTAAAGCCGATATTGCCAGTGTGCGGAGTACCTTAGCAGTAACGTGCCCTCCCGCCGATCGTTCGCTAAGACTGCAACCTTTCACTGCAGTGGAGGTATACCGCATAGTTGCTACGCGTATACCTCCGAAGCAGTCAAAGGACGTATATGGGCTCTCAATGGAACTACTGAGGATGGCTATCATGCCTCTCGCTCCTGTATTGACGTTCTTATACAATATGTGTTTAAAGGAGGGAACGTACCCAACAACGCTAAAAGTTAGTAAAATTACGCCAATATTTAAGGGTAAAGGAAGGAGAGAAAATTTAGATGGGTACAGACCCGTAGCAATCATCCCTGCGATTGCTAAAGTATTTGAGAACGGCTTGAGTTCAAGACTTGTCACTTTCCTAACATCAACAAACGCGTTATCGCACTACCAATACGCATACCGAGAAGGAAGATCCACTACGTCATTGACTCGTGAAGTAATCAAGCGTGTAATGGCTGCACGTGAAGTTAAGCAGCAGGTTGCAGTTCTTTGCTGTGACTTGTCGAAGGCCTTCGACGTCGCAGACCACAACGTTTTGGCATTGAAGCTTCAGCATTACGGGATAAATGGCGTATCACATGACATTTTGACGGATCTCATGCATGGAAGACAACAGGTAGTCGATGCGGGGGACGGCAAAAATAAGTCAGATCCACTTACATCTACTATGGGCGTGGCGCAAGGCTCATCAGTGTCGAACATACTATTCTCACTCTTATTAAACGACCTGCCGAGGGCGGTGACAACCGCAGACATCCTTATGTATGCTGACGACGTTGCTGCGATCGTCACAGCTCCCACGCTAGACCAACTGGAGTTGAGGTTAAACGAGACAGCCTCCCATCTTGCCCGGTGGTTTAGTATGAATGGGCTAGCTTTAAATTTAAATAAGACAAATTATATGCACTTCAACTTGTCAGGTCGTATGGTGAGGCCACTAGTTGTCAATGTGAACGGTGACGAAATCCGGGCGGTACAGACCACTACATTCCTCGGCTTTGAAATTGACAGGTGTCTGACATGGGAGGGACACATTGACAAACTTTGCGGGAGATTGGGAAGTGCGTGTTTCGCTTTGGGTCGGGTGTCGCGAGTGGTTTCCAAGGACGTGGCGCGCGCTTGCTACTTTGCGACAGTACACTCGTTACTGCAGTATGGTGCTGAGCTATGGGCTCGCGGTGCAGAGAGGTTAAGAGTGTTTCGAATGCAAAAACGCGCCATACAGCTATTGTACGCGTTCCCCGGGATACACCCGCAAGGCCCATATTTAAAGATCTTGGGATTCTCACGCTGCCTTCAATAGTCATTTTCCAGGTGGCAACGTTTATGAGAGCGAATCTTCACACATTTAAAAAACACAGCGACTTACATTCCTACCACACGCGCAACGCTGAAAAGCTCGTATCATTGCCGCACACGCTTGCCAAATCTGGTAAGTTGACGCATATAATGGGCCCAGCTGTCTATAAAAGACTTCCTGATGACGTCACCACTGCCTCAAGCATATCATCTTTTAGGAATAAATTAAAACGTTGGCTAATTGAGCGGACCTTCTATAGCTTTGAGGAATTCATGGATCAATCTTTAACTTGAAATCAATCAATTATTTGTGTTAATAATTACGGAGACATTAATCAACAATCTCGAAATTTTGACATTATTTGTTTACAATTTTTCTTCATTTTCATATATTGACATTTATTATTTATATTATTATTTTATTGACATTTATTATTAATTATTGAAATTGCTGAATGCAGTGTAGAATTATTTTTAATTAATATTTTTGCATTTATATTTGAGTATACATTCTACCATTATTGACATGTAATATTTTTTACGAATAAATTACTATTGACTATTGACACCTGTCATCTTGTCTAAGCATATCAGCCCGTCACGTTCTCTTGTTGAGACGATCTTTCCAAGAGAGACATGAGTATGAGCCATCATCCACCTCACGGGCCCAGTGTGTTGTTGGATAATACGCTAGTGACCCACTTTAGTTAAGTTTAAGTTATTACTATTGAGTAACAGTAATTTATAAAGGTCGATAACATGTGTTAGCATATTTATAAATATATAGTTCTAGAATATGCGCGTGAATAGTATGCGTGGAAAAGGGTTATCGCGTTCCCTCGGGAACTACACGTTGAATTGGGATAAATAGTAGCCTACTTATTTTAATCATCAACCATAATAACTCTAAATTTCATCCAAATCCATTCCGTTGTTTTTGCTGGATTAAATAATAAGCAACCAAACATAGAAACACATTTATAGTAATAATAATAGATATGATAGGCAAAAAGTTAAGGTATGTAAATTTTGTCACATTCGATAAAGAGCTATTTAATACAATTATCTAAAAAGGATTAATTACATCTTTTTTTGTGTGAGTCTCTGATCTGTATGATGATTATTTTTCTGCGGTTATTCTTAGTAGCAAAGCTTCATTGAAAAATATATTAAACATGGTTCAATTCATCAAAGAGCTGATTTTCAAACCAAATAAATGTACCGATGCAAATTTTGTTTACTAAAAATTCTTTATAAAAGCATTTCAACGGGAGAATTGAATTATGCAAATATTTCCACTCGCTCGGAAAACATGGATTTTATACCAACATATTCATTTGTTTTGGTGAGATTTGTTTAAACGCCTGAAGCGAATTAACTTCACTGATTGCTATCCCACTAACATTATAAATATGAAAGTTTGCTAGTGAGTGAGTAAGTGTATGTTTGTTCTTTCTTATCGCTGAAACGTTTTAACAGGATCATGGGATAATGATACCTTATACTCATAATCAACATTTTCTTATTTATGTTCTTTATAAGTTGTGTAATGTTCTCGAGGGGTGGCGATAACCTGTACAACGCGGAAAAAGTCTCTAGCAGTACGACCATAAATTTCGATCAGATCCAGCTGTGTTACAGAAGATAGAGATACGAGAAAACTTCAGAAGTCACAAAATATAACAGTGACAAATCACACTATGGCAAGCATTTGAGTGGGATTTGGAATATAAAAGCTGTTACCCTAGATTAACTCCTGAAAAAACCATGTGACATTTTTTTATTTTACGCCAGACCGTAGACTGTGGCTGGTTCAGTCAGTGACCCTTGTCATAGTATCATACATATTGTATAAGGGTCTTACCATACTTAAACGTCTCGCCTCCCACCCGGCAAAAATAATATAAATCAAATATGAGCTTTGATCATTGCTGTTTAGGTATACTTTACATTGGCAACAAGCTAGCAAGCTCACTGACAGCGAGCTGTCTGCTAATTTTATGTTGCCAATGAAAGTATATCTAAAGAGCAACAATTAAGGTTTATATTTGAATAATATTCTTGGTACTTGGACTAATACTGTGATGAATAGAACTGTAGCAAACAAAACGAAATATTACTTGAATTTTATAACAAGTGATGACATTACTCTGCAAATGGAGCTAAATAACTATTGTCACTAGGTATACATTCTAATTCTGTTATATATGTTACACTAGAACTGTTATGGCATGGTTCTTACCATCAGACGAACAACCAGAACTCTGGTCACTTGTTAACTTATAAAATCGAAACTTTCTGATATCAATTACCCATAATTGAAAGTGTTGTTAAGTCGACATGATTTATTGACACACAATGTTCGTGATCGTGCAGTTCTATTTCCTCAAGAAAATTAGTTTCAACGAAACGAAAAATAATGGTCCGTATCGCATGTTATTAAATCATAATGTAAAGTGAAGCCGTGGATCGTAATAATATGGTAATAATCAGGGCTGTACACGGAGAGCGCTGGAGCAATGTAATTACTGACACAGTTTTTTCATTGTTGGCAGTTGTAGTTAAACACGCACGAATACTCCACACTCATGTACACATATTCAATACCCCTATAAAATATGAATAAAATTATCAAATATTGGGTCACTAATGTCTAAGACAACGAGGTGCCTCTGTAGCTAAAAGGAAAAGAAACAATTATACCCTTATTACTCGTAATCATAAGTACTGATCAATAAACCAATCACTAACTGCACCCCGCGGTCCCGCCTGCCTGTACAAAGATTATCCCACACGGAACGTTTGGATCCAATCCTCAATTAATTTCCGGCTCTTAGCAAATTTAAAAACCAGCCTATTACCTATATTGTCCCGTCGCCGTGCAAAGATGTATATTATAATAATGTTCCGTGAATTTCATTCATTTTAACTCTATAACTCGTAATTTCCAAGAGAAACCACCTACACGCTCACCACGCTTGGCCTAACCATCTATCAAACAATCGTTTATTAGATTGAATTCTGATTTCAACAAAAATTTCATATTAAATATTTCATATTCGAAGGCTTTACTCAAAGGTATTATTATTATAGTTCAAAGTATACCATGGTAACAACATTGTTGCTACGTAAAGTAATGCTATAAATACTCTTCTCAGTCGTGGTCGCGTTTCGATCCGGTTCCTGTTATAAGGAAAAATAATTGTAAAATGACAATTCGTAAGTGCCCCCGTAGGCCTATATAGAATTAATGATTTGATTTTCATTTTTTTTTCACATTTTAATGAAATTTTAATCTATGCAGGTATCTAAACCTCTTTGATTTGGATTCTTATACTACTACTCAGCACTGACTTTCTTTCATCAACTGTGTTTTTGTTTGTTGACAGGTTATTGAAGAAATTTGGTAAACCTCCTTTTTTTGAGAAAGGGAAATGCTGTGCACTTTCCTTCCGCCACGGGGGTGACGGAAGGGAGCGTGTGGGGCTCAGACCCACTAAAACCCCCCCGTGTCGCAAGCAGTCGTCCGCCACGGTGGGGCGAGATGGGGTCGTGGTCGCATTTACTGGGGCGAGCCCCAGCGGTAGGCCCGGATTGATCTTAACCGGGCCTCAGCGCCCGTGAAGGGGCGACCTTGCTCACCGGGCCGAGGGAGGAGACGTGCAAACCGTCTCCTCCGTTCCCCCGGTCGTTTGCGTCGGAGCGGGATAAATTGGTAAACCTTCTGGCCCAGTAATAGCTAATATGCATCAATATTTTCCGCTTCCAAAACAATGTTAACTATACTAGCAAGGCTTGATTATCTTTTTGTGTGTTAATAATATGAACAACAACTCCCCGATCTAAGAACTACTTCCGTGCCAATTTGATCGGGTAATTCATTTCGGTGCCATTTCACCCGATGGCTTTCATTTGTGCGCCAGCCTAATATTGCGGTTATGTTTCTACGTGATAAGCTCATATATCTCGAGCAGGGTTTAGCGTAGACTGATGATGTCATTACCGCACTGCTGCTCAAGTATTTTCTTCTCATAGCCAAGTTATGAGTGTATAAGGGTTTCACTTGAGTATTCAACCACAGCTATAATAATAATAACCTGCCCTTTTTCCACGAAGCCAGTTACACCGACCCAGTTACAGTTCCGTAACATAGGTTAAGACCACTATGTGTATAGGTTCCCTATGTGAAATGACGAGACTGCGTGTAGAACGTATCGAGCGTTTTTAATCTGCTCCTCAGAACAATATAAAACTATCGACTTTTCAAATGTATACTTCTAACTTATATTGAACTGCCCTCAGAGTTATTGATTTTTTTTGTTCGAATTGCAGGCGAAACCGAGACGTGCTAGGTACACACAAGTACCTACCGTAAGTTGAGTGAAAATAAATATCTTAGTAATCGAAGTTCTTTTTGGATACAACACAGGTGGTTTTTCGGCACTTCTCGCAGGTCTACAGATCGTTCACCTCTTGGGCATTACGAATTGATTTCTGTAGATACAGTTCATAATTATTGAACTCTATTGATCTACTAGGTGGTAGGTCTCTAAGCAAGATACCTTGGTATCACCGCAATACTAGATAGTCTGTCGCGTGAAACAATAGTAATAAAGCATTACTATGTAAGTATGTGAAGGGTACTTTAGCAAGTGAAATTACTGAGCGACAGAGACTCAAAATCCTATGTCTCGGGGTGACGAGCACCACTGACACGCAACACTACATTTGTAAGCTCTGGGTGCCACTAAAACTATCATGGACAAGCGTAGCGTCAAACATTCCGCGTTACAACTTGCGCGTCTTATCAATTAATTGCATAAAAAAGCTCCTTTGCGACTATTTCGCAAAGCCGTGAGCACTTGAGCAGTGTAGCCAGAATAATCTTGCAATATACTCAAATCTAAACATTAAAAATATCGGCTCGTTTGTTTATTGTTGCTGTGTGGGAATTACCAGGGTATACTGTAATGTATTTTAGCTTAAATTCGGTTCGATTTTGTTTCACGTAACTTTCGTATTGACGCGGTAAAATTGTGTCGTTCATAACCGTGTTAAAATATTAGATCGACGAAAAACACTATAAAAATACATTCGCGTGGTTATGTATAGTGACGACGGTATAAGATCTGTCTATGTCGGTATAGCAGTCAGTTGGGATGATGATTGGTGTCGGAATCTACTTACATGTGTTGAAACTCGGACGCTATATCGCTATATCTATTAGATCGACGAAAAACACTATAAAAATACATTCGCGTGGTTATGTATAGTGACGACGGTATAAGATCTGTCTATGTCGGTATAGCAGTCAGTTGGGATGATGATTGGTGTCGGAATCTACTTACATGTGTTGAAACTCGGACGCTATATCGCTATATCTATTAGATCGACGAAAAACACTATAAAAATACATTCGCGTGGTTATGTATAGTGACGACGGTATAAGATCTGTCTGTGTCGGTATATCATTCAGTTGGGATGATGATTGGTGTCGGAATCTACTTACATGTGTTGAAACTCTGACGCTATATCGCTATATCTATCAAATATATACGTGTATAATGTATATATAATAAAAAGCAACAAACATACATATCATAACTCACTCAAAAACTTTCGCATTTATAATATTAGTGATATTAATTTTGTAATATCTTCAAGGATCGCTCATTGGTTCTTGTAGAGGCTAATTTCTCAAGCTCAGACGTCGGCTCAGCGTTTAATAGGATCGTATAAAATCGTCTTCTCCTGTTATCTATACCTAGAGCAATTATAGGTTTTCAGTAGGTACCATAGATTGTTCGAGATTAATGGTCAGTATGATAGCGTTGGTACTTTATTCTATATTAACAGCAACTTGGGCTCTTGGGTGCTGCCCAAATTAGCACCACAAATCACTCGTCTCACGTTTTTAATCCATTCATCGTCTAAATGAAATTCCGGATTTGTGTCAAGCGAGTGAACGCAGCAACGCTCTATAGTCACGGAGTACGCGACTGGCCGTAGGCCAACACGCCCTGGAATATAATGACTTTGACATATTATTTTCACGTCCAAAATACCTCATGCTTCAAGATAAAATTCTTTGATTAATGTGTGTTACCATTGATGACATATGGCACTGAAACGTGGTATCTTACTATAGGCCTCATAAGCAAGCTCAAAATCACATAACGAGCTATGGAGAGGGCTATGATCGGGGTTTCTCTACGTGATCGAATCAGAAATGAGGAGATCCGTAGACGAGCTAAAGTCACCAACGTAGCTCAGAAGATAAGCCATTTGAAGTGACAGTGGGCAGGCCACATAGCACGCAGAACAGATGGCCGATGGGGCCGGAAGGTTATGGAGTGGAGACCACGGACCGGTAATAGGTCGTCCACCGACAGGGTGGACAGACGACCTGATAAAGGTGGCAGGGCGACGTTGGATGCAGGCCACTTTAAACCAAATTTGTGTGGGATGCATATGTTCAGCAGTGGACGTCCTATGGCTGAAATGATGACGATGATATTATTTTAATAATTAATTATTAAATTTTAATTCAATATTTATATTTAAACATTGCCGTGATGGCCGTTAGCCTAATTAGTAGGTCTTCGAAGCGCGTTCGAAAATACCAGGTTCAATCCTTAGCCGAGGCAATTATTTGTGTGATGAGCAGAAATGTTTGTTCTCGGGTTTTGTATGTTTTGATGTCTGTGTTATTGTGCGTGCCCAAGCCTCCTGCGACACAGGGAGTCCTAGTGCGAGGTTGAGAGTGTGCTGCGCAAACGTTATTTTGTATTTTGGCTTTTTTACATAACTATACTCTTGAAATTGTCAGGGCTCATGAACAATTTTGGTTGTATTTGTTTTTTTTTCAATATTGTTTTTGATAGATCTACTCTTTATCAATAACCTAATTATTACCCAAAAAATATTATTTGCCTGAGTTTTAATAACAGGGCTAAAATTATGTTCGCAATAATTCTGCTAAATTTGTTGAAATTGTAACCTAGATATTTATATCCTACTGTAATTTTCTATCAAGCTCGGACCACGACGCGCTCGTAATAGAGTTTCTCCAGTCGTTAAACATTTTTCAAGGAAGGCACTGCGGTTACGACTTGGATTGTAGATTTTTAACAAGTGGCATTTTCAACTAAGCGTTTCCGCATTTTGAAGGCGCTTTATACACTTTTGTTGTCCGGTCGTTAGACTATGTCAGAGGCTGTATGGAATTTTAATACCAGGGCTCACTGTAGCTAGCTATTCATCATCATAATCAGCCCATGTTCTCACTGCTGGGACTCAAGCCTTCCTCTCAGAGGGAGAGGAATTGGGCCATAATCATCCACGCGGGCCCAGTGCGGATTGGTGGATAGGTTAGTGGCCAACCCATGTCAAAGTTTTCAGGTCTCCCGCAGGCCTTCAACATAGCCTTACGACTGGTGTCCTAACCGGGACCGAAGGCTTAACGTGCCCTCCGAAGCATGGAAGCGCTCAGTTGAATAATGCCACTAGCGGTCTCCCATCCAAGTCCTAACCGCAGCAAGTGTTGCTTAACTTGTTGATTGGTTAAGATCGCCAAGTCGAGCTCCACTACGAGCGCTTTATGGCTGGCTATTATCTTATCCACAAAGACACGCATGGGCACGCGTACTAGGGGAGTATACGCCAAATTCCTTTATCTGAGACAAAGACACGCGTGCAAGCAATTTAATCGATGGCCTGATTATACTTACGAGGCGAGATTGACAAATCAAATGAGACCAAGGTCTAACTTTTAAATTCTGTTCGGAATCACACTGCAGTCATCCGTAAATCTCCTATCCCAGCATTGGAAACATAATGGCATGAGGCGGTCAACTTTTTTCAATATATTTTTCTTTCCTCTTTTTGGTTTTGACGTTGATGATAATAATTATTGATTAGATAATAAATGACTATACATTAAACTTTTAAAAAGCAAGTGATATATAATTACCTTGAGGAAGCGCAGATGCTTTTAACACATAAAGTTATATAATATTTGAGGCACAATATTTATTTCGACATATGCTCAGCATTAATACCACGTATTATAATGTTATGCAACTAGTGATCTCATTTAGCCTAAATTATTTAGGTATCTTGGTCCAAAATTGGTAACTGGTAATTTTGGTGTTGGATAAATTAATATTATTTTACGTAATTTCAACGTTAACATTTAATTTACAGTGTCATTATTATGCAGATCTCACTTTTATCAACAATGTATTTAATATATCTTTAAAACATTATGTAATATTGAAAAATATGGTGAGGTAACTTTCTTCCCAGTAAGGTCGAAGTCATACTATAAGTCTGAAGAAATCGACGCCACTCAAACATAATTGTGACTTCCATATGACATGACCCCTGCATGCCATTCGGCGTAGGTTGCAGAAACATTTCCCATAAGCATAACGATTCACAGAACAGTTGTAAACAAGACTCGAAATTGTCGAGTTATGATTATCCTCCTTGCTTCTTATACCTAAATAGGATTCTTCCTATTCCAATGGGATACTATAAAAGGTTTTTTAAGGTTATGTTACAACATCACTGGTCCATAACAAGTCACAGTGATGGCTAAGGTTTGTCATATCGCATTGGGATATAGCAAAACGTGACCCTGCATTATGCATGATAAAACTTTATTCTTACAGCAAGTTTCCACTGTGTTCAATGTGGATTCAACTGAATAGTATTCACAGAACTACCATTCTATAATTTTATAGAATTTATTAATTCTCATTAACGGCTTCGTTATCTTCGTTTTCGGCTTAGTGTTTTCGAAGGGCCGTGTTCCAGGTTCGATCCCGGGCCGAGGAAAATATTTGTGTCATGAGCAGATATTGTTGTCCTGGAGCATTGTATGTTGTGATGCGTTATTGTGCGTGTTCATGCCACCCGCGACACAGAGTATCCTAGTGCGGGGGCGTGAGTGTGTAAACGTTTATAATTTAAGTAATATTCATGTAAATAACTGCACATGACGGTTGGAATGTGATCCTTCAATTGCGGTACGACACTGCATTTCGTCACCTTATAATTCTTATTCACCTAATAATTTCACTTGTTAGAGTGTCTTCAAATCCGTACCACAATAATGTCTGCGCACTACGATTTCAAGATAGAATTTTAGTGCCGATGATGCCTTGATACGATGCTTTAGCTTTTTTCTACTTGGATTGAAGTGTGAGTGAAAAATGAAGAAACGTTATATATTATAAGGCTGTATGATCTATGCATTGAACGCTTTACTAGAAAGTGACTTAGACTAGACTTATTGAAATACTAATAATATTCTGTGAGTTTTATTTTACTGTGACTGCAGTCTTACTTGAGGAATAAATAATTTACTATCTTACGAGTCCACATGAAAAGAAGAAAAATAGCATGATACCAATCTGTAGTACGTTCCGTATTAGTCACTATAAATTGCTCAACCTCCGACACAGTGCCAACATGCCTCTTGCTGTACCGTAGGGATTTAAGTTCACCGTCTCGATCCCGTCATACAAAATAAAGGCATTTATAACAAGATAGAAGAATTGTTACTAACAATAACATCTGTCAGAAGTGAGGTATAATCTGTGATCTTGGAGTTGCTTATGTTATTATATATTTTCTACTCCGGTGTTGCGAGAAGGAAATCTGCAGAGAAAGGGAGAGCTTTGAATTTCCTTGTTTGTATGTATAATAAAATCTATTTATGTTCTCAATATACTTATATGTCATTAAATCCAGAGGCAGTACGACAAGAGACAATAATGCGAACGTAGTATAACAGTGTTAAAATAATCTGTCTCGAAGACGAATGAACCAAAACTACTACAACAACGAATATACAAAACGGCTTAACGATTTCGTCGGGACTTCCATTCGCAGATAGGTGATGTTATGAGTAGTAGCTAGCTACTTGAAAATATAAAAGTCCAAATCAAATGAAACGCATAAATTAAATTATAATAATTTTGCGTAAAATTCTTTGTGTTTTATAAGAAACGCTTTTACAATATCTAACTACAAGCACACTAAAATTGGTGAGGTCATTACTGTACAGAATACGACCCAAGTAATAAATTATATTCTATCTGATATATAGTCAGATATCATAATTATTAGCAAATATTAGGTACATACTCGTATTTTATAAACATATTTTCAAACACATACTATTATATATTGTAGGGCGTAGGCTGTATCAAAAGCTAGACTGTATCACAGCTAAATCTGATAAATCGCTACTAAACTGTTATAATTCATTAAAAAACATTTTGCTCTCTAAATTGAAGGTTATCAAGAAATCGAAACACATTTCTAAAGCAAGTTTATATACAAAGAGAGTTAAATTACTTGGCTCAGCACATTCGATTTAAGTAAATCTGCCATGACTTGGCATACTTACCATGAAATTTCGAATGCGAACGTACAGGCCAACCGGCAACCTTAGCAGCGATACGAGATATATTTTTGAAAACACACTACTATACATGTCGTTTTGATAAAAGAATTACTGAAGCTTTACTTTAAGTTTAAGCGAACATTTAACTTTGGTTAAATTAAACACGTGATTTCCACGTGGTCTTTCACGAACATGGACGTTTTGGAACCCTTCAGCAAATCTCTAACATCTGCAAAGCCTTTTGGTTTTTAAGCGCTTTCCCATTTTCGCTGCCCCTTATCTATTTCATATATAATTTAGCTACGAAAAGTGCTTTATCGTGTAGTTACGTTATCCTGAAAATCTCACGATCAGAAGCCGCGCCCAAGCTTCTCTACTCCCGCTATGTCGAGCGAACAATCCTTTGCATGAGCGAGTAAGTTAAGTGAATTGCAGTTTCCAAAACACTTATTCATAATGTATTTAGTAACTTGTTTAAAAGTTTAAGATTGGTTAAATTATACGAGCTATTTGATAGTATATATGGATCTATCACTAATACTATATGCTAGGGTTGTAATAATTTCTTATTACGTGTTACGAGATTATAATGAAGAAATGTTGCATTAGGTCAGTCCAGTCGTGCGTTATTATTGCAATTGTGTTTTGTGTGAGACTGGTCTAAGGTCGGCTTTCAAGAAAACCTTTAAAAACTCAACAGTGCTTCACTCTGCAAATCGTACAAAATAATATAGCGTCTAAAAATCGTGTTCGTATCGTTTTGACATTTAGTTACACTACTTTTGTGAATATATCTTTAAGTGAGACATGACTCGACTACTTATATAAATATTTGGTACGATAATGAAATGTATCCATTAAATTCACGTATCCAAGCATATGTAATGTAAGGAAATACCCAAATATTAAACGTGTTTATTTTATTTTGCAGTTTTATAAAATTATTAGTACTAGACTTCTGTCCACGTGCGCTGTTGTAACAGTAATATTTTCTGGAATGACAGAATAAAAAAGTCCAAATAAGACAAAATGTTCTAGAACACATAATAACTGTGATCTTTACGTACGACCCTTTCAATATAAATAATATTATGTATAAAAAGCTAAGCACGTCGAGAGTGAGCTCTAGACGTTTTCAACGTTCTAAATTATATAAGAAACATGCAGAAATACCATGACGTATAGAAGTATCCTTTATCCCTTTCCGGGCCACATAATTTAGCCAGATACCAGCTGTGCAAGTTTCATCAAATTGGTTTTGTAGTTTAAATTACCGCTTAACCCTTTGCGCACCATTGACGTAAATTTAGATACGTTTCATTCATAAATCTTTTGTTTCAATTTTCACGGTATAGGAAAGGTATAAACTACACAACAGTTTGCTCTTATATAATCGCATGGCATCCGTGCGATCCTATAAGAGCAAACATCGTTGCATCTTTGACAACATCCGTGAAACAAATGACGAGATGACAAGAAGCGTTGGAAAAGCAACCTTACGTTCAAGGGCGATATCGCATAAAGTATTTGACATCGGTATCATTGAGCTCGTCGACGAGCTCAATCATTACAGAATCGTACGGCTGTATGTGACTCACCTCGGCGGCCTGAAAGACAAATAAACGACAATCCAACAAACACGCTTTATTTTAAAGTTAAATGTGTGTTTAAGTGACGGTAGTACACGACTATATATAAGATTTGTCTCAAAATATTACTAAAAAATAACTATAAAAAATAATCAAAAATATTTTCTTAGCTGTTAAAGCGAATATTAATGAAGCAAGTAATAGGTATGCGAGAAGGAAACATGGATTACTTTTTACGTTACGAATGTTAAGTATATGTCACGAATGTTACTACTACAAAATCAAAGATCAGGATTATTATAATGGCTCTTAGTGAATAACGTTATTATGTGATCCTTATCCTTACATTTCCCTCTGGAGCTTGCAGACGAAGCTGCCCACTCACCCTAAAGTGGAGCATTAGATGTTCATAATAGGGATCTCTACGTATTCAATGCCCGACACGAGTGTATTGTAGGTTATTTTTTATATTAATATGATAAAGACGTTAGTCCGTGAGTGTGTTTGTATGTTTGATACTTCACGCTCAAATGACAGGTCAAATTTTGATGAAATTTGGTATGTAGATATATCAGGCGATGGAATAACACAAAGGATACTGTTCATCATCACCATTATAATTATTATTATTAACTTCAAACTGTTGTAGTGGTATGGTAACACCAGGTGGTCCACGTGCTTGTCCTTGTGTCCTGTCACGATTTCCTATAGGAATACTCCAGCATTTTTACTACATGTTAAAATCGAGGGTATACTTAACTTGGGAAATGTAACTAATAGCCCACTTTCTTAGTCCTTCCCACTGATCAATTAAAATACTTAATTAGTATTTTTAAGCACTAATACCTGGTTAGCGAAACAAATTTTTGTACTTTTAGAGATACCCCTATCAAGTAGACAAATAAATTCTTTGCGCGGATGAATGCCTCTGTGGCCTGCTGGTCATGGCGTTTGGCACAGATTCCCGGAAGAAGCGGGTTACAATCCCATCCAAAGAGCATGGCCTAGTGCATATAAACTCTAAGCTATCTTCGATACAGGCCAAGTGCAGCTTCGTTCCTTGTAAATGTTATAGCATTCAAATTGTGTATGTTATTCAGTCTGTAGATACGAGTTTCCGTAAAAAATCTTAGTATAGAACAGTAAAATGACTCCGTGACTGGAATTAATGTGACGTGGCGTGGCGGAATAGCTAACGAGTTTATTAAGGTTCCGGGTAATCATGTATTTTCGTTTTTTTTTTATATTTTGCTTGAGATTTTCCGCTAAAAAGCCACAACTTCTTTTGAGCGATTGTATACTGCAAAAATGTAATTAAAGCTTGTTATTTCGTCTCGAGTTACGTTGGATTGAGTTGTAATATCTCTAAGTGAAGTTTTAGTGGAAAATAAGTATGTGATACGTTAGTTGCACAGATAAATTGTTAACAGCAAAGTTAAACTTAGTATTTATTAAAATTTATATAATATATTTTATGATTTTTATAATATAGAAATGGATATGCATGTGTAACTATCCCGTTCATAAGACACATAATTTTAAAACAGTCAACTCATTATTGTTTTTGTATAAGCTTTGGCCCATCATAAAATCGGTAAAGTTTTACCCATATTATGTAGTATTTGGGTAATGGGCGGCATTTTTGCAAGGCCCCAGTACGGTACTAAGGGTAAATTCGGCCATGCTCCACACCCAAATACAATCACGTTATAAAAGATTCCAAGATTTATTCGCAAAATAATTTATTTCATTTAGCATGTTCGGATTGAACTCCCTCAAATAAGTTCTAGAAAATCATGATAATTATTGTTTCACTACAGATATACATGCTACGGCGTGCCCCTCTTCCCATACGAATATGGGTTCCGTATGTGAGACTGCTACGATACGAACTTCTACTGCCAATATTGAAAACGTTATCAGTTATAAGAAACAGATTTTTATAAAACAAAAAGATTTACGTTCTTTATTATTCAGAATGTTGTTATCAGTCTTATAAAAGTTGCCCTTCAGCCTTCAATACGTGGCTTCCGCATACCAGCGCACTGAATATATATTTAGGATGACACGCGTTTTGGCTGTTTAATAGCGGTAAAATATTACTGACCCCTTTTATTGAAAATTTTGAGTACACATTTATGTAATTTATGTAATAACATAAATGTGTACTTAAAATTTTCATTAATAGGGGTCAGTAATATTTTACCGCTATTAAACAGTCAAAATGCGTGTCAGATGTCGCATACGACAGGGTTCTGTAGCCTTATTGACAGTGAAACATACAGACTTATATGTAATATTTACGTGTATTTATTTCTATCATGTTATATATATTTATATGTGTTTAATATATATAATATATGTTGTAACTTAATTTTAAAAGTCTTCTAT
Source organism: Selenia dentaria (assembly GCA_917880725.1). Taxonomy (NCBI): domain Eukaryota; kingdom Metazoa; phylum Arthropoda; class Insecta; order Lepidoptera; family Geometridae; genus Selenia; species Selenia dentaria. The sequence continues at coordinate 13,463,293 of OU862893.1, read as the reverse complement.
ATTGTACTTGTTTTATGCACCACCGTTAGTTGTATACATATTTATTTTCGTGCATGGTTGACTGGAAGAGATCGCTCTGAGCGATAAGACCGCCCATTGTGACACTTAATTTTTAAGTTTTTTTATTTCATTGTTATATTTTATAATGTGGTGTTGCAATAAAGAGTTTTTATCTATCTATTATCTGAATAATTTGTTTGTACTTTATCTACATATCTGTACATCATTGATATCCTTGAACGAGTTATAGCTATTCCACCTTTCAATTGGCTTGACGCAACTTAATTTTTTGCGAAGTATCACCGCTTCGAAAACTGACAAGAAGGGCTCGACACATACAAACCATTTGCAAACATTGACTACGCAACCTTTAAAACAAAACAACACTGCAAGTCTAAATCGCAAACACCTCTAGGGTTAGTTCCAGAAAAAAAACGAATTAACTGCAGTAGAGAAACTACAGCGCTACACAATTAAATTATACCCATTTCCCCACTTTTTGCCGTTGAGGAATTGTGAGCAATTATTTTACAGTTGCTCGGGCAAATTACTGAGATTACTGAAAGGTTCACTATATAACTTGAAACTACAAAAACATGCACAGCAATAAGCAGTATGGTACGCCTGACTAAACCCTTTTGTGAGGCCACTATACAATACAATAACTCTAAATTGCTTACCACAAGAAAAGAATAAATATACAGTAGGTAAATTTACTAATTAACCTACTTACAAGTAAAAATCTTAGAACTATGATAATACAATTGGCGGTCTTATCGCTAATGCAATCTACAGACAACCATTAAATGGACATGACAACAATGAAAAGTTTAGACGGTGGTGTGCAACAAGATAAATAGTAAAACAAAGTTTAAATATTAAAAAAACAAGTTTCAATGAATAGTTACAAAAAAATATTATCTATTAACTAAAACATAAAGAAGAATCTTAAATACCTACATAAATATGAATAATATAATAAATACGTAGACTTATATAATTATACTATAAACTACTTTGAAATAAGATTATATGAGATCATGTAAAATGAGATGTAATATTAATACTCAATAAAATATTAAATACATACATATAAATACATATATATAAGTAATAACAATATTACAGAAAATGTGAAGCAGTTTCAGCAAACAGAGGACAAATAATGCTCTTGAACCATCTTTTTAAATATTCCAATTGATTTTGCTTGTCTGATAGGAAGAGGCAGAACATTCCATAGTCGTACAGCGTGCACTGCAAATGAATTGTGAGAGACTTTCGCAGAGTGTACAGGGGTCCTTAACAGAAGAGAAGATGAGGCACGCAAGGATCGAGAAGTGCTGATGGATACAAAATTCAAATCGCTCCTTGAGATAAGACGGTGTAGAAGGAAAGAATAGTATATTGTAAAGGAGGGAAAGTATATGAGTATTTCGACGAAGGCGGATAGGTAACCATTTTAGCTTCTGGCGATATTCTGAGACGTGATCATACTTTCGTAGACCAAAAATGAAACGAATACAGAAATTCTGTAGGCGTTCTAATTTATTAAGCTGTACTTCGGTAAGATCCAGATAACAGGCATCAGCATAATCAAGAATCGGGAGTAAAAGAGATTGAACTAGCGCAATTTTAGTGGTAGTTGGAAGAAAATTTCGTAATCTACGGAGCGAACCTGCTGAGGCGAAGAGCTTTCGGCTCTTCGCCTCAAATTTTTATACGAGTTCCTACAAATAAGACTTGTGGGAGACGAAACCAGTCGATTTTGGAAATCATACGAGAACTACCGATGACTATCACTTGAGTTTTCTCAGGGTTTACATTGAGACCATACGATTTACTCCACTTAAGAATTTTGTCTAAGTCTAAATTTGTGGAATCTATTGCCTCGGGCAGTTTGTCTATTGGTGCATGCCTGTAAATTTGATGATCATCTGCATATGGGTGGTAGGACGAATTAAGTTGATTAGAACTATACTGTATAATCCTACGGTTAATTATAACAAATTTCGTTTAATAAAACCGAGAGTGAAGTTCATTTTAGTGGGACACCAAAGTGAGATTATATATTCTTCGTTTTTTTGCCAAGTTGTAATAATGAACTCAAATCTATTCAATAATTAATCGTTCTTGTACCATTGTTAGTTGTAGATTCAATTAAATCTCTTTAATTATATAGATTACAAGCAAGCCGACCACATGAGCACGGCGTATTGCATGCGGGCGGTTGCTTTGTATTTGCGTTGCGGTCTCGCTTAGGGTTTATATACGTCCCTAGAAAACGCCAAGGAAAAATTCTAATCAATCCAATAAAATTTTATTGGTGAACATTCTTAAATACATTATACGAGTATATGTGTAAAAAAATCAGGCAGTAAACAAAACTGAGAAGAGTTAAATAACTAAAGATTCTTGAATTTATGTTTGTGATTGCAGTCGGAGTAAATTAATAAAATAAACATAAAAAACATAAATATTGACGTTCCCCACTGCCCATTTTTCATAAAACAAACCTATTTCGCACAAGTCGACTGCAACAAACTGCACAATGATCTACTATTAGTTATTCTGTGACATTACGCCACGCTATCAATATAAAGGATTCAAAGGATGACTGCCAACCTCCAGCAGTGGACCTTTCCACTTTTAGTAGAAAAAGGAAACATAAGCCTAACTATACTAATTTCAATTCAATAATATTTCAAACGTTGTACATCGATTTCAAGCAAAATTGTTACAATCAACATAATTTTGACGTTTGGAACATCGTCCCGCTTTAACGCCGCGGTGTAGATGGCCACAGACCGGAGCCGACGGAGACAGTTCGTCAGATCCAAAGGTCTGTCGTGATGATCACGATCCTAAGTCATGAGGGAACGACCGAAGAGAGAGATATCGACGTTATCATCAAAAATCAATAATAACCTGTACGGAATGGAATTTGTTTCGTGTTTACCAAATTGGCCGAGCCAATGCATATATTCCCCTTATTTTATTTTTTACTTGTTGTAGGATTATCATCGTCTCGATTTAATAAATTACCTTTATACTCATGCTGTAGTATAGATTAGACATCGCGTGATCATGTCAAAAAAATAAATACAAGTTTAACACCAGTAGTAGACGACTTAATAAATAATTATTCGAGTTAGTAAAATTAAATCTTCGATTGTTTTCTCGCCTCTACTTACCATCAGGATTATTTGTGGATTAAATTTTGTGTACCTACTAGCTGACCCGCCAGCAGCTTTGCTACGAAGCCACATATAAAATACATTCACTCACTCTGTGGTTAAATTTTCCATAATCCTTCCTTAGCTTGGATGCTTACAATTTAAAAGCCATCAACTGCAAAAATTTCAACGGGTTAGGCGGTGCGTTCATGAATCAGTCACTCAGTCAGAACAAATTATTATAAATAGTAACAGCTCTACGACAGGAAGATCTTAAACTAGTCTTATAAAAAAACATAATCAATTGGTAGACCCAAGTACTTAAAATTATGTAGCAGCTATTAAACCAGGTTCCACAGATTTTGTAAGGCATAAATTTCAAACAGCTCGCCCGTTATTTAACTTCCCTACGGTATATTGCCTACGAAACACAGCGATTATTCGAAAAACTATACTCTAAAAGAGTCTTTATTGTTTACAATATAAGGTCAGTGTTGTGTTTCAGTAGGAATTTTTCACGTGCTGTTTCATAAATCCTGCCCCTGACCACCAGTGAGCATCGCGGGGCGTGCACATAACAACGTGTGCAATTGCTTCCTGACATTTCAACATAAAAACTTGTGGACATGAAATACTGCTGGAAGATTTTTGATTTTTTGATTCTCCAATTTGAAGGGGAGAACAGAAAATCTTGTTATGAATTTATTTTGAAACGATTATACTGTATATAATCATAAAATATGATAATTTGTTTTGGAGCAGATAAACTTACTAAGATGTTTGTTGTGTGTTTTATGGTGCAATGGAAGGCTAATCAGCAGTTAGATTAGAGTGATACACTTTTCAAAGCACTAACGCCTGCTTTAGCGATCTCAAACATTGAAATATTGAAGACGCGGGTTCGAATCCCGTCCGAAATTGTGAATTTTTCTCTCTATAAATTTCAATGTTTGAGATCGCTAAAGCAGGCGTTAGTGCTTTGAAAAGTATTACTATAAAAATCACAAGGGTTGCGATGTCAATGCGAAAGTTCAAGTATTTCTAAATAATGCTTCTTTCGGTTGGATGGTACTGTTAACTGTCCAATAGATGTCGCTCCGTCCCCGCAAGACGGTTAGTCAAATAGAGAGTTAAAATTCGATACTCAGACCAGATTCTCGGTGGCCTAGTTAGTCAATAGCGTCTGACACGGAGAGTCAGAAGATGCGGGTTCGAATCCCGTCCGAGGATGTGAATTTTTCTCTCTATAAATTTCAATGTTTGAGATCGCTAAAGCAGGCGTTAGTGCTTTGAAAAGTATTACTATAAAAATCACAAGGGTTGCGATGTCAATGCGAAAGTTCAAGTATTTCTAAATAATGCTTCTTTCGGTTGGATGGTACTGTTAACTGTCCAATAGATGTCGCTCCGTCCCCGCAAGACGGTTAGTCAAATAGAGAGTTAAAATTCGATGCTCGGACTAGATTCTCGGTGGCCTAGTTGGTCAATGGCGTCTGACACGGAGAGTCAGAAGACGCGGGTTCGAATCCCGTCCGAGGATGTGAATTTTTCTCTCTATAAATTTTAATGATATACTTTATAACAAATGACTATATTTTTTTCAATGGCTTATAAGTGTTACTAAGGACAGTAATATTATCACCATTTGAAGTATTTATATTTATTAATTTATAATCAAGGAATCAATAAAGGCCACGGTCTGTGTCTTATGAGGCGTATCATGCTCAAACTACGAGTGTTTATCTATTAAAATATTTTTACATCTCTCATATTCGGTAAGTAGGTCCTTATTACCCCCAAATGGGGCTTGTAGGTGACCAGTTAGCGCTCTAGGGTAATAATGTAGCTAGAAAAGCACAAGGGCGGTAAGTTATTAAAAAAACACTTCACTCTTTCAAAAAGTTCGCGTACATCTAACCATCATACTGGCAATAGACATCATGCATTCAGCCTAATGACAAAAGAGGTCGCTTCGCTATTCAGCCTTGTCTTCGTATGAGTATAATAGTCATCAATTTTGAATTTGTAATGCCGGTTTTTTTCAACTAACCTCACAATCGAGATGTAAAGCAGAGTAGTTAGCTCGGGTGTAAGCATCAATTGCAGCCCGAGATATTTAGGCGCACGAGCGCAGCGAGGGCGCCTATAGTTCGAGGGTGCCATACAGCCCTTGGCTACTAATCTACTATTAAACAACGTGTCATCGTAATGGTATAATTGATAAAACCTAAAAACTCTAAATATCCATATCTACGAGTATATGAACATAGAAAATTAATAAAGAAATAGAAATTGACGTATCGGACTTTTAACATACTATAATTTGTATATATATTTTATGCGTCTCCGTTTACAACATCTACGTTCATAGGCGTATGGAACAGTCCAGTTCTAAGCCTGGAAACTGTTCAACAATTATTTTTTTTCAAGACCCTAAAGTATCTACGTAACAAATTTCATCCAAATCTGTTTGGTTCTGGCGTGATCGAGGAACAAACATCCATCTCATTTTATAGAGTATATTAATTATCGCGTATATTATTGAAAGACCTATATAACTTCTTAAGGGCACCTCCAGTACCCACAATACAACAAACAACGTTAGTTCTACGACTTTTCTTAAAACCTATCTAGTTCTAAAAAAACAACGACGTCTACGGCGTAACGCCTCCCGCGAGCTCCGTAAACAGATTAGAAAGTATATGTATAAGCTCCGTAGCTCACTCAGCTCTACATAGCGTAGACACACACATTATAGGTAGTCAATTGACCATAGAGTTACGACTATTTAGATCGTTTGCTTTTTTATTGCTCAAAGACGGCCAGGCTGCCCACCTGATGGAAAGTGGTCACCGTCACCTATAGATGTCAAAACTATTTATTAAATTTAGGCGTCAAAGACGCACTTGTCAACGTCCATTATTTATTATCGTGTACTTTAAAGACTCTACCGCTGCGTTCCAAAATATATAGCGCCTACGAGAAGAAGCGGTAAGAAACTCGGGGCCATTCTTTTATATAGATTTTTACAATGTTTCTACTTAGGTACTACATTAAAACCAACAAATAATATACAAATATACAGTAAACTTGAATTTTTCCTCTGAGAGCTCAGTAATGTGTCTTAGGATTATATTGTAAAAACGCACAAAATTTACTAGGAATGACCTATTAGTCTTCGCAAGTCTAAAAACTAGATAAAGGTATCCTATTCTTATTCCTGGTACTAAAAGGGTGGTGTTCACTATCTATTTTATATTTATGTAAATTTATACAAACATTCATTATATTTGCAAAAACATATAAACAAGGCAAAGTTAATATATTGATTTCTTTAAATAAATCTCTCTGAATCTCTGTATTAAGTTTTTGTAGGACAAAGATGGTTTCTACATCAGCCGCTGAACCCCATTGCAATATCTCGTACTATAGACGTTTGCAATACCAAGGGCAAACGCGCTGCCCATCTCTAAGAAATTTTATGACGCCGTTTTGAAACAACCCCATATCGTAGCGAAGAGTATATCGTAGCTTCATCCAGATTCGTTCATCATTTTGTGTGGGGATAAAAAATGTCTTTTTTAAAATTTAAAAAAAAACGTACAAGTAATGGTGTTTGTTATGATATAATATTATCATGAGTGTCAACCTTATAAGGTTGTTACCATTTTTCCGATAGCTCTGTATAATACGCAATACTAACACACTATTGCTTACAGGCGTTCCTGCTACAGAACATCTGGCACTACCATGGTACTCACCAACATGAACCCTCCCTCCTTCTTGCCGAGTTATATCCTTGCACATAAAGCACATGACATAAACCTCTATAAAGAGAGTTTGAAATGTCCCCATTTATCACGTTTATGTGTAGAGGACTGCAGGCAGGTCAAGTTGTTAATGGAAAATCGTTGACTTTGGCTCTCACTCTTCATGCATCCGGCATGGCATTGTGCCAACTGTATTGAACGGGACAGTTCGATTCTAACCTCACGATCTATATAGGTAGGTATAAAGGGATATATTTTGACGTCAGAGCATAGTTTGAATATAATAAAATATAACTTACCAGTACAGAGTTCAGAATCTTTCGTAACAATACACATTATAATCTGCTGCACTCACTTTATCAGTAGGGCAATTTCAGTTACATTCAAACGTTGATTGATATGATAGCTTTATTTTTATGTCAGTTGTGGTAACTTCAGTAAGCAGAAATGTTAGAATATTAATGACTGGAACTGACAAAAGTGACATAATGCCGACATTTTTTTTAGATTTCATACAACATTTAATTGCAGCTGGTAAATAATAGCCCATGCAATGTCGGTTTTAGTCCGACGACGTTTCAACGTATAAGAAGTTCTTCAGGAAGTGTTCACGCTTGGAGATTTCGTCGTGCGCTTAATATTATGGCGAGTAGTCACAGCTAACACTATCATAGATATACGAAAAGACGATAGATAGATAGAAGATACTCGTATCTACTTTTTTTAAGGTAATGCATATATATCTAAGTATATGTCTGTCAATAGTTAAATTAAAATTACAAAAATATTTTAGAATTTTTGTCGTGATAAAAATTATGTATCCTCGGACGGGATTCGATCCTGCATCTACTAAGAATGATTGCGGTAAGCAAACGTCAAAGAAAACTTAAAAAATCGTCAGATGTAAAATGATGAAAACCAATTTTCAACCTGATAATTCTACGCGTTACTGGAGAAACGGTCTTGACAGACAGACAAACGGACAAACAGACAACAAAGAGATTCTATAAGAGTTCCTATTTTCTTTTGAGGCATGGAACCCTAAAAAAAAGAATTGGATCGATAAAAATTTCAAATCGATGATCATACATAAAAACATACAGTACAATAGTCCTAAAGTACCTCCTAAATTTTGTAGTATTTTAAACATTAAAAGTTAACATAGTGGTGCAATAATGAATTGTCAACCGTCAATTTCCTTTTCAATAATTTTTTTATCAGTGTTATAAAAGGCTTCAAATTGGCACGGAAACCTTGAAGATTTTGCTTTATAAGCCACTTATCATGTCAATTGGACTTATTTGTCAAATGGTCACGGTAGCTCGACGGGTAAACGGAGCTATCGGCAACGTTGCGATATACTACAGTATTATGTATAGATACATGTATGTCAGCTCCATCATCATTATCATCTTAGCATTAGGACTTCCACTGCTGACCATACGCCTACCTATATGTTCAGTCCTATATTTCTATGCATGTTTTCAAATGTAATTTGGAGATTGATAATTATGTACAATTTAAAATTATATCGATAACGATAAGTGTTACAAGTTCATCTAAAAAAACTGTCACTGGTTATGCAATTTGACATAATAATGTTTGTTCTGTTTAGACATATTTTTTGGCTGATAAAAAATATATTAAATTGATTAACATTCTGGGTAATAATAAGCAAACCATTTTAACCTGTTAATATCTAGATAGCAATAAAATTCTCTTCACCTTTTACATGAGATAGTTATTCTGTGATAAGGTCAAGAAAATACCCGCAGTCCCCTTCGTGGATATAAAATCATGGTAGTAAGATAACACATACCACCATGCCTCTTCTATATACATTTTCCTGATGATTTTCCAATATACATACGTACCTATGTATATTGAAAAGTAATGAGGCGAAAGCTTGTTAATGTAGTAGTACCCGACTAATGCCGACGCTTGACGTCTGAGAGTATTTTTTAAATAAAACTGAACGAAACAAATACTGAAAAAACGTAAATTTGGTTAAGCCTGCAGCAAAGCTCTCACGAACAAAGCTAAACAAACGAGATGGAATAAATCCTTCCGTTTACAGTCACTCAGATTTTTGTTGCTATCTCATCAAGTGTATTGAACTAACTGTGTCAGTCTGATCCCTCTTGATTTAATGAAGCAGGCTTTTGTCATTCAATTTACGTAAGGGCTTACTAAATTGCTTTTGTATGGTAAAAATTCAGATATTTATGCCAGGATTAGCTATGGTGGGTACCTGTGCAGTGCCAGATGTGATACATTTAGAAATTTTAGGATTATAGGAGACTGTAGGTCCTTCTTCTTCTTGGTCGTATCCACATGACTGAGGGACGTGATTTTGGTGTGTTGTCTGTGCCACCAATTTTCTCCAGCTCTCTCTATCTTGCGCCATTTGAAACGATGATTGTAAGGTGGCCTCTGTTGCCTCTTGAGTGGTATGTGTCCATCACGTCGGAGAGCACCCCCTGTCTTGTTTCCCTTCGACACAGCCGGTGATAATCAGCCTTTCTAGACTGCCTGGGTTTCGCCTGACTGTATACCCTGCAGATTGTAGGCCCTACCTGGTGTTAAAAGGTAACCTCTGCCTAAAGTAGATGCATATTATCACATGTGACGAACTGTACTGCGCCTATCACCCTGAGATATTAAGTTGTTAAATCTCATGTGCCTGTAATTATATTGGCATCCATACAGATCAAACCGAAACACAGTAATGCCTAACTGCTTCATGGAAGAAATAGGTATTGTAGCATTACTGACTCGGCCGAGCTTGTTCACAAAGAGTTGATGATCCCTGTAACAGATGTTACAAACGTTCTTGTGTTTATTAGTAAAATTAGTAGGAGAATAAGATATATATTTAAATGTCTTTGAACGGCATGATAAATAACCTCGATAATGCAGGTGAAACAGTGCTAATGTAGAAGCTAGTTTTGTGAACACAACTACGCCCAGCACTCTGTACGAAATTCCAAATGCATGATGATTAATAGAAAAATAGTTAAATACTATAAGTGGGTGTGTCGTATTTTGAGCACTGGTTAGCAAAAACCAAACATTATAAATTAAATCAGCTAGTCCACCGAATTCCTAATAATTGTTGGATCTGGTACCGCATACGGTCAGAGTCGTATTCTAGAAGTACGCTCCGTACTGATTCTCAGCTCGAATCAAGTATCGAACATCCGCTTATGCCGAGATTCACAACTGACAGTTTTTTCTTAAATACGGACTTCAGAGAATTATATCTAAATTGAATTGCCTAAATATCTATTGTAGGTATTGCGAAACACAAGAAGCTTATACATTCCCGTGGCACAACTTACTGCATATTCCCACATATTTATAATTAAGGCAGGCTGTGGGTCAGGATCATTTGGCCCCAGAGAGAATTAGGGTACACAGTGTCGCCACTCACCAAGGGCTTCCCACAACGCGCCCCTTATTATTATTATTCATTTATGTAATTTGCACATTCAGGTTTACGCGAGAAGCTATAAATCAGAATATAAAGCCTGTGTACCAGAGCATTATAGTACTTAATACCCGGTCTGACCTTATGCTGCCTTTTAGTTCTATGTTACTCATAAGCTTGCATTGTTCCGTAGGCTGATTGCGAAAAGTAAACTAAATTTATTTATATGAAACTATTTCACTACCGCGGTACCTATTACCTAGTGTGTTAGGTTTCGCCGCCTCTTACAATCCGCAACCTGACAGCGGCATATTAATTGCGATAGCACGAATGCTTCTGCGCAAATTATTCGTGCTAACCCAAAGTTTTGTTGCGTTTTGTAAATGTACTACGTTAGTAATTAATATCGATACAAAAAATGTTGTATTCATGTTATATTATGAGTTTCAATGAATAATGCGCAAGAGTAACAGAGATGGCTACATAATGTTAAGTATAAGTACCTACCTGACTATGCTTCTATTTGATGAAGACAAGGCGATGAGATGACGCGAGAACTTGAAAACCCCAAAATATCTGCCTTTTCGTAAAATTTATAGGTAAAGGTAATTATGTCTATAAATGAATGTATACTGGCTGATGGTGCTGAATGAATATTCAATAGTATTTCTATAAGCACACATCGGGAAGCTTCGATCCATCTTTTCGTCCCCAATACCTCAGAGCCTGAAAACCAAGGTTTTCAACCAGTGTGTGTTGCCAGTGATGACTTATGGCACTGAGACGTGGTCCCTTACTGTGGGCCTCATTAACAAGCTTGAAGTCGCTCAACGAGCAATGGAGAGGGCTATGCTTGGGGTTTCCCTGCGTGATAAGATCCGAAATGAGGATCTCCTCATTTCGGATGTGGCCTGCCCATTGCCACTTCAACTTGCTAATTTTGAGAGCTATGTCGGTGACCTTAGTTCTCCTACGGATCTAAGGTCACCGACATAGCTCTCAAAATTAGCAAGTTGAAGTGGCAATGGGCAGGCCACATCGCTCGCAGAACTGATAACCGATGGGGAAGAAAAGTTCTCGAGTGGCGACCACGCACCGGAAGGCGTAGTGTAGGCCGGCCCCCCGCTAGGTGGACCGACGACCTCATAAAAACCGCGGGGAATCGCTGGATGCAGGAAGCGAGTAGCCGGTCCAAGTGGCGTTCTATGGGGGAGGCCTATGTTCAGCAGTGGACGTCTTCCGGCTGATAATGATGATGATGATGATGATGATGATGATGATTTCTATAAACGAATGTATACTGACTGATGGTGCTAAATAAATATTTAATACGCCATCATTAGAATTATATTCATATTTGTTTTATACAATTACTACAATTGATTGGTACCTTTAATTACATGGTACAACTTTGTGGGAATAGCCGACATAGCCGTGACACGGAACGCAATGGATTTGGCGACGCAGCATTGCATTGTTGTTGCTATCATTTGATTTAATTATTTAAAGGAAGGTTTTGACCGGCTCATCTTGGGGTACTCACCCATTGCATTTACGTAGAATATATTTATCATTGATTAGAAGTAGGCTAGATTATGCGTCTTTTTTGTTTGATAATAGCGCCAAGTATAATTGTTCTATGTTAGATAAGGTTCAAAACCAGGCGATGCGAATAGTTGGGGGGTTCATAAGAAGTACTCATATACATGTCATGGAAAGCGAGCTCTGTGTGTACCTCCACTGCATATAAGACGGAAATATTTAGCTTATAAGTACTGTTTAAAGTTAAGATCTTGGTCAGATAATTTTACAGTTAGTCTTTTAACACAACTGCAGGCCCTAGTCAGAAAAGCTATTGGGTCAGCAAAAAAAAGCCGACAATAATGGCTTTAAGAGCAGAAGAATGAGACGCAGAAAAGAACAATGCCTTTCATTGACGATACACGGATCAGAATACACTCACGATGTTTCCGACTTACGTCTGGAGAAACTCTATAGAACCGGAAATGTAAAAAATCCGTCAGTAATTAAATGAGTGTCTTTTTGGATATGATAATGATTATAGCTATAAAAGGAATTTGATCCTACATCAAGGTTTCATTTGTGCAAAACAGCCATATTAACAGCAGAATCGTACACTAATTACAACAACAATTGATTATCTAACACGGCCACCAACACGTGTTTATTGATAATAATGCGTCGACACATTGAGCGAAACGAGTTAACGCAACTGTTGATTTACGTGAATACAACACGACTAGATCGACCTGCCAGTTAGCCTGACCAACCTAATCGACTGAAATGCTCTTAAGCAGGACGTTTGGAATTTGTGGCCACCTCTGCAGATACTGTCATTTATTTATTTATTTATTTAATTATTCATTATCTATACGGCCGAGACCAATTACATAGTTAAGATAAGTACAACACAGAAAACAAAACACAAGTATTAAACTAATCATCGATTACAAAATAAAAAGTCACAAACATACAATTATTAAAAATAATAGGTACTATAAATAACAATTATCTTCACAGAACGTCAAAAATAGGGTTAGTATGGCAAGCCACTTGTCACAAAAAATGTCACAGTCCGGGTAAGATTTAAGGAAAGCGTTGAGAGCAGCCAAGACACGACAGATAGGACTATTGTTCCGGGCTTTAGTACGGCTACGGCCAATGCAGAACAACTTGTGTCTGTGACTATGCCGGATATACATATCAGGTACACTCAATGTGAGCAAACGGTTATGCAGTGCAGGTGAGTCCGTGGTACCTCTCAATATCTTGCAGCAAGTTTTAAGTTGATCAAACGATCTGCGAACCAGCAGCGAGTTAAAACCCAATTGGCCAAGCAAGAAACCAGTGGGATAGAGATAGGGATAATATCCGTAAGTCTTCTTATAAAGACTTCTTAAGAAAGATTTCTGGACCTTCTCGAGCATAAGTATGTACGTGCCGCAATGCGGGTTCCACACACAGGCGCTTGACTCTAGTTTACTCCGCACTAAGGTACTAAACAAGAGTCGCAGAACATGAGGATCGCGAAAATCCTTAGCATTGCGTAAAACGAATCCAAGACGCCTAAAGGATTCCTTAGCAGTAATTGCAACGTGATCATTAAACTTAAGACCGCGATCAAACGTAACGCCAAGATCTTTAATTGTTGACACACGCTTCATGGCATCTTTATCAACAAAGTAGGTGTACCGAATAGGGTTATGTTTGCGATTGAAAGACATAACGTAACACTTATCAGTGTTGAATAACATTTTGTTAGCCACGCTCCATCGATAAATTGTATCGATATCGTTTTGCAAATCAGCACAGTCAGCTTGTGATTTAATTTCAAGTGCAAGCTTTAAATCATCGGCGTACAACCAACATTTGGCTAAATTGACTTCCTTGACCAAGTCATTTATCATGATCAGAAAAAGCAAAGGGCCAAGGACTGATCCCTGACTAACCCCCGAGGGTGTAGGGTAGGGCTTGGAGACGTATGTTCCGTACTTGACAAACTGTTGCCGATCACGCATATAATCCGCGAAGAAACTAAGAAGACAGGGGGTGAAACCAATGCTGCTGAGCTTATGCAAAAGAATATCATTGTCTACCCTATCAAAGGCCTTACGAAAATCGAAATAAAGCACATCCACCTGCAAGCCTCGATCCATGCTACCCGAGACATAATCGACCAGACCAAGAAGATTTGTATTAACAGATCGTCGCGGTCGAAAACCATGCTGTTCATCGCATAAATAATGGCTGACTTGTCTATAAATATCGCTGTGAAGGATGTATTAAAAAACTTTAGCAGGGGAACATAAAATTGCTATGGGACGGTGTTCGTCCACTGGGGTCTTGTTAGAGGATTTAGGTATGGGGGTAACCCTAGATAACTTCCACTGTTGTGGGTAAACGCTGCATTCCAATGACAGATAAAAAATGTGACAAAGATTTTAGTATCAGTGCCGGCAAATTATCGGGCCCTGGGGAAGAACTCACCTTGAGCTTGTTCAAGGCACTCACTACATCTTTGGGAGATATATAAGGAATAGAAACAAGTCCTCCCTCGATAGGACCAGCGGAGCAACGATTTACATCTAAGAATGGGGAGTCTTTAAGAAAGACACTCGAAAAATATTCGGCAAAGGCTTCGGCCGCAGATACTCCCTCAAGATTAGCCCCTTTATATGTTACAGAGGGCTCGAAGCCACCTTTGGATCTAAGACTCGAAACATGTCGCCAAAAATGCTGGGGACTCTGCTTAAGATTGGCTTCAACAGATACGGTGTGACGCTCATAAGCAATAGATATACGACTTTTGAGACTACCCCGGAGATCGGAGAAGCTTTTATAGTCGTTACCACATTGCGTCAGTTTCCATACCCGATGCAGCAACTTTTTCTTGCGAATATCTTTAATTATGTCATGAGTAAACCAGACTGGGTATCTGACAGTCGTATTTTTTACCCGCCTTTTTTTGGGCACACATTGATTAAAAACGGCATAAAGTATGTCGTAAAATTTGTCAACAGCAAGCTGAGCATCATTACAATCATAAACATTAGCCCACGAAGACTCACCTAGCACACAATTAAGGTAGGATATATTATTATCAACCTTCATAAAATTCCAGTCGCGAGATTCATCGATATTGCTTGGCGGTAGTCGCTTATCGGGTAGACGACGTACCCCAAAACAGGCAGTTACGTCCAGGGGAGGGTGGTAAATATCGACTTTGTTGACGAGGCCGCCAGTTGTGTCCTCCTTTACACTTATATGGAGCTCATCGCATTTTGCGCACTAACAATATATCTAAATTGCTACCATGAGAATTGAAAACTGCATTACAATCAACCATATTACAAAACTCCAAAAAGTAGCCATAATAGTTATTCACACTAACAGAAGCGCTGTTCATATTTAAATCTCCCGTTATTAATAACTTGCCATTCAAAGCTCTGATAAAAGATTCAACTTTACAGAACCAGCTCATGTACTTATCATCCGTCGCACTTGGATTTATATACAGGACACATATAAAAATGGTAACACCGTGGAAGGAAAAAGATGCCCACAGGTCCTCGCCGCTCTCGGTTTCTAGTTCGTGTCGACGTTTCAGCTCTATACCAGTACTAGACTTAGCCGCGAGTAGGACACCTCCGCAAGGGGTGCCCCGATCCCGGCGAAGCAGCAACCACCCGTCTGGAATCACCTCAGCGTCCTCCACCGAACTGTCAAGGAATGTCTCTGAAGCAGAAACCAGCATGCTCTCGGTTACTAGTAAGCTTCTTCTTAGTGACGGTAGTTTCGTCTTCAGTCCTCGAACGTTTTGATACAGAATACTAATATCGTTTGAGATCTTACCACACGGCACACTATTCGCCGACCTGACGCTGAAACGGGCGATTATCAGGAGTATGTTTCCTATAGTTCACCCATTTCTTGACTCTTGCATTCTCAGGCCAGACATTGACCGAAAAGCACTTGTCAAAGCAGTCCTCAGGGACGCCTATTTTAAAAGATTTGTAGTTGTTCTTCGTCTTTAGATCTTCTACTGTGCAGGCCTTCTGTGGGAACAGGTCGTTCAAATATTGTTTTACTTCATCTGCACTAGAGACCATATTCCACAGATGCATGTATTTGCGTGGTTCAACTGCCTTAAGTGACGTAACAGCCGGACCGGCAAGACAGCGCAGCGACAGTGACTGCCGGGTTATTTTGCGTCGCACTTCAGTCCATTCTTCACTGGTATGTTTAACAGGCAACGGAAGTGCCTCCAATGTAGCTGCAGTGGTTGAAGTGGTACCTGAACCAGGTCTGCCGCTGCTAGCACTTGGGCTTGCACTCGACTCAGTGGCATTGTCGACTATTTTTGTTACCTTTCGTATGTCTAGGACTTTTTTAGGCAAATTAATCTTCTTTTTGCGGTGCTTCTGTTGGGAAATAGGTCATATATCAGCACAGACCATATAACCACTTGACTGCGTGTAGTTCAATTTCTTCTAAGAACACAAGTCACCACTGCGGGTCGGGGGGCTACGTACAAAAAAGGATTTTGATTGGCCGGCTCAAAATGTAGCTCTACTCATAGTACCTAAATAGTGTTGTGGTACAGCATTATGTAATCACCTTAGTTGTCGATTAAGTTCACTACAAAGTATCGTTTACCTTAACTGTACAAAGATCTGAAATATGTATGTAATTATTAAGCAAATAAGGTTATGTAAAAATTAACTTCTATTAATGAAATTATCTTAATAATTCATTCAATGTTTCACAGTGAAGCAGAACACATTGATCTGAGTATGTATATTTTGCGTTTTAAAAATAGTTATCACTGTCTTTTTATCGTATTCTTACTGATTATTCAGTATGTAAGTACTTACTGAAGATTAGATTTTAAGACGGTATCATTCAAACTGATGTGTATTTCTTTGTGATAATAAATAAATAAATAAAATAAATAATACTTAATACCACCATCAAATAATTATATATTTTTCACCACAGTAAAACAACATCGTTATAATTTTAATATAGTTTTAATTGTACAAAGTATCCAAAGCCTTTACACAAAATGTGATTAAGTAATGATTTTAAACAAACAATTAGATTATATTTATATACTTTTTCGGCACTGTATATTATACAGTCATTAGGATACAAGGATACAACACCTCATTTTATACAATACTGGATTTGTACTACCGTAAAATTTGTCAATGTAAGGACGAGACCTACAAATTATATATATTTTTGACCGACTCGCACTTTTTACTTTTAGAAGCCGGTTCCATGTTATTGTTAAAAATAACTATGTGTGTATATATCTAAATCATATAAAAAGATGCCAGCTGGGCAGAGAAGAAGTAGTAGAATTATCCAATTAGTCAAACTAAATAGTCACTTAAAGAGGCACAAACAGAGTAAGTGCTAGGTATAGTGATTTTATTTAAAAAATATATTAAGTATATGTCCATATTACTTCATTTTAAGACCATTATTATTATGTTTCATATTACACTCGGGTTTTTTTCGCGTGTTTATTTACATTATTATTAGATAAGATGTATAAATATTGAAATTTATAGAGAGAAAAATTCCATCCTCGGACGGGATTCGAACCCGCGTCTTCTGACTCTCCGTGTCAGACGCCATTGATTAACTAGGCCACCGAGGTTCTGTTCCGAGCATAGAATTTTAACTCTCTATTTGACTAACCGTCTTGCGGGGACGGAGCGACATCCATTGGACAGTTTAACAGTACCATCCAACCGAAAGAATATTAGTATTATTTAGAAATACTTAAACTTTCGTATTGACATCACAGCCCTTGTAATTGTTGTTGTTAAAATTTCAATGTTATTTCTAAGTGTTTTTAAGATCGCTAAAGCAGGCGTTAGTGCTTATAAAATTAATACTATAAAGATATATAAATGTTACTACATAATTAATGATAACGTGAAGGTATAAATAACCGAATATTTATTTATATTTTTATGCACTCTTAATATAATGAATATATTGTATAGAAGAATTATTTTTCTCACAGTCGATATATACAATCGATAAATTACCAGTTAATATTGGAGTACCGCACTAATTTACACGTCCCAGTGAATAAAAGAGACGGCGTTATCTACGACTGCAAAGAACAGTACGGGATGGCAAAAGACATCAACGCGTACCCATATTTTTTATTTTTGAGTCACTGTTTAATTACTTCATTTGTGTTTTTTGTTTTCTTCCAATAATTAATAAACTAAAATTATCTGTGAAATTTAATTCCATTCTTTGCATACCTGGATGTCTACCTGTTTTTTCGGTACCACTTTACTGAACAATAAGGCATAATTGAATATGCTTTGAATTTTTTTCATCCGCTTGTTCTCCACGCTCAGTCAAACTGGCACTCATAGACTAAAATATATACTAGGAAACTGGTACTGAGGTGTTGGTTCGATACGTTAGCTTTTTATTGTCATAGTCTTGGCAGCTGAGGGGAAGCCGTATGAGCAGTCAAGTGGTTATATGGTCTGTGTATATCAGGCAGGCCGTAATTCAAGAATGGAACATTCTGCTAAACGTAATTGCTGGATCACAAAATGCCTTTGAGAATTTCGCATGCGTTTAACCCAAGGGAGGATTTATTTTGTATTAGTTTAGTAAAAACAAAATGATAGGTATTAAAAATTTAACAATTTATTGGGTTTATAAAACGCATAATTTTCTCTGTAATTAATTTGTCATATAATTGAATCATTCATTCCAAATCAAAGTACGGATATGAATTAATTGTTTTTGTATTGTGGCGTATTTTTAGATAGGAAGTGAATGCTAATATATTTGGTTTTAAACTTTAGAGGTTTTGTAATTACTATATTATTTTCAAAACAATTGCTTTACAAATTATGCTTACAACGATTGGAGTAATTTATTAGCAGTATAACGCGCCAGATACTTATAAAGATCTTTAAAATACGAATGTCCAACCCTGCTTTATGATTCTTTTAATAAAAGTCAGTCACCGACACATCGGTCATGTGTTTTGGCTTCTATCCATGTATTCATACATCGTCCCCAGCATTACGACCTCCCGCGGTTAATTTAGGCACGGCCAACGATTTCGGCGATACGCCTCATAAATTACCATCATTAGGAAGGAGGATAAGCAAAAAAATGGGAATCTGGGACTGACGGAACATGCCAACAGAATGCTCCTCTTCTAAATGTCGGTAATCTCGCTTTGTACTGGCTATTGTCTTGTAATGAAGTCTTGAATTGTTTTGTTGTGTTTGCCACCAGATGTCTGTTAATACGATTGCGTAATTGTTATCTGTCCAAATACGAAAAAATACAAACCTTCCGCCGCGTTCCAAAATATATAGATCCTACCGAGAAGAAGCGGCAAGAAACTCGGGGCCCATTCTTTTTTATATAGATGTTTACAACGTTTCTATTTAGGTACTACAAATATTACATTTTATGGGTGGCAGAGTGACAGCTTGCCAGAAGTGGAGTATTCCAAGCATCTTTATCTTCTATAATATAATGTCGAACTTTATAATAAGCTTTTTTTATTAAAACGTTTTTTACAGTCAACTTGAATTTGCCCTTTGGGAGCTCAGTTATGTGTTTTGGGATTTTATTGTAAAGACGCACACAATTTCCTAGGAATTACTTATTGTCTTTGCAAGTCTAAAACTAGGTACAGCTATCCTTTTTGTATTTCTAGTATTAAAAGTGTGGTGATCACTATTTAACTTATATTTATGTAATTTTTTACGATACATACATTATATTTTTTAATACATATAAGGAAGGCAAACTTAATATATTGATTTCTTTAAATAAATCTCTCAAAGATTCAATTCATTCATTTCGTATATAACTCGAATAGCACGTTTCTGTGGAGACTTGACTGAATTGTCCTTTACTTTGGATGAACCTTTTAAATATTTTTTTTATTATGTACTAGCGATTGCCAGCAATTTCGTGTAAGAAGTAGGCTCGGCCTTCGGCCTCACATAACCTCCGATTTTTTTTGATTTTTTAAATGTAACAACCTTTTACGATATATTAAAATACAATAAAAAAAGATGAATAAAATCGGTAAAACCGTTCTTAAGTTATAGCGTGACCAGGAGAAATTAGGGTTCATTTTTATATTAAAATATTATATTTGACACTAGCGGGCTCGTTACTGCGTGGTCAATGTAACTTAGCCGCAACGTTTTTCAAGGTTTGTCAAAATTACTTAAAACACTACTTTAAACTGATTTTGAAAAGTGTGTGATCAATCGATCTTTACTTTTTGAGTATTATAAAGAAAACTAGATTAGCAAAAAAAATACATTATACTAAGACATCGTTTAAAATAGTGTTACGAGCTTCGCAGTTGATACGAGTAGGTACAATACGCAAAGTAATATCCGGATATTTTATGATTATGATGTCTTTTACTGAACTCGAACACTAACGAAAGCACCACTTATGATGCACAAACTTTTACAACAGAGCACTTTTAATCTGATCGCACTTTATAGCTTAAAATTTGATCGCTTCCAGGGGGTGATTTTATTAAATTACAGTCTCGTACTTGCGAGAAAAAACATACAATACCTTATTTAATAGGTATAAATTATAGCATTGGTGGATTGTCTTTGAAAGAACAAGCGCCTGGTACACAGCATACACACTGTACAAGAACAAGGCTTGTAGTAGTGTTGTAACGGATTGTCGGAAGACGCGGGTTCGAACCCGTCCGAGGATGTGTGAATTTTTTTTTTAAAGTAATACTGTAAAAAAAATGGTAATCAGCAGCACTTAAATTTAATTTGACATTTAATTTCAATATTGACAAATATGTAAGTTTGATGTATCTTACTTGTATATCTTGATGTAAAATGACTATTGTACTTTTAAGTGGCTTAGTGACTGTCAAGTTTGTTGTGGTTTACTGATTAATAATTTAAATGACTAAAATTGTATTGTATAAAAGAATGATAACAATATTATGTATTTTGCATACAAATAAAGTAGAAAAATGACGAGCCGATAAAATATGATACTAACTTTATTACCTATTTTATGCAAATAAATTTATTCGATTTGATTATATCTAACGCCATGACTAACTAGGCCACTAAGGCTCGAGGTCCAAGTATCGAATTTTAACTCTCTATCTGATTTTTAAAACACCAAAACAAGGTTCCATCATTTTGTATTCTTTGTCTACATTAATAATGTTACTACTTATTATTATTTTTTTACTACTATTCCATACTATATACTGTTACCATATTCAAAACTATACTAGAAAAAAAAAATCTAGGCAAATGAAATAAAATCAACGATAGCTATTATAACATATAAATTTGACGCTATTTGCAAAGTAATTAAATCGGGGCCGCGCGCTCCAAGTACTTTGCTATTTGTTTGGAGTTAATGTCAAATTTATATATTTAAATAAATTACTATATATATATACTATAATATTTGAAAACATTGGATAAATACACAAAATCGCCGTTCAACGTAATTATTTCTATATGTTTTACTATTAGGTATGTCTACAAATCGAAAACCTTTTTGAGGATTTACCTCGTCTGTAAACTTTGTTCACAGTTTTATTACTTATCTCTTATACTCGTAGTTTCTGTTACACATGCCTTTTTGAAGCTTATGTAACTAGCGCAACCCTCACCAAGGTTGCTAAGTTTGTATTGTTTAATAAGTAGCTAGATTTTGACTAGTAGAGTTTGAGTAACTGAAAACGTTTGAGTCTGCTGCGTTGTTTATTTGCGCCAGTTAAGTGTTATTAGGACAACTGATGATTTTCTATCGTTATACATAACAAATAGTCATACACAATGGCTAAGTTATTTTATTACACCCTGCATTATGACTATTCTTCTGCAAAAGTCCATCTTGGTGGGTATAGTCATTTTGCGGGATATTTTACTACTACTATTGTACTGTATTGCACTTCTAGTATCAGCTTGGAGTTAGTTATAAGCTATCGCATACCAAATGCGTATACAAACACAACAAACAAGTACAAATTATTTATTTGCTCTTTATTTAAATACACGTACAAAGCACTGTCGGATTGCTAACCACAGAAGAAAGAGGACCACAGAGTATACATTCAACACTCACAATAACAGATAACTTATAATAAGAATTGGAACCCGTTCCGATACCACATTCTCCCACACTTGTCTGAGGCAGCAACACCTTGTCAAGAACTTGACAATGTAATTCATAGGTTCAGGACCTTACAATTTATTTAATAAGAATTAAAATTTAACTTTCATCTAGTACCTGAGAGCAGGTTACCATTTAGTTAAGATGACGTTTCCATTTAGACCCATCAACATCTACTATATATGTGACATCAGGTATAGATTCTGCAACAACTAAACCTTGAACCCATGGCTTGCTATCCTTTCTATAATCTCTGATCAAAACCTTTTGTCCAATCTCAAACTTTATAGTTCTTGTTCCCTGGTCCCGTTTCTCCACTCTTTCCTGCACTACCTCTGCCAATGGTGGAGGGCGTAGGAGACTAAATCTACTGCGTATCTCCCTTCCTAGCATTAATCTGGCAGGTGATACTCCTGTACTACGTTGTGGTGTACTTCTATAGTCTGACAGGAACAAGTTATTTGCTGCTGGTATGGTATAACCACCTTCTTTAATTTTAGTTACTGCCGACTTGAAGGTTTCCACGAATCTCTCTGCCGCCCCATTAGTCGCCGGGTGGTAAGGTGCAGTGAAGGTGTGCTTAATTTGGCATTCCTTACAAAAATTTTGGAATTATACACTTGTATATGATCTACCCTATATCCAAACACTCTGAGTCTGAGTCAGACATGAGACCACAACGTAAACAGTCTTGAAGTTAGTCCAATACATCAGCTTGATTGCAAATGGCGCGTCGATGGCTTGTCGTGTTCAGAAAATGCGGTTGAGCGTTCTGCAGTTAACTTCACTCACGGCGTCTGTAGAATTTATTGGGTACTTTTCTTGGTTTTATTTTGAGATTTTTGTAAATTTTTATGTATTTCTAGTACTTTAGGTTCTGAGCTCCTCGTCGCCAGTGTTGTATCTCAAACTAAACAGCAAATTAATTAATTGCGATTTATTTAAATACACGTACAAAACACTGTCGGATTGCCAACCACAGAAGAAAGAGTACCACAGAGTATACATTCAACACTCACAATAACAGATAACTTATAATAAGAATTGGAACCCGTTCCGATACCACACGCATGAAGTAACTTACTAGGTGCAAAGCTCCTTTTGCAAGAAAGCGTCATGATGGGTACTGACGGATGGACATGGACGGTACCACCGCAGAGTCAGATAATATATCCATCCAATGGCATATACATATATATTACTAGTTGCGCCCGCGGTTTCACCCGCCACCAATTTTCATCCAAATCAGTTGAGACTGATTGCTGCTTATTACAATAACGTTACATATTACAATTTCCAACACAAATATTTAAAAGGCAATAGTAGGTATTTATACTAAGTATACTAGATGACCAACTGACAGCGTCGAGAGGATGTGTAAAGAAAATTTAGACAATAAAAATGATCGAACAAAAAACATTTAATCAAATTTCTCTCGCATATCGCAGCATTACATAGCTATAAATATATATAGGAAATGCCAATTTCATCGATATCTGTCTATGTTTCCGAGTGATGTTTGCATTGAGAGACATACAAATAGATAAATATTTCTATACACTATTTTATTATGTGGATTTCGTTTTTGAAAGTAAACTCAAAAGTATTTTATTTACTTGTAGATATCGAACCCTACGTTACAGATTTACTAAATGTAAATAAAAGTCAATATATATTTGTTGTTCGTTTGAAAAAATATATTTCAATCAAACTTTTATCGTTGACTTTTGTTTGTCTTCCATCTTTGAAGATCAAAAAGCCATATTTTATACCGATTCCTTAGACACGACGCTGATTGAGTCGATAGCTTTTTAACATGTAAGGGTATATTTATTATGATATATTAGTTGAATCTACTGGCTCAGGCTGAAAATAGCCAGCCCACAGGAATATCTACCGTGAGGACACGGAATTAAAGAATACGAGTCGGGATGGAAATTGAAAAAGGCAAGGAAACACGCCTTTCTAGGTGGTAGGCCTCATTTGCGAGGGGCCGACTTGGTTGGTACCACGGCCCACCGTAGCGTTGCACGTGTTGCGCCACGAAACAATACCGTAAAAGCATTTGTCTGTAAGGTGTGGAAGGCCCTGTAGAAATCGAAATCACTGAGCGAACGGAACATTAAACTTATGTCTCGGGGTGATGAGCGTAGTGCAGTGCCATGCAAAACTATCTCTGGGTGACTGCAACTACCATGGCCGAGCGCAGTGCTTAACATCAGTTACCCGATTGCCCGTCTCCTCACTTCACTATCATCTCAGCCGTAGGACATCCACTGCTGAACATATGCCTCCCCCATCATTTTCAAAAAGGACCGGTTGGAAGCGGCCTGTATCCAACGTCGTCCTGCGACCTTTATCAGGTCGTCTGTCCACCATGTCAGTGGACGACCTACGCTGCGCTTGCTGGTCCGCGGTCTCCATTCCAGAACCTTCCCGCCCCATCGGCTATCTGTTCTGCGTGCTATGTGCCCTGCCCACTGCCACTTTAACTGCCTAATCTTCTGGGCTATGTCGGTGACTTTCGTTCTTCTACGGATCTCCTCTTCACTTGATTGCATTAAAACATGTTACGGGATACTACGAGAAGTAATTAGAAATGCATTGGTCGCATTTCTACATTAATAATATTGTATAATTAAAAAATAAATGTTTAGTTATAATATAAGAAAAATATATGCAAAAGACCATCATATAAAATATGTTTTAGCGCTTATATATCTTAATCCAGTTTTGCTGAATATTGCCCAAACCTGTGTCTCAGCATAAGTCTGTCTTATACTTATGATCTTAGGGTTATAATCTCGCATAATCTCGGATAACCAAAACCGAAGCTTTATGTATATAACCTCAGTTTATATTTAAGCCTTTGACAGGATAGCGGGAATAAGTAACCTATATGACAAAAAGTATCCTATTGATATTGTTTAATTTTCCTGTATCTGGTGTTTCTTTCAGTTTTGACGTGCAATATACACTCGAGAGCAATGAATCCGGGTCACTTAAAGAATGTTAAAAATCTCGGAAACTAAAAATGATAGGTTAATGCAATAAATTGTATTTAATAGACAATGTAATACTCCTTAAATGAAAGTAAAAAAATATGAGTCACCATACATTTTATTAACACAAAATTACATAAAGAAAAAAACTGCTGATCTCTCCTTAAAACAAAAATAGGAAACATGAAATTTTTGAACTTTATTACGATTTTCTTGAATTTTAATACTTCGTATTGCCTCCTCGTGCTTCCATTACTGCGTTTACGCGGTTTGGCATGCTGTACACCAAGTTCCTTATACGATTTTGGGGAATATTCTCCCATTCCTCTGTGAGAGCAATTTTGAGCTCACGAAGCGTGATTGGGGGAGGGTTTCGTTGTTTTACGCATCTGCCTAGCTCGTCCCAAGCATGCTCGATCGGGTTGATATCCGGGCTGCGCGCTGGCCACTCCATACGAGTAATGTTCATCTCTTGAAGGTAGTCATTCACAATCCTACCTGTATGAGGTCGGGCATTGTCATGCATAAATATAGCATCCTCACCTAAATTGACCATAAATGGACCAACGTGATCATTGAGGATTTCTTCCACATATATCTTTCGCTAGTTAAAGAGCCGTTTTCTATGATCACCAGCTCTGTGCGACTTTCAGAAGAAATTCCGGCCCACACAAGTACAGACCCACCACCGTAGGCTACTTTTTCTTCGATGCATGCTTGCTTGAATCTTTCCCCTGGTCTTCGATACACTCTGTGTCTTCCATCGTGCTTGTAGAGCATAAATTTTGATTCGTCGGAGAACATAACTTTTGACCAATCTTCAATACTCCAATTTACGTGGCTCTGGGCATATCTTAGTCTTGAAATACGATGCCCACGCTCCAGTTTAGGGCCGTTTGCAGGTCTAAGGGGTTTTAAGTTAGATTCAGCAAGCCGACGTCTTACTGTCCATGCACTTGGGTTACTTCCTCCGAGGCGTCGAAACTGATTTGTGAGTTCAGTTCCTGTGAGAAAGCGATTTCGAAGCATGGTGTTCACCAAGTATCGGTCTTCTCGTGCTGTGGTACACCTGGTTCTGCCCGTTCCTGGTCTGCGTAGGTTAGAACCAGTTTCTTCGTAACGTCGGAGAACTCTTTGTACTGTTGACAGCGACACACCGACAGTCCTGGCTGTATCGCGCTGACTCCGGCCGGTTTCCAGCATTGTAAGTATCCTGGTGCATTCTTCAGGCGTAAGCGACATAATTTCAGCTTGAATAATGAATATAGAGCACTATCAACATGGTTTATGTACCCACATAAATGACAGATTACAAACAAAAGCAAAACCAAATGCTGTAATTTCGTAGTACCATCTTCGAAAGTGGCCCTTTTTCAAATTTGATTTTTTTATGATATAACTTTACAATAACTAAGAAGTTTTAATACCTTCATTTAAGGAGTATTACATTGTCTATTAAATACAATTTATTGCATTAACCTAGCATTTTTAGTTTCCGAGATTTTTAGGATTCTTTAAGTGACCCGGATTCATTGCTCTTGAGTGTATTTATTAACCGTTAAGTTATGATTATTGTTCGTAACTGTGCCTGAGTGTAGGCAAGTTGTACAAAATCATGGAACATTGTATATCTCGTCAATCGGATTAGAAAGTTTTAGTAATATATTTACCGTTTTACTTGAACTGAGAATTACAGACTTATATATGTGACTCCACTTGAAAACATCACTTGGTGCAAATATAAAAAATATACCCAAATACTTTGAAAAATGGCACATATATACACGTACGAATCCACTTATAAAGAAAAAAATCTTTGACCAAAACAGTCATTATATTTTATTAGAAGTCAAAATTACTGTTTTTACAACAAGAACGTTATGATCAAAGTTACTCGTGACAGTGGCACCTTTATTATAGCGATTAGCGGTAGGTACACTACATAAAGTTACCTGCTTTGTAAAACTGCAGGTAAAACTAACCAGCGCATGCAGACGAACTTTAAATTAGCTTGAATAGATAACGCTTGTATATTACTACTTATAGTTAACAAATTTACCTGATAGTAGATAACTGTATGTCTGGCTGTGGTTTGAACTGAGAAAATGACTATCCTAGTGAATTTTGGCTTACTTGGGCTTAGGACAGATAAGATTATCAGTTCGTTCACAGTTACCCCTCGGTACTATACGACTAACAATTATTGATAGATAGCATAGATTATCATAATGAATCGATTACATTGCCACTGCTGGGAGTCACGCCTTCCTTTTGGAGGGAAGAGAATGGGCGTAACACACCAACCAGGTGCAGGTTAGTGGATATATTAGATACAGCCCAAACGTGGAGACTTTTTCCTCTCTTACGCCTCGAATATGACCTAAATACTGTTGTTCTAAAACAGCAACCGCGACGTTGAAGGTTCAACTTGCACTCTGAAGCACGGAAGTGGTAGTTGAAAATAGCACTTGCAGTCACCCATACAAGTATTGACGACATCAAGGTTTGCTTAACCTAGTTGATCAGTTCCAAACGACAAAGCAAGCTCGGCTGTAAACGCTTATGACCCTCTGCAAGCGCTTCGATTGTTAGTATGGAGTAGGATATCTAGAAATACATTTTTGATAAACGACTTACATATTCGCCGTTTCAATGTTCGACGAGATCCTTGGAATTATTTGCTCAGAATTAATTAGATTTTACAGTCCCATTCAAAGTTATATCAGATCTACGAAAAAATGTGATGGTACCGTCCTTACGTGCCTTTGTATTTTGCTCGCCATTCTTCGCATCTTTTGTCATGAAGGTTTTATGCATACCTATAGCCTCCCCCGGCACGTCATAGAACGAACAAGATTTGAAAGCATGACGTAACGCGACCGTAACATATAATTCATGATGGTTATGGACAACATTGATAAATATTATATAGGTATACGCCCTAATTATACTCGTAGACAGTGTAATTCCTCACCTAGACAAATATGCATATACGAGAAATTTAACTCAAACTGAAATCCTATATCAAACTATCAAACTCCAGGAGTGGTGCGTAGACGCCGTATGCGCGGGGCGGAGAGTTACTATTCAGAACGTAGTAATACTCGTACTATATTAAGAATTATAAAGGAAGGAGATAACCTCGAGAAAATTGTGGTGACAAGAAAAGTCGATGGCAAAAGATCTCGCGGACGCAGTCCTATGCGTTGGACCGAATAGATCCGCACCACTCTTGATACTCGACCACTCGTTACGATACTCTACACAAAGCTGGTAACCGAGCACACTGGCGTAATATCAAAAAATAAAGTACATTAGGCGGAGGAGGTCACGACCCACAGACAAGAGGATTACGACTCAAGGAGGAATAGATATAGAGGAGAAATACTATATAAACTCTGATTTGATCGTACAACTTTTACTGCCTGCTGCCATACCAACAATCAACATACCTTCGACGCGTGATTGTCAAATAGCTTAAATATTAGAACAAGAGCCCGTGACCGCCAGACGTTCATTATTTTTAAAAGCGGAGGTTATCACCGCATGCGCCCTACACAGGTAGGAAGAAGTAGTAGTAAAAGTTGGATTTTAATGGTTTTAACAGATGACAGGTGTTAAAGTAGAGAAACAAGTCCAATTTGAAAAATTTAATACCGACTTCCATTAAATTTTTAATAAAAAGACTTCCTTCCAATAACTGATTTTTATTACATTGGTAAAAATCAGTTATTGGAGTGTAACTCAAAAACTACTGGAGCGAATTTGACAAAATTTACATGGAAGTACACGGGAAGCATCAGATTTTAAACATAAAAGAATTTTGGAAATCGGTTAATCCAGTCGAAAGTTATAAAGTAACAAACATTAAAAAAACAGTCGAATTGAGTACCTCCTTCTTTTTGGAAGTAGGTAGATAAATAACATAAATTTAACAATAAGCCGGTAGAACCGACTTCAAAAAAGGAGGAGGTTATAATGTTCGTGTGCATGTATTTTTTTGTGCATGTTGGCTGATTTCTTCCCCGTTTGTAGACCAATTTTCGAAATTCTTATTTTGTTTGTAGGTTTGTAGGTATATATATTTTGTTTATTGGTAGAGTATACATCCGAGGTCATCCCATTTAAATTTCATCAAATTCCGTCCAGCTGTTTTCCAGTTACACTCTAAAAACAGAAAAGTGTTGCGCCTATCTTGATGATATCATCATTGACGGTGAATCACAATCGATCCCGTAAGTAGCAAGCGTCACTAATGAAGATGAAAATTAAAAAAAATGGAACCGACTTCTTCTACTTTTGGTATTGAAGCCGGTTCCATTTTTGTCAATGTTTGTATGGATGGTTTGCAGAACGTCTCAATTTATTTGGATGAATATTGGTGGCGGGTGAAACCGCGGGCGCAATTATTAATACATATGTGTATTTCCTGACTGACTGATTGATTTATCAATACAGAGACTTTACCGTTAGGACTTTTAACTTGAAATTAGGGCAGCTTGTGTTTTTTTACATTGTTTTGTACACAAGCAACCAATAAGGAAAAATTTTGTACAGGGCAATTTCATTATTTATATACATATCTGTGGATTTGTATAGATGTGTTGTGGTTTCATATCCAGATACGTTAAATCCTAGGATAACACATAAGCGTTCATATGAGCACACTTTCGGTGCTATAGTAAAATAATGTCGCCTGGGTATGACTGTGACATACACAACATAGAGCTCAAGCTTGCACTAAAAGGCGCACGACTTGCCCCTCGCGTCACTATTGCATAAAATGGTAATAGTATATTATGCAACTAGTGAATAGAGGACGGATTTAATGCGAGGGCTATAGATGAATCACGAGTAAGTGAAGGATTCTAACGACTGAATCACGACCGCAGGGAGTGATCAAGTGTTAGAATCCTGAGCGATGCAAGTGATTCATGGCCCTCGATATAAATCCGTTTTCTTCAAGAGTTGCATACTATACTTTATACCTTGACTACGAGGAAAAGAAATAATTTAAGCGAAAATAGATATTTAATGAAGAAAAAAGGAAGGTTAAATTAATTAAAATGCACATTAAAATTAGGACAATTACTAAACATAGAAGTAATTTATTTATTATTATTATATATTTTTTTCTATAATCGCAGCAAAGAACACAATACAGTTTTTATTCTAATGCTAAACTCCTTATCTCAAATATCGACCAATCAAATCTCGAGGAGTTACTTGCACAAAGAGTTTGTATGTCGACTATTATTTGCGTAAGGAAGATGTATAAGCACTGAGATGGAGATCGAATATATATATTTAATGATTGAAAGACAATATATATATATATATATAGTTTTCATACGGATCCCTAACTTTATTGAAAATATTATATAGCCCATGTTCATAAGGGAAAAGTTAGGATTCTAATGGTGAAAGAATTTTTCTAATCGCTCCAGTAGTTTTAGAGCCTTTTCATTACAAATAAACAAGCAAATCTTTCCTCTCTAGAATATTATAAGTGTATATATATATATATATATATATATATATATATATATATATATATATATATATATATATATATAATATTTTCAATAAAGTTAGGGATCCGTATGATAACTTCTATAATGTAACCCAAGGTGTGAAAATAATACAATAAAAAGTCCTTTTATCGCGTTTTTAATTTTAAATCTCTAACTTCTATAGTTTAGAAAAAAAAAAAGAATAGTACTTATTTTTGCAAGCCAGTGTATATCAACATGCGGAGAATGATTCGTATTAAAAATATTAGCAACCCGTACAAGATATGAGGTTTGGTGAGTATTGGTACAGAGTTTAGTTTAGTGGTACAAAGCGCAGCAGTAAGTTTGAAATAGCTACAACGGCTGACAGTGTCTGGATTCCCATCATAGATAGTAGCAAGGGACAGTCGACGACATCTGAGAGCGATTATACACCAAATGCGCCGGCTTATGCATTTGGATCCCTGCCTTCTGAACCGCTGGCCCCGGGTTCATTTTCCGGACAGCTTTAACATTTGTGTGCATGAATGAACATGTCTGTTTGACCTGTGTCTAGGTGTATATATGTGCATAAGTATGTATTCATCAGGTTACCATAGGCTCTATCTAGTTCAGGACCTGAACTTGTGTGGATGTTATCCCATATTATTATATCCTAGCGCTCGAAGCAGAGCTTGACTTGGCAATCTTAACCGATCAACAAGTTAAGCAACACTTGCTGCGGTCAGGACTTGGATAGAAGATCGCTAGTGGCATTAATTAACTGAGCGCCTCTGGGCTTCGGCGGGCAGGTTAAGCCGTCGGTCCCGGTTGGTTGCCTTAGGACAACAGACGTTTGGAGATTCAGGGCCCATCTTCAGCAGCTGTCCCCCAGCCTCGTGGGTACAGCTGCTGCACTGGGCCGCTTGCTCCCGAATTTTGGGGAAGGAGGAGGTAGCTGCCGCCACCTTTACATGGCGGTGGTGCGCTCTATGACCCTCTACGGTGCTCCCATATGGGCAGGGTCCCTGAACTCCCAGGAGACCGCCCTGCTACATAAAGCCCAGGGGGCCATAGCCGTGAGAGTGTGCAGGGGCTATCGCACACTCTCACACGAGGTGGCCTGCGTTCTAGCCGGATCCCTTCCATGGGATCTAGAGGCCGAGGTTCTGTCCTCGGTCTTTTGGCGTAAAACGTGGGCGCGACAGGAGGGTCTCCGCCCTGCCCCTCAGGAGTATGGCCAGTGGCGAACGGATGCCAAGGAGGCCGCTTTGGCATCCTGGAACAGACGCTTAGGCGTAGGTCCACGGAGGGGAGCCGGAGCAACCCGGTTCCCGGAAGTGGTCCGGTCCATCCTTAAGGAATGGGTCCTTACCTTCCGGATGATTCAGGTCCTCTCAGGGCACGGGTGCTTCGGGAGGTACTTGTGCAACGTTGTCCGGAGGAGAGGGAGCGACCCCTGTGTGCCACCAGTGCGGCTGCGCGGAAGAAACCGCGCAGCACGTGCTGGAAGTTTGCCCAGGGGCTGTCGAGGCGTGGCAGTCCCTGGTTGCAGCCGTGGGGGCGGACCTCTCCTTGTCAACCATCTTAACAAAGATGGTCGATGACAAGAGGTCATGGGAGGCAATGGTCTCTTTCTGCGAGGTCGTGATGTTGCAGAGAGAGGCCAAGGAGCGAGAGAGGGAGATAGATCCCGTCTCTCTCCCGCTCCGGAGAGCGCGAACACGGAGGCAAACCGATCGGGCTCGCACTCCGTCTCCGCTCAGAGAACCTGTGGTGTCAGCTGTGGGGACGGCCGGCGCTCCCAATTAGAGTTAGGTCCTCACATGGTGTGGATGGCCTGCGTGTTCCGGGGCATCCCACGAGGTGGTAATGGGGAGGACTTTTTACACCCTCCCCAGACTGGGCCTGCGTAGGCGGGCAGCGACGTCGGTGGGGGCTGTGGTGAATACGAATGGTCCCACGGTTCCCGCCACCAGTCGATGACGATGGAACACCGCAGAGATTTGGTGGGTATTCTGCCCTTCTAGCGGAGACTCCCACACGCGCACCAGCTCTACCCCTTGGGCTGGTGATCAGGATATAAAATCTGCGTAAAAAAAAAGGACAACAGACGTTAGGCTATGTCGAAGGCCTGAAAACTTCGACATGAGTTGGCCACTAACCTGAATAGGTTAGTCCAGTAATCTGCACTGAGCCTGCGTGGTGGATTATGGCCCAACTGAAAGGAAGGATCGAGTCCCAGCAGTAGGAACATAATGGCCTGATTATGATTATCTCCTAAAAATTGCGTTGGCCTATTTTATATATGGCCTGAAAAGCACGTTTTGTAAAATCTATGCTTATATATATATATATATATATATAATGATTTTAATTCGCTTTATGTCCATATTCATAAACCAACTTTAGAAAATCCTAAAAAAATGATCACTCAGATATGTCTAAGCATAGAGGAAATTTTTCTCTATTTGTCTAAGCAATTGCTTGTGAAAGTTTACATTTCACTTTGCTTCGCTAGACTTTTTTATTTATAGGGCTTGTGCGGTATTTCAACTTTAGTTAAGTATAAAATGTGACCAAACAGTTTAATAGTTCTTGGAATGACGTTCAAGTTTTATTGACTTTTATATAAAATTGTTATGATATTTAACTATTATTATTATTAACCGGCAAAACACTCACGTTAAGGATCGACTACGTCGACCTGGGTTTCGAGCATGTCCGATGCTCATCTTCAGGGCGAGTGCGCAGTGGCGTCTGCAAGCTGCCGGCGGGCACGGTGTTATGATATTGTTGGCCTTTTGAACACAGATAATGTAAAAACATCGTATTTTTAAAATGACCTGAATTTATAATTGTTTTTGTTGTTTGTATTTTTTCTTTTGTTAAAAAAGAGATAAATATAGTGTCAGTACAATGTATATCCCCCTCCATACGGCTTATACATTATTTTTTTCTTTTTACCTTGTAAATAAAGTTCATTATTTTCTAATAAAAATAACAGCCTTCGGCAGATAATAGTTTGGATCGACGGTTGTTTTTGTGTCAGTGTATATGGCAAAATTCTTGAAGAGATAGACGTGTCTAGTACAAATGTACCATAAAACTATCTGAAACTATAAACATATTTTTATTCCAAAATATGATCTTGATAGCTAATAAAGGGCTTATATAGTATATGAACCATTGATGCATTATGTTTAACCTTAATATACTTAACATTTATATGCTTCTATATAATATAATATTTATTATTTTTTAAGGCTTCACATTGGTAACTACATTATTACAATCACAATGAACTCTTATTTGTCTTAAACTAAATAATTATGTTACCTTTTGAAGGAAGCATGCATTAAATATACTTAAACAAAGAAATTTTTATTTTAAGTATATAAATATTTTATCAGTATTACAATCACAAAGTTATTAAGAAGAGTTAGAAAGTACTTATATATAGAATTATACTTCATACACTATATCATTCTGACGATTATAATATATAAGCTATGATATAAGCTGCGCCCCGTGGTTTCACTGGTTCGGTGTATATAGATGATGTGTTAAGTTTTTCCAGCGTATTATCTATCTACATACCATCATCATCATCATCTCAGCCATAGGACGTCCACTGCTGAACATAAGCCTCCTCCATACAAAATTTCACCCAAACCCGTTGAGACGATTTGGCGTGATTAAGTAACAAACCTCCATCCATCCAAACATTCGAATTTTTATATCAGTAAGATTTGAACGAAACAAACTATTATACAATCAAGTAAATATGTTTTTGTTTACTATTTAAATCTGGACGTTTTAATACTACTTTTCCAAAAAAATCTATCGCGTTCGTGAGATACACCCTTGGTTCTTTTTGTTAATAAATATTTATTTCTGTATTTAATGAAAATATTCAAAGATATAAACAATTATTAATTATTTATATGATTGGTTTTGTATCAATTTGAAACGTAAACAAATACTAAACCGATTTTAATATATGACATAAAAGCTTAACGAAACTGACCCACCTCGACAATAAATTTCACAGCGCGGCCCGTCTATGGACCAATTAGTACACAAAATAATCCTTCCTCAGCATTTACCAGATTAATTGACGCCTAATTGCTCTCAAAAAGTACCATTATGGGAATGTGGGCCAGATGGAGTGGTTTGTTTTTTCGCCGGCTTTTGGGGATGTTTTCTTTCAGAGGTAATTTGTTTTCTTTAATCGTTACTGGCTTATTGTGCTTTATTGGTACGAAATGTCCATCTGATAAGCTAATGTAATGAACTAAATCATTATGAAATTATTACATTTGTGTTAATAGGGTTTTACTCTAACGTATAATACATAACTAAGTTTGAATATCGCTTAAGAAAAATGGTAAATATATCAATCACTGTTGGTTTTTTATACTAGTAATTAACGTGATGACGAATTCATTAAAGTTTAGTTTGGTCTACTGAAATAAAGAAAATGTTTTGTACATCGCATTTTAACAGGTGTGCCGTTTGCGGAAATAGCCCGCCTAAGTGACTTGCAAAGTGTTTTCTCCGTGCCATTACTAAACTGTGCAACTGAGAACGTATAAACTGCCATGATAATAAATTTCACAAAAAACTATTGCAATCATTTTGTGATCATCACTTTTTCAGTTTTATAGAGACTACTGCAAAATATTTAAGTTAGTCCAGTTTCAATGTGATAGATATTAGAAAATAATCTAAACAAACAATGCTTACAACTTATGTTATATTGGCTTCACATAAATAATTGGTACGCTTATACTAAGTATGGCCCGACGTGGTGTTGGCAAGTATTTATTGTATGAAAAATATGTTTTTTATTCGTGATTTAAAAGGCGAGTTACTATTTGCGTCAAAGCTTTTAACATTGCAACGAAGTTAAAGAGTAAATTGCTTCGCTTGTTAAGTTCATACATGAGGGTTAAAGAGATTTTAAACTAGTTTATTCTTGTTCATTCCTTGCGCAACTCGGTGCTTAAGTTAAAATAGTGGTGTTATAAAATTCTACTCTAGATAAGAGATTACAAGGCGCTTATAAAGTAGGGTCTAGCTTTAAATAGGCCGGAATACTTGAAGCGGAAGGACTTCCTTATTGAAATTAATTGGTCAGTGAATTTTGTTCCTAATGGTAGATACCATACCAGATGGTAATGCGTAGTTACAATACAATTTCATCGAATATACTCAAACTTCACTAGTTATCTTTAAGATGAATGTAACTATATAAATATTGCATCTATTGTTTTCTGGTTTTCACGGAAGGCTTATATATGGATAATTAAACTTAAAATAAGCCCAATTGCCAATTTGACTTTTATGTGCAAAACCATGGCGGGTCGGTATTAAAATATTAAAAGATCCGTTCCCTTTTAATGCTAATATTAGGTCTTTACTTATGTAATTGGAGATTTTATATTACCTATTATTGTTTCTATATTAGTATACCAGCATTTGCAGATTTAATTATCTGTTGATTGACGCTCAATTCAAAACGTAGAACATTTCGTTGGGAGTATAATTTAATATTTTAAGTTCCTTGTTTTAAAATGTTTTGTCTTTCTAGTTTTAAAAATGATACATGTTTTAATGTCGATAGCATACGTCAAAGTTTATATAATAGTGTTAAAAATATGTAAATTAATGTATTCTTATAATTCAACTATAAACGTAAATATAATAATATAATATATAATCTTTATCTACACTCACAACGTAATATTCCAAATATGAATTCATAAGATTGTATAACACATTTTTTTTTTCGACAATAGGTAAAATTAAAAAGAAAAACCTTTACATTGCAACATTTTCCTTCGATTTTCAAACAACTGCATTATAAAAAAGTGCCAATGTCTAGGCACCTGGATGCGCGCGCTGCGCAGTCATGCGTAATGAGAGTCTAAATTTCCCGCCATACCAAATATTTATTCCGTGGAGGTGAGTTTGGAATAAAATATATTTATCTTAAAAAATATGGATAATATGTAATTTATCTTATAGTGCTTCGTTTTATCTTATAGGGCACGTTAAGCCGTCGGTCCCGGTTGTTTGTCTTAGGACAATAGTCGTTAGACTATGTCGAGGGCCTTCAGGCAGCCTGAAAACTTCGACATCGGGTTGGCCACTAACCTATCTGCCAATCAGCACTGGACCCGCGTGGTGGATAATGGCCCAACTCCTCTCTCTGAGAAGAAGGCTCGAGTCCCAGCCGTGGAAACAAAATTGGCTGATTATGATTATGATGGTGATATGATGCAATTTATGTATTATAATATTAATTATTGTGTGCCTTTAGCTGTATCAGGAACCAGACACAATAGAAAATCTATTGTTATCTCGGTTAACGTTAGATGAGTACAGCTCCATAATTAATATTCAAGTTAATAATTGTAATGTACATAATTTAAACAATTATTAAAGTAAAAATAAATACTTAACTCATTTTCCACTTTTGTTTTATTTCAACTGTAAAAACTGCAAAGGCATAATATAATAAGGTATTATATGACCATTGCAAAAACTACTATTAAAATTTAAAAAGTCTTAGCATTGCTTAATTGACCATAATAAAAAAATGCACGTAACTGATTTCCATTGAGGCAAATTTCAGTTTCGAGTTATGCGCGGAATGTAAACAATCAGTTCAATAACAAAACATTCCACCAAACGGAAATTTCGGGTTAAATTACTTGCAAAACAATGCTAAATCATTCTTAACGTGTTTATTCACCATGAAACTTAATGATATACAAACTATATTTTAAATTAATTAATATTTTAACATCAGGCGTGATGGTAGTCAAACGCAAGCCTATTTACTTATAAAAAAAATACATCAATGTTCAAAAAGATACAATAAATAAATTTACCATGTTAACCAATTCCAAACATAATGTGGAGCGTGAAAGTGTACGTTGTTTTCATAGTTAGTGCTTTGTTTTCAGTTTTCGCGAACCCACAATACAGATTGATCCTAAAAAATATACAAGAGTGTGAAAATCCCGACCCGCTATATGAAAAGAACAACAATACGAAACTCACAATAACAAGCTACAACAAAAGTAATAAAACTATATTAAAAGGCACATGGATGTCGAGGGTAGACCTCAGAGGATATTTCAGGAAATTCAAGTATGGCAAAGAGCAATCTGGATCGAGTTATCAAATATAAGTTCGAGTATAAAAAAATTACTTGTCATAATATTATACCAAAACTTCTTCTACAAGCTTCGAAAGTAAGGTACGATCCAAAAGAATGTGTATTTTTCAAAGGGAGTTATTCCTTTGATAATATAAACATTAGTAAAATAGATCAAAGTGTGTTTATGTTTCCTGCGAGAGAACTTGGGGAGAGCGTTACAGTTTTAAGTTTATATAGTCCGTCGGAAACCAGTTTCTGTTTAAATATTATCATAGAGCATTACTAAATCAGCAAAATTTGTATTCTTTATTTTTAATTACTAACTACACCTTTATGAATATGAAACTATAAGAGTGCCTTAATACAAATTAGATACTATAATATATATACTGACCTAATACATGTTAAAATGAATCTTTCATAATAACAATTTCATTCTTTTTAATCATACAATTACTAACTGACCTACACACGGTTTCGTTCGCGTATGCAAAGCCTCATACCTACGAGTAAATTGAAAGGATATTTATTCCTATATCCTTCCAATATACTCGTAGTTATGAGGCCGTCGTCTGCGTCGCGGGCCGGGTCGGTCAATTTCGCAAGCGGACTCCAACGCACACGGAGGGCAAAAAGACCGCGCCGCGCCTCGCCACCAGTGCCCGACGGACACTAGCGGTCTTTATTTCTTCGCGGTCAAAAAGACCGCCCCGCCCCGTCGTCTGCATAGCGCCTACACCAACGCACACGGAGGGCAAAATGACCAGCGCCGCGCCGCGCCGCGCCGCCAGTGTCCGGCGGGCGGCATATCCGTAGCTACGTGGCGGCGAGGGCAGCCGCGGGCATCGACGGTCAGACGCGGTCATTATTGCTTCGCGGTCCAAAAGACCGCCCCGCCCCGTCGTCTGCCTATAAGCAAAGAGGGTTTATGCGATTTATATTAAGTACAGTACCTAAGCAAAACATATTTTTGAATAATCGTCAAAATGCCTTGGTATATATGGGTGTTATTTAAATACATATTAGCAAAATAATAATGCTAAATACATTCACATAAATACTGACTAAGATGGCGCGATGACACGAAAGTGGGCCTCCGACAGGAAAAGACTTCATTGCTTCCTGCATTGTGCTGTTACTTTATAATTCTATCTTATCTTTATAAATCTAATGAAATAACAAGGAACTACGCGAGCCTAACCTGCCCAAGATTAGGTTCACGTAGGCGTGACTTCCCCATTGCTCAACTAGATTGCTCAACTGGTTGAGCAGTTGAGCAGTTGCAGCAAAATGTTCAGTAATACGAACTATGTCCGACTGCTCGACTAGTTGAGCAATATAGTTGAGCAGCGTGTAAGAAGTGGCAGTTGAGCAATCTAGTTGAGCAGTAGAGAAGAAGGGGGTTGATCAGCGGGTAATACCCACTGCTCAACCATTCATAGTTGAGAAATTACCAGTTGAGCCTTGGGTATTACCCACTGCTCATCTTTATGCAGTTGAGCAAACTAGTTGAACAGTGGGGAAGTCACGCACGTAGGTCCTTCTCCACTATTTGACAAGCGGTATCTGAAGCATCCAACTAGTCAGAAGGTCGGCCGAAGTATGCTTGCTTCACCGCTCGATCGCCTTCCATTCGCACGACGTGGCCTATCCCACGAAGCCTATGCCTCTTAATTATGCCAATAATATGCTCCTTGAACAATTCTCCTTGAACAACTCTTCGATTTCAAGATTCTTGCGAACTCTCCAGCTCCCGTCATCTTGTCTAACTGGTCTCAGTATTTTAGAAGTACCTTTCTCTCAGCCACATGAAGTATTTTTCTATTCTTTTTTAGTTAGCGTCTACGCTTCGCATCAGTAACAGCGAGCACGAACATTTGCTAAAGTGTAACGTAATCGTAACGTTGACGTATACAGTACGAACTATGAGTTATTTGTGTCCCAGTTGTACTAGATAAATAATAGTTTGTATTGAATACGTCCATGATAAGATAACGTTACACTTGAGCAAATGTTCGTGCTCGGGCCACAGTACGTGAGAATCAGCCTCATCGCTGTTTTATAGATTCGGAATTTTACACGTCTGCTTATAAATTTGGATGTTAAAACTTTTGAAGAGCTTACTGCAATGAAGGGTGTTCGAGTACGCATCTGGATTTCATCCTCTCTGTTGTTTGAGTCCGTTACAGTGGCAACCCAGGTGCCAAAACTTTGATTAATTCTTTAAATTCTGTACGATAATTACTATCGTTCAGTATGGAAGAAATAAAAGAGGATCGTTTTTAGGGTTCCGTACCCTAAGGGTAAAACGGGACTCTATTACTAACACTCCGCTGTCCGTCCGTCTGTCTGTCTGTCTGTCCGTCTGTCACCAGGCTGTATCTCATGAGCAGTGATAGTTGAACGGTTAAATTTTTCACAGATGATGTATTTATGTCGCCGCAATAACAACAATTACTAAGAATCCGTCAAGTGCTTGTCGGACTCGCGCACGAAGGTTTCCGTACCATTATCTATAAATACCGCAAAAAAATCATGTCTGTTGTATGGGAGATTCATAAATAGAATGAAGCCGCCCGTGCCCGTGTCCGCGGCCGACGGCAATATGTGTGGCATGCGCCTGCCCAAACACTCATTTTACATGGTATTTATTAAATATTAGCATAGTTTAGAAGACTTATGCCAATATGGTTTGAATTATATTTTTTTTAAATTTTGTTTTACATTGGTAGTAACAAAGGCCGTATTCAATTTATTTTTAAAATAAAGGACATATTTTGCATAAATTCTCACTGAATTACTTCAGCGCTAAATCAAAATAAAACATGGTTCTGTTTCTTTGTTTTAGTTCGGAAGCTGATAGAGACATACTATTAAAACACATAAAACGGTAAATCGAGTTTCATCGAATTATTTTTACGGTGAATTTTATCATTAAGACAAATTCTAGTTAAAAAGTGAGTTACTTCAAAATGAGTGGCGGCACGTCAGTCCGCTACGACGTCAAATACAGTTAATCTGGCCTCAGACAGCCAGAATGGCTCTCTGGATTCATAATCCTAATTCATATTATTAATTCAGAAAGCCTGGAAAAGCCTGAAAAATACCATACAAAATCAGTATACTCCACACACATCCAGATTTTTTTCAGATTATGATTTTTTCAGTTCAATTTGTAAGAATGATACTGAGGAGCGTTCTGAATTCCGGATCGGAATATTTAAGATTATGATTTCATAACGCACGTACCTATTTCCACAAATTTTAATAGATCGGCACACACATACTGAAATCAGATTATGAATAGGGTTCAACCCGGATAGATGCCGCAGTAGTAATGTAAAACGCTGCTGAATAATTATTTGACTTTTAAATGAATATGATACTGTATGAAGATTATAGTTATTGATAAATAAATTAACACTGTACTTTTTTTTTTATACCGAACTGGGTAGCACTTGACCACTATCTCACCTGATGCTAAGTGATGATGCGATCGATGATGGAGCGCGCTTACCCAGAAGATACCTATGCACTCGTGTTTCGAAGACCCCCATATCGTACTTAACCGGAAACACCGAGTCAGGGAGGGTGTTCCATTCCCTAGCGGTTCGTATGATAAACGAAGAAGTAAATCGATTTTTTTTTTTGATTAAAATTATCCCACTTGTACTTTAGTTTTTGCTTTGCTTTTGAAAAATGAGTATATTAACTAATCTTACCTTAAAGTAATTGTAAGTCTTTATTCAGCGGAAATGGTTCTTCTCATCCGCAGCAAACATAGTAATTTATCACATAATGCTACTGACATTCTGTAGTAATCGAAGAATCTGCCAGGGTACTGTTATAATTTTCTTGCCGTAATGTGATACTGACTCTCCTTTACTCTGATCACATTTAAAGAATGAATCCAGTATTTGCGTTCGCATTTTTTTTTTAATTATTTAGAGCCAAATGTAATCATTCCTCTTCCATAAAGACGTATGCATGTGCCGGGAATCATCAGTCTACTGATCAATCTGATTTTTTAAGATATGTGTGAGGCAAGGAGCCGGAATTAAGATTATGAATGAAATGTCTGAGGACAGCCATAGACGGAAAATTATTGAAATCGACCCGGAAAATGTACGAGAATAGCAATAAACGAAACAATCAAATTGAATATCGTACTAAACACCGGTCAAATGATTATTAAAAGACGAATAAAAAGAAAATCTATATATAATTATTTATATAATACATCAAAGGTCATTGGTCATCATGCGGCCAGACACAATAGAAATTTCATTGTTATAACATAACGACTCTTGAAGGGATAATAATTGCATAATCGTATTTTACTTTGGTAGAATTGGATCATAGTGAATTTAGGCCCTTAAGTATAACTTTTGAAATATAATAAACTCTAAGCGGACTTTATGCTGCAGGAATTTAGGTATCGAAATTCTAATTAAATATTTCGACTCTGAAATAATTTGGGATGTAGAAATTAAATGCCAATAGTACATTGAGAGTAGTATATATTTATAGACATATATATCACACATGGCTTTAACTCAAAACTTACCGCCAAACTATCACTTCTGGAGCTAGAATGAGTTGACTTATACATATTTTAGATTTAGAATTATATTTTCGAACGGCCCGCAAACCCGCTTGTGCGTTAATGACTTGACTTTGTGACTTTTCGATTGCAACATTTTCCGTATTCGAGTCGGTCATCGGCATCAAGTCCAAGGGCGGTTTGAAGCTGCACGATAGCGTTCCCCATGCAGTCGTTGCAGTTTCCTTTATATACTACCCAGACAACGATAATGGTGTCATTGGAAGATTCGTTAGGAAGGCGATGGTTGTAAGACCAGAGACCATACGTGAATATAATCTGAAAATGCCCATCCGAGATAGAAATAGCGTGGTTATGGAGGCCCTGCTAAAATAGGATGTGGGTAAGTAGTCTTCTACGACTTAATGACGTCAAGCACAAAAAAAAAGAAAAAAACCGTAATATCTGTAGTTAATGTAATGGGTAAACATTGGCATTCCGACCAGTGATGCTCAAGAAGAGGTGTTGGCAAGTGGCGGCGTCGTGTGTCGGGTCGCCATCTTCTCTCAAATATGGTTGAGGAAGGCGATGGCTGGCACATGCGTCAACTCGTGAACGGATGCTGCTTGCGGAGACCGGTCTGCTCGGAATTCCAATGGATACCTAATTTAGGTTTTGTTTTTCTATTATTTTATATAATGTTAGGTTTAGTATATGTTCCCTCATTGTATGCAAAGATGTATATTTAAATAGTTGATTAATTAGTTAAGTTAGATAATTGTAAAAAAATGGCGGGCCCTGGAGTCTGTGGGTAGGAATATTAAAGTAATATAAAGAAAATCCGTAATAGAAATAATTATTCTATTTCTTTTTCCATATCTTAATGCCGTTTGATTAAAGCATCATTCTATGGTAGAGAAAATTTATCTATGGTAGAGGAAGGCAGAGTATTTTAAACGTCAAGAAGCCTGTCTTCACACTACTTTTGACTATCAATAGCTGGGGCTTGAGTCACCACGGTAAAGTGAAGAGGCTGGAGGGCCCGTTCCTCGGATTTGTTCTCCAAGCCCATAGGAGTGACCTGTACTATATATACTACCCAGCGGATTTATTTTCATTTCAAATTTACGAGTAGTATGAACAGACAATTATATAACCCTAAAATAATCATAGTTATTCTATTACTGACTCATTTTAACGTCATTTTCCTAAAACAGTTTCCTTTCACACACACGCACCTACGTATTCATACCATACACGCACGCACGGCGAAAGTATGTGTGTATATTGTAGAAGTATGGAAAGAGGAAGAAAATAATACAATTGCTAAATGTTTTACTATTAGGAATGTTGCTATTGATTTGAATAATACCAAATCCGAACTATAACATAATGCTACCTGGGACCTGCCAATTTTAGCTCAGTGTTCTGTAAACGGTGCAACGTTGAACATTGAAATTTATAGAGAGCCAAATTCCATCCTCGGACGGGATTCGAACCCGCGTCTTCTCACTCTCCGTGTCAGACGCCATTGACCAACTAGGCCACCGAGGTTCGGGTCCGAGCATCGAATTTTAAGTCTCTATTTGCATAACGGTCTTGCGGGGACGGAGCGACATCTATTGGACAGTTTAACAGTACCATCCAACCGAAAGAAGCATTATTTAGAAATAATTTAAACTCTCGTATTGACATCGCAGCCCTTGTAATTTTTATAGTATTATTTTTTAAAGCTAACACTAACGCCTGTTTAAGCGATCTCAAACATTGAAATTTATAGAGAGATAAATTCCATCCTCGGACGGGATTCGAACCCGCGTCTTCTGACTCTCCGTGTCAGACGCCATTGACCAACTAGGCCACCGAGGTTCGGGTCCGAGCATCGAATTTTGCAACGTTGGATTATGGATTGTTATAAAGCGTGTCGAGTAGTGAGCTGCGGTTTCAATAAAGCGCTGCTATTTAAGACTTCCATTTTAGTAGCTTTTTTCCTCCCTTAGTAGGCCGAGGGTAACGGTTCTAATTAGCCCCAAAAAGAATCAAGGTCCAAGGGTGTTGCCAATTGACGTCTCGCCAATAAAGCTGCCCCTGCGGTATTGTTATTATTTTACACTATT
Organism: Selenia dentaria; assembly: GCA_917880725.1. Lineage (NCBI taxonomy): Eukaryota > Metazoa > Arthropoda > Insecta > Lepidoptera > Geometridae > Selenia > Selenia dentaria. Next base: position 13,418,874 of record OU862893.1, on the reverse strand, counting down.
GCACTCATTTCTCGGACTGTTGGCGATCCACTACTTAAGGCATATATAGTGCCTTAATTGTTTGTTTTTTAATGATATCAGGCGATGGTACAAGCACGAGGTTCATCTAGTGTTAAAGGGAAATCTCTGCCGAAAACATTTGAATTTCGTCACATGTTACGAACTGCACTGCGCACGTAACCCTGAAACATTAAGTTTTTAAGTCCCGTGTGCCTGTAATTTCCTCGGCACCCATACCCTTCCAACCAGAATGCAGTATTATGAGAACTATTCTTTCGTGATAGAAATACAGTATGTTCAATAGTTCTTCCCCGGACGCATCACAAAGAGTTCTACTGCAACACAAATTGTCTAATGTAACATACAACTTCATATAAAAGTGTACATTTGAATGGATGGTTTTGAAACCATGATGTTGACATCAAAATTATTATATTAATAGTTTAAATAGTAATAGTGACATAAGTGAGGACAATACACGCAAAACTACGTTTTTATAAAAACTGGGACATTTTTTAATGTTATTTTGTTAAGGAACACGAGGTTCTCCTGATATCAAGGGGTAACCTCTACATGTATCACATGTATTTCGTCATAAGTAACGAACTGCACTGTGTCCATCACACTATTAATTAAGTCTCGCCAGCAATTTCACCGGTACCCATACTTTTTTAACCGTAGCACACTAATGTAAACATTTTTTCTTTGCAGTTTACTACTACAACTATGGTTTTATTATTTTTTTATCCAAACGTTTAGTGACAGTACTTCCCTAGACAAACTCGATAAGTCGTTTTCTCTGGACAAACTTGTTAAGTAACGACAGTTAAACCGTGACCAGGAGCGTTTCACTTCTGTGTCTGTGTGACCTGCATTCCAGAATAAATGGGTCATTTATGCTTAAAAAAAACGACCCTTCATAAGTCGGACAAAAAAAGAATTGAGTTTTTGAAAATTAAACAAAATATTCAGCCAACACAGCTTGGGACCTTACCTTATTACAAGGTAACTAGATACTGGATTTCATCGATCAAATAATCCAAAAATTTCATTGACGTTCTTACTGAATCTTTAGTAGCAAGATTAGGATTTAAAATCATAAACAATTGTGATAAACACTATTTAATGAAATATTATATTGTAAACAAACAGCCATTACGAGTACAGACTACTTTTTATAAAACTAGAGATAGTTACAAAATGGTAACAATTCAGGTACTAATTTATGAATTCATTGTAAGATTTCTAATTTGTAAATATGAGACTGCTCTGTATTTCAATGAATTCTAATAATATTTGTCTCTTACTGGAAAATAGTCTATGGTAACACTACTAATGAACACTTTGTCTTCTTAATGATCTTCATTAGGAATTGGGACATTACTGTTTTCCTGTTGTACAACAATGACTTGTTTGTTTGCCCTCCTTCTCGCATGCGGCCCTAGTCTTACCCTCGTTGGCTCTCCGGACCCGTCTTGAACCTATAATGACAAAATCAATATAAAGCTCTTCGTCTTGTTACGGAACATAATGGATAGGAATAACTTTTTGTTCATATAAAACTTTAGGATGACATACATTGCGCTTAACCCGGCCGTATCTATCGACGTACATTTAAAATCGAAATACTTTGTTCTAAGCGTAAACAGGATGCTGTCATTCCGGACAACATTGAGCAACGATATGCTTGACGAGTTTCGTGAAATAGACAAACTCAACGATTACGCCTTTGTTGCTAGAGTATGACAGAATAAAATGACATACAATTTGAGAATTAAGACCATGTTTCGGTGTCTAATTATTTTATTACGTATATAATTTATTAAGCATTTCTCGGCGGTATTCCAGCTAAAGGTGTTAATTGTTTTAGAGATTGTTTTGATATTGTTTTTTTGTTTGAAAAGTATCCTCAGTAGCGACATACTTTAAAAAAATGTATACCAAAAAAATGGTACCGACTTCTACACTAAAAAGTGTTAAATAACTTATTGAAGTCGGTACCATGATAGTTCAAGAGTACCTATTATCACAATAACATCGCAGTACTGAATGCGACAAGTTATTTCACACTTTTTGGTGTTGAAGTCGGTTCCATTTTTTGGTAAATAATGTTCTTCACCCTTTTCAGTGATCCTTGCTAATTACGGGATCGATTGTTATTCACCGTCAATCAATATCATCAAATAATAAAAATAAGCGAAACACCTTTCAGTTCTTGGAGGGAGTAACAACTCAAAAAAATGCTGCAAAGAATTTGATGAAATTTAAATGCGAAAACACGGGAACCACCAGCTTTCCAATAAAAAGAGTTATCAAAATCGGTTCATCCAGTCGCAAGTTATGAAGTAACAAACATAAAACATCATACTGTCGAGTTGAAAACCTCATCCTTTTTTTGCAAGTCGGTTGAAAAAGTAAGCTTTTCGCTCACAACAAACCTTGCGATACTACAAAAATAATAAGCACTTTGTATTTTTTGAAATTTATGTCTCACGAACTACTCGAAAGAAGTTGGATACGGCGATACTTTCATGGTGACTACTAACAATGTATTAAAATTACAGATAAATGATACAATTACTATTATTAAATGTAGTGTAATATACTCGAACCATGAAAGTTATCAAAACTAGTAGTTTTGTCAGAACAGTTGATCCTTAAAACCATGCAATATCCAACACTTTCTCCTATCCCTGGCTAGTTTTGAAAGTACTTTTTCGTTTCCGTCGTATCACAACGTATGCACAGCACAATCCAGACGAGAAGAATCTTTATTATAATGCATGCGGGTTGACTTTTAAAAGTTTAAGAACACAAGTATCATACGTAATTGAAAAACTATTTCATATCTAATATGGTATACTTTAATGAATACCCACTAAAGTTGATCAACTCTCTATCATTATGCTTCATAAGGTACCCAGGTATGTACGCAATACATTACAAAAAACTAAGCCGGGTATTTTAAAAAGTAGCTCAGTTGCGAATCTCTAAAGATTTGACAGTAAATGCCACACAAAATTTACTTAGATCAACTCATGACAAATAGATTCAATACTAGATGAAATGTTTGGGTACTTCTAAAGCACGGCCGCATAAGTGATTTTTCCATGAATGTATTTCTTTATAAGAAAATTCTTTGTCAATCTGGTTTCCAGAAAATTCTAAAAAGTAACTAATCAAAATTGAAATATGCAGCAGGTCAACCGGAACGAGAGGCTTACGGAAAATGGAGATGAAAAGAAAATATAAAAACGGACAAACTTTAATGAACATTATTTTCATTGGTAAACAGCTTTGAATTAAAAGTGTTTGCTCGAGAAAACAAAGACAAACCTTTCTTTGGAAACAATATTTAAATGCTTACCTGAATTCTTTTACGGGCGGAGACATTGTTGTCTAAAAATCTGTTAACAGCTCCGAGAGTGTTAATTGGTATCTGAAAATGGTAAAAAACATTATTTTTAGTACTGTAAATTGTGTTTGAAACCATTGAAATTGCGATTTCAGTACTTACCCCGAAATTAGTAGAAGCCTTTATTTAGATACTTAAAACTTATTCGAATAGTACTTCTTCTCCATTATAAAAAAGCTCATATACATTTATTTTAAATACCTGACATCCTCTATTAGATGATAAGCAAATTATGATACAGATGAATTTATGTTAGTGTAACTATTATTACTTATAGTTGAGTAGAAGAAAACTACGATGTCAATTGATATAGAGGTTCTAGTTTTTGAGTAAATGTATACATACCTACCTGATGGACGATAATAATAGGTGCCTATGTCAGGCAAACGTACGACAATCAGCGTTAAAAATAAAAGTCTGACTAATGGTTCAACTGAGCCAGAATAGACGTTATTTTCTAGCTGCGACTATTTGAGGAAAAATACAGATAGTTCGCAGTGACATATGCCTAATAGTCACACCAAAAAATTTTTTGTATTACATAATACCAAAACAACCAGACACATGGCTGATGGTTGGCGCTAGAACGTGACAGTTAAATTATTATTCTACGCTCATCAACCCTTTTTATAGTTATTTAGTTGAATAAACTCGTTAGTGTAATTGCCTACAGTACACAGTAATATTTCCACACTGATGCATAGTGTACCATAATATGCTATGCACTATGAACTGCGGATATACCCGCCAAGACCATTTTTAGCACTACAACCTGGTAAATCTATGATTTGAATTATATTTTCACCACGTGCACATATAGGTGTACCTACACGTGTAAGTGCGTGAATGAATTGGGTTCCTAACAGACCAGATTCTAAAGTATGGAGCAACTATTCTTATTTTCCAGTTTATTTATGTCAAGAAAAATCTAGTGGTAAGCTTTCAAGCGAGAGCATAACTTTTAAAGGCCCATAAAATGGAATCTTTATCTTTTTAACATAGTAAACTTTGATATATGTTAGTGGAAGCGATAAAACACGGAACTACGTCTGTATAAAACAAGCATATTTTACAACTCTGAAACATAAAAAGTGTTAATAGAGGGCTATGGTGTTTTACTACACATCTTAAAACTCGTTAACTGATTTTACATATACACTCGTTTTAAATAATAAGACTTATCTCTAAGAGACAACGAAAATAAAACACATGGTTTTTCTTTAAATTACTTACGTAGTGTCAGATCTCAGAACGTATTTAAACGTTAATATTTCTGTAGTTTTTATCTACCCCCTTTGTTTACCATGTAAGTTCTTAAATTGTAGTAAGTTTCAAAACTAGGAACGGACACGTCCCTGTATAGAACGATTGTAACAGGAGAGTGTGTTTGGAGTCATTTTGCGCGACTAATAACGACGTAGAATTTTCTAAAGTGTTTTTAATTTTTATTATAATTTATTAAAGTTGATCTATGTCAAACTCGTAGCAGATGCCACATTTGTCCTACATCTAAGGATAAAAAGTGTAACAGTTGCAATAATACGTATGCAATGAACATCAAATTGCGATTTGCGAAAAAACATTGCTACGTATTTAAATAGAAGATATATAATATAAATGATTATATTATACGTAGATATTTTATGAACTAACAGCTAATACCTAAACATTATATAAACGAAATGCAAATATAAGTTTTTAAACTATCATGGTCACAAACATAAGAGGTATTCAAATTATCATCATTTTCCGATATTTCTATCACGGATGATCATCCGTGATCATGGATGGCGCTTGCAATAGTGCCCAAATATCGGAAACTCATGGAAAATGTGAATGGTAATTATCCCGTTGATAATTTGAAATGCATGTAGTTATGTCTGATATAATAACAGATATTGAAATGTACCTCGTTTAGAAAACATGCAAATTGTCATTGTTTATTTAGCCATCGGACAATATTTCGTAAAATGCTCTGTGTTTACAAAATAATGATAATTAACAATGTTAACATCATGGTAGACTTCTCAACATCGTTAATGTATCTATTAGAATTGTAATTAATTTAATTGTCGTTCATACATTATACTAACCACGTTTAATCATCGGTTATGTTCTTATAACCGCTTATTGTGATGTCTGTAAACGGAAAGAACCTATTTGCGTATTTAGCGAAATCGTGATTTTACTTAACAATATATTAGTCATAGAGAATATAAATAAAGATTCCTAAGATTAATGTGAATACATTAATCTTATTCATAAATGACTACAAACTATACTTTAACCGAGTATGACAGAATATACGTTTATTCAACACACACACACCCCCTTGTACACTTGCATAATAACAAACACACACATAAACTAATTGTCTTTAGATAATGGCAATGGTATTTATACATTTGTGCAGAACAGCAAACTGAAATTATCTAAACTATGGTAGTTCTTCTGCATCTCAGCGGAGCTTGTCTTAGCGATCATAACCGAAGATCGCCAAGTTAAGCAACACTTGTAGCGGTCAGGAGTTGGATAGGTGACCGCTAGCATTATTTAACTGACCGCTTCCATGTTTCAGAGAGCACGTTAAGCCGTCAGTCCTGGGGGCCGATTCCACTAATTAAATTGCAATCGAACCGTAGCTGAACGGCGACTTTTATGCGTTTTCTTATTCTGCAATTGAAAAACAGTCCAGCTGCAATTAAGTTTCTGTTGACGCCAGCGATCGATCAAAACTTTATGTTCTGCTAACTCGATAGATCATGAACGCGTTGTTAACTCATATTCGTATATAGTAGTGTCAATTATATATCTATTTATTAAAAAGGTGCGTTTACGTTATGTTTATGTGACGCTACAATCCAATTTGTCTATAGAAATAGTAGAATGGCTTTTTGCCAAAGTATCGAATGACAACCAGAGTTGAACTGCAGTTGCAGCGGTATAGATTGTTGAACGTTGTGAAATAACAGAATTGGCCTCCAGGTGGCCTACTCCTACCTTTTACGAAACTATCATAAATCGGGAGCGTTTTGTAATAAGCTTAGAATAATCATATTTAATATCGTACTCCCACCGACACAAAACGGTCAACCAAATTTTATGGTAAGGTTGTAATACGTCTACGTTAAGAGATGGAAGTACGGATCTTCAAAAAATTTACATTAGAACAATGAAACTTAGTGTCAAAAGTCACATCAAAGTACGCGAATTAATTGAAATATATGATACTACGTCATCGAAACGTCTATCATAATCCATTATTATTTTAAGGTTGCTATATTGACGTGGTGGTACCAAATTTAATGGTAAGGTTGAAACATAACTACATTAAGAGGTGGGAGTAGGGCCCCAGGGGCTTGGAGGTTTGTCTTAAGAAAACAGTCGTTAAGCTATGTCGAAGGCCTTTCGACATGGGTTGGCCACCAGCCTATCCACCAAGCACTGGGCACGCGTGGTGGATTATGGCCCAACTCTTCTCTCTGACAGGAAGGCTTAAGTCTCATCGGTGATAACATAATAGCCTGATAATATGTTATACGGTATTGCCTATTCTGTTTGGTCTAAACTCCAGAATCGTGTAAAACTTAGAATCACAATCCTAAAAGCACGGTTATTCTATTCAATTGTGGGAATCTTAAATTAGTTTAGACTAGTTCAGAGAGCGTGAAGTTACATTATGGGATAAATTATTATTAATTAAAATAATTATAAATAATAATATTAAATTAATAATAATAATAATAATTTTATATTAAGTCAATTATTATTATTGATGTATGAATATGCACTATATAAGATTTACAGAAAATAATTATATAATGATCCAAATCTTTTCAAGATTGCTACGTTGTCTGAACCTAACTCTAAAACCTAACAACAAATAATTAAAACCGTACTTAAAAACATCAGACCCAAGGGGGCCTTGCTCTACGAATATTATGCCAAATTATAGGACGTTCTCATATCTCGTGACTTACGGTGACGTGTATAGCGGACATAGCTGTACGTAAATCTCGTTGCCGGAGGACTCGCAATTTTCCGATTTCTACATTGCAGTGCCACCGAGAACTTCAAAAGCAGATTTTTTGCGTTACATGGTTCTGTGCTCGTCACCTCCGAGCCATTGGTATTTGAGTAATTTTTTTTGATTGAATTGACATTGACATATTCAGAATAAGTATAGTCTCTGGAGCAACGATAAAACTTACTCTAACCGACCAACCCACTTACTTAACACTTAGCTGAATTCTTTCGCATTATATTAATTTGATTTCAGATTCCAGACCCCTTCACTCAAGAAACTAACCAAGCAAGCATAGCTTTTGTTATAAAAGCAAGCAGAATGAGTATTTTTCTACGTATCGCACGCATTTCACCATTTTTGTTATAAGAATTGAAATGATATTCACCCGTTCAATTAAAGCGTGTCAGTGGCAATACAGTTACATGATGCAATTCGATTTGTGCCAATCCGATGCCTGTCGTGCAAGCATTGTATCCGTTACGGATAAGTGAATACGTGCTGCCGTGAACCGGACCAGACATCCATGGTTAGTATTGCGTTCTTAAAATTTTTGTGAACTTTCTAAATAAAGTGACTTTCATCCAGGTAAATATAAAATTATAAGATCTTTTTTCAACTACACAAAGAATATTACGGCTACTTGTTATTAAAACTCACGCTCATAATAGTCTGTATTGAAACGAGTTTAACTTGGAAATCACACATTGTCCATTTCACAATCAACAATTGTATATCGATATCATGATCATACGTTAATCGTCGCGTACCCGCCTCGCACTCAAGTCCTGATCATTGTTTCGACAATCAGTAAGTTTCATGTTAAAAACCGTTTACTATTACAAAAAAAACTTACAGCCGCCGACTTTTTACATGTAGGTATGTTATGGTCTACTTATTTGAAGTGCGTTGTACGGCGCTTGATATGCTTCGTGCAGTTTATTAAAATCAATATTATGAGGAGTGTAGGGGCTACTTAAATTGAAGGACAGGATGAATGAATGATGAACTTACGGCGAAGATATCGTCAATGATTTTTGAAACACTCGGTGTCTGTACCGATATACGTGCTTCTGATTCTGATGACTTTGATGATGATGACAATGGAGCATGCTTCGACGTTATCGCATCTGTCTCTGGAGATACACAAAAAAATTTAGATTGGTAGAAATTTATTATACAAAAGTATATCTAAGACCAGGAAACACTAAATCGTTATAGTATAATATAATCAAAGTTGTAATGAAACTGAAAATAGTTGTTCGTGAAATTGCTTCACCCAATATTAATCCTAGCTAGTAAGTACAAAGTTAACAAAAGGAGCTTAAAAAGGACTTCACTTAGAACGAATACACATTAAATTACTGAAAGGAGGGTTAGCGCCCTAAGGGCTTAATACAGCTTTGACGTATAACAGTGTAAATTTATTTATCCTCGACAAGTCCACCAACAGAGTTTGCGCAAAAAGGGGATGCTCGTAAAAAATAAAAACGTAATAAAATCTTCAAGATAAAAATATCATCAAGATTACGAGCAGAACGAAGCGTCAAGATAATATTCCGTACCCTCTCCCTTCAGGTTCTTTAAATGCCTTATCGCTGCTGTAAAACTGGGATAAAATACTTGCTTTTATTAAAATATAATCTAGATATATTGCTACTATCTCGTAAAAAGCCTAAATTACCCAGTCGAATTAAAACCACTTTCATGATTTCAATACGCAGACTTTACCTAATTTTAAATACTAGCCAAAAATGCGGTTTTGAATAATACTTTAAATTTTTTGTAGAAAACAACTACACTAAAAATAAAAAAATATTGAAATAATATTTGTTTTGTGTTGGTTTAAATGTGACCACCTGCTTCAACCGTCGCAGATTTTTGTACTGATACTTTGGTATTTGCAGCCGAGTTGCTGAGGAAGCTGCCGACGGCTTGAAGTGCCGAAATGGGAATCTGAAAGCAAAATAATTCATCATTTTGAATAACTTATTCTGATCTTGTGATAATTTATCTCATGCTTAACGATATCAGGTAAAAAGAACATAATCCTAAGTTAGGGTGCAAACATAAAGATACAGGTTTTTCGGTCCCGATATGTCGGTACGGGACGGTACTCATAGGTACCGATTAAACTACATATAGAAACCGGTAAATCTGTTCTTAGTGACCATAATGTCTTCGAATTCTTCGGACGATGATGTTTTTCTCTTCGAAAGTGTTCATTATAAATTTAAGAAAAGGACCTGTGAGATACCTCCACTTTTTTCTTATTTTATTTTCTGTAACAAAACACACCATGTAGGTTTGTATAAAAATCAAGAGTCAAAGCTAGCAGTATATACTCGGGCCCATCACACAAATTGTTGTGCTGAGTGGGAATCGAACCCATGATACGGTAAACAAAGTGATGGAGGCACCTTTAGAGGTTCAGACTTGTATTGGTTTTTTAATGAGAGACAAATTGATATTCCAGAACCCGACTATTTACCAGGTACTCAAGTATCTGCTCCTTATGTATTTTTAGCTGACGAGGCCTATCCATTACAAACATATTTATTAAAACCCTTTGGAGGCCGTGAATTAACAGAGGAGCAACATAATATCAATGAGCGATTATCTCGAGCAAAAAAAACAGTGGAATGTGCATTTGGCAGAATATATTCAAAATGGCGTTTACTATCTTGTAAGTTATTGAAACAGATATTGAATTAGCTGACAAAATCGTGATAACCATGTATGTTTTGTATAATATTATTATTGACAAAGAGGGTTTTGATAGGCACTTAACTCCTGTTCAACTAGTAAGACAAGAATGGCACAATCAAAATCCGGGTCCACCTTCGAATTTAGCAACAAACGTCAGTAACATTTTTGTAAAGTATTTCACGCATAACCGATTGTTGTACACTAATGAATTAAATATAATGGAATAAAAAATGTATTCTAGTTGCTTACCATCATGTTTCATTTCTAAGCTAATTTCCTTCCAATATTTATCATTTCTGTTGCTGTGTAATTTATGTCTTTTGTTCCACATAGGTGGTTTAGCAAATATCAATGTTATTAAAAAGCTCGCAATGCACATCCATTTTCACGACGACAGAAGATGACACACTACACCGGCAAATGCTTAAACTCTTACGGATCAGTACAGGTAGTCGGTACCGACAAGTTTAAACCTGTTCCTTTATAACTAACCGCATATGATAACATGGGAATATTATACCTGCACCGATCAGTACCGACCCGTACAGACTCGCATGCACCGGAAACCTGTTTCTTTATGTAAGCACCCTAATACACTTATGAGTTTCATATGTTTTGTTTAAAATAGCGCTTATATGGTATGGTTATATAATATTCATGGATGCTTACTTCATGTATGTATACTATGTTATAATTAATCGATGTATATTATAATCAGCCCATTTTATTCTCAATAGTAGGACACATGCTTTCTCAAACAGACAGGATTTTTTTTAGACTTACACCCCGGCACTATAATTCCCTGTGTCGCAGGTGGCATGGACACGCACAATATCTTATCACAAGATCCAAAACCCGAAAACAAAAATGTCTGCTCATAACATTTGCCCCAAATAGGAATCGAACCAAAATTCAAGGTAGCCCATGCTTGAAAGGCAAGGCCACCTCCAAATGAGCTATCGGAGCCGTAGTGATGATCTACCACGCACCGCTAGGTGGATAGACTGGTACCGTCTATCGGTATAGTTTTACCACGACGAGGATCCGGGTCAATCCGGAGTTCAGATATAGCATAGCTTGTTGTTCTCAGACAACAACCTGGATCAGCGACTTAAAGTAACCTTCGAAGTACGCATTCTGTGTGCACTGCAGTCACTGATCTTCCCTTTACTTTGTGGTAGGGCTCTTGTGAAAAAGTGCACGCCATAATTGGTACCACCGCAGTGCCCGCTATTCTACCACGAAGTAATAGTGCGCAAGCATTGTTGTGTAAGGGTGTGAAGAACACTGTACCAACACATACAGAAATTACTGGGCGAAAGATACTGAATACACAATATCTCATCGAGATATGGGGCTGTGCTGCAAAAACCAACTTGAAAAACCTACAAATCTCGCAAAATAAACTAATAAAAACAATTTTTAACTATCACTACCAAACTAATACACGCATTATTTACAAGGAAACCAAGCTATTTAATTTAAACCAGCTATATACATACACAACATGTGTATTGGTCAAAAAAATAATATCTGAAAAAATACACACAAAAATAACATTTACAAAAAGGTCATATAAATACAGCTTAAGAAATACAAATAAAATAAAAGTAAATACTCGAAGAACTAACTACGGTAAAAGAAACATTTTGTTTGAGGGTGCACAATTATTTAATAAGTTACCTAACGATGTTAAAAACTGTAAAAATATACATATGTTTAAAACTAAACTAAAAAAGTATATATATGAACATGTTTTTTAAGTCCATACCACTAGAAAACTGGATATTTTTATATGTTTTAATATTAACTAGTTCTTAATTAGTTACTAGTTTTAGTATTTTAAGCTCATTGTAAGTGAACTACGTTCTTTATGAGTAATAAATCGTTAAACCTATACACAATGTCTCAGGATGGCAAATGCAGGCAGTACCTTGAAAAACTACAGTGGGTCTTAAATTTGCGTAAGTGTAACATCATCCTATCATAATTATACAGTACAAACTATCATTTCCTTAGCACAATTGTTGCTCAAATAATTCATATTAAATATTGTTGACGTCAACGTTACGCTTATGCAAATTTTCAGCTCTGGATGGCATTGTAACTGTCCATGGACCATCGTAGTGCTTTACATGAGGCGTGACGTGTCACTTAATTGCATATAAAAATAATACCCACTGAAGCAACGCTACAAGTACACATACTCATATTAGTAAAATTAGGCAAATTCCTTCCGAAGGCAATGCAATATCAAAATTGAATCCATGAAAAATAATTCTGTTAATGGTTATTTTACACTCGGGTGTAGCCAAGATTGACCATTGCGTTAGTTACATGTAACATTCGTTGGCCAGTGGCGTATTTATAAACAATAAAAACTGTATAGCTTACATTGAATATGTCCTGGTAGAAAGTAGGGTTTTTTTCCACAGTTACTTGTTTGGTATATGTAGTTTGACCACCACCGTGGCCGCCAGCGCGTACTTCCACATTTTCTGAACCTTCATGTCCAACGTCTATTCTCTTCTCAATTGTTTGGTATGAAGGTTGAGGAACATCAGCACCACCACCCACGTATCCACCGATATAAGCGGTTTTGTGGACATGATGATGGTGAGGTTTGTAGTGAGTCTTGATCTTAGTCTTCTCAATGATATGTGGTTGAGGCTCGACGAATACCTAGAAATTAGTTAACGATTGGTTCTGATATTCCAATAAACTAAATTTGTATGACATTCATGTTAGCAAGGGTTTTTTCGTGATCTGAAAATATTTTCATTCAGTGCCTTACATAAATTTTATAAGTAGTCAAGGTCCTCAACGCTATACTCGATATACGTACATATAATTCAATCTCCAAATCACAGTAGGTACATAGTTACACAATACAATCAAAGCGTCACATAAAGAACAAAGAGTACATATTCCCAGTATTGCTGTTTAGAAGTCCTGGTCGTAAGGGACTTTGAAAACAATCAACATAAACTTTAAGTGTACAACGTACATAAATTATACCGTTATTCATGGTGCATACAAAGCCCTATACCAAATTTTTAATGTCAAACCTGATGAAAAATATTTGTCGTGGGCATCCACCAAGATTGCTCCCAGAAGTTTTTTCGAGCCATTTTAAAAAGTGGCGTGATAAAATTCTGAAAAGTTAATAAAATCGAGAGCTCAATTATTACATGTAAAATAAAGTGTTCATTGACTTACATCTTTAACTACTACTGCTGGCTCGGCGTTATCTTTAACATCGACCTTAGCGTCGAAATGCGCTTCAGCTACTGGAGTCAAAGGCAGAGGTTTGATCTCATTATCTGTCTCAAGCTTAAATTCAGTGTGTACTTTTTTATTTTCTGAGTTCAAAGGCTTATCCTCTACTGGCCCTACTGATACTTCTGTTTCTTTTACCGCTGTCGTTGGTATTCCATAGGTCTGCGTTCCGGAGAACTTATATCCTGTAGATCCTGCAGCGGATGTTTGTCCACCCTATAAACATACATATATAAATTATTATTTATAATACATATTTATTAACTATAGAGTTATGTATTAAATAATAAATGTATAACTTATAGAGTCAAAGAATGTATAACAAGTGGAAACGCTGTATGAAATAAAAAGTAAAGTTAATAATTAAAACCCGTCTACTGAAAACTTGCGCGTTAAAAGTATGAAACAAGAAAATACTCTCATCAGAAATTGTTATGTGCGAGCTATTCAATATTTATTATCTACTAAATAAACAAATTATAGGTAGCATCTATTATAATATTTAACACATAATTATGGTGATGCTCAAAGGCCTCTATCATTTTGTCATAAATTATTATCACTTACAAATGTTACAAAGTATTGATTTGTTAGGTGGCATACGATCAAGCAATACACCTTTTTGCTTCGCTGTAGTCGGGTTATAATGGAGCATGACTTAAAACACCGTCTATTATAAAACAGTACTGCCCAGATACGCGGGTACGTTGTGAATGGGTTCTCGAACATGGAGATGTGAAATGTTAATGAATGTAAATTATGATATCATGCTCAGGCAGTAGAACGTATTAGACTTTTACCTTGTTCCAACGAGTATCACTGGTTAAGCAAGTAGAGAGCCACGTTGACATATTTAGGAACCCCACCGCTGTTATAATAAATCAAGCACAGTAATAAAAATTAAATATTGTAAAAAGTTTCGCAGCTTTATTAGTAAATACATTAAAGTTAGCACATAAAATTTGTATGTTAAACACCTTATTTGCCTTCACCAAACAGCTAGTTCCCTTTTAGTTTTATTAAGGTTTTATCATTATCCTCCTCTCTATTATTGTCAAGGTTAAGATCATGTTTGCTTCTTATTGCTTTGAAGTTTATTTTGCTCGAGAGACCCACCAATCCAGATGTAGCGACGTTGTTGCCAGCTTGTGCCGACGCGAAGCCGTGTCCATGAGCAACACCGTTGTTACCAGTAATACCGCTTAGACCAGCTGATGCATGCACGTTCTGCCCAGCCGTTGCACCGGCGAAAAGACCCCCTCCTGAAATTAAAGACGAGTAATATATTAAATTATTAATAGCAAGATATTCAGATTTCGGATTTCATTTTCATTCATCGTTTCACCATCTTGTGTTTGGGTGTCATCAAATAGGTAATCGAAATTATAGGATACGTTTCCTACTTCACATTTGTATCAGGTAGCGTTGTGTATCCTACCAAATCGGCTAGCAATTTACATTGGCCAAAGTACATATACTCATTACCCTCGCTAATAAACCTCCTAAAAACTCTATTTCATTTTAAACTAGTGACTTCCCGCGACTTCGTTCGCGTAGTAGGCTTGGCCTTCGGCCTCGCCACAAACTCCCATTTTTATTGATTATTCTTTCATAAGAAACTTCTCCTGAAAATAATTAACACAACAAAAAAAGAATTAGTGAGATTGTTTCATCCGTTCTCAAGTTATAGCGTGGTCAGGAAAAATAGGGGCCATTTTTATATCATGGAAGATATATTTGACACTAGCGTGCTCGTGACCGTGGTAAATGTAACTTGGCCGCATTTTCAAAGTTAGTCAAAATTAATTAAAACACTACTTTGAACTTATTTTGAAAATTATGTAATCAATCGATCTTAACTTTTTGAGTATTATAAAGAAAACTACAGAAACAATCTACACATGACCCGACAACTCTTGTCATGTTTTCAATTATAAGTTCGCATAATACGGTAAGTTTTTCAATTGATAAAATGCATCACGCCTGCTCAGGCAGTTGTATTGCATGGTGTACCTAAACATCACCCTGAGAAATCAGCCTTAAGTATCGCTTAGTGATATTATAAGGTATAACAGTAATACATTAAAAACAGTCTTAATATCCACGTTAGTTACATTGAATATGGGTTTAGTTTTTCTGCCACTACCTAATACCATCAAACTCAAGAAACAAACAATCTGGCGTGAGTAATAAAGCAGTAGAGACAAGACGGAAAATAAGCCATTTCATCAAAACCGGTGGAGCAAAAAATAAAACCCAAGAAAAAAGTTTCATATTTCCCTCAACGTCGCGTCAATTTGAAAGTAACTTTATGATAATTTTGCCCTTCTGACTTTAAGCGAGACAGAGGTGGTGCACGCTCAATTAACTTCATAATGTCTTAAGCTTGATAAGCTAGAATGTTACCAGACATTTCATTTACACTAACGTCGTCTTTTGTGCGATATGGATATTCTATTTATATTAAAAAAAAGTTTGTAACATTGTCCGAAGAATATATTGAAATAGTCCTTGGGGTTGAACTACAAGCCGTTTCGTTATAATGAAAACAATAATAATTATAATTAACCGTTTTCTAAGAGCTTTAGCCGATAAATTGGAAATAATGAGGTCTCTAAATTAAAACATTATATATTATTAAAGTTCCAGTCTGAGCATAAAAACTGTTAATATAGGAGTAGATTTGTTTTGAATAACAAAATATTTCTTTTAACATGATCATTGAGAATAACTACGACAGAAAGTCAAAACGCTCCAGCTAATTTCTAACTATATTTTTCAACACACCTTCTAGAAAAGAGACTCTTATTGAACGGTAATTAGAATCAAAATGCAGTGCAGCGTATTTCAAACGCGTGCTTTTTACTTTTCATTCCCTCACTAGTGCGAAAATGAAATTTAAGTCATTAAACATGAGCAAAAAGTTCTAACCTTAAAATTAAAAACTTTTTGCAAACAATAAAATAAAAAGGCAAAATACCATAAAAAACAATTACATTTTATGTATGCATCAGATTAAAAATTTAAAAAATAATTGCTATTAATAGCAAAATTATACACAACATTTATTTTCGGAGGATTAATACGCGCGTCGTGAGAAGTGCGAAGCGTGCAACAGAAAGAGTTTGATTATGTGCGAAACTCAGATGCGAAACCTCTTTGGTCTCATTTTTTCTGCGCGCGCATGTTTGCAAACGCGGGAGAATAGAAAATTGCATTTTCTGCTTATGGTCTTGGATTTAATGCAGAACAGAAAGTTAAACTTTAATAGATAATTATTATTCTGTACATACATTCTCCGCTATTTGTGGCTATCTATTGTGAAAAATGTCAGCTTCTACCAATGAAGATGAAAGCGAACTCAACAACATGGTACAATCTACGCCACCAGAAATATTATCTGAAGCTCAAATTGCAAGTGAAAGCTTGTTGCCATGTAAATCTAAAGATAAATACATGATTTATGTTATTTGAAGATTGCCTATGAAAATTTCTTTGTATGGAAAAAAAGGAAAAAACGCCAATTCTTTCTCAGAAAACGTACTCATGGCTTATTTTAAGGAACTGGCTAATAAGTACAAACCTAGTATACTTTGTGGTGCGTTTATTACAATCTCTACTCCATTTAGGCCTTTGATCTTCGATCTCAGGCCTAAAACCCGTCTCGATTGTAATAAACAACTTCGCGCACTTGTTGCATAATGTACTATTGTGGTACTTTTCAAGAGAAGAGTGCTGAACGCTCGCTGGTTCATTTGCCACTACCAAAGTCCGTAGCATGAATAATCTTCGAAAAAGTATTTGTATCGTAAACGTATACAAAAATTATGTGCACTTTCACGTATTCCATAGAAAAAATGTGTACAAAGAACGTTAAATTTTATAACAAGCAATAACGTTAAAACTTAAAAAAAATGATTTTGTGAGAAAATCATTAAACTTTTATCTGAATGAATAATAGATACTTATGAGTAATAGTGATACTATCTGAATGCGTTATTCGAAGTTAGGGCCTTGCTAACTCTATATAAATAAAAATGAACTCCTATTTCTCCTGGTCACGCTATAACTTGAGAACGGATGGACCAATCTCGGTAACTCTTTTTTTGCTGTGTTAATAATTGGCAGGAAAAGTTTTTTTTAAAGAAAAACCAAAAAAGATAAGCTGAAAAAAGATGATACTACGCGAACGGGCAGTCGCTAGTAGTAGTTTATAAATCTGTGTCACAAACAAAAACTTAGTTCGGCAGCGTGATGTTCAAGTGCATGTGATGCATCTTTTGTTTACATTTTTTTATTACCTGTGTGTCCATACTTGTTGCCCATTGATCCTCCGATGCCAGCGATAGCATTTTGTCCAGTAGGAGTTCCAGCTTCAGCATATAAACCACCAGAACCTGTAAAATAAGTTTGAAGCGAATTAATATTTGTAATTAAAATAAACTGAAATATAACTGATACAGATATAGTATTGACAGTAATTTGGCAAATCATTTATATTACACAGAAAATCGAGTCAAATTAGGATATGATCCGGAAAAATATATGTAGCAACTTTCTTTCGAAATTCGTTGGGGAAGGTCACTGGCAATGTAAATCTTGTTTTGCGTGGTAATCGATCTGTTGCGGCATCCGCCATCTTGATTTGAAAAGTAAATTTTTGGTTATTGAATAACTCGATTATTTTCAATTTCATACGATAATTGATTTTTACAAAAGTTGTTTACAATTTTGATATTCATAAATTGTCTTCTTAAATGTATTCGCAAACTAGCTGCGTTCCGCGGTTTCACCCGCGTGGTGATGGATGATGATGATGATGAATCAGATATAGCGTATGTTACTCAATATAATGTGTCTTTCTACTGCTGAAAGAATATTTTGAATCGGTGTAGTAGTTTTTGTGTTTCCATTACAAACAAACAAAAAAAACGATGAAATATTTCTTTTTTTAAATAGGATTAAGGTACGTATAATGTGGCTTAGTTTGGACCGGCGTTACTATTGCATATTTAAACGTGAATAAGTAGTAATTAAGACAACTGTATTGTTGCAAAGTTGTTTTGTTTTGTTTGTTGTTGTTGTTGCAATAGATTTCGCTCCTCTCCATACGACGGTTAAATCAAATAGAGAGTTCAAATTCGGTGCTTGGACCTCGAGTCTTGGTGGCCTTGTTGGTCATGGCGTCTGACACGGATTGTCGGAAGACGCGGGTTCGAATCCATTCCGAGGATGTGAAATTTTCTGTCTAAAAAAATGCAATATTTGGTATTGCTAAGCAGGCGTTAGTGCTTTAAAAAGTAACGATAACTTTATTCACCCACAAAAATCTAAAATAGTTGGCTTATGCAATTAAATATTGAATTTCATTTTACACTACTCGCATAATGTATCGCTTCTGGGACGTAAGCCTCCCCTAAATCTTTCCACGCGTGTCTGATTATCTCAGAAAATAAGTCCCTTCATCTTCTCCTTTGCCATCCTTGGTTTCTTTTTCCGTCCACAAGTATCCACTTTGTAACCCTTTTTGTCTATCATTCGTTACTCGTATTTAGTCAGCAGACATGGCCTGGCCATATCCATTTCAATAGTCTTATCCTATGTGTTATATCTGGTGCTTTAGTTATCTTTCTTATTGTTTTATCACTTACTTTGAAGTTTTGATTCCTAAAATGCTTCTATCTTTCGCTGGCAAATCGCAATTTTCTCTTCGTCTTTTCTCCTAAGCGACTATGCCTGGCAACCATAATTATGTTAAGCACAGTAATAGTTGACATATGGCACTGCAGGCTTTTTTGTAGTTATTAATACCTACATTATTTTGCTCTATTATTATTAATTTCCGCAAAGTTTGCGATTTAGGATTTTTCGGCTATACAATTGCATAAATATGTAAACATGAAAAGTATTTATTTTGAAATAACATTTTTTTTAATATAATATATATATATATACGAGTATATATAGACATATTTGTAGACATTGACGTCTTCAAAAGGTACTTTATCACTTTGCTCTTTGTCAATAGTTTTCATAGCGTACGCGATATAATGATATTTTTCACAACTTGGGTTGAATTATTGAAGTTTTCATAAGTTTCCTTGAATTTGTCCAAATCTTCTATGTCCTATGTTCAGTAAGGATAATGTAGGATTCTAATGGTGAAAGAATTTTCCAAATCGTAAGTAATAATTTAAGTAGTTTCGGATCCTAATCAACACAAACAAACAAACAAATTATTCCTCTTTATACTCGTAATATAAGTAGATGTAACAGAGGTGGCAAATTTTTGTTTGATTAGCAACTTGTTTATTTTCAATTTTAAATGAATAAAATCGACGGGGTAGTTTTGAACGAGAATAAAATGATAACTGTGTTTGCCATTATCTTGTCGAATGTTTCAACACGAGAACATAATTCTATGACTGTTTGTCATACTAATAGGTGAGAATGCATTAAGTTAATGTTATATAAAAACTGTGTTATCGTTATTTTAGTTCTAGGTAAAATCTGTGAATACTATTGTAATATCTAGTAAATCCCTCACTGACAAAATTTTTTTTTTTAGTTGTTATATTTGCATTTTTTTTCTAAGTTAACAACTGTAGAAGTATTGAACATGTCAAAATTTATAGAAACACCGGATATTTATGCCTAATAACTATAAGACGAATACATAATATACCTTATAACTTTATTCTAATCAAAATGAGGGCAAAAACTGTTAGCCTAAACTATATAAATATTCTTACTGAAATAGTATGCCAAAACATTTATGTCAAACTATGATTATGAAATAATAATAATATAAGTAAGTAGCTATGCCAAATCAGGACAAAAAAGTTATGCCCTAAAAGGGATCCCTGTTTTATGACGTACAAAATACAACGTTGCGTATGTACGTGTGTATGTGCCTGTGTGTTTCAGAATGTGTGTGTGAGTTCACTTTTACAGAAAAATATCACTGCGGAAAACCACATTTTCTTTGTCTGATCTAGGAATCGAACTAGTAACCCAATGAGATCGGTGTTATGCTTACGCTATTGGACCAACGAGCTATATAGATGGCAAGCAAGCTTAGTCAGTCAACCTGCGTTGAAATGCAAAATCCTAGGTTCCTTGGCGGGGCAAATGTTTGGGTGATAAGCTGATATGTTTAGTCTCGGATTTGGGTTGTTACCGATGCCTCTTGCGACGCGGAACACCGGCGTACCTATACATCATCATCATCGTTTCAGCCGTAGGACGTCCACTGCTGCACATATGCCTCCCCCATAATTTTCCGAGGACCGGTTGGAAGCGGCCTGCATCCAACGTCTTTCTGCGACCTTTATCAGGTCGTATCACCGTGTCGGTGGACAACCTACGCTGCGCTTGCCGGTCTGTGGTCACCATTCTAGAACCTTCCGGCCCCATCGGCCATCTGTTCTGCGTGCTATGTGCACCGCCCACTGCCACTTTACTTTACTACTGGCTAACCTTCTGAGCTATGTCGGTGACTTTCGTTCTCCTACGGATCTCCTCATTTCTGATTCGAGAGAAACCTCAAGATTAGCCCTCCCATAGCTCGTTGTGCGACTTTGCGCATTATGAGGCCCCAGTAAGAGACCACGTTTCAGTGCCTAAGTCATCACTGGTAACACACATTGGTCGAAGAACTATACATACATCAAACAAAAGATAACAAATAGCTACCTCCTGGTAAGCCGACACCCACACTGGCGTGGTAACCGCCAAAGTTGACTCCTAATTTGCCATCCTTCCAAATTAAGAACTGCGGTGCCTGTAAACAAAAAGTAACACTTATTATTTTAAAATATTGATAAATAGTTATGATAACCGTGCATTTTATTACGGGCTCTTAAATAATTTTCAAGTCTAATTCACAATTTGTTTAGCTCTAACATCACGGGCAACTTTCTTCGTATAGATGTGCACATAGTCAGAATCAGAATCAGTTCTTCATCATCATAATCATCAGCCTGTAGCAGTCCACTGCTGGACATATGCCTCTCCAATTGCAGGCCACTTAGGTCTATCTTGGGCTTCTCGCATCCAGTTTTTGCCAGCCGTCTTGCGCAGATCGTCACTCCACCGTGCCTCAGGACGTCCTACACTACGTTTGCCGAGACGCGGTCTCCACTCTAGAACTCGTTTACCCCAACGGTTGTCGGTTCTACGGCTAATATGGCCAGCCCACTGCCACTTTAGCTTGCTGATCCGGTGGGCTATGTCGATGACCTTAGTTCTCTGACGGATCACTTTATTTCTGATGCGATCCCTCAGAGAAACACCGAGCATAGCCCTTTCCATAGCCCGCTGAGCGACCTTGAGCTTGTGGACCATTCGAGCCGTCAGTGTCCACGTTTCGGCACCGTATGTCATGACGAGTAGGACGCACTGATTGAAGATGAATCAGTTCTTAATGTGTATACATCTACTTCTTAATTCAAGTGAAAGGTAGTTTTAGTTTTTTGAAATTCGGTCATGAAAATGTTCGTAAAAGTATGATAGGTGAAATTACAGAATAGGGTACAGTAGAGTAAAGGTTAAATGTTTAAATAGGTATAAAAATAGTTTGCAAAAGGTGTACTCATGCCTGCTGTACTTCTAATAGAAATATAATTAGTCGCTCCAAAATACAATTTTTTTATTACATATGACGTTTTATGCATTTTAATGAAAACCAATCTAGATGTTTTTACATAATAGCATAACAATATTATAATTGTAAATATATAATATAGATTTACAATGCATAACAGAAAATACTATAGAGTCTATATATTATATAGACTCAATACTAGTGTCGTACGTAAATATTATTCGGAATATTCTACGATAAATATTGTCGCGGAATTAAACTCTCAATGCATTGAAAGAAGCAGTAAGCGTGAGATGTGTAAAATATTATGTATAGTATATCTAATATAGTATAAACCTGGTAGATAACAATACTATGTAATATTTTAAATCGTATTTATACCAATGAGTACCTAAGAATAACTTATAGTCACTACATGGAGATACTATCGATGGCAGCAATAAAAAAACGCCTATCTCCAAAATCACTACTTTCCAGGAGAGCGTTATTAATGAGACTATGTAAAAACTGCTACTTACAAGATCTTCTTACTATCTACTTCAAATTTAAAGAGTGCGAAGTTTCAAATAAAATATTAAAGGTCAGTTATTTATAGTGAAGACTAGCGACTGCCCATGACTTTGTTCGCGTAGTAAGCTCGGCCTTTGGCCTCGCCATAACCTCCCGTCTTTTCTTAATTTTCTATATTTTTTTTTGGGACAACATCCACACAAGGGTCTTCAGGTCCCAGACTAGGCATAGCCTGTACTATGGTAACCTGATGACTGATATACATACTTATATACATATACACACCCAGACACAGCTCAAACAGACATGTTCATGCACACAAATGTTTGACCTGTCCGGGGATCGAACCCGGGACCAGCGGCTCAGAAGGCAGGGGTGCTACCAACTGCGCCAACCAGCCTGTGTATAATGTAAGAACCTTCTACGAAGTATTAGAAAACATTAAAAAAAAGATGAATGAAATCGGTAAATCCGTTCTCAAGTTATAGCGTGACCAGGAAAACTAGGAGTTGATTTTTATATGTATAGATATAGAAACGATTGGCTTGTGATAATACGATGATTTATTATTCAGATCATAATTAGCGGATAAACCTTTATTTTTATGTCTAGCAACTTTATCTTTCCGTTTTAGCAACCGATAATACGTACACATTTCTAAAACAACACAGATAAAACAATAAATAAATAACTAGACGTAGATAGCTTCTATATAACATTGGAT
This sequence comes from Selenia dentaria, assembly GCA_917880725.1. Lineage (NCBI taxonomy): Eukaryota > Metazoa > Arthropoda > Insecta > Lepidoptera > Geometridae > Selenia > Selenia dentaria. The sequence continues at coordinate 13,395,608 of OU862893.1, read as the reverse complement.
AACTACTTTTACTAGGTGGCAAGTATTTTGTGTAAGCGGCCTTGGTTGGCACCACTGTAGTGCTAGATATTCCAGCGTGAAGCGCGAATTGCTATTCGTGTTATATCATTCTTGCATTATCTTACAAGTTACTTGGAATGCATGATTTCCTGTATTACTTTAGATCTCATAGACAATCATAACTTAAAACTACATATTTTAATTTCTTAAAATTACTTTGATATAATACGTATTACGTATTATTATTATGCCTCTATAATGAGAAAAGAATTTATTAAAGCCTAAAGTAAAAACTAAGAACGGAAAAGCTGCAGATGATGGAATATACATATATTAATATAAATATTAATAAAATACTCAAATAACAATATATTAATGAAAGAAATATTTAAATGAGTAAAGCTATTTGCAATACAGGTAAAATACCAAATGATTTTGAGACAACAAGACAGTTACTTTGGCGAAAAAACCCAACACTCTCAAATGCGAGGAACTTCGCACTATAAGTTTAATATCTGAAGCATATACCTAAAATAATACTAAAAATAATTCAGAATACGTGAAAAAATAGAATTTAATTTAGGTTGTGACCAATACGGATTTCGAAGAAATAAAGGAACAAGAGAAGCCATATTAGCCTTAATACTCAATATATATAGAAGAATGGATCTAGGATTGAATATAATCCGCGCGCGATGAGAATGGGATGGAACCGTGTGAAAGCATATCTAAAATATAGCTTCGATCAACTTTGACACGGTCCCATCCCATTCTCAACGAGCACGTATTGTACATGTATAGCTTTCATAGATTTAGAAAAAGTTTTCTAAAATGTAAATTGTAAAATAAATAATGACAACATTAAAATACATAGGAACAGATTATAGAGACAGAAAAATAATAAATGATTATACAGATACCAAGAAACATATATAAAAAATTGGAAATGAAAAATGGAAAACTAAAATTAAGCAAGGTGTCAGACAAGGTTGCTCACTCTCACCACTCATATTCAACTTTTTCATAGCAACAGCCATAAAAATATTGAAAAATATCAGAAAAAGGGGTTTAATTTAACGGAGAAACACATGATGACTTAAAGGCGTTACCTAATACTATGAACACTAACTTTAAGGAATTGTTACTTAAATTAAACACTAACAAAACTAAAATATTAACCGCATCAAAGACTACAATTAATCAACAACATACATAGCAATAGATAATAACACAGTAGATAATGTTAATAGTTTCAAAATATCTAAGAAGTCTCATCACGACAGACTCTAGATATAAATCAAATATTAAGTTTAAAATAGCAATGGCAAAACAGACATTCCACAATAAGAGATGGATTCTTGCATACAAAATGTAAAAAAAATTATAAAGAAATTTGAAAACTTTTGTTTCGAGCGTAGCGCTGTATAGGTGTGAGACATGAACTATGAAAATTAAAGATAAGGAAGTATTCGAGATGTGTTGTTCGAGAATTATGGAGAGGATAATATATAATGGAAAGAAATGGTGACTAATGAAGAAGTTCTTAAAAGAGTGCATGAAAAAAAGTCTAACTCAAGACCATACAAGAGAGAAGGGGATAATGGTTGGCCACCTGGTTGGGAAAAAAGAAAGCTAGCGAGCAAGGGATATGCCACGGACAAGCTACATGAGCCAAATAAAAGAACACGTGAATGTCATGTACAAGGAGGTAAAAGAGGTCGCCTTAAATAAGATCAAGACTGAGAACATTGGATCAGCTGTACCGACAAGAGTCTAACTCTTAAGTTCTTCTTCTTGATCGATTCCTCATGATTGAGGGTTGTGACCACCATTAATGGCCTTCTGGACTATTTTTCTCCAAGAATTGCGGCATTCGGCTTGTCTCATATCAGTGTTATACATTTATATTTGCCTTTGTCTCATAAAGGCAAATGTATAACACTGATACATTTGCCTTTGTTATCTTTTTGACAACGTCAGCCCACCTGATGGGAGATCTTCCACGACTGCGTATTCCTTCCACGTGACCAATGACAATGAGCTTTTCTAAGTTGTTAGTGTCTCTTCTGGCCTCGTGTCTGAAGTATTGTTAAAGACGCTGCAGGCATATATTGGACAGTAGAGTTTCAATTTTTAATTCTTTTATGATAGACGAATTGGTGCGGCGCGCTGTCCTTGAAATTCCTAACATTTTACGCCAGCACCACATTTCGAATGCATCTAATCTAGATCGTATACGGGCTTTAAGCGTCCAGGTATCTGCGGCGTACAGAAAAATAGAAAAGATTAGGGTGCGCATAAGGTTTACCTTGGTATTTCGGTTTATTCCTCTATTCTTCCAATTTTTTTATAACCTCTTTACTGCTGAATTAGCCATCTGGGCTCTACGGATGAACTCTTTTTCACGTTCGCCATCGTCTGGTATTAATGTTCCAAGATATACAAACTCATGAACTGCATCTAGATACTTAAGTTCATGCGTTCGTTGCATTGTGCCCGCCCTGTCGATAAACATCAGCATTGTTTTCGACCTATTGATGTGCATTCCATAGTCCTTGCTCACTCTTTCCACCTCTTGAAGAAGTTTGCTGAGTTCTGCTTCAGTCACGCCAATTATTGTGGTATCATCAGCAAACTCAAGTAATTAATGAGGTGACCACCTATTTTAACACCCCCTTCCCAACATTCCAATGCTCGTCTCACGATCTGTTCTCTGACCAGGTTAAATAGTTGCGGGAAAGTATGCAACCCTGTACGCACGCATTTAAAAGGGCGAGACAAGTAACCGTCCACTCTGACTTGAGTTCCACTCTTAAGTTATAGTAGTAGTATAATGCCTATTATGGAAACCGGTATCAGTGCAAATGGTAGTTTAATGGCAATGTATTTATTCTGAATCTGCAAAAGGTTACATAAACCACACAGTAATGCGACGTCCCATTAGTAGCCTGTACCGAATAATTCAAAATCAATTTGGGTACTGAGCGCGGGCAGGCTTAGTTTTATTTTATTTTTCTAAGATATTATTAACATTTTAAATTGGCGTAATAGGCTACAGTGTGCTTAGAACGAAAATTTGCGTAGGTGTAACGTAATCGTATGCTTGCCGTATACTATAATTTACCTAGTTCAATTAACAATACAAAAGTAGTCGTACTTATGTATTAATATTTGTAAGTCTAAACGTTAAAATGCAAAGTCTCTTTAGTATATCATAGAGATAATTTATAAGTTGTTACGTTATTTTACTTACAGGATTATTTGTTAAATATTTTAATACACTAAAAGAAGTCCTTCATTGGTAGTATAACTTAGCTTAAATGATATAATATGAAATTGTATTTGGAATCATTGCCTCAGGTCTGATTATAATTACAACATTTAAGTGTTCATCAAGGTATCAAGTAATACATAACATGTTTTATTTGGTTAATTAAAACTGCGAAAAACTTTGAAACACCGATCACGTAGAGCGTTGCTGACTATTCCTATTGAAATGCAAAGAGTGTAGAGTATTATAACAATATAGTTATATACTCTACACTGTCTATATTACCTACTCAAGTGCTTTATAAAGATTGAATAGAAAGAAATAGGAGGAAATATGATTTTTGATAACAAGTTAGACTCAAGAATTTATTAAATGTATATGAGTAATTATAATTGAGAGTTCTGAGTTTCATACTTTAACATACATTTTTCTGGACTTCAACTCTGCTTTTAGAAGGATTTTAACCCATTGTTGTTTGTCTTTATCAACTAAGCTATGGTAACGATTCTCTGTAAACGCCATACATTATTAAAAATAATATAAATTCTATTAATTGATTGGTATTTTATAAGAGCTTTCACTTTCATCACTGGTAACAAAACATTTTTTGTATAGCAAATTATGTTTGTAAAAGTAACGCGTATGAAAGGAACCAGTAGTGAACGAGAGCAATTATGAATGAGACCATTTGCAAATGTGCCCAGTTACGAATTTAGACGAGTTGAAATTATGACCAGTAGCGAATCCTTGACAAGCTCATGAATGGGTTACTCTGCTATACGTTACTTCTGTAATGCCGTTAACCCCATTATACGAAAATGATTCGTATGTGAGAAGATACAAGTTAAAACAGCGAGTAAGACAGATAATTGTGAGATGCCATCATAACAATCAATACGCCGTTGGAATCCCTCAAGACCCAGTTAAAGGAAACAAACAGCGCCTCAGAAGCATAATTGAACGTATTCAATTATCGCAGCACCTGCGTACTAATGCCGCATTTGCATCATAACATCATAATACGGAAGCTGTGCTGAGATTATAAACGGCTGGAAATGTCTCGAAGTGTCTTTTGGTTTTGACGTCTCAATTATATCTAGTCTTTGTGCTATTAAATTATTGACGTAGATGTGTTTTCTATTTCTTTGAAATTTATTTCTAAGTGTATTTCGAAGATATTTTTGCCGATTTCAAAAATAAGAAGGTTCTCAATTCACCCGACATAGTTTTTTGTTGGTATATTTGTAACGTAACTACTCTGTCAAGTATGAGTTGATTTTATATTGCTTGGTAGGTACTTCGCGAGATGGTCGCATATAGATTTTATCGCAATTAAGACAGCATTTTTTTACTTAAACCACAATTACAAAAATATATACACAGATCATATCTATATGCTGGATCTTAATGTGTAAATAACAAATATGCCGTTTTGGGTTGTAGGTCTCTTAAATAAAAGTTTTGATCAGGACCAAAGAATACCATACTACATATCATACATACGAGTACGTAGTATAATACGTAAGTAGAGTATTTTCCAATTTTCAGTTTTAGTTTTATTGAGTTATTATAAAAATACAATACTGTACATACTCTAGCTCTTTTAGTTTCACTGGAATGTCCCTATTTACACTGTCTTTGAGAATTTTCAACTTTAATCCTCTCTAGACTCTATAATTTTATACGATGACTCTATAAATTTACAGATGACCACCATTACAATTTCTTACAATACTAGTTAACAAAAAATGAGCTCTTTATACGAGTATACTGACTACTGGTATTTACTCGCTATTTTGTCCGTGCGGAAAAATAAATTGTCCTTAATTTATAAAAAAATTATAAATTGTATATGATGACTCTATAAAATTACAGATGACCACCATTACAATTTCTCACAATACTAGTTAACAAAAAACGAGCTCTTTATATACTGACTACTGGTATTTACTCGCTATTTTGTCCGTGCGGAAAAATAAATTATCCTTAATTTAAAAAAAATATATAAATTTTATATGATGACTCTATAAAATTACGGATGGCCACCATATCAATTTCTTACAATACTAGTTAACAAAAAATGAGCTCTTTATACGAGCATACTGACTACTGGTATTTACTCGCTATTTTGTCCGTGCGGAAAAATAAATTGTCCTTAATTTATAAAAAAAATATAAATTGTATATGATGACTCTATAAAATTACAGATGACCACCATTACAATTTCTCACAATACTAGTTAACAAAAAACGAGCTCTTTATATACTGACTCCTGGTATTTACTCGCTATTTTGTACGTGCGGAAAAATAAATTGTCCATAATTTTAAAAAAATATAAATTTTATATGATGACTCTATACAATTACAGATGACCATCATTACAATTTCTTACAATACTAGTTAACAAAAGATGAGCTCTTTATATACTGACTACTGGTATTTACTCGCTATTTGTCCGCGCGGAAAAATAAATTGTCCTTAATTTAAAAAAAAATATAAATTTTATATGATGACTCTATAAAATTACAGATGACTACCATATCAATTTCTTACAATACTAGTTAACAAAAAATGCGCTCTTTATATACTGACTACTGGTATTTACTCGCTATTTGTCCGCGCGGAAAAATAAATTGTCCTTAATTAAAAAAAAATATATAAATTTTATATGATGACTCTATAAAATTACAGATGACTACCATATCAATTTCTTACAATACTAGTTAACAAAAAATGAGCTCTTTATATACTGACTACTGGTATTTACTCGCTATTTTGTACGTGCGGAAAAATAAATTGTCCTTTATTTATAAAAAAAATATGGTGAAGGTGATTTTAACCGATTTCAAACAAGGATATGTTCGAAAAAATCGACTGTATGTATTTTTATTTGTATGTGTGTACCGATTTCTCCCCCATTTGTCGACCGATTCTCAAAATATTTATTTTTGTTTGTTACAGCATACGTCCGAATTGGTCCCATTTAAATTAAATCAATTTCGGTTAAGCAGTTTTTGAGTTACACTCCAATAACTAAAAAGTTTTTCGCCTATTTTGATGATATCATCATTGACGGTGAATTACAATCGATCCCGTAATTAGCAAGGGTCACTAAAAAGGGTGAAAAAAAAGAAGTCGGTTCCATTTTTTGGTATGTTCGTTTAAATTATTCTATTACTTGATGCGCTACGACATGTGTATAGCCTACATACAGGAACAATTTCCCAAAAATGTATCAAACGTTATTATCATTCTAGAGGTTACATTATTTTAAAAAGAACATGCTTAACAAATATTCAGTCTTTTCAGAGCAAAGTTAGAAACAGTACTTATATAGGCTCTGTTCTGAAGCTTGTATTCAGGGAAGTCTAAAGAAGCACTGAGTTGTACATACATATGAGCGACAGCCGCGATTCTATCTATGGATTCATGTCCAATAAGAATAATTGTGTATAATTATGATTGAATTGTGGGTAAGTATAAAACTACCAAAAATAGATAGATAAGTTATACGATTAATGTTCGAGTTAAACATTAAAAAGCAAAGAACTTTTGATGTTTTATAACAGTTAACTATAAAATTTAATCCATTGTAAAATAATCACATTAAAAGAAATAAAAATACAAAACACAAAATAAATAAATGACAATAATACAAATATACCACATAAAGTTTCCATATACCTAGAGGTACATGTATTTCGGAGATTTTATAATTTCACTCTGTACTATTTCTAATACTAGCTTGTTTTTAGGACATTTAGAATAAGGGAACCTCAAGTCGCGTATTACATTTTAGCGTCTTTCTAGAATACCAGCCTAAGGGTCTTCAATATGAATATAATTTATTATTCTCAAATGAACACAATGTTAATTGTCTATTTTTAATTTCCCACGAACGCTGTTTACGTAATAGATACTTACGAAATAGACCAAGGTCCATCACTACTGCATCGTTACGAAAGCAACTATTGTAATATCTACCTACACATCTACTCTTTAAGTATCGTCCCGTACACTTAATATTTGGTATAAAGTACTTTAGAACCTGGTATTGAAGTATCGTAAAAAAGGTTGCTAGAAACATTTTAGTCAACTACTTACTTACTTACTTGACACTTCTTAGATAATGACATTGCTAATTTAGCGCTTCCGTGCTTTGAAGGTGTTCCGGTTGTCTTAGTCTAAGATGTCAGGTTATGTGGGGGTGTTAGAGTGATTGGAAAACTATATAATAAACTAGGTATTCTAACGTGGGTTTGCAAATCCCAGCCGAAATTATGTAATTTTTTACTTTGAATAGCATTAAAATATTTATTAATGTATAAAATTCAGTATGTTTTATAGAAATTCCATTGAGCTCTTAATGCACTGAGATACAGTTGGGCATGTTTAAAAGCTCTTGGTGTCAATACAAAATACTAATAATAATGTGAAATAAAATGTGTAATAATCCGTTACTTTAAAAAGAAATAAAGAATATTCTTCGTTTTCTTATATTTTAAGGATATAAACATTAATTTAGATTTATTTTAAAATATATCTTGAAAGTTATGCATTTTTTACAACTGACCCGCATTTTTACAGCACAGTATAGTAAGTCGAGTATCTTCCCCCTTTACGATTCGCATCCCGACAGCGCAGATAAAGTTCTTTAACTGTCTCCTCACGAAATATGATAATGCCTGGCGAGTGGAAGAACCAAAAGTATTACAACGCTCATATAATATTATAAGAATTTAGCCCAGCAACAATGATATTACATTAACTTATTAGACAAAGAAAAGCCAATTAGTGAGCCAAACATCTGCGAGTAACAAAAATAATTAGCTAAATACAAATCTTCGAGAAATATTAAGATATACTCAGAAGTATACAGGTAAAAATATCCATTAAAGGGAATATTTTGGCAGCCTCATTTAATCTAGGGATTATAAGATTTTTGCCATCGATAATACAACAATAGTATAATATAAATTCCAGTAAATTCTTATCTGCCCATATGGCAAATACATAATTAAAGAAATATCTTTGGTAATAACAACCTGACAATTACGAACAAATGTCTATGTAGTTAAAAATTAGATAAATGATAAGTCAACCAGTTGAAAAACTTATCTCCCATAAACTCACCAAAGGCAATATATGTATTGTTATGTATTGTATAAGTTTGTACATAATCCCAAAAAATATGATATAATAGGTAACTACAAATTAACGAGTGTCGGTATTTCCCTTTACTTTTTGGTATTTGCCGAGTCAATATATGCGACTAAGGAGGTCCTATTTTATGATTGATTACATAGAAACTTAATTTTTATACCTCTAAAGGACCGTTCAATTTAGTGGTTTACATAAATTTAATTAACTGCTGACAAAAAGGATCATGTCACAAACAGACGGACAATTATGGGCCACAAAATAATAATTGGTTCTAATGATATTTATTGACTTATTATATGGACCGACTTGCGTCAAGGTACGACTGACAGAATATAGATAGAAATACAAGTTAACCTTTCATTGTTATAATGGATCCACTAACGAACTACTAATCATCTACGAACGAACCGAATGTATTCAGGGGCACTATTTGTTGTTTGAAATGAATTAATGTACTCCGTTATTGTCACTCTCCTATAAATTAATATATAAAGTAGACACAAGCCTGCTCGCCATTGACGCAAACAAAGATATTTCACACGCGTTGCTGTGCAAAACAATGATCACACCCTGGCAAAGTATGCATCAGCACATTGTATGCTAACATGGTGAGATATGGGCTATGTATGTGTGCAGAATTTGATTTACGGAGGGCAAGTGCTACATCATGTAGTTCTCTGGAAATTTCAGTTATAGCTACTGAATATGAGTAAAGTATGGAATTGTCCTCTTATTTTAGGGACACTATTATCAAGTTATATTATAAGGAAGTTTCTTGGGCAGTTTCTCTAATTCATATCTCGTTGGGATATTTAACTTGTTCCCGAAATATTTTCGCAACTTGCTACACTATTTGTACCGAAAAGTACAGTAGCTACAGTAAAAAAAGTTACAAACATTTATTCCAATATCAAATTCACAAATATAATGTGTTTGTTACTAGTAGTTCTGCTACATCAAATTACAAAGACTTACATATTCGAAATTCCTCTTTAAAGTCATGTAATAATAATGTCACCAAATTTTATCAAAATCGGTCGGTAAATAGCAGCAAACACCCAATATATTAAATAGTTTCGTCATACTTAGTTTCGTCAATATTGGTTGAAAAATATGACCTGTACATTGGCCAGTTAAAGCAGAGACTCGCTTCGCTCGCTCGGTCAATTATTTATTATTTAATTGCATTAGAGCCTTTGACAACCCTTAATTTTACAAATGATTTTTAATTGGAATTTAAACTTAAATTTCAGGTTTACATCGCCGTAACATTTCTAACTTCTTCATGAATACTTCTATATTATGTTTTTGAAAGGCAAAACTAAATTAAATTGTTAGGCATACCAATAGTAATATAACTTGGAAGTTGTAGCCCTTTTGGAAACTATAATTCCGGGGAGTTAAGTAAACACTCTAGAGTATTTACTTAACTTGGTGAAGTTAATGTGCTTTCGTTCAATAATGGGAAAGTTTAATGTAATTAGTTATAGCTGTTTGTGAACCGGATGAGGGGAATATAGAAAGTATTTATGAGTATAGCCATGAAAACGAATTCTTGCTGTAAGAAAACACAATGATAAGAGACTCGCACGTAATAAAATAATTAAAAATATAATCAGCAAATAGAGATGTTTACAACATTTGTTAAAAAATAAAAATGATGACATTGATATTTTTTTATATTATTATTTTACTCATATGCATTAATTAATAGGTACTAAAACTTAATAACAAAATATGATTATGATATAAAAACCTATAATTGATAGGTACATACATAATCTTACAATGTATGGTATTGTTTTTATGAATATTAAAAGAAAAATATGGTACAGTTTTACAGATTAAAAAAAAAATACACTTATCACAGATCGGTTTATCACACTAATGTTATAAACACGACAATTTCTGAGTTTGTGTGCGTGTTTATATGTTTGTTACTTCTTCATGCTCAAACCGCTGGATCAATTTAGATGAAATTTGTTATGAATGTAGATTAGACACTGGATTAACACATAGGATACCACCATCACCACGCGGGTATAACTGCGCCTCTAGTAATAAAGTTGAAAGGAAAGCGGCAAAACCAAAGTTTGACATTAGTTGTAACTTGCAACTAATGTCAAACTTTGGATTCAACTGATCTAAGGGTCTTAATAATGTTCTGTTTATTAAATTGCTGACACGTGTGTGCTGCTCAACCAGGCGAATACAGTACCATAGATATGCCTCATCCCACAGTGTAGCACTATAACTCAAATATCTATATAATTATATAACTGTGACTGACAAAATTATCTGGTAACGCCCGTAACATACAGTTTGACAATTTAAACATTGTTTCAAACATTATTTAATATAGCCGACAAACTTCAAATGGTAGTTATAACTGTTGAATACATTTATGTATATTAGTTATTTGAATGAATTCGTGAAATAGATCCACGACAAATAAAATACTAACATCCTCAACATAACTTTATTCAAACATTCCACTTTCAAAATTGATAGACAGGTATTTTAGAAACAGCTTTCAAACAAGATATTTCTGTCGATATTTTTCACACGCTCTGCAGTCTGCCGACTGCAAGGAATAAACTGGTATTTTGAAAAAAAAGGAGTAAAACTCTTTTTGATTGACGGACCAGTTTGACTCAAATAGCGAGTACTGAGGGTATTCTCCAAATTGTATGCAAGCTAAAATGTATCGCTATATCTGCAAAAGAAATTGTTACTCGAGAACTTAAGACTTACTTAAGAATTTATTACTCGTTAAAATCTACTTCAAATAGGGACCTATACTTATTAACCAATCAATCATTTATTTATATCAGATTAAAAATCAATTTCTTACATCTTATAACATAACATCATAACTTAAATAGAATCAAATATCAAACTAAATTGCGTCAAATCCAATTCAATTACATTATACTAAATCAAACCAAAATTATTTAAACAAAATAAAATAATACCACGATGTACAAAACATGTTCAAATAATGAAAAATTAAAAAATAATAATAATATTAATGGTCGGCATCAACATGTTTACGTAAACAGTGTTTATGTAACGAACATCAGATTTTTGAAGGTTAGCCCACAACTCTAGACCTAGATTGATTATATTTCCAAGACGATTGTAGACATCTGCCTACGATCGAAACTAATGTATGCACAGTAGTAAACAAAGTCATGCTCCGATTTTTGGTAGCAAGTAGTGCTATATTTAAGCCCTGGTTTACATAAAAAAACATTTTATAATTATATAAACAATATACATGATATAATATTTGTCCTGACTCACTGACTGATTCAACAACGCAAAGTATAAACCGCTGAGGATAGCAACATTAAATTTTGGGCAGTTGATGCTTTTATGTTGTAAGCTCAAAACTTTATTTACTTCAAAAACAGTTTCAAATTAATCTGGCTATTTACATTCACGATACTAAGCACATTAGCAACCATATAATACGCAGATCTAACTCACCTGTATATATTAAATCACAACGTCTGTTTATAAAATGCTGGATGTTTCCATGTTGCAAACAATTACACTTAATAATTGTGACTGATATAACGAGATGTTACACGTTATAATGGTCTTAAAGTTCAACAGTTGCATTGTTTTCTTTGTTTAATCACTATGAAATAGTTAAGTACATAATGGCTTTATTTATTATATAGGCTTTATAATTTATGTGTTACATTACATCTCTTCTGTATTGCAATACCTAACGGACAAGAGATTTGGGACAATCGCAGAACTGAATTGTGTATTTCACGACACATTAGATCACACACATTACACATTATAAGAGACACGTAACAAAACAACACACAGACCCATACATTACAGAATTACCGTGTGACGTTCATATTTCAGTATTTTGTCATTTGTGCATAAAATTCAGGTTTTCACTATACTCGTATTTGCAACATAACCGATAAAGTATATATATCTAAAATACATGCTTCGTTCCTCTTTATTAGTTCAAATTCAAATTTCAAATTCAAATCATTTATTGCGAATATAGGTAACCTAATAAGTTGTTACAAGTTTAAATGCTCAGCTATATTCAGCCTTTCGGCATGCAATAATAATAAAAGTTGGTGAAGGTAGACATGCTCGAGACTGTCAAAATAAAGTTACACAATAATAACACCACACCGTGCCTTAGCATACGAAAACTACTTAAATAAATTATAATTTGATCCCTATGTCAGTTATGAATTAAATATACAATGTCAAAGTAATAAAATATATATACATTATGAAAGTCACTACAAATTAAGCAATTATAAATTAAATAATTAATGTGGATAAAAGTTGTCATTAAAGTATTCATTTACAGTATAATACGCCTTGTGTAACAAAAACTGTTTTAATTTAAATTTAAATTGAATAATATGTTCACAGATAATTATCGTAATTGGTAAATGATTAAAAATACGAGGGGCCATACATAAAATGCTTTTGTTAAATTGTGCAGTCTTGTTTGGCGGAAAACACACTTTTACATTATGCCGTTGGCTATTTAGGTGTCCGAACATATTTTTATTTGAATATACAAAAACACAAACCTCATATATATAAATGCATGGAAACGTTAGTAGCTTCAAACCAATGAAAGAAGATTTACAAGTGTCAGTTTGCCTAAGTCTACAAATCGCTCTCACACACCTTTTCTGAGCCTTAAATACCGCTTCTTTGTCTATCGAGTTACCCCAGAATATTACACCGTATCTCAAAACAGATTCAACATAACCATGATAGGCAGTAATCACTGCAGATTGATTCACAACTTTAGCCAGCATATAAAGAGCGTATGAAAATTGGTTTAATCTATTGCATACATTATCCACTTGGTGTTTCCAATTTAAATTGCTGTCAAGATGTAGACCCAAAAACTTAGCGTTGGCGACGTCATCAATTTTATGGCCATTAAAATTTAAATCTATGTCAACTAAATAATTTTTCCTATTTCTAAATGTTATTAAATTGGTTTTATCAAGATTTATAACTAAATTATTTAATTCAAGCCACTTGACTACATTTCCAAGACTGGTAGTCATGTCCGACTCAAGATTTGATTTACATTTACTTGTAAACATCATTGTGCTATCATCAGCAAACAAGACCATATCTTTGTTTACAAACTTAGGTAGATCATTGACATAAATGATAAATAATAAAGGCCCCAATACACTGCCTTGTGGCACTCCTTGTGTCACGTCACAAAATTTAGAACGATATGTAGTTTCTTTCTTTGTTTTTGGACATATGCGTGTAATTTGTACACATTGGTTTCGGTCACTGAGGTAAGATTTGAGAAGATTTAAAACATTGCCTCTAACACCATACGTTTCTAGCTTATTTAATAAAACGTCGTGACAAACAAAATCAAATGCTTTCGTTAAATCCATGTATAATGCTGAAACTAATTTTTTATCATCTAGGCCTGTCATTATAGTGTATAGGAACTTATAAACAGCCAAGTTAATAGTTTTGTTTTTTCTGAAACCTATCTGCTCTTCTACAAATACTTTATTGATTTCAAAGAATGTATTCAGGCTATTGTAAATTACTTTCTCAAATATTTTAGAGAATACAGAGATTAGTGCGATAGGTCTATAAGAATTCATATTTTCTTTGTCGTTTCTTTTAAACAAGGGTTTGACTATAGTTACTTTAAGCTTTTTTGGGAATACGCCGGTAACAATGCATAAGTTTATGATAAAACAAAGAACAGGTGAAATGATAAGTGAAACATTTTTTAAGATTTTAGTGGTAACATCGTCATAGCCGGTACTGTTTGTATTTTTCAATGATTGGATTATATTGTGAATGTCCGATGAAGTAATAGGATTCATAAATAAGGAATGCGAATAATTATTATTAATTGTCATTAATCTACAACTTACATTATTAGAATTAAAGTTTTTTTGAGGTTCACCAATAAAAAAACTATTGAATGCTTCCGCAATACTTAGGGGATTATTAACAAGTTCACCATTCGCTTTTTTTAACTGCTTGATGTCGTCTTTTGGCAGATTTTTTTTATTATTATTTATTACTGACCAAGTGGCTTGCGACTTATTTTTAGCAGTCATAATGAGGTGATCGTTACGAGATTTTTGTGTTAACTTTATTATCTTATTTAAACGTAAAGAGTATGTTCTAAATGTAGTCCTACTGTGTTCGTCGCGACATCTTCTGTAACGCCAGAGAAGCTCGCGCTTGCGTTTTGAACATTTTTTTATTCCGTTAGACAACCACCTAGGTCTTTTTCGTACAGATTTTCGTATTCTTTTTAATGGAAAACATAAATAATATAATAAGGTAAACATATCATGAAAATTATCAAATGCTGTGTTAAGATCATCTGTACCATATACATCGTCAAAACTTAGAGCTTCTAGACATTCCTTAAATTTTTTAGCATTTTCATTACTATAGTCTCTTTTCTCTATGTACCAGTGATTAAGTGAGCAACTTTCTTTTACTGGGCAGGTTAAAATTTGAGCCGTGTGATCTGATAGAGCAAGTTCTTGAATATTGTGCTTGCATCCTCTTACATTGTGAAAAAAAATGTCAATACATGTTCCACTTATAAGTCGGGTTGGTTCATTACTGGCCAACTTAAGGTTAAAACTTTTAATAATTTGCAACAAGATGGCAGTTTCTTTACTTTTTTGAAGGGTATTTATGTTTAAATCACCACAAACAACTACTTTATTTTTACTGAAGCAAACTTCATGAAGAATGAAATCCAAATTATTGAAAAAGCATTCGAAATTTGAAGACTTATTTCGTGGTGGCCTGTAAACGCACACAATAACTAATTTATGTTTTATAAGCTCTACAGCACAGCATTCAATAATACCAGACACGCTATATTTTTCCACCTTGGGAATCATTTTAAACTCATGTTTGTTGTGAACCAAAATACAAGAACCACCTCGGCGGTTATTACGGCTAAAAAAAGTGGCAAGAGAGTAATTTGTTATATTCAGTAATGCAGTATCATCTTTGATCATATTGGTTTCTGTCAAGCATATTATATCAGCAGGGGAACCATTGTCTATAAGCCATTCTAAATTTATAGTTAATAGTTCAGATTTCATTATAATCCCATTTATATTTTGGTGCAAGATATTGAGTTCTTTATACACGAAAAAAGGGTTTTCCAGGAATCGCAGGTTCTTTGTCATTTGACTCATCCGTCATCAATACATGGTCAGTTTGAGTAGCCTTATTAATTGATGAACAGGCTGATTTTAGATTGGCGTTGATATGAAACTCATTTAACTTAATTTTATATTCTATTGCCAATATTTCCTTTAGTAATAATTGACATACATGTCGCGGAAAAAAGCTTCGGGATGGCAGTTTCATAGAAAAACCCATGTCAACATAATTTACATTCACAAATTTGGAACATAGATATCTCAGTTCATAATTTAACTTCGATTCTCGCATACACTTATTATAGGGTATTTCACAGAATAAAACATTCGTATGTCTAGTATTGCACAAAAAATTACTTATACACATTTTTAAGATACAAGGTGATCTATCGTTAATTCCACCTAATACCAAAATATAATCATTTTTAGTTAAAGTGTTTATTTTTGGCCCAGTGACCAGTATATCTTGTAGTGTAGCTCCCGGTTTCCAGAGACAGTATACTTCAAAGCTATCACCAATTAAACGCTGCAGCGTGTGCTGTATATGACGACCCTGGTCATCCGCAACCACAAGTACTTTATTTTTATGTTCTGCCAAGTTAGAGTTCATAGAGACACAGCTCCCAGGTTTTATATTTGTCTTCTCTGTAACTACATTACGCTCTATTCCGGTGACATTACTATTGGTTAGAGATGCGAAATGCGGTGTTCGAGTAGTTTTCATAATTTCAACATGATCTACGGACCTTTTCTTAAAACTTTCATTATTTCTCAAAGTCTCCTTCTCCGGGCTAGTATATGGCGACTCAGATGGTGCATCCGACATACACTTCACTTTCATTATTTCGATAGGTTCAGTATCTGTACTTTGTTGCAAAATCACGTTTTGTGACGTATAATTGTGACTTTTTCGTTTTTTGTTTCGTCCTGAAAGAGGTGTTAGACAACGGGTGTCTGTCAAAGTAAGCATTTTACATGTTTCAGCAACTTTTTGGCTTTTTTGCAAATCGGTTTTGAGGCGGTAGTTTTCGCTGTTTAAGTTGTCTATTTCTTCATGAGCGCTCGCTAATTGATTAGTAAGAGCTTGTACTTTATCATTGAGCTCGGTTATTAAGTGGGTTTCGTATAATGATGTATTAGGTAGGCTTGTCATTGTTGTATCAAAGAGAGAGGAGTCCGCTCGCGATACGTCACACAATGAGCTAGCTCGCTGGAGTTTACGTGTACGATGGGTAACGTGTGCATCTAAATCCATACTGAGTTTCTTAGTAGGTAATTATTTTTAGTTGGTAAATAACAGGTTGGTACGCTGCGCTGTTGGTTGTTTGTATTTCACAAAAGTGAACACAAAATAGGATGCGCCGTGCGGATACGAACTCGGTGTCCGATACCACTGGCTCGCTTCGGTACAGTAGCTAACCGATACACCACGGAGACATTGAGTTATATCGTGAAATTAAGCATCAACTTCAGATGTTGTCTAGCGGTCCCAGAATAATAGCAGTAGGTAGCTACTGAGGTTCGGTTGCGTTGAGTAAGTTGTTCAAGTCCAAAGGTCAAGATTTTAAATCAGCTGTTAACGGTTCTTGTTATGTTTACATTTGATTCATTTCATCAAACACTGTGTTTAGAAAGTTTTTGTAACTCACGGCTTTACAAATATCCCGTGTTGGGTTGTTTAAAAGTCCTGGTAATAACTTGCTTCTCCAAAATGTTTATATTATTGGCGTATTATATGTACTTTCACTGATACTCATACTTTATAGGTTTTAAGCAACACACACTTCTGACAACACTTATACATGATATTTACTTTATTAAAAAGGTTTTATGAGCACTTTCGAACATAAATTACTATGATTATGATTTTTTCTAAATTATTCGACACGGAGCCGATGTTTACTTCACAGCGCCGTGACGCATTAGTTATATATCTACTTCAATTATTTAATCATATTATCTCTATAGTACCTTCTTTAATAGTATCTACATAAGCAATTACCCTGTAGACGTCATTTAAAGTTCGATATCAAAGATTAAATAAATCAACATTACAAAAAATCTGCTGTTAGATGTAATCACGCAATACCATATAAACAAAATGAGTTTGCGTTCTCATCTAAAAAATTGAGCCTACTTGATGAAAATTTCTATGGTTTGAATATGTTTTCATCTCTTTTTGTTTTGATAACAGTTTGTTTAACTTTTTATTTTGTGTTTTCCCACGGGGCTATAATGTTGCAGAAACGCTCCGACGCGGGAGGCGAGCCACCGAGTCCGCACAATTCATAATAATACTAGTGGATCTGTGAGCTGGAGACCTTGCAAGTATGTTATTGCATAGCTTGAACTGAATAAATATTCACCGCGCAATTTAAAACAAATTTCTTAAAATATAATATAAAAAACTTCTAAATACTAAATTGACAAAAAAACATATAATTATTGCCTGCTCACAAAATTTCTGAAGTATGAGTTGAGAAATGTAACCTATAGAGAACAGCCGGACATCCGGAGATCTGGATCTTCGAAAGCATTTTTGTTGTTTATTTGTAGTAAAAAGTAACTTCTAAAATTATTCTGGTTATTGTGTATACCATTGCATGGCGTTAGCATTAATTCATGGATCCTATCAAATGTTCTAGATCAAATAGTAACCCCAGATACGACGTATATTTGGAGAAACGCTTCCAATACACGATTTTGAAGAGGATTTGTAAAACGTGTATTGCAGCAAACGTCAAAATTGGCCATTAAAAGATCCATCTCTATCCGACAGACACTGAGGTAGTTTTCCATAAGATAAGTACAAAAAAGCTAAACAGCATGAATTACGTAGAAATCGTAATGATTTGAAGGACCAAAAATAGTAGAAAGGTATTAAATTAATTTTTTACTAATTTATATTAATACCATTAATTATCAAAAAAATAAATACTACTGATCATCATCATCATCTCAGCCGTAGGACGTCCACTGCTGAACATACGCCTCTCCCATAAATTTCCAAAAGGACCCGTTGGAAGCGGCCTGCATCCAACGTCGTCCTGCTACCTTTATCAGGTCGTCAGTCCGGTGTCAGTGTCGGTGGGCGACCTACGCTTTGCTTGCCAGTTCGTGGTCTCTGTTCCAGAACCTTCTGGCCCCATCGGCCATCTGTTCTGCGTGCTATGTGCCCTGCCCACTGCCACTTCAACTGGTTTATCTTCTAGGCTATGTCGGTGACTTTAGTTCATCTACGGATCTCCTCATTACTGATTTGATCACGTAGAGAAACCCCGGGCATACCTCTCTTCATAGCTCGTTGTGCGACTTTGAGCTTGCTTATGAGGCCCATAGTAAGAGACTACGTTTCTGTGTCATATGTCATCACTGGTAACACACATTGGTCAAAGATTCTTGTCTTGAGGCAATGAGGTATTTTTGACGAGAAGACTTCGCTTAGTTTCCGGAACGGAAGAGGTCACCCGGCGAATCCAACTCGGCTGTGCCCAGCCGACCTCTTTCTTAAAGTTTGAACTCCCTAGTTTGACTAGGTAGGTCCTAGGTAGATATTCGTCAACAACTTCGAGAACTGAGTTCCCAACCGATATTGGGGTAGGCACAACATGGGCATTAGACATAATTTTCGTCTTGTCCATGTTCATCTTAAGGCCTACCCGTTGGGAAACTCAAAGGAGGCCTTTGTGCATTGTACTGAGGTCTTCCATGGATTCTGGCATGACTACAATATCGTCGGCAAATCGAAGGTGAGTGATGTATTCGCCGTTGATGTTGATGCCGAGTCCTTGCTATTCCATGAATATTTTTAATTACTTAATACTACTGATACTAATCAAATATTAAAGTTTTTGTGAGTTATCATCTCTAGTTCTTAGTGTTCAACATGAAGCTACTGTAAAAAATACTAAGTGGGGCACATCAGAATCGATGCAGGAATACCAAAGTAGCCAGATAGTGTGGGGGTCTAGAGTTAATTCTCAAGAAGCAAAACAACATTATATTTAGTTTAGATTAAGTTTATTTATAATTAGTGTATATTTTCTGTTCTAAGAAATATAATACGATAACATTAACCTTTAACATTTCAGATTTGCACAGTTACATCTGAATCAGCAAAATATAAAAATTCTAAATTTGAAAACAATACAGAGATTTTGCAAACAATAGAGACATCAAACACATTATACATAGAAAGACAATAGCATAGGCCATATAAGTGTTTTGATAACACAGCTGTCATTTTAAGTGGTCATAGAGTTCATCGCTTTCAAATGTTTTTTTTTTATAATGTAGTTTTCCCCTTGCTCGTACTTTGTAACGTTTTTAGGCGTCTGTTTGTTGTCTTTGCATTCTATAATGCATGTTCTATAAAATCAGTGTACCTATGTCGTCTAAATAATGGCTTATTATATAATATGCTTTATTCATTCACATTTTAACCCTCCTTAATTTTATTATCATTTAATTTAATATCAGGCTTAGATATATAAATTGTATTTTAAAATTATATTTAAGGATGGAAAGTTAGGGCATATATCAAAGAATTATTTCGTGAGACTATCACATATATAATTTACATCGATTATATATACTGGAGGTATATAAATACATATTACCCGTATTTGAAAGGAATAACAACAGTATATCAATGCTATATCAATAGTATATCAGTGGTATATTAAGGGTAGGTACATTGGTATAAATTATACAGTGGGAGTGACTCGTGCTAGTATAAGTCTAACTGATAAAAAAAATCATCGAGATAAATTATTCATTAATAAAATCTTATGACCGAGACGCTGCACGTGCTGATACGTAGTGGAATATCGAGACATATAAATAAAAATATTATTAGATAGGTATTTTCGCATTTGTCTATTTTATTGTGTTATTTTCGAAACAGTTTCCAATAAATGTTAATAATATGCCACTATTTATATCTTATTATAAGTAGTTATGCAGATCTACTTCTACAGACTCTTAGTAATTTAATGTGACCTATTCCGTACTTAAACGGTTCAAGAAATGAAAGCACGTATTTTCACAAAAATATAGCAAAGAAGATAATTAAGTATTTGCTTAAAATATTCAGGGAAAATGATGGTGGGATCGTGTAATATTTTACGAGTCACAAACCGTTGGTTGAGCGTTGTGACAGAGACGAATCGTTTGATGTCCCAGTTTGGGAACAGATTTAGCGAATAAACAGTCCATTTTAGTTGTGGTACAACTATATAAGATTATTATAATATATAGGATTATTACGTACAAATTTGATATTCACTAGTAAAGCCTACATAGTGAAAAACTTATATGTATTGAAATTTATTTATCTAATACTATAACGGCCTTATTAATAAAAATGGCCTACTCCCACCTTAGTCCACACTTGCGCTTGGTGTAGTTAATACCAGATTAGCCAAAGAGTAGCTTCGGACTTACTACGTTATTAATAAACACGGAGTTAACTCAGAGTAACTAAGCGTTCCTTACGCCGGGAGGAGCGATTATGCTATGGTGACCCTTGCATTACAAAACAAAACGAACAAATAAAAGAGCAAACCCAACGTCTTTTGACAGCGACATCATCATTATAGACAGTTTTGAAGCTTTTTGAGCCTGAAAAGTTGGTGTGAGATGTCATTCACGGTGATTTGTATTGTGTTGTGGTCTGAGTTAAATATAGCGCATGTTGCTCATAAGATAGCTTACTACTGGAGAACCATTTTTTGAACTGGTTATGTCGTTTTTGCGTTTATCCGTTAGAAACAAACTACGAGTATCAAATCTTTCCTTTTTATTATTAGAGTAGACAAAGATTTACTCCAAAGAACGAAAAATGTGGCCTAGTTAGACAAAAAAAGATTCATACATTAACAACAAAAATAAACAAAATAAATTGTTTTCTGCCACAAACCGATCCCAACTCAGGTAGTACCAGCGTTAATATTGCATTATTTTAACTCGGATTTTTTATTATCTTAAACGGACATAAATGTAACAGTTAGACATATGGCATTCCATACATTTTTGTAGACATTGACTTCTTCTATAAAACTGCAATACATCTCTTTGCTCTATTGTCAATAGTTTCTGTACCGTAAGCGATACAAGAATGTTGTTTTGGTATTTTTTCACACTATCGAAGTTTTCATACGGCTCCCCAACTTTTTTGAAAATATTATATAGGTAGCTCAGGTATGTTACTCAGTTATAATTTAGCTTTGTAACGGCAAAAGTATATATCAAATCGCTCCAGTAGTTTTTAAGTTTGTTCGTTACATACAAAAATACAAAACTTTCCTCTTCATAATATTAGTGTAGATTTACCAGAAAACACCACAAAACAGACGCGTCGAGGTAAACAAATCGAAGATATGCAATTATTATTACGCCATTGACACTATTACTCTCTCGCTAGGCTAGGTAGCCTAGGTATAACTTTTACTCCGAGAGTAGAGTCGGAGTAGCTTACAATTTTCTTACTCTGTGTTTATTAATAATGAAATTGTTTACTCCAGTCTAAATACTCGGAGTATAGTTACTCTTGCTTTACTCTAACTTTATTAATAAGGCCGTAAAACCTTAAATAGTGTATGGTAAAAACATTATGAAAAATAGGGGTAAATTCAAAACGTTGTATTGAAATGGATGAATACCACACTGTACCTTGTTATGAAATAGCATATGAATCCTTGGAAATAGTAAAGGTGTTTATAAGTCTTTCTAAGTGAAGTAAGTCTTTATTACGGTTAAAAAGGCAAAATCTGTTATGGCTCACTCCCAAAAAAATTCTAATTAGCGTGCTGTTGCCTGTTTACTTTGCTTATGTTCATGCAAGCAATGCATGCAATGCATCGCAAGTCATGTGATAGGTAATGGATAAGATGAAAAGCTGATTGATGAAAAGCCATTGAAGCTAAAACTTGGCAGATAGGTAAAGTGTAGTATTGAAATGGCATAAAGTAGACAACTTCACCTACAGGATTGTTAAGACGGGAATTTATAATTACCTATCCTATATTTTCCAATCTAGAGTCATGAATATTATACATACAGTATTTGGGTTATTTATTTTAATCTAGTACTTATAGATAAAATTATACTATATGTCTTGATATTTTTGAATCTAGAAACTGTAATAAAACACGTCTGTAAGTACTTAGAAAATCGGGGTTTGTTATGGATGAATACGGTCAAACTTTATAGTACCAACCAGGTGTGATCTCTTACGCCAGTTATTCCTATTATGAAGACGAAACAAAATACAAGTTTTACCAACAGAAATCCGTATACCTACTTCAGTGGTAGTACGTTTGATCTAAAAAAGTATTTCTGTTTATAGAATAGCCTATATTTGTTCCAATTCTTCTCTTTAGTCATCTAGTTCTGAGTATTTTTAATGATCTAGAGTTATAAAATTGTTTTATAAAAATATATTAGATATTCACTATGCGCTATATTACCTCCTATGCAAGAGTTTCCCCATAGTTTCATCACATACTCACTTGATCGATGAAACGTTGAATAAGTGATGAAACTTACTATATGTTCTAGACATTTACGACTATGATAAATGAACAAATATTTAGTTTCTTCTGCAACTTAAATTTCTGTTTAAGTGGCTTGCCACAATTACTTGAATGTCAGGTGAATATAATATTAAATTGAGTATTTTGAGTTGACATGTACCTAATACATGAGATGTTACGGTAAAATCTTTGAGAGCATGCTATAGGTGCTCTCCATGTTTGTTTCCAGAAGAAGCTTTTGAGTCATAGTATTGTGGCGAAGTATCTTTCATCTACCAGATGTTGTTTTTTATTTAAACTTACCGAATATGTGTCGGTCACCAGTACCAGAAACAGTAAGGCGATTGCTTGCCGCATTTTATCTGAAATAAATAGTAGTATGTTAGTAAAATAGTAAATTTTCCATCACAAAATAAATGCTAATTGAATTGCTTAAGTTATACTCTTCATAAATGGTCACTAACATTCGTTGCGGCCGTTGCGGGGGTGTTATCTGTTTATATTTTTTAAACATAGGTATAATATAATATAATTAAATTTTTATTACAAGAAGTATGCTATAGATGAACTGAAGAAAACTATGTCTTATTATTTAAATAAAATATAGATTAATAACGGAAATAAAGCAGTTCTGTGGCTTGGTCATTGTTATTCCGCTGATATTGAACCATCGCCATCTGCTCTCCTAGAATCTACATTAGAAATATTTTCGTAACCTTGTGAGTTACGTACTAGTCTTCGACTCTGGACGCTCGCTCCAGAACACACATTAACCTACATATTATTCATTCACCATAGATAGCAGAAATTCATTACAAAATTAATGACCTGATGAATTCGGGATTGAGGACCTCCCACCGACTCATGATTTATTAAGCACCCTGCAGGTGACTCAATACAGAATAGTTTCCGAGACATTCAAGTGTCCTTTATTCATGAGAGCGCATATCAAGCCCCTCGAAATGGACCTATGGAAATTAGAACCTTCCGAATTTCAATAAGCCGACGTCACGTACTTGGTTTCTGCTGATACGCACTGAGGTTGTCTGTATTCAAGAAATAATACTTACTTACAAAACTCACACGAGTCGTTTGCTTTCTGATATCAAAACATTTTAACTCAACGAGGTGATACGAGTATAAAAAGGTATAAAGTATAAAATAGAGTTATAAAGTATAAAAAGGTATAAAGAGTATAAAGTATAACACTTACTTCAGTTACTTTATAAAACTGAGTTAAGTCAGGACTTGCCATCGTTTCTTTACAGGTTTAGAAAACGAAACCCTTTCACATTTTCACCCCGTCAGCGCACCTATTTGAGGAATAATTCGGTGTCGCCCGGTTAGACCTACATGTGAAAAAGTCCTTTCGAGGCAATTAAGCAGTTCACACTCATATCCACGCACTAGGACTCCCTGTATCTCGGAAGGCATGGACACACACATTAACACATCACAACTAAGACCCGACTAAAACATTTCAGCTTATCGCACAAATATTTGCCCAGGCTAGAGATTGAACCTGGGACCACGCGCTTTGAAGATAGGTTACATATTTGCCTACCAACTGAGCTAATGGAGTCATCAGGATCAATTCGCAAATAATTTCTGTATGGGCAGAAACACATTATTGACGCAAGTGCAGACATTTTGTAATTTTTGGGATGAGTATCCCAATGAAGTTATGTCTATAATTCTCACCATATATTTATATGCTTCGTACAGTTACAAACAAATTACTTATTGTCTGCACTTTACAATTTTAAAATCCTGTCAATATAAGAATATGGCAGCTTTTATCAACTTCGATGTTGTATTATTTGTTACTAAAATGTGTATAAATTAAAAATAATACCCATTTACGAATTTTACCTCGAAGTTAATTACAGAATTATTTCCTGTGCCAGTGTATCTTAGAAGCTATGGATTTTCCTCGAATAACCTGACAATAATAAAACGGTAAACAATTATTCCTCCATCGAATACTCAAATAATAAGGTAGAGAAAATTTCACCCTCCGCAAGTCTAATTATAATTTTGTATTTAGAGTGAACTGAATTAATTAAATTGCCTGCCACTGGCGAAGAGTACTAAATTACAAAGCAGTTGGCAGTAGTTAAGGTACATACAATGAGAAAATGTTCACACGCTGGCTTATCGTTGATTTGCTTAATACTCAGGGACAATGTACTGTTAAATATCTGTATACTATTCCTGAGTTTTTAAACAAAATTGAAGTGGCGGTTTGTTATGTCAAAATAATAGCTTTTTAATACATTTAAAGCATTATATAGTAATTTTAACCAAAAGGTTAATAAGCGTCAGTTTGTCTGTTTTCTCCTAATCTTTGAAATCTCCGCAAAAAAGTGTAAACCCATTTACTCAAATAATTGTATTCTTGGTGGGCCAGAAAAACGTACGATTTTAAAAACACTTTTGAATAAAAACGGTATGAGGCAGCGGTGTGCAGAAGGTGGGGATAAGTAGCTCGATTCTCAGAAATGTAGTCGCCATGGAACGCTACACGGGACCGAAGCGTGCGTTATGTGTAAAATTTATTACGGAAATAGCGTGCATTGTTGTTCGTCGTTTATTTCGTTCTGAGTTTAGATGAGTCTGAGTTTTCTAAGTCGAGATTTCAGCAATAATACAACCGTTAGCGACTAGCTTGCCTAAGGAGCTCTGTGGCGCCCTCGTGATGGCTCCCGAGTGTTACGACCTGCGCCCGCGACAAAAGTTTGCGCCGAGTTGGGAATAAATGGCTCTTGTGCCATACCTATAGCGAGTTAAGAGACGAAATTTTTGTCAGAGATAGTTGAATAACCAAGAAATCTGATACATAAACATGAATGTCAAATGTATTAGTAAAATGTTATGTTACACGAGGACAAACTTGACGTAGCCGAAAAAATCAGAATTGATGTGGAAAAAAATTGTAATTTAAAAATTTTACATTAATACTTATAGGTTTTTTGCGGTAATTAAATAGTAAAAACACATATCTATCTAATTATATTCAAATATTTGAATTCGTAGAAGAAATAATATCATAAAAAAAACTTGCAATCTGACCACAAAAATTAAGTTTTATCAATAAATAATGCTTAACCAAGACAGGATTTTGATTTGATATTTATAAATATTTTGAATGTCTAGAACAGAAATATTATTTTTACCTAGTAACATATGCTTAGGTTATTAATAATTACATAAAAAATAAGAGCTACTTTAAAATTTCGGCCAGTAATGATTTTTTTTTCAACTTGGGGGCCCATTTTCTAGACTTAGACATGGTGATTTCCAAAAAAAAATTTTTTAATGAAATATAAATTTTCTTGTTGGTTTTTTTATTTTATTGGAATTCTTATTAGAAATTCTACAAACCAAACTAGGTTTCAAAGAATAATTATATATCAGTAATATTTTAAAAAAATTACAAATTTTGAATTTTTAGTACAAGCGAATTAACCTGTCACGTGACTTCGATTTTTTATCGATCCTGACATGATATGGCGTATTTATCATATTCTGAGTGGGTGTAATTACTTGACAACATTATTTCTGTGATATTTTACAATGTAAAAGTATAATCATTTCAAAATAAAGCAAATTATAACCAATCATAACAATGAGAAATTAGCTTACCGAGTGTTGTCGATTCGTGACAATTTTTTTGTGTAAACTTTGATGTCAGAACTTAAATCACAGAATTACAGTATTCCTTACACATTCACGATCATATTCACATATAATTTGTATAAAAATCATGAGTTTAACCCTATTAATTCACTAAAAACTATAGCACAAAACATAACCTCACCGCTAAAATATAAACATTGATTATATATTTTTTTTAAAGTTCACAGATAGAACATGTCCGTCTGTAGTGTTGCCATAGAAAGAAAATATATTACGCTAAAGAATTAAACTCTATGGTTAAACATTGGGATGACTTTAAAAAATAAACAAAAGAAAAACGCGCGTGACACTTACTTGCAACAATTGTTGCGCCGACACTTTAGACCTCAAAAATCCTTGCAGTTTTGTGGCGCGGGCAAACTAGTCGTTAGTACCCAGCTGAAGACCAATATCCGAGAAGAAATGGCCGCTATTCTTACACCAATCTCGAGGTTTTACCAATTTGAGATTTGAGGAGTGTATGCAGGGCGATGGTGCTCATCTGACCGATGTTATTAAAAAAATCAATTAAATTTTCAAATTTTTTTTTATTTAAATAATATCTCAGTGGTTTTACCCGCACGGTGATGGATGATGATGACGATGAATCAAATATAGCGTATGTTACTCAGACATAATATAGCTTATTATTGATGATAGATTTTTTCAAACCGGTTATGTAGTTTTTGCGTTTATCCGTTACAAACAAACTACGAATTCATTCCTTTTTATTATTAGAGTAGATAAGTATTAACATCAAGGTACGAACAATATGGCCTAGTTTGCATCGGCGATAAAATTGGATTCTTTAACACCGAAAAGTAGTTAGTGTGGCATAACTGTAACAGTTAGCCATATGGTATTATGAACTTTTTTGTAAACATTAATGTCTTCTATAAAAGTATTGTACATCACTTTGCTAAGGATATAAGATATAAGGATTATAGGATATAAGGATTTTTCGGCATAACTAATGCATTTTTTTAAATGAAAAGTATTTATTGTGACATAACTATATTAGTAAGACATATGGTATCTCGGACTGTATTGTACGAGTAGATATTGATGTTAACTGCAGTATATCATTTTGCTCTATTGTCAATAGTTGCTGCAGCGTACGGGATATAAGGATGTTATGTGGTATTTTTTTCACACCTTGGGTTACATTATCGAAGTTTTCATACGAATCCCTAACTTTTTTGATAATATTATATCACCTATGTCAGTGAGTGATAATGTAGCTTTCTAACGGAAAATTATTTTTTAAATCGGTACAGTAGCTTTTAATTTTATTTGTCACAAAAAAAATACAAAGCTTTCCTCTTTATAATATTAGTACAGATATAAGTAAATATGTGTAATATTTTTGTATTTATTAATGTTTTTTTTTTAATTTCCACCAAACTTTCGGGGCCACCCTGTACTAAGTAAAGAATCGCTGTATTATTGTCAATTTCAGCGCAGTTGAATCCAGGAGCGCAGCTAGTCTACACTAATATTAGAAAGAGGAAAGTTTGATTGTTTCTTTGTTTGTTTGTTTGTTTGTAATGGATACAATCAACAACTTCTTAACCGATTTCCACAATTATTTCACCAATACAAAATACATTATTCCTGAGTGCCATAGGCAATATTTGATTCATCGTCATCATCGTCCATCACCAAGCGGGTGAAACCGTGGAGTACAGCTAGTTTTATATACGTTTGAATAGGCATTTATTTTGAAATACCCAAATGTCAATTTGGCCAATACACTTTATATAACTTTGTGTTATTTCGTTGTACGATGTACGATTGTATAGCAAATAATTCGGGGAGCTCTTTTGCAAATATTAATTTTGAACTGGCCGCTTCCGTGATCACTGATACGAGTAGTGATGAACACGTCATTCCAGTTTGTTAACTGCAACACATTACAAATGCCCTGCAGAACATTCCATTCAGACGAGGAATTGAAAATGCAATCAATCAATTGAAATTCAGCGCCAGTCCGTTATTAGGTACGCGGCAACATGCATATGCTTTGCACGCGAAATTGAACTGACGTTTAACCGTGTGATGTTTAAATGTAACTTTAGATATGGAAACGTTTAATCAATGTACATGTCTGTATATGAAGTAACTGATAATATGAATGAAGAAAACTAGGTGTACCAGAATCTTGCAATTGGAAGTCGGTAGTTTCAGTCTACCGTTCCGGGAATCCATAGCAAACATTTATATGTATATTTGTGTATAAAGAATGAAAATAGAACTTTACCATGGTGTTTTTTTTACATATGATTAGTTAGTGTTTGACCACTGACCTCACTTGATAGTCAGTGATGATGCAGTCGAAGGTGGTATAATACTAGACCTAGAATAGCGATTTGCTCCCAAGAACACACGGTTCAGTGTTGTTTTGTTATGTTCAAACTTGAGGGTGGTAGGAAACCAGAAATGGCCTACCACTTTTATCACGATGTCACCTTCACCGAAAGCTCAAGTCCATGGTGGGGATCGATTCTGTGGCTGTGTCATCGTCGGCCGACTCTTGTAACCCATGTGCTATAATCACTACATTACCACGAAAGCCACAGAACAAATAAGTGTAACATGATTTAGTTGACTCCCTACTTATTGGGGCAGACATACAATTAAATATATTTTTTGTGGTAGTGACACGCTGCAAGCCCACAGCCTAATGGGCCGGCACGACCGGGGAAGTACCACACTCCCACATAACACCGACGTGAAGTAACATAGCTTGCTATTGCGTTTCGTCGGTTTGTGGGAGGTTCCGGAGGCCCGATTCCCCCCTTCCCCATTCAATTTCCCCCTCCCCCATCACCCTCACCCCTTCTATCTCTTCCTACCTATCATTCTTCCTAAAAGGTCGGCAACGCATCCTCGAGACCTCTAGTATTGCCGATGTCCGTGGACGACAGTATCACTTACCATCAGGTGAGTCTACTGCTCGTTTGCCAACCTATCACATAAAAATAAGACATGGTGACTTATATTATAGCGTTGGTTTAATTCTTGGCTTTAATAATACGTCAGTTAGAATATAGTTGTCATTATGTTGGATCACATTCAAAATACTTAAACTGATTAGATTCGGTAGGATGGTGGTGAAGCCAATGGACTAAACCACTACACTACACTGGGTTCGTATAGGTTTGAAAACAGTAAAAAAGATTGTTCACTGAAATAAAAATAAACGATTGTTCCGGGTATGTGAGATTCGGATAGTTCTTGTACTAGTTAGAATCTGTGTGTGCGATCTTTTGGTGATATTTTTATACAGTATAACATGTTGGGTTATTGTATATTTTTAATTTAACTAATGCACAGTTTAATGTGAATAAAATATTATATAAAACTTATAATTTTACTTGATTAAAAATAATCTGCAATGAACCAGGTGTGCAAGTGACGTCAACAGACTACAATTAAATGATAATTATACGTCTACAAGCTAGTCTGTTAACTAAGGATAACTTCATAAGGAAAATAACAATAGATACTGGTATATTTTATTATTTGTACACAGAATAAATATTATTTAGTCTGAGATGAGAAGGTAGAATTAGTTAAATTGTGATTTTTCTGTATTAGCTCAGTGATATTGCTGAAGTGCATAATGTACAAGTACTCTATGAAGAAGTGGCCCGGATGGTCACGAAACCGGTCGGGATACTCGACTATACCTATTAAGTAAGTTAAACCGTCAAAATAATAATAAAATGTGTAATGATACGAAAGTTTCAATTTTCTATATCGTAATCGCATTATGACTTTCCACTCATTTTAATGCTCATTTTAAAATATTTTTCATTTATGTTATTTGCGTTATAGTTATTATATATAGTTATAAGTCATTTGCATTCAAGAGGTTTGCATTAAAATAAATCAAAGCCGTATTCCTATCCAGTAAAATAAGACAATAAGTACTTCAAAACTAACAGTTCAAGTTGTGGTAGCTCCAAAACATACGAGTATATTTATTTAGGGCATGTCACGTCCCAAAATGTAAGGCTACTAAATCGTCACACAACTACCTCTAATGATA
Organism: Selenia dentaria; assembly: GCA_917880725.1. Lineage (NCBI taxonomy): Eukaryota > Metazoa > Arthropoda > Insecta > Lepidoptera > Geometridae > Selenia > Selenia dentaria. The sequence goes on along the minus strand of OU862893.1, from coordinate 13,364,714 downwards.
ATCATCCTAATGAAGTACCCACTTGCCCTACTTGTTTTACTATTGGCGTAGTGATTTAATTAAGTGCCACTGTATTATAAAATATAAATAAATCCCCTAGGTTTTGGATTCAAATAGACAAAAAAAAAGTCGAAGCCTTTCACCTGATGGAAAGTGTTCGTCATAATTGTAATGCCGTCACCCCTGTACACTATTTTTTAGGTCTCGATTGCTAGTAATTCAATATATCATAGTGCTGTTCAAAAGTAAAAACACACATTTCACAGTCGTTCTATGCAATAAACAGCTGACTCACTAGCGGTTTCGCTCACTTGATCTGTAGGATATTAATTTTTAAACTATCACGGTCACTTGCATGAGTTAATATCAGAAACGGGATATTCACCGTATAATCAATTTTGTTTGAGTTTGGGCGACATTAAGAACAAACGAAACGATCTACCCTCTTCGCATAGACTTCAGTTTACTTCATGGCGCTTGCAACAGTGCTAAAATATCGGGAACTCAAACAAAATGGATTACTAATTTATATCCCGTTTCTGATATTAACTCTTATAAGACATGAAGCCATAGAAATAAATAGAATTCACCTTTCAAGTATCCAAAATCCTTCCTTACTTTACTTCTTACAACGTAAAAAGTACCAAGTACTAAAATTTTATGTTTCTATTCTCAGCGGCTTAGCCTTTGCGTTGATGAATATGTCAGATAGGACACGTGAATGTCTTTAAAAAATAAGTTAAATATTACGACTCATACTTCTACTGCAAAGTATGAATTTTGTTATTAGGTACGTGCTATATTCGTGAAACATTAATATCACTACATATTATAAAGCGAATGCTGTTTTCTATCGTTGAGCATTAGTATGAGCTAAAGCTATTTGTAATATTGTTAATCAGTTTAAATGCGACAAATTTGAAGGATTTAACAAGAAAAGAATCACTAAAATAAGATGATCCATTTAAAAGTTACGTGTAATTCAGTGAGTTTCCTCCTTTATTGAAAGTCGTTTAAAATAAGCTTTACTTTTGATAATCTTAGGCTAGGATTTCAGAAGTGATTCTACCCTTAAGTACAGATTAGAGAAAATATTGTATAGCATTTGTACAGCAAATCTCCACTCAATTTACAACTGAGCGTCTTTTTAGAATACTGGCCTTATTTCGAAAACTGGAAGTTCAAGCCACACGGAACATGCACTCCGTTCCGCAACACGACAGGGCTTATATTTTGTATTGTTTCAAATTAATTGAAACACGTTAAACATATTTGCGGTAATACCCAGAAATATTTAGGTTCAATTAACTTATAGACTGTGTCGTCATATCAAGCCTTTCACTCGCTGAATCATTGATGTCCGGGAGCCACTGTTTTGTCAGATTAAGGTACTATCCTGTCACGGAGATTAACCAAATAAAGCTACTTGCATATCTGTTTCAGAGCAAACTCTATGTACGCCAGCGTGGAAAATACAAATCTCACATTTAAAAAAATCCTGGAATTACAGTGTACGAAAGTAGTAGTATTAAATTAAAATTAATTGCTATGCTATTAAATTAAAATTAACGAAGAACAGCGTAAAGTTTTCAACTTTAGCATTATAAATTGTTTCTTATACTACAATATGGATACCGTAACAACCGACTAAAGGATTAATATTTTAATAGATTCGCATCTTTCTTGTCCAACCAACAACCTAAAGTGAACTTTGGGTATTTCACCTCTGCTAAACCCCCTTACAACCCGGTCACAATATCTGTGCACCTGACCTCGTGACGTCATATCGGCGGTCTGGGTACAGTGTGAAAAAAGTTTTTTCGAGAAATATGGAGGTAAAAAAAATTACTAACCTTTTCAAATCAATTTATTATTGATGAAGGGTCTGTTATTAAAAAACAATAATTTTGATTACAAAAACATTTATTATTAAACTCAGTCACTATAAATTATTGACTCTATGCCTGACATTGTATCTTCCTCACTCTCACTTTCTGTACTCTCCGAACTATCTTCCCCTAGTGATATTAAAAGTTGTGTGATGTTGTCATCTGCTAGATGATCCTTTTCCCAGTATTCTCGCTGTAGTCTCTCCACGTGATTCACTTCTTTTTCCAGTCAGCTGGCGTAATTGACTTAATCGCATCTTTTGTAAGTTGTTCTATTTTCTTTTCCTATTGGTCAATGTTTTTATCTGCCACCCTTTGCTTTACCAAGTTCCATATATATTCGATAGGGTTTAGGTCACGTTAAATTTTTCTTCACACTGCTGTCGGTATTATTTTGCCAGCATTTACTGACCGTATAGTGGGAATGGATCCACGTCTCGTCCAGGTAGGTAACCGGTTTTTTATCAGCGCCAAGGTCATTATTTTCTTTCATACGGCGTAGGTAGCGAGCCCTCCATGCGGCAATACCCGGCTTTTGTGTCAATACACAACGGATATTTTACACTTTTTGAACTTGTAGCCCAATTTGTTAATTAAAATATTTCTTAAATATGTTCTCCCACCTTGAAAATTTAGGTCTCTCTTAACTGCTGCCAGAATTTTCTTCAAAGTTGGGATTTGTTTTTTTACAGCATAAAAACTGTTGATGATATTTCGTATTGCGCAAATGTCAAAATCATCTACTTCGATGCGTTTTTTGTACTGTTAACGCTTCTTACCCGGTGTCGATAATTTTGGTTCTGGATGGGTTTCTAAATTATTACTAGTACTTGGAGTCGGACTAGCGCCCGGCGAAGTAGGTGGTTGTACTTTGGCTTCATTTTTAATTTTCATTAGAGTCCTCTTTGTTATCCCAGTTGCAGCACAGGTTCGTTTCACCACTTGGTCTACAGGTATGGTGTACTGTTTATTTGCTTTCTCCGATTCAAAAGACTTGAGCACTTTCTAGATTAAATTTCTTGATTCGCTGTGTATTGTTTTTCCCATGACTTCAGTTTAACAGCTACAACAATTTTAATAACAACCAAACCAGTCCAAACTTAACAGTAAACAGTCTAAACTTAACAATAAATATTAAAAAACAAAACAACAACAAAGCGAAAATATCAAAATTATCGGGACGTGTATCGGCAACGAAGATGCTAACCGTACTGTCGCACCGGAGAGTGCGCGGAGAGGTGACAGGGGAAGCGGGAGAGGCGCCGCATTCCAGCGAGGTGCACAGATATTCTGACCGGGTTCGCTTGATGACATGTGTGATGTGCTAGAGCTCTGATTATTATTTATATTTTAAAAACACCTTTGTCGGATTGGCTGTTGACTCCTAGACTAATACGATGACATACCTACTGTGATTATACAAAAATTACAAAACAAGTTTCTTGTAATAGACAAGTTATTCTGTGTCGAAAAGACGATCAATTATAAGACCATTACGTTCACAAGGTCGACTCAGAAAGATATATTTGGACTGTGTTTAGATTATTTTATTTCTTTTTATGTAGTTAAGTAACAAGTTGAGCTATTGGTTGCCTACTAGCACGCGCCTCACTTGGGATTGACCAGCGGGCCGAGCACGAAAATCTGTTTAAGTGTAACGTAGTCGCATCATTAACGTATTTAGTACAAACATTCATTAATCTTATACGAGTACAATAGTGGCACAGATAACTCATAGTTTGTACTGAATACGTCAACGATACGATAACTTTACACTTACGCAGATTTTCGTACTCGGTCCACAGGTGTATATTACGCAAACGCACAAGGTTCATCACCCCAAAGACATGGTTCGATAAAGTTTGAAGTTTGACCTGTTATCTTAAATCTACATAAGGGGAAAACTTTTGCTTGTATGTTGTAGTTTGCGTTCGTAGAAAATCTTGTATATTGGAGATACGAACAAAACACCTTATTGTTATACCTTGGTTATACTAGAAAGTTGCAAGACGAATAAATTGCAAAAATATATTCGTATCGTCAACGTTAGTCGCTTATTTATATATCGTAATCACTATCGCTTCGCCATTCAAACTATTCGTCGTATGTACTGTTATCTGTATAATGTAATTTTAAGTAATGTAAATCATTTGCTACTGTTGCTTATCCCCAACGCGGAGACATTAAAATCAGGAGATCAAAGACTAGAAGTATATGTGTATTTTCACCTTTATAAACATTCTCAAGTTATGACGGAGAACTTAGTCTATAATATGGGGCCTTTTGATTTATTCATTTCATTTAGGTTTATAATCAAAAATTCTCTCTGATAATTTTTCTGATAAAATAGTGATAAAAAGTCGCAATTTACCTGTGTAATGGGTTCTGCCTGTCGGAGTGATGGCTGCCCTTTCGTGATCGGAGGTCAATTGAAATGTCGACATGAAAAATCTAAGAAATTAGTTTACCTTTAGCAATATAGGTACGAGTATTTTACCTAATAATTATAGAGAGACCCAATTTTGAGGTTAAGAAGAAAAAAACGGTTACAAAGGACATAAGGCAGATATTTCCCAAATGTGCTCATAAGCATTAACAGCCATAAGGTTACCACAGTTAGTTGATGGATATGATAAAAGTAAAGGTTATAAACCACCGCTTGAGCACAGTTCGGGTTGGCAAATATACACTAGTAGTTTTAAAGAATTCGTAGTTTAAATGTTGAAGTATAAAATTGCACTAAATACCATTATGTTCCGGTTGTCATCTGAATACTTTTACATAGACTAGTAAAAGTTTTCAGATGACAACCGGAACATAATGGTATTTAGTGCAATTTTAGACTTCAACATTTAAACTACGAATTCTTTAAAGCTGTCAAATTACTGCTCGATAAGCAATAGTTTTGGACGAAACTTGAAACAATAAAGAATTTATGCAGCAGTAACTTTGCCGTGGAAGCTTGTATACTGTGGGTAAGTCTCTAAGGGGAGATATTTTACACGACTTTGTAAGAGTCACAAAGCTTATCCCTATTTCTAGTGTTGTGAAAGTTCACACTATTGTGGTTTATTTTCAAGACTTTAATCAGATACAAAACGCAATTAAAAATATTACGTGCTGGTAATTTGAAATTCAAAGCCTCTTAAAATATGGCCGCACGGACATATCCCGCGGGATATATACGATTGCACGTACGGCGCATTTTTTGATTGGTGACATGTTTTGACAACAGAAACCCGATATTGTTGTTGTCGTTTTTTTACGCCCAGAATAATCGCACTCGTTTTGCGACTCAGCATTAAAGTCACGTCTTAAGATTTATTGCGTCGCGTCAACTGCTTGCCTCTAGGTTAACTCTCCAAAATTAATGAACTCATTTGCATCAAACAGGCAACTGAAGAGATTTGAATACAGGGTTAAATGTGTTACTTAACAACTCTTAAAAAAATGTTTTATATCATAAAAAGTAGACACTACAATAACAATAACTAACTTACGGATTTGCCAACCCAACACACCATAACTTTCATTTATGAAAGGTTTCGTCATATCGTGTTAGTGAGGCTGTCACCTCGCCTAATAAGTTTTATAAGGGCGCTCTCACCCTGGTGTTTTTACGAGTACAGCATTTTGAAACAGTTTCAAAAAGTTATGTTTTGTTTTGTGGCAAAAGGTTACTTAGTGTAAAATAATGTTCTGCAACACTATTGGAAATATTTGTAAATATTTTGAACACATTTAAAATAGTTGGTACCTAGCAAAATTTATAATTTTTTATCCAAGTTTTTACTGTTTCCTACCATTATAAAGTTTAAATCATTTCTCATCGCATGTCTATTCTCACAGCGCTATAATTTCCTACTAAAACATGTTTGATATGGTAAAGAAAAACGTAAGAAAATTAAACGAGAAACTAGATAGGTACATATTATAATTGCTAGGCAACTGTTGCGATTTGTATTTGTTCGTTTCATATTTCAAAGTTACCGATAATATTCTCAACCGTTTCGAATTATTTCTAAATAGAAATACATAGGTTAGGTTGTTTATATGCGTTTCAAAACGTGTATAACATTGCTAAATGCATTTGGCATAACATCTAAATTTTTGTACACGTATTATAGGGTTTCTGAACTGTACCTAATAAATTATTTAGCTGCTTTTACTGCTATACCGGTGTTGCTAAATGTTTCTGAACAACAGTAAGTGAGCACCATAGCACACTAGTTACGTAGGTAGAAACTATTATTATTTACTCGTGTTACTAGGTCACTGAGAATAATTCTAAAATGCTTCTTTCTATTGGGATTTGTAACCAAAATATGTGGATTAGAAAGCAGGAGCAGCGTGTGGATAGAGCAGTTACTTAATGTGTCCGAGCGAGGTAACAAAAGGAGCTTGCGATTGGCACTTTGTTTTGGATTAACACGACCTAAAATCACTTACACACGTTATTTGCACGCAAATTTATTCATCTACCGAATAATCAGGAAGGAAGTTGAGAGGCTAATATATTACTAAAATTTGACCCTGAACCAATGTACGCGTTCGAAAGTCATTCTGAGACGAACATTACCACGTGACTGGTAAAATTTGAGGTCTGTACAAGAAACACCTTGCTGACTAAATTGATTAGGGGGGAAGTAAAAACGTGATGATGTATACGAGCATATTATATATTTCAGACCCGTTGACTCGCGATTCGCCATATTTGGCCAATAATACAATAGATTTCGCAGAAATCAACCTACTTTTCTAGGAACTGCAACGTGTGTGGTTAAGGAACAATATCTTTTAATTTAATTTAATTTAATTTAATTTATAGGTTATTAAATAAAAGCACCCTACACGAAGAGCTAGCTAGCTCCACCATTTTCAATAACACAGTAGATTGGGTTTTACAGCTAAAGGACCATTAAATAAAGGAACTTCTATCCTATTATTTCCATTGATGACTTCGCACGGATTTATCTATATTAGCCACCAAATATTCAGAGCCGACATCATCCGAAAATTACATTTGATAGTCACGACCGCGGCCCCGATTTCGGCATTTTAATAGACCAAGAGCTAGAAACATGCAACATGTATAAGAACAGTAACAGTTAACACGTACCGAGAGAAAGAGACGTCCCATTAACAAAGGTACTAAAACATAATGGAGGCATAAACCACGAGTTTAGGTTAATACTATTCGTACTAAACTCCTAATAATTTATTAGATGGCGACATTGGAAGAACTGTTAAAAAAGCTCATATCGAGAACCCTGCAAATGTGAGTATTGCAACAGAATGAGCTCTATGTACCTACGGTATACTGAGGCACTTCATAAGTCAAAAGAATTATATTACACATACAGGTTAATAAAGTTTGGGAGGCAGTTCTTCATTGAGTTTTGACAGAGTAACATAATAATTATTTTTCTTTAAATAACTTAATTGTATTATAAACTATTATTATTAACCAAAAAACATGCAAAACTTGCACGTTTATGGTCGATTACGGGTGTACGATCGCGTAGGGGTCGACGTATTCGATCCCTAATGTGAATGTTTTACCAGTTAATATGTGTCAAACTCACGACAATTTCAATACACAATATATTTTTTTTTATCTTAGCTAGTTTTAGCATGCGGGGTAAGAAATTCATGTCGCTTTATCATCGAACATGTAGTAACACTAACCCCATAAAAAAGGTTTATTAAGAAAGTAAAAATTTAGTGTTTCAATTGAAAGATACTGTTAGTGGCAAATCAACAGAACGTCATTTTGAACGCAACAGGCTTAAGACTCGAGTGTCCTTACCAGATTATTATCAAATTTATTAAATAATAATCTTAAGACTGTGATATATTCCAGAAATATTTAAGCGAACACCTGCAACGCTTGTTGCTTAAGATCGCAAGAGTATAATGGCTACTTATTACACAGGATCTAGAGCCAGATTATTATGCTCTCCCCTCTTGGTCTACAACGAATAACCCAATTTTCTGGGAGACTGCACCCATTAGTCGTTTCTGTGTCGGCGATAAAAGGCCGCCTGTGGCACCTTTAAAATTTACTGTGACTGGTGTCATCTACGTACTTACGTGCACGGATAAGGTATACTAATGGAGGTATATCTGGAAAATGGAAATCCAGTACGCCTTTTCTACACGCTATGTAGGTATGTATTATTATTCATAAACCTTGCAGTATTATTATATTTGATAGCTACTACACATCTGACAGCGTTATGTGGTGTAGTTATGAACTTCCTATGGCCATCTTCTGGCTTCATCATCAGACCAAATCCATGGCACCGTAATATTAAATTGTCATAGAAGATATAGATATATATGGCCAATTCCAGCGCAATAAGATGATGAGCAAAGGCTTTGAAAAAGGATTACAAATTCTGAACTTCCAATGTAGACGTACTAACCAATCATATTTTAATCTTTTAAAAACTCTACATTCCGATAGTTATGCCGTGTTTTCTGCTTGCCTTCTGATTATACTCAAAGGCATTGAAAATACGGTCTCTAAATTTATATTTAGGTATAGTATTAATCTACCCTAGACAGTCAAGAGTTTATAAGAAGTTCAGCAAATCGATAGTCTGGAACATGATTAAAGAGAATTTGCTATCAACTTTATTTGAAATATTCAATAGAGAAAATAAAATACCGAAATAGAATTTATTTGTTTGTAATCATTTTACTTTCGTTTGCGAAGTAACGAATTTAATTTCATCTTGTTAGTTGTTCAGAAGTTTATTAGTAGTAGTTAAGTTTAGGAGTAGTTTTAAAGTTTTAAGTTAGTAAATTTATTAGTTTATACGCGCTACTTACTGTGGTAATAAGGATTAAACTGATGTTCTCGCGAGCCCTCGAGAACTACCCGTGGAACTGGGATAAAAGTAGTCTATGTGTTAATCTCAGGTACAACCCGTCTCTACTGAAAACTTTATCCACATTCATTATTTTTTGCGTGATTAAGTAACAAACATCCGTATATCTAAACTTTCACATTTATTTCTATTAGAGTGATAGTGCTGAACTGTCAAATGACATATACACTACGAAGAAATAATATCAGGAAGAGTAACTGCCTTAAAAAAATGACCAAATAAAAGTCGTGCTAAATAAATACGAGTAACATCGTTCACGCCGCTATGACTCAGCTGTTATAGTAGACGTTGCAGCCGAGGTTGCAGCACGCGCGTGGACCAATCCCTGCTTTCCTTCTGAAATTTAAACCAATCACTTTAACATGCCTATTTATAACCTCGGAAGTAATTCGTATTTGGAATCATACATCGTTTGGTTTGAAGGACCACTTTTTGAGAGGAATTACTTCTGAGTCATGCTTCCTGTTCTTATTTCTTCGTAGCATATACATATATATTACAGATACCTATAATAAACTTTAAGATCGAATATTGCGTTTTTTCACTTTATCAAATTCGCTTACGATTAATGTCTGCCGGGCTAATAAGCTAACCGTGACATAATTTTGTCGTCACTACGAAACGAGACGAATTAATACCTCCGCCGTTGTGAGCGTGATAGCACGAACAGCTCGTTTCAATCTGATAAATGTAGAGTTCGTGGAATTTACGTTATACTTACGAGTATGTCTTCAAAGATTAAAATAGAAATTGTTTTTTATTATATACGAAATCATTAATCTTTTGGACCCATGCGTGGGATATGTCTGGATTCACATAAGAAAATGTTAGAGAATATTATAGTTAGGTATTTGATATACGCTCAAAGTAGCACAACGAGCTATGGAGAGGGCTATGCTCGGGGTTTCTCTACATGATCGAATCAGAAATGAGGAGATCCGTAGAATAACGAAAGTCACCTAAATATCCCAGAAGATTAGCCAGTTAAAGTGACAGTGGGCAGGGCACATAGCACGCAGAACAGATGGCCGATGGGGCCGAAAGGTTCTGGAGTGGAGACCACGGACCGGCAAGCGCAGCGTAGGTCGTCCACCGACACGGTGGACAGACGACCTGATGAAGGTCGCAGGACGACGTTGGATGCTGGCCGCTTCCAACCGGTCCGTTTGGAAAATTATGGGGGAGGCATAAGTTCAGTAGTGGACGTCCTACAGCTGAGATAATGATGATGATGATAATTTGATATACGTACTTAGTTTTCTAGTTCCTGAAAGTTTTATTTACAAAGCGTTCATAATCAATGCATCTTCATTCATTGTTACACTAGCACGCATTACATATTCAAGGCGAAAAGATGGATACCTATTTGACAGCTGGTCATTCTACTACAATATTATAAACGTGAAAGTTTGTATGTGTGGATGGATGTTTGACTCTTTCACGCTCAAACGACTAAGTCAATTGTGATGAAATTTTATGGAGATTTTTATGGAGTACTAATAATAGTATAAAATATTACATAATAGCTGCTTAGATAACTAAGAAGCAAAAAGGCAATAATTCTATCTCTTGTGTAAAAAAAGAAAAGCGTATGCAGATAAGTGATGTTTGATAAACTTTAAATTTAATTTACACTAAAACGTAAAGTTTACTGATACCACTATAATTACAAAATTAGTGTTTGATTATATATTCCATTCACACATATTCACCCTTACACTTACCCACACTAGTAAGTTTAACGTATGTTTGTTTTGTACTTTTATGCAGTTAATTAGCAATTAAACCAATTAGGCAATTAATATCATATTACAAACAATACGATATATACATATATCAATATATAGATACTAAATCTATATATTGATATATATCGTATTGTTTGTAATACGGTATTAATTTTATCTAACATACATTCATAATTTGTAAATATAATGACGGGTATATATATATATATATATATATATATATATATATATATATATATATATAATAAGCTCTTAAAATACGGGCCCCGAGCCCCTTGTGTGTGAATCGGGCGATCTTCCTTTGATGTAGTAAGAATTTAGAAAGTATATTTTATTCTCATTTTAAATCAGTAACCTGTGACAAAAGAAATCTTATATTCATCAATAACCAGTAACATCCCAGGTCTAATGATTTATTCATGCACACTTCGATGGATAAAAACGGATGCTTATACTGTCCACTGTGTGAGACAGGTTTCTGTTATATAGCCCTTTATTGCGTTGCTAAAATTAACGAACTCTTCATAATCTTAGATAAAAAGTGGTGTTAATTGCGAACTTAATAACCTAACTCCCTCAATATAATAATATGATGGAACTATACCATACTTTTGGTTCAACTATAATCGTATATCTATGTGTTTATAAATTTAAAATCATCATCTTAAACTACGCGTAGAAGTGAAATGAAAAATGACATATTTTAAAAGGAGTACTTTTTTAAGCAGTACCACATGGTAAGGGAAACTTACTTCATGTTCAAATTAGATAGAAAAATCAACAGACTCGGATATGATACAGACCTATATTCTCGGGGTTGCCAGATGCTTTATCCAAGAAGCTACTTAGATCTTGATCAAAGTATTTATTTATTTATTTAACAAAACAACTACTAATTGTACTTATAAAACAGGCACCAGTAATAATAAATTAAATATTAAAGGTATCGATATAAATACAACCCTAGATCCCACACTAGGAGAACCTGTGTCGTGGGATCTAGTCTCTTTTTAGTATAAAGATTTTCTGTATAATTTTATTATAACTTAAGCGTCTTATGAGGTCGGAGCTTCACAGATAAAGACAGTTATAGATAGCCGTCTGAGATAACAGTTTTTTGTAATTATTAAAGACCGTAATGATGACGCAAACTTTTTAATTGGGTATTATATATATTCTGTTTATTTAAGTATTGTATTTTATTCTGGCTAGGTATAACATGCACTCGTACATGTTGTTAAAAAGCTACACAATCAGATATCAGACAGTATGCGAATTGCCCCTATGACATACTGATAAGATCCATAGTGATTGCGAAACTATCTAAATAACTCCTATAGGAACTTAGAAATTGTTATTGGGATTAAGACTATAGAGGCCATAGGACATGCAAATTATTAAACCAGGAGCGGTATTAAAATCTCATTAATGCCATACTAGCCTTTTGGGATCTCTCACTTTGGGACTCCAATAGTCGTTATACGAGTACGATTCGATCTATCCGAGGATCAGCCGTGCGATTCTTAAGAGCAAACATCGTTGCATTTTTGAATACATCCGTGAAACAAAAGACGAGATGACAAGAAACGTTGGAAAAGCAACCTTATGTACAATGGCGATATCTCAAAATATTTGACATCGGTGAGCTCGTCGACGAACACAATGACGAATCATTATAAAATCGCACGGCTGATTTTTCTCTCTTAAATTGATGTTCTTGTTTAGGTTACCTGCACATCCATGTGGTCCTACTACCGACTCACTGCTTGTCTGTACTTCCACTTTGACGTTAAAGACACCCATGACAACTATGAAGTGGGCCTGTGTTATGTACTCGATATTTCGTCGTACATACACTCAACTTCATCATCCGAGTATGTCTTGTCAACGTGGACACGTAAAGCTGGATAACCTTGAGGCTCTATGTATAAATGGTTTTCAGCTCTTCCTCCAGTTGTACTAGGTGTACGTCAAGCCGTAGTGAGCGTCTGTTTTGCGTAGAGTCAGTTGGGTAGGGCGGTGTTTCATATCTCGGTGATTCTTAGCATCCCTGTCCCTGCGGTTACCATGACCGTCATCTATGCCAGGAATAGCAGGGCCTACGGGAAGGCGAGGGGGGCGAGGACTTTCTGCTAGTTTTTATAAATATATACATATATATATATATATATGATATAATAATGCATATGTAATATGACACATATAATTGCTTTTATATTACAAATGTCATTTTATGAGGTTCGTAATATTCATATTTTGGAATTATCAATATAAATCTTGATTTGGTGCTCCGCTTGTTACGGTGATTACACATCATAATACCTATTGTTTGCCATTACATTATTTTCAAATCGTTTATTTCCTTATAGTTATTTCCGGAATAAAATGTAACAATTATCTATTTAATATGGGTATTATTAATGGATGCATTAATTATACATATTGTCTAGACCAGCGTTATTATTTATTTTAACATAACCAAATTACATCAGTGTAGTGTCAAATCTGTATCATGGAAAAAGTGATCGTAAAGACTGAATATTAAATCAATTTTTGTTTCTTAACTACCAAAACTAACTAAATGTATTGAAAAAGTACCTAACGTCTTGACGTAAAACAATCGTACTTCCAACAGAAACTAGACATCAGCAGCATTAGGAGGAATGATTTCCAAAAAAGTGTGCGCTTCGTAAACTTAAACAATTGTTAAACACGCTGCGCTTCCTTTTGGTACAAATTTATAAGTTATCTAAGCCGCAGTTTTAATACAGAAATTATTCCACATAATTAAATTTTTACGAACACGTTTCACATACGCTAATTTACTTGCTACGCTCACTGTTGACGTCAATGAGCAATTTCGTGGGTTTCTAATGTCCTGCGAATTTTATGAGTTTTTTTTACATTCTACTTGATGCACCTTGCGGATTCTCCTGCGTGATGATGGAAAATGATGATGAAAAGTATCCTCGTTTCTTCTTTGATGTGTATGAGTAACAAACATCCATCCAAACTCATTTACATGTAAACACATTTTTAATTTTAGAGTGTCATTAATTTAGCACCTCCTTTTGATTTTATTACAATACCTCTTCATGGAAAGTTGACCCTCAGCTTGCCTGTAAAAATCTCTACCTTAACTTACCTATCAATAAAGTGCGAATGTTGTATGTGAATATAAATGTGGTGTACTGATACATCTATGAAATTCGCAAATAAATTTACGAAGCTAATACGAAAACCACAAATGTCATTGATTCTTGACATCCTTTCACTTAACATACAATCTTTCATTTCATCACGATCCACACTATTTCCTCGCATTTCTACGCTCTGCATTAAACTTAGACGCAAAGTTTTGTATCCTTCATGAGCCATCCAATCAGCCGTCTAAGCGCTAGGCAATTAGTGGCAAAGAGACTTCCATTGAAATAAAGGAGTCCGGGATGTAATTAGGATATAATGTATGAGTGACTTTGGGCACAATGTGAAAGAAAGTATTTTTAAAATTTATAGTATTGTCAACGTCAATAATTTTGTCTTGTGTATCAGTGGAACTGGCTTCATTGGTAAATATCTACCATACCTTATCCACCAAGAGTTAAATAGTAGCTGTTAGCCCCTGGAGGACAAGTTTACGTAATTCTATTATTACATGTACTACAAGTACTATATACTGATTATGATTGTTGTTCTAAATTTAGCCTATCGATAGTAACATGAGTTATATAGGATACAAGAGTATTGTATCACGCTAATATTATGAAGGTGATAGTTTGTGAGTGTGTTTATTTGATTGTTACTTCTTCACACCCCGGCAATTTCGATGAAATTTGGTATGGACGTAGATAAGGCGTTGGATTGATACATATGATACGTTCCATCATCATCATCACTGCCCATCACCACGCGGGTGTAACCGTTAGGTGCAGCCAATCTTGTATAAAGTTCAGTGTTCGTATTTTACCTTGGATTGACAAACACGATTACGTTTAAATTGACAGATACTTAATTTTACAACCAAAATATATGCCAAAATGCACTGAAGTTTACATTCCATGGGGTTTCTTTGCCATAACCCGATTACAATATTGTCACAAGTAATGGCAGACAATGCCAAAAATATATTGTATTTGTGCGCATCAAAACATAAATAGGTAAAGTAAAAAAAAATGGCACCGTAACTTATATAGTAAAGGATCTTACAAAATTTCAGATCAAGATTGTATATTTTTCATTCACAGCATACAATCTATTATATAATACATAACCTTAATTAACCAGGAAAGCTGCCTTGGCATACCTGTATGCCAAAAAACATTCTGTAAAGCCGCCTTGGCATACAGGTACGCCAAGGCCAAATCAAATAAGGATCCAATTAAAAATGTTATCTATTCAAATATACAATAGATTTCAGCTAATGTTTTGTTTTTTTGATGCTGTAAAGGACCTGGAATTTTTTTACATAACAAATTATCATTTGAAAGATACCAGATCGGTAATATCAACGAAAAAGCGACAAACACTTGTTTTTTTGCGGGGTATTTGCAACTCTGGTTTGCAAATTTGATGATAGTCGGGAGCTCACTAGGTTAAACATGGGTTATGTAAAAATATATACTCTTGTGTCTACTTTTTGTCTGAGATTTCACCGCCCCACCCTTGGTACGTGTCTGTGGCCACCCCAGCACTGAGCACGCGACGTTAATGAGTCACGCCGGTAATTGTCAGGTTAATTATTGTCATTTTGCTTCCACGACGATCAGGTTAGTATGATTGGTAATCATTCGCAGATACATACAATTTGCTCTTTGGCATCCTTAACGCCTACGCGGTATACATAATAATTCCTCCTATGACGTAAACCTATGAAACCACAAACGGATTATGGAACTAGGAGTATGGCTGAGAATTTACTGAGCATGAAATTGTAACGGAGTGAATTGTTTTGTTACTGTTGGATTAGTTACCATAGAATTTATATTTATGAGTACGTATTTAGATTGGATATACAATTTAAATATATAATTACTTTTCCATCCGCCGAAATCTTAGTTTAAAACTATTAATAATATTTAACAATGGTCGGCTTGTATAATAATTTTCCATACAAGTAAACGTGCCTTTTAAAATTTATTTACTTTTGTAAAAGTGATGAAAAAAACTTTAAATTTGGTAATATTATAGTGAAAATTCTCAACTAAAAGAACAAATAGCAATACCCAGTCGGGCTCGAACTATAGATAAATAGTAGCAGGCTCGGCCGTCGGCCTTGCCATAACCTCCCATATTTTCGTAGTTTTTCTTTCATAAGTACCTTCTCTCCTGACAATAATTAACACAACAAAAAATTTGCAAGATTGTTCCATCCGTTCTCAAGTTAAAGCGTGACCAAGAGCACATAGGGGTTCATTTATATATATATATATATATATTTGGTTTTAACTATATTTATTATCGGTTTAAATTTTTTACTGTTACAATGTATGTGTATTCATTCAAGAAGCATAAACATGAATAAACTATAAAAAATTAACGCCTTAAAATATTAAAAGACGTATAAAAATGTGCCGTAAAACATAATCCAAAGTGAAACGTTGCATCGGTAAATACTTTCACGCTTAATAACCTCCCATTTTTCCGGTAATTTTCGATAAAAAGCCCGTTTACGAATGGTAATGCTCAGCATGGTGGCAACACTGGGCCTAATCTGACCTCCATACGGGATAATGTGAACGCTTAGCTTTATCGCAAGGGAAGTGCGAATCGTTACGCCGTTTTCTTACCGCGTCATTTTTCACCCGGAAAATGTAAAAATTAGCTTTCTAGAGTAGAATTCGACTTAAGGCGCTGTCAGCTCAGCGCCTGGCTACGTTCAATTTCATTTACATGAAATCAAGCAAGGGCATCTCGTAAAAACGTACAAAATTCATAATAATATAATATATAATAATCAAAAATAAAAATAAATAACCCGTCAATGTATGTGTATTAAAAATTGCTATTTTATCATAATACTAGCGACCAGCCCCGGCTTCGCACGGGTGCAATGCTGATACTAAATATACCATAACTATATACCGTAATATACCTACCTACTACAGAATGTCCTTATAAACAACGTTTACAAACATATTTTGTTTAGAAGTTACTCTTGAAAGAGCGACATACTCGTATGAGTATGACCATGAGAAAACACTCAACGCTCAAATCTAGCCGCCGCAACGCTATGTCCCTGCATTTTAAATCTGTAATATCTTCGGAAATATTCGTTTAAATTACATGCTGTACAGGGCCATATTGATCTATATTGAATGGACAATGTATTTAAGGTACTTAATTGGATAAGGATTAATGCTGTATTGTTTAAAATGTAAATAATAAACAATGGTTATTGTGGGTTATTCTTAAGAGATAGACATATACTATCGCGGATTTTTTGTTGACCTTTTTAAGGCGTACAATACCGTAGTACATTATTTTGATTTATCTCGTGGGGTTCAGTCAGCGTTTGCAATGTAAGCGCAAAAAAATGTGTTTTTTTACGACATCACATTACAAAGCTGTAAATTCATCAGTGTTTCTCTACAATATTGTGCATGTATCATACATATAAACCTTCCTCTTGAATCACTCTATCTATTAAAAAAGCGCTTTAAAATCCGTTGCGTAGTTTTGAAGATTTAAGCATACATAGGGACGGACAGACAGCGACAGCGACTGTGTTTATACTATGTAGTGATGATGTGTTTCATGACAAATACAATAGTTAATAAAGAGAAAACCTGTTTTAAAAGGTGAAATTAATGTATGATTTTTTTTATGTTAAAATATGTTTTTAATTCCATCAATGTGTACTTAGATGTCTTAGAAATGTTTTATTATTATTTTTGTTTAAATTAGATCCTTGATTATTTTATCGACATCATGATATGACAGCACCTTAAGAGGATTGCACAGCTAGTACTTTCCATGCTAAAAGAGAAAACTCTTTTCTACCTCTTAACATTGTCCGATTTCAGTGATTTTTTTTCATGAAATCATGACGTTGTTTACTATGCCCGTACGTTGCTATGCAATCCTCTTAAATTGAAAAATTTTTAATCCAACTCATAACACAAAAGTCAAATTGAGATCTATAAAAAAACAGAAGCCAAGTGTAAGTATAGGCTTACGCAATTCTTGAATTCGAAACATTGAAACTGAGTATATTAAACGAATTTAATTGCGTACAGTTCACATTATACTCGGACTAAAAGCTTTTATGTACTATCAAGTAGTTACGCGTCTTCTGACTCTCCGTGTCTTCTGACACGGAGAGTCAGAAGACGCGGGTTCGAATCCCGTCTGAGGATGGAATTTTTCTTTCTATAAATTTCAATGTTTGAGATCGCTTAAGCAGGCGTTAGTGCTTTAAAAAGTAATACTATAAAAATTACAAGGGCTGCGATGTCAATACGAAAGTTTCAAGTATTTCTAAATAATGCTTCTTTCGGTTGGATGGTACTGTTAAACTGTCCAATAGATGTCGCCCCGTCCCCGCAAGACGGTTAGTCAAATAGAGAGTTAAAATTCGATGCTCGGACTAGATTCTCGGTGGCCTAGTTGGTCAATGGCGTCTGACACGGAGAGTCAGAAGACGCGGGTTCGAATCCCGTCCGAGGATGGAATTTTTCTCTCTATAAATTTCAATACTATCAAGTAGTGCTTAAAAAAAGCTAAAATAGCTATTTACTGGTGACAGATTATTGAACTCGGTAGTTTTTTCGTTTATCCGTTACGAACTATCAAATCTTTCTCTTTGTTATTAGAGTAGATAAGGGTTATCACCAAGGTACGAATAATGTGACCTAGTTTGTACCGGCGTTAATATTGTATAATATATTAACACGGAGAGGTACTTATTGTGACATAACTGTAATAGTTAGACATATGATATTGCATACTTTTTTCTAGAGATCGATGTCTTCTATAAAACTAAAGTATACATCACTTTGTTCGTTTGTCAATAGTTTCCTCAGTGTACGCGATATAAGGATATTTGGCGTTACTGTTGCATATTTTAATATGAAAAAACAGTTATTGTGACATAACTGTAAGACATAATGGTATCGCAAACTATATTGTAGATATTGACTATTTTTATAAAACTGTAGTACATTACTTTGCTCTTTTGTCAAGAGTTTCCGCAGCGTGAAAATATTATATAGCCTATATGTTACTCAGTGATAATGTATCTTTCTAACGGCAAAATATTTTTTGAAATCGGTTAAATTGTTTTTACGTTTATTCGCTACATACAAATATACAAATAATTTCTTTTTATAATATTAGTATAGACAACTATCATCCAGTACACCCGTGGCCATGTTCACTAAAAAGTGTTCGAATCATCGGGCATCATGCCATCCCAAGCATTTAAGACATACGTCATTAACTTCACACCGGCATCCTTCGTTTCGGCTTAATTCAAAGAAGTCTGTCGTTTAAGAGCAATTTATAATAACTCGCACAACAATTTAATCGCGTATATTTTTATATCAAAATAATATAAAAATATACGCGATATATTCCGTTTACAGTTGTTAAATTTCAATATACACACTTATAACCCCGTACCAGAGTTATCTTTGCCGCAAGAGGCATGGACACACAAAATAGCACAGCAAAACAGCCATGTCCCCCCGGCCAGGTATCGAATCTGGGACCCCGAAATTCAAAGCCAAGAATATACCAACAGGGCAAATGGAGCTGTCTAAACATTCGTCGCAATTGGGACATTTACGGATTTATTTTTTAATGTAGATTAGACAAAAATCTCTAATAAAAAAACTCTAGAGTGTAGAGTGACCACTACTACCACTACTACAATCATGCCAAGTTTGACCCTTGTATCTACGTATAACCGTTTTAATTTTATATACAAAATAAAAAAAATAATCTGAAACACTTCTTTTTTATTAACTTTTTGCGTTGCATTTGCCCATAAGATAATAGTCCGCGAGTTTGATTCACACTTGGCCGGTCATTGTAACGGTATATAACCTTTACCTATTTACAAGTATTATATATTTGTATATTATGAATTATGATACTTCTATGAAGACCTCTGACAGGTCGGGTCGGTCGTTAATTACCTTTTGAAACTGTATAATAGATACGGTTCTATTGTTACAAACTCTCAGATACACGAGTTCATATAAGTTTATTTCCATTGTCTTATCATTTACTTGAATACAAATTTTAGACTATTGTTTTAGAGCCTGTAGTATCTTATCTAACAACCGCGTTCTCGCAAAATTGAAACTCATCGAAATAACTGAGAGACTGATTTATGATGTAAAATTCAATTACCAAACTGCTGTTTTCAGGGAAAATTTTACGCCTTTAAATGAAAGTCGGCAAATTACGCCGTTAGTCGGGTACTGCAGTTTTGTTTTTCGTTTTAGCTTACAAATACGTTTTATACGCGGTGATATTTGTGCACTTCCTATGTGTTCTGGCTGTACAGTACATCAGCTTCGTTGATCACCATATTTTGATAGGGCTAAATTAACATAAGTATTCAAATTTTATCTTAATGAAATGTTAGGATATTTTAAATATGGATCACTAATTTAGAACCAGAGAGATATACATGCGAACGAAGCAAGTTGAAAATTTCTTAATAAAAAATACTTGCTTTTTATGTGACATAGAGGTATTACATCATGTCAAATATTGTATATTTTTATATACTTCAATAGTTAAACAATATATTGAAATACGGCGAATTAATAATAATAATGTTTTAATAATAAGAATTAAATGAGGTAATATAATATATAACATATTTAATTATTATCTTTCATACAGGTTTTCCTATGATATCTACTAATATACTGCATAATACCAGTAGGTGTTACTTAACTGAAAATAATTCTTAAAACTTTATGTAAACCAAGCAACCAAGAAAACCTTCGTGTACGGTTCTTCAATAGAACCTTCTATTGTTATGCATTATCATGGTCAAGTCAGTTAAGAGCATCTAGACTCATAACTAAGTTAGTAATAACTTGAAATTCGCTAAAATTCGTAAATCATAAATTAATGAACCGACGTGGTAGATTAAATATTGCCTAATGCTGGGAATTTTCATGCCCGTAATACGTATGTATATATGAATAACCTTAAATTGTTGTGCGAGTTATTATTAATTGCTCCTAAACAACAGACTTTGAATTAAGCCGAAACTTCCATTATATTGGAATTTCAGAAACTTTACTTACTAAATGCCTATCAATGTTATTGCTTCCCAATTTGGCATTAATTGTAGTCCAAGCGACACTTGCACTAA
Organism: Selenia dentaria; assembly: GCA_917880725.1. Taxonomy (NCBI): domain Eukaryota; kingdom Metazoa; phylum Arthropoda; class Insecta; order Lepidoptera; family Geometridae; genus Selenia; species Selenia dentaria. Next base: position 13,343,845 of record OU862893.1, on the reverse strand, counting down.
AGGTTCCCTCAAAATACTCACATTATATGTAATGAATCGAAAGGTGAAGTGGTAAATAAGACACCATACCGTCTATGTACAAAAGTAGGCCACTTCAGCTTTTGTGAACTAATTTTACGAAGAATTTACATATAATAACTAGTGCAATTCGATTGGGAAAGCATTTTACATACTTTTCAGATTTGAAAATTTTGCGGGTGCCTCGCCCTACCTGGCTGAAAAAGTAGCAAACAGGTCAGAACTCAGCGCCTCTTAGTAGTGGTACACCCTTCTGGTCCATGTAGGAGTATCACCCTAAACTCAATCAAAAACTTGTTTTATTAATTTCTTTCAATCGCTTGCATCGAATTGCAGTGAACTCTATAAAAATCTATTTTATTCCACGTAGGCGAGCTGCTGAAGTGGTTTGTTTTATGGATGTATGAGTCGATTACAGGATCTGTTAACTAGGATGATAACTAACTTGAGTCCATGCTCTCTTCTCTGAGGAGAAAACCCAAGTCCCAGAATTGGGAACGTTAATTACCTGTATTTACTCCATGAACATCTGTGTGAGGTTTTGTATACCTAATTGTCTTTTTGAATGTCGATGGCCACTCGAAACTTGAGAAGATGAATGCATGATGCTATAACTTAAGTGTACAACGCACCAGTTTTAAAATACTCTTATTACTAAAGATGCACTGTTACACGTAGAATAAAGTCATCGTGATACATCAGGTTCCCCACTACCCGTTCATGGGTATCCATAAACCTTAGAGCCAACTACAATAAACTTATTTAATTCAAAATTTCATCCAAATCCGTTGAACCGTTTCAATGATGAATGGTACCAAACATACATAATACTTTTGAATTTATAATGTTTGTTAGGATAGGATTAACTAAGTATTGTTATTTATATGCAAGGTTAAGTATACAAAAAATCAAAACAACACGAGGCGTTTTCTAAAGTGTGTAAGTGAATGTTGGTACTAAAAGTACCGCGTATGCGTTTAATTATGTATGGAGCTTTTGCTGTAGCGAACGATAGGTTCTACATTTCGTATATCATGTTTGCTTAACGTTTATGAAAACAACTGACACGTAAACGATATATCAATAGTAGACTATGCACCGAGAGATTAAAGCAGAACCTTACGTCACGGGCGGCATATTGAATCCTGAGTGTAACGGGGAGTCTTGAGATAATCCCTGAGCGCAGCGACGGGATCAAAATTTAATGTTATGAAGAGTTATGGAGAGTCCTGATTGAAGCGAGGGGTTCAAGTCAAAAAGACAAAAACATGCTTTATCCTCGAGGTGCATACTCTACTTTCCATACCTACTGCGAGACAATAAAAACTCATAACATTAAAAAAGCAGTCATTTAGGTTAAAGTAAATTATATTAGCAGTTAATATACAAACTAAACACATTTATCCCGTTATAGAGACAGAGTAATAGTTTTGGAAGGAAAATTTTATGGAAAACGCTGTTGTATTCAAGGTTGTTAACTAAGTTATAATTAGTACTCACGAGATGTAGACCACGATTTAGTTGCTTTTGTAGCTCCCGATATTTCGGTAAAGTTCCATGCACCATGTTCAATATTATAGCATTTTATGGAAGTTGTTAAAATAACACTAAACACCAGATTGCGGCACGTAACTTGAACTAAGACCTTAAATGCGCAGAGAGGGTCCGTGCGTAACCCATAGCAACGCGGCACACAACAATCGCACTCCCTATGGTACAATCGCACCTTTATTCATTTTTTTCCTGTATGCTGTCTCCATATTAAGAGTTTTCCTGCAACTAACGTTCCAAATCTAAATCATAAGCCCATGGGAGTTTTATACAACATTACATCCCCCGGGATGTACTGCCTTGATTTACGTTGATATTGCGTAATATGTAATTGGACATTTTCGAGCAGGTGGTATCAATAATATAATAGCTAAAATCATGTTACATAAATTAAAATATTACTAACGGCTATGGTTACCCGAAATTAATCATAACGGCACACGGTTTTATAAAGTACATCAATTTAACTTAATAACTTTATTTATCAAATAAACAATAGCTACAAATAATAAACATTAACACAGTGCATAAATATTCCGTTTTATTTAACTATTTGACCATTTAAAAATAATAAATGCATCCTTGAATAAATAAAAAAAAACTGTTATAAACTTATTTACAAAATGTTAGATCCACTTACATTTCGAATTTCTATACATTTCGAATTTCTATTACAACAAGTTTATTAGTTACTAAAAGGGCAGCAAGATTTATGTTTGGTAATTGTGTATAGAATTTTGAAAAGATATTCTATACGATCATTGACGAAAAATCATTATATCAGGTAGCCTTTATTGTCTGTTGGATATAATAAAATAAAGCTGTCAGCTAGTAGTTAAAGTTTGGATTGGTTGGCTTCCATTTTTTGGAAATATTATTCCAGTAGTCAATCATATCATACCAAAATATTTAATCCTGCGAAATAACTTATTCTAGCATATAGCTATATACTTATAACTCTTTCACGATTCGCTTTTACACATAGGTAAATCAGGCAATACTTAGGTACGAGTTATAAATCCAGAATCCAATCATTTCCTTCGTCTTAAATAAAATTTATTTTCTCAAGTAGACTTCAAAACGCATCAAAATCGTTGCAGCAACAAACTGTGTTTCCCTAATGTGTTCCATCCTCGAGTGACGAAAGAAAAATCACATACCCATTTCTCAACCTAGAGACGTATTTATACTACTAATATATAAAAATAGAAAGAGTACTCACCTATTAATCACACAAAGTATACACAAAGAATCACTATGTAGGAGCAAGCTGTTACGAAATTGCCGTTGTTGCGACAACAAGTTACGTTTCCAAGAGTCGCGTGCGCTGACGAAGGCTTTGGGTCAAAAACTACCTATTTGTAGCTAGGCCTTGCCGTTCTCTCTGTCCGTATGCCGGCGTCACACTGGACCGGTTGGCTGTTACCACTCACACCGATTTGTAAACCGACATTACAATTTCCGATGGTTTTTATTTCTTTTGTAAAGGGATGTGTGTGTAATAAACACACAAAGTTAATTATAAAATCAAGGTTTTCGTTAGTGTATATCTGGTATATTTAGGCGAGACCTAGCAGAAGTTACCGGCTTATGAATCCAGGACTATACTTTATCCTTTCCTATTAATGAGCACAATGTCACTACTCACGCCGAAGTTTAATAAGATTGTTGTTTCTAATAGAAATTATTGATCGAGTTCGTGTGCAGAAGTACTGCCCATACCAATTTTTGTTATAAAGCAGTTTTAACTGCACTATTGTTTTCCGGTTTGAAGGGTGCAGGTGAAATTTCAGACAAATGAGACTCGACAACTAAATATTATAAGCAGAGGTTACCGCTTAACACCAGGTATTCCTCGTACTTGTTCCATAATGTACCGAAACAAAAACAATAAAAATATCATTAGGCGCGCATCAGGGCTCGCAATGACCTTAACGCACACGGTAAGTAGGCATCTTCAAAAATCAAGTGGATGACCTACTGATGATACCACCGTCAAACCACTGTTTTAATTTAACATAAAATCACGCCTGCATATCCACGAAAATGTCGGCAGACTTGTATATACTCGTATACAACACATACATATATACTCGTAGGGACGGAGTCAAAGAATTTTCCCTCCTTTGTCGGGATGCGAATCGCAAGTGACGAGGAAACCTGACTTACTAGGTTGTAAGTCTCTTGGCCATCTTGCTTGGAACAACTGTAGTGCTAGGTATTCTGCTGCGAAGCAGTAGTGCGCAAGTATAAATATAACTTTATAAGGGTGTGAAGGGCAATATAGAAAGTTATATTACTGAGCAAAAGAGACCAGAAAACTGTCTTGGCGTTACCAGCACAGTGCAGTGCCACGCAGAATTATAATTGTAAGCTATAGATGGCACTGCAATTGCCCTGGGCAAGTGTAGTGCTTACCACCGGACGAACAATTAGCCCGTCTCGTTACTTGAACAAACATTTTTTTTTATATTCGAATAACATTTTTTCTTATAATTTTTTGTATCGCATTTTGATCTCCCCGTGTTGCATTTGTAAGAAAAACTTTATCTACTACTTATTTTCAGATTTACCGCAGCTATGCCCTCGTTTTCTATACGCCACAATAAAATAAGTTTTACCTCACAACTTGGCATCTCTTTGTTTTAGTATAAAATATTACAGTTCTCTCGCTCGAATAAAGTGTGAGGAATATAAACAAATGCTATCGTTTTGCTTTGAAGTAAAACATCGGGACATCAGAGACGGAAAAACATTTCATGCATCGCAATTGTACAAGTTAGACTGAATTGGCTCGGGTTGTATGCTAGTAAATGAAATCGGAAATGGTTCTGAAATGTTAACTGAATATTGAATATTTTGTTTTTATGTATGTTAATTCTAATATAAATTGTACTCTGTATGAAGACGCAGTTAATATTATTCCTTCGATTGCGGCATGGGAATAGTAAAAGGTAAGGGAACCCTTTTTGATTTTTTTTTTTGTTTTTTTGTCCCGGGGAAATCCTTTACGGATACCACCTACCACGGGGAGGTAGGTGGTTATGTGGGAGTCCGAATACCCACCAAAACCCCGGGGTGTTCCGTCACTGCCGCTTTTGGCGGGAACGCGGGACAGATTTTCCACACGACCGCGAACCCGCCGCGGCTGTCCGTTGCCGGACCCTTCTCTTTGCGGCACGCCAGAACACATGGCGCGCCGCAACTACCTCGGAGACCAAACCCACTAACAATGAGTATGAGGGTAAGGGAACCCTACGTGTTCGTTAGGTTCTAGGTACAGAGTAGGTCTCTTGTGTAAAAATAAAGTTTTTCTTTGTACCACCACAGTACCAGACATTCTTTCGCCAGTGCATTAGCATTAGCTAGCAAAGTCTATAGCTTATATAATGCGCTAGAAGTTCAAAAGCTATTGAATCTAAAAAACCAAATGTCTCGGTCGATGAGTGCAGTAGAGTGCCAAAGGTAACTTTAGATCTAAACTCTGGGTTGCACATCATTTTTCTTGAGTTGGTGTAGTGTTTACTATCACTTACCTATATAGAACTTAAACGACTCGCCACTTGAAAGTAAAAAGATCGGAATACATGCGGTACAAAAATAGAACAAACTTATACTTACGTTACAAAAATGTGATATAATAACGAAAAACTTGTCAAGAGTCGCAGTAGATACTCAAGTTTTTAGAATTAGAATGTTCCACGTAATGGGAGTGTTTATACATTTATTGTGGTCTCTTTTATAGATATATAGATGTATAGATTTCTTGACGTATTTAATTATACCCGTATATTTATTAATGTATACATTCATGTTAGAATTAAAAGATTATATTAATTATTAATTATTCTTAACATCTCACAACACTACAACAAAAAAATGTTATATTCTACAGAACGTTTTAGACTATATACACAGTTTATAATTGTAATGCAATGTTTCGTGATGTAAGGAGTCTCAGTATAAGTCTCAGCAAACGCTCAGGTGGCCGTTAAGTGCTGATTTTATGTTGGAATTAATTGTCTTTTATCGCATTTTTTGGCCTCTACCCCTCATCATCACCATCTCGGCCGTAGGACGTCTACTGCTGAACATAGGAGCATTTTCCAAAAGGACTTCTACCCCTATACTTATAATTTAGAAGTAGAGACCAAAAAGTATGTACCTCGAAGAAAAGTAAAAACAAATTGGTCAGACGAAACAAAATTACCTAATAAACAAGAATATGACATATTGAAGAAAAATATATGTATGATAATTATAAGTACCTTTTTTATCATTTTGCTTTATAAGTAAGTTGATGGTCTTAATAGAGATCACATCACATATTCGCACCACCTGGCTACATCCATTTAATTATAATAATAATTGGGTAGTTATGTTAATATACGTGTTCTTTTATTCGATAAATATTTTGTATGCTTTAAGCAAACCATAGCCAGTGGTTTGTTAGTTACTTGCAGGTTACTTTGAGGTTTTTATTATTATTTTCCGTTTTACGAATGGTACGTTGCGGTGTAAAAAAATCCAATGGAATATTTTATAATAATTTAAATATTACTGAGAGGAATAATTGGGATTTCCTCTTATTGATTAGATAGTATTTTGGCATGTGGACTTTGGCAAATGCTTTGTATTTTGAAACCATTTTGTGCATAATGAATGGTGTCACGATTAGATACTAAAATATGCGTAGCACGAACGACTTGCATAAAATTAAAGGAAACGTATTGTTACCTAAAAACAATAGAATTCAGTATATTTTTTTGATTCATACTTTATACTACGAAACGCGATGCGTTATTGAGTTCCTTAATTAGCAATGCATCATCCTCACAGCCGTAAGACCCCCACTACAATACAATACAACACAATCATTCTTTATTGCGCATAACCAAACATACAAAAAGTAACTTATCAAAATATAAGGTAGTAAAATGGGCGATCTTATCGCATATAGCGATTTCTTCCAGACAACCTTTGGATGGAGACTATCATAAGAAGCGGTAGACGATGGTGTACAATATTATGTTATTTTAACTCTCTCTGTCCTATTTAAAATTCTAATACATATATACTAATAACTATATACTGATAAATATGTAATATACATTATAAATCAAGTATACAAATAATAACTAGTGTTATATACTTGACAGATAGTGATTCCTAAGCTTATTTTTATAAAATTGCCAAAGTTTTAGCACTTCTGATATCTAGAGGCAATGCATTCTATAGTCGTACATCCTGAACTGTGAACGACTTGTCATAGTAGTTGGGAGTATGAATAGGTGTCCGAAGTGATACATCGGACACCTAGTACATTTCTGTTACACTACCAAACATAGGCCACCCTATAATGTACCTAAAGAAAATTAAAAAATTGTGGTGCCATATTTTTAATAGTAACTACGAACAAAACAAAACGAAGACGTTTGAATTTACATCTTATAGTCATAATAAAAAAATACATAAAATGAAAACGCTATTAAAAATATAATTTGCACTCCACCTATAATGTACATAACAAATAACAAATGAAACTAGTTTTACTTCATATATTTTTAAGGACTTGGGCCAGGAGGGGGCCGATATTGTTTATGGAATTATATGTCATATATGCCAAATGTAAACTTCCTAATAATCCTTCATAATAATTATCTTATATAAAAATCGTATTATATCTTATACTTTACGAATACGGAGCAAGGTTTTGTTTACGGCAACAAATTTTATGAAGCCAAGAAAAAACATTCACAAAAACTCAGAATTGACGCACGAAGATTTTTGTTTTTTGTTCGAGTGTTTTCCATCGAAAACCCGATCAAAGGTTGGACTTGGATTAGGTCGATGCTACGAAATTATCTCTCTCTGTGATACGTAATAATAAGTGTTAAAAAACCTGGTACCGCCATATTAATGGTAAGGTTAACGACCTTCCTGGGTTACTTCAGAGAGCACATTAAATGCAGAGTTTGCTTGAGAATATATTATTATATTGATTATTATTGAGAAATAGATTGTGCTTTTAGCAAGTAAATTTATTTTGTTTTTGTTGTGCATGTGATGTAACAATAAATAAATAAATAAAAAATAGAATGGCTAGTAGGCTTGCTTTTATGAGGTGAAGGGTAGGTACGCAAAAAAAATTGTATATACATAATAATCAATAAGTCTGTAAACACTCGATATAGCTAAGTGAAACTGAAACTTGTGGTAATTAATAACAATACTAAGTATATTATTAATGTTAAATTACGTACATAAAACTATATATAATCATGCGAAAGTGGACAAGGTGTGAGCTGGGACTCGCTCTATTATGCTCGCATTACCATGATCAATTTTTAACTAGATCACAGTAATATCAAAAATTTTCGAGTCGTTGACGATCGGAGAGAGGATTTGTAGTAAGTAGATGATAAAGTAATCTATGTATGTTTGTTTCTTCTTCACACAGAAACGGCTCAACGAATTGAGATAAAATATACAATAGAGACAATTTATACTCAGGATTCACACAGCCTCCTTTTTATCTCCATCCAACGGGTAATTCCCGAAGGATCGCGATACCATACTCCATACGAACGGCCGTGACTTCGTTCGTGAGATAGTAGTATATACTCGTATATATGCATTTCAGTTCAGAGCTAGACGTGACAACCCGTGAAAAATAATGATTGTTTATATGGTCACAACTCATTAAAAAAGTGTAAGAGTAGTATGTGTATGGGACGCTTAAAAAGATATCTGGGAGTCGCCAAGTAATGCTTCGAGTAAGAATTTGATCCACCCTAGTTATGAGCACTGAAATATTTGAGCGTCTCAATAAGCGCACGCTAAAACAAAAGCTTCATATAAAAACAAAACACTAACATAATCAAAACACCTGCCGTGCGATTCTCTAAGAGCAAACATCGTTGCATGATTGACAACATCCGTGAAACAAATAACGAGATAACAAGAAACGTTGGAAAAACAACCTTGTGTACAGGGGCGATATCTCATAAAGTATTTGACATCGGTGAGCTCGTTGACGATACATCGATGAATCATTAGACAATCGCACGGCTGTATTATACAGCATTGATTAATAGCATAAAGGGAAAAAAATATTATGAGATTGTTATTAAACATAACGTAATCTACGGGAGTTAGTAATACTGGAATGGTTCATTTTTGTTACTAAAATGTTTCCGATATCTTGTAGTGACAGAAAACATCCTTCAGTTGTAAATTAGTTGTTATTTTAAATTACTTCACGGGTCAAAGGCTTTTAAGAATTTTTATTTACTAATTCTTTGTCAAGGTTCGTTAATGTGAGAAACCTTTAAAATTCAAGATTATAATAGTAACTATCTCGGCATTTGCACCGAGAGAGAGAATGTTTAAATTTACAACACACTCTTGTTCGCGTATTCGCCCATTTAAACTTACATTAGAAATTGTGCTCCTGGCTATTTGTTATATGAAGATAATAGGTACCTTTTATATATCCAATACTTAGAAACTTAGCTGTTATAGAATTCATGTGAAAATTATAAACACATACGCATAGGTACTTTACTTTCTCCCTTTTCATCTAAAACTTATCAGTTTTCAGCGGAGAGTCTATAGTGCGCGTGAGTTCTTAGTTCCAAGCATCGAACTTTTGAGTTCGATGGTTCCAAGTATAATCATAAAATATTTTCTTCGTAGATCTTTCAAACTTGTTTACAGCAAAACATAAAACTAACGTTTCTTGGCTGCAAATTTTATATATTTTTTGTTTTTGACAGGGCTCTGTGTGTTTTGGGTAGACTTTAGTTTAAATACCTAGTCAGTATTTTTAGTTTTCATGCAAATGACTATATTCGTCACACTAAAAGTACTTACAGACAATCATGTACTATAAAATAAGAGGCAAACTTATTGGTTACTAATTTCAATTAAAACTTGTTTAAAATTCGAACAAACAGCAGAATGAAAGCATGAGGGGTTCCGTTTTGCTTTTTGCACATCTTCTCCACATCTAACGTAAATTATATACATACGAACGTAAAATATAATGTAATAAATAATGGCACACCGTAAAGGTGTCCTTATATACTTTACCGACTCAGATAACTATCCTTATATATAAATAACTACTTCGGCCACTGTTGCTCTAGAAGTTTTTATAGGAACTACTAATATTTGTAGATTGCTTAAAACAAATCATACTTGCGTATACCTCTTATATACTTCGAAGGCCTCCCTTAAAGGAAAACTTTTACGTTCTAAGCTCATACACTCATACTCCCGCATTATAATCGTCTAACCTGTCTAATTGTAGGCATGGAACCACACATAAACACATCACAAACAAGACTCAAGAATAAACATTTCTGATCATTGGGAATCATATTTTACTGGCCAGGGATCGAAGCTAGCGCATCGCTACGTAGACTACACTAGCAAATGGGTTGACAGGATTACCAAAACATTACAATAAACTATATATATTTACAATTGAATATGTTTTTTTCACATACAGGGTAGTATCTATACATAAGGGACTTTAAAATTTTTGAAACTACGAGGAATAACGTAAATGCATCACGCACGTCCGAATTCTGGGAGGTAGTATGAAAGGTGATCAGTTTTGATAATTTGAATTGATTTGTATAAACGGATAGGGTAGTCCACTAACACTGGAAACATCATCCTGTACGCAGTATGTGTCCGTTAGACTCTATGGTAATTTTATGCATAGAATCGCAAAACTATCTGTTTGTGGTATTCTGTTTATGTTTTCGTTGTTAGTGTTCACAACAAACTTTGATAATATTAAGTACCATCTCGTGAGTTGATCTTTGTAGTTTACCTACTTCCTATTAGCACAATAGAATACTAGGGGAGAGTGGGGAAATGACGAATATCTAATGATATAACTGGGTTCTCGTGAAAATTGTCGTGCTAGGTAATTCAAAATATGGTAGATTTTAAAAGGATACATTTCTGCCATGTATTTATTCAGCGAAATCTTTACTAAAGATTTATGCTAATATTAACTCCAAGTGGGCTAATGTCGACCAAGCATAACTAGCACTAATAAGTACTTTTCTAACAATGTGATATTATAATAAGATCAAAGATAACACGCCGGTTATGATTATGCGTATGCACAAATATATTCAATAACTTCTACTTACTTACTTACGGCTTTTCAATTTTTTTCTCGGTTAGTGACAATCACCTATTGGCAAACAAACTGATACAATATATTCAACGGGATAATTCCAAGCATCCGCAATTGCGCAAATTAAATTGATCTAGCGTTGCCCAATATGTAATAGTAGTATGTGTAACTATATAGTATAGTAGCACAATATAGTTAAATAACAAGTTATACTTCCAACGCATGGTTAATGACTTAATAGTTAGAAGTAGTTTTGAAGCGAACGGTTTGGTTTACCCAATGAGGATTAGTCGACAAATATAGTGAAGATAATCATCGTAATTAAATTCACAGTATGTTAGAACATATTTTATGTAAACAACAATATTTAAATTGTATGCATTCTTCATTGTATACTGTATGCATTCAAATAAAGAATAACTATTTCCTCGAATGCAGCGCGGCTTTTGTTTTACCATATGGCTTGGCTCTAGCCTGATTTGCGATATAGAGATAAAAAAAATTTACTCTATTTACACAGTAAAATGCATTATTAGTTTTACCCTGTGTTCATATTTACCTACCTTCCCCTAGCTGGGATTAAACAATAGTTTATCAAACAATAATTCAATCGATGTCTATACGTGTTTTGTATACAGCCTATTTTTTCCGACTTCCAAAAAGGAGGAGGTACTCAACTCGACTGTATTTTTTTAATGTTTGTTACCTCAAAACTTTCGACTGGATGAACCGATTTCCAAAACTATTATTTTTGTCTGAAAGCTGGTGCTTTCCGTCTGGTCCAATGTAAATTTTATCAAATTCGGTCCAGTTGTTTTCTAGTTACACTTCAAGATGTGATTTTTACCAAAGTAATAAAATGGAATTTGGTATAAAACTTTTCAAATAGCATTTGTTTTTTTTTTTCAACTTATAATGTAACATAATTATATTGTAAATGAATCAATGGACATAAAGAAACGAAAAAAAAGGAAGCGTAAATATATGGGTAATTTTTTTTTTAAACTGAACCTGCGGTGAATACCTTGGACACCAAGTCAAGAAAAAGTTGTTTGTGCTCCGCGTGGACACGGTTAAGTAGACAACATTACAGTGGCATGGATCACAACTCAATGGATTTACTGGAAAGGCGACTCACTGGTTAGAAATTTACCAGGCAAAAGTTCTTATAGAAATGCCAATCCGTCCAATTAATTCATTCTTGTTTCCAAATATTAGTAATTTAAAATGTGTGGTTTCATTTTTGTATGATCAAATAAGTATGGCGAACCCTGCTTACTCTAAGTACCGTACATATCTTTATTCAGCAATCGAGAAACTGTATTAAATACACAGCCTACATAATATATGTACATCTAAAAACTACATAATTCACTGAATTACAATACTACTGAGACTACAACTAGCTTCACCAAAATTTGCGTAGAAACATCTATTGAAACCGTTTGTACACTCCCGCATCTGAATCGCACTCATCCTTATCCGCGATGTGTTTAAATTTCGATCTATTTCAAATCGAACTATAGTCAACCGGAAACACTTAATAGTTTCGTCATTCAAAGTCCGTCATTTGTTATCCACATAGGTTTGAATAATGTGCAGAAAATAATAACATAACGCGCGCAAAGAACAAGTATCTCGTACACATATGCACTACGGCTAAAGAAGGCTTTATCTCTGGATATAATAATATCTAGATCTTTCGTAACAATCCAAATTGTGACATTCATTGAGTAGATGTATGTTACTCGTTTATTCAAGATTCTCCTTACTTAAAACGCTGTGAAAACAGAGTGTTCGACTCATGTATTCCGACGAGTAGTTCTCTACTTTCTAAGAGTTTCATGTAAGACACAGTTCTTAGAGAAGCTTATAAAACTACTTAGTAACAAGTAAAGCAGACAGGTACAAGGTTTGGTTATAAAGGTGTTGAAAGCATTATTCCGATAGGACTAAAAATACTTAGATTTTGACTTAGAGAAACCATAATATTAGGCTATATTTTACTCCCAATAAATGTTTCTTTGGCATATAGGTTACCTTTGGCGGGCGGTTGGAATCTGTAGGCGCTAGTTACAATATCAATGATTTTTAAAGCATGTCAAGTCGACATGCTTTAAGCTGTTAAATATGTCTCTAGGGACATAACGACATCTATTGAACAGCTTGATAGCATTATGCAACCGAAAGCTAAGAAACTTTCTTTGTATTGATATAATAACAGTAATTGTAAGTGAATTAAAGATTCGCAAGAGAGATCAAATAGTGGATCGCTGGATGACGGTTCTAGGCCAGCACATTTGAGGGTCTGCTGATGATCAGAGAAAAATAACTAGATCTTGTTGATGAAAACGGTCAGTCTTCGAGGTTTGACTATATAGTTAAAAATCGAATAGATCTCCGTGAAAGCAATTAGCCAATTTAAAGAAATAATTATATTGCATTTATTCTTCGCAGACTTACTATTTTAATTTTTGTAACGTATTCGGGTGATATTTTTAGACTTGAAGTTTTGAGAGTCTGTTGATAAGCAAGGAAGTCACGTCCTTAAAGAAGGGCCTTAGTAGAACGACTGTAGTTTTGACATTATATTACCATACTAGCTGACCTGCCAGCGGCTTCCCTCGCTTGGTCTTAGCGTAGTACTGCGTGATAGTACCGTTTTGGAATCTCGGGGTTCTGGGTGCAATCGCCAGGTCGTTAAGTCGCCAGATGTTTAAATCATAGCTACTTATTTCTTCGAGGATATACAGGTGTGACGATGTTATGTTGTGCTTGAAAAAAGATGCATTGCATTATTTTCGTAAAAGTATTTTTTTTGAACTGCACCAGAAGTATTTATTCCTAATATAATATTGTTTGTACTTGATCGCACACCTTGTAATATAATTTCATGATCATACTTCATTACATTAAATACTTATTTTGTATATTTAAAAACTATTTCTTGATTAACATAAAATGTGACAAACTTTAAAAAAGGAGAACCATGATAGAATGACAGAATAGAGACGTCAGGGATTTTTAGATTGATTTTGATTTGGATTTTGGGGAGAGAGTATTGAATTACGTCCGATTAAAAAAGATTATAGAAAGATTCCAATTTGATGAGCCGAGATACGAAATAATTATATTCCCTGGAAACCTTAATTGACGGTGAGGTGTTCAAGTTGGTGATATAGTGATTTGTTACCTACGAGTCATTCTCGATATCGTCAATTACATTCCTGAAGTCAAGACTTGGAAAGATATTTTCATATGTATTAATCAATAACAAATCGAGGGTGTTGGTTTGATAAATACTCTCGCCCTGATATATAAAACAAGCTATTCGGGGTATCCCGTGTTCTCTGAGCTCAGAACTGAAGCCTTGGATAAAGCAAGAAGCTAACTGGAACCTTTGATGGAACGTGTGTGTGTGGACTTGTGGTGAAGTGTTATCCGCCAGGTCACTCAATACGACCTTCGAATTACCCGACGATACTCAGGGTTGTTCCAACAATAATGACAGAGTCTTGGAACATAAGACTTCTGAAATTAAATCAGACGAAAAACTCGTAACTTTATCAGAAGATGTTCTTCTTTCTTTGATTGATACAGTTAAAAGTAAAACTAGTTTATCTTCAACTGATATCGCTAGGGATATAAAAGCTTCTTACATGTATAATGGTAAAACATGTCCTAGATCGTTTTTACAAAAGTTAGAAGAGTTTAGAATTACGAAGAATTTAAGTGAAACTATATTACTTCAACATGCGTTTGACATTTTCAAAGGTGATGCATTACATTGGTTCAGATTTAAATACGAACTAAATAATGACCTTACATGGACTGACATTAAATATCAGCTAGTTAAAGACTTTGGAATATTTGATTATGACTATAAATTATTAGAAGCTATTAGGAATAGAACTCAGGGTGAAGACGAATCTATTATAATTTATATTTCTAAAATGTCAGGAATGTTTTCACGTTTAACTAAGAAACTTTCTGAATCTGATAAAATGGAGATTCTCCTTCATAATATTCGACCATGTTATTCACTTTTTGTGACACTCAAAGAAATAAATGATATTAATTCTTTGGTTTCATGCTGTCAATCTTTTGAGAATTGTATGGCTAGGAATAAAGATTTTCGCGAGCCTTCTATGTATGAAAATTCATGCGCACAAGAATTTGGCTACAGACCGATAAATGATACACATTATAATAATTTTAATAATGCAATTGCTTCTTTTGATAATAAATTGCTTTTACCCAATCAACATCAACAACAACAACAACAACCATTTAATTCAAACAATAATTATGGTGGTTTTAATAATAAAAAAAGAAATACTTATCCGAATATTAGTACGGGACAAATTTCTCATAATACTAATATACCATCAACTTCAAATCATTATAATACTGGTAAGACATTTAATAATTCGAATTATTTAGCTATTCAGAATTCGAATGATAATTCCGAATGGAGAAGTCCGGACACTTCGTTTCAGAGACAATTATTTTGCACGAGTTGCCGTATTTATGGACATGATTTTCAACATTGTCGAAGACAGAAATTGATTTGTTTTAATTGCGGATTACAAGGATTTAAAACTTTTAATTGCCCTAGGTGTAACAATAATTTACAAAACTTTTCAAATCAAAAAAAACTAAACTGTGACTTGAATAATTGTGGGGTTACAAACCAAAGTAACAATTTTGATATATCTTCTGTATTCTTCAATGAAGAAAACGACGGTAACCGTCCTTTTTTAAATGTAAAAGTTAATAACCATCAATTTGTAGGTCTTTTAGACTCAGGTAGTTCTATAACGTTACTTGGCAATAATAGTTATTTAGAGTGGACCAAATTAGGGTTTCAATTATTCAAATCACCTATACAAGTTCATGTTGCAAATAAACAAAAATCTTATTCAATTGGATATTTCAATCTTCCTTTTGAATTAAATAATGAAATACATACTATTAAAGTTCACGTTTTTCCTGATTTACATCCGTCTCTTATTCTTGGGTGGGATTTCTGGAAAAAATTTAATTTATGTCCAAGTATTCTTTCTACGAAATTCGATCGAGACGTGGGCAGTGCTTGAGTCTCTCCAGCGGTGCCGTATTGACTATCGGTATATTGAAGTGCTGAAGTGTTTGTACAAAAACGCCTACATGTCAGTCCGAGTACAGGAGCAGAGTTCGAAGGCAATTCCATTGCAAAGAGGCGTGAGACAGGGAGACGTTATATCTCCGAAACTGTTCACCGCTACATTGGAAGACGCCTTCAAGCTTCTGGAATGGCAAGGACTTGGCATTAATATTAACGGCGAATACATCACTCACCTTCGATTTGCCGACGATATTGTAGTCATGGCAGAATCCATGGAAGACCTCAGTACAATGCTTGAAGGTCTCCATCGAGTTTCCCAACGGGTAGGTCTTAAGATGAACATGGATAAGACGAAAATTATGTCTAATGCCCATGTTGTACCTACCCCAATATCAGTTGGGAACTCAGTTCTCGAAGTTGTTGACGAGTACATCTACCTGGGACAGACAGTCAAACTAGGCAGGTCCAACTTCGAGAAAGAGGTCAATCGTCGAATCCAACTCGGCTGGGCAGCGTTCCGGAAACTTCGCGAAGTCTTCTCGTCAAAAATACCTCAGTGCCTCAAGACAAGAGTCTTCGACCAATGTGTGTTACCAGTGATGACTTATGGCACTGAAACGTGGTCTCTTACTATGGGCCTCATAGACAAGCTCAAAGTCGCACAACGAGCTATGGAGAGGGCTATGCTCGGGGTTTCTCTACGTGATCGAATCAGAAATGAGGAGATCCGTAGAAGAACGAAAGTCACCGACATAGCCCAGAAGATTAGCCAGTTGAAGTGGCAGTGGGCAGGGCACATAGCACGCAGAACAGATGGCCGATGGGGCCGAAAGGTTCTGGAGTGGAGACCACGGACCGGCAAGCGCAGCGTAGGTCGTCCACCGACACGGTGGACAGACGACCTGAGGAAGGTCGCAGGACGACGTTGGATGCAGGCCGCTTCCAAGCGGTCCTTTTGGAAAATCATGGGGGAGGCCTATGTTCAGCAGTGGACGTCCTACGGCTGAGATGATGATGATGATGATGATGATTCTTTCTACTCAGAATACATTGAATGTTGATAATGTAGCGGTTCTTAATAATGATAAGAAGATTCTTTCATATAATCATCTTTCTAGTCAAGAAAGAGAGATTGCTTTTAATATGATTAACTGTTTTGAGAATATTTCTTTTGAAAAGAAAGGTTCTTTGGGAAGAACTAACTTAGTTTGTCATAGAATTGATACGGGTAATGCTCTACCAATTAAACAACGTTGTTATAGACTTTCACCAGAGAAACAAAGAGCCTTAATCAACGAAGTTGATAAAATGCTTGAACTTGAAGTAATTGAAAATTGCGAAAGCCCTTGGCTTTCTCCATTTATTATTACCCCTAAAAAGAATGGAGAATGGCGATTTTGCGTAGACAGTAGGAAACTTAATTCAGTTACACGACATGATGCTTATAGTCTGCCTTTAGTTAATGAAATCCTTGATAATCTTAAAGATGCTAAGTATCTTTCTAGTATTGATATTGCAAAAGCCTTTTGGGAAATTCCTTTACATCCTCAAGATCGTGATAAGACCGCTTTTTACGTACCTGGTAGAGGCATGTATCGTTTTGTAGTTATGCCATTTGGCTTAACTAATGCACCTGCAACACAACAGAGACTAATGGATACTTTATTTACTCCAGACTTTGACAATAAAGTATTTTGTTATCTCGATGACATAATAATTATAAGTAAAACATTTGACGAGCATATTTCTCTTCTTTCGAAAGTTTTTAACAAACTTTCTTTTGCGGGCCTTACTATTAACTTTGAAAAAAGTCAATTCTTCAGACAAAAACTTAAATATCTTGGATATGTTATTGATGAAAATGGTTTGCGTGCTGACCCTGATAAAATTAAGGCTATTCTAGATTATCCTGTTCCTACGACAAAGAAAGAAGTAAGGAAATTTTTAGGAACTTGTGGTTGGTTTCGTCGTTTTATTCCCAACTTCAGTTCAATAGCTTCACCTCTTAGCAAGCTGACATCTTCGGGTAAAAATGCACCGAAGTTTACTTGGAATTCTAATGCTGATGCCGCTTTTTTCTAAACTAAAAGAATGTTTAGTATCCACTCCAATTCTAGCTTGTCCAGATTTTGATTTGCCATTCTTGGTTCATTGTGATGCTTCTAATTTTGGTATTGGAGCAATGTTAACACAAGAAAAGGACAATGTAGAACATGTGATTGCGTATATGAGTAAAACTCTTAACAAACATGAACAAAATTACTCCACTACTGAACGGGAAACATTAGCTGTTATCGAAGCGCTTGAACATTGGCGTTGTTATTTAGATAATGGAAAAACATTTACAGTACTCACAGATCACTCTGCATTAAAGTGGTTCATGAGTTTATCTAATCCGTCCGGTAGATTAGCACGTTGGACACTTCGTTTGTCCTGTTTTAACTTTGAAATTAAACATAAGAAAGGTAAAGATAATGTTGTTCCAGATTTTCTTTCACGTAGTAAACTTTTAAATAATGAAACAATTGATTCAGTTGAGCCTATCAGTCATGTTCCAACACAATTAGAAAAATATAATAAGATTGTTTCTGATTGTCGTGATAATCCTGATGCTTATCCGAATTATAAGATTGTTGATAACAAAATATACCGATATTTCAAATGCAAAAATAGTTTAAATGATGACTTTGCTTGGAAAGAAATTCCTAACCCAAATGAAAGGATTGATATTATTAAAAATAATCATGGTGGTAATGGAAATCCACATTACGGAATATTTAAAACATACAAAAAGATCTCTTTAAATTATTTTTGGTCAGGAATGTTTAGAGATATATCAAGATACATTTCCACATGTGAAACATGTCTTGCTTATAAACATTCTAATCATGCTCCATATGGATTAATGGGTAAACCTAAATTATGCTCTAGACCTTTTCAAATGATTTCACTAGATTTAATGGGTCCCTTACCAATGACAAGACGAAGAAATCAATATATCTTAGTTGTGAATTGTTGTTTTTCGAAATACAGTCTAATATTTCCACTCAAACGTGCATTAACATCCAATATAGTACAAACATTAGAAAATTTTGTATTTCTGGTTCATGGTATACCACAGACTATAATAATGGATAATGGTGTACAATTTAAATCGCAAGAATTCCAAAATTTACTTAATAGATATAAAGTCCAACATATATTCTTTTCTCCACATTATTGCCCACAAATTAATCCAACAGAAAGGTACAATAGAACCATTATTTCCATATTAGCTCCTATGGTTGGTGATGATCACAGAACTTGGGATGATCATCTAGCACAAGTTCAATTTGCTATGAATAGTGTAGCAAATGTCACAACTGGATTTTCACCAGCTTTCTTAGTATATGGTAGAGAACTAGTTTCATGTGGAAGCGTTTATACAAGTTGTGATAATTTAGACGAAATAATTTTTCTGCCTCGTGACAACTATGCTAACAATATCGGTTTGTTAGCTAACATTTTCAATAAAGTTGAACACATGTTGTATATAGCTCATACAAAAAATTCTAAATATTATGATACACGTCGTGCTTGCCACGAGTATAATGTGGGCGACGTTGTATGGCGTAGAAATTTTGCATTAAGTAATGCTGGTACTTATTTTTCTGCGAAATTCTGTCCAAAATTTATAAAGTCTAAAATTGTTGATAAACTTTTGCCATTGGTATATATATATATATATTAGAAGATACTAACGGCAATAGAACCAAGTGGCATATTAAAGATTTAAAATAGTTTTCTTTAACTTTCTGAATAATGATCCGAATTCAATTACATTTTAATTTGTATTTTTAATTAGTATTTAGTTTACGTAATTTTTATCATTTGGCTCGAATTTATAATGATGTTTTTCATTTTGCTTGTTGGCGCTAAAATATTTTGTTTTTCTAATAAATGAATAGGTATGGTTCCATATTATATTTTTTTATGAATATTTTATTGTTTTAGTATTCATCTTTAATTATTATTGTTCAATACCACGTTTCAAAATATTTTTTTTAATTATCTATGTTATTTGGTTTTCAATTCAAAATTTATAATGCTATTTAAAAATTCTTTATGCTGCTAGTTAGGGTTTTAGACTATTTTAGTACAGGATAATATTGTATACCATTCACGTCATTCGCCTCATTTATTTCAAACTTGGGTTCTTTAGGCATTTTTTTTAAAAACATATTAGCATTTATTTTAATTTCATCTTGTTAATAGTCATTATTAGGTTAATTTCATTAGGATAGATTAGGTTTAGGTTTGACGAGAATGTCTGCCTAATATATGCCTATACTGTATAATTTGATTCATTTCTTGGGATGGTGTACCCTGAAATAATAATTTTATTATATGAACTCAATATGGTTCAATATGCCTGAATAGGGCAAAGTTCTTAGAAAGAGAACAATTGAAATACTAATACTTATATTTCAAGGGATGGTGTACCCTGAAATAATAATTGTATTATATGAATTAATATGGTTCAGTATGCCTGAATAGGGCAAAGTTCTTTAAAATAGAACAATTAAATAAGGCCGACTCTTTCAATAAGATTTAAGGTTGTATACTTTCAATTAGAGCAGTTGGCCGACTCTTTAAATAAGCTCATAAGGTCATGTAAAGTTGTAAATATATAATTTTTTTTTAATTATGAAGATATGCCGACTCTTTGAAAAAGGTTTAAGGTTGTATACTTTTTAAATAGAAAAGTTATGCCGACTCTTTGAAAAGGTTTAAGGTTATATACTTTCAATTAGAGCAGTTGACCGACTCTTTAAATAAGCTCATAAGGTCGTATAAAATTGTACATAATATTTTTATGAGGTTTTAATTTGTGGTGCAGTTGACCGACACCCTATAAAAATAAGCTCACAAGGTCATTCTGGAACATGATCTTATTTTGAGTTTGGACCATTGAACTATAATAGCCGTGAGTCCAAATTCATACTTTTGACTGGGGTGTGAAACTTGTGATTGGTGGTATGAGTGATGATTGAGTTTGAGGGGTGAGATATGTTCCATAACCTCAAAATTTTTCACTGCGTTAAAAATTTTTCTTTGGTTAGGGGGATAATGTAATATAATTTCATGATCATACTTCATTACATTAAATACTTATTTTGTATATTTAAAAACTATTTCTTGATTAACATAAAATGTGACAAACTTTAAAAAAGGAGAACCATGATAGAATGACAGAATAGAGACGTCAGGGATTTTTAGATTGATTTTGATTTGGATTTTGGGGAGAGAGTATTGAATTACGTCCGATTAAAAAAGATTATAGAAAGATTCCAATTTGATGAGCCGAGATACGAAATAATTATATTCCCTGGAAACCTTAATTGACGGTGAGGTGTTCAAGTTGGTGATATAGTGATTTGTTACCTACGAGTCACTCTCGATATCGTCAATTACATTCCTGAAGTCAAGACTTGGAAAGATATTTTCATATGTATTAATCAATAACAAATCGAGGGTGTTGGTTTGATAAATACTCTCGCCCTGATATATAAAACAAGCTATTCGGGGTATCCCGTGTTCTCTGAGCTCAGAACTGAAGCCTTGGATAAAGCAAGAAGCTAACTGGAACCTTTGATGGAACGTGTGTGTGTGGACTTGTGGTGAAGTGTTATCCGCCAGGTCACGTAATACTTATTATTATAACTTTATTTATATTTCTGATGTTCCTTTTTATTTTTTAGATAGCTAGCTAGGCCTTCAGCTAGGTATACTACCAATGTAAGTAACCATTACATTACAACCTTAGGGGTATATTTGCAAAAATCTAAAAAGACGTGTTACATTCTTAATGGTTTTTAGCCGTAGGTACTATAGAAGTTCATACACGCTCAGACGTCAATCGAGACCCCAGTTTTATATAAGACCGTGTACCATATAGAGATCAAGCTGCCATCTTCGATTTATATGATGGGTTAAAATATAAAGTAAGTTTGGAGCTCCGGGCTCTATTCGATCCATGTACCATATTTCATTGAAATCTCTGCTGTAGTTTTTTAAGTTATGAGTGAACATGCAGACAGATAGACAGACATTTTTTCAATAACGTCAGATTCTTGTTCACTGGGTACGAGAATTTTACATCTTTTCACCCAATTTTTTTTTGTTTTTCTATCTAGTACAGACTTTTTGGACTCTACTCCTTTATTTTAAGTATAGATTATTGTAGGTGTTATTCTTTATCTAAATTCCCTAGGGTATGCAGTGCTTTAGAAAACCCAAAGTCGTAAATATGATTTTATGTCGATAGCCGTGCTCAATTTCAAAAGGGATCTGAATTAAAGGTCTGTATACGATAGTTTTTCTATATATCCGATTCTATATGTCCTGAAACTCAACGATAACCCGGTACCAAGAGAGTCCGAGAGTCCATGGTACCTATACATCATCATCATCATCAGCCTGTAGCAGTCCACTGCTGGACATAGGCCTCTCCAATTGGTACCTATACCAGTGATAAAAAAAAATCCGTCACTTAGCCAAGCGATGACAGCAACTATACGAAAAATTAAAATAAAGTTGCAGTGATTTTTTAATAATGTAATCTCAAATAACCGTGCTATTAATGGCATTCACAAATCAAAGTTGTTTAACTTATTAAAATTAATTAGGTTTTGGCGAGACAAGATTTACAAAATTATTATCAGTTAACTTTAAAACTGTAAATCAGAAAAAAAAACCTATTTTTTTTCATAACTGGTATATTGGTCTCTCGTCTTGTACCAGGTTATCATTGAGTTAATGAACATTCTGTAAATATATTTCAGCCAAAAAATTGTAAAATAATTTATATCGTTTTTTCTAGCAAATAACTTACAAACTCATCATAAAGAGATATTTCGAATCATTATAAGTGTTTATCACATTCTTTTCTGTGGCTTCGTCTCCTATAAACCAAACGAGCGAAGCCGCGGGCCGGTCAGCTAGTAAATTAATAAAGTAGACACACTCACTACCTATTTAAAAGTCCAAGGTCAGTCAAGTTCTCAGATTATGTCTCATTCTTTTTATTCACTGCAAGCTGTATGAATTTCTCAGGAGTCAATTTCTTGCTTCAATACAGAAATTCCTCTCCAAATGTTAATTACATTAAAGTGTTTTTGAAGGGAAAGGCAGACTTCATACTATTATTATTAAATTAATACGCAGTATTGTAATTGAAATAACTCTGTATCAAGATTAAGATTTCTTAACTTTCCGTAATTTCTTTTAGTTACATTAATATTTGAAAAAGAAATTGATTACATAAGAGTACTTTTCGTCAATGCCATAAATGCAAAGTTGTGCCAACTTGTATTCTACTGTAATATTACTAATCATCATGTGGAATAGTACGCAAATGTTATTATTAACTATCAGTAAAATATAACTATTACACTGGCATATTGAGTGATAAAAATAATAATTAATCTGTCGCTATAATTAACCTAAACTGGTTAAACTTGTAACATTCAGAACCTACAAATAGCATTTTAAAAATATCAACATGAGTAAATATATGTACTGACTGTCGTAAAGTCCAAGGACTATCAAGTATCTCAGACGGATCTTATTCTTTTTCGTCAGTTTGTGTTGCCGCAAATGAATTGCTCAGCGGTCAACTAACCTAGTTCTTGCTTCATTACGGAAATTCCCAACAAAGTTATACACACGCATGTGAAAGGGATAAGTACGATTCTATAATTTCAATAAGGTCATATTGGCTTCATTTTAGTGATAGCTTTAACATTTATGCTATTATTTATGCATTACTGAGTTTTTATACCTTCATACAATTTATAGTTTCATTCTAATGTATGGGACATGGTTTATAAATATATTTTATTGCATGATATTTTGACTATTTTGTGACTAATTTGAAAAATTTATTATAAAATGTAAGAAAAATCCGTTTACCGATAAGCTGATTGAATAAGTCAAAGGAACTCAATTAGATTTTATGAGCCGGAATATTTAATTTATAATACGACAAACTATGAGTAGCATCAACTTTTCGATGAATGTTTTACTTTTAACAAACAGCATATGCTTCGAAAATTACTTTCTAAATTCTTAAAAGGTTCCTTGGATACAAAAAAATTGGGGATCTAGCTCCCGAAATCGGTTATCGTGTTTCGATAAATTTAAGTCTTACTCTAGTCGCATAGCATAACAAATGCGTAAAAACCAGCCATCGAACGTCCATCGTAACTATTTGGATTCCGTTACTTGTCAAAATGGTTTAAATAAATTACTGTCATTTGTTATACATGTTACATATTTCTGCGCCATAAACTAAACAGTGAAGTCATTAAAAAATGTTCAAGTACTTTTGCCAGCTTCACATAAGCTCTTTATGGTACTCAGACTGGTGTTTATAAAAACGGTTAGATCATTGAGAATAGACTGAATGTTATGAACAAATCGTAAATGTTCGTTACTCGCTGTTTTCCATACGCATCTTCTAAGCTGTTATTCGAATTTTGATAAAGTCTCGGTGAACAGTAAAACAAACTCAGACGTGTGCCTTGTCGTACAACGCAAGTGTCATTTATTAAATAAGCAAAGTAAAAATAACTATTACTGTTTATTTTTTGAAAGGTGTTTCTGTGACGGACTTTAATCTGTCCGAATCAGCAAGACCCATTAGAGGCAAGTTTCATTCATAAATCTATTGTAATTTTTTGTCCTGATGCGGACGGGTTAAAGGTAACACTCGAGCGTAGCGAAAAGTTACAGTTTGCATGAGGAGGAAATTTTTTAGCTTGTTGTGTAACTTTTAGTAAAAACGTATGTCTATTATCCTATAGTATATTTACCTAGCTGTAAGATTACCTGCGATTACAAATAAAATAAAATAAATAAAACTGTTGACTTCCTCGTCCCCTCCTTCATGGATAAAAAGTACCACTAACTATTATAGATACGTAATTCAGCCCACAATTAATATTCAAATTGTTAATCTAATTTACACTGGAATTCATAGTCAAGACAGGGGCTCCCCTGGGGGACAATTCAGGCGCTGTGTGACGGATTCAACCTCTATGTATTTCATAGACAAAAACACGCCCACTTTGATAGATGTCAGGGGCTGGATGTTGGATGACCGATTTTCGATCTCCAAACAATCCCCTAGTCCAAAGTTTTGTATAAAGTGTAGTAAAATCAGTTTATTACTGAGTTTTTTTAAATAAAATGGACGTGGAGAATGATTGAGGCTTCATGACGATCTAATAGCCGATGAAGCACTATAGAATATGCGGATAATATCAGTACCCAATCGATATATTCGTAACTACCTTAACCCTACTGAATTCTACAGTGATTTGGAGTTTCGCCGACGATACAGATTTACAAAGGATACCATACTCAGAAATATATTGCCTCTTTTTGGAAACGAGCTAAGGCGCAGTTCTAACAGAGGCGTACCCATACCACCTCTGTTATTTTTATTGAAAGCACTTCAATTTTATGCAACAGGATGTTTCCAAGTTTGTACCATTCTATTCGACTGAAATGATCTTACAAGGTAAATACTCGTAGTTTATTTAATTAAAAGTTAAATTAGTAAGCAGTAGATTGAGTAAGTACCTACCTACCTAGGTACAGACTGAGTTTTGCAGTGTCTACCACCTATGTAAATAAATGTTTATTTTCAGACAGTTTGCGGTTTTTATATCCCAACCTACGGTGTGTGGCATAGTTTTACATGCATCAGAAATTCTATGCAGTCTGCTGGGTTAATTCATAAAGTTTTCTTAACTTAGTGGTTATTCTCTTTGGTTTCCTTCCCCAGTTTTTTTTTCATTTTCCATTTATTTTTACAATGATCTGCAGTAAAATAGGCAGCATAAAAGTACGTATTATCAAATCTGATCTGTCAATGTTACAGTAGTGACACAAAGCGAGTGAATAATCATAGAAAACACGTGTGAAACTCTGTTCAGCTGGGGGCCCTTCCAACCATTGTTCATGAAATACAAAGAAGAATCATTCAACATTCAGCCTCTAGGTGAATGCAGAGTGAGTTTTTGGGGGACTGTTCCCCCCGACTATGAATTCCAGCGTTAGTGTCATCATCATCTACGCGGTTAGACATCCACTCTGCTGAACAAATGCTCACTAGTTTAATGTAGAAAAAGATAAAATAAGACGCAAAAAGTCAAATATTCCAAACGACAGTTGCAAAATACGTAGCAAAATAATTTCCTGTCTACCTTACGTAAGAAATCTTTAACGCTAGCATCAAGATACATGATATAAAACAGTACCATAAAACAGTCGTTACTAAAGCCAGATCGAATATCTTTATAGCACCTTTACAACGTGTTACAATATAGGTTACGCCGACGCAGGTGTGTTTCATACTAACACATAAAAATAACAACTCTTCCAAAGAAATTCACGTAAACCTTAAAACTACGAGTATGTGATACAAAAACTTTTTTATAAATTGGTTGACAGAGCCATCTCAATGAATGGGGCTGCTTTTTCAGTGAAAAACTGCAAGTGTTGATTATTTTTATTACTTTTCTAATAGCTACCCCCACGGCTTTGCCTGCGTGAATATATAATATCCAATTAAATATAAATACAAATATATAGTAGGAATGTTGCTAATTATATTATATGGATACGGTTTACGGTCCAAGGCTGTTAGCTAAAACTCAAAAGCTTGTTCAACGAGTGCAGAACGCCTGTGCCAGATTTTGTTTTGACATCCCATACAGGTCACATGTGACCCCTTTTCTTAATAACGATATGTTGTTTAAAATGCTGCATCGCCGTAAAGTACACATGGCGTGTCTCCTGTTTGGGGTTATCAAATTTGAGACACCATCTTATCTGAGCGATAAGTTGACGTGGTTAGCTGAACGTAGGTCTCAAGGGGCCCGACAAGCTTCGAGGCAGCTTGCGACTGAGCGGCATTGCTCAGCCGCTTTTAGAGGTAGTTTCCGATATGCTGCATCGAAATGTTGGAACAACATATCGCCACCAATAAGAGACCTGCATGGTCTACGTACTTTTAGATATAATTTAAAAATAATTCGTTTATGTTCATCAAAAAAGTGAGGAACTACTTGTACATGACACCAGTGCAATTTAGTTTAAGTTCTGTAAGATTACATACTTGTACATTTGTGTTGAAGTAATTGCCTACTTTTGAAAGGGAGACGTGTAATGTTCCAATTTATTGTTTAATTAGTTACAATTTTATTTTAAGAATTGTCATACGCACATTGCAGCTATGTATCGATTTGGATCGTGCACGCGCTGTTTGACGCAGGTTTAGCACGTGCATGAGGTCACCTCCCCAACCTAACGGAAGACCAGCGCTGGTTGCTTGCAACTAGCATATTGCTGAGCTTAGGCTGGGTTATGACAAACACCTAGATTTTAATTTTAAACCATTTATACTTTCTTTGTCTGTATTGTGTTTGTTGCAAATAAATTCATTAATTCATTCATTCATTCATTCATTCATTAATTCATTCATTCATTCATTCATTCATTCATTCATATAATTTATTTTAATAACCTCGAGTTTAGTTTTAATAGTAATTTTAAACTTATTAATATGCAAATCTCGGATAACATTGGGAACTTTATTATAGAATCTTATACATTGTCCCATAAAATAATGACTTATTATGTGGAGACGCGTTACATGTACGGATAGCTTGTGCTTATTTCGCGTGTTGAAGGAATGAGCATCACTATTTTTATCAAAACTGCTAATGTTTTTCTTTACATACATTAGATTTTCATAGATAAACTGAGAGACAACAGTTATAATGTTTATGTCTTTAAAATTCTGTCTAAGGGAAACTTTGGGAGCTAAACTGTAGATCGCTCGTATAGCCCTTTTTTGCAGTATAAAAATAGAATTAATATCTGCAAAACATCCCCAGAGCAGTATGCCATAAGTCATAACGCTATGGAAATAACTAAAATAAACTATTCTAGCTGTGTCTACATCAGTTAATAGTCTAATTTTCTTAACAGCATAAGCCGCTGAACTGAGCCTACTAGACAATTTCTTTAATTTTTTAGTAAGCAGTTAACAACCCAGTTATGGTAGAGTGTCTATCTTATAAGCATAGCAGTGCGGAGACCAAATGATATAACAAAGGAAAACAATAGTTTTAAGGCTTTAGAAAATAGAATGCCATCAAAAACAAAACCTGGATTAAAACCAAGTCTCGCAAGTTCTTCTACCGTAAAAAGTTATGAGATCCACGTAATACGAGTACCAAGTCGGTTAATTTATTCAGTCCCTACATAAGAGACCTTTTGTTTTAAATTATTGCGCTATTATATATATACTATACTATACTATACTATAGATTAGCTAACCTTACATCTTTTAGAAAGCATATAAATATTAAAATCTATTATTTATAAATTTTATATTATTTAATTTATAATATTATTTATATAAATAGATTGAATTGGCAATTACTCTTTTTATCCAGAATTCACGGGTAATTCGCGAGGGATAACGACAACGTAGGTAATTCCATACGGATAAAGTTGCGTGTAGACACTAGTAAAAAATTATGTCAGCTGCATTAAACAGTTCTGTTTTCATTTGTAACGAGCTCATTACACATGCTCGGGACGGCATGCGAACCCGCGTTCGACAATCCGTGTCAGACGCCATGACCGCTAGGCCATCGAGGCGATCCAAGCATCGAATTTCACTCTGTGGTTGATTTTAAATTTCATATGCGGACGGAATAATATAAAATGTTTTCTCTCTAAAATTGCAAAGTTTGATCTCCGTTAACAAGCGTTAGAGCTTTAAAAATCATATAAACATTTATATCATCGTATTCCCTATGTTTCAAGAAATTATCAGATTTCTCGCGTTAATAATCCAAGGAAAACCTTAGTCTAACTGATGTTCATAGCTAGGTGTTTACTATTTCGAAATAGTTTCTGAAGAGATCTAGGTATTTGCCTTAGAATTGTTGCTGAATCGTGAACACAGCTGCGCTTATAGCCGTTCTAATTGCTTTAGGATATCTAACTGTTTATAATTTACCGGATAGAAATACATGATGTGCTCAATTATTATTTTCAACGAGCAAGATGATAACGCATAGGTAACATATGGGAATAAGTTTTTAAATCATAATTTAAATGTTTTTATTATTGAAATTTTAGAGTAAATAGCTCAAACACGCACGACGAGCTATGGAGAGGGCTATGCGCGGGTTTTTTTTTTTTTTTTTAAACTACACTCCACAGACTCCAGGGTCCGTGCTTTTTTCAACTTTTGGGATTTTCACTACTTACGATTAATTTATTACATTCAACAAATATACATACATGGGAAACATATTAAACTAACTAACTATTTACTATATTATATACTAAATTTATTAACTACTACATATAACACAATTAAGATTATTCTGAGTTGGTGTAAGCATTCACAGCAGACCAGTGTCCGCAAACAGCACCCGTTCACGAGTTGACGCATGTGCCAGCCATCGCCTTCCTCAACCATTTCTGAGGGAAGATGGCGACCCGCCACGCACGCCACCGCTTGCCAACACATTTCCGTGAGCATGTCTGCTCTGAATACCCACACCATCTCTTTGTCAGTTACAATTTTTACACCACTTATATGAGAACTTAACGCTAGTTACAGGTTATTGTGAGCCCATATTGCCCACTTTGTGCTGAAGCACAATTTCAATTGTGGGCCTCCATCACCACGCTGTTTCGATGCTCGGGGTTTCTCCACGTGATCGAATCATAAGTGAGGAGATCCGTAGAAGAATTAAAGTCACCGACATAACCCAGAAGATTAGCCAGTTAAAGTGGCAGTGGGCAGGGCACATAGCGGCTGAGATGATGATGACGATGATAAGAGGGAATAGTTACTCATCCTCGGATGGGTTTCGAACCGGCGTTTTGCGACTATTCGTATCATTCACCATGACTGCTGGGCCACCAAGACAATTCGTTCGAGAATAGAATATATCTCTCTAGTTGATTTCAACCACCATAAGGGGACGGAGCGTAATCTGAGATCTTTCTTTCTAAAATGCAAAGTATGGGGTCGCTAAGCAGGCATTATTTGGCTTTTTCAATGTTAGTTGAATTATGTAAGAACCCTGTTAATATCAATTATAGTTAGGAAAACTTAGGACAACACTCAGGGTTCATTTCTTAATAGATAAATGCTTTAATATTAATGCCTTCGTTGTAAAATTTCGCGGCATTGGAGACCTGTATGACAGGTTTCCTCGGGAACATATTTCAGGCACCAGTCTCACACAAAACAGGTTTACGCAATACTGTCATCATTACTTGTTAACGTCTATCATAACCCTTTGTGATGGGATAAGTAAATGCTTATTATTATTATCTTTATTTAATTTTTATCACGGGTTTAATCAATTATAATAATATCATTATTATCGTAAGTGCTTTACAAGTATAATTAACATTATTATTATTATGACGACTCCATTAGCTGGGGTAGAAGCGGCCTTGTCTTTGAAGCGCGGGGTCCTAGGTTCACTCCTTAGCCGGGGCAAATGTTTTTCTCCGGATTTTGATGTAGTGCTATTGTGATACGAGTATATGCCATATCCGTCCCAAGGAAGTCCGGCCCATACAATAAAATCTGCTTTCGTCCCGCATTGTATACCCTATTCATCCTAATTTTAATGTCTAGTCATGCCTCCCGCGACACAATAGGAACCCTAGTGCAGAGGTTGTATGTAGTAATGTGCATTTTCATACATGAAGCGCTTTTCTTTCATACTTATAATGTGCAATACCGAGGATTGGGTATATTGCCTGAGTATGTGTTCCCCGACAGACAAAATCTTGGAGTATTGGTATTGCGTGCATAGCTTGGCTTAAATGCACCTTTATTCTTAGACTGCAATACAGCTTTACTTACTACTTACTTGTATAATGTCAAAAATTATTACTTGTGTGTTCGGCATAAAAGACTCATAAGAATTTATTTCTCTTAAATTAAATACTTGGTGGCTCTGTATGTGAAGGGTACATAGGTGGGTCAGCTAGCCCAAAATCACACTCATATTGTAAAGGCAGAAGTTTGTGAGTGTGTTTGTATGTGTGTTACCTCTTCACGTTCAAACGGCTGGACAAACTTTAATAAAAAAATGTAAGAAGGTAGATAAGTCGCTAGACTTACATATAGGATATGTTTTATCATATGATCATCATAATCCATCACCACGCGGGAATAACCGCGGCGCACAGCTAGTGAAATAATATATTATAGTAAAATTGCTATGTAAAAATTTTTATAAAATAAAAATTAATAATACAAAAGTCTCTTTTAGGCTTCATAAAAGTCAAATCACCATTATTTATTCTCCACTTGCAAACTCCCCGATGTCTAATTCGAGTTAAATTCAGTGAAAGTAAAATTCGCCCCAAAAGTATTTAAAATATTCTAATAACTCTTTGTAAAGATTTTTTCTCATTTTTTATTATAATAGCTTACTTAATATTTACGCAGACGTAACGAAAATAAGATTTTATTTATAAACTAAATAACGTATATCACCATCATAATATATATAACTAGCTGCGCTCCGGGGATTCACCCGCGTGGAGATGGATGATGTCGATGATGATGCATCCAAATATAAAGCCTATGTTACTCAGAGATAATGTTGCATTCTAATGATAAAACTCAAAAACGAATTGACATTGGTCAATTCGTTTTTGAGTTAATTCGTTATGGAGATAGGTGGTAATGATTATGATGAACCAAAATATAATAAATTCCTAAGGTTACGCAGGGAAAATGCAGCATTCTAATGGTGAAAAAATTATTGACATCAGTCAATTAGCTTTCGAGTTTATTCGTTATGGTGATGGATGATGATCAACAATTAAAATAAATAGCCCATGTTCATCAAAGATAACCTTTTAAGATTCTAAAGGTGAAATATTTTTTCAAATAAGTTTAGTAGTTTCGCAGCCTATTCAATTTAAACAAACAAATTTTTCCGCTTTATAATATCTACGAGTAGGATCTAGGATGTGTGTACTCGTATGTGTGTAGATTCTGTGTATTCATGCCTTCTCCGACACAGGGAATCCTAGTTCCTACAGTAGTATCTTATAATCCTATGAGTGTACTGGGTATCTTTATTATCATTATAAAAGAAGAGTTGCTTATCAGCTCACAAAATGATAGACGTACTTCAAATATAACATCATATTCATATGTGACAACATCCACACATGGTCAACATAGTTATATGATTATTAATGGGATATTTACCGCACCATGCACCATGTTCACGGGAAGACTACCCCTGTCTTCCCGTTTACATGGTGCATGTAACTGCGCCGAAATATCGGGAGCTCATTTCACAACCTTACCACGGTAAATATCCCGTTCATAATCATATAACTTTAGTGAACAACCGTGATAGTTTAAAACAGTGTTTTTGGTCAACATAGGTTCCAAACTAGGCAGAACCTTTTTTATTGTCGTGTGGGGAATTAATTACATATCCCCGCCAAATACAGGGGAATTCGACAGGGTATGTCGGACTCGTCATTTACGCACCAACTGCAACCATAGCAGCAAGCAGACTATACCGACTAAAACACCACACGGTGTTTCTCCAGGGGCCTTAATGTCGGGACAACGTATACGAAACTAGGCAGAGCCCGTACTATGGTAACCTGGTAAACGACTGATATACATACCTATATCAAAGTGCTTAGACCGCGCGGCCATATAATACTCGTAAATTTACTTACGAATACTTTGTCTATATACAGCCTCAGACACAGGTCTATCAGACATGGTCATTCACACAAATGTTTGACATGTCCAGGGATGGAAACCAGGGCCACCAGTTTAAAAGGCAGGGGTTTACCAACTGCGCCAACCGGCTAGTCAATTTTAAAATTATTAGCTCCTATTAACCTAATATTAATAAACATTATGTAGTGGTTTATATAAAATGATAAATATTTATTGTTATATTTACAATTAGCTGACCCGTCCGTGGCGTCTCTGTTTTAATTTATTGAACGGACACCCAATTATATTTCGACAATAGACTTGTTTTCTATTAGTTACTATTTATAACATTAGCTATCTGCCCGAGAAAACCCATCAAATTCGTCCAGCCATTTCAGATATTAGCCAAAATAAACAGAGACAAAATTAAAAACAGTACTTTATTACTAGGCATATTATTATACCTACACAAATTAACTTTTCTGTTATAATTATAATTTATTTAGTAATAGCTGTCATTTTGACATTTCGAACACACACATTAATTTTATTTATTAGATTAGATTTTAAATTAGAAAATTATTATTGCATACATACGCACAAAAACAGGTGCGTTTACACAAAACTTTGCTGGCTAAAAAGCTGAAAAAAACCAAACTTTTAATTTGAAAAAAAAAACTGACTCCACTTAACTGTGGAATACATATTTCGATTGCGTTGTACTCTCATTACGAGTATAACTTATGGATTATTTGTCGAAACCGTTTATCTACAAAATCCCTCATTATTTTATGTAACTTGTTATATCAGAATTTTGATGTATTCTAAATTGAACATCAGTATTTGACGATGCGGGCATATTACGAATAAAGGTAAATATTCATTAGTCTACTCTAAATTTGCAAAATTTTTTGGCTATCGATAATATGAGGGCCTGCATAACATTTGAGTGTTTTATCAATTAATGTGCTACTAATTACATCACATGACGTACTACTAAGTGCATTTAACACTCTAGAAAATTACCTACATAGTTCTGTCTCTTTTTTAGAAACTGAAAGAGTCAATGCCATACGGGGCAGCCTTATAATATACAATATAATTTTACCTACTCAAATCAAATCAAATGTGTTTATTTGCTCTCGGGTCAGCTAGTAAAGACAAAGCATCGACATCACTTTGCTATCATCTCCTATATGGCTTAGGGATTAAAAGGTATTTTTTTTGCAACAAAACCATAAATAAAAAGTCTTAGTAGAAACTTATGGTGCAGGTCTATGTTCAGAAGTGAACGTCCTACGGCTGTGATGATGACGGACACCTTGCAAATTTAAGCCTTTTGCTACGGAATTGCCAACAAGCGTTTGTAATCTTTTTTACTCCGTCGCTATATTATTATTTGAGTAACTGAAAAATAAATCTAAATCAATTTGGTAAGAAGTAAACAAACTTATTATAAGTGTGAAGTTCTCGGTCCTTCTGAATTTTATAGAATATAATTTAATATAATTAAAGGCTAACAAAAAAATTATAATTGTAACTTAAATTTACTTACATCTAAAAATACAATTTATAAAGAGTACGAACTCAAACCATCATGTTTATTCTGGTCTAATATTCGTTGTAAAATGTGGAGTGTTGTATGCCAACCCATTATGACAAGTCAAGAACACTTGAGACGTGATGCGAATTAAAATTTGTGAAATAGTACGAGTACCTTCCTTATTTTTGTGGTGGTAGAGATCAAGGTCGTTTGTTTGAGCGAACTGCCCAAGATACTCGTTTATTTCACTAGCGATCCTTCTTGGTGCTATAGAGAGGTCAATCAGGATACGTCCCTGCCACCATGTCGCTCTTAAGAAAATAGATGTAAACATCGTAGGTCAAAGGGAAGATTATACCGTTTTTGTCCTTTGTGCTACTACAAATGGGAAATCTGGGGCTACGAACAACTTCTTAGTATATTTTACATAAGTTACCATTTATGAATAACCTTTGTACATTAACCGAAGACTCGCAAATATCTCATATTGACGAACACAAGAGAGTTGCCAACAGACAATCATGAGAATTTTTAGTTTGAAGGTCTTTGGGATTTATTTTTAACTATAGGGTATGCGTCAGTGCTGCAGACTACTCGCTTTAACCACACACACACACTTTGCAGTTCCTGGAAAAGTAGGTTGATTACTGCGAAATCTAGTCTATGATCTTTGCAAAGTCAACGGGTTAATCAAAGTATTTACCCTCGTTATACCTTTTTACCTTTTAATCTGAAGATCATTCAAGTCTTTACGATAAAACTCTGGGCAAACTGTCTGAAGTTTGTCCTGTTATGTTTTTTCTGTGCAAAAAATTGTCCAAATCGCGGAATAATAATAGTCGGTTGAGGAGAGATCCGTACGGCTATATGTATCTCAGCTGCTAACAAATGTTGATTGAAATCGAAAAAATAGCCGCTCCATGTCACTTTTGTCAGCTCCAGTCATCAACTTACTAACATTTTTGCTTACTGGAGTTGTCCAAACTGACATTTGTTAGCAACCGAGATACATAATAGCCCTGCTGGTAAGTATGGGGGATGACAGATGGTTTCTAACAGGAGGTATTATATTGTTAAAACTGATTGACAAATAGTGTGAGGTCTTGCGTTATCATAAAGCAATAATGGTGAAGATCGATTGACAAGTCGGGGCTGTTTTATTGCGAGTTTCGCCATCATTGTTCGGAGTTCTGCACAGTAGACATCTGCTGTTATTGCCGGACCTGATCTAAGGAAGCTATAGTGAATTACACCTTGAAATGACCACAAAACCATTACCATCATCTTTTATGGTGCTTAGCGATAGAGCATTGTTGTGACGTTTGACCTTTTTTTAACGCAGAGGAAGATTTTATTACTTGATCACCAGCTCTGGAGAGAGCTGGTGCGCATGTGGGAGTCTCCGCCAGAAGGGCGGCCTACCCACTAAACCACGGGGGCGCAGGCCTGCATGCGCTTTATTCTGCCACAGGTGGAGTTTGACCTGGGGCAATCATGACGTTGTTCGCTAGCGATTATCCACGAATCCAATTTTCATCACACGTCCCAATTCGGTCCGAAATCCATTCATTTCTGTATCGATTTAATAAGATAAGGCAAGTTTCAACGTCAGCAGATCAGTTAAATCAAGAGGTATAAGGTACCTTTTTTAAAGTGTTTTTTAAGTTCTCCGTTTTGGTTCAAATGGGTTAATTGTGGGCATGCATACATCAAACCATGCTGCTAATTCCTTGGTAGTTTGATACGGATCGGTTTCACCACCTCCTTCAATTCATCGTCATTTACCTTAGTGGCTGGTCTTCCTCATGGTTCATTCTTCACGTCAAATTTCCACTACGAAAGAGGTTAAACTAAAACGCACAGTACGTTCAATAGCCGTATTCTTTCCAAACACAACATTAACATTTCAAGCAATTTCTGCTGCGTTAATCTCTCATCGGAAGTCATATTCGAAATATACTCAGGTTTTGGCTGCTTCCATTCCTACGTCAAAACCTAAATGTAAAAACAATAGAAAGTCAAACAATCAAATGCTTCCTTTTATTAAATTTAGAACGTTTCACTCTGAAATCTGCCACTATGAAGATTTAATTTTAATTCAAAGTGGCTTGTGTGATACATCGGCAATATCGACATATTAGTATTCTGTAATCTTAATAAAACATACTGGAAAATGAAAAAGGTTTATAACGTACCCTGCTAGTAATGATCTACAAGTAAAATACTTAATTGTGTGATTATGTCAATGGTAAGTAAATTATAAAAAGCCAAATTATGACTTGATTCTAATGATGCCTTTTTGCTTGGTAGGACATTCTCAAAAATGGTTCCATACAAATTTTATCAAATATAATTCAGTCTTCTTGAAAACATAACAACACATACACAAATACACGTACCTACTCGTATATCACATATATGATAGATAAAGAGTTTTAATCAGGGCGAATTTTGTGACACAGACGACGTTTTGGTTTGTGTTTCCGTTCAGCAAGAGTCCAAGAGAGAGAGATAAGGACTAAAGATACGTAAGGTATGTATTTTTAATATTTAATTTTAGTTTGTACATACGGGTATGGTCTAGCAGAAGTTTTTAATTTTTACTAAACAATATCATATATCTTTATTATTGTACTTCTTTACTAATCATAAGCAGTTTAATTATATCATAACAGCATTGACTTATTATCCCTGGAGGTGTTCTAACAGGAACGCTACTTCCGTAAACGTTAGGATGTTCAATGAATTGCTATTTCCATCACATTGGGCACATTAATTGTTGCCAAACAAAACAATGTCCCGCTCAAAATTCAGGTCTCAACGTCAAACCGATTTTGAGAGAACGAATTGAATTTGTAATAGCTGTTAGTTAGGGATGTGAAGGATATTTTGCTGTTGAAGTTTCCGGGTAATTTATGTAATGTTAAAATATATAAAATGATCCCTATTTCCCTTGATCATCGCATCACGCGTGAACAATTTCGCTAATTCTTTGTTTAATGTGTTAATTATAGTCAGGAGAAGGACCTTATGAAAATAAATTGGTGGTTACAGTAAGGTACTGTAAGGACGAACCTTTTACGCGAATGAAGTCGCGGGCAGTCTCTAGTGTTACATATTCGACCGTAGTCATCAAAACTATTAACGCAATGAGTTTTGTGGAAGTTACGCAATTGATCAACTTCTACACACGGGGCCATTATTCAGTTTTAGTCATCATTTACTTGTGACCAAATATTGTTATTATATACCATAAGCTCTCTTTAGTTTTCGGTCACAACTAATAAACTAAACTACAAACATTCGAATTTAGATAGTGGTAGCTATTCTCTTGTGCAGAACTATTATATACTAGCGAACTAAAACTTAAATTCTCTAAACTATGGTAGTTCTCTACCGACTTCCAAAAAGGAGGAGGTACTCAATTTGACTGTATTTTTTTTAGGTTTGTTACCTCATAACTTTTAATAGGGTAAACCGATTCTCAAAATTATTTTTTTGTTTCGTCCATCAAATTCAGTCTAGTAGTTTTTGAGTTACACTCCAATAACTAAATAGAATGGAAGTCGGTATTAAATTTTTGAAATTGTACTTGTTATTATTTAACTAAAATCCACATTCTCATAACACTTAGAATGACAATTCTAAAAATATGACTATTCCATAAAATTGTGGGTAGTTATAAATTAACTTCGACTAGTTTAGACGTCGGATGTAGGTATCTTCCAACCGGTCTTTTTGGAAATTTGTGGAGGAGGCATATAATCAGCAGTGGACGTCTTACGACTGAAATGATGAGACGATGAGACTAGGTTTTTTTTAAATATTATAACAAGGCTCCACAGACTCCAAGGGCATTTCCATTTTTTTGTTTACTCATATATATATATATATATATATGTATTGTCTTTTTGCAAAATTATTACATCGAAATATAATTGCAAAGAGACAACAATACATACTTAATTAGGGAATAACATAGGATTTTTATGTTAAATTACTTAAGGGCTATATCATTTCTGATTTTGCATCAGCATTCAGAGTGAACCGGTCTCCGCAGAAAGCACCCATTCACGAGTTGACGCATGTGGCAGCTATCGCCTTCCTCAACCATATTTCAGGGAAGATGGCGACCCGCCACACGATGCCACCGCCTGTCGATACCTTTTCGTGAGCGTATCTGCTCTGTATGCTCATACTTAATTGATCTTTGTCATATACAATTTATCTTAAATAACTACTAACGTTAACTTATTCACTTATTGCACTAAAGTATGGCCTCAATTACCACTCCGTTTCGATGACCATTTTGAGGTTGTATTCCAAGATGGTTTTGCTGTTAGCAACCATCGCTTTCCTCACGAATCGATCAATGGCTTCATCATTATCCGCGTGTTAAGTGAAACTTGCGGTATGCCGGGAAACTGCAACGACTGCGTGTGGGACGCTCTCGTGCAGCTTCATTTTATTCTTTGTTTTTATGACTAGGACTGACTCGTACGTCAGTCCCTGCGCCTCGTGTATGGTAAGTAGTAGTAGGGTCCGTTTTTGCTCTCCCTATTCGTAGACCTGGCTGTCAGGGTCACCTTTTCTTTTGGAGGGATTTAGGGATTATCGCACCTGCGTACCTCTCGAAACGCAGGGACCTTATAAGGGGAACTGAGGAATAAATACCTGAGTATATTTCCCTCAATGCGTACATAATAACTTCTGGGTGATGTTCGTTACCACGTTCGGGTGATTATACCTTAGCTCGAACAGGTTTCCCATGTCGATATAAGGTAGTTGGTTGACGTCTCCTATGAGGACAAGTTTGCTAGCTTCAGACAGGCTAGAAACCATTACTATGGCTTCAAAATGGCTCATGAGAGCTTCGTCCACTAGAAGGCGGCCGTAGCCTTCATTTTTTTTAAAACATTTTGGAGACCGAACGCATAGTGTGCACCTTGGTTTTCACTAGGACTCCGATTCGGTGCGCTAGCTTCTCCCTCAGAACTTTTGCTGCCTCTGTCGTGCTTCTGCGATACCGTCCTTGTCCACAACAAAACTTCTTACCATCGAAGTCCAGGTCCAGTCCAGGAACTCCGTTGACCCATTGTATATTCGGTACATCCCATTGCAGTGCCTCCAAAAGGTCTGGATCTCAAAGTACTCCAAAATGGCATTCGCCACTTGTAAGACTCTGTCATCCAGCATTATTTTGGTATACCGGGCAATAACCACAATGGGGTCAGTTTGTGGTGTCGCGTACTTAGACATGCCAGTTCTCGTGTTACCTAGCTTAGGGATTCACTGACAATAAATTAAGTTAAATTTATCTATCTCTATGCCTGAATCCGCCCGTATAAATATATATACAAGTATATGGTGGTTGTGAAAAAGAACACAAAATCATAAGTACCCTACATAATGCGCTCCATGTCTCCCTCGCCGAGACATACAAAGACACCTGTCGTATTGTAAGCCACCATATACTGACCAGAAATTGTTCCCTTAATGGTCTGGGATGTGTCATTATCTTATATCGCGGCTTCAGCCAGGAGGCTAGTCTCACCTGCAAGAGACGGGACTCGAGGACGCTGCTCTTGTTTTCTTGACGCTCTCGTTATGGCAAGAAACTCGAAAAAGGCATTCGCTACGTGGCTCGCTGGTTTCAGTGTCGTGATATATCGGGGCGAACTGACCTGTCTCTTGTCAGCTCTAGTCCAAGCTCGTTTTTGCGGTGCTGAGCGTGGGACTAACTTTTTGGCGGGCAATGTGTTTTTAGGTTCAAACGGTTGTCGAAACAAGCTTTGTGCCGCTGCTTTGAAAGACGCCAGGAACGCTGTGACTCGGTGTTAAAGTCTAAAAATGTGAAGGGTACTGTAGAAAGTGAAATTACTATAAGCAAAAGATATTCTAAAAACCACTGTCTAGAGCTGACGAGCACACTGAGTTCAGAGTGAGTCAGGAGTTGTTGTGCACATACCGGAATCCCATGGATGTCGCGTACGCGTTGAGGGAAATATATTCAGGTATATATTCCTCAGCCCCACGTATTAGGTCCCTGGAGCAGAGAAGGTACAGAGATGCGCATATACCCAGCACCCTTCCCAACACCCTCTTCCTAGTACACACTCAGGAAGAAAAGGAGACCCTGACCAACCAGGGTTATGGTGAAGGAACGGGGTCGCGCATCCTTACCATCCATGAAGCACAGGGACTGACATACGAGTCGGTCATCGCCATTAAAACCAAGGGCAACATGAGTCTGCACGAGAGCGTCCCGCACGCAGTGGTTGCAGTCTCGCGGCACACCAGGACCTTCACCTACTACACCGACGACGAAGAAGACGCCATCAGCCGTTTCGTGCAACGTGCGGTGTCTGCGTCACCAAATGCTATCCGCGATTACAACTTGCAGATGGCCATAAAAGATCGGAATGTGGATGTGACGGAGGCCCTGGGCCGGGTGGAGAAAGCCGACTTATATAAAAATTAGTTATAAAATAAAAATTAGACAAGCTTAGGCTTTTGTATTATGTATGCGTGTATACCTTGAGCATTCACGCTCACTAAAAGGCTTCTTCTCGCAGCGGTGTCGTGTGGCGGGTCGTCCTCTTCCCTCAAATATGGTTGAGGAGGGCGATGGCTGGCACACGTGTCAAGCTCGTGAACGGCGCTGCTTGCGGGAGCCGGTATGCTCTCGGTATTTACGATATTTAGAAATTAGTTAAAAGTCTATTTGTGTAGGTACAAAAAAAATGTATTATGTAAGTTTAGTTAAGAAAAAAAAATGTCCTGTATTCCGTTAGTAATTATAAAAAAAAATTATAAGTTTAAAATATAAATGTAAACAATGCCACGGACCCATTGAGTCTGTGAACAAAAGTAATAATAAAAAAAATAAAAAAAACACAGTGAAGTGCTAAGCAAAAGTACAAGCCTGATATGCGTGGTAGTGCATTGTTATGGGCAAGCGTAGTGCTTACCAATAGGTCCGTTTCATCACTAAATTACATAATAGTAGTTTATGCAACTGTCATATTATAATAGAGGGTATTAAAACATGAGTGTAGTTTTTTTAAACGAGCCGCAGGCGAGTTTAAAATTAAGATTACACGAGTGTTTTAATACCTAATTATATGCAGTTGCATACACTACTTTATTTAATCTCATGACATTTATGCTACTAAAGTTTTATCCAACAAAATATTACTCTAATTCGTATGTACGAAATAGCGCCAAAATGGAAAAAGTCTTCTTCTTCTTCTTGTTTGCATGGCTTGTGCGGCGTAACCATAATTTTGCCAATATCAGTGGAAAAAGTTTGTTATTGGTCTGGTGGTCTGGCTCGGAACCAGCGCGTTGCGTGCGCAGCGCGCTAACCACAGATAATGTGTACTTAAATTGAATTGAAACCTCCTTGGTCGGGACACATTGTACTTTAATAATTAAAAAAATTGTTTTAAAGCATAGTTTTGTCAGGAGAATAACGCTTTGATAATTTTTTTTTAATTTTTTTAAAGAAGTATGCAAATAAAATATGCCAATAAAAGTCTGTATTTCATTTCATAATTAGAATATTACCGAATGAGATTATATAATAGTAGTTTATGCATCGGTCAAATAATAGGGTTATTAAAACACGGATGTAGTTTTATTACATAATTAATAGTATGACACGAGTGTTTTAATACCTAATTATATGCTTTTGCATACACTATTATTATAAAATATTATTATAAGAGAAACGTGGAAAATTAGTTAGGTATTTATTTACTGTAATAATTGTTCAAAATATGAATGTTGCAATTATGGAATTGAATATTAATTATAGAGCTTGTTAAAACAGCAAATTTAATTTAACAACAGATAAATTTCATATTAGCCATATTTTTAAGTATATTATGCAGCTAGTGAATAAAGGACGGATTTAAAGCGAGGGCCATAGATGAATCACGAGTAAGTGAAGGACTCTAACGACTGAATCACGACAGCAGAGAGTGATTCGTGATTATTGAATCACGAGCGTAGCGAGTTATTAAAGTGTTAGAATCCTAAGCGATTTGAGTGATTCATGGCCCTCGATATAAATCCGTTTTATTCAAGAGTACTGTACTTTTTACCATGACTACGAGAAAAAAAAAATTAAGCGAAAATAGACATTTAATGAAGAAAAGAGAAGAAGGCAAAATTTATTAAAATGCACATTTAAATTTGAACAATTACTAAACATAAGAGTAACTTTCTTATTATAATTTTTTTTCTGCAATGGCATTAAATAACGTAATACAATTTTTATTCTAATGCTAAACTCTTTGTCACAAAAATATCGACCAATCAAATCTCAAGGAGTTATTTGCACAAAGAGTTTGTATATCGAGTATTCTTTGCGCAAGGAGTTTGTATAAGCATTGCGATGGAGATTGAATTTATTGGTGTGTTCTTAATTCAAACACAAAAAAGGTGAAAAAGGCGTTTTTATTCACTGTTTTCAGTGAATAAAATAAGCTTTTTAGAGTGGGAATAGTATAACCATACTTACGAGTATTTGGCATAGGTACAACACATGCATTATTTAATATTATTATGTCACTAGATTTCAACTACTATCAAGGTATACATAAATGACTAATTTATTAACATGAATTAAACATAACACATTCAGCTGGCCTGTAAACTTTAAGAAACAAATAATTTTGTGTAGATTGTATAAAAATATAAGCCGGTTAACTGGCTAAATAAGCGCCAAATTTCGCTTAAGGAAACAACTGAAATCTCTAAGCAACCTCATAGCAGCTAAATATTGTGGAGTTGCTAAATTATAACTACGTTCAAGTACTTACTGTATTTTCATCTTAGTTTATAATACGGCTAGCTTTGAATAGACTAATTTGCAGTCATTGCTATCGTCGGTTAATTCGAAAACCGATTGCTAGCAGGTGTTACTTGCAGTGTTGGGTGAATTAATAATACATAGAACTGAAAGCTTACAAGGCACATAGTTATTATAATATTTACTACACGATAGTCGATATTGTGTGGGAGCTTTTGTGAATAAATTTCGTTATGACTGTGTATTTTCGCCTTTTAATAAACATATAGCAGAAATGCGCTGGGAACGTATGTCGCAAATATAAAAGCAAGCAAGCTCTATGATGGACCTATTCAGATACTATGAACAAATTAGGCTGCAGCATGATCATTCGTGTCAAACATAGATTATATGGGCCATTATCCACAACGCAGCCGTGGTGAAGGCTTGTGGACAGGTCAATCATAACGTCGGAGTTCGGACTGCCGATACCGGAGTCGAACTGCAGTTGCAGTAAGGTAGACCTTTACTATTAAGTGACATTAATTTATTTAATGTAATTTTTTGGAAGATGCAATTCCTGAATATGATTGTCGTGGATTGTATCTTTATGGAACATTACACAATAAATAAAATAATTAATACTGCGCGTTGTGAAACCAGCGTGCTAATAAAATACTTAATAATATAAATTGATTGAGAACGATAAGATTGTTGAACGTTGTGAAATAGTAGAATTGGACTCCAGTAAATTTGAACTAGAACAAATGAAAATCCAAGTTCTGACTGGAGTGAGGTTTGATTAAATAAGCGATCCTCAGGAAGGGAAAGGCTAATAACACGAATCCAACGTGTTACAAGGAATGCAAATTATAGGTAAACTTTGAAGTGTGGGTAAGTCAAGACAAGTCACTTATTTCTACCTTCAACACATCAAATATGGCTTGCAAAGCAAAATACACAAAAACCACTTATTATTTACCTGTATTATTCTGTGATTACGTCACAGAAACCGACCCAAACCTGTCACAGTTGAGCGACAGCACGTGATACCCTCGGCTTACACTGACAAAAATTGATAACATCTTAAATCGAGCGGCACAAGAAGTTTAGCCAATTTCTTAGACATTTCATAATTGATATTGCCTTACAAGATGCATGTGTTAAATAATTGATATGAATCTTAATCATGAGCTTGCTCTATCGCAATACGGAAATAACAATGTGTTAGTGGTATTTGTACTCGTATATGTTTTATAGTTCTTAGA
This sequence comes from Selenia dentaria, assembly GCA_917880725.1. Classification (NCBI taxonomy): domain Eukaryota; kingdom Metazoa; phylum Arthropoda; class Insecta; order Lepidoptera; family Geometridae; genus Selenia; species Selenia dentaria. Next base: position 13,299,600 of record OU862893.1, on the reverse strand, counting down.
TTGCTTGACTAACGAGTTCAGCTTGGTAATTCCCGCGCGCAGGTTGGTTTAAAACTTTGTATATGTAGATTTCTTTTCATTGTCGTCCGCGATTGGCGATATTGTCCAGTTCCAGTAGTAAAGTAATAGTAATGTAAAGTTCTACTAACTATTTCAATTATCACTAATGCATTAAATAACATGTCTTACAAGGATCTATTATAACTACTTGGTACAGATTTTTAGAACTGAAAATTTTGAAAAATTTTAATAATTCTTTTGCCATATGAAAGCATAATTTGGAGCAGTTGGAGACTCAAATTTTACTTAAATATTCATTTTAATTATGAATTTATTTATGTACATTGCACAGCATTGACAGGCCGGTTGGCGCAGTTGGTAGCACCCCTGCCTTCTGAGCCGCTGGTCCCGGGTTCGATTCCCGGACAGATCAAACATTTGTGTGCATGAATATGTCTGTTTGATCTGTGTCTGGGTGTGTATATGTATATAAGTATGTATATCAGTCATCAGGTTACCATAGTACAGGCTCTGCCTAGTTTGGGACCTGAAGACCTTTGTGTGGATGTTGTCCCATACTATTATTATTACAGCTCTCACAATTTTAAGAACTTTGTAACGACCTGGTCAGGAGTACTGACATGGATCTCAAACATGCCTGTGTAATGATTTCAAGTTAACGTTTAAACCGTTATTATCCTGTTGTACGCAGTGTATTTCTCAATTCACAATTTCAATTGAATTTACAATTTACAGACTACCTACACATTTAACTCTTAAATACCCTCCAGACACTGCCTTTATAAACTTCGAATGAGAAGAAAAACAACATTTATTACTATAAGATGAAATGGAACGGCATGTTGGAATGTAGCATTTCCAGTGTATATGCTTCATGATGCGATAGACGCTATATTTTAAGATGTGGGGGTTCCGAGCAGTTTATCGAAGACATCTGTGGCGATGGAAGGTGTATTTCCTGCATTTGCTTATCTTTTCCAGGGCTCATGTTTGAAGGCAATGTTTTTCTCAAGGCATGGCAAAATTTTGAGAAAACCGTCATATTGGGTTCTTGTGAAGATCAGGTTTGATCAGTGGCTAAGAGCTAATTTCACCAAACTCTCATAAATCAGTCATTATCTAATGCGTCGTTAAAAATAACAAAGATGTTAAAATAATTTACGTTCCATATAGTAAATATAACATACCATTACTAAATGCAAAGTGTGTGTATGTTGAGTGAATGATAGAAAAAAACGTTCATTCAAATTTTTACGCGACCTAAACGAAATGTCATACTTTGCGATATCATTGTTACATATTAGTGTACTATTTACAATAGTCGTGTAATAATTCCCATGTTAAGCAATGCGACCGAATTTAAATACCGCTTATTCTGTAGAATACCAACACAATCAGGTATTTTTTGTTTTGCTGGATAATTGAAATGTATAATAATACAACTAAGTAAATACAGTACAGAAAAGAACTGATGAGGTTATGTTGGTGTGCATATTTATTGTGGTATTTTATTTTTATTGTTTGAGACTTATCTAAAATTTTATCTGATTTGATTTGTAGCGTTTTCGCGTCTAATAATATTAGCGATGTCGAAGAAAGCGCGCGGGCGGAATTTTTGATCAAACGCCATAGAAATTCTGGTCTACATTGAAACAATACATAAAGATATTGTGGAATGCGAGTTTGTCTTCAATTAATTCCAACACAACCAAAACCAGATCATTTCGATAGACGGAACCTAGTGCGAAAATCGACATCATCATATTCTTCATAATAATTACGCCGTTCTTTGTAAGTTCTGGGACGACGTACAATATTATCTAATACATCAACATTTTCTAAAACATCTTCATTTTCAAAAATATACCAACGTCGTTTCCATATTGACAGCTTAATTTTAAGCTAATCGTCGGTTAACGACTTAACGGACCCCTAGAGCAGTAATTAAAATTAAAACGCCTGATTTAGAAAATTAAACAGACGTTAGCGCGCAGTGAAACACTTGATAACCTTAACAACCCGTTAACGGAATGACAGAGCGTTAAACTAATAAACAAAGCATGGTGAAATTAGCTCTTAAGCTACAATGCAGTATTTAATCGGGGTTTTATATTTTAATTTATCAAGTATTTACATATTCTGATTATCGAACATTTTCATCATATAAACTTTAATTAAAATTCACATACAACGAAATGTCATATGCACACTTAACACATGGATTAATGCAAATGATATTCATGAATTTAACAGTTTACCACAAACAGTAGATAATCAGGAGATCAGTTTAATGGTGATGCGATAACATGACATTTTAGACGTAAATGTATTCATATCACACGTCCGTAGGAACATTATCGGAGTCGGTAGAGGTTTATATATATTATGAATTATTATCTACTAATGTACCTAATCTTAACTGACTATTTATCCTAATATAACTACTAAAAAATTTACCCAAAAATGGAACCGATTTCAACACCAAAAAGTGTGAAATAACTTGTTGAAATCGGTACCATGTGGTCAATTTTGTAGTAAAAATTTTTTTTCACCATTTTAAGTAACCAATATCATCAAGATAAATCAACACTTTTTAGTGTTTGGGGTGTAACTCAAAAACTGCTTGACCGAATATGATGAAATTTAAATGGGACCACCTCGGAAGTATTCTCTACCAAACTAAAAAGAATTTTGAGAATCGGTTCAAATAGAGAAATCGAGTAGCATACACATAAAAAAATACATACACACGAACATATAACCCCCTCTTTTTTTGAAGTCGGTTAAAAATAATAAATGAAATGGCTGGGACTCGTAGCACCTGTGCGGCAAAACACTTTTACTATTAGGGAATATTACATCCAGAATACAAAGTATTTTAATTTTTATCAATTGTTTATAAACTCGCCCCATAACCCCGAAGTTCCATCCTAGCACGGATTTCATTGCACACAAAGAATTAATTTTTAATATTATTTTCCTTAAAAAAATATTTGATAGAACTCCCCTCTATCGTACAGTTCATGAAAGACTGTTGTCGGCGCTACTTCGATGCGGCCCCCCACCATCCCAACCACGCCGCCGCCCGCGACACCTCCTTGATGACCCGGACGACCCCATCACGACAGCTCTGGAGTCGATCAGTCAGCCTCCTGGTAATATTGACATTTCAGGTATTTCAGGGTCTACTCGCCGAGCCACGAAAGGTAATATATCTGATTTTGGATTTCCAGTCTTCACAGTTAGACATCGAGGTCATCGTAAGCGACCTCGAAATAATCCGAAATCAGATACAAGGATAAAAAGAGAGATGGAGGAGAGTTCCGTCGTGAATACTATATACTATTTTCAACCGACTTTCAAAAAAGAAGGAGGTTCTGAATTATTTTTACCGGCTTTCAAAAAGGAGGAGGTACTCAATTCAACTCCTCAATTTTTTTTAATGTTTGTGACCTCATAACTTTCAACTGGGTGAACCGATTCTTAAAATTTTGTTTGAAAGCTGGTGCTTCCCGTGTGGTTCGGTCTAGTAGTTTTTGAGTTACACTCCAATGGAAGAATGGAAGTCGGTATAAAAAATTTTTAAATTGTACTTTTTGTAAAGTATTGTTTGTGGCCTCATGTTTGTTACCTCAGAACCCTCGACTGGGTGAACCGATTTTGATGATTCTTTTTTATTTGAAAGCTGGTGCTTTCCATGATCATATTTGAATCCAGTTGGTCCAGTCCTGACAACGGTATTTTTGAGAAAACCATGTAAGTCTTAAATATGTTCTGCCTATTTTCATCATATTATCATTGACGCTGAATGACAATCGATCCCGTAGTTAGAAAAAGTGGAAAAAAAATGCCCAAAAATGGAACGGAAGTCGGTACCATGCGCACAATATTGTAATAATTGGTACTTTTGAACTACCATGGTACTTACTTCAATAAGTTATATCACACTTTTTGGTGTAGAAGTCGGTTCCATTTTAGGTAAAAAAAAGTTGTGACGTTTATTTTTGTACAAATTCACTTAACTAGATAGCCACACAAATAAACAAACGAAGCAAACGCTTACTTGTATATTGCAGTTATCAACATAGAACCCACCATCCACTACAAATATTGGAAATTTCCTTGCAATGTTGGCTCGCGATTGTTGGCTCAGACAACAATATAACCTCTGCTATTGAAGCTCAATATGTTTCACTTATACCACCGCGAGACTGGCGAAAGACTCGGATATCCTTTTAAGATATTTTATTACGTATAAAATTTGAAAAAGTAGCACTTTTGTTATTTGGATGAAGTCGGAAATTCAGCACTGATTCTATCTTGGCTCCACCTTTTTCGATATAAGCAGGTTTTATTAATCAAGGTAAAAAAAGGGATCGATATCACCGCTGTTTGATTATACCGATATTAAAAAAAAAAAACTTGAAAACGTCACGGAAATAGTTAATCCAACAAAGTACCTAACGTTATAGCATCTAATGAAGTAATGAAGCCCGCATAGATAGTTCAAATTCAAATTCAAATATTTGATTTGCAAAACATAGGTAGTGACAATAAATGTAGAGTTATTATTATAATAGCATATTATATCGCCATGTTTTAGCCGCTTTGGCATGCAAAATGTTGTTACAATAATATATTAGATTTACAAATACGACGAGATAACTAACATTCACAATTCACACACACAATTACATGTTAACTAACTGTTGTAATGTTAACATTATTGTTGTTAGTTTATATGTCCTTATTATTTAAATATTCATCTATACTGTAATATGTCTTCTCAATCAGGTATTTATTTAGTCTAAATTTGAAAATGTCAATGTTGTCTATTTCACATAAACTTATTGGTAATTTATTATATAATAACAATCTCATTTTAAATGTGCTGTTACCCCTCAGTACAGTTTTATAGCCTGCTATTTGTAACCTGTTTTAGTGTCGCTTACTCCGCAACTTACTGAAATCTTGAAGATTATTATTTACATACACAGCTGATTCGTAGATATATATCGAAGGAAAGTTCAACAGTTTAAATTTTTGGAAAAAGGGTTTACAAGAGTCCCTTCGTTTTAATCTGCAAATTGTCGTAATGCTCTTCTTTTGAGCTTTAAAGACAGATTTTTTCTCAGTACAATTCCCCAAGCAAGAACTCCATATTTAAGGGTAGAGCCAACGAAAGCGTGATACGCACTCAGAGGAACATGATCACTGGCTACTTAACGCAACATATATAACGCGTATGCGAATTGATTAATTTTAATACATACATGCTCAACATGCGATTTCCACGATAGATTGGAGTATATGTTTTCCTTAAAATTTGGTCGTATTGATTTCGTCAACATGTTTATTACAATAATTTTTATTAAAGTTGTCAAATTTGGAATAAATATTTTTAAATGTCATTATATGATTTTGTCAATGTTAATTTTATGATTACATTTACTACTTAAACAGTCAATTATTAATTTTATAGAATAATTATTATCATTTTCATGTTCACCCGTTTTGTTATCCGTGAATATAGCAGTGCTATCATCAGCAAACATAACCATTGGATGATTGATTGCATAAGGAAGATCATTAATATAGACCAGAAACAAAATGGGGCCCAGTATGCTGCCCTGTGGTACGCCATATTTTACAATTCTGCAATCCGACAGGTGATTGGTTTATAATTTTGTGTTCGTATCTAATCTAGTTATTTCTGTGTATTGTACCCTATTTTAAGGTATGATGAGATTAAACTTAGTAGGTTACCTCTTATACCGTATAGTTCAAGCTTTCTTTCTGAAATTTTGTGGTCTACGTGATCGAAAGCTTTGGTCATGTCCGTATATTATAGTGCAGTTACTCTTTTTTTGTTATCAAGGCCGGTATAAACTTTCTCTAGAAAATTCAAAATGGCACTATCTATACACTTTTTTTCCTAAAGCCAGCCTGTTTGAGCTTCGAAATAGCTATTTAGTCTCGTATATATAACACTTTCAAATATTTTAGAGAATACTGGCAGCAAAGCGATTGGTCTATAAAATCGCATATCCTCTGTACAAAGCCCAAAATGCCCGCGATTAGTTTAAATAAAACTATGCATGTTGGAACAAACTATATATTTTCGGTATATATAAATTCAAATTTCCCACCTTATCTAAAATCACATGAACATAACGCTTGCATGTTATAAGGCAGTACAGCGCCATCTAGTAGGTTTGTGTGAACTAAAATAACAGTAGAACTTTATTATCCTAGATGGCGCGGAGTTATAGATTTAAATAAAACATGATAATTTACAATTTAAACACCTCTTTATATTCTCTTTAAAAAGGGGTACTGTGGTTCAGGTCTTTAATTTATCTGGAAATATACCGTTTTCAATGCTTTTATTAACTAAACAATAGTGCAGCTTAGAAATGTAGTAACACCCTTATCAACAATATACATCTAGTTGAGTCTCTCCTTTTTCTTTCATGTCTTTACTGCGGAATATCTGACGTAATATCTTTCTCATTCGGTTAGCCTTACCTTAGGTGTGGAATCGACCAGCGAACTCCCTTCAAATTACACCAAATGGCTTAATTAGTGTTACTTTATGCCGTTTACAGATAGAAAATAGCTTCAATAGATAATTTGCTACAACTAAATTAACGAGACCGCACGCATTTTTTTAAATGGTCGATTTTTGCGTGGTTTTTGCGAACACAGGTTCGTAAATTTAATTATCGTAGGACGCTCGCCCGGTTAAATACCCAGTTTCTCAGAAAATCATACACGGGAGGGGTAAGAGCTGTTGGTGTGGTGGTCACGTTGGAGTTCGAACGATAGCAAGGCAAATGCAATACACATGAAAAGACATAATGTATTATCCACCGGGTATATAGGGTTCGAAGCTTTCGATATATAACAGTTTGTAGGAAACAACATGTCAAGGATACAATTTACAAGATATTATTGACATGTAAATTAAGTATAAATAATCGCATGAAGACAATTATCATCTATGAAGTTGGTAAGTCCTCGGAAGGCTGTACGAATAGGCAGGTTAAACCGCAGAAACTTGATATTCTTAGAAAGACAACTCTTTAAACGGCTTTAATTAGGCAATAAGGCATCTAACTTTACGCTCGAAAGCAGAAAAAGATAGATTGATATGTGTAAAACTTCCTAGCGCTGTGTAAATTCTTAATATGCAGCCTAAAATACATATAAGATTTTTGTAGAAACTTATTAGCTTCAGCAACAAGGTCAGGTCAAGAAAATGGTGTAATATATTCTTTTTGCTCTGTCTCTCTCTTTTTTTTGTGTGTGCCACCCTTGTGTTGCCTCCTGCTGGAGGCCTTCTTCATTACAGTTGTCCACTCCGGCTCTGCAATAGCAGGTAATGAGTGTGTCTCTGCTTTTCCATCGGATTCAGTGTGGCACTCACTTTCCATTTTCCTCGAGACTTAGGCGTAGGTGCAGCGTTTTCTGCCACTTGCCTTCGTCACGGCAGTCGCTTTCCCTCGGGGCTTTATCGTGGGTGCTGTACTTGTTGCCACAGAGCTCAATGCCTCCCTTTCGCCTGTCATCTGCTAGGGGAGGTCTCACCCGTGTAGGGAGAAGCCTGTCCTCTAAGCTCTCGAGGCGAGCGGTTAACATGGTAGCGACCTGTCCCATGATTGCTCGCATCTGCTGCTCTATAGTGAGCCCCTGTCAGACCGCCGGTTCATTCTTGGCAGCCCGCAGGTGCTCCATTTCACGTCCTCCGTCACAAGTCTTTTGTTGGCTTTTACCAGAAGTGCCACTTCTCTTGGAAGGACGCCTTTATCGTTGCCGCGGCGTCCTTTAAGGCCTTTACATCTTTTGTAGAGTCCTTCTAGTGTATCTCAATTGCACTATGTGTAATGTCCGGGGTGCGCTGCAGAAGAACTCTCGCCTCCTTTAAGCCGCACAACGATGCGCCAACTCTGCCAATTCGCTTGCTTGATCAGTTTCCATTTTCAGATAGCCGTCAGTTACGTGGGCTGAAGCCCACGAGGAGGGTGTTGCCACCCCCTCTCCCGATACGTTGGGGCAGCCTCCTGTCGGAGGGTGGGATGTACCTACTTAGGGAATATTTTCATTCGCCTTGTATTCCATATTTTTCTTCCTTTTTAAGGGGTGAGGTCCCCTTATTGTGGTGCCCTAGAAGCCTGGTACCCCGGAACATGCATCCCATTGGAGGGCACCAAGCCGTAGGGATTGGAGACGCCAGGAACCCAAAACTTGCAGGCCCAGTATCCCACGACTCCAAGGTCCGCTGCAACTGTAGTTAAACAGCTGCTTCTTAGTTTTTTTGCCGACAGGGTGGCCGATTTGACCCTCCCTGCCACGCCGCGAGCCTTACAGGCCCGCCATCCCGAAACCCACTGGTCTACTGCAGCTGCCGTCAGACAGCTGCCCTAAGTTTAGCCCGACAGGATGGCTGAGTTGACCCCCCTGCCATGGCGTGGGCTTCGCAGCCTCCTTCTCGGTGATGGCTCCACCGTCCCGAAATACTGCTACTCTCCTAGGACCATATTCAACCATATCCAAGGGGAACAGCAGCACTCGGGCACACGATATAATCTGACCTAGCACCCTTAACAAGGAAACCTAACTTAACCTAACCTATATATATTATTAGCAAACACAACATTTTAACCATGTATTGGCACATACAATTTGAAAATTCTATGCGTGTAATTAAAGCCAACATGAATTTTCAAGAAAGCCTAAATACGTCAGAATTGGATGGTGGTGTGGATAATTTTCACAAAGGAAAACCCTTAATAAAAACATGACTGACAGTAAAACTTGGTAAATGCAAAATGCGGAGTAATAACCGACTAAGTAGCTCTGTTTACAGCTCTCAGCAAAATGAAACTCGCGCAACGTTCACCTAATTTCACAGTAGAGATCTTTTAGCTGTCATCAAAATAAGCTTTAAAGTTTAACAGAGGGAAGATGTATAAAACATTATTTATTGCTCGAATGATATTGTAGTTAAGTATTATTAATGTCAAAAATCACTATAATCTATTTACTATTGGAGGCGACGTTCATAACTATATTTTCTTTGTTTAAGGAAAATTTATACTAAAATCAACCTACAGAACAGCCCCTCCACCAGAAGTTGCGGTGAGGAAGGAGGTTCGTGAAACATGAACCAAATAAAATGTGCTGAACACCCTCGAGAGCAGTCATGCACTTCAAGGTGGGAAGCCAGACGGGTATTTTTAAAATTGATGGCCTTCTAGTCCCCACGGCTCAAGGGGTTTGAGCCAAAAACAATACAGTGCATGTCCTTGAAATATAGAATCGTGATTTTGTGATAAGTTTATGTTTTTTAACATAGGTACGGAAACCTATGGTAGGCTTAGTACGTGTGACTACCATTTATCTGATATTTCAAAACAAATGAGTATCAGAAGTATTTACAACTCCGCACAAACACAAACTTAAAATGTGTACTGATTTATGAAAGCATTATTTTTATTTAATTAGCTAAAAGTTGCTCTAAATAAGTGTTATGTCAATTAAACGCATGTGCCTACTTCAGACATCTTCTTTGAGTTATTATTCCTAGATTAAATAGCCATCAAATAATAATCCACAGCCCAAAATAAACGCTCAGATAGATTAAATAGATTAAGGAAATCGTATTCCCTACTAAAACAATATGGGGTTTACCACATTTCCTCGTGTTGATTTAAGAAGGAACCCTCGTTAGTCCCACACGTCTGATTAAATTAAAACAACCCAAATCATCGACTAAAAATGTCTTCTTCGAGCCAATTTATCCAAGCGCTGACATTTTCTAACTACTATGTGGAAAAGATAATTAATAATGATAAATTGAAAAACAAGAACCTAAGTAAACTCTCCTAGGGATAAATATGAGGTACATACAGATAAAAGTAGTTACCAACCTTTTTAGGAAGTACAAAAAACAACGCTATATGACGAAATGAAAGCAGCGATTATTGAACTACCTTTAGTATATTTAAACTTCTCATTTTATTTTTCCGTTGAACAATACCAAACTAAATTAACCTATCTAAACATAATTTATTGATTCAGGCGTTACTTTGCGGAAATCCATTATCAAAAAAACGATATTAAAAAATATTTAGTGACACTTCCGCTGAAAAGAAAACAATGATTTTGGCCTATTTGGGGGCGTGCACCGTGCTCCCTCCCGCATAAAATGCTAATAGGAATAATAATAAAAAAAAAAAAAACACAAGAAACTCCAAATAAACCAAAACCGATTCGACACGTGTTTCGCCTCTACACGAGGCATCCTCAGGAGATGTTGACTCGTCGAGCGCTAGACCGACAGATGTGTAGAGGCGAAACACGTGTCGAATCGGTTTTGGTTTATTTGGGGTTTCTTGTGTTTTTTATTTTTTATTCTTCCTATTAGCATTTTATGCGGGAGGGAGGGTGGTGCACGCCCCCAAATAGGCCAAAATCATTGTTTTCTTTTCAGCGGAAGTGTCACTAAATATTTTTAATATCGTTTTTTTTTCTATCTAAACATGTTGTTTCACAAAATAATATAATTCCCTTGAAGACAGCAATTTTTCAAAACCCATCTAATGTTAATTGCAATTTTTATCTTTGACTTTTTTAATTAGATGGAATTATTACTTCTTTAAATGGAATTATAAAGTTACGCAATGATATAAATTAAGGTGTGAGTTATGGATCATCATTACCCTAAAATTCAATGGAACAACACATATTGATTATATGTCATGATTAGGAGGTCTTAGAAGGCTGCGAATTGTCGTTGGCAAAAAAAAAGTTCGTATAGAGATGCGGAGCTGGAATAACTTTTAGTAAGTAGCTTTTGTATTATAATTTCATTTAAAAAGTATTGAACATTAAAGAAATTTTCGTGCAATTTCGGTAAATATTTTTTTTATTAATTTTTATTTTGATTATCAAATATTTTTCAATATATTGGTGAAATATCATAGACAATTTTCTCTACAATATTTCAGTATGTATTTCAATTTTTATCAAGTTTCTAACAATTTTATCGAATACTTTCAGATGTTTTGGTAAAATTTTGATAATTTATGCAATTTTCTTAAATAAAGTTTTTATATTTTAATACAAGTTTCAGTATATTTTAATTGAATTTTATAACTACAAGATAAAATTCAATTAAAATATACTGATACTTGTATTAAAATATAAAAACTTTATAATCGAATATTTTTCAATAAATTTTGATAAAATATCGTAATTTTTTATTAATTATAAAAAACTTCTTTGCATTATTGAGGTATTAAAATAAACAATATAAAAGAAAATAACGTAAAGGGTCCATAGTAATCATACATTCTAGACGATCATTTGTTCAAAGTTATAAATAACACTTTATGAGCGACATCTATTGGACAGATAAAGAAGCATTATTTAGAAATACTTGAAACTTTCGTATTGACATCGCAGCCCTTGTAATTTTTATAGTATTACTTTTCATAATGCTTCTTTCGGTTGGATGGTACTGTTAAACTGTCCAATAGATGTCGCTCCGTCCCCGCAAGACGGTTAGTCAAATAGAGAGTTAAAATTCGATGCTTGGACCAGATTCTCGGTGGCCTAGTTGGTCAATGGCGTCTGACACGGGTAGTCAGAAGACGTGGGTTTGAATCCCGTCCGAGGAAGGAATTTTCTCTCTATAAATTTCAATGTTTGAGATCGCTTAAGCAGGCGTTAGTGCTTTGAAAAGTAATACTATAAAAATTACAAGGGCTGCGATGTCAATACGAAAGTTTCAAGTATTTCTAAATAACACTTTATGATTTCAGTTTTGACTAAATATTTACGTTACGTTATTAAGTCGCACAACTCACGTCAGAATCTTATTGGTTATATATATAAGCGATAAAAAATGTTAACTACTTTATAACAGAAACCTTTCATGTAGCGATCCGGACGCCGGTCGTGATGACGTCGGGATAACTAAACATTAATTATACGGGGTGTATCCGTTTAAAGTTTAAATGTTTAAGAATCGCAAAAGTCTTAGAAACCGTGTTTGAGCCTTTCTCTCTTAGATAGTAGTTGGGCCATAATCCACGCGGGCTCAGTTGGTGGATAGGCTAGTAGTCAAGGCATGTCTAAGTTTTCAGGCGAATTCAATGAAAGGTCTTTGACATAGCTCAACGACTGTGGCCTAAGACAAACAAACGTGTCCGTCTAAGCACGGAAGCGCTCAGTTGAATGATGCCACTAGCGATCACCCATCCAACTCCTAACCGTAGCAAGCGTTGCTTGATTCGCTCAAAAATGTTAATTGTTGAGCGAATCGCAATGTCAAGCTCCGCTGCGAGCGCTTCGCTATTAAATCTGACTAATATTATGATTGATAATTGGATGGATGGAGGTTTGATACATATCACGCCAGAACGGTTGAACGGATTTTGATGAAAATTGGTATGTAGTTAGACAAGGCACTGGTATATCACATATAATGCATTTCATTATCATCATCATCATCATCCATCGCCACGCAAGTGAAACCGTGGGGCGTGGCTTGTTACGCCACATCAACTTATTATAGTAGCTCTATCAGCTGTCGATCTCGTGAGTATGTCTTGGGATAGCGTGTACTAAATTAATATTCACCGCAGACCCTAAAACAAAATGAAAAATGCGTTCTAGCGTAGCAGGACATCCTGACATAGGAAAAAGCATTTTTGCCCAAGCTATTACAGAGCGCTTCCCGTCGTGCTTCGCACTTGCTCGGTCAATGATTATTCATGCCTGTTTATGTAGCAGTCAACTCAAGTTAGTTAGTGAGTTATATAGGTATTATTAGCGTGCTCTTGATATATTTTACGCTAATATTTTTTTTATCCACACAATGTCTTCAGGTCCCAAACCAGGCAGATACTCAAATACTAAATACTCAAGTTATAATAATAATAATAATAATGCTCGTTTTGTCACCAGTAATGGTGGCCCTTATGGGGGGCCCGTTTAGTGGGTGGCAAGTCACCACCTGCCCAAAAAATTTCAAATGATACTGAAATTGGCTGGTGCCGTAGTTTCTTCCATAGCCCACTATCTTCCTTATAACTAATAGGTTCATATCCCATCATATAGGTTTAAGGCCTTACCATTTTACCCATTTTTGTAATAGATATAAGTACCATGTTAACCTTCATCCAAAATGTAAGTGTTGGCTACAGCCCCACTTATGCCTTTGTAAAGGACAGGACGAAATCCGTGATATTTGTCAAATAAAAGGAATAATAATAATAATAATTTATTTAATGATGTTATAGACATGCTTGGTACAAAACAATATTTGTGTAAGTAGGTAGACATAAGGCAATACACAATGTTATTTTTAACTAATAACTTAGTTAGCGTACCCTTGGGAAGCTTTGCACCCCGCACTAGGTCTCTTTCGAGCCTGTGTAGCAGGGTTACAGATACTCGCCATGGCCACTCCAATCCATGCACAAGTTTGTGTCATGTAATGTAATGTCGGTACATACCTATGTAAGCAGACAACTAAGGTATGAAATTTAATCATTACCTATTTTTCATTATAACACTAGTGATGCAGTTTTACAAAGGGTCTTACAATATAATCTAATACATAATATCGAAAACTATAATACTATCGTAACCAACGATCTTTTAATCGTTGATCGTAACAATCTAATCTATAAGAAAGAAAATAATATAGGGTAGGTACCTACTAATGCTAGTGTATCTATTCTTATGATCTAATGGATTTGAGTAGTTATGTGCGCGTGAAGGTATGTTGAAGTATAATGTGTGTGTGTGTGCATTTGTGAGTTTGGTTAGTTTGGTTGTTTATGTGATCTTGTGTTACTAGTAAAGTAATGCAATGTAAGGCCTTTCACAGTGTAGTGTAATTTAATCAGTTGGATCTATTAATATCTCAGTTTCATCATAACTTAAATGTAACAAATGCTTTGTTACTACTTCAGTACATTTATGTCTGTTTAGTTTTTCGATTGAGATGACTCTGCCTAAGCGATTGTAAAGCACTGGTCAAATACTCATTTATTCATAAACTCATACTCATAAATACTCAAATATTTATTTATTCATAAACTTGTTTACACGTCAAATTCATTTTCGTTCAAGTAGAGTAAATTTATTACATAGCGAAACTGTATACACAATAATATACAGTGTGCTCAAATAAAGACATGCTCAATAGTAAAAAAACTTAAAATTATAATAATATAAATGGGTACCAATATTGTGCAGGTACAGTTATACTTTGTTTGTCAACATTTCAATCAATCATATAAATAACAACATAAAATTAAACTAGAATAATAAAGTTGAATAATGTAAATTGAATAAATTCATAAAATAAACAACTATTTAATTAAATGTCATAAATTCGTCAAAAGTATATAACGTTTGCTCGATAAGCCAGCGTTTTAATTTTAATAACTCGATGTAGCAGTGATATGAATGGGAAGCTTGTTATACACCGCAGGTCCCACAACCCATCACATGGGTGAGCTTGCTGAACTTGGCAAGAGTGCGGGGTATAGTTGCGAGCTTGTGTGCGTTGCGCGTGCTATACGAGTGCATGTCACTATTCGTCTTATATTTTTAGGCATTATTTCTCACAAAGATAGAGACAGCCACCTGAAAGATCACTATTGAAGGTAGTGTGAGTATTCCAAGTTTCTTTAAAAGAGGCCTTGCCGAGGTATCGCACGGCACCCGAACCATTGCAGATCCTATTCTATAGTAACTTGATTATTGATATACGAGTACATACTAATATAATATACACACTCAGACACAGGTCAAACAGACATGTTCATACACACAAATGTTTGACCTATCCGGGGTATGAACCCGAGGCCAGCGGTTCAGAAGGCAGGAGTCTACCAACTGCGCCAACCAGCCTGTCTAATATTGTGACTACCCTATGCGGTGCAGCGGTGATAAATATTAAGGGGTCGTACATATATTATCATGGTAAGCCAAAAAAAGTTAGTATATAATTACATGAGAAAGCAAAAGGTTGACTACTAATCATCAGTAATATATTGCACAAGCAGTATTAATTAGGTAACTACCGGAGTGTTCGCAAAATACCAAACAAACATTACATAAAAATACAATCTTATTCGGAAAATGAGAAAAGTCTTCATCTTCGCTTAGCTAAACGGTTTCGTTAGTAAATGCCCAAGCAAGTAAATTACCAAGTTTATCCTTAGGCGCTTAGGTATTTATTGCTCAAGCTTTAGCCTTATTGGTTAGAAAAGTAAATAAGTTGAACCCATCGAGTAATTGGCTTCAAAGCTAAAGCTAACTAAGTTGGATCCAAACCTAATCAAAAGCAACATTGTGGATTTTATGACCCAGTGATGGATATTTTTACTGAACCTAGTAGATTTGATATTAAGAAGCAACTGTCACAAATCTATACGAATATTTTTGTGCATGATTGTGTTTGGTTTTTGTATGTTTGAGGTAATTAGAAACCAATCAAATAGCTGGCCAATTCGCCAGCTGTCCCGTGAACTGACATTATAGTGCACATCATTCCCAATAATTCTTAACTTTGAAACAACTAGAAAGAAAGAGAGAAAGAAAGAAAGAAAACAATATTGTTTATTTTAGAAAGAATGAAATATTACTGCCATGGGACGACGAGCACAGTGTCTTGCAACGCAGAACTTCAGAACTTGACTCTCTAGGTGGCACTGTAACAATCATATCATCTTAAGACGTGACGCTTACCATTATTCAAGCTGCTTGCCTGTCTCGGTACATTAAAATAACTAATACTACACGTCTATTTAGCGTCTATCTATCAATCCTACAGATTATAATGAATATTATAAAAAAGAACCCATATTTTTCCTGGTCACGCTATAACTTGATAAAGGCTGTACGGATTTCGTTAATTCTTTTTTCATTGTGTTAGTTATTATCAGGAGAAGGTGTTTATAAAAGAAAAACCAAGAAAAGACGGCAGGTTATGGCAAGGCCGAAGGCCGGTAGTATAATAAAACTGTAGATCAAATTTTCTGTACGGGTTTAATACTTTTAAAAAACCTATTAAGGGTGTTACTAGGGGTGATAGGAATAAACAACAGATCAATAATCAGTCATGTTTAAAATATATATATGCATGCAGTTTGTATGACTGCATTATCGTTACTTTGTAACTCAAGAACTACTGAATAGAATTTCATATTTTCAAAGTTCACTTTGAAGATGAATATAGTAATATAATATCAAAATATGATATATGTTATTGATATGGCTAGAATGTAGTATATTATAATGTTATAAATACAAAATTTATAAAGTTACGTATTGACTTTATAAATTTTGATATACACGTTGTTTTTATATTTTGTGTAATACTATTTATTTAATTCACGGATTTCATCCGGTCATAAGTGGGGCTGTAGTTAATATATAGAGGCCGGTTTGGTATTAAAAAATACAAACTAACATAAACATTTTGAATTGATGATGAAATGGTATACAATTACAAAAAAAATACCAAAAAATAGGACCGCCTTCAATACCAAAAAGTGTGAAATAACTAGTCAAAGTCGGTGCCATGTGCACAATATTGTGATAAAAGGTACCTACTTAAACACGTTATTTCACACTTTTTGGTATTGAAATCGGTTCCATTTTTTGGACAAATTAAAAAAAAACCATCTTTCGATTGTCATTCATCGTCAATGATGATATCATCAAGATAGCAAGATAGGCGAAACACTTTTCAGTTTCGGAGTGTAACTCAAAAACTGCAAGACCGAATTTGATGAAATTTAAATGGGATCACCTCGGAAGTATACTCTACTAAACAAAAAGAATTTTAAGTATCGGTCCACAAATGGGGGATAATCAATTAACATACATAACAAAAATACATAAACACGATCGTATAACCACCTCCTTTTTTCAAACACAAAAACAACGCGGGATGGTTATGTACACATTACCTTCACTCGTGCGCTATAACGAACACTTAAGGATTAATAGTCCACCACCTTTACAAGTCAAAACTAGAAGAAACACAAGAAATATCAGAAAATTAAACTTTTTTTTAGACACATGGTTGATGTTGACGCAGCAGATTAATGCACAACGGTACTTTATTTTTCATGAGTTATAATCAGTCATACTTGGAATTGCATACCTCCATAGTAATGTCTTACTGAACCATAAATCATAAATTTCTTTGTTCATTACTTCAAGCTGACATAAATAGGCGTGGTGGGTGCGCTAGATTTCTCAAACCCACCAATAACCGTCAAATTCCGTGAGGCTATAAGCGTAACGTGTTATAATGTACGACCGAGCCGTGGTCAAGTGTAAGCCTATAGACCCAATACAAGTACGGACTCTGCCAGTCGGGTACAGTTATATATAATTATGAAGGAGCAGTAGCGGAGTTTCCAATATTTTTAGACTTTGACTTAAATTGTGTTGGTGACGTCACACCCATTCAACAGCATCACGCCTAAAAATCCCAGAAGGTTCGCTGATGTTTATATAAATACGAGCGACTGCCCGGATCTTCGTTTGCGTAGTAGGCTCGGACTTCAGCCTCGTCATAACCTCTCATCTTTTCTTAAGTTTTTGTAATGTATGAAACCTTCTAGAAAGTATTAGCACAGCCTATGTTACTTACAGTCGTCCAACGGACACCTCTAGACAGATCAATCGTGCTGGGTTTGCGGGCTGCGAGAGGGACGGTAGCGAGCCCAAACTGCCATACACTCGTTTGGGACATATCAGTCGGGGTTGACGCTTTTTATTTTGATTGTTATAAGTGTTTCGTTTAAGTTGAAATCATTTATAATGTTTCATAATACTTGTGCTGTGAGAGAATGCATGTCATCATCTCGTATAAATAATAGTTTGAAATTTCATCAGTTTCCACGCACCGAAGAAAGGTAAGTCCATTATTATTTTGTTACGGTGGTAGATTGTGTTTTCATGTTTTGGTATAATCTGTTAAAGTGAAATGGCGGACAGTAATATGTGGTTATGACGTGACTGTAAACGAATAAATAAATAACCATCTCGAAAAAATCTGAGTGAGCGCACTTTCTGTACATGTGGTTATTTTGTGTATAGGTATTATTTACTTATATTTTTTTCGAGGCGGTTTTGATTAAGGCCTTCTTGCGCCATCATTCTTAAGCATGTTTAAATTGTACTTAATTAAACCCAATTAGGTACCATGAGATATTATGTTAAATTACGATATACTTTTTTCAACTATCTACAATGCAAAATGTACGTAGTGAAAAACTGCAAGTAAAAATATGATAATTATAGGAAATAAAAATGCAAAATATTAATTTCGTTTTTAAAATTACTTCACATTACTTGATCCTTCTTCGCAATACGGCTGACGCAATTATAATTGTATCCATTTGTAACTAAGGACACTTTTTTTTCTTTTTTTAAATGTAATGATGGTTAACATGCAAGTCTAGCCTGTCTGGTATTAAGTTTGTTGGCCTTTTTGGTATTAAAAATACAAACTAACAGAAATATTTTGGATGGATGGTGAATATAATAACATATATATATATATATATTATAGCCAAAAAAAATACCAAAAAACGGAACCGACTCCAATACCAAAAAGTATGAAATATCTTGTCGAAGTCGGTGCCATGCGCACAATAATGTTATAAAAGGTAGGTACCTACTTTTGAACTATAATGGTACCGACTTCAACAAGTTATTTCACACTTTTTGGTATTGAAGTCGGTTCCATTTTTTGCTAAAAATTGAAATTTTTTTTCATGCTCGAATTTGTCATGAATCATCAAGATAGGCGAAACAATTTCCAGTTTTCGAGTGTAACTCAAAAACTGCTTGACCGAATTTGATGAAATTTAAATGGGTGGTCCCATTTAAAATTCAAAATTCCTCGAAAGTATAGTCTACAAAGAAACTCTTTTTTTTTTGTAGTCACACTACTGTTTGCTTTTACGTTTCCATGTAGTTTCAAAATTGCCCATTTATTTATACATGAATTAAAATATTAACTTATATCTAAAAGTATTAATCGTTGTAGAGCCAAACTTTAACATCAAATTTTGACAAATAATTAATTTATAGTTTAATTATTTATCAAAATTTGATTTTAAACTTTTTATTTGATTATTATTACTTCTTCAAACTGCCAACAGACGTGTTTGGAACATTATATTATACTTTGGTACGTATGTCTAACGGGGACATTTCGGCTATCTCTCAAAATCAATTTAGGAACACGAATCGAATATTAGACAAATATCATATGCGATTGACAAAACGTCGACTTGATGATGCCATGTGAATAACTACGAGTATACATGTGATACCTACATAGTAAAGTAATCCAATATACTGACAGTTTCGGATACTGTATCTACGTCGACGATCGAGGGTTCACCGACAAATTGCACCGGGATTATTCCGGATATGCCCGGAGCTTGCCTGGAACATATTGCCCCGGATATTTTCTCACCAAAGTGTGCGTGACGGATGCATCACTTTTCCGGCTTTCGCCTTACTTTTATAGAGATTCACACAGTGATTATTATTTATTGTAAATCTTGTATCACGTACCTGTTTATTTTCTGTTACTATTTTATCATTATTGAAAGTTAATATTTTATGTCATTCAAACTTTTTGTAGTATAATCAATCATAGCATTTTGTAAGGGCTTCGTCATAACGAGATTTTTTACGTCAAACACGTATTTTTACAATTATTCCAGGTAACAGATGACGTTTAGGACATGCGGTAATAGCACACAAATTTGTGTAAATGATAAAAATGGCCATTGGAAGTTTCAAGGTTTAAATGGTAAATATAATGGTTATTTATGGAAAAATTGGGATATTGTTTAACTTAAACCTATGACGGTCTGCTAAATACCAGTGAAAAAGCTACTACAGCTTGATATAAATTACATTTAAAACTGTGTAGATAATTTTAAAATACCTATAGTTTAATACAAACAATAAGCGCATTTTGTCTTTTTTGTAATAATGACACCGGGTTATGGTGAGACTTACGCGGTGTCGATATTACGATCTTCATGGTACTCTGGACAAAGTGGGAAAATAGATTCAGGACACAATGAACGCATGAAAAATTGTATTGACTTAACGATAACTCCTTAAATATATCGGAAAGCAGCGTGATATATGTTAATTTAATAATTTCACACGACAGACTGCAAGCTAAGTATCCCTCCTGAAGAAAGTAGTGGCGGTTAAGAGGGTACTTTGTAGCCTGAGTCTATGACGTAAAAATCACCGCAACGGGCTACTGACGCAAAGAGGAGCGCACCGCACTCAAGATCCTGAAGAAAGCGAAGCCGGAAAGTAAAGTTAGCAGCCATTATAATCCGACTAAATTAAGATGATAATTTAGTAACAAAGCCATTCATTTTATGCCTTTTTTACAGTAAGAGCTGCTAAAAATTTATACATATAGGACCCAAATATTTTCAAGGATATATAAAAAATTACTAAAAAACATGGCGATAAATAAATTAATATTCAATAAGCCGGCTGCTAAAATCAAAACCAAAATCCTCCTTAAAATTAAAACAAAAACTTAGGCGTCATATAAATGAAATTAAAGAGCGAGGTAAAGCCTGTTTAAACCTACGAATATAGATAAAAAAAAAACTTCAATACAAATCTAAAAAAATGGGTGACGTGCACCGATTTAACTCTGCTATAGGCTGATAACTTCAACAGAAGCATAATATTGTAACATTTTGGAAATTGAATGTCCTGAAAAACTACCAAATCCCCTGAAATCAAATATTTTTATTCATATTAATTATCAAGCATATATTACTAGTAAAAGGTTCTAAAAGTTTCAGAGCGGGAGTACTCGTCTTTCATATAAAATACTTATGTCGACTATGTCTAGTACATGCAGCTTTTCAGCTGTAGCGTGTAACGTGTAAATCACACGTCAATTGCGTTTTATTATTTCAAAAGTATAACGACCGTCACTTTTAATAACATTAACGGCGTCCTTATATAACCCCTTATAAAAATACGAGTATATAATAATAAAAGACTAAAAACTTATATATATTAGTCTAGAGTCCGCTCGTGACCACAGTCAATGTAACTTAGCTGAAACGTCGAGGTCAGTCAAAATTACTGTCACTTTGATGTTCGTGCGTGAATAGACCCGTTAGGGTCAAATAAAAATGAACTTATCTATAAGCACCATGGTGGCCAGTATGCTAGCAGCATTGTCATTTTAGATGGTAACAATATATAATGTCTTTGTCAACCTTAGATGCCATAAAAATATAATGTTAACGCGCCTGCATTCCTGTCATCCATCGTCGGCTCAACCAAACCTTTGGTCTGCCGTGCGATTTTCTAATGATTCGTCGATGCACTCGTCGACGTCAGATACTTTGAGATATCGCCCTTGTACATAAGGTTGTTTTATAACGTTTCTTGTCATCTCATCATTTGTTTCACGGATGTATGTTGTCAAAGATGCAACGATGTTAGAGAGAATGAGTTAGATAATCGCACGGCAGATACCTAAATAAGCTCAGACCGGACGGCCCCCACGAGCCCGAAGTCTCAACTACAAACGGTATTACTTATTAACTATTATTTATTATTTATTAACTATATTTATGACATGCATTGTCTAAATACACATATTTTACTTGGTCTTCAAATTTAAAATAACAACTATTCTTGCTATATCTCAGTTATGTAAATTGCAAAAGCTTAGTAGCAAATATAATAGGATACATATAAATAACGAAATGAATATTAACAACGATGAAAGTGACAAAATAAAAACACAAAACACGCGCGACTACTTCCAGTAAAATAAACTTTTTCCCTTCGCAGTAAAATATAATATTCGCTTAGCAAACTTTTAACTGATTATTCCAGTTTACTCCAGGCGCTAAATTGTAATTAAAATGTTTTGCACGAGCACACACCGCTTAGGGTATGAGCCAAACGATCAAACAAAGCTTGTTTATTGCAGAAAAATTACGTTATATAAGTTAGCGATTTATTATTCACTTAAGAATATTTTTCTTGTTTTATTTTTATCGTATCCTATGCAGTAAGACTACTGCTAGCTATAATATAATATATTAAAATAAAATATATAATAAAAATTATTGTTTTTTTCTTATGACTGTTTAGTTTAGCAATTTCCTGCAACTATACGATCGTGGAAAAGGGTGTTAGGATAGGTTTTGTAAGTACCTGGTTTCCGTGGGGGATGTCGGGAGGCTCTGGATCTGATGGGGGCTGGTGACCGTGAGTCCTCGGTGGAGGCGTCCTGCTGTGGACGTCGTGCTGAAGGGGCTGAAGAACTGTTCACTTGTAGTTATAATGTTTGTATTGTCTTATGGTTTGTGCACTGGTTTACGCGTAAACACGGGCTGATTTAGGCAGTCACTCGCGGCGAAGTCAGTCGCGGTGACCCGGGGCTGATAATGGCAATTGCAGAAAAATTACGTTATGTAAGTTAGCGATTTAATATTCACTTAAGAATATTTTTTCTTGTTTTATTTTTATCGTATCCTATGCAGTAAGACTACTGCTAGCTATAATATAATATATTAAAATAAAATATATAATAAAAAATATTGTTTTTTTCTTATGACTGTTCATTAATTTGCTTTGTGCAAAATAATTGAGAACCACATGAAACTCGCTAGTCATTTATCGCACCAATATTATGATATACATGTACATATATTTATTTGTTAAACTTTATTTGATCAGCAGGTATAGTTCTGGAGGGATCAGGATAATCCAATTCTACGCATAAGAAGGTGCAGGCTAAAACTAGTTATATCACACAATTAAACATTTTATGCTTTAATTATATGCATAGCTATGCGATTCATGACGTTCTCGCTTGATATTATTATTTCAAATAGATCTCGCTTTAATTGGAGTTTCCCCTTGGCTGTATTCCAGAAGTATGCTCAGTTGTAAAACTAGTCTTAAGTTCAAATCTGAATAAATTTTGTATGGCATTAACTGTGTTTAATGCCCCCTCAAGATTCACAGCTGAGTTGCGTTTTGGAACCGGTCTAAAAGCTAAAGCTACGAATATGCCATGTTCATCGAAATGCTATCTAACTTAGTAATATCGTTAACGAAAGTTTGTCTTGTTACCGTATGCATCGAGCTAATGCATAAGTAGCTTTGAGGAATATTGCAGCACATGAAGCTTACTTAACGATTATTGCCCTAAATTGTTTAAAGTGTATGATAGTGTCAAACAATACTAATTATATATGGGTATAGGTTAATTTTCCAGTGAGATTGTCAGGACAATTTCGTGGCGTGGGTTGAAAACTGTGTAGCTAACGGTATTTTTTACTATCGAATGATCAGGCGGGTAAATTGTACGCCTGATGGTAATCACCACGTTTGCTGTAGTTTTGACACTGCGATCGTTATTAATTTTACTTTCTACAGTGTCTTTCACACTCAAAAGCAGCAATGCTAGCGCACTATTGTTCGCGGCACAGTATCTGGCACTGCGGTGAAACCAATCAAGACGCCCTCTTGCACAAGAGACCTACTACCTAGACACCAGAACTATCATGCTACACAGGTTAAGTACGATTTTGATAGCGTCTTACACATGCTTAACAAAGACCACATTATTATTGAAAGTTATTATGATTTTAATCCTATCCGAAGAAATGTCTAAATCAATAACAAAACAGAGATTTTGGCTTAGGTCTTGAACATCATGCAATAAAGTTTGGAAGGGATGCGACGTTCATACGAAAGTCAATCGTTTGAAATACTTCGTTTTGTGATAGGCAGGACAAATTACATATCTCAGTTATAATCAAATATTCATTGAAATGTTGAAAAACAGCGACTCTACGTCAGTTTTAACAACTCTAAACATGTTAGTAATTTGATGACTGGAGCAGAGAGAAGTGGCATAAACCCGCATTTTTTTAGATATCAATCACAGTTTGATTGCAATTGAGATACGTAATTGCCCTACCAATCACAAGCAGAACCATTTCAAACGATTAATTTTAAACTCAAAGTTGTTTATTTTGATAGATTTTATTAATATGAAATATTTTCTTAAACAACCCAAAAGTTTTTAAGGCTTATTTATTGTAAAAAAGGATAAACTTAAATTGTATATTATTATTTTAGGAAACCTTTGTATTACTTTTTTTAAGAAATCTGTGTAGGTATTGCTCGTCATTTATACACATTGCATAATCACAAAAAATTACTTTCAAATAAAAACGGTCCCACACTTTCCTTAAATGATAAAAAATGTATTCTGCTGTAGCAAAATTTCAGGAAAAACTTGTTAAAGCTCTTCGTCCAAGCATCTCGGTATGCTTGAATTGGATTCAAATCCGTACCCCGGCCAGTCTGAACTTTATGCTGCTGAAGCGCCACCGTAGCAAAATTTGCTGTGTACATCGCACAAGAGGCATTGTCATGGATCAGACAAAAATCTCACCCCATTTGAATTCTGTGCGATGAGATGAAAGTTTGGAACACCTCATCACGATGTTTTTGGACGGTCGTTTTCCCTCTCCCCATCGAGGTCAGTTCTCACCCATACATATTCCCGGCCATTATCGTACCACCTTATTACGAATAAAACTCGGTGTATTCCAGACGGGTTTCTTAACCGGTCTTCGAAAGAAAAATATTCAAGTATCCGGGCGAATCCTTTCTCCTTCTTTAGTGAAGAGAGGAGATCATGAAAATGTTTTCAAAGTCGAACAAGTCAACGTCCACGATTGCCACGGCGTTACGCTGGAACTCTAAGTGGTCTACGAGAATAAAGGCTAGTCTTATGTAGTCTGTTTCTAACAGTTTGGTCGCTTACTGACAATTCTTCATCCAATTGTAGCCTTCAAATGATTTCCTTTAGGTAAAAAGGTATTGTTGTATAATGATAGCACGCTGAGGGTCCAGATGCCAGTTCGCTACAACAGCAGAGAGATGCGTGACTAAAGCCGGGTAACTCTTTGGGTTAGTGCGCCACCGTTCTATCACGTCTATGACCCTATTCATCTCTTGTTTGGGCACGTCATGTTTTCGATTCAAAACATAAAAAGTTCGACTATACATCTTTTGGTTGGGCATGTGATGGCACACATCATATTTTTGATTCAAAACAATAAAGTTAGAAAATGTTTATATTGCTAATAAAAAGCTCTTCCGATATCCACTCCACGCATTCTTTTGTTTTTGTATATTTTTTTTCATACAAGGAAAACCAAAGAGTTAGTTTTTACATACAACTAATAGAACAAATAGTAACTAAAACATCCCTTAATAATTTTGAGGTGTATAATCCATACAAGAAAAATAATAAAAGCCTGTATTATAATTTTCTACCGATTTCCAAAAAAGAGGACATACTCAATTCGACAGTATTTTTTTTATGTTTGTTACCATAACTTTCAACTGAGTGAACCAATTCCCAATATTCTTTGTTTGAAAGCTGGTGCTTCCCGTGTGGTCCCATTTAAATTTCATCAAATTCGATCTAGTAGTTTTTGTTCACTCCAAGAACTGAATAAAATGGAAGTCGGTATCAAATTTTACAAACTGTACTTACTTGTATTGTCAGAGATCACATTTAATTTCCTTGTTGTGCTGGATGTACAGTTACTGAAACTTTTGCCATTGCAAAATAAAGTTTAATGAACTATATTTAATTTATATGAGTTTCATTACGAGTACAACTTAAATAGAGTTTAAGGTGACACAATGACTTATTTATCATATTTAATATTGTAGGGCATGGCTGTGCTCCAGCTCTAGTCGTGTTTAGTGTTGTGTCATAGATATAAATAAAAAAGTTTCTACATATATGTGTTGTGTACTTATTTGGACAATATAGATAATTTAGATTATATCAAATCCAACAATAACATAAACACTATGTATGACATAACTGGACACAAAGCTCATTTATGGATTATTATGCATGGAATAGGGCAATCAAACAAGCTCAACGAAACAATCATGGATGAAATGCATTAATCCGTTGAATACCAGAGACGTAAAATTAAATGTACGTTACATTCATAAATCTTTTGTTTGAATTATCATGGTATAGGAAGGGTTAAGCAGGTACGAGTAATTTTAAACAATGAAAAATAACAATAGTAAGTACAGTGTAGTGCTTATGTCGCCTATTCGTATCAAGACCACACTTCCTATAGAATGTGAAATTATGTTTATTCTGATAATCTATATATATAAAAGAAGATGTCCTGACTGACTGACTGACAACGCACAGCCTAAACCACTGATCGTAGAGACTTGAAATTTGGAAGGTATATTGTCCTTGATGCGTAGAGGTGTACTAAGAATGGGTTTTTCGAAGTTCTACCCCTAAGGGGGTGAAAAGGGGTGAAAACGTTTGTATGAAACTCTTTTGTTTTTGAACTAATATTTGTTATAAATATTTAAATGATACCTACAATTAATAATATTAATTTTGATGACTAATTACAATTATTTCCATAAATTTGTATGATCAAAAGTAGTTGTATCAATTTCGGGTGATTGGTCGAGGTTTTAACAGGTATCGAAGCAACGACCAATCACAAGCAAGTATAATGGTGGGGATAAGATTTGTCGGCAGGCATTATTAGTAGTATGCCCAGCCATTCGCTTTCCGACATCAGTGCTAGTCACTTGCATTGTATCGCTGTTCGTTTTGGCCAACTAAAACTGTACCTACTCATGCTGTCACTATACTACACTTTCTTCATCAGCTTTATTGCTATAGCAATAAAGCTGATCTTTAAATTTATAAAGTGTGTTTGTGCATTCAAAGTCCTTACTTCTGAGGGTTGGACCAGTACGGTTCACATAGTTGTGAACATTTGTATTTGGATTGGTCATTCAAAATAAAAAATGTTGAACTAACTTTTTTGGATAGGTTGCCGCTTCTTCACGAAGTACGTGCGCTCCCGACCACGTCCACACATGCACTTGCGTGCATCAGTGCATGCGCAATTTCTCCGATAAGAAGCGGCTCTGAACGTCGCAAAACCGGTCAAGTCCAACATACATGACGTATTGCGTAAGTTAAAATCAGATACTAATTGCTTTAAAATGAAAAATATGCTAAAAACCGAGACAGGGGTGTATGGAGGTGTATGTCATGTAAGGAGTGAAAAATAACTACAAATTGTTTGTTTCTCTGAATGTTTGTCTGTCTGTTTGTACGGGCTAATCTCCGAAACGACTGAACCGATTTAAATGAAATTTCGTACCAAGGTAACTTATATCCCTGATCAACATATAGGATACTTTTGACCCCGGTAAATTAAAGAGTTCCCGTGGGATAATTAAAAATCTGTAATTACCGTATCCGCGAGGCCACATGAGCGAAGGCGACTGTTATTGCCAAATTAGTAGAGACTACAATCTATCACTTAACAAGCTATCAATTATCTAGTACAACTGTGACATCGATAAGTCATAGTTGATGTGTACATCAACGATACGATTACACACATACGCAAATTTTCACGCACTGTATATAAGAATTGAAGACGTGAATATGACCGTGCGATTCTCTCTACAATTTCTAGAGAGCAAACATCGTTGCGTGTTTGACAACATCCGTGAAATAAATGACGAGATGACAAGAAACGTTGGAAAAACAACCTTGTGTACAAGGGCGATATCTCATAAAGTATTTGAAATCGATGGTGAGCTCGTCGTATTTAATTTAACGTATTAAATTTATAGATATTGAATAATATACAAAACGCCCTTTAATACTCACATTAGATTACATGCAGTATTTCAGCTCCACTGAACATTTAATAATATGACCAATATTCGAG
This sequence comes from Selenia dentaria, assembly GCA_917880725.1. Classification (NCBI taxonomy): domain Eukaryota; kingdom Metazoa; phylum Arthropoda; class Insecta; order Lepidoptera; family Geometridae; genus Selenia; species Selenia dentaria. The sequence continues at coordinate 13,271,674 of OU862893.1, read as the reverse complement.
AATTCCTACATCATGTATTCCCAAGGGCAACTCATCTCTTTGTCTGCACTATATAGCCGAACAATAGCGCCACTACTCAATAGAAATTTGGGAACATTGTTCAAATTGAATACCTAAGCAATAATCATTCATATCGCATAACTCACAAAGGTTATCTAGCATATTGTTGTATATGAAATATGAGGCATGTTAAAAAAATAGGTAATTGTATGCATATAGACTTGTTCACCAATTTGAAAATAGCCATTGTATCTTATGTATTCCTATTAGTAACTTACATTTATCAAAACGAACAAAAAGCCTAGTTAATAATATTACAGAACAAAAACTCCGTCTAAGTCTACTTAAGAAATTTTATTCAAACCCGTTCAACCGTATTTTTGCGTGACATGGTAACAAACATCTATCAAAACATTTACACATTTTATAATATTACATTTTTAACTCAAACTTATCATTAGAAAGTGATTAAATTCAAATAGGCTGAATTTAGATCTCTTATTATGATATTATTATCCAACCAATAAAATAATCACCGTTATAATTATATCACCGAGATAATTCAGTAAAAAGTTAGGTATGACTTGAAAACCTCATCCTTTGTTTAGGAGACGGTTTTATTTTTTACTATAAGTATAACCATTCAATTATTGCGGCTAGGCTGGTATTTTAGAGCTTCAAGTTGAAACTTAACTGTACTGCTAGTATTTAGGTTACGTAAATAGGTCTTAACGCAAATCCGTCCCATACTCAAGAAAAAACTGAAAGATACAAGCAGTCGCTGCTGCTACATATTGTGGTATATACTATATCATATCATGTGATATAGCACTACGTACTATATAAAGATATATATACTATATAGCGTGTATGTATGTATATAGTGATATATACTATTTAGTGATATATCACACTATAAACCACAATATTGTCATCCTCCCCTATGAGCACTTCTATGCAAGTAGGTTTCCGACATGAAAATATTACAATACCCTCTTCTTATGAGAATGAGTACTCTATAAATAATACAAGTGGGTAGCACGTTCATAATCCTGTAAGTCTGTAGTCTAATAACCTTACCGGTCGGGGGCGTCGGCATTCACGTTTGAATATTAATTACATACTCAGCATGTATGGACTAGAATTTAGTCCCGGGATCTCTCATTTCGGTGAACCCGGGTAATCAGTAGCTTTAGTTCCTGGGAAATTAAGCTATAGAAAAGTCAAGAAGGCGAAAAACTACTAATGATTGTATATTAATGAATATAAATTTGCCACTTACCATTTAAATATCTAAACAATCCGATGTTGTTAAGCACAAAAAGTGAGTCTTTTGTATATAAGATATTATATAATAAGAACTTGATACATTTAAAAGTCCATTAAAGAAAGCTTTTCAAAGAGTTTATAGAAATCAAGAGTCAGTTAACTAGGGTCTCTTAATATCAGTATATATAATAAAGTACTGATTTTAAAATATTAAATGAAAAATAAAATAAAATAAATTTATATAAGTATTTTTTTTAAACTACGCAAGTTTTCCAACACATAAGTAAGATTATAAAACATAAACGAAAAACATAAACTGCTAAAATGAAAAAAAAATTGAAATATACGATTTTCCTAATTAGACTGGCCGGTAAGCGTACTTGGAAGCAACCCCGTCCTCTGAGCGTCTCGTGTTCAATCCCAAGACAAAGCAATGTTGCGTTATCATATGATCACAACATATGGGGATGGAATTTGACGAACTCCAAAGCGATTCCAGAGCATCTGTTTGTTAATATAGTGTAAAGTAAACAATATTAGCAGACTTACCTAAACGATGTCCCCACGGCACTCATCAGCTCCAGCTGACGCTTTATTCCAACATAACCCTTCACCCCAGTATTTATTGCATTTATTTTCCGTTTGAGAATAGTAGCACATCCGCCATTTGCAATGTAGTAGTACTGTAGTAGAACAAACTTGAGCTGCGGGAGCGCACGTCACGCCATGGCACGAGCACCCGAATCACTTTAAACATTTATGTGCATGAACATTTATTTATTTATTAAATGACTGAATGAAACATCTCTGTTTGGCATGTGTCTGGGTATGTATATCTATATCAGTTGCGTATATCAGTTATCATATTACAGAAGATGTTGTTTCTGATTATTGTTATAGACTTAATTAGAATACTCCCTGAAGGACATTAGACATCCACAAAGCATACGATAAATTGATAAAAAATATATTTGCATCATTTTTCGTAGCACAACAGATTTACTTTTCAATTTAAGTTACCCCTTCAAAGCTGTTTTAACATAAATATTTATCAGTTTAGCAAAACTTATCTAAAAGAACCTTAAGCTAAAATTTGTAAATAAAACATTATTCTATGCCTGTTACAAAAGTTTCAACTCTGTTCACAGAGCTATATTAAATATAGTGAATGTAATGTTCACATTACATTCACTATATTTGATATAGCAAAATAAAATTTCGTACTATATGAAACTAACTTTACGGTTAAATGAAATTAATAACGTTTGCTCACTTAATTAATTGGTTCACCTTTCATTTTGACTAAAACCAAAACTTCTTTAGCCTGTCGAGTATGTGGTGAGAAAACTACAAATTAGGTGTGGCATGGTATGACATACCCAAACTTTAAAATGCATTCGAGAAATATAAGTTTAAAAACATAATAAACGTGTTTTAGTTTTTTGATGTAAATATCAATAAGCGATTAAAAGGCATCGTAATGAGAGATGCATAGTTTATTTTTCGTGCATAGAAAATAAACATTATTTAAAAATATAAGATACCATTGAAAAATGCAATGTTCTTTTCTAAGTAACTATTAAAAAAACGAAATGACTGAAAACGAAAAAAACATGTGTTTTTTTCGTTTTTTGCATACTCCATATATGATGGCATGCAGATGCACTTAGTATGTCCAACTTTTAGTTTGCGAAACTGCCATATCTCATCTAGTGTGCGTTTTAAAGTTGTAGATTCAGGTTCGGAAAGTATACCTAAGATACGGTCACATTTCTTTTATATTCCACCATAGAAAATGTTCATAAATCAGCGATAGGGTCAAATTATGCAGTAATTACGTTCGCTACGTATTGCTAATTTATTTATTTGTTAAATAGTGTAAGCTTTTGAGCTGTGGTGTTGGCGCAAAATGTTGGGAATACTGAATGAATTCAAGATCCGAACTCCTCTCTTGCCTAGATATGAGTATTACGCATACTTTCTCTTGGGTTCTCAAGTACTTTGGTCACGTGGCACGGCGGAAGCCAGACAATAAAATGTAGAAAAGCTGAAAGTGGTCGACCACGTAGAATGAAAGAGAAGTAGAGGAAGATCACTGACCCGATGGGCCAATACTGTAAAACAGGCGTGTAAATCCACCATTCACGCATCCACCCAACTTCCTCAAAACAGAGAAACCTGGAAGATCTTAGTGGGAAGAACCACTTGTGATGACCACGACCCTCAGTCATGAGGCCACAACGTAGAAAAAGTAAGCTTTTACAGCCAACTACGAGTATAAACTATATAATGAAATCAAATTAAATTAAACTATTTTGTACCAAAGACTCGATCACCCAATATTTGCTACAGCTCTAACTACGAGTAAACACAATAATATTGTTTCTAACCTAATCTTTACAGAACCACTGCCCAATGTTTTACATCCGTGTGAGAACACACATGGTTTTACTTCTGAACTACAACACTACACTAAAAGTGGATATATCTTTAGTACATGTTTAAACATTTTGCCCTACCACCACATTACAGAAAATAGATTCTCGCCTTTTTATTATGCTACCCTAAGAGATAGGGTAATGGGTGTGGCGACGTAAAATCCGTTTACCCCAGGGTTCTATATTTTAAATTCATTCGATTTAAAGAAGCTTTTAGATGCAAATGCACTTAGTGCAGGACAATTGCATTCGTTTCGGACCATCGACTCTGCAATTTCTACACAAGATCTTTTATCTGCTCTACTTACTGAGGTAGCTGTGCTGTTTTTATCTACCGACTTCCAAAAAAGGAGGAGGTACTCAATTCGACTGTATGTTTTTTTAACGTTTGTTACCTCATAACTTTTGACTGGGTGAACTGATTCTCAAAATTATTTCTGTTTGAAAGCTGGTGCTTCCCGTGTGGTCCCATTTAAATTTAATTAAATTCGGTCCAGTAGTTTTTGAGTTACACTCCAATAATTGAATAGAATGGAGATATTAAATTTTTCAAATGCTACTTGGTTTTTTTTCAAATTGTAAAAGATATGTGAAAAATTATACTACACATTTTCATATTTGTTCTGATTCATTCGTTACGTTTTCGTCACACAATTTTTGAATTAGCAAATTGATTGCACTGCAATTGATAAGCACAATTTTAGCATAATAACGAATCCTTTACCGGACTGTACCTGTACCTTAGAAAGTTATATTGCTTTACTATGAACTATTTGTATGAGGCGTACAAATAAAAATGTTCTCATGTTATGTTTAGTGCTATCTGTTTCGGACTGTATCCGTGCGCGAAATGGATTGTTCTACAATGCAACGTAAATCGTGACAGTATAATTTGTTGACATACACAATGTTCGCTTGCCTCGTATAACTTTCGCATTTTCTACCTATATAAACTTAACTGGTTCTCGCGTAGACCTTAAATGGATAGCGCGCATTATCAATTTAGAATAGCATTTATATTTCACAGGGATTCATAAGTGCCTCTTTGATGCCTAAATTGAATAAATGATTTTGACTTTGACTTTGACTTTGGATGAATGCGGATTCGACAATTCTGTGACGGGAACATTTAGTGAATTAATTAGATGTGCTCTTAGTAAATTATCATAATACGTGTTCTTAATTGAGGCGTACCTATGTATACACGTCCTTACAGCCAAACAAGGTAGACAGGAAAGCGTGTTTAATTAGAAAACATTTATTCAGAAAAATGGAACCGACTTCAACTTTTTGTGTGTGAAATAACTTTTTTAAGTTTGTATCATGATAGTTCAAAAGTAGTTATCATCAGAATATTGTACGCTTGGTACCGACAAGTTATTTCACACTTTTAAGTGTGTTGAAGTCGGTTCCATTTTTTAGTTAAAACAATTTAGTCAGCCTTTTTAGTGACTTCCGGCTCGCTTTATTCCGGTGTTTTATCATAAAATCTAAAAGATTAAAATTATCACGGAGTTAATTTTTTAGTTTATGAACGGTACGATCATTAACTAAGAAATTAACTCTGCCAGAGTCCGAACAGTTATTTGAGAACCTGTTGTACAGAGCGACATATTTGCCTACGCGAATATAAGCTCTTTATTTAAGAATCAGTTTGTTTTTAGGGTTCCGTGCCTAAAGGGCAAAACGTGACCCTATTACTTAGACTACGCTGTCTGTCTGTCTGTCCGTCTGTCACCAGTCTATTAGTGCGTTCAAATAGGCCATTCGTGAGTGTGTTTAGCGAAAATAACGCTAAAAACGCTCACAAGGGGCGTTCGAATTGGGAATCTGTGGGTGAAAATGTCGTTCATGTCTCTTTTTGTTCAGCGTTCGGAAAGCTAAAAAAGAGGAGTTTTTGCCACCAAAAAGTGTAATTTTTGACCCATGTCCCGAGCATGGTTGTTTGTGATCGTTTTTTGTCAACTATGTACTTGACAGCATAATCATGCGATTTTAGGTCTTATGCTCAGTTGAGCGTTCGAATAGGGTGTGGGCAAAAGTGGCAAAATGAACGTTTTTGAGCTTTACGAACGCTTTAACAAAAGAGTCATCATTGACACCGCCACCAATGCCCTCATAAGCTAAAAGAACGCATCTTATGTCTCATGAATGAGAGTAGACATTTGAAATTTTCAAAGATGATGTAATTATGTTGCCGCTATAACACCAATACTAAAAACCGGCCAAGTGCGAGTCTGATTCGCGCACGAAGGGTTCCGAAACATTATCATAAAACGGCAAAAAAATTATGTCAGTTGTATGGAAGAATTATTTATATAATGATATTTTTTTATGTGGATAAGCGAGATAATATTATGTTATTAAAAAATCGCAAGTGATATAATAATTATTGTCTAGTACCTACCTTCTGGTTTTTGTGTTCTACGTTAATATATACTATTTTCAAACAATATTATTTTCCTCGCACATGTAGAATTGAATAGAACACTATGAATCTCCTTGAATACATAAAACTAGCTGTACTCCACGGTTTCACCCGCGTGGTGATGGATGATTAATTAATAAATTAATGAATCAAAATACGAGAGAAAATACGATACGTATATAACCGATGTTACTCAAGCATTAAATAATTTTCTATTGGTGAAAGATTTTTTAAACCGGTTATGCAGTTTTTGAGTTTATTCGTTATATACAAACTATCAAATCTTTCCCCTTTATTATTATAAGGATATAAGGATATGTTCAGAATCAGAAGAAGGCACAAAGAGAAACAGAAGAAATGAAAAGTTCATATGTTTAGAATTATCATACTAAGTGTTACACGAATGTAGATTTTAGTATTAACATAATAAGAACTATCATAGTTTAGAGAATTTGAGTTGTGTAGTGTACGCACAATCGAATCAATACCAAGTATCGCTAATTTAGAGTAGATATCTATAGATATGTTCTATAAAACTGCAGTACACCACTTTGCTCTATTGTCAATAGATTCCGCAGCACACGAAATATAAGGATATTTTTTTTACACCCTGGGGTACATTATTGAGGTTTTTAAACAAATTTCTTACTTTTTTGAAAATATTATATATGTAGCCTATGTTATCAGTGATAATGTAGCTTTCTAACTACGGATGAATATTTGAAATTGGTCAAGTAAATTTTAAGTTTATCCGTTACATACAAAAACACATCTTTTCTCTTTATAATACGAGTAGTAGTGCAGAAATAGGTGCGTTGATAGGTTGGAACAATACTTCGTGAAAGGAGCACAAACGAAGAGCATCTGAAACTGGCAAACTCATTTTAACTTTTATAATATCCGTGGGAATGTGGTGATTTCAGGTATACGAAAACTTGAAGAATTTTATAATTTCAAAAGGACTTTCAGGCCAGTCAACTCAAACATTTTTTTTCTGAAGAATTTGTTAGGGGCATGTCTGTAATATACTAATTATAACTGCCATAGACAAAAATAGTACACACACCAAAAAACAATAGTGGCACACGAACCTGGCATTGGCGTGGTGATAGCTATCAGGCAAACGTCGTCTATCCGTCTATGCCACATGGTAATATAATTAAAATCATATTAATTATATAGCTATTCTAGTTTTTTTATTCATGTTAATGATGAACCTTTTTTTAGGTCAGCAGGTGAGGAGACGAACTAGTCCATCGCCTGAAGTTAAGCGTCACGATTGCCTATTACAATCCAGTGCCATTCGGAATTTTAAACTATAAGAGTTGAGAGATATCCTCCTCCTTGCGTCGTATTCCTCAGTGATGAGTCGTGACTTCCCTTCGGAATCACCTTCTCTCGTATGATCGTTCTCCATCTGTTTCTGTTTCTAGCGGCGTGGAGGGCGATGTGAAACGTAGAGTCGAGCGCAGTGCGGATCTGGTCGGACCAACGTATTGGTCTGCGACCACGAGGCCTTTTCCCTTCTACTTTTCCGGTCACTATGAGTTTCTCAAGGTTGCCACTGTCTTTCCTAGCAATGTGACCGAAATATTCAAGGACTCTGCCGTAGACATTCGATAGAGATTTGAGAGAGATATACGATGTTAAATTTATTATCCTGTAATGTTGCTGAAAGCATTGTCCATCAACTAAACACAATAACGTTTGAATACTACTGCTTCATGATAGGACAACTGGCAGAGGTGTGGTACTTCCCCAGGCGGACTCTGCAAAAGTCCTACCAGTACAAAAACCTTTTTGTACAATCACTGGAAAGTTAATTATCATCCCCAAGAAAAAGAACAAAATTGCAAGTACAGCTGCTATTGACATTCAGCTATTATTACTCACACAAAATGTTAATCGTTGGCCATGAGCACTTTATTAATTCCAGAACCTTCGAAATCCCTTGACAATGCCTACATCATTCGCGAAAGCATTATAATAAAAAACGCCGTATCATCAGCCGGCTGCGAGGATCTGTTGAAAATGACGAACAGCTATCTCGATTGAAAATTACCTACGCGTTATCATACGGTACAAATTGAATCAGTAGTTAAGTTCGAATTTTTGAAGATACAGTGGCTTTTCAACCGACTTACAAAAAAGGGAGCAGGTACACAGTCGCAGCGTATTTTTTTGTTTTATGTATGATCACGCATAACTTTTTACAGAATATTCCAATTTTAATTATGTTTTTAGTTATTACGTGAATAGGTGAACGTTTTCAAATTTTCTACCGTACGGGTGTCCCCGTATGGTACAAAACACAAGAAAATTTAAAAATCTTAAATTCCTAATGATAATTGATTGGCATTGTAGTTTCTAATCTATCGTATACATCCAAAACTCAATCATATTGCTGGATAGCTCAAAGATCAAAGAATTAATTACTATAAACGAGAACCGCGCGCACCGTGCGAGGTGGAAGCGCCGCCATTTTGAGGTTATTTTGCTGCCAATCGATATTTGCAATTAGTATAACTTTTGATTTGGAGAATCGTATTCTACATAATATATGAGTTATCATTTCCCACAGGTTCATTGGTATTTTTATTAATTCCCTCTCATCACATTGTTCGTGCACGCTCGTCAGTTTAGAATATTGAATTTGTTACAGATAGATAAATTTAGCCGAAGTCTTATTTTCTATATGTTAATTATATACCTTATATATATATAAGGTAAAAAATCAGTGAGCCGTAGGATGAATATTCTGTTATATAAGTATTACAAACTTTACGCACAAAGGATCTTCGAAAATTATCAAAATTTTAACAACCCACCAAAAGTAGTAAGCTCAAGTACTGTATTGATCATGACAGAAAGATTTCATCGATTAGTTCAGGGCGGCCCAATAACGTTGCGATAGTCATGCGGATATGGGATCCAGCAAGAATGCGCATGCTGTTATATTAAATTACTATGCAATGGTGCTTAGTAAGTTAGCTAATACGTGATCTTATGCAGAATCTATAATACGATATAATTATTTCTGTCTCTCCGTTCTAATTCATAACAGTTTAATAACTTAACTTATAATATAACAATTTTGTATCGTTATTAGTAACAATAACAGCAATCCTGGTAAAACTTATGTTTATTGCTACCTACTCCATAAATTGTACTGGTGATCGAAATATATACAAATAATTCCTTTACGTAAAATTTTTGTTGTATCTATTGGAATCATGAAAACGATAACGAAATTTAAAACTTTCTATCTATGTTTTTGAAGCTACAGTTTGTTTACAGATTTCTTTACTCAAACGGATATATCCGAAGAAAATAACAAGACTTCTAATCAAGGATCATCGAACTCGAAAACTTGTGATTTGGGACTTGTGGACTCAGTTTGCTTGAGTTTGGAATCTTAAACTTTGCCAAGTCTGAATCCAGGGAAGAATAAGAGGGGCAAATAAAATTATTTTTACACCAACACATGTTGACAACTTACAACCCGCAAATACACAGCAAATTACAGCACACAAACCTGTCCGGGAATCGAATCAGGGACCAGCGGCTCAGAAGGCAGGTATCTACCAACTGCTCCAACTGGCTTGTCAAAATGTATAAAAAGTAATGTACTCGTATGTATCTAATCTCAAATAATCTTGGAAAAATCTCAAATAATCCAATCTTGGATACGAGGCAATATGACTGCTCTAAAATACCGAGATGAGGTGCTAGAGCGTGTAATCTTGCCCCACAGACAGCAAATGGGACAAAATTTCCAGCTAATGCACGACAATGCCCGTCCACATACGGCGCGTAGCGTTACAAGTTGGTTACAACAGCATGATATCTAAGTTTTATACTGGCCTGCACAACCCACTGACTTAAATCCCATTGCCTGGGATATGCTTCAGTGAAGAGCCTTTAGGAATTTCCCTGAAGATATTGTGCATGAAAACCAGGGTTTCTTTTCAGGTTTTCTTGCATCTAATGTAATGAATAAAGCTTATTATTATTATTTTTATAGTTGTAACCGATCTAGATTACTAGATTATCGGTTCTCTTAAAAACTAGTTTAAATAAGAGACATCTGTAGGCAAACTCACAAACGACTACCTAAATTCCGTTTGAAGATTAAAGCAACCTTTAAATCGAGATAACTACCTTTGCTGCGCGCTGAGGTAGTTCGGCGATTCACCGATAGAGGTCGCATATAACAATCAAAAATATGGACAGTGACAGTTAAACAAATGTCAATCGAGTTTAGAGAAAATAATGCCACGAGTTGTGAGTTCCGGTGAACGGACGTTGATATTTTGAAAAAGTTCAAAATGCAGTGTAGTGATTGGACTGACGACTACGACGGGTTTGAGGCCTTTTTCATTACCATATAAGGTAGCGAAATGCGCCTCCGACTTCCGCCCCAACTTGTTGTTTTTACTGCAAGCGCAACCAACCTCACTTTGCCATCGGCTGTCGACTGTGCAACTGCTAATAAATTACTACGACTAGTGCTACAGAGTCTTATATAATTCGAACATCAATCTTCAGAACCCCCATACATTGGGTAAGTTTGAGTTGTGAAATGAAAGTGTACTTGACCACCATAAATTATAACCTACAATTGTAACCTTTGGTATGTACTCTCAACTTATTTACTGTATTATTTTTATGTGTTTTTCTGTGTTTTCTGTTGCTTCTCAACTTTCTCCTTGTTTCTATTTTACGCCCTTCTGGCAAACTTGAAAGGGTGTTGTTGGGTAGCTCGCAATTCCCGAGGTACCTAGGCTAGTCCCTAATTGCTCGGTAGTGAACGGACCTCGTGGATTGTGCGCACTTTTACCAGCAACACACCTATTTACGCCCTTCTGGCATTCTGAGCCGCTGGTGGTTGGCATCCGCGAAGGGCCTAGCTAGTCCCTTTATGCTCGGTAGCGGAAGCCTTAGCGGATGCGAATACTTCACCAGCAGCCTTACCTCTTTGGCCCTTATGGCATCTCTTGTTTGTTGGCGGGCCACATCCCTAAAGGCCCTCTGCGAGTCACTATATGCCCAGTAGCAGAGGGACAGTGGACCCGCCAGCTCAACACCTTACTGGACCCACTGTGACCGGAGCACATGTGCTTTTCAGGGTTCCAGTACGAGGCGGAATCGTTCCAGTACGAGGCGGAATCGTTCCAGTACGAGGCTGAATCCTTCCAGTACGAGGCGGAACTCTTCCAGTACGAGGCAGAATCGTTCAAGTACGAGGCGGAATCGTTCCAGTACAAGGCTGAATCGTTCCAGTACAAGGCTGAATCGTTCCAGTACAAGGCTGAATCCTTCCAGTACACGACGCCTGAACTCCGGCCGTCCTCTGATCTCCAGCACCGACCGCGGCCACCCTTCTCTACAGCGATTGCTGGGAATTTCTACCGGCGCGGCGGTGTGGAGCCGACCCTGCACGGCAGACCTGCTGCTGAGCATCGGCCAATACTAGCGGACCGGAGCTAAGTCCTTAAACAAGGAAGCTTGCCAAATTGCCATACCTGTCTGAGATCCACGACCCTTTTTATTTATTATACTTATATCAGCATCTCTCTTCTTTCTCTCATGCTCCCTTCTACCCTGAGTAGGTAGGAAGGTGACATTGGCGCCCCTACAAATTAGGATCAGACAGGTTGGTTTGGCAAACTTTCTTGGGTGTGGCTCTGCCATACTTATTCTGTATACTGTGTCTTATTGTGTTCCTTTCGTGTGTGTTAGTTATAAGTTGTGATTGGCCCTGTGCTGGCCCGGGGTCTGAGAATAGGCCGGCTGCAGCTCTGCATGTCGTAAGAAGCGACTGAAAGACAACGGGTAACACCCAGGGGGTCAGTAATCCACCCATTACCGTCTTCAACGAATTTTATTTTTACCTTAAATTAAATTTTAGTTTTTTTTTACAGCTTGCATAATTAATAACTTTTCTTAATAAATATCTAATATTCCATATTCACCTCTGTTCAACTTATAAATAGCACACACCTTATTTGTAATTCTACCTACGTGTTATTTTCATCTGAAAAAAATTATACCCTTTTAAATATTTTTTTTAATTGACCTTGTATGACACTGTTGTCATTGGTTTCATAGGTCAAGTATACTTTCACAACTACAAACATGAGTCTACAACTTAACTTTTTATCTCTGCAAAAGGCTGAATTAGCATATGAAGTGGCACTGCGCGGTGGCTCGCATACTGAATCTGTTCAGGACTTAAGGAAACAGATTGTGAAACTATCCAAAGACATGCTTTCTGAGGATATATTGGAGTCACACTTGGACCCTGAGGTCGATATAAGTGAACTCAAGGAGTCAATGGCAAAAGCAAAAAGCAACATTGCTCTCCTCAAAACTAAATTTGAAAAAAATCTTTTTTTAAGAACAGAAGTTTTAATCAACCATATGAACCACAGGTTGATAAGGATAAGTGCATCCAATAGTGAAGATTTTAAGTCGGTGTCTTCTAAACTAAATTCTCTTAACAAGGACTTACAAATCTATTATTTTTATTCTTTTCTAAAGAAATTCTATTATTTCTAATATTAATAAACTTAATTAATAACAACAACAATTCTAAAATAAGTAAATACATATCCTAGTACTTAATTATTTCACCTTCTTGACAATTGCAAATCTTTGCACTGAATAACTTGTTGACAACTTAAAATAAATAAATATTCTCAAATAAAACCAAATTCATGCTATGATTAAATTAATAAAGCTTTAAATATACAATCTTACAACTAAAACGCATATTCTATGTATCTTAAATATCTAAAATATAATTGATTAATGCAACCAAACTCATAGGGTGCAACTTTTTAATAATCTCTTAGAATAATCTTATATACAAAGGAAAAATAAATCCTTATATACAATAAATCTTATAGGTAACAGTATCTTATATACTTCTTGAATTCTAATAACTTGTGATCCTTTCTTATATTGATCATTATTTATATCTTATATACAACGATGGCATAAGATATATTATAACTTAACTACAATACATATAATGTACTACAAACTATACATCTTAACTTATATACCTACTGAATTAATTTAACTTCCTTAAATACTCTTTGTCACTCTCCACTTTCAATGGAATAGTGTTATAACATAGCTAAAATCATTCTTTCACGTGCCAGCCATGGTAATTCTTCAAATAGAGAGCGGTGTCCAAACTCTTTAAAAACAAGCCTTATTGGTCTGAGCGGTAGATAACTCACTAAACAAGCCTTTATCTATGTTATTTCCTTTTGATTAAATTCTCTGTCTTAAAATTTAATTTAACTTAGGCAATTATGGAACTTATATTCAAAAAAATTAAAATTATCCATGAATGTCTGCAATAAGTACTTAACTTATCTATGTTCTGGTGTGTATTCATACCTATAATGTAGCTAGCTGTCTTAGAAGTTAACTTCTGCAGCCTACAATTTCCATTCCTCTCAATATTGCTGTCAATAATCGTTTCTTGGGATATCTAATCCAAACGATGGGGGGGAATTCTAGGAGATACTTGGGTATGTGTCTGCACATAGACATAGTTAATAACTTAAGATCATATACTGGAGTTTCTGTAGCTTATATAAGATACTCAAAGTTAGGTCTTAGGTTAAGTATTTTTTTTCTTTCTTAGAACTGCTCAAGGCTAGTGAATTTTTTTTTCCTAGTAAAAAAATTCTTTCTTGGGTGGGGAGATATGTAACCGATCTAGATTACTAGATTATCGGTTCTCTTAAAAACTAGTTTAAATAAGCGACATCTGTAGGCAAACTCACAAACGACTACCTAAATTCCGTTTGAAGATTAAAGCAACCTTTAAATCGAGATAACTACCTTTGCTGCGCGCTGAGGTAGTTCGGCGATTCACCGATAGAGGTCGCATATAACAATCAAAAATATGGACAGTGACAGTTAAACAAATGTCAATCGAGTTTAGAGAAAATAATGCCACGAGTTGTGAGTTCCGGTGAACGGACGTTGATATTTTGAAAAAGTTCAAAATGCAGTGTAGTGATTGGACTGACGACTACGACGGGTTTGAGGCCTTTTTCATTACCATATAAGGTAGCGAAATGCGCCTCCGACTTCCGCCCCAACTTGTTGTTTTTACTGCAAGCGCAACCAACCTCACTTTGCCATCGGCTGTCGACTGTGCAACTGCTAATAAATTACTACGACTAGTGCTACAGAGTCTTATATAATTCGAACATCAATCTTCAGAACCCCCATACATTGGGTAAGTTTGAGTTGTGAAATGAAAGTGTACTTGACCACCATAAATTATAACCTACAATTGTAACCTTTGGTATGTACTCTCAACTTATTTACTGTATTATTTTTATGTGTTTTTCTGTGTTTTCTGTTGCTTCTCAACTTTCTCCTTGTTTCTATTTTACGCCCTTCTGGCAAACTTGAAAGGGTGTTGTTGGGTAGCTCGCAATTCCCGAGGTACCTAGGCTAGTCCCTAATTGCTCGGTAGTGAACGGACCTCGTGGATTGTGCGCACTTTTACCAGCAACACACCTATTTACGCCCTTCTGGCATTCTGAGCCGCTGGTGGTTGGCATCCGCGAAGGGCCTAGCTAGTCCCTTTATGCTCGGTAGCGGAAGCCTTAGCGGATGCGAATACTTCACCAGCAGCCTTACCTCTTTGGCCCTTATGGCATCTCTTGTTTGTTGGCGGGCCACATCCCTAAAGGCCCTCTGCGAGTCACTATATGCCCAGTAGCAGAGGGACAGTGGACCCGCCAGCTCAACACCTTACTGGACCCACTGTGACCGGAGCACATGTGCTTTTCAGGGTTCCAGTACGAGGCGGAATCGTTCCAGTACGAGGCGGAATCGTTCCAGTACGAGGCTGAATCCTTCCAGTACGAGGCGGAACTCTTCCAGTACGAGGCAGAATCGTTCAAGTACGAGGCGGAATCGTTCCAGTACAAGGCTGAATCGTTCCAGTACAAGGCTGAATCGTTCCAGTACAAGGCTGAATCCTTCCAGTACACGACGCCTGAACTCCGGCCGTCCTCTGATCTCCAGCACCGACCGCGGCCACCCTTCTCTACAGCGATTGCTGGGAATTTCTACCGGCGCGGCGGTGTGGAGCCGACCCTGCACGGCAGACCTGCTGCTGAGCATCGGCCAATACTAGCGGACCGGAGCTAAGTCCTTAAACAAGGAAGCTTGCCAAATTGCCATACCTGTCTGAGATCCACGACCCTTTTTATTTATTATACTTATATCAGCATCTCTCTTCTTTCTCTCATGCTCCCTTCTACCCTGAGTAGGTAGGAAGGTGACATAGTGATATTTTTTTTTCGACATTTAAATAATGTCGGTGTTATTATGACACCCACGGGCCTAAGCCAAGTGGATTTCATTTTCAGTATTTAAGTCCTGAGTTATTTCGTCCTGCAAAAATTAACGAACAATTCGGCAGGTATTTAATATAACCGCTTTCTGCATCGTAATATATATATATAGTTTTGGGTAAGTCTAACAATGTAACACCATGCTGTAAGTGTTTTGGGATAACTCCTGTACTGGAGAGTACCAGCGGTACAATATACACTTTGTTCATCTTCCAAATCCGAATAATTTCTTCTTTTAGCTCTGTATATTTATGAATTTTTTCGGACTTTTTTATTGTTTTTTGTATATTGTGTGTGTTGGGGACTGCAATGTCTATTATATATACATACTTATTTACTTTGTCTCTTACAGTAATATCCGGTCTATTGTGATGTATGGTTCTGTCTGTTAATATGGCTCTGTCAAAGTATATCCTATGAGTGGGACTCTCCAGTGCTGGTTTAGGGATATATTGATAATAGGGTTTCTCTGTATTTTCTATGAGTTTAAATTTAACAGATAGTTTTTGGTGAACTATATGACTTACTTGATTGTGCCTATGAGTGTAATCGGTTTGGGTGAGGGTGGGGCAAGCGCTGGTGATGTGTTGGATAGTCTCGGACACGCGGTGACATTTCCTACATTTGTCATCGGAGGTGTAGGGGTCTTTGATTATGTGCTTTCTGTAGTTTTTTGTATTTGTTACTTGGTCCTGAATAGCGATCATGAAGCCTTCTGTTTCTGGAAACAGAGATCCTAACCTAAGCCACTGATTTGAAGCTGTTTTATCTACATGAGGTAGCTCTAAGCCGTGTATATGACGTCCATGGAGTTCTTTTTTACGCCACCTGTCTATTTTTTCCGTTACTTGGTCTTTCGCAGATTTGTAATATATATTGCTTTGGTTTAGGTTTAATGGTGTATATTTGCTGTCTAACTGAACTATTGCCTTGTGAATTTTAGATAAATCTGTTTTTTTATAAAAGAAGTCGCGTAAATTTTTGATTTGGTTTTCCCACAGTAATTTTAAGTCTATTAGTCCTCTTCCTCCTTCTTCCCTTTAACTGTCATTCTTTCTATTGCCGATTTTGGGTGTAGATAATTATGCTTTGTGTGAGTAGTTCGGGTTTTTGTTTCCAAGCGACTTATGTCTGTAGCTGTCCATTTAATTATTCCGAAAGAGTATGTAAGCACTGGAATAGCATATGTATTAACAGCTTTAAAGAGATTTTTGGAGTGTAACTGTGTTTTGCAAATTATATTTAATCTTCGAGTATATTCAGTGGTTAGGCTACGTTTAATTTCAGTATGGTTGATGCCATTTGATTGATGAATTCCAAGATATGCATATGTGTCTGTTGGGTCCATTACTGTAAATGTATTGTGTGTAGCTAGATTATTATTGGCTATTTCAGTTTTGCCTTTTGAGATATGGAGAGTTTTACATTTATCAAATGATTTGATAAATGTAAAAATTGCCCGAAATTCATTTTAATGTGACTACTGAATTGTTTTGTTGTGTAAATTAAATTATTTAAGCCTTTTTTGGATTTACCGAACAATTTTATATCATCCATATACATTAGATGGGTGATGTCTGTTTTAGTTGTCAGTTGGTATCCACTATTAGTGCTATTTAGTAATTTAGAGAGAGGATTGAGGGCAAGACAGAACCATAATGGACTCAAAGCATCATTATTATTATTATTTTTATTCAACCAATTTCACGGGTATCACCCGGTCCTTTGCAAAGGCATAAGTGGGGCTGTAGCCAACACTTAGAGGCCTGTTTGGTATAAAATACAATGTATTATAAAAACAGAAACATTTTGGATGGATGGTTACAGGGTATATCTATTATAAAAATGGGTAAAATTGCATGGTTATTGATATGTACTTATTAGTGATACGGGAGATAGTGGGCTATGGTCGAGACTATGGCACCTGCCAATTTCAGTCTCATCTTAAAATATTTAGGCAGGTGGTGACTTGCCACCCACTAAACGGCCCCCCCCATAAGAGCCACCATCAATGGTGACAAAAGGGGCAACGTTGGTGTGAATGGCTAAAGGGTGTCGAGAGGTGTGCTGCGGTTTCACTTGAGCGCTACTACCGGCGTTATGCTCTTTAACACTTCCACCCTTGCAGCTTTTTGTTTATTGCTCTTGCGTCTCCACACCCAGACGGCCAATGAAGGCAAGCCGGGGGTCAGGGGTATCATTTAGCCCCAGGGAGAATCAGGGTCCACGGTGTCGCCACTCACCGACGGCTCGCCACAAAGCCGCCCCTGCGGTTTTATTATTATTTTTATTATTATTATCTTAGCAGGACTTGGGACAGTATTCCACAACAGGATATTGACACCCTTGTTTTGAGTATGCAGAACCGCTGCAGATGTGTCAAGAGAGTCTTAGGTGGATCCACGGATTATTAATTTTAAGTTTTCAACAATTTTTATAAACAACTAGTTGTTTTGTTTAGGTTTTGATGTTTCAAAAATAAAGTTAAGATTGAATTTTTTTCTGATTTTTCCTCTTCTTCTAAGTATTTTTTAAATTTAACTTTATCTAAAAGTTTATTATTGGATTAGATAGGCTATTAAACAAGGTTTATTTTGATGTGTATTAGGTGTCTTAACAAAAAGTTAATAGAATTTTAGTTATTTAGGTTTGTTGCGTTATCATATAATCACAACATATGGGGATGGAGTTCTACGAACTCCAAAGCGATTGCAGAGCATCTGACTGTTAATTTACGGTAAAGTAAACAATATTAGCAGATTTACTCAAAAGATGTCCCCACGGCTCTCATCAGCTCCAGCTGACACTTTATTCCAACACAGCACTTCACACCCGTATTTATTGCATTTATTTTCCGTTTTAGAATACTAGCACATCCGCCATATTGCAATCTAGTTGTTCTACTTGAGCTGCGTGGACGCACGTCACGCCATGACCAGTGCGCCCGACAGACTGGCGGCGTAACCGAACATATCCGATTACCGAGCTTGTAATGTTGACATTCCCGAAGGCGTCTTCTTGCTAAGCAGCCCCAGGAAGCCTGCTTGCGCTTTTCATCGCGCTTGTGTTTCTTTACATGTCTTAACATACAAAGTGCTTCGCAAACGCAATGAAATTGTATTGAAAACGTTTAACTAACTAAATTTGAATTGATAACGGTACGAGTACATTGGCGCACCAAAATACACGATAGATGTATTTTCAAATAAAATCCTGTGAATTAAGCCACACAAATGGTGATATTAAAGGAAGGAAGATCATGATACTAAAGGGCTTCTAACGTGATACTGAAGGCTTAATAACGATATGGCGAAGCACGCTAAATCTTCTTGATACGAAGATGAACCTTAGGTATGAACAACATAAGCATATGAACAACATTATCACTATGAAATTGATCGAATTAAATTATAGAGAACATTTAACTTAACCTATGAAGAAAATAACAAATCGATTAGTCTGTTTGGCTTGGCAAAGGACATATCTTGGCCAATGGCCGAGTAAGAATAGCGCCATTCGGCAAGCGCACGCTCGCGATGCGTATGACTCCATCCGGACTACTGTCTAACTGTTCTACACGCGCGATCGGCCAATGCAAAAGGAGAGTTTCCGATTTTATTACAGCCACGGACCCCATGTCGAATGGATTTGAACGTTTAGCTGAGAGTATCCAGAACTGCTGACTTACTAAATAGTGTAACGTGTTAATTCCTGGGTGACTATTTTCACGATGGAAAGCGTCGATAATCATGTAAGTTTGTTTTTCTGTAATGGATCTTAAACTACTTAGTAACTAACTACGCTCCGCGGTAGCATCCGCGCGGTGATGGATGATGACGAAAGTGATGAAGAAAATATAGCGTATAATACTCAGGCATAATATATCTTTCTAATAGTGAAAGATTTTTTAATCCATTTCAAACAAACATACAAATCTTTCCGTTTTGTTATTAGAGTAGATAATGACTATAACCAAGGTACGAATAATGTGGATTGGTTCGTACCGGCGTTAATATTGAATTTTTTTATCACGCTAAATTAGGTAGTGTACAAACTTTTTTGTAGACATTGATGTCCTCTATAAAACTATGATACATCACTTTGCTCTATTGACAATAGTTTCCTCAGTGTACGCGGAAGAAGTAATATTCGGCTATAAAATCCAAAAGTAGTTACTGTGACATAACTGTAATAGGAAGACATACGGTATGACGGACATTTTGTAGATATTGATGTCTTCTACAAAACTGTAGTAAATCACTTTGCTCTATTGTTAATAGTTTTTGTAGCGTACGCTATAGAAAATAACTGCTGATTAAATAGGTACTTTTAATAATACTATGACTGGCCTACTGAACTGCTGATCGCGGGTTTGCTCCTTAAGCCTTGTATCCACTTGAGCATGCTCAGGCGAATGAGCCGCTCATTCGCCTGAGCATGCTCAGAGGAACAAAATGAATGTTTTGGTCGAACGAGCCTCAACATTGAAAAAAGCTGTGCTCAGGCTGCTCAGCATATCGATACCAGAAGTATCAATTAACGTAAGGGACATTTTGGCCAAAATGAGTTATATATACCATTCGATTCAGAATTTCGCACTCTACAGTTTAGTATATTTGGCATTTCTATATCGTTAAAAAAATGTCCCTTACAGTACACGTTTTTTTAGGTCTACACGGATTTTATAATCTAAAAAATGTTTTAACGGACGCAATTATTGTTACGTGTTAGAAAAATAACGTAAATAGTTCAGAAATAAAATTCAGTCCCTTACGTTAAACTTGTTTTCGTACAATTCTCACAACATGTCCTTTACGTTCAAACATAATTATAGTTTAATTATAATTTGTCCCTTACCTTAATGTACAATATCATTTTTTAAGTATAACGTGTTTCTTACGTTAATGTTTCAACTTTACATCTCAATCGACATTGTCACTTAAACTAAACTACATCAAAATTAGCTAGGAGAAATTAATTTATGTTTCCTTACATTATTAGTATAAACGTGTAACATTTTGAAGTCGACATAAAAAAAAGAAAACGGAAGGAAACCAGAAGGAATGACACAGACAAACAGAAGAAGGAAATAATACCAAGGAAGAAAAAAAAGACTGAAAATAAGCGCAAAGTACGGAAATGTTTAAAAGAAAAAGGTTTATCCTATGAAACAGAATCTGGTACCATAAAAAAAGAGAGAACATTACAGGAAAATCCTTGTAAAGAGGAAAAATGTAGCCGAAAGTGTTATGAAATTACAGAAGAGAGAAGGAAATCTATATTTACCTTTTTTTGGGGACTCAGTAATGAAAAAAAAAGAGACTGGATTGTGCAATGTTCTAGAGCAATTGACGTTAAGCGACAGAAGACAAAAAATATTAGCAGACGTACCTTAACTTATGAGTATTATATTAACGAAGACGAAGGGCGCAGGCAAGTGTGTCAACAATTCATTATGAAGACATTGGATATAAGCCAAACATACATATTGTACACTCTTAATAACGCAAAAGAAGAACTATCCCAAGATGATTTACGAACACGTACAGCTGAAAATAAATACGACGGAGCTACAAAAACAAACGCAAGAACATACATAGAATCACTACCAGCCTTACCATCCCACTACAGCCGAAAAAACTCTACTAAACTATATTTGCCTGAACAATTTAAAAATTTGTCAAATTTATATAGGTTGTATACTAAACACTGCGAGGGTTTGTCCGCAGTCTGCTTAAGCGAAAAATTGTTCATAAAAATACTTAAGGAGTATAACTACGCATTTCATGTTCCAAAAAAAGACAAATGTCTCTTATGCACTAAGCAAGAAAATAATCCTGATATGAGCACAGATGCTGGTCAACTCGAGACCCATTTAATAGAAAAAGAGGCCACTTACAAACGCTTCCACTTTCATCAAAATCAAGTATCCGATCATTCGTTACTTGTAGCTAGTTTCGATCTTCAAAAGGTATTAGCAACACCATATGGCGAAAGTGTGCAATTGTACTATGCTAGAAAATATGCTGTGTATAATTTTACTGTATATGAGAACAAAACCCAGAAAGGGTTTCAAATGCATTTCAAAAATATAAGAATTTGCACTATGAAGAAAGCTAACTTGAGCAACATTGAGATAAAATACACTATGTTAGAGAATGGTACGTCTCATGAAATAGAATTATATAGACAGCACGAAGAAAAGGGAAAAGGTAAAGGAATAGGAAAAAGGAGTTCTGTAAGAGCTAAGACAACGACAAAAGACAGGAATTCTGATCTGGATAAAACAGGCTCACTACCCAGATTGGAAATAAAACGATGGAAAATAGATGATTTGCCGCGTCTATAAAAAGAAAGACTGCCGATTTCCGTTGCAAAATTTAACGATCTAAAAAAGTTATGTGACAATGGAATAATTCCTAAAAGATTCCATAGGGAATATATAAGTCTTCCCAACAAATCAATTATAAAAGATACACTTAATCATACTGACAATGAAGAGTCAACTCATGAACATGATGATGAATAAAGGTTTGACGATTTAATTGATTTAATGACATACTATACTATAAATGAAGATTCTTAATTTGTGGATTTAAGACTGATTAAAAATAATTAAAAGAAGAAAAGGTACATTAATTATACTCTATAATAGTAAGTTTAGAAATACAATGTTTGTATTGTAAATTGTTTTGATCTCTGAGAAAGACTGTTATTTTTTTATCCCCGACTAAAAAGGGAGTTTTGTTGATTTTTAAATGTCACTGTATTCAAATATTTTTATTGATTTGTGGATTTAAGATGATTAAAAATAATTAAAAGAAGAAAAGGTACATTAATGATACTCTATAACAGTATGTTCAGAAATACAATGTTTGTATTGTAAATTGTTTTGATCTCTGAGAAAGACTGTTATTTTTTTATCCCCGACTAAAAAGGGAGTTTTGTTGATTTTGAAATGACACTGTATTCAAATATTTTTATTGATTCTTATTTGTGGATTTAAGATGATTAAAAATAATTAAAAGAAGAAAAGGTACATTAATGATACTCTATAACAGTATGTTCAGAAATACAATGTTTGTATTGTAAATTGTTTTGATCTCTGAGAAAGACTGTTATTTTTTTATCCCCGACTAAAAAGGGAGTTTTGTTGATTTTGAAATGACACTGTATTCAAATATTTTTATTGATTCTTATTTGTGGATTTAAGATGATTAAAAATAATTAAAAGAAGAAAAGGTACATTAATTATACTCTATAACAGTAAGTTCAGAAATACAATGTTTGTATTGTGAATTGTTTTGATCTCTGAGAATGACTGTTATGTTTTAATCCCCGACTAAAAAGGGAGTTTTGTTGATATTAAAATGACACTGTGTTCAAATATTTGTATTGATTAAAATAAGTCTGCAATAAAAAAATATTTTGATCTATGTTTTTTTATTTATTTTTTGCTAAGTTTACATTTTTGAAGAAAGACAGGATCCTTAATTTTAAAAAAATATATTTTACTCATATTTTACTCGCAGCATTCTAATGATGAAAGAAGAATTATTGAAATTCGTCCAGTAGTTTTCAGTATATTTGCTACAAACATACTAAGTACATACAAACCCTAGCTATTTATAATATTAGTAGAGACTAACTTTCTATTAGTTTTCCATCCAGTGTTCCCATCACGTTCATAAGAACCTACCTCAGACTCAGATATATTTTTAAGAGAAGTTTTTATTAGTTAGAACATATTATATTCCAAAATTACATGATACAAGTTCTTAATAGTTTATCAAACATCATATTTCATTCAATTCATAGTTGTTTATGTCCTTTACAGTACGTTTGTATTGTAGTTTCCTATTAAACTTGGTGCTTACTTTAATATGGGATAGTTTACATTGAAAAATGCAGTGCCGTAAAGGACAACTAACCAACTTTTTTTAATGTAAAGGACATGCTATTTTCTAAACGCAGACGTTTACGTAAATCTTTTGTTTGTAGTTATAAAGAAGAGAAAATTCTAAGAAACTTTGTCTTAGACATATTTTAGATAGGGGAAAATGACAAAAAGTTACAGATGATATTTGTAAAAAAAATTGGTTTTTTGGCTCTCCTAAAAAGTCATGTATTGTCCTTTACATTAATTGATATTTCTGGTGTCGATATGCTCGGCTCCGTCATGTCTTCGTGTCCGTGTAGCTGCTGCTGCCTTTATAATCATTCACTGTGCCATAAAGAAGAAGAGGAAACCACCAAGGTGGTGGATGAGAGAAATGTATCTTCATCGAAGAAACAACTCGGCTAATATAATTCGAGAATTATATGACTTTATATGACTTTCGAAGGAGATAACGAACCATTTAACAACTTTACAAGAATGTCAAGGATTGATTTTGAATATTTACTGTCATTGATCGGACCGCAAATTAAAAAAAAAAGATACACATATGCGTTAGGCCATATCATCGGAGGATAAGTTACTGATAACTTTAAGATTTTTAGCTACAGGAGATTCCTATACTAGCTTGCAATACATGTTCAAAGTATCTAAACAAAGTATAAGCCGTTTTGTTCCGGTAGTGTGTGAAGCTATTATACAGGCACTCAAAGATTACATTAAGGTAAGCTAATTCGATTATTTATAGTTATATTTTTTTTTAAACTAAGTAGGTACGTAAGTTTATCAAATAAATGCAAAATGCGGTTGAAATATTTTTTATTAAATTTAAAAATTATCATAGAATAATAATGTAGGTTTTAAATGTTAAATAAATTCTGAGAGGTTAACAGCGATTCAGTGAATTGGTTATCAGCATTTGCTGTTTCTGCTGGTGATGGTTGATTAGTCGATTCCAAAGTTGGTGACGGTGGCGCAGGTGGCGATGAAACAGTTGATGTACTTGTAGTATACCCATATTGTTGTGGCTGATTGTAATATTCACGTGGACAATAGACATTTGGTGAATAATTTCCCATATCTGCCTGGAATATTATATTATTAATTAAAATGGCATGTTTGACACAGGCCAAGGTACCTTTATCGTATTTTTTTAGTTCGTTGGCAATATGCAATCCACAACTTGTGTACGGGTCATCATTGTCCGCTGTTTTCTTCAAAAGTTCATATGCACTCTTTACCATTAGATTGTCATATTCTATTTTCTTTTTCTTAGCACTTTTTTGTTTTGGAGGGCGCATTTCACTGCTTGCTTCATTGTCATTAATGCCTTGACTATCAGCATTTTCAACATCCAAAACGTCTTGGGTTCGGTTTTCCTGTAAAAAATTTTTTAATAAGGAATTGATGCATTGTAATTTGTTAATGGTTTGTTATTCTGCTTCAGGTTCCTCGAACAGAAAGTGAATGGCTAGATATATCACGAAACTTCGAAAAAAAGTGGAACTACCCTCATTGTGTTGGGGCAATGGATGGCAAGCATATTCAAATCATAGTGGAGCTGAATATCGAAACTATAAAGATTTCTTTAGTATTGTATTATTTGCGGTAGTAGATGCTGACTATAATTTTATATATGTTAATGTTGGATGTAAGGGTAGAATTTCTGATGGAGGTGTATTTAAACATACCAATTTATATAGAGAACTTGAAAATAAAACTTTGAATATTCTGCCACCAAATATATTGCAAATTCCTTATAATGTAAAAGTACCTTATGGTATTGTAGGAGACAACGCTTTTGCTCTTAATGAATATACAATGAAACCATTTGCTGGTAATAATTATATGCGAGGTTCTCTCGAACGAATTTACAACTATCGACATTCAAGAGCTAGACGAGTCGTCGAGAATGTATTTGGTATTATCGCATCCGTTTTCAGAGTATTACGTAAACCGATTGCACGCAACCGACACTAATAATGCGGTTTCAGTTGTAATGGCTATTATGCATTTGCATAACTTCATGCGTCAAAGAAACTATACTAGAGAATACTACTGTCCCATTGGGATTTTTGATAGGGAAGAAAATGGTGAGATAATTCCAGGTACATTTAGGAACGATGAGCCATTACAATCCTTCTCTTCTTTGCCACACGTACCCAGGAGATTAGTTAATATTTTAAAATCGAAAAAAAAGCCTCCCTAAAAGATATGTTATCGACGAAATAGCTGCCGAATGTGGTCATTGGGTTCTTCGACTTCCATCGTATCATTGCCAGTACAGTGCTATAACTAATATGGGCACAAATCAAAGAACACGCCGCTCGAAATAATACCTATCTCCCTTTTACGGCAAACAAGATGTTGGATTTATTAAAATATGCATGTGCGGAAGTAATTGCCGAAAACTGGGCAAACATTGTGAGAAGAACCCAAAACATTGTAGCGTCGGATTGGGAAATTAATGTGGCGTTCGATTATATACAAGTACAGCTACTTATAATAAATGTTGAGGAAAGCTTATCGAGTGACAGTGACGACTCATCGGATTTTGATTAAAATAAATAAATAATTTCAAATTAATGTATTACCTGTAAATAAAGATAAATATAAAGATTACCTGTCGTTATAATTGTTTCGTTTCATTGTCGAGTACCTATACCTACTTATTTTACAACAGCTTCGAAAATTTTAAAGAAGTAGGCATTATCAATCAAGAATTAATACGTGTAACATCTTGTAATAACATATAATATTAGACATATTATAATATTTTTTTACAAAAGTATCTGGCAGTAGTTTAGTTTCTCTGGGTTTTAGGGTCTGTTATCGTGTTACGTTTATCGATATAGCTCTATCCCTATTAGTTTCTCCGACTCTGTTATAACCTTGTATGTGTGTAAACGTCATATTTTTATAAAATAATGCATACATAATGTAAAAAAGACGCTTGTTCAAGTTTTCACAGGAGCTGTCATAAAGTAATGGAAATAGTTTAGTGCGGATAACACTCGGTTAGTTTTCCTTGATACACCTATTTTCAATCTCGCCTTATCCGATGATAATATTCAATAAGTTTACAATGTCATAATTACAAAACAAATACATTTAAGATAAAAATAAATTTGTAACGTACGTAGGTCTTATTGCTCAGCTTGGAATGATTTGATTTATTTCAGCCCAAAACAATTCACCATAAAATAATTATTCTTACTTAACCATTTAATTTTCCGTGGAAGGGGTCACGACCCTCAGCAATGAGGAAAACGACGCTAGGAGGAGGAACCATTTAAGGTTAATGCTTATTTGCTAATTTTATGTAGGTATACCAGATTTGCCATTGCGCAAACTAGGAAAACTCACATTTTCTCCGATGAATACAAATGATTCAGGCTAGGTTTTGGTTTGATTTGGAGGACGTTTAAACTATTTTTCTCGTCAGCACTTACATAAGTATCCAATGTAATGTACATCTCTAACTTCCCCCTTTTTCTTTAGTTCAGCCCTGCTAAGATCCGATAAGACTATCTTGCCCTCTACATTTCTGTCGTACTCGGAGTCTTTTGGGAATTCGTAGGAGTTGAGTTAAATCAATGTATTTGAACTCAGTCAATTTGTGTTTGAAGACGATACGGTGAAGTTTTGAACAATTTCAATCGTGTTTGTTGCTGGGCGTACAATTTGTTATGTTGTCTGGTATTAATTTTTAGTTATTTGTTAGGTTTATAATATGCATATTTAAATTATTCCTTACCTGTTTGAGTGTTTCAAAAAGCATAAACATAGCCTTTTTGAGCACATAATTTTGCGCGTGCTCCACATGCGTCTCAGCGTACACCGCGGGTTCTTGCGTTCAATTCTTTTATTACCAATCTATTTATATTGTAGTGGTGTTATGTGTTATAGGTTGATTGACTCGATCTAGTGGTTTGATTTTCACTCCAAAAGATGTTGAGCATAATCGATTTGTTTGACTATGAGGCACAGAACCCTGAAAAACTACTTTATTAGCTACCCGCGTTTTTGCTGCGTAAAATAAGGCTATCATGATTTCTCGGCAAAAACTCGCTGAATGAAGATGTAAAGTGTTATTCCAGGGTCTAAACAAATTTTAACCATGTCGTTATGCTGTTTAAGCGAGAAGAAGTAATATATAATTATACACGGAAACATACACGTTCTCGAATAAAATAATGGTGTGATTATGATATGCTGTATTAGTCACTGGCGAAAAAAAAGATACACCGAAGTTTATCAATTATTTAGACGGGAATAATTTAGACTATTTGTTATTCCCATAAACACCTCCTAGCTAGTCTTCCATCACATGTTTATTCGAGTGATCCGGAACTATCGCTGCCTTCCACGTTCCTTAATCCGCTCAGAGACTAGGATTATGCTAGGAATAAGCATATAATTTGGAATTTGTTTACGTTATTTTATGTAATCTAGTGACAAGAAAATAAGCTGGAAAGTGTTAAGAAAAGTAAGCCTCATGGCTGTATTATAGTATGATTGAAAAGTTGCAGTGCCTATACGTATGGCCCAACACAGCATGCGGCATTTTTAGGAATATGTTAGGGTTCCGTACCTAACTTGTTAAAATAAATCCTTATGTTGATACATCAATTTCTACTATCACATTAATATGCTCTATCTAATCTATCGTCCGTCAATCTGTATGTTACTACCAATGTTCTTAGAAAAGACTAAGCTATAAGTGATAAATCGATTGTGTAACCTTTTTTTATATTTATAGCCCTTATCTGCAACTTTTGTTTATTTTGCTATGCAATAAAGTATTTATTATTAAATCATTGTATTGTAAATCACATAAACATAATTATCTCCAGTACAGTATATATTTGAATGCACCTTACATTAAGAATATAAACTGTATCTTTAGATCTTTTCCTTAACACTTTGTGCAGTTAAAAGATAGTGTTCATTGTTTTTGTTATAAAATAAGACCTGAAATGGGGAGGTAATATATAAATAGGACCAATAAAAGACTATGAAAGGTTACTTATTTTAAAGCATTTCATATAATATAAGTAATTTTATGCGAGGTTTATTATTTATCAATAACAACTATTTCATAAAATTTAAATTACAGTCCCTTGTTTACGAGTAGGGCTTTTCTCATTTATTTATACAGGTAAATTATTAAATACAAACATAAAACTATAAAAATGTAATAAAACTCCAAAGACATTTTCCATTTAGGTGGACTCGTGTCTACTGTCTAATATTTACATAATACTGCAGACGACTCACCTGAAACCTATCTAGACATGCTAAATTAGCCTATTACATTCCCACTCCTTTTCTGAAAGAGAAGAAGGATTGGTATACTCTGGCATCATATGATCTTTGTGTCTTAATCACTACAACGCCAAGCCATTGAAAAATAACTGAAGTTATGAGATAAAAGAAGGCAAATAAGTATTTAAATAATCAAATTCAATACAAATGAGGCAGCAGTTATATTCATAATCACACAGTTGGTTATTTGCATACTACATTTCCTTCTAACTTTCTTTTCAAGTAACTTTACCGACTTCTTTTCAACTTACCTTTTCCCTCATTAAATACTTTTAGTTACCTGCGCGTTTCAGTTTGAGATTTTTCTTTGCCTCGGTAATAATTTTACATTCGAATTTGCTACGATAAATTTGTATGTCACAACGTTCTAGCTAAATTGCATACAATATTAAAAAAGCGGTTAGGCAATTCTGTTTTTCAATTGGTAGGTCGCAAAAACTAGGTAGCTAGAAATAAAGCTCTTATTAAAATTCGTGGCCGTCTTACTGGAGACCGAGGCATAAGCAATATAATAATATTAAGAAATATAATAACGCTGTACTTAAAGTTTTTTATAATGGAATTGACTAGACGCGCAAGTCGTGCATCTAATGTTAACCACTACGTTATCCCATGACAATTGTAGATGCCACATTGCTTCTTGATTCTATCTTCGCTTTCCATCAGGCGAGAGGAGTCACTTTGATGAACCATTATGAAAAAAAAAACAAAAATGACACTGCGCTAACAAGACAACATCAAGGCATTGGTTTTTATGTCTCTTTCGCCCAGTAAATAAACTTGTTACTTCTTCTTGATCGATTCCTCACGACTAAGGGTCGTGGACTATGTTTCTCCAAGTAGTGCGGCATTCGGCTCGTCTCATAGCAGATGATACATTTCCCTTTGTTATCTCTTTGACAACGTCAGTCCACCTGGAGGGAGGAATTTGTTACAGTGTTACCCTTCACATCCTAACAAAGTACCTAAGGCTTGCGCAATATTGCTTCGCGGCAGACAATCTGGTACTTTCATGGTACCAACCAAGCTGGTCTCTTGCACAAGACGTCTACTACCTAGTAGATTGGCTTTCCTCGCCTCATACGTGTCGTATCTCGAAGGCGAAATGAATATTCACGGCTAATATTTTATGGCCGAAACACTGTTACCGATTATATCATAACAGCTGCGCTCCGCGGTTTCATCCGCATCATGATTGGTGATGATGATGCGGATGATGATGATGATGAATCAAAATATATATAGTCTATGTTACTCAGGGATGACGTAGCATTCTAATGACGAAAGAATTTTTTCTATCGGTCACGTCAAGTTTGAGTTTATTCGTTATGGTGATGAATGATGATGATTCAATGTATATTGCTTATGTTCATTAAGGATGATGTAAGATTATAATTTTGAAAGAATTTTTGTAATCGGTCCTGTATTTTTTGAGTTTATTCGTAATGATGATGGATAATAATGATAATCATGATGATGATGAACCAAAATATATAGCCTATATTTATCAGGGATAATGTGGGATTCTAAAGGTGAAAGATTTTTTCAAATGGGTCCAGTAGCTTCAGAGTCTATTAAATTCAACTAAAAAAAACAAACTTTTCTAGAGGGCAGAGTCTAGTAGGGTTGCACCACAGGGTTGCACGCGCACAGACAATTATTAACATTAAGCGGGCACCGACCTTAGCACGACAAGTATTATCAGGCAAATTATATCATTTTCAAGATTGATAATGGTTAGAGTTTAAAAACTATCGTGAGTATCACACTTTATAGTTACTAATATAAAGATACCTCTTGGTATCAATTGATCAATAAATATAGGCATTGCATACAAAGCATGCCATAATCAGTTAGTTAGTGTTAGTGATTACTGAATTTGATCATGAATGTTGTTTACATTCGTACCTCATGTAATTATAATATACCTATTTTTAATGTATACTACTAAGCGAAAAGACAGACAAGATGTTCGTCTGATGGTCGGCGTGACGCCTATCCATGACAGTTCCAGTACAATCCAGATTTTAAATCGTTACGCCTACAATGCCTCGACGCGTCAACGCTTTATTTTCTATACCTATATAACAAAGAAGATGCAGTACAATGTATGCATAGCTTATTGTTTGGTATTGTAGTAATGAGATTAGATCTCCACTTTTTTAATTTCAAAATTCTTTGTCAACGTCTTGCGCAGCTTTGCACTGCGCTCGTCATCCCGATACGTAGCCATTTTATTTTCATTGTTCCATTGACAACAGCTAATTGTACTTGCTACAGTATGTATGCTTGAACCTTATATTGTCACCAAATAGGTACCACCCGGACACAGCGTATAACGATTCGTTGTACAGCACCCTCCAATAGACGTGGGCGTCTCGGTTCGTCAGGCCCATTTTAATTTATTTATTACGGATACTTTATTAGAAATTTTTCTTACTGTTGTGATTAATAAATATGGCCTGCGGCTCCTTCTAATAATATGTAGATACAAGTCTGAGATCGTTCAAACATCTCATTAAATTTTGCAAAAAATATGTATCAATTTTATGCGAAATTAAATGAGATGTTGTTTATCTAATAATTGTACTATATTTATGAAACATTATTTTAGTAATTATTTTTCTCTATATTGAGAGAGTCTATGGGTACCAGTGTGTGACTACATTTCCGAAATTATATTTTATTTAGACAGTGCGACCCACATACATTTTCTGTGTGTGTGAGTTATTGGTCAACTTAATCGAAAATATAAATCTAAATGACGTATCTGTCCACTTTCAATTATACACGCTGGAAGCAGGTTTTCCATTTCCAATTCGGCTTCTGATCTTAAATCTGGTGGAGTACAATCAATCTCCATTTCACTCTCTAACTAAACCGTCGGAACTCGTTTTAATTACCTTTTTATGTACTTATGTAAATAAAAAACCAAGACGAATTTCCAGCTTTGTCCCCAATTTTCTATTTATTACCTGTGCCGAAAGACTTTATGGCTGGCTATACCACGTGAACGCAATTTGTAATATGCAAAGAGACACACTTTGGTATGCCAAGATTGATGAATGACATCCAATCAAAGAGTATTTAATAACTCCAGCACGTCGTCTCATACAACAAAAAACGCTCCAGGAATGGAGTTGATTTTCTTTGTCCGTAAATTCGATACTTCGCGTGTTCTTTTTAAGAAAATAATGACAATATTTCCATGGAAGTTTGAGAAAAATAACTTTATATACTTAACCTGTACGGATCATCCTATTTTAATTAATCACCCTGTTATGAATACGACGGTGAGAGAGTGAATGAGTATATTCAGCGGGTGTTCTCTAAGGGATCACGATAAACATAGTATTGATGTGGATGAAATCGCAAGCAGTAAGCAGTTATCATATTATTTTCTAAGGTTTTCGCGATTACCAGTGCAATTAACCAAACTCAAACGGATACAATTGCGGTTATTGGTTTTTTTTTCCTATCCTTGCAAAAGAATAAACCTAATTGAGCTATTTTTTTAATTTTTAAATATATGTATGCTAATCATATGTGTGTATATGTATATGTAAAGTTATAGTATATAACTATTTTATGATTAATTAATATTCTAATATTCTAAAATATCTGTTCTATAGAAACTCTCAAGTTTTAAGTAAAGCGCTACCAAACACACTTCCATCACACAAAGGTCAGCTGGAAAAAAATGCTAATAAGCATTAAGTTCGCCTATGTACTTTTTAGTTTTGTGCAATAAAAAAAACTATTTTTTCATATTGTTTACTATCGCAACCGAAGTTTGAACACATGTATACAGTCTCGGGTAGCCTGGATGGTAGCTAAGTAGTATAGATAGAGTTATGAAATTACTTGAATCCGCTCGCGACTTTGTTCGCATATAATAAGGTTATAGTGAACCCACGGGAAATAACCATTAAATCGGGATAAAAAGAGTATATATGCGTAACTATTACAATTATTATAAATAAATAAATTATAAAGAAAATTATATTATATATATTATACAGGGTTATTGGTAATTAGACCGGATCCTTTTAAGGAGTGGTAGGGAATGCCATTTGCAACAATATGACTGTACATTGTGATATCCGGAAATGAATAATTTCTGTGATATTCTTTTTTTTTATTTTTTTTTGGAAAATCCAGTTTTACTATTTTAAAATTCAATAAAAAAAAAAGTAATCAACCGATTTCAATTCTGTTCGCAGTTTTAGAGAAACCTTGTTACAGCTCTTAATAATAAACAATAATATCGTACTAATGTAGATCCATCCAAAAACTAGAGGCTTTTTCATAATTTTTATTTGATAATTTTTGTAAGATGCTTTACAAAAACCTTTATTTTCTCTACAAAAACGATAGTAAATTAAGTCTGCATTTTATTTAAAAAACATCTACAAGTCTTTAGCTATCCAACGAGGTAAAAAAATTAGCACTTTATTGAACAATTGCAGAAATAATGCGATAACAAAGACTCAGGTAGAGACATTCCGAGAAAGGGTTTTAGACAACGGTATCCATGTTGAATGCGCCGTCTCCCTCTCGCTTATGTTTGTTGAACGAGCAATGAGAACCCAGTTTGCTCAAGCGCATCGTACTGTTCAGACGCTCTTTGGCAACCCTTTATTACGATTAAATTTCGACCTTGATAACGTTATTGGACTTGTGTAACTTCTTTTTCTGTGATTCGGCTAGTGAACTGGACTTTTTGATTGATTGCTTACCCGACGACTTGGCTTGTACTAAAGGATCTGATCATGACTGCGGAATCCCACGACCATCTACCTCGGCTTCGAGAGTTCACAAACGAAGAGTATGCGGACATACTGTTTTGCTATGGTTTTGCCAACGGCGTCGCTACACATGCTCGAACGGAGTATCAGTCTCGATTTCCACAGCGCCGTTTACCCCATGTGAGTGTATTTGACGGAGTGTACCGGCGACTACGAGAAACTGGTCAAGTTCAAAGACGACAAAGTGATGCTGGACGATCTCGTATTTATCATTCGGATGAAGAGGAACAGATAATTCGCATGTTTGAGCAAGATCCTACGACTTCAACAAACATCATTGCACGACGTCTTGGCATGTCGCAATGGAAAGTATGGAACACAGTGCACCGCTCAAGACTCTACCCGTATCATTTGACTCCGGTACAAGTTATCCAAGACGGAGATCCTGCACGTAGAGTCGAATTTTGCAGATTCATGTTGAACACCGATATGGAAGATGCCAATTTTTTATTAAAAATCTTATGGACCGACGAATCCAAATTTGATCAGGATGGAATATCAAATTATCATAATATTCATTATTGGGCCCCGAAAGATGACGGTAACCCAAACAAGAAAAGATTACAAGGATCACAAAGAAGGTTTTCCGTTAATGTGTGGATGGGCATTATTAAGAATGAATTGATCGGCCCTTTCTTTCTGCCCAACAACCTCAATGGTGAAGCGTATGAATATTTTTTGAGAAACGAACTTTATGAGCTACTCAGTGAAGTACCCCTTGAAACCCGCAGAAACATGATTTACCAACATGATGGTTGCCCCGCACATTTTAGTTTGAGCGTCCGTGAGTGGCTCAATCGTCAGTATCCCAATAAGTGGATTGGCAGAGGAGGACCCATTCCGTGGCCGGCCAGAAGTCCCGACTTGACTCCCGTCGACTATTACGTATGGGGTCACATGAAAAGCTTGGTGTACGACGATACTCTTGGACCTGTGGCAACCATCGAAGAACTGAAACAGCGCATAATAAATGCAGCAGAAAAAATAAAAATTAATTTAAATACAAGTGTTGTTAAAAGCAATTTACGCAGACGTATGCGTCTCTGCATTCAAAATTCTGGCTCACATTTTGAGAACAAACTGTAAAAATAATAAATACAGACTAATTACATCTACTCTTTTATTTCTTTAAAAGAAATTAAGTTACCTTAAGAAAGTATTTCTTCCATAGCTACTTCTCATGGACTATTCTCATTCCTTTCTCGGCCTTTTGTAATCGCATTATTTCTGCAACTGTGTAATAAAGTGCTAATTTTTTTACCTCGTTGGATAGCTAAAGACTTGTAGATGTTTTTTAAATAAAATGCAGACTTAATTTACTATCGTTTTTGTAGAGAAAATAAAGGTTTTTGTAAAGCATCTTACAAAAATTATCAAATAAAAATTATGAAAAAGCCTCTAGTTTTTGGATGGATCTACATTAGTACGATATTATTGTTTATTATTAAGAGCTGTAACAAGGTTTCTCTAAAACTGCGAACAGAATTGAAATCGGTTGATTACTTATTTTTTTATTGAATTTTAAAGTAGTAAAACTGGATTTTCCAAAAAAAAATAAAAAAAAGAATATCACAGAAATGATTCATTTCCGGATATCACAATGTACAGTCATATTGTTGCAAATGGCATTCCCTACCACCCCTTAAAAGGATCCGGTCTAATTACCAATAACCCTGTATATACTATTATAAACCAATACAACATGTTACAACACGTAGAACCCTAACGTAACCATTTTGGCGGTGACTAAGAATTATACTAATACTAGCTGCTCTCCGTGGTTTCACCCGCGCGGTGATGAATAATGATCATGAATCTTGTATAGCCTATATTATTCAGGGTGAATGTAGCTTTCCACTGGTGAAAAAATTTTTGAAATCGGTCCAATACTTTTTGAGCTAATTCGTTACAAAATACATACAAATTTTTCCTTTTTTATAATATTAGTAAAGATTATAAATGCTAATGTTTGGAGTAATGAAGGTTTAATATTTAATCACACCAGAACGGCTGAATGGATTTGTATGAAATAGGGTGATAGATATGAAATGCTGCAATAACTCCTATGATACTTTTTATTATCACCATCATTATCCATTACAGCAAGCGGTCGAAACCGCGGGGGAAGCTATTAGTTTAATATGAGTTAAATCATAAGAATTTTGAAACAAAAGTATATATTTATCCCGGATATAAAACACCTCCACTTCAAATTTCACCCAAATCCTTTCGTTTTGGCGTTGGGGTGCGTCCACACTTGAGAAATGACACGGACGACGTGACATCGTACAAGACATGTTACGCTGAGTGTGGATGGTCTAGGGTTGTGCTGACACGGTCACAAACCATGTACGATGAAATATTACAAGTGTAGTTGCATTCAAAGTAGATGGCGTAACATTCGCATTGCAGAATTCTGAATCGCGGTGACAAGATTCTCACGGACTGTGTTTTCCTATTTTTTATCTAAATCGAGTAAAGCTCGGTCATCCAAGGACTAAAGTTTTAAAAGTTAAAATGTTAATAGTTTCAATAAGTAAAAGAGGACAAGTAATGATTTAATTATAATAATTGTCGTAAAAGCAATCAATACAATAATAACGTATTGATTGCCTTTACGACAATTATTATATATCCAAAATCTCTATCTCGTTTAGTATACAAAAAGACGTGCTTAATATTAATATGATCCTAATTACGCTTGTCTGTAATAAGGCCAAAGTAGGGACAAAAGGCTCCGTAATTGAGTAGAAAATAATGATAATAGGTACTAATAACAATTAGGGTGGAAAATTCCCTTAGGAAATAATGAGAGTTTATCAGACTTCATTACATATGAAAGTGTTATTGAATGAGGTAGATTGAAAGAAAATCGTTTGCAAATTAATAAAAGGCTAAGTGAAATTTCACTGTATAGTAGGACACTTTTGAAAGTGTCGGGTCTAGTTCGATACCACCGCTGTGCCAGATTTTTTGCTGTAATGTTAAGGTTTGGGCAAGTGATAATGTCTCGGAGGGTGAGCGCAGTGATGTGCCATGGAAATATCTCTGTAGATGGATGGAAATGGACTCTGCCTAGTACTGCAATTGTTATGAGAATCGGAAAATATCGATCTTTAGAAAAATTATAATACACAAAATTGTAGGAAATTTAATACTCAACCACTTTTGTGTTAACTATTTTTCGCGTGAAATTGAAAAGAATCGAGTTATTCTATAAACAATAATTGACTCTTAAAATCGAGAAGGAAAATGACGCAACGCATCGATTACGACGCAAAACAAAAGTTTAGACTGCTATAATCTACGAGTACAACTAAATCCAACAAATTAACCTCCACTTGAGTGCAGATCTAAAAAGATTTTGAATGCTGTTTACTGTTAGATCTCAACTTCAATCTAGATTCACAACTTAGCGCCCGACTGGAATACGGCTCCTAGTGTTATGTCTTAGTTATGACAGCTCACGTCTATCTGCAGTTATTTTTCCAAAGCTGGCTTTCGCGCTGAGAACAAGGGTAAGCCTTTGAACATTTTTCTTTTATCCGTAAGGGAGTGAAAGGATGAGCGTTGTATGCTCTCTATATGAATACTGTGAAAGTGCAAATGGAGGTAACGCGAAGTTTTTAAGCCTTGAGATGTGGATGATTCAAGGCCTGTAGAATAGTTAGCGACAAATTGCATCAAATAAAACGTTGACTACTGAGTCGGTTAAAAAAAATACAATGACCGTACAGTGTTCTTAGGGTTATTACAAAAATTGTCACCCATATTAATCTTTAGTTGCTGTTATTATTGGTATTAAAAGTAGTGTTTGTGTATATACAATGTTTTGGTTGTATATGGGGTCTAAAGGTTTGGTAAAATACTTAAGCCTACGATACGTCATAGTAGTTTCTAGTACCTAGATAGTATATATTATCACTGCAGTATAGACTCATTGACCGCAAAATAATTAGCTAATATATTATACCCATGTTGGTTTAATAATTTGCGTATTAAAGATGTATTATTTGGTTTTCGATTTTTAGGGTTCCGGATCTTATTACTAAATCTCGGCTGTCCGTCTGTCCATCTGTCACCAGGCTGTATATCATGAACCGTGTTATGATGACAGTTGATTTTATCACAGATGATGTATTTCTGTTGTCTCTATTACAACAAATATTAAAAAAGCGATCAAGCGAAAGTCAGACGATAATCATAGAAAATGATACGGAACTTTTCGTGTGCGAGACCGATTCACACTTGGCCGGTTTTTTATTGTAAATTAATGCTGCTAACATAACAGCATGTTTTTGATAGCTCTACATCAAATATTTGTGGTCGCAAAAGAAAATTCTAGATGAGTGTATGTTGGAGGAGTTAGTCATGGTAAAGAGAAGAATAAATTAATTAACTCCTAGGTGTCGTCTCAAAGTCGATGAAGATTATGAATTCATAGTGAATTATAAACTTAACTTATCTTGATATGTACTTACATAGTATAAGTATAGCATAACTAGTTCATTTTATTTCGACTTTGCTGGACACCAGAGAGGACATGGTACATAATGTACCATGCAGGCCTAGTGCGGTTTGTCAGATAGGCTAGTGGTTAGCCCGGGGGTCGGTAGTTTTAGACCGCAAACCGTCCTCTGCCTCTGTTGTCCGATAACAGCAGGGACGGACAGTTTAACTTGCTCTCCGATGCGCGAAAGCGTTTAGTGGAAAATGATACAAGGTGATAGTTTCCAAAAAGCACATCAAGTTTTATCTACTTGTACAGTTTGAAATGTCTACGAACCTCGTTTTACGAAATTTCGAGAGAAAAATAAACATCCTTGGACATGATTTGAATTCGTGTCTTCCGACAATCCGTGTCAGATGCCATGACTTACTAGGCCACCGTGGCATAGATTCCGAGCATCCTTCGAGTTTTAACTCTCAATTTGATCTTAAACATCGTATGGGAGTCTTAATATATTTTTTGTAACTTTATTTCGATACTGTGTGTGCCCTTCTTTACATAAATTAACCACCAGTGCAACTTAAGTATTTGTTACATAGTTATTATATAACTGTAACCAAAAGTCAATCCTAATAATTCGAAACGCAATCCGCAAAACACCGGATTAATTATTATATCTAGGTTAGATTCTCTTCAAAAAGTCATAGTGAAAATTCATTGGGTCCACTTTCCACGGTACACTCATGTACCGGCGACGGCTCAAGCCGAGGTCCGTACCTTAGTGGTGCCCTTGAGCAAGTTATGTATTGTTGTTTCATTTTTAATTATATTTAGTTGTAATAAATTTGCGAAAAAAACTAAAAACTGGCACGGACCCTGGAGTCTGTTGAGACTTGTTATGATATTAAAAAATACTTTTTCATAATCAGTAATCGTCAAGTTTTATGGCAACCATTTTGAGTTCTATGAATAGTAAGTAATTAGTTACTAGCCAATCAATAAAACTAGTATATACTACAAGTACACACATTTAGATATTTAAGTTGCCCTTATCACTTCATATTTGTTATTGCCAAACATCAACACAACATTCTCTTTAAAGGTCTTCTTCATAACATGAGGCAATAAAATATTGTTCAAGTACTAGACTTTTTATTTTATTTTAAACCTTATAATAATATTTTATCTATAGGCTTCGCAAGGTTTGTTAAAGGAACCAATAAAAGCCCAGGCATCTGTATCCGTGATTCAACAAAATATTTTAATGGCGGCCAGTATTTATTAAGTCAATAAAGCTTTTAGGAGTGGATTGTTAACGTAAACGAGTAAATACGACCTTTTGTTGGAAGTATACATTTTGGTTCATTTTGGTTAACGGTAGTATAAAGAGTGGTGTGAGCTTTACAACAGCCACACACATGTATGAGTATGTACTCCGTTTTATATACTTATTTTCAACATAAATAAATAACTAGGTATATGAAAAGATGTAAACTTTGTGAGTTTTTTTGTAAGAAGTAATATTATTATGAAAACTAACGTGGTTTGTTCATTTTTTGATATGAAAAACGGGATTCACTCACGTAAAAAAGTCAGATCTTTCCGACTTTCACCGATATTTTCAACCACATCCCGTGGTCTTTTACAAGGACAGTGCAGAACGCTCGCGGTTGTGCTTTAAACTTACAACTATAGTCGGAAATATCTGTCGTTTTACTTGAGTGAATCTCTTTTTTCATATAAAAAAAAGAAGTAATATCTTGAACTACTGAATCTATTTTGAAATTCTTTCACGAGTAGATATAACTTTAATATTATTTCTGAGTGGCATAGGCTAATTTATTGTTTTTAAATTGTTAAGCTCTGATTATTTGTAATTTGTACTATATTTTTCCTCAAAATAAGAAGATCGTAATGATGACAGTCCTGTCAAAGAGTGTGTCAGTTTCTAAGTCATAAAAACGATATCCTTTTGACAGCTCGATACACTAGACGTGCTCGACGACCGTCAAGAGTGATAAAATGTAACTCAAACGCCGTCAAGGGCGATGAAATGTAATGACAGTTTTTTGCCATGGCGATTAATTTTATATTTGTTTTTTACGTACATACACAGCTAGTGTATTTTATTATTAGTGTTTACTGATTGATTTACTAAGTATTTAAATTTACTCATATAACCATGTAAGTAACTATTTTATGACGTTTTGGTATAAAGATATATATATATATGGCTTTGGAGAAGGTACTAATCCTGCACAGATGACGTCTCTAGCACCAGCTAGTAATAGAATAAAGGTTAGTGTAAAAACGAATATTGAGAACAAGTCAACCTCCTACAAATCCGTTTATATATTTTAACATATGTGTATAGTAATTAATCTTTAAATTTCAGTATATGAATCGATGATGTTGCATAAGATTTCACGCAACCATTACTGAAATTAAGCCATAATTGTAATTAATTTCATTATAACCCCTAATGAGTAATGTGATTTGAATTTCAAGCCTCATTTCTACAATAACAAGCACTTGGTCTTTCCACAGCTGGAATAAAATATGTTATATACATAGAGTGTGTACTATATTCATTTCTTGCAAGGAAACTTTCACATACTTATATCGTATTATATCACATTGTATTATACATAACTCTTATAGAATGCTTTGTTTTAGAGAGTTTTAAAGTCTCGCAGCTATTTTAAGTATAAAAAACAGAAAATTCCTTTCATGGATAAAGCTAACCGAAGATAGGCCATCTCTCATTGCGGTAGATACAGTATGATGCTCAGGACGTAACATATTGCTTAAGATGAAAATATATAATTTGAATACGTGCATACTTATTCATTTTTAATGGAAGTATACAACATACCACTTAGAAGCTAACGGGAGAACAAACATAATTTCAATAGAACTTACTTAGATATTCCATCGGCTCGCATAAGCCTGCTCGGTTCGCAATTCTATTAGATTTACAAGAAACTACCTAAGTGCAGTTCACCACGGCACCTACTTTATAAGTGACCGCTAGTGAAATTTACAACTGAATGGTTCTGCGCTCCGGATAGTTTGGAGTTCACGAAGAACCATCCGTCGATAACGTTTATCATCTTATAATAGTCGTTAGATTCCACCAAGCCTTACCAAAATTAACCAAGTCAGAAGTCTTTAGGCGGCATAAAACTACATAGTAGGTATATATGCGTGCCTTTAATAATAATAATAATAATAATAATCTTTATTTCAGGCAATAGTAGAATTACACAACATAAAAATACCAGCGGCCCATATACAAAACATATACCTTATAGACTAACATTTATACACATATTATTTGGTTTCTTAACTAGCGTACAGTTAGTTCAGGATTTATATTCGGTCTAGGCTCCCTGTACCGTCGAAAAACGATCCCTTCAGGCCAGTAGTCTGGTGCCAGGAACGTTTCTTTAAACTTTGCTGGAAACCGGAGCACGTACGACTTGAAGTTCGTTTCTCTTTTCGAATCCAGGCGCATTAATGTAACTTCGGGTAAGGCCTGAGTCTGGAAATTACGGTCATTCCATTTTTTTCTGATGTAATGCAGAATCTCATCTCCCGACGTGTCTTTGTGAAATCGGGAGAGGTATACAGCTCAAACAGGCTCAACAGCACGGATGGTCGTGGCTGCAGCAGGAGCGGTGCCGCGGAGGTTTCGGGCTGGTCGAGCTCGCCGTTTCTTCTTCTCGACAAGGATGAAGCCTTCCTTCTCCACCGTTTTTGTGTTTAATGCGGTTGTATGTTCACACATGGGATTCCGTTCAGTTAACGGTGCATGTGACTGTCGCGCTACTTGCGCGAAAGTTTTCTGGCGCCGGCGGAAGGGTAAGGATGCCTCAGGTGGATGAAGCACTGATGTCCCGGACTTTTTAGGGCTGGCTTCGACCACAGAAATACCACGGTCATCAACCCGCGGCGATGTATCAGGGTCAGATATAGCCTTTAAAAATAACTTTATGCTAGGTATACAATTATTATTCCCTGAGAATAGAAAGCGGCTATATACTCGTAAGTTGAAATATTTAATAATTGGCTACCTACTTAGCGAAGGGTAATACATGCAAGGTTTATAATACCTAATGTCTATATTATCTCAATCAAATCAAAATTCAAATTGATCACGGGTTTCTAAATATACAGAGCCCATAAGGCATTAATTCTGCCCTTGCCTGAGTGATTCCAGGTGGCATTTTCTTATAGTGGTTCATCAAAGTGACTCCCTCTCGCCTGATGGAAAGCGAAGATGGAATCAAGAAGCAATGACTAATGGTCACACTACACGCCACCCCTATGATGACCTGGCAGATATTTTTCACGCCCCGCTTGAAAGCCCCAGGGTTGAACCGCTTCAAAGGTTCAAGTAGACTCGGCTGATGGTTCCGAGGTCTACGTGTACTGAAAGGGTGGAGAAGGAAGAGTCTTCTAGACAGTGCAAACGTTGACAGCAGACATCCGCCCTGACAAAGAGAGACAAATGCCGGCTTTAACACGGAAACTCTCTTCCAAAATATAGCCGGGGTAATGTCGGAATGACAAGTCATCAATATATAGTCATTTCTAGTATTTAAAAGGAGAGTTACAACAATAATTAAAAAATATGGATTAAATTTAATCTAATATGAA
This sequence comes from Selenia dentaria, assembly GCA_917880725.1. Classification (NCBI taxonomy): domain Eukaryota; kingdom Metazoa; phylum Arthropoda; class Insecta; order Lepidoptera; family Geometridae; genus Selenia; species Selenia dentaria. Next base: position 13,228,996 of record OU862893.1, on the reverse strand, counting down.
TAATAAGACCATTCTGAGTCTCATAAGTACCCTATGAAATTTATATATATATTCATAAATTTCATCCGCATGCGAATGTAAATGTAACAGGTCATAAAACCCGGCCTACTATGGGGTGCAACTCTTGTGCAAGAGGTCATCTTGGTTGTGTTAGGATGTGAAGGGCACTGTAGCAAGTGAAATTACTGGGTGAAAGAGACTCAAAAACCTTTATAAATAACAGCATGCCAGAACATTAAAAAATCGGGGAAAATATGGGGCGTACTAGTTCTTCGGCATATTACGTTAAAAGCACGCAGTTTCCTAGTCAACCTCTTCTTTTAGGCATGATGCTTTTATTGATATCTTGCATTTAAGGTTTTAAGATCATTATTTATGTTTAAACAATGTCAGTCAGACCAGCCGTGCGATTCTCTAATCCTTGACAACATCCGTGAAACAAATGAAGAGGTGACAAGACACGTTGGAAGAGCAGCCTTAACCCCTCACCAGTCGATTATCAATATAACAATGAAATTTCTATTGTGTCTGGGTCGTTCGACTGATGAAGTATTATATGTACAAGAGCGATATCTCATAAAGTATTTGACATCGTCGACGAATCTTTAGAGAATCGCACGGCTGCTCTTATAATTAACGAAATTATTGCCATGTGCCAAATAAAAACCAATATAGCTTGACATTGAAATTTGTGTTATATTTAAGGGCAATGCGTGTCACTCTACATAGTGGATCCCTGAAAATTGAATTAATTTTCTTTGCATTACCTTTACTCATTGTGTCTAATTCCCATGTAATTATTTAATATTATTATTATATAATATTATTTAATGGGTCCCCTTTCTGCTATTTAACTATGAGGTAATTTTCTAAGTACGAGTAACTCTCAATACTTGGTAAGGCGCAATATCCATTAGCCGACATGAAAACGCTTACGTTCACGTAATTTTGGGTATTGAGGACTTATAAATACTTTCTTGGATGTTTCGCATCCGGGAAATCGTATTTTCATTTTACTAAGTATTCAAAACATTTATTCAATGCTCCTCGGCATTTTGATGATCGATTACACAAAGAAGATTATGTAGGCGTAGCCGCTGGTCTAAGGATGCCCTTTATTTAAAGATTTTTTCTCGTTGGCAGCCAGAATTATTTGATTTTTGTCTTTTACTACTACTTCTATACTACGAGTTCAGTATAACATTTTTAGATTAAAAGTAGTCTTATACTAATTGAGATAAATGTAAGGAATTAAAAATAAAATAAAATAATAATAATAACTATCTAATCTATAAGCCCCATGGTGGGGGGAAAAGTGGCCAAAACGCTGGCGGCACTGCCACGCTGGATGGCAATGCTAAGTTTTTGCCCAAAATAGGCACCAGCATTTCGGTCACCCAACGCCTCAAACAAACGTTTCGCCAGATCCCTAAACAAGTTGAGAGCGGACGGCCCCCATGGGCCTAAAGTTTCGACCCCAAACGGCATAAACATGTACATTCTGTCTAAATACACATATTTATGACGTTTGAGGTCTTCCGCTTTAGACGCGGCAGCGCCAGCCCGATCAATCGTCCCAGGGAGATGAGACGGCGCCAGTGTGTCCACACATGTAGCATCCCAAACCAGGGGCAGTCCCATCTTCCACGGGACGATAGTCATCCCATCTGGTCTCTTGCCGTCATCCCGCATCAATCCGTTCGGTTCCAAAACTGACGGGACTCCAGCACTGACAAATGCCCGACGGATGATATCATTCAAGCTGGCGTGCCGCGGTATGCGCCGCGCGCTCTTTACGCATGAGAGTGCGTGGTGGCCGAACCGATCCACCATTTCACCGCAGACACAACGGTGAGGGACCTGGCAAGTATGTATATGATAATGTAAGGTGATTTCAATTTTATGTCTTGTCAAAGAGCGAGTGAGATTTGAGATAAACAAAGTACATACTTATAATGGTGGCGACGTAGTGGCGGTTAAATAATTGATTTTGTTCACGTTTATTTGAATTTCTTTTAATTTTCTTTTAATTTTTAGTTTAATTTTAATTATTGAATTTCTGCTAAAAACATACGAAATACATATGATACACTAATTATTTACTGATTTTCTCATTAATTACACGTACCAAATACAGTGGCGAGAATGTAAAATGTATTTTGTTTATAAACTTACTTTTGCCTTATTTTGTCTACAAAATCTATAAGCATTTTTATAAGTAGCTTCAGGCCTCGCTTAGCGTTATCTCTTGCCCTTGCTACGGGGTAGAAGAATAATTCTTTCTTCTCTATCCGTTTCAATGATAAGCGGCCCTTGAAGAGGTATATTGTTCAGATTTAATGACAGTTTTTTTTTATATAGACTACCGTTTAACCACTATTTTTATTTGATAGGCAAACACTGGGATCTGTCAGAATACAGCGTTTGGTCCTTAGCGGCAGACTAGTCATTTTGGGGATGGTAACTGGCCAGCCGGGCAAACAAAAAGTACAGCTTAAGTTTAGCTGTAGTAGCCAGATAGTTGAAAAGTTTTTATATTAACACAATAATAATTACAGAATAAAAAATGTATAAACTAGTAGTTCTGCGAACAGTTGACCTTGCGATCACATTACTTCACAACCTATCCATCCTATCCTAGCCTAATCTTGGAAACCACTTCACCAGTTATGCTCATATTCAAAATTCCTCTTTGAAGTCAGGTAACAATTTTTTTCAAAACCGGTCGATAAATAGCGCCGCAGCAAACATCCTCCCTTTTTAGGAAAAGTAACCCCCCAGACTCATAATAACTGACATAAAAAAATTTAGACATGCATACCAAGTTTCGTCAAGATTGATCGAAAAATGCGACTTGTACAGGAAAACAAACAAACAACCTAACAAACATACGGATAGATGAAAGTCAATTTGGCCAGCAGAGACGCTACGATCGCTTCGCTTGCTCATCATAATCAAATAATTGAATAGTTATTATTTATACATTTGAAAATGATAATTGATGTACCTTATTTCAGCTCAAGACATAAAACCTGTTAATTGATTTCTGTTTCCTCCATTGTGTTTTAGTTTATAAATAGATCCCAGTGTCGGAGTACAGGTTGAGTAAAGGTTAGTCATTTAATATTTGAATTTTGTATCATTTAATTTACAAAGAGAATAAAAAATAAGATGTTGGACAACATCGTATACATAACAATATACAAATGGAGATACAATTGTGTGTCACCACATTGTATTCCAAACATTAAAAAACAGCTTCTAAACGGTATTCTTAGGAGCATTTCATACGCTTTCAAATACAAATCTACTGGAATATTTCAAACGACACAAAACATTTCCCACTTTTTCGACTCATATAGCGTACCCACATTAAAGTAGGTACTATAACAAAAATTTAAATAAGGTTTCCCTGAAATATTTTGTACATTTATTGTGCTGATTTGCAATTCAAAAGTTGCAAATGCAATGTGTTTGGGCTGTTTGAGCGCCAGTTACGATACACCCTACGGTAGATGGAATTTGTAATGCAGGGCAATTATGCGACTGCAGTTTACAATGGTAAATGATAACCTAAATTGAAATTGGAACCTAATCATAATATGTAGATGGTAACGTACCACATTTGGTTGATTTTAGTAGTTTTAGTTTATTAGTTGGATGCTGTTTCCTAGGCAGAGAAAGTATGACGCCTAAAACGCAAAATTTTATGTAGTGACGTACACTATGAAATTTGGCGTTTGTTACAAATATTCAGTGTAAAATAGCATGTAGTTCTACGAATAAACTTATTATTTAATTCGTAGATGCAGTTGAATATATTATTCTTTTTATCAATTTAAACCTACTTGTTACATGTGTGTATGTGTTGATCTGTTATTGTCTATATAAGCTGTCTTATCTTGGTTGGATTCCCGGGTAGAACAAAATGTGATGGCTTCTCTGGATTATCACATAAGTAAGTAATATAATATCTAATCGTAATTTTATTATAAAATAAGTAGGTAACTATTATTTCATTTAAACCCAATATCCTTTTTAAACTACAACTTGTTTTTGTAACATCACGCCTAGCCGAGAATGTGGTACAAGCGAGAGTTTTAAAATGTTGCGTTTAACAGTTTTAAATGAAAGTTTATTTGGATAATATGCAGTATCTTTAAAAATAAATATTTACAACAATAATTAAAGCACTACTTCATACCGAGCACTTCGGCGATAATTATAACAATTATTGTTATATATGAATATTAAGTGTAACATAGCAGATCCTATGTAACATTGACTTGATGAACAACAAATTGTAGTGATATATGATTATGTATGGGTACCTACCCAGCAGTGCATTTGAGTAAATTAGAGTGTTTCATGGAAGTATCGATGTAATGACAAACAGTAGTTATTACGAGTATTTTATTTAGTAAGCACTTGTTATATAGAAATGTAATATTCCGAAGACACAAGAAAATTCACTATGCATTATTTTTTCTCGCTTATATTATATCTAGAGGACTAGAGAATAACCCATTGTTGTGCAGAAAATAAATCGCTATTTTTATAGCGAACACAAAATCGTAGTTCGTTAATCGTAGGGTTATTAGAAGCATTCTTACTTCTATTACCACTTTAATTAACTTAAAAAGAGTTCATCCGCTACCAAAGAAGATTACGTATATTCTCGACGAACGAAACGTTCACAAATCGCCCGCGGCTTTGCGTGACACCATTTAAAAACCCGCGATTACGCTTTCTGATTGTCACTGAAAACCGTGAAAAAAACTCAAACTCAAACAAAACATATTGACGTCGTGAGGGTTTCTCAAAAAGTGATTATTCAAGAAATACGAAACCGATTTCACTATTGACGTGATAATTCTACGTCTGCAACAGTAATATTATTCTCTTTAGCAACACCTTCTCAATAAAACTGAGCATACTCAGGAGTTCTCAACCTAATATGACGAACTATAAATTGGGACAACTTGGAGCCATCGTTAAAAAAATGTTTCAATATATATTCACAGTTGACGAAATCAGTGAACATACGTAAAAATATACAAACACTTTTAAATAAAGCATTCCCCAATTTTGAATTCTGTTAAAATAGTACCTAAATAATTTTTTTTGTGTAAATATTGACGAAATGCAACATTACAATTAGAAATATATAAAATACCAAATCTACGACACAGTAACTGGCTACGAAAGAAACCGTATTCATAAAACGTTTACTTAAGTAAAGTAAGTAAGTAGAAATTCCGCCACGACCGCGTCCCATCGTGACAACGGTATTAAGCGGACTTAATTTGTGATGTAAATAAGGAATTATTTAATGAATGAAACTCTGTTTTCGTCTCTACGTTTGTTTTATTGTTGTTTAACAACTTGGATACATTTGAATTTTGTTATTCGGTGCTTTTCTAAGAGAATCATTTGAAGGTCCAGCAAGACGAAGTAGAAATATGTAAATATATGTAAATAATTATTTTTTTCATAGCAACATACTTCAAAGAGTAGCGAGAAAAATGTTTATGAAAATGTTGGCTTATATCTATCGATATAAACATACGTGTACGTGTGAAAAGGTCAGAAGGAATTAATAACAAAATTACTATAATTTAAAAAAATAATTATAATGATAATACGTAAACTGTCCGGGCTATTTTGCTTATCAAACCTGGTATGTCCATAGGTATTATAATATGATAACCTGTTCTAGTTTAAGTCCTTATGAGGATTGTATCAGTGCAGCATTTTGTAATTATACTGTAAGTTATTTTTTTTTGCGTGCATAACATGCATTATCATCGCACGGCAAATTATTAAATTATTGCTCTTAGAGAATCGCACGGCTGTAATGCATGGACGTCAAATAACATCTATCTGGGATGTTACTTTGTAATCCCTTAAAAATAATTAAAAAATCTATGGGACATTTGTATTTTATTTTCCGCAATCCAACAGAAAATCTCAGCTTTAGTTTACATGTCCTTGGAAACGCGATTCAGTTGCCTTTGCCTTATGCATTACATGTAATGCAAAAGTCAAAGAGTTCAAGTGCTAAAAACTCTTTCATTCTTTTATTGCTGAAGCACGAAAAATAGCAGAACAACCTGTACTGCTTTTTTATTTATTTAAGTATCTTCAAAGAATAAAACAACTGTGTTTAATGAGTCACAACAGTTGAGTCATATTATTTTTTGGCCTTATCAAAAAGAAAAAGAAAAAAAGATGGATCACTTGTGTTTTTTTCCAAATCATTGTTCATGCGTCCTTAAGAAAACTCAGTTCTAACTCACATGTTCACGAACGCGGTTCAGTTGATTTGGTTTATGCATTACATGTAATGCAGGAGCGTCACAGCAAGATCCAAAACGCATTACAATGGACATGCATATAAAAATGTACAGCTCTCTTCTTGATTGATTCAAAAACATATGCGGTAAAAGTTAAATACACCTCTGCCTTTCTCTCTCGATATGGATAAGCGTACCGGTACCTAAGTATTTAAATAAAATGTTTGTAGTCTTTAAAATCTATAATTAGACATTTGTCACACAGATTTACAAGTTTCATTTCCTACGTTTCTTAAATTTCAGTATTCTAAAACCTTGAAACTTGTAAGACTAAGTTGAGAACTCCAGTTCAATTTAGAATGAAGTTGAATAGCAAGATTTTGCAGAGCAATCAGCTCTAAAAGTTATACAACTTTCTGAATGCATCGTATAAGTTCTTTCATCCCAAGATATTTGCTTAACTATTTTATATAAAGACGCATGTTTCAAGCTTTGTAGGAAATGGAGCTAATATTTAACTTCTGTCATGAGTATACATATTTTAAATAACTTTCGACTGGGTGAACCGATTCTCAAAATTCTTTTTTTGTTTGATAGCTGGTGCTTCCCGGGTGGTCCCATTTAATTTTCATTAAATTCGGTTTAGTAGTTATTTGAGATACACTCCAACAACTGAAAAGAATGGAAGTCGGTATTAAGTTTTACAAATTGTACTTGTTGATTTTTAGTTTTTAAGAATTAACTATCATGATAGGTGCCACACATTTTACATTAAAGTAGCAGTGTTCAAACGTCACTGCTACAATTAATCAACCTTCAATGGATTAACCACACATGTCGCAATTCCTGAAAAAGTAGTATGATTTCTGAGAAAACAATTTTATTGTATTATTGGCTAAACATGGTGATTGGCGAGTCTACGGATTAAAGAATCGCGCAAGCGTAAGTAATTGTACGAGTTAATGTCTCGATAATTATAAAAAAATCGACATAATGCTCTGGCACTGCAACTGTCATGGCGCTGACCATCAGGCCAATGAATGGCACGTCTTATTAGTTAAATTATATTAATCCTACTAATATTACAAACGCGAAAGTTTGTGAGTATGGGTGTATAGATGTATAGGGAAATGTGTGGATGTATAGATGTGTGAATCTTTGTTACTCTTTCACGCTCAAACAGCGTTGGCAATTTTTGTGAAATTTGGTAGGGAGGTAGATGGGGTGCTGGATTAACACACAGAATACTTTTCATCATCATCATCATCCATCACCACGCTGGTGAAAAAGCGTAATATGCTTGGGCACATCATAGATAAAGTAATAAGATCTCCGCCTACGTCAAGATCGCAATGATGACAGTTCTGTCAAAGTTTGTGTCCGTTTCTGATAGCTTAGTCAAAAGCTAAGTTGACTAAGCATTTTGGCAGCTCGATACACTAGACGCGCTCGGCGCTCTGAAAAAGGAAACCAATGGAACGGCCATAACTACGAAAAAAACGTGCATACCTACGCAGCTAAACATGACGGCTTAGTGTTGTTACTACCACATCACACTTATCGATTGCACCGTACCTATCGATCAAAAACTTGATATTTTAACAAATATTATCAGTTTTATTTTTCTAAGATGTTGGTTCCATATTTAAAACTTTTATATGCATCCCCTGCAAGTGCACTTGTGACTCTAAGCGATCATTGGTTAGCAGAGTGTGTGAATTAAATCTAAATATATCAAAGTAAAGAAGCATATTTCTTACTTGCTTTCCCCAGCATTCATCAAGATTATTTACTTCAAACATACTTTAGGCCCTGACAACTACTTATCTTATATGTAACTGTTTTTTTCAATGGTTCAACTGTTTTCTCTTCAAGATTTATTTTTGATGTTGCTTTTAATAAAACAACAATTTTGCAGTTTATGAAACGCAGCACCGAGCGAATTGTGAGGAATGTTGAAAATATTAAATCGCGAAACTTTCAATGAAACTGAATACATAAGGTCATTCAAAACATCTCATGAGAGAGTTCTTTAGATTCTGAACTTTTTGTATCTATGCTAATAATGGACTCACCATTCAGTCACCATTGGCTAAGTTATTGTTTTTGTCATTCCTTCTGACGAAATGTATAGCCTACACCCTTTTCATCTACTTTGCTCGCTTAATATAAAAATATTGTAAAATAACTTTATTCTGACCTACATAAATATATCGCGCAGCATCCTGTGATAAGAAGTACTTCTATGACATTATCATTCCAACTAGAAACTTTTAGATACCAACACAAAATAACTGAGGATTATATAAATAGCTAATGTATTATATAAAAAAAAATCTTTATAGTATAGTCCAACAGATGTCGCTCCATCCCCGCAAGACGGTTAGTCAAATAGAGAGTTGAAATTCGATGCTTGAACCAGATTCTCGGTGGCCTAGTTGGTCAATGGCGTCTGACACGGAGAGTCAGAAGACGCGGGTTCGAATCCCGTCCGAGGATGGAATTTTTCTCTCTATAAATTTCAATGTTTGAGATCGCTTAAGCAGGCGTTAGTGCTTTAAAAAGTAATATATGATATAGTCATCTACCCCACGCGACTTGATTCTCAATTTAAGTATACTATAAGTCACTTCAGATAAGCAAAGTAACTTACAAACTTATATTATTTATTGTTAGTGTAGAAATGAAAATGTAGATAAGAAATCGGTGAACCCTGAGATCAAAAACATAAAACGAACATGGAAGAACATTTACAATACTTATGTGAGCGAATAAGATACTTAAGTATTTATACTCATTCCTTCATACACTAGAACACTTTCTTCCTTGCAGATCAATGGTTCGAATATAACGTAGCCAACGAGTGGAAATAGTGGGAGCAGGACATGTTCAAAACGTTATTTTGTCGGGTTTTGGCGAAAGTAATTTCAGAAATGTGCAAAAAAAAATTACTAATAAGCTACGAGCGCGTTTTGTTAAGTAGCTGCGGTCACCGACAAAAAATACTGCCCTACATGTGCAATCCTTACACAATTATAAGTAGGTATATACTAAGTTGGCTGTTTAGGTGAGTGAGGTGTATATATTCTATCTTTGTAATTTATTAAACATTTCAATACTAACCTTACTCGATGTGTTTCACACTGTATGTTTTTCAGTGCATTATTAAGGCGTTCAAGACAAATAAAGAGACAAAGGAAGCAGTCGAGATGTTGTTGGGGTAATGGTTTGTAAATAAATAATTCCACTGAATTATGTAATATACAACCTTCGATATGTTGGTTTACTTTTTTTGGTTAGTTGGGTATACTTACCTGGAATTCAAATCCCAAGCATTTATCTGTACCCCAGCTGGCTATTGTAGTTTGCTTACATATAATGTACCTTTTGGAATCCAAAGCCTTTCCAGTGAGAGACTTTCTCTCAAACTGTGAAGATCATGTTACAGATAGCATAATCCTATATCTTTCCGGGGGACCAGTTGGAAGCGGCCTGCATCCAACGTCGTCCTGCGACCTTTATCAGGTCGTCTGTCCACCGTGTCGGTGGACGACCTACGCTGCGCTTGCCGGTCCGTGGTCTCCATTCCAGAACCGTCCGGGCCCATCGGCCATCTGTTCTGCGTGCTATGTGCCCTGCCCACTGCCACTTTAACTGGCTATGTCGGTGATTTTCATTCTTCTACGGATCTCCTCATTTCTGATTAGATCACGTAGAGAAACCCCGAGCATAGCCCTCTCCATAGCTCGTTGTGCGACTTTGAGATCTTTCCGAATATCTAAAATATAATGCCAAATAGTTTTCAAATTCCTTAAAACCGTCGTATACCTACCTCGTATATTACCTACTGACTCAATTTGCGAGAAGTAGCGACCAACTTGAAACTTTCGGTTGCCATTATATAAACCATCGAGAAATAATTAACTTAGGTAACTTGGAACTTAACCCTTAACCAAACTTCAACACGTCAAGTTTTCTACCACAAACAAACATAACGTTAAATGGTGGCATCATAACCAAGAATCAAGATTTCAAGCCACTAAATATGTATGAGATCATAATATATACCGACGCAATATTAGGATGAGGTAAATCTCTTTAACCCGAAGTCGGTGCTCGTTGCTAATAGGGTAGATAAACGTTTAGATCTGGGGATACCCAAGTTACACTTAAGCGAACAAAGCGTATACGTATTGATTTTACAGCAATGAGCTAAGTACTGCATGTAATTTACAAGGAATAAAACATTTATCAACAAAGGCGCTTATCTATACCAATATCTTGACAAAACCTTGAACGTTCAAACATAAAGACATGTGTAGACAAAAGTTTATTATAATAGGATATGAGTAATTATAACAAGTAGCTAAGGTGTTGATAGCGATAATTTCAAGACTAAACAAACTCATTACTTTCTTATAATATCAATAATTCCTACCAATTACAATATCCAGCACCTAAAAGTCATAGTTGGATAAAACAAGAAGTAAAGCTTTTCTAAATAATTTAGAACATAGTAAATTAGGCTTGAGCGTGAGATGAACTCAAAATTACGCTTTGGTAGTAGGTAGACATAGTGCTTTGTAACATGTTAGTAGTATAATAAATCCCAAGCGTGTTGACAGGTCCAAACTTTGTGTGCATGAAGTCTGTTTAAACTGTGTCTGAGTGTGTATATGCTCATAATTATGTATGTCAGTCATCAGGTTAGCATAGTACAGGCCCTGCCTAGTTCGGGACCTGAAACGTGCGTGGCTGTTGTCCCATGTTATTATTATTGTTAGTAGTAGGAATATTACATAAGTGGCAGATTTCAAACTTTGAACAAACATAATTTTTGGACGTAACACGTCAGAGGGGCGCGGGGGACGTCTTTAGAAGCGCGAACGCTGCGGATTTTTTAGTAGCCATGGAACAGTGGAGTGGAGAGCACCGCGCTTTTGCCGTCGAGGCGTACATTTCGAATGAATTTTCGCTGTCCAAAGCACGTCGTAGATTTAATAATCGTTTCGGTATTCGTCGATTACGTGATGGACCATCGATCAACCTCATTCAGTCGTGGGTAGCAAGGTTCAGAGCTACAGGATCAACATTAAATAGACCCAGGCCAGGACCTACACCATCGGTAGCCACCGATGAAAATATCGAACGTGTTATGGTTTCTGTCGTTGAAAATCCCCGTTTATCACTGCGTGCACGTTCATCGATATTGGGAATTCAGAAATCAACTTTGCAGGTTATAATGCGAAAAAAACTCAAGTTTCATCCGTATAAAATTCAAATCGTGCAAGATTTACACGATTCTGACTTTGAATTAAGAAAAACTTACGCAGAGGTAATGTTGTTGAGATTTCCTACTGCTACTCGTATGGGCAACATATTCTATAGTGACGAAGCTCATTTTCACATAGGAGGATATGTAAATAAGCAGAATGTCCGTTACTGGGATATCCACAACCCAAGACAAATGCATCAAGAGCCTTTACATAAGCCTAAAGTAACAGTCTGGTGTGCCATGTCTGCATCTGCAGTCATAGGGCCTTATTTCTTTGAAAATGAACGTGGCCAAACTGTAACTGTTAATTCGGAGAGATATTCCCAGTTGTAAAATGACTTTTTCAGACTAGAACTTCAGAATAGTCCATCCTTCAACCGAAACACATGGTTCCAACAGGACGGGGCCACAGCTCATACTGCTAATGTGTCCATGAATGCAGTGCGGCAGTTATTCCCTGAAAAAAACATATCTCGAAACGGTACCATACCGTGGCCACCTAGGTCACCCGATTTAAGCCCGTGTGACTTTTTCTTATAGGGATATTTAAAATCCGTTGTTTACAAAACAAATCCGACCACTGTGATACAACTTAAAGAAAATATTCGAGCCGAAGTCAGCAGGATTCCCCAGTCGCTCTGTAAACGCGTTTTTGAAAACATGCGCGCTAGACTCGAAGAGTGTGTCAGGGTCGATGGCCGCCATTTGGAGAACGTGGTATTCAAAAAATGAAATCCGCATTTGTTGTTTTTAAATTACAATAAACATTATTTGTATTTTTTTTACAAATTTTTGAACTTTGAATTCTGCCACTGGACACCCTGTATTTATCAATCCACTGAAAGCTGACTAAATCAGTTTTAAATTACACGTATCGCTTTGGTATGTCTGGAAATTAATATAGCATTATAGATTGTAGCTACAGGTTAAGAAGATTGCATAGCTAGTACTTTCCATACTAAAAGAGAAAACTCTTTTCTACCCCCTAACATTGTCCGATTTCAGTGATTTTTTTTTCAAGGAATCATCACTTTGCTTGCTATGCCTGTACGTTTTGATTTTTTTAGTATTTCAAAGAACTATGAGTTTCCTTTTTTACAACTTTAAAAAACTGAAAAAAAAACAAAACGTACGGGCATAATAAAGAATGTGATCGGACAATGTTAAGAGGTAGAAACGAGTTTTTTCTTTTAGTATGGAAAGTACTAGCTATGCAATCCTCTTAAGATCCAGACGCTATTATATGGGATGAAATTTAATGACCACCAAAAAAAAACAATCGTTGCTCTAAACAGCCTCATCCAAAAAAAAATAATGTACAAATAAATGAAACCTGTACCAAAATCTTTCGGGTTATTTAAGTCATGCCTGCACTACAAAAACTTTTCATAACCCAAAAAGGCCACACGCGTGCACCAAATTTTAACTAGCAAAGAGTGAATTAGAATAACGGGCCAGGTAATGAATTATAAATATAAACTCATACCTGACCTTTTTTATGAAGTACTACTATTCTATTTTTATCAATGCTGATCCAAGTAGCAATATAGTGTATGAAGATTTAAAGTACTTCATAATCAGTACATTATGTTCCCGCTGCTGGGACTCGAGCCTTCCTCTCAGAGAGAGGAGTTGGGCCATAATCCACCACGCGGGGCCAGTGCAGCTTGGTGGACAGGTTAGTGGTCAACCCATGTCGAAGTTTTCAGGCCGCCCGGAGGCCTTCGACATAGCCTAACGACTGTTTTCCTAAGACAAACAACCGGGACCGACGGCTTAACCTGCTCTCCGAAACACGGAAGCGCTCAGTTGAATAATGCCACTAGCGGTCACCCACCAAGTGCTGACGGCAGCAAGCGTTGCTTAACTTGTTGATCGGTTAAGATCGCCAAGTCAAGCTCCGCTACGAGCACTACAGTATTTAAAGTACTTAAACCTAATTAAATAAAGTAATAACTGTGACTGTTTGAGACTACTATTAGACATAAATGTCAATATGAAAACACGGGCCTTACTTATAAATATTACCTACTTATAATAGCCTAATTTTGAGGTCATGTTCTTAACCGTACCTGGTTGTGGTGAAATGGCATTTAATTCCACTAATAATCTTGATTCCATAAATTAATTTTCCATTCCAACTTAAACAATGTCCTTGAAGCCGTGAAGAAGTTTTACGACGATAATAAATAAATCGCAGGACCAAACGTAGAACACTCGAATGAAGACACTTAGCTTCTCATAAGGCTGACTGTACGGTACGTGCTAAATGGCGCTAGGTGCAAGTTAGTAGCCGGCTACACGTAGCAGCAGTAGACGACGTGTCGCAGCGACACTGCTGGTTTCTATATATTTCTATGAAATTCCGTACGTAGTTAGCGACACGAAGCTAACGTCGCGTCGTCAAGCGGCAGACGACATTGTCGCCCGACCTAGATCAGTTGCCGCTCGCGGGTACTAATCTACCTAGTAAATAAAAATCTTTTAAACTATACATTTCATATTGCTTTTCAAATGTTTGATGCCATCTGCAGTCGGGTTCGAAATAATGACTGCAGCGACATGAAGCGACGACACGTCGTCTGCTGCTGTTTCGTGTAGCCGGCTACCAACTTGTACCTTTATGCAGCGTTTATAAGTAAAGCCGTGATCTACATTGACTTCGAAAAGTAATTGAAATGGTTAAGTAACATGATTATTACGTATAAGGATATGCCTGCGCGTATTGTAACTATCCCACAGGATCTTTAGAGATAAAAATATTAATATCCTTTTACGATTTACAGGCTGTTGTACTATTTTGAATAATATTAGTTCAGTAGTTAAGCTCGAAATAATGTAAGACAAACACACTTTGTTATTACTGACGGTAACAAGTTATCTATTAAAACATACCTATTTCAAATGAACATTTAACTAAGCACCGAACTTTCTACTTCAGTAACGAAAAATTAGTTATAACAGCTAATAAGTTAGTTGGGGTTTGTTGGGGGAGTAAGTCGTTATATTTCCATAACCTAGATTTGACTTTAACCCACTTCTAGTATAGAAGTTAGTAGTAGCAACAATAAATATGTATAACTACTGAGTACTCAGACAGTATATGATGAGAACTAAAATAGCATTTCCAACGTAGTCCTATTATAAATAGTTATTTTGAAAGTTATGACCAATAAAGTTCTAAAATTCATAAACGACTTTATATTCTTTTATAATGGTTCATCTAAGTAACTCTCTTTCGCCTGATGGAAAGCGATGATAGAATCAAAAGCAATGACCATTATTGCACCCCTATGATGATATGAGAGATGCTTTTTCACGCCCCGCTTGAAAGACCAACGGTAATAGCTGCAAGGAAATACGTACGCCGGCAAAGCATTCCACAATTTACTTACACAACAGAGGTAGGAACTGCCTCTGAACTTTTTGGTTTGTGGTAAGAAGTTTGAATAGTATATGGATGCAATGATAGGCCGGAACGAGTAGATCGGAATGGTGAGGAAGGAATAAGATTAAAAAGCTCTTCAGAACATTCGCCATGAGACAACCGGCAAAAAAACGCTTAAAGAAGCTAAAGTCTACGCTATTTTAGGGGTTCTAGGTGTTAAGTGACTTCAGTGTCTCCAATAATACGGACAGCGCGACGTTGCAGTCTAGATACATTTCCTTTTACGTACCACCTAAAATAAATGAATTTATCAATCTATTTTTTTTCTGTTACCAAACAATTGCGTGCAGGGGCAGCATCTTCCATACAAATAGTGATAGCGTTGCTAGCTACCGATCGTAATAACTTGATTGCATATCTATCCAGTCTATATAGCTAATAAGTAATTACATGTATTGGAGTGTGCACTATGAATGTGTAACAACAAAGATACGATTTTGCTCGTTATCTCGACTGCAGAGAATTGCATTTGCAAGCAAGTTATTACGATCAATAGCTAGCGAGGTCATAACTGTTTATGTAGAGACTTCTGCCCCAGGGGCAGACAAGTAATAATTTCTTTTTAATTCACGGTACGGACAACCATCAAATAGATGGTTAATTTTTTCTCGGATAGTTTATATCTCAGAATAAGGTATCTTTAAAGTTTATCAATATTGGTTAAATATTTTTGAGTTATCCTAAATTTCCGCACAAGGATTCCCTGTGTCGCGGAAGACATGGTCCCGTCGGTACAATAAAACACAATATCCAAGCCAAGAACAAACATACAATGTTTGCTTCGAAGGCAGACCACTACCAAATAAACCAACGCAGCCGACAACGAATCAGAGTTAAAACTCCTAATAATGAAAAAGTGCTGGCCATATGCTTTACGCACAGCCCTACTCCCACCTCTTAGAGCAGTCATGTTTCAACCTTACCATTAAATTTGGTACCACCACGTCAATAAAGCAAGCTTAAAATAATATTGGACTACGATAGACGTTTTGATGACGTAGTATCAAATATTTCAGATAATTCGCGTACTTTGACGTAACTTTAGATACTAACGGCCGATCCCAATAACCTATCTATCGGCGGTTTACCTTAGTAGAGATAGATATTTGACACTATTTGTATGGACGTTATGTCAAATTTTTATCGGTAGTAAGGAAAACTGTGGATAGATAGATTATTGGGATACCTCTTAAGTTTCATAGTTCCAATGTCATTTTAAAGATCCGTACTGCCAGCTCTTGAAGTAGTCATATGCAAACATTACCATTCAATTTGGTTGACAGTTTTGTGTCAGTGGGAGTACGATAGTAAGTATGATTATTCTAAGCTTATTACAAAGCTCTCCTGATATATGATAGTTTCGTTAAAGGTGGGAGTAGGCGCCCTTGGCACGGATCTGTAGCTGTTATGCTAAAATTAAATGTTGCAAGGCCATCAATTACTAACAACCATAATCTCGTTGATAGGTTTATTGTTTTGAAATTAATAACAACACTGTCAAAGTGTAATACAGACTTGGCTTTGACAACCATTTTAATTAATATTTAATGTATATTTAGTTCAAGCTGTGCTTCATATGAATCTCATTATTAGATCAGGTGCGAATTATGAGAAGCGATTATTTGCAGTACTTTACATTTAATTAAAACTTAGTAGGTGGTCGTTTTAATGAAAGGTTTTCGGATCGTTGTCTTCTAATCTTGAAAATCTTAATATTCTTGTTATTATAGAAACAATGTGCTAAATTATAACATTAATTAACTTAAGAAATCACAGATAGCTTTCTACACATTTTGATACTTTGGTAATTTGATAGACTGAAATAGACAATGTTTTATAAGAATTATGACAGGTTCTTTATTTTTACTCATTGACGAGATATATATCAGAAAAAAAAATTATTATTTTGTAATATTTTGTTAGCCATCAGATCTCAAATATTACTTATTCACATACATCTATAAAATTACCTTATTTTTTCAAAGCGACCAGTGTTCTAGAATCAGAGCATCGAGTCTCGCAGTCACTTATACCAACATACAATACAATACAAAAAATCTTAAAACCAAAATACAAAAAAACGCTAAATAGATTTGACAATTGAAAGTAGTTACGCTCAGAAAAGAGTCCATTTCAATAATCTGACAATTTGAGCATGACATAAGAAAATAAAAGAGTCACAATGTTGCAAAAAACGTCACCTGGAAATTTTCGAGTGCGGTTAATTTTTTTTATTTTGCAGGAAATTAGTTACGGATCACGGAAATAATATAATCTGCCGATTTTCACAAACCGGAGCTAGATCATAGATAAAGTGTGCATGCAGTCGCTGAGAACTATGTACACTTCGCACCACTCTTCTTCTTCTCACTTCTCCCTTTTTGTCTATCTCACATTCTCTCACACCGTCCTCATAGTACGGTCCGCCCAATGTCGCCAATGCCACGGCAATAACCGTGTTCTTTAGTTTTCAGGACAAAAAAATACAAAATAGCAATAGTAAATTCTACGGCTTTATCGACCAAGCGAGCGTAGAGAGCGAAGCGTCTCAGTTTCGAGAGGCCCAAAAATTCTTTTGTTGGTCTGTTGTCACCTACAAGTCGCATTGTTCAACCGATTATGACCAAACTTTTGATTTTGTTTGCAGTATATTTTTCACCTTTATTTTATCATAGTGATTTAAATAGTCAACCAGCAAGTAAAACTGTGTTTTTATGGTTCGTGGATAGAGCTCAATTAGGTATGACGACATCGTGTATCCAACTGCAGTTGTACGTGGTTATGTAGTCGATACTGCCGCCACTTGTTTGGGTTTATTTCGAATGTTTATTTTGTAACGCAACGAGCCAACCTAGGTAATACCGTGCGTTTAAGACCATAATAATTATATGGAATCAAAAAATTTACATCAAAAATTTTAATTCACCATTGCACCCACAACTTTGCTACTTTTAACATTTATATGTAAAATTGTGGCCAGTATCTAATTTTATTAAATCTCTACAAGGTGGTTTTTTGAGAAGGGTGGCCATGGCCAAGTCTGGAACCATGAGAGTTAGAGAAAAATCGTAAAAGGAGACATACCCTCGATTTATAAGAAAACAATAACTGCATACTTAGTTTTTTTTATCTTTTACTTTTGACGGAAATCACCCGAATGCTTTTTAAAAAACAGACACCTGTACTATTGAACTAATGGATTTTGTTGCTGATAAAGATCAATCTTCGCAAAGGAATAAATTACTAAAAATGAAACCAATGATATAATGCTACTAACGGGCACCAGCTAGTAGCATTATTTTTGTGACCTGCCACACGTCAGTCAGTCGAGTATACAGTATAACGTACACACCACGTGGCGTGGCGCAGGACACGACCGCACAGAATAACTAGTAGTATTACATAACGAGCACGCGAATGTCGATAACGATATACTTAGGTTTTATCACTGGCTGCTTATTAAAAGGGTCAATTGAAGTTTTATCAGCCGTGCGATTCTGTAATGATTCGTTGACGAGTTCACCGATGTCAAATACTTTATGATGTATCGCCCTTGTACACAAGGTTGTTTTTCCAACGTTTCTTGTCATCTCTTCATTTGTTTCACGGATGTTGTCAACTATGCAACGATGTTTGCTCTTATAGAATCGCACGGAAAGTTTTACCAGCCAATTTTTACGTGCATTCTTTAATCATGGTTCACTAGCTGGTAGGCTCTTGGTCAGTAATACTAAATTCAAAACACATCGGCAACAGTAGATAGTTATAATGATGATTATTTTGTTCTGTTTAATTGAACTTAAATATTTTACGTTTAATGGTTTCAGGAGATTGAGCTTCTGGAGTTTCATTTCACTTCCTTAGTCCTTCCAAGTACATCATTTATGAGCCGTAAATTGTTAAAATAAGAACGGGTATTACAAACCAGACAAGTAAACATTTAAATATCAATTTAAAGACATGCTATACGTACATTAAATATTTTCTCAGCAATACGAATAAATAATAAGTATTTATTACATTTACAATATAGTGTTTATTAATCTGGGGGAGGCATATGTTCAGCAGTGGACGTCCCACGGCTGAGATGATGATGATGATGATGATGATTTATAACTAGGAATAAATAATAAGTATTTTATTCGTAGTCCCAGCATTAAGACGTCCACTACTAAGCATACCCCATAGGTACTTGTTAACGTACATTATAGGAAGTTAAAGAGAATAAAAAGAGAAAAAAGTGACAGAGAACTCCTTGTGTTTACTTTCAATTTCAGTTTCTTTAAAACTACAGTGGTCAAAGAAGATACAAAATAAGGTCTTTTGATGATTTGATTTGACCTCTTTGTTAAAATTGGCTTCTGAAAAAATTTATTGTAGTTACGGGTATGTGAAGAGCCTATAACGATGTAATAATTGATAGACTGTATGATGCATTATTAGTATTATCGATATTTGGGTTGAGTAGCAAACTCATAAAAGATCTTAGATCTCTAAGCATACAAAACCACGCGGGTGAAACCGCGGATCGCAGTTAGTGTATGTATATAAAATAAATGTAGTTAATAAATTATATCAAGATACCTTTTTAATGTAGAAAACGGGAATAACTCACGTAAATAAGTCAGATCTTTCCAACTAAAGTTTCCACCACATCCAGTGGTCTTTTTCAAGGAGAGTGAACAACATTCGCGGTTGCGTTTCGCCTCTCACTACGGGTAGCAGCCGTGTGATTCTCTAACGGCCGGTCCCAATAATCTATCTATCGCTAGTTTACCTTACTAGAGTTAGATATTTGACACTATTTGTATGGAAGTTATGTCAAATTTCTATCAGTAGTAAGGAAAACCGTGGATAGACAGATTATTGGGATCCTCCATAAGAGCAAACATCGTTGCATCTTTGACAACATCCGTGAAACAAATGAAGAGATGGCAAGAAACGTTGGAAAAGCAACCTTATGTACAAGGGCGATATCTCATAAAGTATCTGCCGTGCGATTATCTAATGATTCGTCGATGCGCTCGTCGACGAACTCACTGATGTCAAATACTATGTGAGATATCGCCCTTGTACATAAGGTTGTTTTTCCAACGTTTCTTGTCATCTCATCATTTGTTTCACGGATGTTGTCAAAGTAGCAACGATGTTTGCTCTTAGAGAATCGCACGGCTGACATCGGTGAGCTCGTTGACGAGCGCATCGACGAATCATTAGATAATCGCATTGCAGCTCGTAGCGCGCGCGATGGCATAATGAAGAAAATAAATAAGATCTGACTTATTTACATGAGTGATTTACGTTTCTAAGACTACGTTAGTTTTCATAATAAAATCTAGATACCTATGACAATAAAACTGATTACAACAATATCCTAAAATCATAAATATGTTATTGGTAAAAACAGCATATAAATTACGTGTGTGCGGGTAGAGTGTCCAAAATGCTACCATTATTACCTCGGTGAATAGCCAGGCTGATACTACGAATAAATATACATTATTTCTTCGTAGGGCTGATACGTTGCCCGAGGTAAGCACCAGCTCGTTGGTTACCTGTAGTTTCTTATCTCTAAGCTAATCAAAAATAGTAAAATTTTCATTCAATTCCCAAAAGCTATTCAAAGTGAATAAATACCTATACGAAATGAAAATGCATCTCTTTAAATAAATTATATAATCTTTTAAATATGTTTTGTGTACAGCAGTTTTAAGGTGACTAAGGAATTGATTGCATAAAGTGTTCACGAATCTGGGATGATTCATTCATTAATTTTTTTTACTGTTCGCGCCCCACGGCAGAAAAATACTCCTACGCGAATATTTTCGGAAAAAAAGTAGCATAATATTATCTCATTAAATCATCATCACCTAATAGTAACAATGATGGATCCACCTACAGCACACATCTGTACTACAGCTAAACAGATATACTTTCGTATATACAATATTAGTGTGATTGTTTGGTAAGGTGAACGCTAGTTTATAGAATGAAGTCAAGTCTACAGTACCTATATAGTCAGTGCTCTTACGTGTACCTTAAGCTAAAGCGTGATGCATTAGCACTGCGCTTGTCATTCCAATATATTGTTCTAAGTCTCTTCATGCTTTAACTTCCTTTCCACAGTGGGTTTCAAACCATAGCGAACCTTTGCTTGCAACATATCACTTCAACCCACGTCACGTGACAAAACTAAATTCTGCCTCAAGTATACGCCAGCATTCTGGCCAACTGTTGCCCCAACGAAACGTTTGGCCAGATCAAGGATTTATAAACATTTAATAAACAGAAATATTCAATACCTTGTATAGTTATTGAGATAAAACCCGATGTTTACGCCTAAAACGTAATTTGTTTGGGATTCGTACTTGGCAATAGACGTTATGTCTTGTCTCTTCCCCACACAACTATATATCCGTTCCCCTGTCCTTTGCACGCACGAGGACCAACTGTAAGTGCGAATTTGTGATCGAAGCTTTTCAATTACAGGGTTCCTCAGGAGAATCTCCTGAGTGCAGTACGCGCGACAGGTGTTCGGTTGGGTGGAAGATCACCACGCGAAAAACACCTACAGGTGAAATACACCTACAGGCAAGAAACACCTACACGAGAGAAATGCCTACACGAATCGATCCGATGAAAGGCGCCCCGTGAGTTGATGGCTAGCAAGAGCCGGGCGGTACAGCGCGCCATACAAAATTGTACAGCGCAGCCTTTATGTGCGTACAATATCTGCGTAGTATTGTCACTATAGGCATGCTACGCAGACAAATGAGATGCCGGGGGGTAGTGGCCCCCCGAGGTACCGCAGGGGTAAGAAGCGGAAGCCCGAGACCTCCACCAGCCCCGCAGGGGTTGAAGAAATACCTCGATCGATTGCACGCATCTATACAAGTGTATACAGAAGAAATGCAATCAGTTGATCTTGAAAGCCGACACAAATGGCTAATCCGCGTGTGAATTAATTGATATTTACAAAATCGAATAAAAATTATATAAACTGTACATAAAGTAATAAAGGTGTCATTAGAACTATATTGGAATAATAACAACGGGCCCGTTCTGCATTGGATTCGAGATTTCCGAGTGAGTCCATTTCTTATCATCTCCTTTTACGTGTATTGCCAAAATTGTAGACATCATTTTACGTTTAAAATAGCCAATACGAAAAGTCTTAAATTGACAATTTTTTCTTCTTTTCCATTTCTTCATTTTATGAAGATAAATAAAATACAATATATTTATAAACGTTTCAATACGTTTCACTTGTTTTAGTAAGACAACATTGTTTTTGGCCTCTTTTGTAAATAAAACCTTGTCGACCCTGTTGGATTCTAAAAAATCACAATTTTGATATCGTCGAAAATATAAATATGCATGTAGAAACTGATAAATGGCCAAGTGCAAGTTGGACTCGCGCGCCGAGTACATTAAAAAAGCATTTAACTTTATAGCTGTAACTAACGATAAATTAGGTTAAATGACAAACTTAACTTTGCGGTTCTATCGTAACATGACACGATTGTTCTACCAACCGCAAAAATAAGTTTGTAATAGTAGAATAGCTTTTTATTATTAAACTTGTAATATTGTGCCCAGGAGGGATCGAACCTGCTACGGCAATGATTATATGACGTGATCCCATGCGCCAGCTGCACGTGAAATATAGGTATCTGGGCTAGTTCTGGTCAGAGGCTTTCTATCATTTTGAAATGCTTGTTTGATTAACGTGAGTTTAATTTATGTATTTGAGATACAGGGGTCACACTTGAGGAGAGTTTCTAAGTTAAGGAGGTTCTCTAATAAAGGGGAAGAGGGAAATTCCCTCTGATAGGGCTTGATACTTTATTCTAACAATTTCTCAAATTCTATCCGATGAGCGATGATCGTGCTGCTCGGTGTCCTCCAAGCCACACAGTCTTCGTGGATATGCGGATCCCTATCCAAACGCCACCGCGCTTCTCAGTACCTATCATTCATCACCACGCGGGTGAAATGGCGTAATATGCTTGAGCACAGCGTAGACAAAATAATAAGATCTCCGCCTACGTCAAGATCGTAATGGTGACAGTTCTGTCAAGGGTTGTGTCAGTTTCTGATAGCTTAGTCAAAAGCCAAGTCAATTTGATAGCTCGATACATTAGACGTGCTCGGCGACCGTCAAGGGTGATGAAATGTAATGACAGTTTTTTCCATGGTGATTAATTATATATTTGTATGTACGTGGTACTGTATATTATTATCATTGTTTACTGATTGACATATTAAGTATTTAAATTTACTCATAAATACTATTATAGCAATTGTGTTTGACCATGTACATATATTTTATGACATTTCAGTATAAAGGTAGATATGGCCTTGGAGAAGAAATAAGCTACTCTAAATACTAATACTGCACAGACGTAGTCGCGGGCACTAGCTAGTTTGATACAAAAGTCACTACACGTTTTCAGGACATTTGACAGACGAACAACAAAGTGATCCTATAAGGCCGCTTTCAGTGCCCGACCGACCGTCAGTGCGTACGTCGGTCGCATTTGTCATTTGTATGAAAACTCACAAGTGGTAACAGTGCTCGACCGACCGTACGCACTTGTATAGCCCTCTACATACGATGCAATTCCGAATGCAACATGCTGTAACAATCTGCTGTAGTCGCGGTTGTACGCACTCTACACACGTTGCAGCGGCGATTACAATTTCATTCCGCGTTGGATCGTCACAGCGTGCACACGTGAATGAAAATGGCTCAAATGCTGTCCAAATATCAAAAAACGGGTCTTGCAATTGCCTTCGCTGAGTTCACTGAACTATACCTACTGAGACTGAGAGACAATAAACATTAATTTTACTTTGAACATTAATAGATGCACAGTAACACTACAATATATAAAATACCTATTATTATGTTATTTAATAATTAAAATCATTACTTCTAGCCTAGAGAAATTTGGATAGGATGAAACAATGGCGTGTCAATTATATTCACAAAGAAAAAAACATCAGCTGCTAAGAAAAGTACAAATACGCCATAACTATTTTATTATTTCACAAATGTGGCAAGTCATTAATAGATTTCTGAAATGCTTATCAATATAGTTTTTTCTGTAGTATAAATTTTTGCATACATTTACATATATCATTAAATCAAATTCACAGCGACGCTAGCCACGGGCGGCGGCACGATCGCGACTGAGCCCAGATTGCATGCAACCGCAATACTCACGTTACAACGCGGCTTACAATTTGCTGTAACAATCTGCTGGATGCTAGGACGTACGATACGACGTCCAACATGTTGGAAGAGAGTCACAACACGCCTACATACGATACAATTTGTTGGGTCACAGCAGATTGCTACAGCATGTTACATTCGAAATTGCCTGGTGTGTAGAAAGCTTATATCGTACGATCGGTTGTGCGTAACGTCAGGACCGACAGTGCGCGCGGACGATCGGGCGGGCACTAAAACCAGCCTAAAAGTCTAGTTTTGTAAAATGAGTATAGCGGGCTAGATCACACAAACAGAAATAAATAATAAAACATGTTTTGTTTCAAATAAGTACATTAATTGTGCTTATTTCTAAGACAATGTATAAGATTTTATGTAGAGAAAATGTGAGATTTAGAGTTTGTACTTTTACTCATGTGTTTATATTTAATTTTATGTTTGGCGGGAAATAAATTATGGGTCGTCCCATTGTATATTTTTACAGGTAAAAACAGGTCACAGCTCCAATCTTGCCCATGCTTGCAGCTTAAAATTGTGTAAAGAATGTTTTATTGCATCCATTTATCAGTAAGATCACGGTGTTCCGGAAAACAATGGCATTAACCGCTTTTGTTTGAAAAGGAAGCAGGGCGTGTGGATTAACCGGTATACTCGTACAATGCAAGCCTTCGTTAAAAGCGTGATGTAGAACAGAGATTCAGATTCACACAAACATGAATGTTGGAAAATGGTTAGCAGCTTTTCTCCGACCAAAACAAAGTGTCCTGAAGTGATCTGAGATCCTTATGATATATGAGGGTGACGAAATTTTGGAATAAAAGTTTTTAATAAGGTGAAATGACACGACAAATTCTTCTAGATGAACTTGAACAAATAGACGATCGTTTCGTTAAAAATTTAAAATAACTAGTTTTTTTGCAATTTCAGAGAGAAAATTACACATCTTCGGATGTGTAATTCGAACCCGTCTCTTCAACCCGTTGAGGCCATATGAGCATGGAATTTAACTCACTCGTTGATTTTAACGTTCATGTGTGGACGAAGTGACATCTATTGAGTAACTTGATAAACTTTATCCAACCGGGAGAAGAAGTTTTACAAACACTTAATTATCGCAGTGATGTCGCAACCATTAATAACTCAATTGTATGTTTTTTAGTACACTAATGCCTGCCAAACGAATCTGGAGGGACGTATTTGAAAATCACATAAAATAAATACATACAAATTATATAATAATATTCTCAGAATTCGACATTAGAAAACCTTGAAATTTATCGAGAGAAAAAATTCACATCCTCGGACGGGATAGTACTGTCAAAACTGTTCAATAGATGTCGCTCTTTCCCCGTAAGACGGTTAGTCAGATAGAGATTTAAAATTCGATGATTGGACCCGAACCTCGGTGGCCTAGTTGGTCAATGGCATCTGTTCTTCTGTTTGATTCTGTAATGGACGCGGGTTCGAATCCCGTTCGAAGATGGGATTTTTTCTCTGTATAAATTTCAATGTTTGAGATCGCTAAAGCAGGCGTTAGTGCTTTAAAAAGTAATACTATAAAAATTAGAAAACCTTTAACACTGGTCACATATTTATAACGTTGGGCAAACTGAATCTGTACATAGAAGTGATTAAGTTGTTCCCAGTATGAGAGTAGTAACAAAGCTTTGAAAATTCTGTATTTGGCGAACAGCGGCACTAGCCGTTAAACTTTATTGTACAAAGTTTGGCCACAGAAAGCTTTGTAGCTTTTAGTGCCCATAAGTTTTTCCGCGTATGTGTAAAAGAACGGTAGTACGTATGCCTTTCTAAATTATATTACCTGACAATAAGACTGGTCGGTCGTTTACATCTTAAACTACGTTTATCAACTGCAAACACTCACGTTAGGATTTGAATACATCGACACGGGTTTCTATCATGTGAGACGTTAATCTTTAGGGTAAGTGCGTAGCGGCATCTGCGAGCGCTCGGCGGGCAGTAATCATGCCCGTTCACATCTGTTGATGACCCTGATGACCGTTACAGTGTCGCTTTAAGTTATATATTTCTTAGTCCTACAGCACTGCCTTCATCATCGTAAAAATAGAATGTACTACGAAGGTTAGCTTTAAGGAGGCAGGTGGTATTGAAACAAAAGATAATAAACACCATAGCCATAAAATTGAACGAGTAAATAACATTACCACCGTGACTTGGTGTGGTCAGATTCTTTTCTCTTCAAAATTCTTCAATCTTGTTAACCTGTCCCGTGTCTACACTTGCAACAAATTACTTTGTCACTCCTTTCGTTTCTCTATTTCTCTAAGAAACTTATTACTTTTCCCTCAATTAGGCCCAGAGGATCTAGAAAGATTAGTTGCTGAGTTGTACTAACATTAAATTGAGTATAAAATATTTTCAAAATGCTTTCTACTAATTAAGGATCAACCATGAGTTTTCCCAACTACTCGTTTTGTAAATACATAAGGAGATGTATATATGCACAGCTACATACAGGTATGGAATATATATAGGTATTATGTTAAAATAAGAATACATGTACTGGGAACCTTTCCGCACGCTGGTGATTTAGGGCCGATTTCACCGTTCGTATCACAAAACGCGTGTAACTACACTTGTTTCTGGGGAAATCAGTTTAAGGCCGGATGTCACCGTTAAAATTCACATGTTTTATTGGAGCTAAACTCATGTAGGTATGCATCCAAACGAGTACTGTTCGGTACATTTTCACCAGCGGACACTAACCGAAGTTATCGCTATACTCGTTTAACATTCACGCCCAATTTTGATGGTTTTACGTCTCAGACGGTGTATTGTATTAATAATATTATGAATTAGGTGTATATATGTTGATCCTGTTTATTATAATAGTAAAATATAATGAAGATGAGCCGTAGGTTAAATGACAGTGACTAGTTCTTTATAGATGTTATCTACATATATACATTTACATTTATAAACTAAACTGAAACCTTAAATTCGAGATCTAATAATTAGTAACAAATAATAATAAGTAACATACTACGTTTTGAATTTCATATTTTTGCGTCTGTAAACTATCTGTAAATGTAAAAGTTACTAAAATTTAAAGAAAAGGTACAGACAGACAAATGGGACAAAGATCGCATGATAACTCCGATGAAGTCTTAAGATACTCTTAAAAGCTGTCAAATTACCTTAAAATAATTAATAATTTGTAAAGGTATTATTTCGTGTAGGTACGTAAATCACGTTTAATGTTATTTTTAGAAATTTAATGGTACTCATGTCAACGACATAAATTTGACATATATATAACTTATACAACATATAGAAATGTCATAAAATATTCATATTCATGGTCGACTTGTAACAATTGCTACACATTACGTTGGTAAATTTTATTATTTGTGGATATAGTTGATCAATCAGAAAACACTGATAATATACTCGTAGTTAATTAATAACCGTTGAACATTATAAATATGTCATATAAATTACATCACCCTTGACTGTATTTGTGCTGTTTTCCTTTTCATCATTTTCATCATTATCAGCCGGAAGACGTCCACTGCTGAACATAGGCCTCCCCCATAGAACGCCACTTAGTAGAACGCTGTTTTCCTTTTAAAGTATAAATATAAAACACGAAATCCGTAGAACGAAACTTCGTAGTTAGTTTTTTGGAGTTTAGTTTCAGCCGTGCGATTCTCTAAGAACAAACATCGTTGCATCTTTGGCAACATCCGTGAAACAAATGACGAGATAACAAGAAACGTTGGAAAAGCAACCTTGTGTACAAGGGCAATATCTCATAAAGTATTTGACATCGGTGAGCTCGTCGACGAGCGCATCGACGAATTATTATAGAATCGCACGGCAGAACGGCACAAAATCAAGGATGTCGTCTGATTCCGTTATGTTGTCATGCAATTATTTTTTACTATGAATAGATTATGAATAGATACTGATATTAAAAGAGATGAACAAAACAAGTTCTAGTCAGGGCACTACCCTTTTTTATTGTTTTAGGCTGTTATTAGTTGCGAGATCCACCATCAGCCTCAGCCAAATACCTCAGTACAATGCTCGAAGGCCTCCATCGAGTTTCCCAACCCTTAAGACGAACATGCACTTCAACACAACAAACACTTCCGGAAACTTCGCGATGTCTTCTCGTCAAAAATACCTCAGTGCCTCAAGACAAGAGTCTTTGACCAATGATGACTTATGGCACTGAAACGTGGTCTCTTACTATGGGCCTCATTGATAAGCTCAAAGTCGCATAACGAGCTATGGACAGGGCTATGCTCGGGATTTCTCTACGTGATCGAACCAGAAATGAGGAGATCAGTAGAAGAACTAAAGTCACCGACGTAGCCCAGAAGATAAGCCAGTTAAAGTGGCAGTGGGCAGGCCACATAGCACGCAGGACAGATGGCCGATGGGGCCGAAAGGTTCTAGGGTTGAGACCTCGGACCGGCAAGCGCAGCGTAGGTCGTCCACGGACAAGGTGGACTGACGACCTGATAAAGATAGCAGGACGACGTTGGATGCAGGCCGATTCCAACCAGTCCTTTTGGAAATATGTGGAGGAAGAGGTATGTTCAGCAGTGGACGTCCTACGGCTAAGATGATGATGATGATAATGATGATATCCGCCATAATAATACATTTTTTGTGAAAGTTTGAATCGACTGCCAATGTATGACAGATAGACAGATCAGCAGTTTTTTTTATTCGGTATCAAATTCATATTAATAATGTATTTGATGTCTTCTGGGTGGCATCTAGGATGTACTTATGAAATTCAATGACCAATGCACGTTTATTGAGATATATCTTTGTGACTAATCATGTCAATCATCACTAATCATAACTAATCATTATAGAATAATTAAAAAATAAGTTAAGTTCTTACATGTAATACATATATAGGTCGGTAATTATTTCAGTTCCATCAGGTGAACCGAAACATTTTTACCAAATAAAAACATAAATAAATAATCATTGGTAAATAAAATGTTGAATTCTACACATTTATAGCTTCGGAACCGACCTTTTATTGACCCTTTCAAAAATAATTTGCTAAAAACTTGCAGTAAAAATACAAGCGCTTAAACGAACATTGTTCAAATGTACACTAAAACGCCTCTTGAATGCGTTCCACCGCTGACGCCACGAACGTGTCAAAGTAGGCTCTCGTCCGCTGAAAAAAATCGCCAAGTGCCCTGTAGGGAGCCGAACCGATTATTGTTTCCAGGATAGTAACACAGCTCTATTGAACGAGGCACTTTTACGTACAGGCCTGCGAGAGACATTTTTTGTAGATATATAAAATGTGAGGGTTTCCCAAGACGTTTTCAAATAGTACGAAGTGGGTGTAAAGGTAAACGTTCCTATTCATATATCGTCATACATTATGACAGCCCTCTCGCATATTTGAGATCGTTCAGATTTAGTGATACTTTAATTTTACGGCAAGAGGAAATTTTGGGTCCCATCATTGAGTGTCTCAAATGAGATTATTATCCGATGGGTTCAAATTATGGCAAGTATATAAAAGTATGTGGATGGTTTATTTATTGAAAGTATCATGGCACACGATATGTGTATAATGGCTTATGTTATATGATTTAAATTAATTAATTTACCCATGTTAAAATCATCTGCTCTAGATAATTACATCACTCTAGATTTGAGCCATGAAATCGAATCTATCTATAAATAAATGGACCCCTATTTCTCCTGGTTACGCTTTAATTTGAGAACGGAATATATATAATAATAGGTGACCCGCTAGCGGCTTCGCTCGCATGGCCTCGCGGCTATCCCGCGGAAACTCTTTAATTTACCGGGATTCAATGTATCCTATAGGTATGTTAATAATGAAGGGAGCCACTTTTCAGAGAGCCGCAGAGAGATCTATGCTAGGCATAAAGCTAAAGGGCCGAGTACGTAACGACGATATAAGGAAAAAAACCAAGCTAACAGCCGTGGAGGCAGCCGGCAGCACCACGTGGACTAGACTGGCACAAGACCGGAAAATATGGAACGACATGCAGGAGGCTTATACCCAAATCTGGGTGCCCAATAAAAAACAATAGTAGATTAGTAGCCAAGGGCTGTAAGGCATCAATTGCAGCCCGAGATATTTAGTTATAGTTATAGTTATAGTTATAGTTATAGTTCGATGGTGCAATTGATGCTAACACCCGAGCTAACTACTCTGCTTTACATCTCGATTGTAAGGTAACTAGAAAAAAACCGGCATTAAGAAATAAAATTGGTGACTATTATACTCATACGAAGACAAGGCTGAATAGAGAAGTGACCTCTTTTGTCATTAGGCTGAATGCATGATGTCTATTGCAAGTATGATGGTTAGATGTACGCGAACTGTTTGAAAGAGCGAAGTGTTTTTTTATTACTTACCGCCCTAGGGCTTTTCTAGCTACATTATTACCCTAGAGCGCTAATTGGTCACCCACAAGTCCCATTTGGGAGTAATAAGGACCTACTTACCGAATATGAGAGATGTAAACCGCCCTATGGCTTTTCTAGCTACATTATTACCCTAGAGCGCTAATTGGTCACCTACAAGCCCCATTTGGGGGTAATAAGGACCTACTTACCGAATATGAGAGATGTAAAATATATAAATTAAGATATTTAGTAGGGAGTATATATTACTTAATTATAATTTAAGACCTCTTAGAGATATGTTACTTAAGTTAATATTGGGAATAAAGGCTTAATATAATAAAAAAAAAGGAAAAAAAAATATTATAATTATTATTATACGTATGTTGAGCAAATGGTATTTTCAGAGCTTGTAGCAGTAATTGTAAACGACTGAAACGAAGGAAGAAGATTTGACTTCTTATTCTAAAAGAAAACTAGAATCGAAATCCATAAAAGCCAAATGGTATGTTCAGAGCTTGTAGCAGTAATTGTAAACGGCTGTAACAATAGTAATAACGGAGTCCTTAATGTTAAACCTAATTTTGAACAGGAGCTGTACTGTGTTGTGGTTTCTTTGAAGGGTTGACAGGGAGATTACAACATCAGGTACAATTTCGTAGCAATTTGTCTCATTATATATATTATATACACATGTGTCAGCAAACATGTGTATATATTTTTTTTTATGATCGTTCGTTTGGGGAAGTACTGCCACGTTTGGCAGAAGCCACGTTGCCGTGAAGCAGCAATTTTGTTTGTGGGTATTCTGCAGTCGTCGTTAGAATACACTTTGGTCCCTACACGGTTTCTCGTAGTTACATACTGGATAGTAGGGTTCTCCTGCACTTGCAACCATCGTGGTGAGCCACCGCTTTGACATTTTGCCTGCAAATTGTAGTGTGCATCTGCACACTACAATTTGCAATTTGTGTTTAGGTTTAAAAGTCACAGAAGAGTGTGAAATTAGTTCGGTTACTAATGCAGCCACGAAGAACTTCAAAAGTTAAAAAACAACACAAAGTTCAAATCTGTGAGTAAGACTGTAATTAATATCGATGCTTGTTGCGTTTAGCATCAGACAATAATGTGTTCTGGTTTGATGATATGGTTGCCTGCAAATTATAGGCTCATGAGACATAACTTAATATCTCAGGTTTACGGGCGCAGTGCAGTTTGTCACTTGACGATCATTAGGTGTAGCCATCAGGTGGCCTTCGTGCATGTACCGTCTCCTTTTATCATTAAAATAAGGTGGATTTATTGTATGCTATCGTTAAACATCGAAGTTTCAGCACTCTTATTTGGTAGTCTAACCTCAGGTCTGACCAGTCAATCAGTCCACCAACTGATCCAAGCCAGACTGATCGAGTCCAAACCAATAAATGTCGTTGAAACTTTTGAATAACGAGTTGTTATTTAATTCTATGGGATATGAATCTGGACAAACACCGAAACTCAATTTGATAAAATCGGAGTTTGTTCAGGTTAGGTTAGGTCCACCCGCATGGTAATAGATGATGCTGATGAAAAGTGTCGTATGTCCTTCTTGTAATATAATTTATACCCTTGCAAACTTTTATTTGTAAAAAGTTTAGGAGTTGATTATTCAAAGTATTGCCACCGTCGCGGTTTTATCACTGCACTAGACGCCTACGCCAGAAAGCTCATCCACATTAACCGACCTGTGAAATTCACCTACTGTGCAATTTACGCGATCTTTTTTGCTTCACGCTAGCAATATGTGATATGAGCTATCTCCTTTAGCGTTTCCGGGCGGCTACAATATGGGGCTCTTCAAAAGGCGTGTTAACAGAGTCTTTAATCCTCAGAAACATAGTGATGTCCCGAGTGTTACACATATCCATAGGCGAAGGTGATCGTTTCCCATCAGGCGGCCCGTCTGCTTGTTTGGCACCTATAGCATAAAAAAGTGTTTGTCCTATTTCCAAACTTAAACTAATAAATTGATATTGATAAAGCTTGGCATAGAAATAACGTTATCCAAGGAAAGAATATAGGATACACACCACAAATATCATGACATGAAAACCATACATTATATATTCATTGCACTTAATTTTACATTTATCAAAAAAAAAGAATAGGGGACCTCACGCTTTGAAAGCAGGGTCACTATACCATCCGGTCTAGCGGTACTGTCGTTATTGACAACAATAACAATATTGCAGAATATAATATGCCTGTTCTGTATGTACCTATCCATTTTAGAAATTTCATAAATTTAAATTGTTCAGATGCATTAACCTGCCTCCAGCATGTTGTAAACTGGCAAAACGTGCACCTAACGCACATAGCCGCATGTGTGAAATGTACATATGAACGTTCGTATGAACATTACCTTCACATTTCAACGCTACCGACGAGATTTTAAACTATTTGTTCGAAAGCTCGAATCCATTTGAATCCATCCGTTTTAGAGATGTGTTTTTGAATGAAAACCTCGTCGAACGATAGCCACAGCTTGCAAATTAGCATATTCGTCAAAATGTGTTTGTTTTTACAAGGTTTTTTCATTGAAGTTTTAAAAAATGTCACACGAGTTTTATCTGAGTTTGGGTTACATACTATTACGATAAGCGATATATTGGCATTATTATTGCATAGTGTCACATTGTAAGTATATAACATCGAACGATAACAATTTATTTACTTTTTTATTGATTTTCTTGAATTTGACATATTTATTAAACTATTATTATTAATAATAATAGTTAAAGAAAAATAAAGTAATATAATATAAAATAAAGTAAAATAGTTAAAGTAAAGTAAATAAAAATAGTAGTAGTACTATTATTATTCCGGCAAAACACTCACTTTAGGGATCGAATACGTCGACACGGGCATCGAGCATGTCCGATGCTCATCTTCAGGGCGAGTGCGCAGCGGCGTTTGCAAGCTACCGGCGGGCACTGACGTTGCGCACTCGCCCTGAAAATTCATCACGACCCTTAAGAGAATTTCAATACAGAAAAAAAACTTATCTATATATATAAAAGTGAAAGGTCACTCACTCACTCACTCACTCGTCATGAAATCTCAGAAACTACAAGTGCTAGCAGTTTCAAATTTTGCATGCGGGTTCTTTTTAGAACGTAGGTGCTCACTAAGACGGGATTTTATGAAATTCAACCCCTAAGAGGTTTTTTTTGGGGTTGATAGTTTGTATGGAACTTCGTTACTGCGAGTGCTAAAAGTTTAAAATTTTGCATGGGGGTTCTTTTTAGAACGTAGGTGCTAATTAAGACGGGATTTTATGAAATTCGACCCCTAAGGGTTCTTTTTTGGTGTTGATAGTTTGTATGAAACTTCGTTACTGCGAGTGCTAAAAGTTTAAAATTTTCCATGGGGGTTCTTTTTAGGACGTATGTGCTCACTAAGACGGGATTTTGTGAAATTCGACTACCCTAAGGGTTGTTTTTGGGATTGATAATGAAACTTCCAAGACCAAGCGTACGAAGACGCTGGCGGGTCAGCTAGTTTATTTTATATACATACATTCACACTTCACTTACACAAAACCCAAAGCGGGTAGAAAAAGGCTATCAATGCGTTTGGAATGTACCTCCTAGTAGTATAACGCAATCAAAAACGTTCAACTTTTAATACCTTAATGTAATTGTAAGTGTTCGGCACTGTACTGTCTAGTTGGTCAACTCATTATGAACAATGTGTCTACTTTAATTCCGTATTAGTTGACATTGTACCGAATAGTTAGTGAAATATCATTACTATTTCCGATTAATTATTAAAATTGTTATGTTTTTATTTGATATTTTATAATGTGTAATTAAGACGCGCTCGTATCCTGATAATAGTAAAATGCATAATCTTTAGACATCTAGTGTAACGAAACAGATCTATAATATTGTATAAAAATAATACTTAGGTTAGAAAAGGAACAGGGAAAGAGTAATAACCGAACAGAATTCCTTAATATTACTCGCTCTCTGCAGAAAAAAATCCTGAACAAGTCCATAAAAATAAACTTTCACGTCCAAACTCTCAGAATTTTCAGCGATGACACTATATTTTTTTTATGTAATACTTAGTCAACATATAGTACTAAAGTAGTAACCAGCAGTTTTTTCAATTGTGTTAGTAAATATCGAAATATATTAAGAAAACGTACAAAATTAATGCATTTTCGCATCACATCGTCTAATATAACAAGCGATTTTCAACCTTACGTAAATCATCGTAAATTATTTTAAATTTGGGGTTGGACCGCGCCTTAATCTGAGAGTGATTTATAGATATTTGTACAGATTGTGTGATCAGCATCAACTAGTATTACTAGGGTACCTACAATTTTTAGAATGGGATAAGATAATTAGAATTATTACGTAGGTATGTATTATCCAGTTTTAATACAAAAAGGTTATTAAAATTGTCAAGTGCCGGTTACACAAATCGTGTACAGTAGGAGATTAAGTTAAAATGTTTTGTAACAATTTAGTGTGAAATGCGTGGGTACCCAAGATACAGGCCTAGTGCTTAGTTTGGGGCCCGTAGTTTAACAGTACATAACTCTCAAGAGCCATTAACATACAAATTATAAGTAATAATAATATTTATATTAATTAGATTTTAAGATTGCATGCTTAAAGCTTCTTGAAATGTGATATAACTATAATGTGTAAAATAAACTATTATATCAAAACCGACGGTAGCCCCGTAATTAGCCGACGTTAGCGGCCTCGGTTTCGGGTATATCCGACGCCCGTCCTCAGGAGCGGGACTGCGGGGACCAGCGAATCAGTGATAGAAGGATAGACGTCGGACATGCCCGAAACCTAGGTCGATAACACAAAAATAAATTCTTGTGTCGATAACCTCGGCTAAATACGTGAATATAATCGGATATAACAATAATCAAACTTTTTATATGGAATCATTTATATACCTTTCGTTGTGGTATTATTCTTAAATGTAACTAGTACCTGTTTCCTAAGTAAGTTTTATTTCAATCTGACCTGTATTTTCATGAGTTTAAGGGAAATACTAAAACACACTCAAAAGAATCATAAAGACGCTTGCCGCAATGGTCGAACTATTAAAATACAAAACAACTTTAGACGGATCAAACCGCGTATAATTTTATATAATTATATCCCGACGTTTCGAACACTTTTTTACGAACATGGTCACGGATAGACTGGATAAAAATAGTCTGTTATAACATTATCGAAATTATTGTTATGTACCGCCTATGATATTTTTATCAAAACGTTTCCAATGCACGCAGCAGTAACTCACAGTATCCAGAGATCTTGCAGTATTGTGCTGGCTTTGGGATGTTATTAGCTTGATCACAGGTTCTCAAGTGGGTGGCACTTGCTGACCATCATCTTTATTGAAATTAGTGTATTATTAAATTTATTCTCCTAAAAGGCCTCTCTTAACATTCTCGGCATAAAGTGGCTCCCTAGCTAAAATTTGTGGGTTATCGAACCGGATGTTTAGGCTAACCCAGAACATGCTCATATACTGCAGCCTTGGTCGAGCATCTGTTTTTCGTGTCAGCTATATTATTTAATGTGGACACCAATGCTTCTCTTTCTTTGCCCAATGCACGATAAACCACAGTCACAATCAAGCTGGTAAAGACCTGCATCATTTTAGCGGATATTTATTTTCATAGGTCTTAGAATTTGGCTAATCTCCTTGTGTAGCTTGAAGTATGTCTTTATTGAAGCTCGTTTTAAGATATTACTAAATTTTTCTGTGATACCATTATTTTTAGAGTAAATTACAGTAAGTTACAGTTATTTAAAGTTTCGCTCTGGTTTATATGATCAGAGACCGAAGGACGATTCAAGTAATTGAATCAATTGAGAACATTGAGGTATGAAAACAGCATACAACATGGCACACTTAGGTGAGGTAAGATCCGGTAATCATCTTGAGTATGCGAGATGAGATAGGAAGCCTCTGTCAATTTAGGGTTGACACGAAGACAATTTCAATTTCAACCTATAATATATAGTCTATATTTAATAGTATATAGTCTATAATTAATAGTCTCTGAATCTATACAGACAAATAAAATTCAAGTGTATGCAATATCAAAATATATAAATAATGAAAAAGTTATAACAAAAATAAACCATTTAATAGTATTAATAATATTTTGCTAGAGTGTCTGTATGTTTATTTCGGCTTCTGTCCGATATGGCTAGACTGGTTTGGACGAGACTATAGCTGATGATTTAATGAGTAACTTATTTCATTTTAGAAGCCTTGTTACGCAAGACCACAGGAGCGAAGCTGCAGATGTATCAGCTAGTCATATCTATGATTATCCACATCATTGGAGGCCTAAATAAAAGCATTTCAGTTGTACCAAAAAATGTAGAATATTTTTGTTACTATACTTAATAGATCAGGGGATGATACATAATAGTATAGGTGAAAACAATATGAAAGGAGACTTTTCTTTTTCTACCGACTTTCAAAAAGGAGGAGGTACTCAATTCGCTGTATGTTTTTTTTTTATATTTGTTACCTCATAACTTTCGATAAGGTGGACCGATTCTGAAAATTCTTTTTTTTTTTATTTTGAAAGTTGGTCTTTCCCGTGTGGTCCAATTTAAATTTCATCAAATTCAGTCTAGTAGTTTTTGAGTTACACTCCAATAACTGAATATAATGGAAGTCGGTATTAAATTTGTCAAATTGTACTTGTTATATTCAAACTTAAATGTTGTCATAATAAAATAGGATTATCGTCAACTTAGATTTCTTATTTGTAACACCCATTACAATAAAACCAGATTATACACAATATGTATTCCATAACTTGAAACTCAAATCTATACTAATTACATTCAACTGAATTTACAAGATGCTAACATTAGTTAAGCAACAATTACATTAAAGCTACATAAACACCATATCAGAAACATTGGAAAGTTCTATTCGAACGTAGACAAATTTCACAAAAGTTACGTTACAGTAAGCAGATTACACAGAAATATACTTAGCTTATAATTATCAGCCTTAATACACATTTCTAAGTATTTTGCCATCTGCCAGACTCTGACAAGATCTTCATCATCATCATCTCAGCCGTAGGACGTCCACTACTGAACATAGGCTTCCCCTATGATTTTCCAAAAGGACCGGTTGGGAACGGCCTGCATTCTTCAACGTCGTCCTGCAACCTTCATCAGGTCGTCTGTCCACCGTGTCGGTGGACGACCTACGCTGCGCTTGCCGGTCCGTGGTCTCCAATCCAGAACCTTTCGGCCCCATCGGCCATCTGTTCTGCGTGCTATGTGCCCTGCCCACTGTCACTTCAACTGGCTAATCTTCTGGGCTATGTCGGTGACTTTTGTTCTTCTACGGATCTCCTCATTTTTGTTTCAATCACGTAGAGAAGACAATAAGACGCGACAAGACTATACCAGCAACTAAACTCCTAGCGATGTCTTCAGATGGGAGGTTCCTTCTCCACCGCTATTTTCTTGGCGGGACAATGCCATGCTCTTCATTGGCTGTTGGAGGCTACGTCTTCAGTTCACGTGGTTGCCGCCATGTTTGACTAGCGGAAATGGTGGTGTATTCTTTTATTTGTTCTTGGACTCGCGGAAGTACTTCAGTTCACGTGGTTGCTGCTATGTTTGACTAGCGGAAATAGTAGTGTATTCTTTTATTTGTCACACATTATATTTTCAGTTGAATGATAGCAACAACTTATCGATGAACACAACTAACTCTAGATTCTGAAGTGTTAACTTACTAACGAAGCCAAAACAGCCAACAAAGTCAAAACATTATATTGATAACACGTTGGTTCACGTTAATCCCGTAATTGACCGAGTGAGCGAAGCGAGCAAAGGCTTTCTTCTTTAACTGGATAAATTGACTTTCAGCTGTCCTTATGTCTGTTAGGTTGTTCCCGTACATGTCGCACTTTTCCACCAATCTTGACGAAACTTTGTATGCATGTCTACTATTTATTATATTTTTGTCGTCAGCTATTTTGAGTGTGGAGTAAAAGGGAGGAAGTATGCTGTGGAGCTACTTCAAAATCGCCCGTATTTTGATAACATTTGGTACACACATTACGCACCTGACTTTAAAGATGGATTTCGGGCAAGAGCATAATTGGTCAAGTTGTATCCGAGACCGTTTATGATAGGTTGTGAATTACTGCGAAAAATTGATGCTAATAAGACTATGTGCTCGCGAGGTCTACTGTTCGTAGAACTTCTGGTGATTATATACTTTAGAACCATTTGTTCGAGTACTGAAAAATACTCACAGGTGAGGCAAAAACTTGGAGGCAGCGTGCAGCGTCAGCAGTATAGAACCGCTTGTTCATTGTGTCAGTTTTCACTAAATGACTCCTACAAATATTCTTCTAATTGATAGTTATGATACTTCCTTGTATTCATACAAATTGATGAGTTAATTATACTGAAAGAGCCGAATGAATACAAGCTTTTGGTTAATCACAACAATTTCTGGAAATACTTCTTTGGTATTATAATTATATTTATAATATTAAATAAGTCTCTAATAATAGTAATATATATATATATATATTTCTAATCTTTAACTGAGCCAAGAAGTCGATGGATCGGGAGAAAGCACTGGCACCTCAAACTCAGCTGTTAAACTTCAGAAGCCTAAAGATAGAAGGAATAACTGATGCAAAAATTGTTTAAATAAAATGTTAAGAATGAACATATTGTTGTAT
This sequence comes from Selenia dentaria, assembly GCA_917880725.1. Taxonomy (NCBI): domain Eukaryota; kingdom Metazoa; phylum Arthropoda; class Insecta; order Lepidoptera; family Geometridae; genus Selenia; species Selenia dentaria. Next base: position 13,189,570 of record OU862893.1, on the reverse strand, counting down.
ACACGTGTGATGTTAATTTTGTTATTATTAAATTTGGTTACACAACCTTTATTATATTTATTATTATTTATAAATTATAATAAAACCGTAGTGCATATAATATGATATATCAAAATAGTACACAACAGTGTTCTCGCTTCAAAATTAACATGTTAGCAAATTTACAATCGCGCAGCCCTACCGAGCAATTTCATCTCTTGGCACATCCAATTTGTTCGTATCATGCACGAACAATGGACATTCACAATGGAGCTTAAGCTGGTCGTAAATACAAAAATCATGTTCAATATCGTGCTTCGACAAATCATCTTTTCAGTTAAGTTTTGCGTTACGCAGCTGTAATTTGTACTTAATTTTTCTCAGAAAGATTATTTTATATGTTTATATTTATTACTTTTTTTTTACTTATAAACAGACTTTGCTGAACAACGCGTGGAAAATTTACCGGACACCGAATAGTCGAAGCAGTCGTTGTGGAGTAAGCCGAGTCGTTCGTGACTCATCAACTAGCATAATAACTTCAAAAATAAGTAAACTGGAAATATCGTTAAGTCCGTATAGGTTTCAGTGGGCAGGGCACAAAAGGTTCTGGAGTGGATGGAGGCCATGGACTGTACATATAAGAATCATTTATTCATATGACAATCGAGAATACTATACAAGTATTCCATCTAAGTAGTGGCCACTGCAAAGTTTCGTCATCATCATCATCTCAGGCGTAGGACGTCCACTGCTGAACATACGCCTCTCCTTTATGTTCTTTTATTAAAAAAAAGAGAGAGAGAGAGAGAGAGAGAGAGAGAAGAGGCTACGCAACTCTATTATTGGCCGCTAGCCTATCCGCCAATCACTAGGCCCTTGCAGTGGACACATGCATTGGAAACGTAAGGGCTGATTATGCGTAATTTACCCTTTAGTCGGCTTTTATCACAAACATGCAGGATTATATGGAACAGTTTGATATTTATGTGTGTGTTCTCTATAAGTGTATAATTTTGTAGTATACTAGTAACTATAATTTACATTATTTTAATTCTGACGCTTTAAAGTGATTGTGGTCTCGAGTAATATACACAACTACCATACAGTTACGGTAGTTGTGTATTTTATTTTTTTATCTCAGCCGTAGGACGTTGTAATATAATTTCATGATCATATTTCATTACATTAAATCCTTATTTTGTGTATTTAAAAACTATTTCTTGATTAACCTAAAATGTGACAAACTTTAAAAAAGGAGAACCATGATGGAATGACAGAATAGAGACGTCAGGGATTTTTCATTAATTTGAATTGGATTTTGGGAGAGAGAGTATTGGATCACGGATTACGTCCGATTAAAAAGATTATAGGAAGATTCCAATTTGGTGTGCCGAGACACGAAATAATTATATTCCCTGGAAACCTTATTTGACGGTGAGGTGTTGAAGTTGGTGAAATAGTGATTTGCACCCGACGAGTCACTCTCGATATCCAATTCAAATTAATGAAAAATCCCTGACGTCTCTATTCTGTCATTCCATCATGGTTCTCCTATTTTAAAGTTTGTCACATTTTAGGTTAATCAAGAAATAGTTTTTAAATACACAAAATAAGGATTTAATGTAATGAAATATGATCATGAAATTATATTACAACGTCTACTACTAAACATATGCCTCCTCCATAATTTTCTAAAAGGACCGGTTGGAAGCGGCCTGCATCCAACGTCGTCCTGCGACCTTTATCAGGTCGTCTGTCCACCGTGTCGGTGGACGACCTACGCTGCGCTTGCCGGTCCGTGGTCTCCACTCCAGAACCTTTCGACCCCATCGGCCATCTGTTCTGCGTGCTATGTGCCCTGCCTACTGCCACTTCAACTAATCTTCTGGGCTATGTCGGTGACTTTTGTTCTGCTACGGATCTCCTCATTTTTGTTTCAATCATGTAGAGAAGACAATAAGACGTGACAAGACTATACCAGCAACTAAATTCCTAGCGATGTCTTCAGATGGGATTTCCCTTCTCCACCGCTATTTTCTTAGCGGGACAATGCCATGCTCCTCATTGGCTGTTTGAGGCTACGTCAAACCACGTGATGCCCTCCATCTTGGACTCGCGGAAGTACTTCAGTTCATGTGGTTGCCGCCATGTTTGACTAGCGGAAATAGTGGTGTAATTGTTGTATTTGTTCTTGGACTCGCGTTTATTGTGGTTGGAAGCGGCCTGCATCCAACGTCGTCCTGCGATGCCGGTCCGTGGTCTCTATTCCAGAACCTTCCGACCCCATCGGCCATCTGTTCTGCGTGGTATGTGCCCTGCCTACTGCCACTTTCGTTTTTTTACGGATTTCCTTATTTCCGATCCTATTACGCAGAGAAACCCCGAGCATAGACCTCTCCATAGCTCGTTGTGCGACTTTGAGCTTACTTATGAGGCCCATAGTAAGAGACCACGTTTCAGTGCCATAAATCATCACTGGTAACACACATTGGTCGAAGACACTTGTCTTGAGGCTCTGAGGTATTTAAGACGAGAAAACTTCGCGAAATTTCCGGAACGTAGTGTATTAATTAGGTATAAAACAAGTTTTATCAACCATTTAAAAAATGAGTTTCGGTGGTAGTGCCACGCTGTAACCCCACAGCCGAATGGGCTGGTACGACCGGAGAAATAACACACTCCCACATAACACCGACGTGAAGTAACATAGCTTGCTATTACGTTTCGTCGGTTTGTGGAAGGTTCCGGAGGCCCAATTCCTCCCTTCCCCGTTCTACCTCTCCTTCCCCCTCCCCCTCCACATTCACCCTTTTTATCTCGTCCTTCCTATCATCCTTCTTCAAAGGTCGGCAACGCATCCTCGAGACCTCTGGTATTGCAGATGTCCGTGGGCGACGGTATCACTTACCATCAGGTGAGCCGCTTGCTCGTATGCCAACCTATCCCATAAAAAAATAAAATCAAAACGCTCTCAAACAAACGAAAATTGATTTAACTTGAATTAATGTTCCAAATGCTGGCAGTAGTCACTCGCGTAAATTTGCTTAAAGTTGTTTATCTTTGATGTCTCTAAAAGCTACGAAATTAGTATATATTACAGTTTTTTTTTTACCTTTTATATTTTTAAATATAGGATGTTTATTACCTAGTGTCGTTCGCACAGCCCGTTGAAGTAGATACGTGCTCCTGAAAATAATCACGTAACATAAGAATAACAATTTTCTGTATCCTCGCATGCCTACTTGTTAAGGCATAAATCAAATAAAGTTGACATTTTGGCAAAGGAAACAATAAACAATTCCAGTTGACCAAAAAGTACCGAGATATTTTTCGTGGCAATATTCAGACCGAAAACAGATATCACTATAGAAAACAGCGAGTGAGCGGTGCACATAAGTACTATCCACGAATAATAAAGTGGGATCGTGGTGTAATGAATAAATTGAAATATTATTTATACAAGCACGTGCGCGAATAAACACACACACATCGACATACCTTCACACACCCTCACACAGTCATGTACACTCACAAGAAAACTAACGAAATGAAGTAATTCTACTTTCCTATCCTACTAATAGGTACGTATTATAAACGCGAAAGTTTGTGAGTATGTTTGTATGGATCTTTGTTACTCCTTCACGCTTAAACAGCGGGAGCAATTTAGATGAAATTTGGTATGGATGTAGATGAGGCGCTGGATTAACACATAGGATACTTTCATCATCATCATCATCATCATCATCATCCATCACCACGCGGGAGAAAAAGTGTAATATGCTTGGGCACAGCTTAGACAAAATAATAAGATCTCCGCCTACGTCAAGATCGTAATGATGACAGTTCTGTCAAAGTTTGTGTCAGTTTCTGATAGCTTACTCAAAAGCCAAGTCAATTTGATAGCTCGATATACTACGTGCTCGGCGACCGTCAAGGGTGATGAAATGTAATGACAGTTTTTTACCATGGTGATTAATTTTATTTTTGTATGTACGTAAGTCCTGTGTTTTATTATTAAATTTTACTGATTGATATTTACTAAGTATTCAAATTTACTCATATAATACTATTATAGCATTTATTATTAAGTTTGACCTACCTGTACATATTTTATTAAATTTTGGTATAAAGGTATATATGACCTTGGATAAGATAATAAGCTATTCGAAATACTTATCCTGCGCAGACGTAGTCGCGGGCACCAGCTAGTCTAATAATAATGAATTATATTATAAATTATATTATATTTTGAATTATATTATTATAAAACTATTTTACAGACTTAAGTTAGAACTTACTCATTTCTGAATTGTAACTATCTGATATTTAATGTATTATTAGTTTTAAAGTGATTAAGTACCTAGTTACAAATTTATATACCTTTTTTGTAAATTTTCTTAAAATCTAAACTAGAAAGGATCTAGTTATTATAAAATTCATACATTCTGCCTAGTCCAATAGTTAGATACAACACACCGAAGTAAAAGAGACTATATATAAAAGTTCTATTAAAAAACTTATTATTTTTTAAATAAAGGTAGACAAAGACGTTCAAACTTGTCAAGGTGAAGCAAAGCCCAAACCATGGTTTTACACCATGGCTTGGGTTTTATATATAAAATTATAACATTTATCTACATAAATGTTATAATTTTATACGGAACACTCATCCTAGTACTTGTGCTGTTTGTATCTTGCTTGTTATGTGACGTTCCGGTATAAGTGGCACGATATTTCAATATGATTTGCCACCGCATCCGCAGGTTGCGCGCAGATGTGCGGAAGCGAGTAACTATGACTACTAAGCGAGCGAAGCGGATGCTGCGTAATGCACACCTAAGCAAATAAAGTGATTGCAAAGTAACTAACATTCCTCTAGTGCAAGCGCTGCAATGTGCATCACGTGTGCATCATCATCGTATCTACCACAGATAATAACTAAGTCTATGTACAGTACCTCGTACATATTACCAGAAGTGACAATTAAAGAGATAACGAATGACGATGCATTTTTCTTTTGTAGTTTCATCCATCAAGAGACTAAATATCTAAGGATACCACAATATAAATAATAGGTTGAAATTAAACAATATTAAACGAATTTAACTTTTAATATTATTTTGTTCTGACGTTTCGAACACTTTTCAGTGCACATGGTCACGGGTAGAATGGATAAGTTATCTGTTACAAAGTTATGGAAATTATTGTTATGTACCGCCTATCATATTTTAACCAAAACGTTTCCGATGCACGCAATAGCCTCTCACAGTGTCCAGAGTTCTTGCAGTATTGTGCTGGCTTTAGGATTGTATTAGCTTGGTCACTGGATACCAAACAGTTGGTACCGAAAAGTGTTCAAAACGTCGGAATAAAATTTTTGTTATACGTGATTTAATCCGTTTAAGTTGTTAAATTTCAATCTATGAGCAAAAAGCCTAAGAAATTATAACAAATAATAGGGTTTGCAAATCCAATCCCGTTATAACCCAGTAATAAAAACTGACAAATCTTCTATCTAAATTATATGTCATTCTCGTGCCACAGTGTTTGGAACAAAACGCCTCCGAAACAGCTTAACCGATTCCTATGAAATTTTGTGTGTATATTCAGTAGATCTGAGAATAGATTGTAAAGTAGTTTTCATCACCACGCGGGTGTAACCGCGGGGCGCAGCTTATATTTCTATAATATCAGGGATAACGTACATACTCGCATCTAATTTTATTCTGCTTTCATTAGCTTGAGGCGCATCCCTGTGCATGCCTGGTGCCCATGGCGTATGCGTCTCTCCTATATTGTGGGAACTTAAAGCAAACACAGATTTTCATCTAGTTTGTTTATTATCTAAGTACAATAATTTACACAGATAAAAGGGTGACAGTTATAACGATCGAATATTGCCGACGGCTTAAACGTCGTGGATTTCTAGAGACGACTGAGGAGGCGGTGAGGAGAGGCAAGCGGTGTACCAGCCACAGATATTTAAATACAATTTATATATCTCTCGTGCCACTGCAAACTGCCGCATAAGCATTTCATTGTCCCCTACAGTCATCTACAATATCTGTAATATATACTTAAAAGCACACGGCTTCTTGTAATTTTAATTAGAAAATGAACCTGAAGTGCTTAAACAATTTATCGTGCTTCATTTTAATCTTCTGCTCCAGAGCACACAATACGAAAGCCCTAGATACGAACAATTGTTTCTTAATAATAATTGCTCTTTATATGCTTGATGAGAGGAATATGATATGATAGCAGCTAGTCATGTGAGTTGCTTAGATATGTCCAAAGTCTTTACTGGAAACTTTATCTAACACCCGGAGTTAAAAGCGGTTTACGTCTCACAACCAACAAACTTGCCGATATCACTGTTTTTGTTCGCTCTCCACTCCAGCACCCATTTAGTTAAAAGCGATACAAGAATTTCCAACTTTCCGTAAAGTAGAGTGTCACGTTGAAGTTGAGTTTGATTTAATTTTCTTTCGTCAAAGATAAGTATTAGACAAAAAAGTTTGAGCATAGGCAATTGATCACTTTTAAACTGTGTTTTTTTATAAATTATTATTAATTTTGGAGAAAAAAGACAATTGTTTGTCGTTAACTTTCTTCGGCCGTATCTTTCCTTCGTCTATTCGTAATTAGAACCCTGTAAATGTCTTTATCGTTTTATTAATCCTTCCTATACGCAATAATTAAGACAAAAGATTTATGAATGAAACTGACGTGTATTTACGTCTCTGGGACGCAAAGGGTTAAACCAATTATTTAGACACAGTCCACTCCACATCAATATAAGTAAGTCTCTAGATTATTTTTCATATTTATATTAGCGTTTGGTGCACTAGGTAGGTAATTGTTTTTTATAGAATATCCATAGAATCTATTCTTTGTAGTTCAGAAAACCACTGAATAATATGTTAGTGAACTCGATAGTGATTTAAAAAAAGAGAAATTGTAAATTACATAGAATATATTTGCATAAAATGGATAAGTGATAATACACATTATTATATTTGACTTCTGGAGAACCAATTTGCTGCCGTGGAAACCACCACAGACGTTAACCAGAACCTCGAAAATGTGACTCGGGTCCTCAGGGAAGAAGGTACGAGATTTCGTTACATGCAGCGGATGGGCAAGAAGTCCAAGCTTTCAGAAGAGACTTTGGGGCTAATGAAGGAACAACGTGAAAACCCACCCATCACTTCGTCAGAAAAGCAGACTCTAAACCGAGAGATCAACAAGAACGTACGACACGACCTCCGGTGCTTCAATACTCTTTCGATCGAAAGAGCGATCGAGCAGAATCGGGGGTCAAAGGTGTTCGTACAATCTCTTGGAAGAAGCCACCTGACGAATTTGATAGCTAGTGGAGAAGTCGTTACTGCAAAGCCGGCAGTCCTTTCGGAAGTGGAGGGCTTTTATGGCCGATTATACGCGTCGCATGCATCTCGACCTGATCCCGAAAATAAGGATCCTAGAGCCACGTTAACACGCCATTTCACCGAAGACCTGCCAGAAGTCAGTATTGGCGAAATCGAGATCGCTCTTGGACAGCTTAAAAATGGAAAAGCCCCTGGAGAGGATGGCGTTACAACAGAGCTACTAAAAGCAGGAGGTAAACCCGTACTGAGGGAGCTCCAGAAGCTTTTTAACGCTGTCCTGTTCGAAGGGAGAACTCCAGAGGCGTGGAGTAGGAGTGTGGTCGTCCTGTTCTTCAAAAAGGGAGGAGTGAGACAAGTGGACGTTATTTCCCCGAAATTGTTTTCAAATGCAATGGAGGATATGTTCAAGACGCTGAACTGGAAAGGACGTGGCATTAATATCAACGGCGAATACATCTCTCACTTGCGATTTGCTGACGATATTGTCATCGTGGCAGAGACGCTGCAGGACCTGCAACAGATGCTGAATGACCTGGCTGACTCTTTTATACGCATCGGCCTACGGATGAAATTGGACAAAACCAAGGTCATGTTTAACGAACATGTTCTACCGGAACCGATTGCGATACACGGCGCCGTTCTCGAAGTTGTTCAAAAATATGTGTACCTCGGGCAGACATTGCAGTTGGGAAAAAACAACTTTGAGAACGAGGTGAATAGAAGAATTCGGATGGGCTGGGCAGCGTTTGGGAAGCTACGTCGAGTCTTTACATCGCCGATTCCACAGTGCCTGAAGACGAAAGCCTTCAATCAGTGCGTCCTACCCGTCATGACATACGGAGCCGAAACGTGGACACTGACGGCTCGAATGGTCCACAAGCTTAAGGACGCTCAGCGAGCTATGGAAAGGGCTATGCTCGGTGTTTATCTGAGGGATCGCATCAGAAATGAAGTGATCTGTCAGAGAACCAAGGTCATCGACATAGCCAACCAGATCAGCAAGCTGAAGTGGCAGTGGGCTGGCCATATTAGCCGTAGAACCGACAACCGTTAGGGTAAACGAGTTCTAGAGTGGAGACCGCGTCTCGGCAAACGTAGTGTAGGACATCCTGAGGCACGGTGGAGTGACGATCTGCGCATGACGGCAGTGGACTGCTACAGGCTGATGATGATGATGATGATATTTGACTTCAACGTGATTCGTTTGTGTGAAAGAAAAAAATTAAGGACACTCTTTTTGCGTAACTGGCATGGCATCTAAAAACTTTCTATGTCACTTAGGTAGCATCGTCTATTAACTTGAAAATAATTGATTTAGTGTAATTGATTAGTATACATGTGCAGCGATCGGTAACCAGGGATTGATGGACGAACGTCATAATGTGTGCCTCACCCCACATTCAAATCAAATAACAACGTTTTTACTATCACTGAAAACAAATATAATATAACAATAAGAAGACACAGGACAAATAAAAAAATAAGAGAATCAAATAATATTTTATGAGCACAAAAGGGACAAATTCAACATTTCCGTGTTCACATTTTCCCGACCACACCACAGAGTACCAATTCTATGTCCACACGGCATTTGTCTTCAGTAAACCCATGTGCTCGACTTGTGGTTCATGGGTGGACATTCGAATTTAGGACTTTACTCCATCGCCGATGCAGTACTCTACCTTCCCCGTAGGTCTTTGGTAGCCTTAGTAGTATTAGCAACTATATCGTCCTTCTCATTAGTCAGGACTTTCCAAGTTTTTTGCCACATCATGGACCCCATTTGACTATTTTATGTTTGGCATCGCCCAATGTTCCAATGCTGCTGCAGGATCCTGAGCTTCATAAATGGTTCTTGCAATTTCTAGGATTTTACAAGGGGATAATTTCGTAGAATATCAATATAAGGTCATAATCGCAGTGCTTCTGGTTGTTGAGGGCCATGAAGCTGATTAGAGCATTGTAGGTAACCATATATTGATCGGAAATTGTTCCTTTCATGACTGCTTCGGCGTCTTCCAGCTTTACTCCCAACGACTCCTGGTTTCATCAGTGATATTGCGCACGCATGACCTTTTTGCAATTTGTGGTACTAACTGGTCGCTCTTTCTATATGACTAGAGATTTTAGGAATGCATAGAATGTGTAGTCCAGGGATTGCACCATCGGAATATACCTTTGTAGTAGCTAGACCTCACCCTTGTCAGCTCGCGTTCATTTTACCTGCTTTGGGATTCACTCGGCATTTAGCTATGGCTGCTGCTTGACAACCTTCTGATTTTCATCTTTGGTCGTTTTCTCGTGTATCGTTTCACTAATTGTTTCCACAAACGCCTGTAAGCATTCTGACTCAGATTGGAAAATAATGTTGTCCGTGGGTTTTGTTGCAGAAGATCAAAAGCACCTACCTACTTGTTGGCTTTTTTTTCGTGGAGCTCGTATTCGAGCAGTTGTGTTAAAATTTTTTTTTTTTTTATAATATAAGTGGTCAGTACACAAGACACCTAATAGACACTTTCCATAATACATCCGTTCTTCGAACTTAATGCTGTTTCTTACATAACATAATGTAGCCCCATGTTTTAGTCGGTGTGCGGTTAAACGAGTTAGCCACCAACGAATGGCGAGTAAAAAGTAAAATACCTACCAAATGATTAAAACTTCTAGAAACCCTCTTTTAATTCACACTATATTGCTGTTCACATTTCGTCGTCAGATGTTATTCTGTTGACTACACTCAAAAACATCACAAACAAATTAAGCATATAATGAAGGTAAATATATATGTCATATTTTGTAAGTAAACCTAACTCAGTAAATTTTGCTATTTTGATAATTATATTTGTTCGATGGCCTGTAATATTAGAATGCCATTATGATTGAGAAATGAGCATCTTTATAATGGGTATATTTTACGGGTTTAAACTAATATGGACCTATGTAAGCCAAGTTTAAGTAGGTACAGTTCTCATCTAGATAATTGTATGCAACATACATTTTTAAAAGCTCAATAGAGACAGAAATAATTTATTATATAAACTTTCTAAAAAAAATGTATACCAAAATGCTCTTAGCACTGCATTTTTGATGATCAGGCAATTCTCGTCACTTAATTGAGAAAAAATTGAATGCAGCGTAGATCGTCCAGTCAGTGGACTGACGACCTGGGGCCTTACTATGAGCCGGACTTCTTGACAACTGCCCGGTTTATTCGTACCATGACAACTTTAAAGAAGGCCTGCCCCGGCCTACTATTAAAGAACCGCAGAAAAACCGTTCACCTGTTTTTTTTTGTATGGACTCGCGTTAACATGTCGCTCTAAATCCACTCAGTTTATCAGCTTACAAAGGTCTAGGCGTCTGCAATGTTAATTAAAGTAAATTGTTAGAATGCCAGAGACAATATTATCCGTTCACCTTTGAGAAAACAATATTTAAACAGTTCACCTAAATGAGCGTCATGGTATGATTTCATTCAAAACTGTTTATGTCAGGTTTAAGAACTGCACGGAACTTGCATGGTTTTTACGAAGCTGATAGTAAGGCCCCAGATAAAGGTAGCAGGACGACGTTGGATGCAGGCCACTTCCAACCGGTCCTTTTGGAAATTTGTGGGGGAGGCATATGTTTAGAAGTGTACGTCCTACGGCTGAGATGATGCTGACACCTTTGCCACCAACCCAGCGATTCGATTGTTATTGTGCTTATGAAAAAAAAAGAACATTAACCCCACTACTTCAAATCTTGCCTTTCAGTTCATCATAAGTCATAGATGAGGTAAATGCGAAATGTGTATATGCACACCGAGTAAAAATATGGTAAAATATTTATTTCTATATGTCTCGATAAAACGAAACAAATTTACGCACACTTCGAAGCGGCGACGATGTCCCAAATCCGTGGAAGGGCGTTTATCTCAATCGAAAAGTAATTTTGCAAAAGGATTTTTTTGCGATTGTACTTACTTACCCACGTTCAATGCGCTGACAAGCGGAAAACAATTTGTTTGTTAAACTTCTTTGCCGCCGAGATGCCCCTGATGTACCAAAATTTGCCTGTTCTTTTTTCTTTTAGCAACTCATGACAAATGAAACATTACAAAAGTTAAGTCTTTTGCCTGACGATATCATATTTCTGTCAAAGAGCCGCAGTGAACCAGACTTTAATGTTGAAAAGATTTGCATTGCCTTATACGCCACTGCATCGCGCTAGTCACTCTGGAACAATGTTCAACCAGAAATTACGCTAGCTAATTAAGCCTTTAATGGTTTGAAATCTTTTTCATGCATTTAAATCCTTTATCCGTTAATTATGAGGGAGTCTCAGTAGTATACCCACTAAAACACTGCGATGTCCATCACTACCGCTTATGGCAGGAACGCGGGAACGGTTTCGCACACAGCCGCGAATCCGCCACAGCTGTCCGCAGCCGGACCCGTCTCCCTTGCAGAAAGCCAGAACACATGCCGTGCCGCAACCGCCTCGGGGGACCAAACCTGCAAATGGACACCAGACTACCCCGACTCTGGCAGCCTGAGGTTCCCCTAAGATAGTAGCCTCACCCCCTGCTACTTTGGCCGCACAGAACAGGGACAGCAGCGCCTCTCAATACCGGCAGTCCTCTTGCCTTGCGGCTCCACCGCGTCCGCCATCCAACGGTGGCGGCCATGTCAAGGCCGCGGAAGGCAGCGAGAGCGGCACTCCTCTCCCGTTGGGACTTCCAACCGTAACCCGCCTCAGTGGCCTACAGTGACCGCACCTATATTGACTTGGAGGACAAAGTCCATAGGAGCGGTCCCTCCTCGGGCCCGCTATCTCCTATCACTAGCCGGCCCAGTGGTTCCTCTTAGTTTCACTGTGGTGACCAAGCCACGGCAAGACGGGAACCCTTCGGGTAGGAATGGTTCGAAACCTAATACAAGAATGCTCTAATTCAACAACTTGGAGGTAAAATACCTGTCTCTGCAATGTTAGTGCTAATGGTGGGAAAATTATTTCGTTCTTTTTTACACATTTTATTTAGGCACCAAACTAGGCAAAGCCTCAATGGTAGCCTTATAATGAAAGATATACATATTTATGTATTATATACATATACGGACATGTTCATTCACACAATTATTTGACCTTTCTAGGGATCGAATCCGTGACCAGCGGCTCAGAAGGCAGGGTTGCTACCAACTGCACCAACCAGTAAGATTCTCAGTGACTACCTTTGCATATGAAATGTAGTTATAGGTATGTGATAGTTCAACAGTATTAATTTCTATCAAAGTTTTCCTTTGACAGGATTTTGCATGATTAAATAAGTTTCACAAACTTCCACCGTCATGGCTACCGATTTGATGGACAACTTCCATGGCTGCGAAACTCTGAAATGCTGAATATATTAACATTTCGATATACCTATACTTTTTTTAATTCTGTAATAACTTAGTTTAGTTTGCACATAAAACAAAAAACTTAAATATTCACATAAATAACATTTATTTTTGAGAAAAAATATTATATAAAATATGCATTGGATTTACATAAAAAACTTTGAAACGAGTAACACAAAACAATAGGCAAAGTCAATAATAATTTATACGTAAAAAATATTACATATCAATAAAATTAGAATACATTTATACTATTACATTATAAATGCGATAGTATTAATTAAAATAACTCTGTACCGCATACTACAATTTCAATTATTAATAATACATGTTAATAAAATAAAATAAAGAAAATTGCAAACAAATAATGTCAAAAATTAGAGATTGTTGATGAATGTCACTGTAATTAATAATACAAATAATTAATCTATTTCAAATTGAAGAATCCTTGAATTCCTTAACCGCTGGTTCAACTACCTATCTCACCGCCAGTTTTCATTCAAATCAGTTCAGCCGTTTTTGTAACAAACATGTGGAAGTTTATAATATATGTATGTTTGTTACGTAATCACACAAAAATGGCTCAACGGATTTGTATAAAATTTTATGGGTAAATATATGAGGCAATGCATTCACACATACATACTTTATATTTCATAGTCATTGTCATCATCATCTATCACCACGGGGATAAAACCGCGGGTGGCCGCTAAAGATACATATTTTATATGCTATGTGATCAGTCAATACAGTAGTATTTGGCTGTTGTTTCGATTGCATAACTATTCTGTATCTGTATGTGTCTGTATTTTATGACATTATTATTTTATCACATTATTATTTTAATAAATTATTATTTTGTGGCCAATTGTGTAAACCGTGCAAATACTGGCTTAATATAATGCCCTCTTCAGTACTTTTATGTATTTTTTTGGTATATATTAAAGATTTACATTATATAACTGCATTAATAATTATTATAGTAATATTGATGTTTATATTTTAGCTACCAACCTACTTGTTGCATATTATCTAATAACCTAGCTACTGTTTTATGTTTATTGCTTTGATCATGGTCAAATGGAAATGTTTAGTTAAGTTAGTAATTAATAGTTCTAGGATATGTAAGTAAGCTATTGGCATATTTAATGAGCAATAATTACTGTTATTTAAGCTTAAACCCAATAAAGATATTAATAATGTTACATTTCTAACATTGATAAATTCAAAAACATTATAGATAGATCGCTAATAGAAGTTTCAATGCATAATTGTACAAGTCTCAGTAATCTCTATCTTAATAAATAATCAATAAACGATCAATATTTTCGTCTCCCCAAATAAAAGTATCTCATTCCACAATACACATTCACATATTGACCTTTAACCTACGCCTTTAGCCTTAACCACAGATGTTAGACGAACAATGTCTCCCATGAACCAGAAACATCAGTCTTTTTTAACAGTATTATCTGGGGCGAGTTCCATTGGGAGTTAATCACATATAGAATACCCGTCGATGTGGACCGCCCCAGCTCATCATAAATCTTCGTCTGGCAAACTGTCACCTTATAAAGATATACTACTTTTGCCAAAGGTCGAGATGAGACGTTGGTATTAGACTGGGAGCTAGCGACCAAAACACATGCATATCTATTCATTTAATACTAGCTGCATGTCGCGGTTTCACCTGCAAGCTGATTGAGGATAATGATGATGAAAAGTATCTTATATCCTTTCCCGGGTTATAATATATCTATTTTCATTACAATCCATTTAGACGATTAGTGACGAAAAGGTATAAAACAAACAAACAGAGTTACATTGAAATTTATATTATTATTACTAGCTGCGCCTTGCAGCTTGTGTTTAGGTTAATTGAAATATTCATTCAATTACCTACTTTATATACATTACTTTCGATTTATAATCAGTTCTCAATTTGTTATTACAGACTAGCGGTCCACCTCAGATATGTAAGGGTAGTACTAAACACTACAGCCGAACGACTGGTCTTACATTATATTTACACTCTGGCAGTAGCCTTCTGCGTAAATGTTAGTAGTAAAACATGCAAATCGTTTATATTAACTATCTGAGAAACACAATTACAACTTTAAAAGCTTTTTGAATAACTCCGTTTTAGTGCGAATGTGATTTGCAATCTAAATCTAACAACTGATACTCCAGAAGACATAAAACGTAATTCATCAAAAGTTAAAAATAATAATATTATATCATTGTAGTTTGAATTTCTGTCAGTTTTTAACCAATTTCAATACTTTAAAGACGTTTCTGTTTAAAATACTTTTTTTATTTCATATAATACATTTGTTAGATTCGAAGTTATATAGTTTAAAATATTTCCTAATTCTGAATTGAACTGTGTAGCAATTCACGCATCACCCTCCTAGTCTATTAGACGCCGGACGTTTTGGGTCAGAAATCATGGGCGATATGCAGTGACCTCTCTTTTTATGGTGCGTCTACGATCCCTTTTGGTTGATAAACGTTTATGGAGACTTTGGGCGGAAGCGAAGATACTATAGTATCGGAGTATCTTATTATGAAAGGGAATAGACAAGAGAAACTTTATAACTTGAGTCAGATAACTTGGGAACTGTGTCAGTAGTTCCAACTCGCCAAATTGTCAATATAGTTGCGTAACTGTACTTACTTATCATGGTGAAAATAGTGTTTACGTGTAATTTATGTTTAATGTTTATGTAATAGTAAAATTGAGTCACACTTCAAAACTATACTTCCATTTCCTTAACAAATTTCATATGTACCTAAGGAGTATAAGGAGTGAGATTTGTCTATGGAGTAATAGTAGTTCTTTTAAAGATAAGAGGCTTTTACTGTTTAATATTTTTAATCAACGTGTAATTTCTGTTTAATAGTAAAATTGAGTCACACTTCAAAACTATACTTCCATTTCCTTAACAAATTTCATATGTACCTAAGGAGTGTAAGGAGTGAGATTTGTATATGGAGTAATAGTAGTACTTTTAAAGATAAGAGGCTTTTACTGTTTAATATTTATAATCAAATATACAATTTTTTTTCGTCAACCAAAATAGCACATTGCACATTATTTAATATGTGAGAGAAATAAACAAATCTAACAAAAATAAAGGATATATTCTCCTCAAAATGAAACAAAGCCCTGATAAGTCTAAGGCTAAGACGCAACATCGATCATTCCTGACACGTCCTCAAAATTTCCTGCGCAGTCACGAGCTTCTCATAAAGTAGAAAAATAAAATCTTTCGAATCTAGTCTTCCAGGTAAATGGTTTACACGCTTCTAGCAAAGGATTACAAAGTAATATATGTGAGAGTGTGCTTGCACTCAGGCTCATAGTCAGAACGATAAGGGATTAAGGTATACATATAAGGTTAAGCGATACATTTCTCGTAAGAATAACAAGTTGGAGTAAAATAAGTTTGCTTGCGGTAAAATATAGTAGCCACGCATGCTTTCACACACTTACTAATTTGTACTATAAGACTATTCTAATGAATATAGATTATATTATGTAGTTGACAGTTTCTATAGCTACGTTTTTGTTTTAATGATTTTTTAATGACTAATGTCATTGTCACTGCAATTACATAGGTTAGCTCGGGTTTGCTAAACTACAGTTACATTTAGCTTCAAAAGCAAACTAACAAATTAAAACTGACACGATAATAAATAAATACTAACTAATAAACACTTATTAGTTCACAATTAACCAATAAATATATAACACAATACATGTTGAGAATAAAACAGGTCAAAAATAAAATTTATATTTTGCGGTGTTGGCGGATTCCAATATGTTTTAGTTCATGTAGTTAATTAAAGGCTACCATATTGCTGTTGTCATGTTATATATGATTTATATATTGATCATGAAGTTTAATTCTTGAGCCATATCCATTACATAAGAAAAGAAAAACATTATAACACAAGCTTACCACTTCAACATATAAACGTAATTGAGCATGAAATTTGCAAAAAAAATAATTTTTTTTAGAGATGTATCCAAATTTTATTAGTTTTTTTTCCCACGTAGCACTTCCACTGCTGAATTGAAAATTGCAAAAGGATGATGGAAAATATTCCGGCTGCATCCAACGTCATAAGATTTATATCAGGTCGTCCATCTCGTTAGTTGATGATCTACGCTGCGACTGCTGGTCCGCAGTCTCCAGAAAAAATGCTCTTAGTCCACAAACGCTGAATATAGTGGTAAATTATATTGTTCGATCTTTGTGGTCTAGCTGGTGTGAATGGCACTGTGGCTGGATAAATTATGAAATAAAATTAAACATTAATGTCTCGGGTGATGAGCACAGTACAGTGCCGCGAAAAACTACGGTCCTAAATTCTGGATGTCACTGCAACTGTCATGGGTAACCAGTACCATCAGGTGAGTGACTTGCATGTATCATTACTTGTACAAAAAATGTAGTGTAGGAAGCCAGCCAACTTCTATCCGATGGAGTTTTGGCTATAAGCAAGTTGCCCCACCTTCATCTCAAAATCAATACTTTCTCTGTCTTTTTCACCCTTCTTGCTCAGCTCCCCGTTGAAATAACTAACGACAAGGAAATTCGTCAAGGTCATATAAATTAGTGGGTACGTATATCAGAATAACCATCAGCGAATATATTTATGATACATAACTAGTCAGAAGGCTATGTGGTATACGACCCTTTTAGAAACGCTATTGATGGTTAAAATAATGTTTATTAGGGACTTGTAGATAATAATAATAATATAATATAATAATATATTGTTTATTCAAATAACAAAATGGTTCGGTTTCACTCTTAAAAGTAGTTACACAATTCTAATGTATGTTACTTAATATTATTAATAACCCTGATCTCCACACTAGGATTCCCTGTGTCGTGCAGATCAGTGTCGTATACTATGCAACATTGTGATACAACATAATACTGACGTTACAACAACATGTTCTATTGTCTACAGTTCAAAGCATGAAACCATAATAGTAAACACAAATAGGCACACAGTGGAGTTAATACAGCAGTAGGTAATGAATTGATATATTAAAGCTGTATTGAGTAAGTACCTATATAATAATTGTATGTGTGTATACTACATTATATCACATATATATATATTCTACTTAAATATATACAAACATATAACACAACATACAATACACATATTACAAGCATGGAATATTTTCCACGGTATATTACTGAACTAGCTGTCCACGCGAACTCCGTTCCGGAATAAAACTACCTTTGTCCCAGCACGTCTGTCTCGCAGGATAATAAAATTTTCAAAAATACAGAATGAAAGATGGGAAACCCGATACCACCATGGGAACGGTTGGTTAACTTCTCGCTTGTAAAGTAGGTTGCCTTATTTTATTGTATCGCTTATAATTCCAGCTAATCAATTTTGACCCTCATTTTATGTTACCCTTGTCAGTCATCATCGTTGGAGGCGGTGGCCGGGCGTATGTCGGGAATTCGGTCTTCGTACCTCCAGTCACACAACTGCCGTGGTCAATACGGTAGCTAAGAATAACGGGTTGGTGTACAGTAGGGACAAGGGAAGACTGGGTTTGCCAATACTCGCCCGCTTGGTAGATGGGTTGGCGAGCACAGTTTTATGTTGTTTTACTGCTGCCCACCTTCTAGACCGCTTGTAGATAGTAAAAAAAAATCAAAATTTTTAAAGTTCATATTTTTCGATATGGCAATGCATTTTATTCTTTATTGAAGAGCTTATTGTTTTAGCTGAATATGTGGCTCTGTGTGACAATAACATATTCTAATGTACTCAATTATTATATCAGATCCTACAAAACAGCTATTAACCACACACGTTGCAGTTCCTGGAAAGTACATTGATTTTTCGAAACCTATTGTATTATTGGCCAAATATGGCGAATCGTGAGTCAACGGGATATATGCACAAGATAAACATATCCGTTATTTCCGTTTGTATATTTGATACCCCAAAACTGTCCTGATCACGGACCTGCGTTTACTCATATAAAACAAAGTTCACACCTACACGGTGCCCTCGTCCTTACTATTTTATGACCAACTTGTGATATATTTGGTAGAAAAACTAGACTTAAAACTAACATCGAAACTGAAAACACTGTTGAAGTTCGCAATGAGTAACCGTCGATACTCGTAAATTAAATTAATAAAAAATAATAAAAAAAATATTTACTTTATTTGCTACTAGAATACAAATAAGTAATTAAAAGACTATGAGGAACTCCTTGTATTTTGTAAATATAATTTGCAAATAGTATTTGATTCGTTTCCTACATGTAGTAAGTAGTATAGTAAGTATGATGTAGTACAGTATAGTATAACGTTGTATAGTATAATGTAGTATTAGTAAGTAGTGTATAGGTGCGTATTGCTGCACACTTATCTCGTACTTTTCTTAAAATAAATCTTATTTCTTATCATACTTTTAATACTATATACGTAGAACGAAGAGATCACAGTTCCGTTAGCTAAGACGGTAGTGCCCTACCTTCTAAGCCCGGGTTTTCCAGGATCGACCTTTAGCCGGAACAAATATTTTTTAAAACACTGTTTTAAACTATCACGGTTGTTCTCTAAAGTTATATGATTATTAACGGGATATTTACTTACCACGGTAAATATCCCGTTAGTAATAATATAACTTTAAATATTTTTATTGTCATGATGGGTTAATGTGCATATTCAATGTGTCCTATGACACGAGGAATCTTAGAGCTTCGTTTATATATAGTATTATCTATAGTATATGTAATACTATATATTTATGTACAATTATAAATATTCTACAGTCATTTTATAAGACGGACGATTTCCCGACGAGCTAAACATAGCAAAAGTTACTTCTATTCATAAATCAGGATCAACGGTGGATCTCGGTAATTCATGACCTATCTGTATTGACAGTATTGTAAAAAAAATTGAAAAAATTTGCTAAAAACTACAAAATTACTTAAATTTTCAAGTCTCAAATCAAGTTCATCACTGATTAACATATGATTATATAGGCCAAAAAGACAACTTAAGGTGCTGTCAGCTCAGCGCTTGGCTACGTTCAATTTCCTTTACTTGAAATCAAGCAAATGCATGGCGTCAAAACGTACAAAACTCATTAAAAAATTGTGCACACTTAAATAAAAAAATAATCTGTCAATGTATAAATTACTATTTTATGATATGTGTTTCATAACAAATACAATAGTGAATAAAGAAAAAAACTGCTTTAAAGGTAAAGTTAAGTGGTTTGATTGATTTTTTTTTCATATTTTCTAGTATATTAAAATAAGTTTTAATTGTTTAATTTGTGTAAAATTTAATGTTTACTTAGAAGTCTTTAAAATATCATTATGATTTTTTGAATTTTTAATTAAATCATTGCTTAAGAGATAAACTGCTTTAAAAATCTTAATTTATTATCGACGTCGTGATATGACAGCACCTTAACGGATACAGGCGACCTCAGCACCACAGTGAAACGTAATATAGACAGTTAAAATATCGACCTTAGAATATTGATAGAATTCTTCTTCCTTAATCGTTCCCTCATTATTGAGGATCGTGACTCTTGCAGTTAGTTTACTGTTTTACTCCATCGAGTTCTGTTGCTGGCCTGATGTATAGACTTAATAGACTTAAAAAATGCAATTGATAAATAAATTGCTTAAAATAGAATCAGTAAATGTATTGGGCAAAGACTTAAAAATATTTTTATGTTATTAACATAATAGATAGGCTATACAACAACAACTCCAAAAGTGATGCTTTAACTGTAACGCGTGAAGCACCTCAGGGAGTCTATCTTAGGTCCTCTTCTTTTCTTGGTCCATACTAACAACATTTATGTGGTTTGACTGCATGGTCATCTGGCTCTTTAAGAAGGCTACACCTTACATAAAACATTTTACATTCATTAACCCTAGAAAGATAACCTACGCTTCAGAGGATTAAATAGTACTATATCTTTTAATACGAAACCCGTGTATATCTGTGCTTCTCAGCCAACTCAGTCGTCGGTCAACCACGTCGAGGGCCAGCTGTTTTTGTGCGGTAAGTATTATTGTTTTGGAGTTATGACGAGTTGAACGAGTTGATGCGCTCCTGAGGCGTATGGTTATCTTCAAGATCGACGTATGTATGACTGTCGAAAAAAAAATTTTATAAGGCACTGATTAGCTTTCCTAGACTTTATACTTATATTTGACTTATACTATACATATTAATATTTTATGATAGTTAAACGATATTCGTGATTTTTGTTAGTTTTTTAAAGGTCTACTCATTTGGTTTCAATTATTAATAATAAACAAATATAAAGTACAATATTTTTCGTTTATAAAAATGTGTCACCATTAAAATACCACTATAATACCATTTAAATTGTAAAATCAAATCACACAAATCTTGCTAAATAATTTAAATATAAGCATTTGAATACCGTGGAGCCTCCGAAGCGCATGGTTATCTTTTATGTAAGATAGAATATGGTTATCTTTCTAGGGTTAACTAATATTATACATAATGCTCAAAAAAAAAAATACCTTCAATTCTTGGTTTCAACATAATCTAGTTCTAACAATCAATGTTTTAAATATTTGTTATATCCTGTTCAAAGCTAAAAATTTAATTATTTAATGGCATGGCCCACTGAAAAATATATAATATACCTTTACAACAAAACAACAACGAAATATATTTACTGATATAAATGAACTGCTTCCTGACTTGGAACTTTTACACCAATCGTATGAAAAGTAACCTTTCATCCCTTCTTGATTCATTCCGTAACATAGTTCGACGTAATCCACACAGAGTTTGATACATCATCTACAAAGCATTAGTGAAACCGAACCTATTAAACATATTAGAAATATGGAGTATCGCCTACAAATAAATAATTATTTATTCGGAGGGTAGCGCCTCAAAAATAAAATTAGCAGAACTGCAAATTGCTCAAAGTAACATAATGAAAATGGTTTTACTCCTTTATCCTTTACGCGTTACTCCTTTTTAACACTTACTTCTAAATTTACAAAGAGACCAAAGTATTGATCAAGGATTATAATTATGTTTCTAACGTATGTATGTTTGTCCGTAAACCTTTGAACACAATTATTCACAGTTATTTTACAAAAATAAAAGAAACTAAAAACAAAGTATCTTAGCCTTAGGTGAGTAGGGCGTTAGCTTTTAGGGTACCGTGCCCAAAGATTAAAACGGGGCCCTATTACTAAGACTCCGCTGTCCGTCCGTTTGTCTGTCCGTCTGTCACCAGGCTGTATCTCATGAACCATGATAGGTTAGAAGCTGGAAATTTTTACATATAAAGTATTTCTATTGGCGCGATAACAAGAAATACTAAAATACAGAATATAAAAAAATATAAATTGGCTCCCATACAACAAACGCGATTTATACGCTTGTAGATAATGGTACGTAACCCGAGGCTGACTCGCACTTGGCCGGTTTTTTGGTCCCCCCATAAGGCAGAACTTACTACGGCAATAATACTTACATTTCAAGGAACACAATTATGTAACAAGATACCCTCATGCTTAAAAAATGTAAATTCATTCAACGTATCCAATCAACTCGTTCAACATCCAATCACAGCTGTTTTCATTTATTTATTGCAATTCAATGCTCCAACAACCACACACACGCACGTGCGTGATATTAAAACGAGAATGTATCTGTTTATCATTGATAATTTACATATTTATTTGGTAAACTTTTAAAATTTAAATGAAAATGATACTATTTTTACTTTTATTTTTCTATATGCTACTCTTACTGTGCGTACAACCAAGGATACATGTAGTATATGTATCCTTGGTACAACTAACACCCGATAAGCAAGGATGTAAAGCCCTGCCGCGGAAAATTCAATACAGGGGAAATTTGTTCGCGAGTTTAGGGAAAAGGGGTATGTTACACAAGATTTTCTTTAAGTGATTAGGAACAAGCACAAGGTCGATTTGGTGTTAAGTGGTACGTCGTCGTGCATTTTTTTGAGTAACGCACCATGGACCATTTTAACACAACATGGTACCATAGGGTTTTGTTTCTGCATGATCGCGCATGTGAACAATAATTTTAATCCTTACCATTTTTTTACCAACTTCCAAAAACGAGGAGGTACTCAATTCGACTGTATTTTTTTATATATTTGTTACTTTATAACTTTCGACTGGGTGAAGCGATTCTCAAAATATTTTTTGTTTGAAGCTAGTGCTTCCCGTGTGGTCCCATTTAAATTTCATCAAATTCGGTCTAGTAGTTTTTGAGTTACACTCCAATAACTGAATAGAATGGAAGACGGTACCAAATTTTTCAAATTGTACTGGTATATACATGAAAATATTGCCCATAATCGTCAATACACTAGATACTATCAAATGGTAAAAAGTTCCCTAAAGAAAACTTATTCGTCTCAGTATATTCGCGGCGGGTCCACAGGGAGCTCGTAGCCGCCGCTGCGCACTTGTTTTGAAGCTGAACATCAGATATGCTCGAAAACCGGGTCGAAGTATTCAATCCCCTAAAGTAAGTGTTGTGCCGGTAAACAATAGTTTATTTTGTGTCAAACTCACGAGAATGTTTATCCCAAAACATCCCTTCCTTATATCAGTTTCTTGAATATAATGACACCTGGTTTTACTTATATTTATACTTAATATACATTTAAAATTTAAATGATCACAACGAGCTTTGGAGAGGGCTATGCTCGGGGTTTCTCGTGATTGAATCAGAAATGAGGAGATCCGTAGAAGAACGAAAATCACCCACATAGCCCAGAAGATTAGCCAGTGAAAGAGGCAGTGGGCAAAGCACATAGCACGCAGAACGAGACACGCACACAGAGATGGCAGATGGGGCCGTAAGGTTCTGAGGTGGAAACGACGGACCGGCAAGCGCAGCGTAGATCGTCCACTGACACGGTGGACAGGTGACCTGATAAACGACGATAAGACGACGTTGGATGCAGGCCGCTTGTAACCGATCCTTTTGAAAAATTATGGGTGAGGCATATGTTGAGCAGTGGACGTCCCACGATGGCTAAGATGATGATGATACGTTTAAAAGTTTTTTTTTATTTACATATGAAAGTATATTAATCAAAAAGTCTCATAATGATAAGGATAATAGGGAACCATTTCATATTATATAGCCAAGACGTTATTTATAGTATAAGATTGGCCTCTAAGACTTGCCATAAAACTAATACACACACATAAAGCCTAACTTGTATTACAAATTCGCATACATTAATACAATACAAATAATTTTACTATATATTGCATAAACGATTTCAAACAATTACCACACCATTATCCGCACCATATATATATATATTTATATACAGTATGTATATGTTTGATCACAAAGTCGTATAGTCTTACTGTAATATAACTACAATCAGAGTTGGGAATTCAGCAGAGCATGCCGTTAGGTATTTGTGTTTGATTGGTAATCTAAAACACAAATACATACTCGTACTGCCTGCAGCATACTTGGCGTAAATTCTCATATTGTTTACTTTGAACATCGTTTCTACAAACATGCAAACAACAAAGAAACGGAAGTTTCCGCCATCCACGTTTCCGATCGTAACAATCTGTTTCTTCACTGAGACTTTGAAAGTATTTTCCAAGCGGAAGTTCCTATACTCAAGTCTCACTTGCGTCATTATTTTCCATCTTGGCCAAGAAAGTAGTAAATGATGGTCGGTACTGGATTTAGTTTTATAACTCACTAGATAGTATTATGTTAGTTATGGCCTCTGATTATTATTTTTTCTTAATTTAAATCACCATCAGCCCCCATACTCGTTTTTGTTGGATTAAGCTACTTTCTAAAGAACACCAGAGAGCGGACTTTTCAGCGTGTTCACACCAGTTAGTGAACAACATAAAAAAAAAATTTTTATTTATTACTAGCGACTGCCCGCGACTTCGATCGCGTAGTAGGCTCTGCCTTCGGCCTCGCCATAACCTAACATTTTTTCTTGGTTTTTCTTTCATAATAACCTTATCCTGACAATAATTAACACAAAAAATAATCCGTTTTTCATTCCATGTGGTTCATTTTTACTAATAACATTTATGTTGAACTTACAAACTGTTAAAATATATTTATTTTAATGACCATGGGTACGTATACAGGTAAGAAGATTTACTACTTGGTATTGGTGGAGCACGGCGGCATGTGAATGATATTGAAATTTACTTTTAAATAATTAAACATATATTATATAATCAAAAGTTAGTGGAATCAATTTACTGTGTTTGGGGGTAAAAACGTAAACGCCACGCGTTCCGCGCTCAAGCGCTCCGCTCGTTATCTCTGTAGTCGCACGGGTTCGTGTCTTTTTGTGTAACCATTCAAAATGGTCTCCAATATGAAAACAGCAAAAGATAAACACGAACTCGAAGATGCAGAATCACTCGATATGCTGCAAGTCAAACATTAATTAATTAGTAGGATAACATAAATTGGCAACGAGATTCATAAACAAGAGATATATAAACGCTCATTAAAACCCTTCACAGATGACGCTAATTAGCATTTATTTCGATGTGGGATGATTTCACTTGGTCACTTACAATCTGACATTGTAAGTTAATGTGACAGAACTAACCAAAATATCAAGTTGATCTTCAGTCTCTCAACGCGTTGACATGTACTGTCGTGTGGAGTTCGTTTATGAGAATATAACGAAATCCGCTGCACCGCAACGTTCGACATCCGTCAAACTGACAGTTTATTGGAAGATTTAGGTTATAGGCATAAGGCTTGCCATATGCTGTGAAAACTTGACAAAGTCTGTGCGTTTGTCTAAGAGCAAACATCGTTTAAAACGAAACGAAAAATAACCTTATGTACAATGAACATGAGGATGAACGGGTCATTATAGAATCGCACGGCAGCTCCCTTGACTTGCTCGTAACCGTTTGTGTCGGCTATGTAATCTTATGCAAACTGAAGGCATAAGCCCTTTTCAATATGTCAAAGCCGAGTCTTTCCCTTTTTCGTTCACTGCGTAATCTCAATGCACTCATGTATACTAAAACCCAAATATTGCTATATTTACTGACAATAGGAAATTGATCTCACCATTAAATTTGCTTCATCTGTTGTGCAAATAAAAATATAATCAAACGACATGTTGTAATCATATGTATAATATGTAAATATTACCTGATATTTAATATTATTGCCATGAATGAAAACTCTTCGGATTCACCCTTGTGTAATGAAAGATTGAGTTCAAAGAAGCAATATCTGATATTAAATACGACATTATCGACCTACTTGAGATAAGACGAATTAAGTACAATATTAAAGAACATGTTTTGTGCCGAAGAAACGCAGTGCCAAGTTTAAGTTGGATTCTATATAAAAAGAATACAACTACATGAACACGTATTAAACTCATAAAAGCTTATGACATATCCGTAATTTCATTTCAGTATCAGAATATTTTGCTAAAAATCAAAAAAGTTATAGAATATTGCTATAAAAGCAATATTATAATGGGTGATAATTAAATCACCCTTATTGGTCACCCGAGGCCCAAGAGTTATAGATAGATAGATAGATAACACTTTATTGAGACACCACATTTATGACTTAATATAAAACAATAAAAAAAAAATGCTTAAAACTAGGTGCAAAAATGGGCGGTCTTATCGCTCAGAGCGATCTCTTCCAGACAACCCATTATCAGGTATCATGGGCTTAATATGGAAAAAATTTAAAAACTGACTGGTGACTTAATCATTTACAGTTACGCTGAGCGCAGACTTGAGTCACGATAGCAGGCCTCCGTCACTCCATGTACTTGCGCGCTATAACTGCCTACTGCCCAGCCGAGCGGTCTCGGTCCGCCGGCGCTTCAAATTCAGTGCGGTTTTCGCAAGCGAAGCGCGCGCACGCCGTTCAATTTTAATAGTGCTGTTCGTTCGTACGCGTATTACGATGCCGTGTGGTGCCTTATGTGCTGTAGATGGGTGTAAATCAAGCAAAAGAAGGGATAAACACCTAACATTTTTTTCCGTTTCACTTTTTTTCCATTCACATACCGTCATTAGAGACATAATTAAAAGACAGTAGGTGTGCGGACACCGGTATCCACTTAGAATTTGACAGTTTAATAGGTATATACTAAGCGTTAGCTTGCCTTTCAGACACAGATTTACATAATTTTGTTGCATAGAAACGTTATACCACAGAATAATTAATAGTACAAGGTACAGAAGATGCACTCTTCGAAAGAAAACATTCGAATATAAACTGCTAAACTAACAACTGCAATAATGTTCATAAAACATTGCAAAGCACGGACGTGACCTTCAAAAAATGTGCCTACAAGTCCTTGACGCGCTCGTAACGAATCAAAATGCGCTTTAAGTCTGTGTAGCGAGAGTTCTTTTTCTTACGCCCGATGAAAACCTTTGAACAAGCCGCGTCTGTTGTAAGGTGACTTGTTGCGAGAAAACGAATCAAATTAATTAATCTTAATAAATTTGATTCGTGATAATTGGTAGTAGTACAATACACCTAGATATGTACAAGAACTAGATATATTTTTTTATTTTGAAGGCCATCGACTTTTCGCGTGAAAACTTTCGAAAACTGCAGTGTTTATGTATTTTTGTGTGAGAGTGTTACACTCGTTAATAAAATAACTTACGGCTTAGTGCTTTATTTGAAGTCGGTTCTCTTTTTTTAAGGCTTTTTTTTTCATTTCTAGTGAACATCTCCGAAGATCATCATCAAACTAAGAAGTATTATACTTATTTTAAAACGTTCTCCTAAATATAACAAATCCTTTTCTGAAAACCGCATCGATATCGGTTTAGCCAAACGCGAGATTATCGCGCACAAACATACATACCTACAAACCATACAAGTCAAACATCTCAGTTTGGCCTGTATGTCTGATCACCTCCTTTTTTTTAAGTTGGTTAAATATTTTATAAATGTTAAAATTTTTAACTGCCACATAAAAGTCAGAACATATTCACAGTTCTCAATAACATAGATAAAAAGTTATTTTAATTTAATTTTATCGAAGAGGCAGCCCTGCGATTACTGTGGAATCGCGCGGTGCGAAGCAATCACTGCTGTACGCCTGAGCATTTAGGCGCATTTTAGCATACAGTGGTTGTTGACGCGAGGGAGTAGGCTATTATCGTAATAGGTATTGGATATTTTCTACTGAGTGAAGTATCTGTTCTTATTCAGTAATCTGTGACGATAGTTTTAAGACAGACTATTGCTTTACAAAAACTATGAAGACGCACACACTTCAAACGAAACGTCTCATAGACAATATTGATTCATAGTCAAAACAGTGCCGTTTTAGATGTGCGACGTGTCATAGGCAAAACAATTTGATTTTATTTTTACGACAGACTTGTCTATGTGAGAAAAGTCTGTCTTAAAACTGTCGTGACTCCAATGAGCGCTCAGCCTTACTATCGAAAGTCATTGATTTTCGATAGTAAGGCTGAGTGCTCAGAAAGACAGTGACAACCTTGAGAAACTCATTGTGACCGGAAAAGTAGACGGGAAAAGGCCTCGTTGTCGCAGCCCAATACGTTTGTCCGACCAGATCCGCACCGCGCTCGACTCTACGTTTCACAACGCCCTCCACGCCGCCAGAAACAGAAACAGATGGAGAACGATCATAAGACAGAAGGTGATTCCGAAGGGAGGTCACGACCCTCATCAATGAGGAATACGGTGCAAGGAGGAGGATCAACTGAATAATTACAAAGAAATAAAATGACCCTGGCCCTCCCTCTTTTTAGGATTTGGCGCAGTTGGTTAATTTTGTATCCAATGACACTTGCACTTGTATCAAAACAAATCTAATGACATATCATTTATCAAAAACGGTAGAGCCGTTGAGTAGTTACGAGTGATCATAGAACATACATACATACATGTAAAATACATTACTCTCCTGTTAGGCTTCGCCGCAGTTGGGTAAGAAGACGAATGAACTATTGATAGAATTGAATATTGAAGTGATCTACAGTTTTTCATCTAGCACAGACATGTGTGAAGCAAATTGAATGTGATAATTAACAAAAATAGAAGTTAAAAAAATATTACTCCAGACTGCTATCTTGTAAAGAAATATTAGAATAAGTAAAAGTGCCAGTTAAAGTCCCGCTAAAATCGGTCCAGGCGTTTTAGAGATTAGCCGGAACAGACAAAAACTTTATAAATTGTTTTTATTATACATATATAGGTTGTGCTGAAACTCAACAATAACCTGGTACCGGGCGAGAGGCCAAGGTTTACCAGCTATGAAAAAATAAGAATAAAATCCATGTCCACGGGAAAAGTGAGAATTTTTTTTACAATCATTTTTTTAGTAATGTTATTAATTTGTTATATAATACAACTGTCTGAGTAAGTCTAAACTAAAAAAAAGACGAAATTTTTGTACAATGAAAAAAATGCTAAAAACGGAGTCAGGCGGATGTAAGGAGTGTAATTGAACTAATTTAGATTTATTTACAATTTTTTGTTCCTCTGTTTGTCTGTTCGTCTGTCTGTTTGTACGGGCTAATCCTCGAAATGACTGGACCAATTTTAATGAAATTTTGTTTGGTGATGGCTTATATCCCTGGTCATTATATAAGATACTTTTGATCCCGGTAAATTAAAGAGTTCCCGTGGGATAGTTAAAAAACTGTAATTAACTGTATCCCGCGAGGCAACGCGAGCGAAGCCGCTGGCGGGTCAGCTCTCAAATAACAGTGCAATCGCAACTACAAGTCGAAATAATAAACATTATTAACTTAGTGTTCCTTTTTTTTGAAGCAGAGTAATCTTTTTTACTCGTAGATACCACCGGCCTCGGGGGGAGCACAGTGGTTATGTGGGAGTCTCTGCCAGAAGGGCAGCATACCCACCGAACCTAGGAGCAGTCCCACCTCGTGCCCGCCAGCTATCTCCTATCACTGGCAGGCCCATTGGTTTCTCTTAGCTTCACCGTGGTGGCCCAAGCCACGTCTACTGAGCCCCCCGCCACGGCAAGGCGGGAAATAAATTAAGTTTTGACGAGTTATGGTTTACAAAATTGTTGGATGTTGGAAAAAAAATGTTTAATTTCTTATTTTTTCAAAACTGGTATTCCTTGACCTTTCGTCCGGTACCAGGTTTTCGTTGAGTTTTACCGTATTTAGTGAAAATTCTGTTAATTTGGAATTACAAACAGACACATAAATTTTATTTATCTGCATGTACAGATATAAATATATTGAAGATAAATCTATCGCAAAACTATCAATATCCAAGCATATAACGGTCAGTTAAAAGTGTAGAAGGCGGGATGCCTATGAGTAGTCAGCTAATAGCAGATAGGTAGCGGCGGCGATATGAAAACAGCAAAGAAGATGATACGGTGTTTACTAAAGGTTGAAAAGATGTTACAAGCGATAGGAAGTATGAAACGATACAGAAGAAACAAGATTGAAACAGAAAGATATGAAATCGCGTAATTATAAGCGTCGTGTGCGCGGCAAGCTAGTACGTGTCCACTCTGCGCGGGCGCTCGTAGGCTGTGTGTCGGGCGCGGCTCGCAGCGCATGCGGCGGAGTACCGTTATACCTCCGCACACCTCACGTCGCGCCGCGTCCCGCGCTCGCCTGGGCAGCGGCCGGTCGCGATTGCGTCATCCTAGCAGCGTGTATCGGTGCGCTTGTCCACTGTACCGAATTCATAACAGCTAGCTGCTACAGTACTCCCCTGCCGAGATCGTGACTACGATCGATAGTAATTAGGAAACCGCACGGTCCGCCCGCTTCTAGTTTTCCTTTCAGGTACGTCCGCAGGAGCAGGAATTGCAGTAGGTTGAGTGAGTGTTTCGTCTGGAGCGGAAGATGGAGTAGTTGCGGTACGAGCTTCACTGTCATTTGATGTGTACGCCGGCTTCAACCGGTCGATGGTAACAGTAAGTATTTTGTTGTGTACTTTTACGTCAAACGTTTTCGATCCTCGCCGGATGACTTTGTACGGACCGGCGTATGGCGGCTGGAGTGGTCGTCGTATAGGACCTTCGCGAAGGAAAACATGCGTAGCAGAACTCAGGTCACGTGGTACGTAGAAAGGACGAGACGATTGATGCCATGCGGTTGGTTGAGGGGCGAGTTTACTCATCTGGTTGCGAAGGCGGTCGGCGAAGTCAGTGACATTGATATCTCTGTCGAGATTTGGCGTGAAGAACTGTCCAGGCAACCGTAGTGGCTCGCCGTAGACTAATTCAGCGGCAGATGAATTGATATCTTCTTTCCACGCGCTGCGGATACCCAGAAGGACCAGTGGAAGCGCTTCAGTCCATTGAGATGAGGTATGGCAGGAGATAGCGGCCTTGAGCTGGCGGTGAAGTCGTTCCACCAGGCCGTTGGCAGCAGGGTGATAGGCCGTCGTTGTATGATGAACGGCTCCAACCATAGCAGCGATGGATTTGAAGAGACGCGACGTAAACTGTGTGCCACGGTCTGTGGTTACATGTTCTGGACAACCAAAGCGCGCGATCCAACCAGAAATGAAGGCTGATGCGCAGGTGTCGGCTGTGATGTCAGGAAGTGGATACGCCTCAGGCCAACGAGTGAAGCGGTCGACTATTGTGAGGCAGTACCTGTGGGAAGCAGACAAAGGTAAGGGACCTATTATATCCATATGAATATGTCGAAATCGGGCTGAAGGTGTTTTGAAGTCTGAGAGAGGTGCCGATGTATGCCTTGTAATTTTACTTCGCTGGCATTGTTGACATTCCTTAACCCATTGTCGACAGTCACGCCTTATACCCGGCCATACAAATCTAGATGTGACCAGACGTACAGTAGCCTTAGCGCCGGGATGACTTAGGCTATGCATCGATTCGAAAGCTTGACGGCGAAAAGTGGTCGTAATAAATGGTCGTGGATTCGTAGAAGAAGTATCGCAGTATACTTGCGTTTTGGCGTCAGGTAAGGAAAACTTTCTTAGCTGTAAACTCGATCCTTCCAGCAGTAAGTTTTGAAGTTCGTCATCTGTTTCTTGGTCACGGGCAAGGGTCTGGTAATCTAGGGGCGTCGTAATCTCTTCGATGCGAGACAGCATGTCAGGAACGATGTTCTGTTTCCCTGGGACAAAACGAATATCAGTTGAAAACTGAGATATATAATCCAAATATCTAAATTGGCGCGGCGAACATTTGTCCCTGCGGGTGGTAAAGGCAAAAGTAATTGGTTTGTGATCGGTGAGTATTATGAATGACCTTGCTTCAACCATATATCTGAAGTATTTGATGGCCTCGTATATCGCCAACAGCTCTCGATCGTATGGGCTATACTTCCTTTGAGGAGCGCTAAGCTTTCTCGAAAAAAATGCCAATGGTTGCCATTGGTTACCTTTACGCTGTTGTAAAACTGCTCCAATTGATACGTCTGAAGCGTCGGTTTGTACGGCAAGCTCAGCTTTTGGATCTGGATGTGCCAACAGGGCTGCTTGAGAGATACTTCTCTTACATTCATTGAAGGCTTTCAGCTGTTCAGATGTGAAGTCAATTGGTTTCGTCTTTCTGTCGCTTCCAGCCAACATCGCGTTGAGTGGCGCCTGTGTAGTTGCAGCCTCTGGAATAAATCTGCGGTAAAAATTTAGGGTACCTAAGAATCTTCTTAACTCCTTCGTGGTCTTAGGTACTGGAAACTCCAGGATTGCCTGGGTCTTCGACTCCAGAGGGCTGATTCCTTCGGCCGATACGTTGTATCCTAGGAAAGTGACTTTAGATTGACCGAAAACACACTTCGAAGTGTTGATTAATACGCCATACTTCTGTAATCGCTCAAACAGCGTTTTTAGATGTTCCAGGTGCAGCTGCTCGGTCTCTGAGAATAAAATTATGTCGTCAAGATACCCGTACGCGAAGTCCAAGCCTCTCAGCACCTCGTCCATAAACCTTTGGAATGTTTGTGCTGCGTTGCGTAATCCAAAACTCATGTAAGGAAACTCAAACATTCCGAAAGGGGTAGTGATGGCAGATTTCGGTATATCCTCCTCAAATATTGGCAATTGGTTATAGGCCCGTACTAAATCAATCGTTGAGTACCTGGATTTGCCTGCCAGCTGGTGAGTAAAGTCCTGTATGTGACGTACTGGATACTGGTCAGGTATGGTTCGTGCGTTCAGGGCTCGATAGTCCCCGCATGGTCGCCAGCCATCATTTTTCTTTCGTGCCAGGTGTAGTGGAGACGACCAGGCGCTTTCTGATCTTCTGGCTGTACCATTTTGCAGCATTTCATCGAACACCTGCTTCGCGATTTTCAGTCTCTCAGGATCCAAGCGACGAGGGCGACTAGAGACTGGAGGTCCTGGCGTTGTTCGTATATGGTGGACTGTAGTATGTTTAGGTATATTTGGCTTACCAGCGGGTCTGGTGATATCTGGGTACTCCCGGAGCAACTTGTGGTAGATAGAATCATCAGATATTGTACGGATTGAAAAAATGTCGGGTGTATTCTCTTGCGGCTGCGGCGTGTGTACACCGAGAATCGTCACTCCGTCGATCAGGCGTTGCTGTCTGCAATCTACTAGAAGGTGGTAGAAACTCAAAAAATCCACACCGATTATGGGTTTAGTTACGTCAGCAACCGTAAAACGCCAGCTGAATGCACGACGTAATCCAAAATCTAAGTTAAGTTGTAAATGACCATATGTAGAAATTAGTGTACCATTCGCGGCATACAGTTCATATTTTGTTTTCGATCGTGGCTCCCGTACAGCTGACCTTGGAAACACGCACAGATCTGATCCTGTATCGACCAGAAATTGAGCTTTTGATTTGCGGTCAGTAATGAACAGGCGGCCTGAAGATACCGGACAGTCAGCTACCGCCATTAGTGACTGCCGTTGAAGTTTCCCGATTTAAATGTACATGGTTCTCTGCATTTCTTTGCCCTAGCACCATATTGAAAATGATACCAACAGTGTGGGTGGTCATCAGGTCTCTCACGTGATTTCGATCGACTTCCCGTACGATAATGGGAACGCGCATTTCTAGTGTTGCTTCTACTGCGTGATCTACTATTAGTACGTAAATTTTGTACCTGCTTTGTCAGTTCGTCGACCTTTCTAGCGATATTTTCCAGCGCAGACACGGTACCTGGCAGCTCTGATGATGATGTACTCGCTACTTGGTACGTCGGTGAAGCAATGTCGTTGATCTTGTCCGCCAACTCGGCCACCACTTCGAGGGAACTGCTTGTCTGTGATGCGATAATAGTTTGAATGTTAGTTGGTAATCTATTAGACCATATTTGCCGAATGAGGTGTTCAGGTACTGTGGGGCCCGCTAAGTTTTGTAAATGACGCATGAATTGCGAAGGCTTACGATCCCCTAATTCTTCGTGCGTCAATAGTTGTTGTAATTTACGTTCTTGTGAAGCGGACAGCCGTTTAATGAGTTCGGTTTTGAGTTTATCGTATTTACCGCTTTCTGGTGGGCTCAATATAATATCTTTTACCTCCGCTGCATATTGAGGTTCTAACTGACCGATCACGTAATAAAATTTGGTATGATCTGACGTTATATTTGAAATTACGAACTGACCTTCGATCTGGGCAAACCACACTGCCGGTTCCTCAGGCCAAAATGGCGGCATCCGCACTCCCACTCGACATAAGCCACGTTCTTCATCAGAATTCTTCATGTTCACAGTCCAAGGGTCACCACTGTAGAAGGCGGGATGCCTATGAGTAGTCAGCTAATAGCAGATAGGTAGCGGCGGCGATATGAAAACAGCAAAGAAGATGATACGGTGTTTACTAAAGGTTGAAAAGATGTTACAAGCGATAGGAAGTATGAAACGATACAGAAGAAACAAGATTGAAACAGAAAGATATGAAATCGCGTAATTATAAGCGTCGTGTGCGCGGCAAGCTAGTACGTGTCCACTCTGCGCGGGCGCTCGTAGGCTGTGTGTCGGGCGCGGCTCGCAGCGCATGCGGCGGAGTACCGTTATACCTCCGCACACCTCACGTCGCGCCGCGTCCCGCGCTCGCCTGGGCAGCGGCCGGTCGCGATTGCGTCATCCTAGCAGCGTGTATCGGTGCGCTTGTCCACTGTACCGAATTCATAACAGCTAGCTGCTACAAAAGTAAAGTGCATATTCATTTTGATTTTACAAAGCATTTTTCTTTTGAAATACACAAATTTTGTGGTTAGAAAATACCAGTGGAGATTATATGGTAAACGCGTTGAAAATGAGTGAACGAACCTTTTTTCCTTTTTTCCGCTCACGGAATGCAGAAAGGGCAGACTCAAGTAGGTATGCCCTCAAATTTTTTTAAATTATTATGTCTTAGATCTATGTACAACTTTCATTTAAAGAATTTTCTACGAAAAAGTCGACATAAAAAAATCTCTTTTTTCATGTTAAGTACAAAAAACTCTTTTTTTATGGAATAGGTTGGCAAAAAAGCAAGCCGCTCACCTGATTGTACGTGATGCCGTCGCTCACAGACATCTCCAACACCAGAGTTCTCGAGGATGCGTTGCCGACCTTTGAGGAAGGAATAGAAGGGATGAGGGTGGAGGGGGGATGCGGAAGGGGGAAAGAAAGGGAGAAAGAGGGGATAAGGCCTCTGGAACCTCCCACGGACCGACTGAAATGCATTGTTATTACATCGTGGCTCTACCATCAAATACTACTACCATAAAAAAACGAGGTCAATTTAATTTCGCTATAGAATGTATAATATGAAGTTTTATACAGAACTTAATGGTTTTATAATGCAAACGCAGAATTCAGAACAATGTTTCGTGAAGTATTTGCGGAATGTGTTTTTACTAAGTTCTGAGATATCCATAAAACTGATTTATACCCTGATTTATGGCTTTATTTCCATCCAAAAACAAAATTACCTTTATCATAGGATATTATTCACTCGCTGACAAACTGTAGGTAATTGATAGTTTTCCGTAGAGACATTACATATACATTCTATCCATTGTTTATATGTATACGCACCATTAGATCCCTTTCCTGTAGGTAGAAAGGATTACGTTACAGGCAACGTGTTTGAGCGGAGATGCGGAACCACTGGACAGTTTTATAACTTATGCATTAGAATTAGAATTTGAATTATTTATTGACCTCATAACAGTGTTCGTTATTCTAGGCACGTCATTGTTATATTTTTAATATTTATCTTAACAGATCAACAAGTTAAGCAACACTTGCTGCGGTCAGGACTTGGATGGGTGACCGCTAGTGGCATTATAGCGCTTCCGTGCTTTGGAGAGCACTTTAAGCCGTTCGGTCCCGGTTGTTTGTCTTACTGACAACAGTCGTTAGGCTACTTTGAAGGCCTTCGGGTGGCCTTCGACATGGGATTGCCACTAACCTATCCACCAATCCGCACTGGGCGCGCGTGTTGGATTATGGGCCAACTCATCTCTCTGAAAGGAAGGCTCGAGTCCCAGCAGTGGGAATAAGATGGGTTGATTATGATTATGATTATGAATAATTAATTAATAGACAATTAAATGTAATTGATTCTACCTTTACAATTTTACAATAATGAGGATTCTGTGAGACGCAAGTCCATTCATTCGTTTATAGAATATAGGAGATGCATTTTACAATATTGTCGAAAAGTTATTGAACAACGTCATAGTAAAAACCACACGTCAGTGATGGCCCATTCTGCCATGCGATTCTCTAATGAATCGTCGACGAGCTCGTCGACGATCTCACTGATGTCAAATACTTTATCATATATCGCTCTTGTAGAAGGAAAAAAACCTTATGTAGATATGTATGTACGTTTCTTGTCATCTTGTCATTTGTTTCACGGATGTTGTCAAAGATGCAACGATGTTTGCTCTTTGAGAATCGCACGGCTGTTCAAGTTTTTAAGATTATGACGCTTGGCCACGGTCACAGAAAGTAATATTTGGTAAGATACCTACTGTGGTCTTTTTTGTATAAGTTGTTAACTTAGTTAGAGAAGAAAAATACACCAACTCAACTCTTTTATGGCAAAAAATGTATACCTTACTTTGTACTTATTTAATTATATTTAAAATGCAGCTATATCAAGCCATATGAATATCGTAAAAGAAAAACATGAGATAGGACGGCAATAGGTTAGCCTATGAGTTGATTTAGACGTGACTGGCAAAATGTGGGTAATTATATACCTCCGCTGACAGCAAACGGCAATAATATTTAGACAATTTTCTGAGAGATAAATAGACATTTTATTTAATATTGTACCATTCATTATCATCGCAGCCAGACGTCTACTTCTTAACATTTCCAAAAGGACCAGTTGAAATTGTCCTGCATCCAATGTCGTGCTGCGAGCTTTACCGAGATCGTCTGTCCACATTGTCGGTGGACGTCCAACGCTGCGATTTCCGGTCCATGGTCTCCCGCACTCCAGAACCTTTTGGCCCAACCAGCTGTCAGTACTGCGTGTCATATGCCCTGCCCACTGCCATTTTAAGTGGCTTATCTTCTGTGATATGTCGGTGACTTTAGTTTGTCTACGGATCTCCTCATTTCTGATTCGAATACAGCATAGCTCTCTCCATACCTCTATTAGTGACTTTGATATTTTATGAGGCCCATAGTAAGATACTTTTGTGTTGTTAGATTAGTTGTTTAAGTAATTTGTAATAAGGTTTAAATAGTTAGGTAATTTAGTTACATTACATAAAATTCATATACTATATGTGTTTAAGGTCAATACAACGATTACAATACAATCATTGTATTACTTGTCTACACTACCTACATTAATATTACAAAGAGGTAAAATTCGTTTGTTTGTTTGTTTCAAATATGCAATATTAACGCGCCGGTAGAATTTTCGGCCACATTACTCATGCCTTGGTATTAAATAGGCATAAATAATACTCTAATAATAAATAAGAAAGATTTGATTGTTTTTTTGTGATGAATTAACGCAAAGACTACTACTAAAACCGATCCTATATATTTCACAAGTAGAAAGGTACATTATGGCCTTGTGACATACGCTATATTTGATTCATCATCATCGTCTTTCATCGCCGCGCGAGTGCAACCGCGGAGCCCAGCTAGTGATTTAATAATTGTCGAATTTGAGACACATCTGTTAAATATTAAAAATCACTTTACTCTTATAATTATAATAACGTTCTCGACCTAGGTTTCGGTGGTCGTTGCAATCTTGCGGTGTAAACTTCCTGAGGAAGGGCGAAAAAGGTTGGTCGCTAACATCTGCTAAGACTCGTACATACGTGCTTAATGTATATACGTGTAAGATATGGTACCTTCATTTCTAAATAAATGCTATCAATGTCCACTATTATAAGAAACTGAAGTAAATAGAAATATCCATATCTGCTAGACTATAAAGTACTTGTGTGGTTTCACTACGACTCTGTGGCATAAAACACCGCACGAGATCGTTACGCTATAAGCGACTTTATATAAAACTCGAAAACCACGCGTTCAGAGGCGAAAATGTTTATTTGTTTTTAAGGCCCGCGTTTCACGGCCCTAAAGCCGGAATGTAGCTATAAAAATTGTTATGTGTTAGTGAAACAAATGAACTGCTAGTGCCAGGAGCTGGTATACGAGAGATTTAACTGATATGTTCCGAAATATTGACAAACGCAGCAAAAAGTCGACACGTAAACACAGTTTGAAATGTTACAAAATATTGACAAGTTGTAGCAGGTTTCTAGTCGCTTTCTCAACTTATTGAAAATTTTGTTAGAATTTGTGTATGGCGGTAAAATTTGTATATGCATACTATTTGCAAAGTACTTTGAGCACGCAGTCCCAAATAAATAGAACGTTTTCGCTACAAATAAGCGGAAAGAGGCAGTGCGGTGGCAGATGGAAGACGCTTATCGGCAATCATTACGTAAGTGCCGGCAGAGCGGTCGGGGTTGGCAGTTTATAAATATCATTGTTTTCCGTTGTGTTCGTAGACTACTAACAAAACAGATCAATCAAAGATTTGTTCGTAGATGCGATGTTTACATCCCTACACGCGGCTCGCGCTAAACACGCGTCAATCAAAGCTAGTAAGGAAGACGTTCTTATAGATATTTACGTGCTTTGTTATTATAATCTTTTTTTCGTTCGCCAGTCATTAGCATTTAGAAATGTCAATATTAATAGTTTGACCTTGGTATGATGTATTTTAGCAAACGTAACATTACGGGCAACTCTATTAGTAGTATCAGTATTACTACAATATTATTAACAAATACTTAGTTACTATAATAGTCAAACTGGTATTAGAATACTTACGATAAGATACGGTAATATTGAATCCAAGTCCATCCAAGTCCGTATATTTTTTGATTGACAGTGGGAGCTAAGACTTCTATGTTTTAGTTTTGGGAGTATTTAGAGTTTTAGAGGGTGTTATCAATTTGAGTTCCTTGATTATGTTATGTAATTTTATATCTTTGTCAATAATTCGCGAATGATTTTGGATGATTATTTTTACTCCAATGTCGTTATTTATTCATGTTAATGCAACAAATGCGATTTAATTATAATATCATGCATTTTTATGACCTATAAAAAACTTCTCCGACCAATTCTATCAGAGTGAAATTTATGACCGATGTTTGTTTCTAGATTAAGATGATCATCAACAGCAGTGCAATTTTGTAATGATTCGTCGACGAAGTCGTCGACGAGCTCACCGATGTCAAATACTTTATGAGATATCGCCCTTGTATATAAGATTGCTTTTCCAACGTTTCTTGTCATCTCTTCATTTGTTTTACGGATGTTGTCAAAGATGCAACGATGTTTGCTCTTAGATAATTGCACGGCAGAACGTTTTAACTTTAAGTGTTTCAAATGACATTCCACTGTAAACGATTCACCAACACTTTAAACCCAACCAACTTTTTAAAGACATGGTCATTATTTACTCAATGTATGTATATATCTACTGACAACCTTAGTTGTTATGCCAAACATCGTAAGCTTAGAGGCTTTGTTGGTATTGTATATCAGCTTGTACCTATAAATAGTCAGAACTTGTGAAAGCCCTTGTGTTTCCTGCAGCCTGAAGGACACAAATTGTACCAACCTCATTGCACTCCAAGCCACATAATAGCTGTCAGTTGTCAGAAATTAGAGTGACAATTGCGTTATCTTTCACAATGGGCCGAGCCTTGACTGGAAAACAAAGAAATGGGTCACTACCAACATAGGTAATTCATTTACTTACGCAAATGTCGTATTATTCCTCCGGTTGCTGAGCTTGATCTTGCCAAGATCCGGCTTAACAACCAGCGTAAGTTTGTAAGTGTGACCTATGTGATGCTAATTTCTATTATAATTATATTTTCTTTAATGTCCTAAGTTAAAATTATTTTTTATGAACTAGCTGCGCCCCGCGCTTTCACCCGCGTGGTGATTGATGATGATGATTAAAAGTATAATATGTGCTTCGCGGGATGTAATGTATATACTTGCCAAATTTGATAACGACCCGTTTAGCCGTTTAGGCGTGATAAGGTAACAAACAGACAGAGAGACAGAATTTTCTTTTTCTAAAATATAAGTAGCCTAAGTTACACAGTATAATATCAGTTAACTGCCAGTGAAAGTCTCGTTAAAATCAGTCTAGCCGTTTCAGTGATTAGCCGGAACAAACTGACACAAATTTTAAAATATAATTTTTTAATAAATAATAAATAAATATTCCACAACTATCACACAACGCCATCTAGTCCCAAGCTAAGCAGAGCTTGTGTTATGGGTACTAGACAACAGATAAACATACTTATATATTTCTAAATACATACATATTATAGATAAATTACACCCAGACACAGAACAAGTTTTTAAGTTAGTACCGTTCATACTTTCATATGAATTAAGCGGTTAATTTGGAATTACAAACAGACACTTCAATTTTATTTATCTATAAAGATGAGTAAATTTAAAATACAAGTACTTCATTCTTAGTAAATCGCTCCGAAAAAAACTAATAATAATATACAGTAAGTAAATAAAATTTATTTATAATCACCATGTAAAAACTGACATGTAATGTCAGTTTCATCACCCTTGACTTTATTTATTCTTCTTCTTCTTCTTCTTCTGTGGCTTTGTGACGTTGGAAGAAGTGCTTGTTTACTGTCATAGACAACTCGAAATTTGTCAAACGAAACTTCATTGTTTGTTTTAGGAGTAGGCCTTCAGTGTACTTGTCTGTTGGTGGAATCGGAATCGCTCGGCGGAATAACAAAGATGAACGACGATGAGCTGACAAAATCATAGCGTGTTGACTGAGCTATCAGAAACTGACACATCGTTGACAGAACTCTATTTATAGAAGATAAGTCATTACTACGATCTTGACGTAGACGGAGAGCTTGTTATTTTGTCTATGCTGTGCCCAAGAATATTACACTATTTCACCCGCGTAGCGATGAATGATGATGATGATGATGACGGAAAGTATCCTATGTATGTGTTAATGCAATACCTTATCTTCCTTCATACCAACTTTCATCAAAATTGCCCCCACCGTTTGAACGTGAAATCCATACATCCATACATCCACACATCCACACATCCATACATCCATACATACATACATCCATACATCCATACATCCATACATCCATACATCCATACATCCATACATCCATAAATCCATACATCCATACTCACAAACTTTCGCGTTTACAATATTAGTA
Organism: Selenia dentaria; assembly: GCA_917880725.1. Taxonomy (NCBI): domain Eukaryota; kingdom Metazoa; phylum Arthropoda; class Insecta; order Lepidoptera; family Geometridae; genus Selenia; species Selenia dentaria. Next base: position 13,148,043 of record OU862893.1, on the reverse strand, counting down.
AGAAGTAGGATAGTAGAATTTAATACTATTTTTTTATTTTAATTTTTTTTTATTTGTAGACAGCTTTTCTATTTTATTTCTATGTTTCATTTAAATTGTATGAATTGTACATTAATGCGAAATAAAATCAGGCGTGCAACATTAATCCTCTATATAATAAGTGGAGAAATCACGTTGGAGTTAGTTTTTTCAGACAGAATTATCAACTTTAGGTTAAAAATTCCAAAAAGACATTTTCATAATTCCTGGGTAGTTTTAAATGCGACGATTTTTTATTGTTATAATTTAGAGTCTATTTCACAACAATAAGAAATAATTAACGTTGATATTGTTACAGAGTTTTTCACTAGTCTTCTGATTACCTTTTTATATCGCTAGGATATTATGTTGCTGTTTGAGACAGCAACATAATATCCTTACTCTTATTAGTATATATCAACACCTTTTGAATACCAAAATATCTTATTATATCTGGAAGTGGTTTTGATATACTCGTATCTTGATCTAATTTGGAGTCTGTTCTGAAATGTCTCGTCACCGTACTCGTCTATTGAAAATTATTCCAATAATATGGCACACCTTTCGAATTTATAATATTATGTTGTATTTACGCTAAGATCTATAGCTAAAGATATATATAGATATATAGATGCATAGTGAAACGCACAGGATCGTTTTCCGGGATAAAGCATCAAAATCAATTCCATACTACAAGCGTGAAAGAACGAACAAACGATAAGCTGAAAGACACACTTTTGAAATTTATACATTATGGGCTCCTTACTTTGACGTCTCATTATGTGCTACGAAAGTTTCGTAGATATTAGCTACGTGTGATACGTAGCAGTATGCTCCGACAGCTATGATTTTTGTGTAACCAGCCGTGCGATTCTCTAAAAGCAAACATCGTTGCATCTTTGACAACATCCGTGAAACAAATGACGAGATGACAAAAAACGTTAGCAAAACATCCTTGTGTACAAGGGCGATATCTCATAAAGTATTTGACATGGGTGAGCTCGTCAACGAACGCAACGACGAATCATTAGAGAATCGCACGGCTGTTCAAAGCCTGAATTACCTTCAATACCACTGATAGCGTTAAATCGCAAAGAACTAGCACTTATGGATAGATGCAGTTAAAACGTTGCGTATATGGTGGTTAAGGTTTTATGAGTGAAATCTCATGAATAGAATATCTTGAAGAAGAGTCCGCATTTGAAAACCTGAGTACCAACTTATTTTTTTTTTAATTAATAGTATAATATTACTGTATTTAACCTAGTTTTGTTACGTGACTCTGAAATAAATATTTCCACGACATTTATTATGAAATACGTAAATGGTAAAGCTGTAAGCTAATTAGTACGAGACGAAACATGAAAAGTGAAGTAGATATGGAAATTCTATGGCCTTCGTACCATCATATTGAATAGTACTTAATTATAAATAATATAACTAAGTTAACCGGACAGGCATACAAAAGAAACCAGATAAATAAAAGCTTGAAATTATTTACCACCATCGCTTCCAAACTTACGCAATAAAACTGAAGAAATAATGTCTTACGGTAATAAGCACACTGTAGTGTCAGGCTTAACTTTCAACTTTAATGTTATGGATGACTGCTATTGGCAGACCATACGCTTACGGTCGGGTGAACAACTTGGCTGTTGCATAATTTGGACATAATACTTGCCCGTAGCATTAACATGCGTTCCGATATGGATATGGATTCTGGATTTGCAAGCTTACAACCAATACAACCTACAAATTTGCTTACCTGTCTATAAAATGCAAATTACCGTAAGCAGTAGAGAAAGGAACAAATATAAATGATGGAAAATCTAATTTACAACGCAAAATCCCTTTGTATCGAGTGTACGTGAGATAGAAGGAATAGGTGAAACACGTTTACAAAGTGTAGGACCTCGCTTTATCAGGTTAAGCCGGTGAGGGAACGCATTGACTTGATTGTAGTAGATAACACAATTGTCTGATATATTGTATGAAAGCCCACATTGTACAGTATTGATTTGAGCGTAGAGTTTGATTTGGTTAAGAGCTTCGAATAGATTTTCTGTGATCAATACAAAATTAAACAAAATACATTTATTAATAATATTTTTCAAAGAGTTGAGTTGATAGTGTGAATTACTTATTACGATATGTAATACAAAATTATATACAAATACTAATCAGCTAACAACTATATCCTATCCTACTTCTGCTAATAATAAATTGATCTGTAAAGTTGGATTACGGATGGTAATTTTACTTGATAACGTCATGAACGCTTAGGCCTATCGTGCCTCTCTTGCTCTCTTGCCTCTCGTGCCTCTCTCTCCTCTCCTATCTTTGCTCTTCACTTAACAGACAACCATTTTATGACTCAAGAGGGTGAAACCGCAGAGCCGATGTTGGGGAATATGCTCCCATTCTTCTATCAGGGCCTGTTTTAGTGCCCTGAGTGTGGTAGGTGGTGGTCTGTGGCTTCTGACTAGCCTCCCTAGCTTATCTCAGGCGTGCTCGATATCAGGACTTCTTGATGGCCAAGCCATCACGCTGACACCAACCTCCTGCATATACTCTTGCACGACCCGAGCCGTGTGTAGCTGGGCAGTATCATACATAGGCATCGATCCATCACCCATATTTAAATACGGCCCTGCATACTCGTTGTAAATCTTCTGGGCATATCTTTCCCCAGTCAGAGTGCCATTTTCTTTGGCCACTAACTCTGTGCCACCTTCTGAAGATATGCCAGCCCATACATGACCACTGCCTCTACTGTACTGGACTAATTCTGAAAAGCAGACTTATCGCAGACAGTATCGCTCACCAGGTCGCTTGTAGACACTCCGCCATCTATCAGATTCTCGACCTTTCTTCTTTCAACTTTCATCAAAATTGCCCCCAGCGTTTGAACGTGAAATCCATACATCCATACATCCACACATCCACACATCCATACATCCATAAATCCATACATCCATACTCACAAACTTTCGTGTTTACAATATTAGTAAGAAGTAGGATAGTAGAATTTAATACTATTTTTTATTTTTATTTTTTTTTATTTGTAGACAGCTTTTCTATTTTATTTCTATGTTTCATTTAAATTGTATGAATTGTACATTAATGCGAAATAAAATCAGGCGTGCAACATTAATCCTCTATATAATAAGTGGAGAAATCACGTTGGAGTTAGTTTTTTCAGACAGAATTTTCAACTTAAGGTTTAAAAATTCCAAAAAGACATTTTCATAATTCCTGGGTAGTTTTAAATGCGACGATTTTTTATTGTTATAATTTAGAGTCTATTTCACAACAATAAGAAATAATTAACGTTGATATTGTTACAGAGTTTTTCACTAGTCTTCTGATTACCTTTTTATATTGCTAGGATATTATGTTGCTGTCTCAAGGCTTACTCATATTAGTATATATCAACACCTTTTGAATACCAAAATATCTTATTATATCTGGAAGTGGTTTTGATATACTCGTATCTTGATCTAATTTGGAGTCTGATCTGAAATGTCTCGTCACCGTACTCGTCTAATGAAAATTATTCCAATGATATGGCACACCTTTCGAATTTATAATATTATAATATAATGTTGTGTTTACACTAAGATCTGTAGCTTCCGCTGGATGGATAGTGAAATCCACAGGATCGTTTTCCGGGATAAAGCATCAAAATCAATTCCATGTTACAAGCGTGAATGGACAAACAAACGATAAGCTGAACGACACACTATTGCAAATTATATATTAAGTGCTCGTTACTCTGACGTCTCATTATGTGCTACGAAAGTTTCGTAGATATTAGCTACGTGTGATACGTAGCAGTATGCTACGATAGCTAGGATTTTGGTGTAACCAGCCGTGCGATTCTCTAAAAGCAAACATCGTTGCATCTTTGACAACATCCGTGAAACAAATGACGAGATGACAAGAAACGTTGGCAAAACATCCTTGTGTACAAGGGCGATATCTCATAAAGTATTTGACATCGGTGAGCTCGTCAACGAACGCAACGACGAATCATTAGAGAATCGCACGGCTGTTCAAAGCCTGAATTACCTTCAATACCACTGATAGCGTTAAATCGTAAAGAACTAGCACTTATGGATAGATGCAGTTAAAACGTTGCGTATATGGTGGTTAAGGTTTTATGAGTGAAATCTCATGAATAGAATATCTTGAAGAAGAGTCCGCATTTGAAAACCTGAGTACCAACTTATTTTTTTTTTAAATTAATAGTATAATATTACTGTATTTAACCTAGTTTTGTTACGTGACTCTGAAATAAATATTTCCACGACATTTATTATGAAATACGTAAATGGTAAAGCTGTAAGCTAATTAGTACGAGACGAAACATGAAAAGTGAAGTAGATATGGAAATTCTATGGCCGTCGTACCATCATATTGAATAGTACTTAATTATAAATAATATAACTAAGTTAACCGGACAGGCATACAAAAGAAACCAGATAAATAAAAGCTTGAAATTATTTACCACCATCGCTTCCAAACTTACGCAATAAAACTGAAGAAATAATGTCTTACGGTAATAAGCACACTGTAGTGTCAGGCTTAACTTTCAACTTTAATGTTATGGATGACTGCTATTGGCAGACCATACGCTTACGGTCGGGTGAACAACTTGGCTGTTGCATAATTTGGACATAATACTTGCCCGTAGCATTAACATGCGTTCCGATATGGATATGGATTCTGGATTTGCAAGCTTACAACCAATACAACCTACAAATTTGCTTACCTGTCTATAAAATGCAAATTACCGTAAGCAGTAGAGAAAGGAACAAATATAAATGATGGAAAATCTAATTTACAACGCAAAATCCCTTTGTATCGAGTGTACGTGAGATAGAAGGAATAGGTGAAACACGTTTACAAAGTGTAGGACCTCGCTTTATCAGGTTAAGCCGGTGAGGGAACGCATTGACTTGATTGTAGTAGATAACACAATTGTCTGATATATTGTATGAAAGCCCACATTGTACAGTATTGATTTGAGCGTAGAGTTTGATTTGGTTAAGAGCTTCGAATAGATTTTCTGTGATCAATACAAAATTAAACAAAATACATTTATTAATAATATTTTTCAAAGAGTTGAGTTGATAGTGTGAATTACTTATTACGATATGTAATACAAAATTATATACAAATACTAATCAGCTAACAACTATATCCTATCCTACTTCTGCTAATAATAAATTGATCTGTAAAGTTGGATTACGGATGGTAATTTTACTTGATAACGTCATGAACGCTTAGGCCTATCGTGCCTCTCTTGCTCTCTTGCCTCTCGTGCCTCTCTCTCCTCTCTCTCCTCTCCTATCTTTGCTCTTCACTTAACAGACAACCATTTTATGACTCAAGAGGGTGAAACCGCAGAGCCGATGTTGGGGAATATGCTCCCATTCTTCTATCAGGGCCTGTTTTAGTGCCCTGAGTGTGGTAGGTGGTGGTCTGTGGCTTCTGACTAGCCTCCCTAGCTTATCTCAGGCGTGCTCGATATCAGGACTTCTTGATGGCCAAGCCATCACGCTGACACCAACCTCCTGCATATACTCTTGCACGACCCGAGCCGTGTGTAGCTGGGCAGTATCATACATAGGCATCGATCCATCACCCATATTTAAATACGGCCCTGCATACTCGTTGTAAATCTTCTGGGCATATCTTTCCCCAGTCAGAGTGCCATTTTCTTTGGCCACTAACTCTGTGCCACCTTCTGAAGATATGCCAGCCCATACATGACCACTGCCTCTACTGTACTGGACTAATTCTGAAAAGCAGACTTGAAGGTATCGCTCACCAGGTCGCTTGTAGACACTCCGCCATCTATCAGATTCTCGACCTTTCTTCTTGATCCCACTGTATGTGCTCGCGGGCGTATCGCAGTCTCGCTACTCGATGCTCTCTCTCGAGTTTGAGGCCACTCGCTGGTTTCAAATTAAATATGTTAATGATAATAATAATTTTAAAAAAATTACCTAAGTTTTGTGGTGAGCCGTCGTTGAGTGACAACACCGTGGACCCTGATTCTCTCTGGGGTTAAATGAGACTCCTGACCGCAGGCTTGCCTAAATTAGCAATCTGAGGGTGGAGACGCCAGAGCAAGTAACAAAAAGCTCCAAGGATGGAAGTGTTATAGGGCATAACGGCGGAAATAGCGCTATAGTAAAACCGCAGCATACCTCACGACACCCTGTAACCATCCACACCAACGTTGCCCCTTTCGTCGCCATTTATAGTGGGCCTTTAGGAGTCCTGTTCAGTAGTTGGCGAGTCACCTAACCTAACCACTTGCCAAATTTTTTTAAGATGAGACCTAAATTGGCAGGAGCAGTAGTCTCGTCCAAAGCCGACTATCTCTCTTACTATATTTATACCATAATATAAAAAGGAAAGATTTATATTTATGTATGTAACGAATACACCTAACACCTACTTGACCGAATTTAAAAATTCTTCTGATGTTATAAAGCTACATTATCACTGAGTAGCATGGGCTATATAATAAAATCAAAAAAGTTAGGGATCCGTATGAAACTTCGATATTGTAACTCAAGGTGTGAAAATAATACCAAACACATATGTACTTATGTCACGTACGCTGCGGAAACTATTTACAATAGAGCAAAGTGTTGTAATGAAGTGTTATAGAGGACATCAATGTCTATAAAAAGTCCACAATACTATATGTCTAAATATTACAGCTATGTCACGTAGTTATTGTGACATAGCTGTAATAGTTAGACATGTGGTATTTCATTTTAAAATATGCAATGGTAACGCTAAAAAAAAATCCTTTTATCATGTACACTGCGGAAACTATTGACAATAGAGCAAAGTCTTGTACTATAGCTTTGTAGAAAACATCAATGTCTACAAAAAATATACAATACCATATGTCTAACTATTACAGTTAAGTCACAGTAACTACTTTACCGTGTCTAAAATGCAATATTAACACCGGTACAAACTAGGCACATTACTCTTATTCTTTACAAATTATTCTTACCTTGGTGTTAATCCATATCCCAATCTACTCTCATAATAAAGAGGAAAGTTTGATAGTTTATTTGTAACGGATAAACGCAAAACTACCTAACCTGTTCAAAAAAATATTACTTTAGTAGAAAGCTATATTATGCCCGAGTAACATACGCTATATTTGATTCATCATCATCATCATCCATCACCGCGTGGGTGAAACCACGAAGTGCAGCTAGTCACATACAAAAGTGGGTAAAATGGCAAGGCTATTTTACCCACTTTTGTACTACGAGTAGATAATCTATGTTACCGTGATCCATAATTCTTTTTTAATACTCTTTTGTATATAGTATACCAAACAGGCCCCTTATAGTTGGCTATGGACTCACTTATGCCTTTGTAAAGGACCGGATAACAAATCCGTAATTTTTTTTAAATAAAAGCATTATTAATAATATGACGACACCCACACAAGGTCGTTAGGTCCCAGGCATTAGGTAGAGAATATAGTGTTGGATGATATTCTTATTATGTCGAGAATGTGGTCTATACTGTAGCAATTTCTAGCAAAAAACTTCAACTTGCAGTAACAATACGATGATTCTCTGCCAGCTTTGCTCTTCTATCCAATGTCTGTCAGTCAACTTCACGGTATAGGCCTCATGAACGCCACTGACCTTAATGTCGTCATCAGTTGTCTGCACCCAGTTACTGTCGCCTTCAGGCCGACTAGCCTCCCTGGCCTCTGATAACTCTTGTAACTATGTGTACTTAATTTGAAATTTCAATGTTATTTATATTATGCTCTTGGGTACACCGGGCTGTCTGAAATATATTGATATCAGAAATGGGACTCCAGTAAATAAAAAAAAAAAAACAACCAATGAAAGTAAATTATTTATATTTACAGTCTTCAAATATATACACAATTAGTTCATTTGTATTTACATTATCATGTAAAAATGACGTATTTTCTTGATTGCTCTTAAAAATAGTTAGATTATTTAGACACTAAATTCGTATTGATCAAATTATTCACATTTAAAACAAATACTTTTGTAAAAACACTATAAATACGACAAAATCGAACGGTGTCGAAATTAGGTAGCCCGACGTGATAAGCGGAGCGTGTAGCAGAGCAGACGACCGCGTGACTCGCTCGTCAGATATGACGCTTGAAGCGACGACTACGCGACGACCGCTCGAACCATCGTTCCGCGTTTCGTCTGCCACTGAAACACTGCTTACTTCCGGTAAGACACAGGTTGGATTTTTTTCCTGCAAAAATAAAAAAAAAAACTTAATAAATAAGTACCTAACTTTCATATTTCGCACCTAATTGAATTATCACCTGTATTCATTAATCAAAAAATTAACAAGAAGAAACATTTTGTTATAAAACTAACGTGGTTTCAGTCATTTTTAATTAGAAATACGGGATTACTCACGTAATATTTATCGACTATAGTTTCAACCACATATTCCTTTTTCCACCGTATTTCTAATTAAAAAAGAAGAAACATAAGTGGGGCATTCAAAATCGAAGCGTTATTTAAGTTAATTAGCATATTATATTGTTGAAAAACGAAAAAAGTTTAAAAAGCAACTTATTTGTACTATAGTACTTATGTTTCGTTTTTATTACATATGAATCTAAATTACATAGAGATAAAAAACACAGGAAAAAATAAATATGTCGTTAAATTTGAATACGGAACACTCATCAAGTAGCCAATTGCAAGTGCTTGATTTTTCACATAAAATAATTATTACTTCCAACTTGTTCTACGATAGGTAGGTAAGTACGTATCCTACAACAAGTAATCCACCTCACAGCTGGAAGAGATCCAATTTCACGCACTTATTTATTCAATGTAGACTTACCAGTGGCTGAGTGATATTAATCTTCTCTTGGCATCGTCGGGATTGGTGGGCAAGACACGCAGCGTAGGCGATTGCATGTGGTATATAGCTCTGCTCCACTACTCCGGCGAATAGTGTAGTAGCCATTGGACCTAAAATTATTGGGTATTAATTTATTGATTCAGGCGTTACTTTGCGGAAATCCATTATCAAAACGATATTAGAAGAAACATTTAGTGACACTTCCGCTAGAAACAATGCTTATGGCCGAGTTACTGTGTGAACCACCCTCCGTCCTTCACAAACTGCAAACAGGACCCAACAACCCATCAACCAAAAACTCACCGTCGTCGGTCTAGCGCTCGACGTGTCAACATCTCCTGAGGATGCCTCGTGTAGAGGCGAAACACTCAATATTTCTTCTAATATCGTTTTTATTGGTTATTAGTGATTTTATTAAAAAAAATATATACTTCGATACAGTTTAAACCGGCTTGAATGTGAAACTTTAAACCGTGCATTCTTGTAAATTTAAAGAAATATAGCATTTGTTTATTGTTTATAGGTATGTTTGATTGTGAACATCGTTCTTGGAAGGAAAATAAACTATAACTCTGTCGTAACTTTCAATATTCTATTTGACCACATTATATAAATACGAAACTTTTGAGTAAATATTTATAATATTAACGCTGCAATAGGTTCAACAGAAAAACAAGCACACACGTTGTTGGTTAGGCGATATGTTTAGTATTTATTAATCTACTCTCATTTAAATCATAAACACAGTTTTAGTAAATGATAGATGCGCAATTAGGTCAATCTGAATAGTAAGCAATACGCCCGCCCATATCAGTTGTAGTAGCCAGAACTAAGAACATCAAAGTTCAAAAGATATCACAAGCCACGACACTGCCCTGCCGTGCGATTCTGTAATGCTCGTCGACGAGCTTGTCAAATAATTTATGAGATATCGCCCTTGTGCATAAGATTGCTTTTCCAACGTTTCTTGTCATCTCTTCATCTGTTTCACGGATTTTGTCAAAGACGCAACGATGTTTTGCTCTTAGAGAATCGCACGGCTGGTCACCTCGAGATATATAGATAAATAATATTATTAGCCAGCTTATTTTATTTGCTACTATGCCTCTGAAGCCTAACCACTGCATTGCTTTTACACAGATATATATATATATATATATATATCAGCAAAAGTTACTTAATGAATATCATTCAAGTACAAATGCCAGTTTTTTTATATCAAAGTTTAGATTTTTACTTAAATAGTTCCTTTCAGTAGTTTTCAATCAGATAAATATATGTTAAGGACCCCGACCCAGCTCCGTATTTCTGTTAATCCTATTTTACTTTTGTAATATTTGTCTATGGAACGCTTTACTTAGACATGAGTGTTAGATTCACGCCTTCCCTAGACACTAGCTATTTTCATCATTGAATTCTAGTCACGTAGCACATATAATGGTCTGTGTGACTCGATGAACGTTTTCCTATACTATAGAAAAAAATATCTTTTTTTTTTATTTTACTGCAGTTCATACATTTTTCTGTCCTTGACCGTATTCGAACAATAGCGAACATTTTATAGAAAAAATATACAGATCGCTCCAGCCGCTATCAATTTATTCGCGATGAATATGTTTTATGGTTATATTTTATGTAACAAATAGCTTTTAATTTTTATGTATGTACGTCAATAAGTACGTGTTTGAGGATATACGAATACATACGTATATGCTATAAATATATTTGTATCTACTCGTATTTATTAATTATAAAAAAACACTGTTTTTAACAGCCATGGTTACACTTAAATTAAGCCCCAATTGGTTTTTGGAATATTTAAGCTTACAATAATGTTGTAATATATTTTTATAATAAGAGACAACACCACAAGGTATTCAGATCCTAAGCAGACAGACAGAGCCTGTACTATGGTAACTTGTTAACTAACATACATATTTAGATACCTATTCACACCCAGACACGGGTCAAACAGGCATTTTCATGTACACATATGTTTGACCTATTCGGTGATTGAACCTGCTACCAGCGGCGCAGAAGGCTGGTTTACTACCGACTGCGTACACCAGGTAAATGTTGTATTCAAGTGTTAATCCAAACAAATATATCTGCACCGGTATGGCTAGTAACAACGACGGCGCTGTTGTACAAAAGTTCTACAAAGCTACATTGTTTTAAGATTTCACGTTAAATTAAGTCGCTTACATTTATTATTATCTTAGGTTTATCTTTAACATCTTCATCTATTTTATAATGAAATAAAGATAACTACATATTATGGTTTATACTTAGTAAGTTATGAATAATTTTACTACGGGAGGAATTTGCAATCTTATTTTTTGGGGGATTTATCCTTGGATATTCCATTACCTTTTGGCATTCACACTTTTTCCAGGCGAATGAATATACTTCATCCATAAAAGGCTTTTAGACAGATCTAAGGATCTACTTATTCAGTTACTATTATGAAAGTCTTTTAGTATTACATATAGAAGGATAACCGAATAGAAGGATAGACGGTAATCTAATATTATCAAAAAAAATTGTGTAAATATGTCGCCTTTGAGGAATGAGCCTTTAAGTTTATTATCTCGGGTAAATGCGTATACTTTTGAATCTATGTTCATCTACATTTTACAAGACAAACATATTATTTAACATACGATTTTAAGAGCACAGATACCTGCTTATCCAACTTTTTAGCTAATTTTCTTCTGACCAAACTTTTTAGTGAAATTTACAAATTCTCAAGTAGGATTTAAACAACCTCGTCTTCTCACAATCAGTGTCAGACGCCATAATCGCTAAACCACCGAAGAAATTCACACGACGGTTGCCTCGGGGGCCAGGCTTGAGTAAAATTACAAAAGTAAATATTACGCACGTTGTATATAATTGCCTTGTGCCATTTTATACTTGTGTTAATTTAACAAGGATAAATAATTAACTGAAATAGGTTTACCGTATATGCTCACTAAATGCAATGGCTTAAAATGGTGTTCCCAGTAACATTTCCGAATTACGTTGCGTAACATTGCACCAAAGTACGGTAGCGGGTTGGACCGTTATCGTACATTTCATTTAATATCTTGGATCTTAGGCGTAAATTCGGCTCATTGTTTTATTTCGCTGTACCATAATTTTCGTGCAAATAGTTTAATTCTACGTTCATTATGTTTACATTTACAAATATTGGTGCTCGATTATGTTTGACTGCGTGCGTAGAATAGTTCGACACAATATATTTTATCGTCTAGCTAGAAATGTCAAACAATCTTCTCTTAGGGACTTCTCTCGGGTGGGATTTGATAATAGAAAAAACACAGCTCTATCCCTTGGGACTCAGCCTTTGAGCGGGATAAAATTGAATACTTTATGTTGCCCTCCAAACTTTAGGCTATATCTGTGACAATTTCGGACCATTTTTTTTCTACGGGAAATTATTAAACAGGCTGATAGAACAACGCACTATTGTATTTATAATACTAATTAAAAATAATAATCAAATTATACAATGAACGCATAGAATGACGTATCTAAAGAAATATGTGCAAAAACTGACGCATAAAGTTAACTCTAGTTTAAACAACTTTAATCAAAACATAAAACAAAATAAGTACAATTTGCATCGAATAGAGACCATATATAAATGACTCTTATACAATATTACCTAATGCATAAATTGGGACGTCTTCTGCTCCATGCGTTGCCCACTGCCTCGGCGCTGCGGCTGCGTGCACGGCATCGACGGAGGCGGTAGCGGACGATGTGGTGTTCAGCGGTAGTGCCCTTGGCTCAGAATGCCCTGGCCCAGTACCGTATAGTAACGTCGTATACCGTTGACCGTCGATATCTGAGACTACTGTGTCTGCACCTTTATGAGAAAAAGACAAACAAGAATGAAGTTAATTTTTAAGCGCTTTACCTTCGTAGGAACACCGTTGCAAGATGTCACGTATGAGGCGCTATTCAATAGAATTTATGGAAGGAGAGGCTAAGAGAATGTTGGTTTAATTTTTTTTGTATTCATTATTTGTATGACTTTCTCAGGACACATATTTGTATATATATGAATATGTTATTAAATTAGTGTTAGGGATATCAAATTGTTTTTACTACTTCGTGATTTTCGTCGTATCGTGATCGTTTACATCACTTTGGCCACTGTTTCTCTACAAACACATTACTTGGTACACTGGTACCAATATAATTATAATCTTAAAGCATCATAATATAGGTTTTTATTTAGATTTCTTTTTCATATTAGATAGATTGTGTGATAAAGTACAACGGAACAGACCCAACAAAGATAAGAATAAACTTCGCCTACACTCGTCAAAGAAAATGCTGATGAGTAAAAGCATTTTTTGCATGAGTCCTATCATTTATAATAAGCTTCCAAATGCCATTACAGAATTTCTACTTCACGTTTTTAAACAAAAACTGAAAGGTATCCTGCTAGAAAAGTGCTATTACAACATACGCAAATACATTAATGATAATGAGTTTAGCTTTTGAACTAATTTATAATGATATACTTCCTTTTATAATTTATTTTTAATTTGGTAAACTAGTTTCATTTTGTTTTTTTTTATTAATACATAATAATAAATTTTAATAATTATGTTTAAATTAAATACGAGTAAATTAGATCACGATGTAAGTTTTGTCCAATATATATAATATGTACAATATATTTTAGTGGTTTAATTACTATACTATACTAATTTAAAAAGAATAATTTAATGACTGTAACTATCTCACTACTATTTGTACGTCCTTGGAGGCAAAACATGTTGACATATAATTTTGTAGTTTTTGACATCTACGGCATGCCGGTTATTTAGCGGTTTTGTTTGCAACACATGTTTTCCTGACAAATACATATATATTTATCTTTCTTTTTATCTTTATCCTTAAAATTACTCTGAAACATTGAAAATAAAATGTGAATTATCCTTCCAATCAGTCGATTTTTTCAGTTGTAACTACTTTACTTCTTTAATATTCTACAAAAAAAAATAAAAACAATTTATTTAAATATAAATAAACCAACCAGATACATAGTTTTGTCTCAAGCACATACATAGTCTCGAGTTGTAAAACATTTGATAAGCATTATACTGTTGACGTAATGTACGAAATTAATATCTTTTATATTCAAATACGCATGTCCTGAATTATTTTTCTCTCCTTCACTAACATTTGTTTGTTGAATATACCTAATATTATTCAGTATTTGATGCCACAAACGCGGGCTGCCATGAGTATATAATGTTTTATGTATATATATATATTTCTGTCAAAATCGTTTATTTTTCATAAATGTCAATATACATAAAGAAGTCACTAATTACATAAATAAACAAACACAACAGTCAAAAATAAAATCAATTAAATAACCCACCCCGTACTGTACCCGGTGCAAAGGTGCCCATGACGCTGGCTGCATTTCCGCGCTGGATGGCTATGGCTAACCTTTGCACCAGGAACGAGCCGGAGCGGGAGTCGCCGGTTTTCTCTTTTATCCTCTGTCCTATCTCACTTACCAATTTCTTGGCCTCCGCGCCCCAACAGCCCATGGTCTCCACGGCAAAAGGCACAAAATAATAATGTGCCTCTAATGCCGCGTACTTCAGCCTCTTTTTATCGGCTGCGTCCTCCGCAGCAGCTGCCGGAGAGTGGACAGTGCGACCCAGGTGACTAGGAGCGACAGTGCTGACACAAGTTGCGTCCCAAATTAGGCACCTGCCGTTTTTCCACGGCACCAGGGTCAGTCCGTCCGGTCTCTTACCATCCGACCTGCTAAGGCCTGGCGGCTCGAGCACGCACGGAACGTTCGCCGAAACAAAGGCTCTCCGAACTATGTCGTTGAGAGCATGGTGACGCGGAAACCTCCCTGCGCAACGACAACAACTCAGAGCGTGATGGCCATCGGCCTCCACACTGGAGCCGCAGGTGCATATATGGGGTTCACACACCTTACAGCCCAGACGAAGAGCCACCGCCACACGCAACGAGTCGTCATCCAACAAAGTGCCCAGGTGAGGTGAAGGCAGCGCGTGCAACCATGCCCCCGATTCTGGCTGCGACACAGCCCTGAGTCTGGCCCGATCAGCGCCCGAGGCACCCTCCAACAACTGCTCATTATTTTTTTTGGCAGTGACGTCATCCCAAGCACGCTGCACGTGCGACGCTACAGGGCTCGTTGCACCTGCGTTGAGGGCCGCCCAAGCTGACACAGCATCTGACGCAAAAGGTATCGTCGTCCCGCCACCATTGGAATGTAAAATTATAGTGACCAGGTCTGACACCCCGTGCGCCGACGCCAGGAAAGCCGGTAAGCCCACATCAGAGGCGCACCGCACCCCGAGACCCCCATACCGAATAGGAAGGGCAGCTTGTCTCCACTGAGACTCGTTTAGAGAGACGTTGAGGATCGATCCGACCGCGGATTTCAAGGCTTGATCAAACGAAGAGACTTCCTCAGGACAAAGCCAGGTAGGAAATGTATATAAAGTAAAGTAAAATGTAAAGTATATACTATATATATATATATATATATATATATATATATAGTATATATGTACGACTTTAATTTTTTTGTTTATAGAAAGTGCATTTTAATAATGATCAATGATCAGCTCACGTTCATTTTAGAGTAATATGACTAATAGATCTAGTACATCTTGCATGACATTGACTACATAAAATTAACGTTAAACGTATTTAAAAGGTCATTCTGTCTTTATCACATTCTTAATAAAAGACAGAAATAGATCGATGATTTCATATTATTTAGCGCTAAACGTATTTAGTGAGACGTCGTGAAATTGAGCCCTAGAGACACAAGGCACCGAGTCGCACTCACGTATTTCGACGACATAATGTCATGATTCTATTATTTGCTTACTGCCACTGTTAGGGGGCATATCCTCTGTTATGCTGTGAAAATGCGCTATGACCTTATTTCCTTTCCTTTTGAAATCTATATATAATATATATATATAATAACGGACTACAATAATTAATTATAGTCTATTTTCGTGATCGTGATAGGACGCGTGATGCCATAATAACTTTACAGTTTTATCAGTTTTTATTCAGTTCACCCCATGATTATGGCGTTCGCAACAGTGCCAAAATATTGGACTCAAACAAAAGGTTTACATGGTAAATATCCTGTTAACTTTTATCATTTTACACTATACTTAATTTAATCTCATTAGCAAGTACATACGATGTTTTATTTAACTATAATAATTTTAATACTCCGTATCTTCTCTTACACAAGGATTCAAATGTTACAATATACGTAAATATTTGAAGAAACATGCGAGCTCGGAATACAAAGATCAAATTTATGCTTAGTTAAATCGGGAGAGTAAGCTACGAATATATCCCTTAATTATATGAAATGTGGTAACTAATTTATCTCATTGTATTAACTATGTACTTACGGTTTAATTTTAATGTTATTAAGATATAAAACCAGATTTAATTTTATGTTTGCAGAACAGTATTTACGTATAAGTGATTATATCAAATCATTTTCATCATCTCAGCCATAGGACATCCACTGCTGAACATATGCTTCCCCCACAAATGCCTAAAAGGGCTGGTTGCAAGCAGCCTGTATCCAAAGCCGTCCTTTGTCAGGTCACCAGTTCACTTTGTCGGTGAACGACTTGCGCTGCGCTTGCATGTCCGTGGTCTCCACTTCAGTACCTTCCCGCCCAAAGGCCATCTGTTCTGCGTGTTATGTGGCCTGCCCACTGCCACTTCAAGTGGCTTATATTTTGGGCTATGTCGGTAACTTTAGTTCGTCTACAGGTTTCCTCATTTCTTATTCGATCACGTAGTGAAACCCTGAGCATATCCCTCTCCATAGATCGTTGTATGTATATCAGTATATAAATCAAAACTAGATTAAACAATTTTTAATAATTAATAAGTGCTTATATTATAAGTAAAGGAGCTGTATCTATTCGGTGATGCTAACTTACTAAAAAACCTCTATAAATATAATTAGAAGATTCTAGATTGACGGGGATAACTCTTCAAAGATCACGATCTAAGAGAGAGTAATAATAATAATAATAATAATAATATCATATTTATTTCAGACCACAGTCCATATAATGTTAGTACTACCTACAGAGCAATGATTGGACTGACGCTAAACAACTCTCCGTAATTCGTAAAATTCAATGCTCGGACCTCGTGCCTCGGTATCCTCGGTGACCACAAGGCCACCGAGGATATGATATTTTAAACTGCAATGTTTGGTATCGCTGAGCAGGCGTTAGTGCTTTAAAATCATATTATTAACCCATGAGAAGGCACACCTTACGTTGTTACACGGATAGGCACGGGCGAGCAAATGGCTCAAACTACTTTAAATGCTTATATTTCTGCAATATTATTGGATGCCAAATTGGTCCATAATAAATAAAACAACATTTATTTAATATAAAAACAAAAGTTTTAATTTAAACTATGAAACATAAAAGCAACTTCGACCGCAAATAATAAATTACGAGTAACTAATTTTGGAACAACAATCATGAATAGTCTTCAAAAAAAAATCACGAAATAAAAACTAATATAAAATTTACCAACTTCGCTCTTCTATGAAGATCAGGACAAGTGTGCCTCTCAAAACACATTGAACACGTATACGTTACGTGCTCGTTGCAGAATAATTGCTTGCACGAATTGCATGCTATTTGTAATCGCCTAATGAAATTCGAGAAAATAAAGAAATGATAATTATAATAATAATTAATTTCCAAAAACATACCAGAAACCTATATAAAGATTTATACAATGTTTAAATTTTTTGTCTTAAGTAATATACAAGATTCCTCTCTTCTCGTTTAGAATTATCTTCCAACCACGAAGAAATTCGAAGATTTTGTGTATTATACAGATCGTATAGACTACAGCTGAAAACATACAACTATTTAAATATGACTTTAGAGTACTTACCTGATAAAAGAAAACTATTTAATACAAATTAACATAATAATATACAAGAAAAACACAATAACTTTATTTGATATGAAAAATAAATATTTGGGAATAGTTGAGAAGGTACCTAGGAGCTCGGGACCATAATTAAGTGGTCAGGAACACCAAAAACTTTCTCAATCAATTTTTGTGTGAGCAAATAGCTCATAGCGCGCCTTCTCACGGGTTAAAAGCTAAGCTACTGTTTTTGTTTTCTCACGTTTTTAAATAAGTTTTTAGTCTATGATGGCCACAAAGATAAGAATATCATTAACGTAATAGTTAGCATGTATACATTTACATGGTAAACCTACATTGTATTGTTGAAGAGGGTGGACCGTTTCGTCTGCTCGTAAACATTCACCATCAGTACATCCATGATCATGGCGATTTCGACAGTACGAACATATCGGAAACTTAAACAAAATATACATAGTAACTGTCCCTTTAGTAATGTGAATATTTCTAGTAATTCTCAAATAGTAAAATAATTATTAACCCTTCAAGGGTCGATGTCATTATAACAATGAAATTTCTATTGTGTCTGGCCGTGTGATTTTTGATGCATTATGATACTGGAAATAGTTTTCAAGCTATGGAATAGACTAGATAGTTAAACTCGTTGTTCGTGAGTTTCTATAGCACTTCGTTTTAAATTCAGTATGATATTTATAAAAGTTAAATAAATAAAAGCCCGTAAGCTTAAATTAATGACTAAATTTTATTTGTTTTGCATCTATGTTTGGATTATAAATGTCGTGTTATATAAAATATCTACATACGAATAAGTGTAATTTACCAAATTTAATTGTTATCGATAAAACTAGCAACATTTGTATTACTACTTTTTCTTTAACGTATATTTATCTTAATAATAAGAAGGCCTGTCAGATTTTATTATCCTTCACAGCGCGATGGCAATTTGCTACAACTGACAACGCGTAATTTTGCGTGGTGACTGGTCCCAAGAAAGTGTAAAAGTACTTAAACATTTTATTAGGCACTTTGTAAGTAATTATTTACTAAGTGTTATTCTATGAAAAAGTATGAAATTTAGTAATATCTTATAATAGGCGGTGCTGGTTTGTTTTAAGGGAAAAGTTAATCCTAGTTGATGAACTCAAAGTCATTAAGTAGTTTATCATAAGGCTCTAGGGGAGTTAATTAGCTTTATGATAAATTATTCATTCGTAGTAATAAAATGTGATAATAGATGTTAATAATTTTATGATTTTGTTTGCAGTAATATAATGATTGTGATGGGATTACACGATAGTATTTATAATTTTATGTATAAATGACTAGTATGTGACTAAGACGCTTAAACTATGGGATATTTTATGAGTCTAATTTCCAGGCAGTTAAATTAAAGTGACACTTTCATTCAATTCTAGCCGCAGATGAAGCCGCTACAAAACCACGTGTATCTACTATCTGCCTTGCTACTGGATGACAAATAAATAATTGTGTTTAAGAATCGTACAACTCAAATATTTTAACAAAAAAATTAATGTGTCTGTTTGTTATGTCAACATAACAGTTTATACTTAAATGCAAAGTATTAACGATACTTATGATAAAAAAAATAAAAAACTGAAAAGTTCCGTGCTTAGGAGGGCCCGTTAAGCCGTCGGTCCCGGTTATTTGTCTTAGGACAACAGTCGTTAGGCTTTGTCGAGGTCTTCGGGAGGCCTGAAAACTTCGACATGGGGTGGCTACTATCCTATCCACCTAGCCGCACTGGGCCCGCGTGGTGGATTATCGCCCAAATCCTTTCTCTGAGAGGCTCGAGTCCCAGCAGTGGAAACACAGTTTACTAATGGTCTGATTATAATTATAATAAACAGTATTTAATGTTATTTTCGCTGTTTGTTCCGGCTAAGCTCTGAAATGGTCAGACCGACTTTGTCATGACTTTTACTAGCAGATAGTTAATGTTGTAAATAGTAATTATGGCTACTTTTATTTTGGAACAAGAATTAGGGTACACAAAATTGAGAGTAATTTTTCACAAAAGTGAAGTCACGATCGCAGCTTATTATTAATTTGTCAATAAATTGATATATTTCTAATATATATAACAAATTATAGTATTGATTAGGAGTAGAGTCGTATTGATAATAACTAATTATTACTATCGATAACTTCAAATGATTGAAATATTTAAACTATTGATGTGTAGGGTTCGAATAGTTTCCGCCTTAAAATTGTTCTCTAACTCAATACTCGTATCAAATCTTAAGAACAACATAATATTATGTGTGATAGATGCCATGGTATTATATAATGTAATACATATTGCTTATAATAAGTTTTTATAGAATGTTATGCAATTTTTATATTAGAATATATACATTGATGGTTATAACCTTAATAAGAAATCCAACTTGATAAAAATTTGCTTCAATGTCGGAGTTGTATACTTTGTGCTTACAATATAGGGATTTATCCATTCTCTGGTCCTAAACCAATATGTGATACAGAGTCACATTATTACTAACGTCCAAACGTCATAAATCCTTACTAGGTATATATTTCTAGTGTGTATCGTCTACGAAATTTTCGGCGGTGTTTGACTGTTTTAATGTAAAAGTGTTTGAACGTTCAACTGTGCCTATGTTGCTTTTTTCATCTTATTTTCTCTTTAATTGGTATCTATAAACTTGAAATCTATCTCGATCTGTTATATTATTTAGGTGATATCAAGAGTAATCTACTAATAACTAAGGATACTGCGTGATTCAGATCTTTCAACAAAAAATCTAAAACATACATAAAAATTTATATGTTGCATAAACAATGCATCTACTAAATATGATTATGTTCTTTAAAACTAAATAATATTGGAATAAGGAAAATTCTTACATAAAATTATAATCTATTATTGAATTAAGTACGAGATGTATACATTTGGCAATTTTCAAAAGTGTCTCAGCATTCTATTTCATGAAAATTAACATCAAAAATTACCTAAAATTAAATTATTTTTATTATTTTATTGCTAAAAATAATCCTGATCTACATTGTAACAAAATGAAGTACTGTATCATAGTTCTGAAAATTACGATCATACATCTTATTGCAGGCGACTGTACCATAACTACTTGGTACTTAAGTAATTTCAAATAAAGTTAGTCTTTTTTAATATGTAGAATGACACGTGGTTTTGAAGTTCTACGAGTACCTGTCAAAAATAGTACATTGTACACCGAGGAGAGAAAACGATCAATTTCTGAAAATAAAATTGAACTTTCTTCCGAGTGATACATAGTGAAGCTACACTCAGAAACAATACAACGCCCTGCGGGTTCATTACAGTACAGTACATGCGTTCCGGGTGCTATTGGGGCTGCCCCGATTCTGAAGCGCATCGGGTATGTTCGCCGAATCACGTGTCGATTGCTTTTATGCGACCATGGGGAAACGGTGCACATCCCTCTGGTGCGCAGGGTTAGGGCCAGCTCTAAAAGCATCCTGAACGTATTTGCTGAAAGGTTTGACTGTCAGTACTTGAACCATTGCTGCATGGTTCATGTACTGACGAATACATAAATAATCGCAATTCTTTTTTAATTTAATTTTGTATAGGTACCTAATAAATTTAATGTTGTATGTAATTTAATTAATTTTTTATCTAATTTGAATGAAAAATGATTCTTTGGATTATTTTTATATGTACATAATGTAATTAATTGTTATTGTTTTTAATAACTTATGGCCCAAGCTGGTCGAAATAAACGCTTTTATTATGATTATTATAGTGATCTACATGTATAGTAAATAACTGCCGCCTGGAGTATTTTGTAAGAAATCAAAGACCTCTTGTTTCTGGTGGCTTCATCATTATAAAATCGTCACTTTCACTATCAGATGAAATTTTAGAAAATTATTTTGAATTATAAGCGTACAGTTAAATTATCAATTTAAAAAAAACCAAATTTATTGTTAAATTTAGTTTTTATCACAACAAATGGCCACCATCTTTTTTTAGTGGTTATGAAAAAGGTTGCTAACCTCCTTTAATTGAAAATCGAGTACAATAAAATAATTCCCACTTCTTTTTTCTTTCTAAGTTCGCTGCTAAAAACAAAAGTATACTACCAGGGCAGAATTGGAAAAACAAAAGAACGCTAAGGTAGAAATTGATTTTCATACAACATTTCTACCCTGCCTACGGGCTACGGAGGGCAGAAACGAAATTCCATATTATGTAACTTTTCCCGCCGCACATTTATAAGGGAGAAATGACAAACTTTGTAACCCGTTTATGAACGAGTAATGAATCACTTTCTGAGTGAGTGTGGGCGGGATGGTTAGTAACTAGCCTAATAATAAAACACTTAATTTTCCGTGGTAAAGTTAATTTTATTTTTGGACATAGTCTCCGTGCACCTCTACGCACTTATTCCATCTTCGTTCTATAGCAGTAATGCCTTCCATAAAATGATTTCTTTCGAGACCTGCAAAATACTCCTCTACAGCGGCTATGACTTCATAATTTGTGGCAAATTTCTATCAGCCCAAAAAAGTTTTGAGCTTAGGGAATAAGTGGAAGTCTGATGGCTCTAGATCAGGCGAATAAGCTAAGCATACTTCAATTCGTTGATTTTTGCCATGGTTTTAACACATGTGTGAACCCTAGCGTTGTCTTGGTTGAAGATCTTTTTTTTTTCGCCAAACCTGGTCGTTTCTGCTGAATACATTGATGAAGATTATCTAGAAGATTAGGGTAGTATTTTTCATTAATTGTTTGACCTTTAGGAAGGTAATCTATCATCAAGATCCCATCTGCATCCCAAAAGACGGAAGCCATCACTTTACCAGCCGACTTTACAGCCATGGCTTTTTTTGGAGCCAGGCATCCCGATTGAGTCCACTATTTTTATTGAACTTATGATTCTGGCATGTAATCATGAACCCATGTTTCATCTGTTGTTACAAATTGACGTAAAAAATTGGCCTTATTACTCTGAAAATGGTCCAGACATTCTTTTGAGTTTTTCACTTGAATCCTTTTTTGATCGTGCGTAAGCAATCGCGGCACCCAACGGGCCGATAACTTTTTCATATTTAATTCCTTAATTAGGATATGATGTACCCGTTCGTTTGAGATACCTGAAGTGTCAGCTATTTCAGATAACTTCAATCGTCGATCTGCTAAAACCATATCATGTCCTTTCACGACCACTTCCGAAGTCGTGACGCTTTTTGGACGTCCGGGGCGGGCTTCATCTTGGACACATGTACGACCGCCTTTAAAATCAGCCACCCAGTTTTTTACTGTGGCATAAGAAGGAGCACATTCACCCAAAACATTCTTTAACTCGTCATAGATATATTTCCCCTTCATGCCCTTCATATGAAGAAACTTTATCACCGCTCTTTATTCAATTTTATCCATTTTGAAAACAGTTGACGAAATATATTTTCAAATAACGAAAAATCGATAAAATTGTCACGCCACCAAATTCAAATTTAGAACACAGGTAGCCAGAGATACGAATTTAAAAATTACATATATGTTTTTAATTTTCAATAATCATCCCGCCTCGTATAAAAGACATTTAAATTCACATAATTCTAAAAACATACGAGTAGATTTTTGCGAAGACTTGTTTATAGACTGAGGGTTATATTGAAGTCTTTGTTTCTCTAACACTCTAAAGAATGAATATTTTGTATATATGATAACCAAAAACATCCTAAACGCTTAACAAAGCCAGAAGACTAAACGACTATAAAGAAACATTAAATAAGCCTATTTTTGGCGCAAAGACAAGGACCGCTGCGTCATAAGGTCGATTATGCGGGGTCAGCTGAAGGGTAAATAATTTACTTCGAAAATATAGCAAAGAATTATAAAACCGTTGTAATAGAGCACAGTCAAATTATACTGGTTATCAACCGAATGTAATTATTTATACTATTCTTTTTTAAAACATGCTATGTACGAGTACATATTTTGTAGGTTATGAATAATATTTTTAACCATTATTATTTAATGTTTTAATGTGACTCACCCAGTACAGGATGTCCCCGCGGAGTGGCTTGTCCACCAAAAGTCATAACATGACCATGATCTGCGGTGACTACTATAAGTGTTTCCGCTGGATTCACTCGCTCCATTGCTGCTAACAATGCTGTTTCAAGTTCCAATGTTTCGTCGAGAGCCCTATAAGGATTGTTGTAGTGGTGTGCGTGATCTATCCTGCCACCTGTTAACAAAACAGAGTCAAAAACATAAAGGGGTGATGTAGTTTTTTTTATACCAATAAGTGTAATTAGCCTGGTAGTAACCTTCGCAGAGTAACACTTGTCAAAATGATCTATTACCTGTTAAGTAGCAACCCTGAGCAACTTCTGAGCCGCTGGGTCCTAGGTTAGATCCCCGGACAAGTCAAACATTTGTGTGCATGAACATGTCTGTTTGACCTGTGTCTGGGTGTGTCAATAAGTATATAAGTTTGTATATCAGTCATCAGGTTAGCATAGTAAGTACAGGCTCTGTCTAGTTTGGAATTTGTGGTCTTTTTGTGAATATTATCCTGTATAATACTTTGAAAATAAACGTGTTTAGTTCAGCCTTTTGGTTGATTCTAAAAGTACCTAATAAGCATTTATTTTACGTTAAAGCTATATTATGGTTTTAAAGAAGACCCAATTGTAAAGAACTTCATGTTACAACATGTACATGTTACCAAATTAATGTAATCACCCTTAATCCATCCGAATCGGCAATCCTCCAGTTCATTCATAAATCTTTTGTTTATAGCGTAAACCTGATGCGGACAGATTAAGATTATATACGCTAAATAATTTTTATTTGAATTTAAACAAACATTCAAATAGTAAGAATTGTACATATTTTATGTACTAATAAATAAGTACACGTTAAGTGTAGCCACAGTATGAGCTTAATAATATCGGAAGCTATTATTTTTGCCCGCATAAGCCTCACAAAAGCATTTAACGTTTAAGTGCATTCTTAGGCTTATGTTGAAATTCTCGTGGATTGATAATACCATACTAAACTACCAGCTGCTCCCCGCGGTTGCACCCGTGTGGTGATGGATGATGATGATGATAAAAAGTACCCTATATATTAATCCAGTTTACCTTCTTCCTCCATACAAAATTTGATTAAAATTGGCCCAGTCTTTTGCGCGTGAACAAGTAACAAACATAAAAACACGCTCGCAAACTGTCGCGTTTATAATATTAGTGTGATATGATTATTTATTTGCTGGCAAACTTTAACGTAAGGGATCGAAGGCATCCGGTTTTCGAACATATAAGAACTGCGAAACTCGTCAAAAGTACCTCAGCGCCTCAAGACAAGAGTCTTTGACCAAGGTGTGATCTAGTGATGACATATGGTATTGAAACGTGGTATCTTACTATAGGACTCAAACAAGCTCAAAGTCGCACAACGCGCTGTGGAGAGGGCTATGCTTGGGGTTTCTCTACGTGATCGAATCAGAAATGAGGAGATCCGTAGACGAACTAAAGTCACCAACATATCCCAGATGATAGCCAGTTGAAGTAGCAGTGGGCAAGCCACATAGCATGCAGAACAGATGGCCGATGGAACCGGAAGGTTCTGGAGTGGAGACCACGGACCGGCAAGCGCAGCGCAAGTCAGCCAATAACAATGTGGACTGACGACTAGATAAATGTTGCAGCACGACGTAGGATGCAGATCGATTACAACCGGTCCTTTTAGAAATTTGTGGGGGAGGAGATAATGATGATGATGATGAGATGGTCATCGTCAGGGTGAGGGCACAGCGGTGTCTGCGAGTTCGCAGACACAGCCGGGTCGACGCATTTGCTCCCTAAAGTAAGTGTTTGGCGACAAATAATCAAAACTTGAACGTTTTCGCGGTAAATATATAATAAGTAGATAAACATATTATACATATTAAACATATATAACACATTTACATAATATAATCTTTTGAAAATTTCAACATAAGCCTACCCGAACCCACTTACCAGTTAAATGCTATTATGAAAAAACAAAAGTTTCAATGACTTCCACAATAAATTTCATTGTTGGTTTGTACTTGTAAAAGAGATATCTTATATTTATTTGTTTCATACATTCGAGAGATGATCCCTAAACACCAACCTCCGAGACTTGCGCTCCCGGCTGAGCTGAATTATTTATTAAAGATTACATGATACGATGCGTACGCCGTACGCTTGAGTAGGGTAATAAAATGTTTTAACGAGTAAATATGGTTCATGAATGGTACATGAGATGATGTGTATAAGTTTCATACTATAACTGTAAGGGGTTTAATTGAATCTAAACGAAATAGTAAATGTGTTTACATTAAAATATAACTATTTTTGGGTCGCAAAATGTTATCATTGGGTATTCCCATGAGAAGGTAAAGATTTTCATACGAGTTTTTGTAAAACATTGGTTAAGACGCGGTCCAACCCCAATATTAAAATAATTTTACGATGCTTTACGTAAGGTTGAAAATAGCTTATTAGATTAGACGATGTAATGCGAAAATGCGTAGATTTTGTACGTTTTCTTTATATTTTTCGATATATACTAACACAATTGAAAAAACTGCTGGTTATAACTTTAGTACTATACGTTGGCTAAGTATTACCTAAAAAAATATATAGTGTTATCGCTGAAAATTCTGAGAGTTTGGATGTGAAAGTTTATTTTTGTGGACCTATTCAGGATTTTTTTCTGCTGAAAGATAGTTATATTTATGAATTCTATTCGGTTATTACTCTTTTCCTATTCCTTTTCTGACCTTTGTATTTTTTTCATAATATACTATCGATCTGTTTCGTTACACTAGGTATTTAAAAATTCTGCTTTTTCTTTAATCAGGGTACGAGCGCGCCTTAATTTACTGTTAGGCTCGGACATGTTTGCAGTTGCATTCTTGCATTACCAGTTCACAATAAATGTACAAACATTAATGAAACAGTAAGATTTATTGGCATAAGTAGACATTGCATAATATTTTAATTTTGAGTAGGTTATTTGTAGGTTATTGTTGTTTGTTATATTCGATAACGCTTATAGTACCTTATTTTGAAAAATGAAGCAATAACCTCAGGTTCTATAGTACTAACTTGCTTAGCCTTTATACCATGTAAAGATACTTTTTATATCATGATGAACGACATTTCATGACAACGAGGTTAGCATCATGAATTAACTTTTACCCCCAGATGAGAATAAATGGGCTTCATAAAAGCTAAGCTGTCGGTCTGTTTTAGCCAAGAACTGTCCCATTTTTGCAAGTACGCATATCTTACTGACTTTATCTGTATATCATTTACCTATAGAACTGTAGAGGTCAAAAAATCCGTACGCTGGAAACACTTTCAAAAAAACCTGTGTTATCCCCTCACCAGTCCATTGTCAATATAACAATGAAATTTCTATTGTGTCTAGGTCATTCGACATATGAAGTACTATAGGTGTTAGAAATAAGCCACAGATCGAGCAATGATTTCAAAAATGTATGGCTTTTCTTGCCTTTCTTTGGATCTTTGTGCCATATGGTATAAAGCTTTAAACAAGGAAGCATCTATTTCAAGAATATAAAAAAATGAACTGAATTGAATTTGATAGCATTTTCAGTAGTTTCTTGTACTAAAACTATGTGTACTGTGTATAGTATTACCCCAATATAGATTGGGGTAATACTTGAATTCGTAAAAATCTTCTGATGAATGGAATATGTTTACTGGAACTTAGTGAAGTGATGAAAATACCAGACAATGAGTTTGTGATTTTATAGCTGTATAACTGTTAAACAAGTTAAATACTGCTATATCAGAGGGAGTGCTCAGAAACTGATTAGATCATATCTTTAAATTAGAAAGCAAATAATAAACAGAATCTGTTTAAAACAAGTACAGAGACAGTATATAAATATTACATTCAAGCAAACCCAAAGCAGTGTAGGGTCTTCTTTCATCTGTATGCTAAATAAATGATTTTTCAAATTTAAACCAACTAATGCTATGACATTATTTGCGGATGCCAGTGATTTTACATGACGTGATATTATTTATAAATATTAATAATGATAATTTCTAGAATGACATTAATACAACCTTGACACGCTTAGTTGAATGATTTTATGCACATAACTTAAATATTTATTTAAGGAACAAACCTAATGGACTTTAAACAACATAAAGAATCATATAATCATATGGTTTTGACATTCATTATCTTGATAACAAAATAAAAGAAGAAGAAATTGACATTACAAAATGATACGCATAATATCGATACCGTTTGTGTGAAATTATATAAGAGTGGGCCTAGCACGAATAACTGCGTAAATGTAACATAATTTATATAAATTACATAAAAAATTAAAAGTACCTGAATATGCTTAAAAGGGAAATCTTATACAATACATGAATTCCTAAATGATAAAAGAAAATATTTTTTTGACATTATCCTATAAATTATTATATGTTAGTTAGTTAGTTATATATGTATTAGGTATGTTTATGACCTTCTTTTAAATGATTAATTTAGGTGAGATAGCCAAACGAACCACCTGCATTTAGATAACCATAATTTTTGCAAATATTGTGTACCTATTCTTACAAGTTGCGTTAATTATTTAGTTTTATGATTTATTTGCCTCCAGTTACGTATTAGGGTACCTTTTTAAAACCGGACCACTTTAGTTTTGATTTTGAAATAAATGCTTAGCCGAATTACTGCTATATCTTAACTCTTGATGGAATACTGATACCTTCAAAACGACCATGTCATAAACCTATTTGAACCAATTTAACTACATAGCGCATCCCGCAAAACACTCGAGTGAAGTCCGTAGACTATTGTTTGAGTTAGAAGACTACTTTTAATTAATATCTCATTTGTTGTCGTTCCCACTTAATTATTCGTCTAAACATACCTTCTATAAGCAAGAAAAATCCTTTTTCGTTCTTCAACAAAATCGACAGTGCAGCTCGCGTCATGTCAGCTAATGAAGGATCGTCCGCTTTTACGCTCGCTCCCGCTGCAGCACCTTCTTCTGCGTCCGGTGCCGCTCCCCGTTCAGCATTAAACTCCATGTGGGAATATTCGAATAAACCTGCGAAATGGGACTTTTTAAGTAAGAGAGAACTCATAATAGCAGTTTGAGTTACCTACGTATACCCATTTGAAAAACATAACAAAAACCGAGAACTTTATTTGGTGCTGGTAATTTTCATTCTTGTTCATTTTATTTGTCGGCTTTCATGTTTGACATTTAAGGTGATTTTTTTATTGTGTTGGTATTTTGGATAGTTCTCATAATAAGTATTGATCTGCTGTGACTCCCCGTTTATCACAGGATATTTAGCGAAAAGATTTGTAGCAGATATTTACATCTAATTTTGATCATTATTCATTACCTAAATTAGTAATTAGATTGATCATCAGCGTGGTTCCAAAGACTTATCGAGCATTCTAAATACGTCCGTACCGTCTTAATACGAACGCACTGTCGCGAATTCCGCTGCTGCCTACTTGCATGATGGAAGGTGCTTGAAGAAGGTGAATGAAGAAGATCCGGTACAAAGTATTCTTGACACTGAGGCTCTGGAAGCGTACCTTTAATAATTATAATTATAAACGCAAAAGTATATCATAAAACTTTAATTAAAGCAGATTATCGATGAATACTTTCTTTTATTTTACATAGTGTAAACTAAGGTGGAACTATAAGAAATGTTTCATGATTTAAAAGGTAAAAACAATAAGATATAATAAAATGATATAAAGAAAATATGATCTATTTGATCCTTTAAAAAAATATTTAAAAAGTTAAAAGTCAAATTTCAAAGAATTTGTTGCAGTAAACTACAACTAAAAAATTAACAAAATTGGGAAAGCAAAAAGCGCCACTTAGCGCGTAATTACAAAGATAATATACGTAAGAAAATGTTCTGTACAAGTATACTAAAAGCCTAGTATGAATCGACGGTACTAAGTGAAATAAAAACTTACTAGCTTTTCTTTTAATGATAACATTTTGTATAAATAAATTTTCGCGAGCGTTCTAGAAAATATATCCACAAATAAACCGCCTTTATTTCATTTGTGCTAGTTTACAGTATAGTTTACTTCGAGAAAAGATAAGCGGATTAATTTTAGATCTCTTGAGCATAAGAAATTAAAAATAGTGACACTGAAAGCATTGACGCAATTGGCAGTTTCCACTGAAAATACGAGTATTTGACAGACCGTCTCACCACTATACACATAACCTCGAATTACTTCCCTACATAATAGTAAAAAATATTAGAAAGTTGATTAATAAAATACATTTACTTATATATTTTCCTAATCTCAAGCGCACAAGCTTAATATTAACATCGTTTTATGGATATAACCATCAATATATTTTTATTATCTTGATCTATAAAATTCAAATAATGCACCTATTTCAAATACACCCTAGTACTTTTTTTGCAAATAATGGATGACAACTCTTTTATAATTACAGAAGTTGATAAAACGGCTGCCATAGAATGTTTATCTCTCAGCACTAATGCTGAATGTTGTAGACTGTTAAATTATAATATAAGAAATAAGAACTCATTATTTGTTTTTACTGTAAATATACGCAGTATCAACTGTAATTTTGATTTGTTTGCTGCTTTAATATCTAGTATTGATATGACAATAGACGTTTTTGTATTGACGGAATGCTGGACAAGTTGTATGAACCCGCCACCGAATCTAGATAATTATAATACATTTTGGACAAGGAACAGCCTGAATCAAAACGACGGTGTTGTGGCTTATGTTAGACACGAACTAGATGTTGCTTCTTATGAGCCTTCATTTTCAGATGGCAATTGTCTTGTTCTGAACATTTTTCCTGACTATACATTTGTGTGTTCTTACCGCCCACCCAGTTTTCGCAATGCTAATAAGTATTTAGAGTCAGTAGATAGTATTTTGGGTGGTATTTCTAGTAAAAATATAATTTTCGCTGGTGATATCAACTTTGACATATTGTCAGGCAATCTTTCCGCTTCAGCTCAGGACTATTTAAACGTAATGGCCATGCGTGGACTCAGACAAGGAGTAAACCTTCCCACTAGAGTCAACACGTGCATAGACCATATCATGGTAAAAACTCTGGGTTCCTGCAAGACTATTTTATTTGAACAACCATTAACAGATCACTCACCAATAACACTTTATATTGACAATGCCAAACTGACTAAAAACTATATTACGTACAAAAAAGTAACTGTAAATTTTAAAGCAATTAACGACTCGCTAGTAAAAGAATCTTGGCAGGATTTGTTTGAGCTAAATAACGTTAATTTAGCCACAGAGTTATTTACTAGTAAAATTCTTAGTTTAATCAATATTAACACACAAATTAGGGCAGTGACGAAAAGGAATCAACCTCTTAAGCCCTGGATAACTAGAGGTATAGTAAGATCCATAAGGATAGATTGCACATGAAAGTAAAGAAGAAACCAAATAATGATACATTAAAAGAAAAATATATGAAATATAGAAATTTATGTAACAATATAATTAGAAATCTAAAGAAGAAATATTATAAAAGGAAATTAATAAAAAATCAAGGAAATATAAAAGAAACTTGGAAGATTGTAAAGGAAGTTTGCAACTTTAATCAGGCAAAGGTGCCATCACGCGATTTATTAAACATCACAAAAAACCCGATTGATTCCCTTAACAAAGTTAATACGTATTTTACGTCTATTGGTGGAACTCTAGCCCATAAAACCTTGAATATGATGAACACTACTGAAAAGCAATTAGCTACTCTTGCAAAAAGATCAAACTCGCCGAGCCAATCTATGTCTCTCATGCCTACGGATCCATTCGAAGTTAAATATGTTATTTTCAAACTTAAATCACGTAGTGCACCCGGTTGGGATAATATTATTACAGCTTTTCTAAAATCATCGTTTCCCTTTTTGGTAGAGCCAATCTCATTTATTTGTAATTTAAGCTTTGAGACAGGCGTTTTCCCATCTCTATTTAAAAAGGCTATCGTGTGTCCTATTTTCAAGGCTGGCGATAAATCTAGTCCTTCTGATTATAGACCTATTTCTCTTCTATCTACGCTTTCTAAAGTTCTGGAAAAGCTGGTTAAGAGAAGAGTTATGCGGTATTTAGAAAAAAATAACCTTTTGAGCAAAAATCAGTACGGATTCCAAGAGGCCAAGTCTACTGAAGATGCTGTCCTGACGCTAACATCATTAATAACCTCCTACATGGACAAGGGAAACAAGTGTGTGGGCGTCTTTCTGGACCTCCAGAAAGCGTTCGATACCGTTTCCATTCCCATTTTATTGACACGGATGGAAAATGTTGGCATCAGAGGAATAGCATTTGATTGGTTCTCAGATTATCTCTCCGGAAGAACACAGACTGTAAGGGTTTAGGACTATGAAAGCGATAGTTCTTCGTGTACCTATGGAGTTCCGCAAGGTAGTACACTAGGACCTACGCTCTTTCTCATCTACATAAATGAGCTATGTGGTACTACCCTACCCGGCCTGGACTTATTAATGTTTGCTGATGACACGGTGTTACTCGTTCATGACAAAACCTGGCAAAAAGTTATAGAGCTAGCTGAGACGTGTCTCTCTAGAGTAACGAGGTGGTTAGAAAATAGTCTCTTATCACTGAACACAGCCAAAACAAAATATATGTGTTACAGTATAACACAAGCTGGCAGTCCTAAATCTCCCAGTCTAAAAATTCACTCTTTTCCATGCAACCGTAATATTTCCAGCCCCACCCAGTGTACCTGCACTGTTCTTTCACGGGTCAATACTATTAAATACCTCGGAGTATCCATAGATGAAAATCTAAACTGGAGCAACCATATTGTGTCATTAGCGTCGAGAATAAGAAAACTCATCTATGTATTCAAATCACTTCGGACTGTTGCAGATTTAGAACTGCTGATTCGAACATATAAAGCACTTTGTGAGTGCCTCATTAGGTATTGCATATGCGCATGGGGTAGTGCTGCAAAAACTCACATTATCAGAGTAGAGCGTGCTCAGCGCGCTGTTCTGAAAGTTTTACTCTACTTACCTTTTCGACATCCAACTACGGCAGTATATGAAAAAGCTAACGTTTTAACTGTACGAAAGCTATTCATATTCGAAGGTCTCCGTCGATTTCTTAAATGGTAGTACCATCTCTACCAGAATCAGAAAAAAGAGTAGATAGAATTCGTACTAAAGGAGTAAAAACGAGATTTGCTCAGAAGCAGTTCGATGTAGTGGTTCCACAGATTTAGAACAAATTAACTAAAGCATTTAAATTAAAGCATATTAAAAAATCAAATAATAACGAATTAAAAAATAATATTATTACATGGCTTAAAACTTACGATTATGAGGGAATTGAAAATATGTTAGCAAATTTATATTTTTAACAAACAAACATACATTACACACATACATTGACCACACACACATAATATGTCACGAACATACACGACACTCACAAACACAACTCACAAATACACAATACACACACATGCACACACCTGCATGCCAACATAAACAATAAAATAGTTGTAATTAAATTAATACATGTACGACATAAAATAAAATAGCTCTTGAATAAGAGAAGCCACAGTCTCCTGAATCACAGTGTATACTAGTTCGGGATTCACCATAACTGTGTAATACTATTTTTGTGTCGAAATAAATGATTTTGAAATTTGAAACTATACCAGGTACGTGCTATGGCCCGCGCTCCATAGACCACAAGTACAATTTAATACCGACTTCCATTCTATTCGGTTATTGGAGTGTAACTCAAAACTACTGGACCTAATTTGATAAAATGGGATCACACGGGAACCACCGGCTTTCAAACAAAAAAATAATTTGAAAATCGGTTCACCCTATCGAAAGTTATGAGGTAACAAACATAAAACAAACAAAAACGTCGAATTGAGTACCTCCTCCTTCTTGGAAGTCGGTAGAAAATACTCGCCACGCTCGCCACTGTGCACAACAGTTTATCCCAGTCGAGGAACTTCAAAGAAGATCGAAAATGATCGCAGAAAATTAAATATCACGCGTGGTCAAGCCGGTATAATTCCGACCATGATTATCAGTCGCGCAATGTGATGCCTCCTGATCCCTTTGGACAGTATATTACACATCTATCACACTTCCTACATTCCAGAACTGTTCCTGTTAACATTATTTTTCTTGTAAGTATTATTCGTTACACATTGCGCGTTTTACTTCGCAGGCCTTTCTGCTCTTTCTCGATACAGTGCCCTCTAAACATTTTTTATTTTGTAATTTTACAAACAAATTTACATATTTCCCGCCTGAATACAAACCCGTGTCCTGAGTCGTCCTGACAATCCATGTCAGACGCCATGACAGCTAGACCACGGAGACACCACAGACCACGGAGATACCACAGACCGCACGAGGCATGATTCTAACCGTTTTATAGGGACGAAGTATCATCTATCAAATAGCTTGAAAAGCTGTATTAGACCGAACATTTTGTTTCAATAACTTCATTTTCGTAGTACTGTCGCAACCCTTAATAACTTTTATGATATGATTTTCATCTGGCACTGCGGTGGTACTAAGACGGACACCTGCAAAAATATCCGAGAACCTTGTATACAACCTGACCAGCACCATCCAAGGATACATGGGTAGTGGGTTTCACTGAAAGTTACACTCCTACAGGCATTTGTGACCCCGTCTCCAATTGCCCTAGCTACGCCCACGTTCTATGTTTTCCTAAAGGTCTAATTTGTGAGGCGTACCAGATTTACTAATCAATACATCTCTATCCCGAATTTTACAAAATTATTTGGGATCTCGAATATTTAACTTTGAAGGATCAACAAAAGCGGTAATACAATTAGGTCTTATTCTGTGAATAAAAAGCTAATTAATTATCCAACTTATTAAAAAGCATTATAATAAGGTGATTTAACTGCTTACGATACCTCAAGAAGCTTAAATAAGTTATTTCTGTCCGCCCCGATTTCTGAGAATATGAACATTAGTTTTCAGCGATCCCGAGTTCGCTTTATAGCCAAAACCTGTAAAAATTTGCTGCGTATAAACAGACGTTGGCGTTGGTCGAATGATGATTACAAAATCTGCAGCGACATTATGATCACAATAATGACAAGATGGAATCTCGCGTTATAATCGCATGTGGCTTTCGTTTTCGTTTGTAATATTTGTCTAAGCTATAGCGCTAATAATATTTCTTCAGCAGAATTCGTGTTTATTATATCCCACTGTACTAAACAACGTCAAAGCATCGACTGTTTGTCGCGGTAATTTTAGAGGGATCTTTTTAAAGAAGTTACAGCGTCATAATTAATACGATAGTACCTCAACACCGGCTACTTCCAGTCTAGTCGGTGTCGTGGTAATTCCTGGCAGCAATGACAAGGCGGTGTAGCTGCAACTCAATAAGGGCTCTAAAACGAAACCTGTGTTTTTTTGACGTGAAATAATGGTGTGGGCACATTGTACAAAATCATAAAACGCTGTTTTTTCGTTTTCCTCATTAATCGGTTTTAAAAGTAATTCATCTACCGCTTTACTTATAATCATAAGCGGTTATCAGTGACCCAATCACTGTAATACTGTGATTTGACAATGACTATGTATAAAATTCTCATCTGATGCAAATATTTGCCTAATTAGCTTGCGGGATGGCAAATGTTCAACTGTTTAATAGCTCGCAAGTAGTCAGCAGGTCACGCGATTATTTATAACGACATCTAAATAAATTTACCCAACTTCAAAATTCACGCGTTAAACCTCACAAGGCAGTTAACAGCAGCACATTTTTTAATTATTAATATTGGTGTTACCACATTTAAAATGCAAATGCTTAAAACGGGTCAGATTTATAAGGATATAAACGGATTACAACTGTGTACTCGACTTCAGCCCATAATTTAATATTAAAATAGCCTAAATACTGTCATAAACTTATTTAGTATCAAACATTTAGTAACTGCCAAAGTAGGATTATATAACGAAAGCGTTAATGGACTCTGGATCAGTTTCGTAACTTATTTAATAGCTAAACTGATTTTATAATTAGAAACCTGTCGCTAGCTGTGAAATAATCTTAATTGTTTTAACTGAACATGTTTTTGTTACATTAAAACTACTCACACAAGACTTAAAAGTTTTTACAATTCATCAACAATTCTAATACACTACATATTAAGTGTATTTGAATACAAAGGGGGTCATAGAATTTTATTTTATTATAAGACTAACTGACCCGCCAGCGACTTCGCTCGCGTGGCCTCGCGGGATGCGGTTAGTTACAGTTTTTTTATGTATCCTAGCGCCGTGGGTGCCGTAGAAGTCGGCTTAGGGATAACAATCGGAAGGCAGCAGCACCTTCCCAGTATAAAACCCCAAAACTGCGCTCGCCAACCCGACTGCCAAGCGTGGCGAGTATTGGGATAACGACTTTTAGCATATTTTTTAATTGTACAGAAATTTTATTATATGTAGAGATTACGAGACAACTGAACAATGTATGTATTAGCATTACGACCAAACCGTTCTCTCCAAAAAGCAATATAATTCAGTTTATTTTTTAAATGTTCGGTGTTTCTCTTTATTTGGTTAAGGTTCGTTGCTGGGTTACACGGTTTGACTCAAAGCACCTAAAGGTTTTCACCAGAACTGCTGCGTAAGCTTTAACCATTAAATAAACCTTACAAAAAGTACAAGAAGGGTCCAATTTCTTTTATAATTCGAAATGACGACGCCTGCTACTTAAGGTAGCATAAAAAACTGAAATTCATAAAAGTAACAGCCTTTGAACGCGGTTTTTGAGTAATAAAGGAACAATATCGTGCTTAGGATTATTTATGTAACGGTAAAAGCATTTTAAGTAACAAGAGACGATGAGCTCACCGTGATACTTCGGTTTAAAAAAACAAAATATTACTTTGGTTACTGTTTTGTTTTAGCGATAATAAATAGCGGTAAGACGCGCTAGTCATTTGCCTTATGGTAAACGTACACCCTTTCCATTGACAGATGCAATGCCACCTAAAGCCTTAAGCTTTGATGTTCTGCTTTGCGATTCTCTAATGATTCGTCGATGCGCTCGTCGACGAGCTCACTGATGTCAGTCACTTTAGGAGATATCGCCCTTGTAAATAAGGTTGTTTTTCAACGTTTCTTGTCATCTCGTCATTTGTTTAACAGATGTTGTCAAAGATGCAACGATGTTTGCTCTTAGAGAATCGAACTGCACTATTCATCTCAAGTCAGCAGCTTAACCTCATCCACGTAGTAATTTTTATATATTGACTTTGTTATAGCGCTCTTATACAGTCATGCTTATACACTACAGCTCTGAGAGAGAATATCTGGCACTACTGTGATACCTGTTTGGATTTTAGAGAAGTCCTAGCACCTGGAATGTCACCTGAGTAACACCACCCTGGGACTAGTTCTAAGGATTTGCTGAACCTTGGTTACCTTTCGAAGAGCGTAGTTGACTGAACCATTTAAAGATAGATTTACAAGTAGAATAACTATTTCTTTAAAAGATTTTTTATGTTATTAGGAAGAGGTACAAGCTCGAGGTTCACCTGATGTTAAACGGTAACCTCTGTCTAGAACAAATGCATTTCCTCACAAGTGACGAACTGCACTGCACCTGTAGCCCTGAGACATTAAGAGAATTGCATAGCTAGTACATTCCATGCTAAAAGAAATAATTTTTCTATCTCTTAACATTGTCCGATTTCAGTTGTTTTTTTTTCATATATAATCATCTCCATGTTTATTATGCCCGTACGTTTTGATTTTTTCAGTATTTCAAAGTACTATAAATTTCCTTTTTTTTTAAATCTAAACTTACGGGCATAGTAAACATTGAGATGATTAAATATGAAAAAAAATCACTGAAATCGTACAATGGTACGATTAATTAACAATTAATAAAGAGGTAGAAAAGAGTTATTTCTTTAAGTATGGAAAATACTAGCTATGCAATCCTCTTAGGTTGGTAAGTCTCATTTGCCTGCAATTTCAACCATACCAAAACACAGTATTGGGATTATTAAGGATTCACGGTTACAAAAAGGTATAGTTGCAGTACTACCCCGGACGGATATACAAAGAGTACTGCTACTCTTAAAACTCTCTTATATTAATTTAACAGCCTAATAACTAATCTCTTCTCTTAATTTTACTCAAATACGTCAAACCGTTACGGCATGAAATAACGAACGTTCTCAGTTTTTTAAATATTACCATTTTTTCACTTTT
This sequence comes from Selenia dentaria, assembly GCA_917880725.1. NCBI lineage: Eukaryota > Metazoa > Arthropoda > Insecta > Lepidoptera > Geometridae > Selenia > Selenia dentaria. Next base: position 13,109,766 of record OU862893.1, on the reverse strand, counting down.
ACACATACATTCGGATTAATAATGGTTGTATAATAAAATCCGATCGCATTCAGCGAAGATCTTCCTTCTTTTAATTCTCATAAATCATTTCATCATAAATATTATCGTAAAACATCCAATAAGAGTTTAGCTTGTATACAAAACATTAATTCTATATTTATAAAACATCATTCACATTTAGTAAATAACGAAACATCTTCTATATCTAAAAGCTCGGTGACTCGTCAATCTTTTCAAACGTTTCCTTTTCATATCAAAGTGTCGTTTTATATCTTTTCCGATTTACGTCGTTTTCATTTCATTTTGTATCATAGCGGGTGCGGCTTCGTGTGGCCTGATATACATTTTAGGTTAAGCAGACTTGTGAATGCCAACTCACAAGTCCGAAGAAAACAAACGCAGCAACATAGTGACAGTAGTGGGATCATAAGATTAGTGAGTAAAAGCGAGGTTTGAAAGTTCTAAGTGCATTTTAGACTGCTGTTTCACAAGTAACGGGTATTTAAAGGAAGTACTGTCACCATACTTATCCATACCATACTCTACCTCTATGCAGTAACATTTACATAACTGTGTTCTTGCTTGAAAGGTATTATATTGTATGGGTGCTGGTGAAAGTACAGCTCTCAAGGTGGCATGGGCACTGTGCAGTTTGTCGCGTGTGAAATACAATCGGTTAAATGCATAGATTGCCGATTAACATTAGATGGGCCTCGTGGTTTATCCGTTTCCTAATGATATTAAATGTAACGTGTAATTTTAACAAATAAAAATTTGTGTCAGTTTATTTAAATTGTGCTAAGTATCATTTTGTCTATGTTGTTGGTCCAACTAATTTAATCACTGAAGTTTTTGATTGGCTGAACACAGATTTTCTGAACATAATATTGCAGTCAGAGGGACAAGGCTAACAAGTTTCATTTTAATTAACCAAAGCATTGCTAGGTATACCAATTGCTACCGGGCCGGACCGTTATTAGGATTTACTAACAAATACATTCTTAATAGCAGTCCAGAGTCTAGTCCCGTAGATGGCAATAACTCGCCCCCCATATACCTCTGGCGAATCGTAGGTGTTTCAAAGACCACTGCGTACCCCTTCGAGGATAAATGCATGGTAATTTGTTATTTTGTATTTAAAAATAACATGTATTTCATTATGTGTAGTACCAAGATCTCTTACATGTATTTTATTGTTGCATTACTACCCAGTATTGCAACTATAAAATACATGTGATATTCTTAATTATAATTATTTATACACCTCTACACACAGGTAACGTACAAGTAAGATGATATTCTGAAGAGAAGGAAGAGAAAGAAATGGAGATATTTTTGCCGACAACGTGCACACTTGAGTCTTCCTGGTGTTGAACTCAACCAAGTTGTCCGTACCCCAACTAGAGATGCTGTCAAAGCACCCCGGAAAGCTCAGCGACGACACACCGTCTCTTCTATACAATTTCAGTCTTTGTCGCACCAGATCGTCCAAAGTATCGACCGTGGACAGTGCGTAGCAATGAATGTCACCTAGCGGTAACATATCGTTGATATGCAGGAGAAAGAGTGTGGGTGACAGGAAAGACCTATGTGGCACTCCGGCATCGACCAAGCCTTGGCGATGTCGAGGCTAAAAACCAACGCTTCGCCATGCTTCACCCAAAAGGAGTGTGACGTACGCTAAAAGGTCACCCGTGGATCGTTTCGGCCTAAAGCCATATTGCCAGTCGTTTGTGATAGTTTTCTTCTAGGTAGCGGATAAACTGGGTATTGATGATCCGTTCAAACACCTTACACAATACTGAGGTGAAATCTATAGGACGATAGTAAGTTGGGTCGGACCAATCTCGTTTCTGCGGGATTGTTTGGACGTTTGCCTCACTCCAAGCCTCCGGCACATTCCTGACGAATAAGACAGGCGATATAGTCGGGGTCAGCACAGGGGACAACTCTGGTGCACATCTTATTAGAACTAAGGCTGGAATACTGTCAGGGCCACTTGTTTTCCTAACATCGAGTGACAACCGCTCTCGGCGCACGTCACACTGCCGAAATGCGGACATCGCGCATGGTGGTGCTACACCGGGGTATTCTTGGCGGCTGCGCGTCATTGTCATCGAGTCGGGAGTTCGCCGAAAAATGATGAGCGAGCAAGTAGGCTTTTTCTTGCGATTGATGAGCAAGTGATCCATCGGTATGCTGGTTTTTTTTTTCATTGTTATACGAGTAGCGTAGATTTTAGCCGTAACATAGAAGTTCATGCGCGCCAACCAGTCAATCCAGAACACAGTTTTATTTGACACTGGGTAGACCGTATATCAAGATAAAAAGTTTATAGTTGAATGCGCAGGGCTCTATTCTATCCAAATATCAATAAAAATACAAATATCATCAAAATCTGTGCAGTAGCTCTTAAGCTCTCCGTGAGCATACAGACAGACATACATTATTTTTAATAAAAGTTTTTTGAAATTAACACATTTTGAACTTTTATAAACCAGTGATATAAATATACCAGAGGCCGTAGCATAACCAATTTGCGAAAACGTATTCGTATCGTAAGCATCATGCTTCTGCGTACAAACTATGAGCTATCTGTGTCACAGTTGCTCTAGATACATGACAGTTTGTACTGTTTCACGTGAACGACATGTTACGTTATACTTACGCAGTTATTCGTACTAGGCCCATAGTGGTCATAAAGAGAGAGTGGTTTATATTGAACGCACCCAGAACGCAAAAAATCATAAAATGTGGGTACTTTGGTAACACACCTCCCTACCTTCCCAAACGTCAAGTGACTGACAAGAACCTTTCGAGACTTTAACCATACAAGTCGTACTGGTTCCGTGTTATCCGCCATTTTGCACAGCAGCAGCAAGAGTTAGGCGATCTACATAGCCGCGCCAATCTATCGGTCGTGCCATTTATCGCCGCGAACTTTGCTTACATCATCATCTTGTCTAACAATAAAATAAACCGCGCGTCGCCACCTAAACCTTACTCGCCATCAGTGCAGCTGCATGATACGGGCTCGCGACCGCGGTCAGCGGCACATCAGTGCCCATCCAACGGCAAATCATCTAGGAATAGGGGAGCCTCAGGCGAAAGAAGACAGAACCACTCGGACCAGCGCCATACCTGAAAGCTATCGAAGAATCCCGGGTGAGTCAGTCACATTTTTCATCTCTTCAAATTTCGTCTCTGAAGTTCCACCAGAGAGGTTTCTTTTGTTACAGTTCCCAATCTCGTTGTACAAGTTCAAATATTTCGTTATTAACATAATTAGTAGCAATTATTAAAATAATATCAAGGTAGCTTAGTACCAAATTTAGCGATAGAGCAATTAATTTGGCGATTGGTAGAAACAGAAATAATAGCGACGTCTTTACCCAAAAAAGGTTAATAGTAAATTTATGGTTTCATTAACCTAAGCAAAGTTAAGTATGATAAATGTCATACTTGATAAGAAAAGCAACAATCTGACGCTTAATATTTATTTGTCTTATTTTAGTAGAAGTATTAGTACCTTGGAGTTAAAATTAATCAGTCCTTTTGATCCCACTGCTGACACTCACGCTTTCTTCAGAGAGGCAACTACTACTATGGGGTAACTCAGCACGCGATCTCAGTGCGACTTGGTGGATAAGCTAGTGGCTAGCAAAGTTTTCAGAATACCTGAAAGTCTCCAACCAATCTTTATCCTAAGTCAAACAGTCGAGACCCCGGATTTACTCCCTAAATCCGTGGTCGTTTTTCAGTTAGAAAATAACTACCTGCTTATTAGCGGTCACCCATCAAAATCATGGCAGCAGTAAGGATTGCTTAACCTTGTTGATCGGTTGAGAAGCATAAGCCAATAAATATAATCATACAATCATAACCACCACCGCGAGCATTTAAGTAAATAAAAGGGGCTAAATAAAGTTATCAAAGGGCATTTATTTCAAGAAATATATTTTGTATTAAGTCAAGTCATTCACTACCTAGTTCGAATACCGTCACCGTAAAAAGTGCTACAAATTTGTGTAATATATTACTTTCAAACATAATTCCCAAATGTATTAATATCAACAAGGCTTTATCAATCATTGAATGACAAGCTACACATTGGCTTACTGCTTTTTTAAGCGATTGTTCAATAGTGCATAACAAATACAACTTAAAGTTTATCTTATATTTGTGGAAAACTAAAAAAGGCACATGAGAGAAAGGAAAATTTGATAACAAACTTGGAGAATATAGAAAAGTAGATATTATATTGATAATAATATAAAATAATATTAATGGTCATATAAAAATAATACTCTAGCGAGCTACTGTTAAATACCTCCAACAAAGTACTCGTATTTCACATTCCCACAGTCACACTTATTAAAAAAATAATTTCATTTAATAAAAACGTTAGATACTTACAAGTACATTTAAGTGTCATTTTTATGATACATATAATCAAATAAATATCTGTAATTAATATTACACTGAGTACTATTTAACTGGATTATATAGTATGCGATATAGTCTATGTCATATAATACTACTGTGTCGAGCACAATAAAATATTTTATCTATATAATATTCTGGTCTGTTTTATTGCATAACTGCTAACGTTAGCGCTATTCGCCTTTATTTAATTACTAACGTTCAATCACAGAGTATATACAAAATTGTTCCCGTTTTCTAGTTTTGCTTATTCTTATTTGACAATTTATTTCCCCAATATGTGCACCAATTTAGCTTGTCGCAGACCATTTTGCGAGACAGGAAAATGCCGCCACGAATGCATTCCAATAGTTTATGTAGGCTATTGGAAGCAAACCGGTTTTCATAACAGTTAAAATTGAATGTTTTAGTCCGATAGTTCTGAATGGAAAATCTGTTACGTACCTATTAGATTTTGTATTCAGTTCACAGCATCGTTTCGAATTTTACGTTTATTTTCTGCTAAAGAAGTGCTGTATTTCACGAGCATTAAAAGTATAAGGGCATTTCCTCATACTTTGAATGCACTAAGCGCTTTCGTTTAATATTTGCAAGAACCGTTATACTAAATATATGCATACAGTAGTCATTTTACTGACCTAGTAAATAGTCCACTGTCCTAGGATCCAACTTGGCCAGCTGCTCCCTCGTATGTATGTACTGAGCTCGTAACCGCCGCCTTTTCTTTTCTCTCGCCCAATCTTCTGCTAGGTTTCTGCCATCTAATCTCCTGCCTTCCCTATTTGGATGCTCAGGATCAGGAGTCACGTTAGGCAGGAAGTGTCTTCTACCTCCTCCCATTATAACCTACAAAAAAGTAACAAAATAAAAGTGTTTTAATCATTATCCCACATCACATCGTTAAATAAATTTCACTCCTGCTGACATGAAACACTGGATAGTGAATATTATGAAGGTGAGGTTTCACACGTTTGGTTCCGCGGCCCTCCACTCCAGCTATGTAGTGTGAAATCTAAATGGTTAGATTTCATACTACATGGGTCTTTGATCTTTGGATATAAATATCCTTAAACTTAAAAGAGCTAAGCGAGAACGAACCACAGCAAGAATGTGATCATACTCGTAATACAGAAGTAATCTCAGGCAAGGCTTACCCTGTCTGAGGTCTGTTTTGTCTTTTGATCTTAGCTACCCTGGGCTTTACTTATAAAGCACATTTTAATGCATGTATAATGAATACAATGTTCTACTCAATTTTTCAAGTAGCTATAGCTAGCTATAGTAGCTATAGAGAACCTGACACGAAAATTGACAGAGTAGGGAGCGGTCACGGAGCTGTTAACCTATCGAGGTAGGTGCCGCGCGTAACCGCTCTGTGAGTTAAAATCTTTTGAATCAGCAGTTATCGCATTCGTGGCTGAGTGCGCCACTTCAACAAATAACATGTCTCAAGTGGGTGTATTTAAACGGTTTGAAATTATTATTTTTGAAGGCGAAATAATTTTAGGCAAAGGTGTCATTGTATTTTATTTCAAAGAGCTCTTTATAGTAATATACACTTGAAAAAAATTATATATTAGAATCTACGAATAATAATAATATTATTCGTAGATTCAAATGTGTACTGTTTGTGCAAAAACATGTTTGTATATCTATATTTGTATTCTTAAAATATTGACATTAGTTTAAATATCCATATTGCGCACATAAAAACTTCACTGATTCAATGAATGTAGGCATAGTTATTTAACTTCTGCTAGTTTTTCGTATCAGGAAGATGAAAAACGAAATAAAAATATTATAGGAATAAATTTATGTTTTTTGTATAGTTATAAAGTATTTTAAAATGTTTTATTATCTATTATTGGCTAAAAGGTATACGTATATATAATATTGTCTATCTAAGCTACGTAAACATAGCTTATCCAAATTTACGAGAACGTGTAGTGTAATTTTAAAACTAAAGCCTTATAGAGATGTGTGTTGTAATTTTTATATAGCTTTAAATATAAGCTAAAACAATATGAAGTATAACGTCAGAACCAATAGAACTGCAGAATAGATTGATTCCATAAAACGGTGGTGCCTCTTTGCGTTCAACCTGAAGTTAGTCCAAGTTTAAAAAACTGACTCACTGGCTCCACCAGTCTTTGTAATTTACAATACGATTGTTAGCGATATTTGCTGATGCACATATTTATACTGCAGTAAGTTACTGCCTTAATACGACGCGTAAGATCCTGATTTGCAAATTGATAAAAAAGAGATGTTTGAATTCTTTTTATTTTTAAATGAAATTGATTTATTTCTATTCGATTTTATTAGCGTACAATTTTAGTCGTGTTTGATATTTTTCTTACAAATATAACACTTTTCATTATGAGTCACAGTACTCGTACTTTTGATCGATGAAAATTCATTAGTAATTTAGATTGCGTAGTGGATAAACTTGTATTATAAGCAATAGGTCTCGAATGTTTTTCAAATACGCCAACATGCACCTTAACAGTTTGTTCCGGCATTGTTGAGAGACATCTCTCAACAATTGGTTCTCTAACATTTGGGGTGGAAGTGTGTTACCAATTCACCAGATTTTATATCAAAGTAGAACAACGCAAGCATAAAAGGTTGTCTGTCAGCTCCCTGAGTGGCAGCCGCGTTCCATAATCAGGTTTAGTCAGCGTTTCATCTGCTCCTTTATGTACCAAGCTGTTCATTCTTTATTCACGTGAGTGTACTGTTGTGTACTTCGAGCTATATTATTTAAAGTATTAGGTACATTACTCAGTAATGATGATTTGAATAATTTATGAAATGGGCTGGTAGATATCTAGTTTTGCATTTTGGTCAAAAAAAGTCCACGCAGATGAAGACAGTAAAATAGTTGATTATATGCAATTAGGTCTGACTTCTCATAAACCGGTCAAAAAGCATAACCAAAGTCAAAATCAAAATCATTTATTTAATTAAGGCGCTGTCTGCTCAGCGCTTGGCTACGTTCAATTTCTTTTACTTGAAATCAAGCAAGCGCATCTCGTCAAATGTACCTAATTCATAAAAAAATATGTGCACACTTAAATAAAAAAATATCCGTGAATGTATGTGTATTAAAAATTGCTATTTTATTATATGTGTTTCATGAGAAATACAAAAAAGAAAAACTGTTTTAAAGGTGAAATTAAGTAGTAAGTATGTTTAATTTTTTTATATACTCTAGTATGTTCAGGTATGTTTTTGATTCCGTCAATGTGTACTTATAAGTCTTAGAAATGTCACGTTATTTTTTGTAGTTTAAATTAAATCGCTGCTTCTGAGATAAACTGCTGAGATAAATAAAAATAAGGGGTTTTAACCCTTATTTTTATCGACGATCACGATATGACAGCACCTTAAGGCATCAAAGACGCACTTATGAACGTCACTTATTACTAGTACTTTAAAGGCTCTAACGTCGCGTTCCAAAATATATAGAGCCAACCAATAACAAGATCATTTATGCATCCAGTTACATATTGTAATAAGGTCGTGTATGAAATTAATGAAAACTCTGAACTAACTCACTCTTACTCATTAACAATCTTTTGAATTTATACTTTTGATGTGACTGGAGTAATGTCATTTCCCAACTAATATTATTGGCCCCAATCTTAACTTCACGTATTATATTTTCTAATATATTTATATTATTTATAGAAATTTTTGGAGTTTACTTAATTATCTTGAATATTTGTGTTCTAGTAACTTCCTTCCATGTTTAATTAATATATTTTTAGTTTCGACACAAACACGTACTTACAGGGAAGGAGAGGGATTTAAGATATTAGAGTTTACTACCATTTTAGATATCTTGTACGGTACTTGTTAGTTAACCAGTTTTGACTTTAGATAAATAAAGTATTAAATGGCAAAGATTCAAGAGTGAAATATACTATATCGGAATAGCCAAATGCGACCGGATTTTGAAACGGCCATATCATAATTTATTAGCGTCATAGCTTTCAACTTAAATGTGTTGAAACCGGTCATAAAACATTATGTCAGCATCTTTTGGCTGTTTTTATCGGACCATAATAAATGGTCGTGCCGTTAAATCCCAAATTGCAAAAGTTTATATTAGTTGCAAGAAAAGATTAAGCTTTTTAATAGTATATACTCTAAATACGTATATATAACACTATATCAATATGTTTTTTATCTGTGTACATATCATCAAGACTTAACATCCCCGAAGGATCTAGTAGCAGTAGAACTCTTTATGAACGAGTTGGCCCGGGGAAGTAAGTACTGCCACCATACCTATGTTTACTGCTAAGTAGTAGTGTTCGCATTACTGCGTTTCGGTTTGAAGGGTATATACGGTGAGTAGGTATGTAAGTGCCAGTGAAATTAGAGGCATTTAAGACTTAACAACGGTTCAAGGTTTTGGTGTCTAGGCGTCTCAGTAAGAGAACCAAAATCTGAATTTATAAGACAGTCATAAGACCAATTCTCATGTACGGATATGAGGCCTGGACACTTACCCTTAGAGAAGAAAATAAACTTTTAGTGACAGAGCGAAAAATATTAAGAAAAATTTTGGGACCAGCCAGACGAGAGGACAGCAGTTGGAGGATTTGCAAGAACAGCGAAATAGAAGAGCTAGTGGGGGAGCCTAATATTATAGGCGAGTCCAAGTCCCACAGATTTCGCTGGCTTGGACATCTCGAGAGATTGGGAGAGGATCGAGTGGTTAAGCGCGCTCACCTTGGCAATACCAGAAGGGCGACGCCCAGTCGAAGTAGCGAAGGACCTTAAGCAACTCAAGGTCAATAACTGGAGCGAGCTCGCACAAGATCGAGTAAAGTGGCGTCTTATAGTATCGGAAGCCAAGACACTTTTTGGGTCGCTGCGCCAGCATAAGTAAGTAAGTAAGTAAGACTTAACAACTAATGTTGCAGGATTATGGGCGCAGTGCAGCTCATCGCTAATAATAATAATAAGGGAAAACACGCAAGGTCTTCAAGGCCCCTAACTAGACAGAGCCTGTGCTATGGTAACCTGATGACTGATTATACACACCAGAAACAGGTCAAACAGAAATGATACGATATGGTTGCCGGCGAAATTGCAGGCACATGAGACCTTAACAACTTTGTTTTAGGTTTACGGAAGAATTACAGTTCGTCACTTGAGACAAAATGCATCTATTCTAGGCAGAGGTGGTAGACTCCTTAGCTTAACAGCAGATGGTCTTCGAGCTTGTACGGTCTTTTTTTGTCATTAAGAAATAACAAAAAAAGATGTCATTGAGAATGTAATCATTCTATCCCTTATTAAAAATTTTACGACATTCACGAGAAAGGATATAACGTGCATACATGCACATTGTATAATAAATGACTTTTTACTAAACATATAAAATAGGAGAGCAGCTCAAGTTCACCTGTATGCATATAAATTACATTATTGTAAAGTGTTTTAAATAGTTACAGTATTAATATATGTATTGTATGCTAAGTATATTATGTGAAAGAAATATATTAAAAGAATAAAAAAAGATTTATGCGTGTTCAATCCAAAAGGTTACAATATAATTAACCAAATAAATAATAACAAAACAAAACCAAAGCCACCGACACCGACACCGAGCTCAAACATTTCTGCTCATCACGTAAATATGTACCTGATCTACCCAAATGTTTATTTAAGGTAGATACTCTACAGAGTCGGAAGACTCTGCTTTTACGATCTTTCTCTACGATACTAGTAGGACTGCCGTAGGTAGATTCATCGTTACTTTAACCCTTGAAGTAGCTTAAAACTAAAAATATTTTGGCGCCAAATCGAACGGAAAAAGCGCGCGAAAATTCACTATTTAAAAAAATTGCGGGCGCCGTAAACGTTTGCCGGAGTAAAATCGCAATAAAACAGCTATTTGTTCTATTTTATATCTGCAAACGGCGTAAATTTACACTGGTTACCCAGTACATCTTCCTTTATTTTATTATTATGTTATCAGTTTCTTTTTAGTCAAATTTTAGAGGTAAAATTAACCGAAAAAATACATAAAAACTTGAACCGCAACAAAAAAATAACAAATGAAATAAATTCTACAAAGACCAATTTTATCTCTCAAGCAGGTGTAAAAGGAGTAAACATACAATCACAACGGTATAATAGACTTTGAAAACCTATATTACCTACAGTACACCGGTGTACTAGCGCGGCTTTATGCAATGTATAGAATTGGCCACCGGTGTACCGGCGCGGGTTTATAGGTTAATGATGGTTTTTATTGAAGGTTGATCTGTTCAATTAACAAGCCTTATTCGTGCGTAGGCTTATAAAAGGGGCGAGGCTGGTGTCGCAGCAATATGTTCAAAAACAGAACATATTGCTCGCGGTGGTTCGCAACGTTTGTATTGTGACTGAACGCCGGCCGCGATATAGCATGTTTACAATGCTTGCTCTGTATAAACGAATATTCAAACGTTAAGTTTCAATACCGTAGTGGATAGTGAACTTATTGAAGCCAACAGAATATGTTGAATCGCGAATACGGCCGCTGCTTGCGACGCCATACTCAACGCATGGATTGGCATCTCTCTAGATCTCTATGGTTACAAATGTTACAATATATGATATTTTAATTATGAAAGTCTGTGAGTGAGAGAATGTGAATGTTAGTATAAGACATTTTTTTAAGGACCAACTAACAGTTACGCAATGTAAATTATATATAAATATGTAAATTCTAAGTTACAATAAATGTGAGACCAACTTCGTTGACCACAAATTTCGTAAAGAAGTTATGAGGTTTAAGTTGTAGACGTGTAAACAGTGTTAATTATTCAAGAAGCTAGAATATAATATGGTAATAAAACAATTATTGAAACTTCCAATCCTTTGTTATGAGCTGAATTTGCTATAAAACAGTACAAGTCCGTGAACAGCATCATAATTGGTCGCTGCCTTTACCTCCAAGAAGGTACAATACATACCTTTTAAAGCACCTTTACCTTTTAACCACACGTTCATGAAATAAGTCTATACAATTGAAAAGATCATTAAATGAACTTGTCATACGATACAGTGGTGATCGTTGACCAGCTTTAGTGCGACAAGTTGCAATAGCAAATACTTTATGTTTATAGCGAGAATTAGCTCTAAACGGTATTTTATATAAAAGCTCATTGACCAATTCTGAACAATCATATCTATTATGAACCAAGTATATAAAACATTAGATCTAGCTGTTGTCTCCTGGAGCTTAAGTCTAATAATTTATATTTATTTAGCAGTTCTTCATACGGTATAATATTATGACAGATATTCACACTGAAACTACTCAAAGAATTTGAATATAACACATAGCTACTTTTTTATTCCGATTGGACGGGGCCTAAGGGATATGGGAAGATATTACATGCAACAAAGTCACGAGCGTAACTAATACTTCTATCTACAGAGTGTGTGCACATTTCACGAACATATCTTGTATATTAAAGATAACACATTTAAAACATTGCCCAAAGAAACTAACTATTGCTTCGTAAAGACACGGCAATCACCTACTCACAAGATTATTATCCTTAGCATGGTAGCTAGAGAGCTCGCAATTTGGCTGCAACCATTCGTCGTGAAATTATATGGTTTGTATTTCATAAATGTATCTAGTGTCCTTCAGATCACACGGTGCTCACTTTCAATTATGAACGGTTCGGTGAATTCTTTTTTCGTTCTTGATTTCGTTTTATTGTTCAAATGGAATCGTATGATATCCAATAGAGATTAGATTTCACAGAAGACAATTATTATGTTACGCACTTTTGCTTTTGAACTATCATGGTCTCGATTTCGACCGAAGTTATTTCACTCTTTTTAGTGTTGAAGTCGGTTCCATTTTTCGGTAAACTTTTCTTGGATTAATATACCGTTTCTTCTGAAGAATATTCGTAGATGCCGTTGATGTAAACATTTCCGCTGAATAATTTAATAATATACTTTACATCTCTCATATTCGGTAAGTAGGTCCTTATTACCCCCAAATGGGGCTTGTATGTGACCAATTAGCACTCTAGGGTAATAATGTAGCTAGAAAAGCCGTAGGGCGGTTTACATCTCTCAGATTCGGTAAGTAGGTTCTTATTATCCCTATATGGGGCTTGTAGGTGACCAATTAGCGCTCTAGGGTAATAATGTAGCTAGAAAAGCCCTAAGGCGGTAAGTAATAAAAAAAACACTTCACTCTTTCAAAAAGTTCGCGTACATCTAACCATCATACTGGCATTAGACATCATGCATTCAGCCCAATGACAAAAGAGGTCGCTTCGCTATTCAGCCTTGTTTTCGTATGAGTATAATAGTCATCAATTTTATTTTTATAATGCCGGTTTTTTTCTACTTACCTCACAATCGAGATGTAAAGCAGAGTAGTTAGCTCGGGTGTAAGCATCAATTGCAGCCCGCTGCGCTCGTGCGCCTAAATATCTCGGGCTGCAATTGATGCCTTACAGCCCTTGGCTACTTTGCTTCGACAACATTTGTGTGAGAACTCTGTACTCTCTAATATTAATAAGCGAACGTTTGGATGGATGGAGGTTTGTTAATCACGTTAGAACGGCTAAAAGGATTTGGATGCCATTTAGTAGGTAGATAGATGAGGTAGTAAGTAAGAAAATAGTAAAATATATGATACTTTTTATCATCATCACCACGCGATCCAAGCCGCAGAGCGCAGGTCGCTATTATAAAAAGTTTTAAGAATTATGAAAATGTCAAAAATATAAATTAATTAATTACTAACAACTGCTCGCGTTTTCGTTCGAGTGCTCGGCCTTGGGCCTCGCCATAACCTCACATCTTTTCTTATTTTTTAATGTAAGAACCTTCGATAAGCCGTTCTCAAATACACTTAATACCATCAACCCATAAGAGCACCCATGATTTAAAATGCTTCAGAGACTTTCAAGTTAAACTAATGACAAATTACTTACTAACTGGTTTGTAGTAATTTATGAAACTATATGAATCGTATAACCAAAAATAAATATATTTTAAATATTGAACTATGTTTAGATGGTTTATTGTCGAAGTCAACTATAGCAATTCTTCACAAAAAAACCACTTCTCTTCATTTGAAAATATCTTAGTAGATCTCACTCCTTCACACCGTAATTATGGGTGACTTCAATAATTGTCTCATAAAACGTTACTATCGGTCCTTTTCTTTAAAAAACCTTTGTTAAATCTAGCAACATGCATTTCTCCCCCTTTGTGCTACTCATAACTTCCCAAATTCAACATGACCTTATTATTGTGTCATCGTTAGAGCATGTTGCTAAGCATGCCCAGTGATCGGTTAATGCCTTTTCCTATCATGATTGAGGTTTCTTATCATGCGAGCTCCGTCCCCCTAAAGCTAAACCTACAGTTATTCTGCAGCGTAATTTTAGTGGTATGAACCGAGATGCATATATCAATATTGCAAAAAATATTTATTGGTCACCTGTTATAGTTGCTAAGTGTGTAGATGACCAGTAAGCTATTTTCAACACTGTCATAACACAACTTTATAATGTGCATGACCCTTTTAGGTCTATAAAAAATAAACATGTCCCTGCGCCTTGGTTAACTGATGCCATCGAAATCCTTCAAAATAAAAAAGCTATTTCCAAAACCAAGTACAAAATTCGTCCAAATGATGCGAGCAAGGCCAAATATATCAAGTTTCCTAATCATTGTGGTGTGTAGGGATGCTCAACGGCGCCATATCTATGAATCTGTTCAAGATAAGTATCCGGCGAAAGCTTGAAAGTTCGTTAGAACATTAAGAGTTGGAAAATCTCGCCGAGAATCAATTCCCACTAATTTAGATAAATCCCCTTAAGCAGCACTTCTTTACCGCCTAATAATATTTCTGCAAAAGACCATACTTTAAATTTTCTTTCCAACTCTACAACTCCTTATTGTTCTCCTTTTGTCTTTAAATGAATGAATGATTTATTTGCTATAAGTATTGGTACAATTTTGATCTTATGTATAATATAAATAATGGTCCATAATACTTAGTCAGAATAGTGACATGTAAATAATATTTTTTTCCTTAATTTAAATAATTACGCTTATCTGTATGGAAGCATATTAAGTACCTATTAAATTAGATTATAATTATACATTTTAATTGAAATATAGAATAATTATAGTATTTAAATAGTCAAGATTAATAGTCAATATTTTTAAATTATCACTATTATAAGTTTTGCTTACAAAAAAAGGTCAGTTACAGAATAAGAAGTTGTGTGAGCTAACCACAACTTGAGTTTCTTTTTTTCTTTTAACTTTTTTCCTTTTCTTAATTTACCGTTTCTGATGTAAGAAAAAGTATGCTTTCCATTACTAATGCCGTTGGAGTGGATGGGATCAGTCGTAACTTGCCAATACTTTTTTTGATATCATTCTCCCTGTCCTTTGCCATATTTTTAATTTTTATATTTCTAGTGGCGCGTGTCCTGCTTTGTGGAAGGACGCCCAAATTATCCCTCTCCCCAAAAAAGCTTACACTAAATCCTTTTCTGAATATGGATAGAAAAGGACAAATAATATCTATTTGTCCTTTTCTATCCAAAGTCTTTGAACATCTAGTCCACAATTAGTTCAATACTTTCATTTCATGAAATGACTTGCTAAACCCTTTTCAATCTGGTTTTCGTCTGGGGTACAGTACGGTTACTGCACTTGTTAAATTCATTGACGATATACGTCTAGGTAACGAAAACGGTCAGCTAAAGGTGCTGGCACTCTTAAACTTTAGCAATGCTTTTAACGCTGTAGATTTCGACATTCTCTTAGAAACCCTACGCTCTTATAAGGTATATCCAATGGTTATTGATTGGTGTCAATCTTACCTATACGGTCATCAGCAGCGGGTTCGCCTCGATGAATCTTATTCTTCGTGGTGTAACACAACAGCTGGTGTTCCTCGGGATAGCGTTTTATCCTTTTTTTTAGCCTTTACTCTTTGGTATTTTTATAAATTCAAGTTCCTTTAATATTTCTTGTTACTTCCACCTATATATGCAGATATTTTTCACCTATACTTTTCACAAGCTACACTTCTTTAATTGAGCGAAGCAGTAGACGATATAAATAAAGACATGCGTCAGGCATTACATTGGAGCAAAGCTTATGGCCTGAAAGTGAATTCCCTTTAATTATTTGTTTTAAACAATACGTTTCACAAATTAGTAGTTTATTCTATTCATAAAAAATCTTTATTAGTATGTATTATAACCAACTAAAAGGTTATCATGACAGGATTTAAATTAGTATTAAATATTATTGATATAATAAATATGATGTTACACTTAGTTAATAAAATGTTATGTTTAAAGTTTATATATAAAAATCCTAAGAATTGTTGTTGTAAATCGTATGAGTTGAGGTAGAATAATAATAATCAGTTATATATTAAGCAAAATATATTTAACGTTGTATTTAATATTCATGTTCATTGTATAAACTGTTGCATTATATAATATTGTATTCTAGCAAATAAATAAATTTGTATTGCAACTTAGAAGACAAAAGACAATGAAAAAAAGACCTATTCACAAATTTCATACAGAACCATGCATAGAGGAAAAGTTATGTCGGTGAACCTTTTGCAGAAAGATTCTCTCGTCAAAACGATCACAAACGAAACGTTCTGTCGACAATCAATTCAGTAGCGAAACAACTCCCGATAGGTACCTTTGAAACGGACCTGTGCGGACAAAATGGCGTTATTTTATTTTTCCTTTTATATAGACTCGTACGTGGGTACATAAGTACATTTACCATTCCCCAAGTTAATTAACATTAATGCACAATATTGCATCAAGTAAGTTGTACATTTAGGTGGTGAGAGTTATATAAATAAGTATGTCGCGAATGACGAGAAAATCACACAAACAATATGACATGATTTTCTACAATTGGTTTGATTGTTTCCTACCATCCTCATGGCGGTACTAAGTTACTTACTTACTTCTATGCCGTCACTAAAATTCAACCTTAAAATGAAACTATATTTCTGACTTCAAAACTGCACAGGGCTACCAGCGGCGGAGAGACTATTGTCTTTCCACTGTATTTATCCACCTGTTATTGGAAATAAATGTCTTCTTCACTTTACAGAGCACGGCTACCGAGGAAAGAGATTAAATGTTTCTTTTTGACGTTTCTGGTAGGCAGTATGTCCCGCTACTATAGAGCACAGACTCGCCGAAACGTGGATATAATTCTCTCCGATTGGCACGGAGAAAGGTAATCATCTTCTTTGAATGTGGTGGATAAAAGTTTATTTTCATTCAAAAATGTCTTTCGCATGTTAAATAATTATATTTCGTCTCGTGAAATGGAAACAATAGAAAGAAAATGGCACTGTAGAAATATCTGAGATGCCATAAGCTCTTTCGATTTCCCAGCTAATTAATTCAGGCACATATTTCGGGTCAACAAGGAAATTGCATTGTATTTATGTGAGAAGCTTAATAATGCATTACAGCCTCGAAACCATACGGATGGTTTGCCGGTGCATATCAAGGTTGTTATTGTATAAATTTCCTATCTACATTCTGTGAAATACCTAAGTTAAATAATGATTAGTAAACGAAAATGGATACTACGTATTGATATCACACGCTATTCAGAGGCTAGGATAAGTTATATTTATTTACGTTTCAAAGTTTGATGCTTAACTAAAAATAGATATATATATATACTACGCATGTTTGATGGATTGAGAAAATATTGACGGCAGGTGTGGTATTTTTGTTAAATTCGCTTTAGTGACAACTATGATCTACAAAACCATAGAGAACGCTACTTTTGCCGTCTATCTACGTGGATTAAATATCCTCAGCGCTGCCGTGCTCACAAGGGAGATAAAAATGACATGGTGGAATGGATTTCTTTTCTCTCAACGGGGAGAAATAGTCCACTGCCTGAGCTATTCCTGCTGGAACATGTAATTACAGCAATCGGTGAACTTTATGCCACGAGTAACAAGAATGTGCAGTAAATATACTTGTATAAGTAATACCTACGTGTGATCGAACTGTTTATTACATTATCAGTAGCAGTCCAAAGTATGAAATTGTACCTGCGAGCTCAGTAAATAGCAATGTGTTTATAGAGCTTGATTGAATGCTCTGGGGATGTAAAGATATATGATGTTACGGTTATGCTATTTATATGGAAAGGGCAGAGTGGGGCGAAGAGTTAAGTAAAACAATTTATTACCAAAAAATGGAACCGACTTCGACACTAAAAAGAGTGAAATAACTTCTTGAAGTCGGTACCATGATAGTTCAAAATTACCTGTTATCAGATTATTGTGCGCAATACTTTTCAGTTATTGGAGGTCAACTCAAAAACTGCTTAAACGAATTTCATAAAATACCTCGGATTACCTGAAACACATAGGATTACCTCGGAAGTATACTCTACTAAACAAAAAAATAATCATCAAAATGGGTTTATAAATATCGAAATTATCCGAGAACACAATAGAAAATATACGGTCTAATTCAGAAACCTCCTCTTTTTTAAAGTTCGTTAAAAATGAGGATGATTAAATCTCGGAATTCATATTTAAACTCATTGCCAAAAACGTAAGTGATAATGCTCAATATATTGGAATGTTAACAAATTAGTCACTTTAAAATATTTTTTTTGCATTTATAACGTAAATTTTATTTAGATTCGGCATTCACCTTAAGGCCGGCTGTTTTCGTAATAAATGTGGTTAAATGGATTCGGTGAGAGTTTGATTTCTCCAGACTATGTTTTATGTTCTGTACACAAATTATATTTCTAGAATTTCTTTTGATTTGTTCACAACAAGGTTCAAAAAATTCAGGGTCAAAGAAGAAAGATGTGAATAATTAATTAAAATAAGTATAATTAAACGAGACCATCATATTTGTAATATACATTAGATTTTATATGAACAGATATATCTGTACATATAAAATCCAAGTTTCATAAAAATGTTTATCTTTATGAAATGATGGTGACGAGAAGAGCAAGACTAAAGTAAGTTTCACTCTCGCCCACAACAGATCAGTGCCATTAAGAATTAGAAACTTATACAGTTACAACTCTTGTCTCATTTTAATGAACATAGGATTTTACACGAAAATCAGTTCGGTTTCACGAAAAGCAGATCAACAACAGATGCAGGAGTCCAGTTAGTCAAGCATGTGCTGGAGGCTTGGGAGAGCTCACAGGATGCCATTGGCGTATTTTGTGATCTCTCCAAAGCTTTCGACTGTGTAGAACACCGCACTCTAATTTATAAGCTACACCACTATGGAATTCGTGGAGCTGCTCTGAATCTTGTAGAATCATACTTATCTGATAGGCAGCAAAAAGTTGGCATTAATGGCGTGACATCTTCTGGATCTTTGGTCAGAATGGGGGTTCCACAGGGGTCGATCTTGGGTCCGTTCTTATTCTTAGCATATATCAATGACTTACCACATATGGTTGAGGGCCTTGCTGACATAGTTCTTTTTGCGGATGATACTTCTCTGATTTTTAAAGTAGATAGGAAAGATAGAGAACTAGTTCAAGTCAACAACGCGTTAACTATTGTTTCAAATTGGTTCGCCGCAAACAACCTGCTTCTCAACGCAAAGAAAACGAAATGTTTAAAATTTTCCATGCCTAATGTAAGACATATAGAGCCAAACGTATTACTCGACGGAAATAAATTGAAAATTGTCAAGGCAATAGTCTTTCTAGGTATTAGCATAGACTCTAAATTACAATGGGGTCCTCATATTGATGCACTATCTGGAAGACTGAGCTCAGCTGCATATGTGGTTCATAAAATTAGGCAATTGACAGATATAGCTACTGCTCGACTGGTCTACTTTGCTTACTTCCACAGCATAATGTCATATGGTATCCTGCTGTGGGGGTCAGCGGCGGACATAGAGACAGTTTTTATATTGCAAAAGCGGGCAATTCGAGCCATCTACGAAATGGGTCCCCGCGAATCCTTAAGACAAATGTTCAAAGAAATTAATATATTAACTCTTCCATTTTTGTATATCCTATAAAATATAATGTACGTTCGTAAAAATATAAAGAAGTTTAGAATAAATAGTGATATGCATAATATTAATACTAGAAATAAGGATAGGATAGCTGTATCTAAATTTAGACTCACGAAAACTAAAAATAAGTCCTTCTTAGGAAATTGTGTACGTTTCTATTATAAAATCCCGAAAGACATTACTGAGCTCACTGAAGGGAAATTCAAGTTACGTGTCAAAAATATACTAATGAAAAAAGCCTATTATAAATTGAGTCACTACTTAGAAGACAAAGATGCCTGGAAGCTTTCCACTTCTGCCTAATAGCCAACTATTGAATAAATTTGTTATTTTAATACTACTCATATGTAACCTCAATGTACAAAGACTTGAAAAAATATTGGCCCACGAGTTTCTTGCTGCTTCTTCTCGGCGGCGGTTCTTTTCCGAAGACAGCGGTAGAATCATTTAAAAATTTTGACGTTCATAAGAGTGTCTATGATGCCTAAACTGAATAAATAATTTTTGAATTTTGAATTTTGAGTTGCCTAAAAAATCTTGCATGGGATTACAGTACGCTCGTCAACCTGAGATATAAGATGTTAAACAGTTCCTATACCTATAAACCTGAGATTTCAATGGAAACATTGCACCTTTAAACGTACACACAATAATATTTGTATACTACTGCTTCAAGGTTGGATAACTGGCAATGGAGTGGTACTTCCCCACGCGGACTCTGCAAAAGTCCTAGGGATGACTACAAAACGATAATGGTGTGTTCTCACTTCACAACAACAAGCAAGACTTATAAACTAGCTAGCTATAAGTAGTACAGATTTTTTGGTCAAACGTACATTTACAGTTTTTTTGTCAAAACTTACATTTATATTTCTTCCAGGTTCATTCTCGACGAGCTGCATGGCTATATCCTTGCAGTCTTTCCTCACAGTGGGTGGCACTCTGCTATCATCCTCCCAGTATCTTGAAGGAGCATGGGCGTACAGAGCTGCGGGGGTAGCATGGGTAATCCTTGCTGTTGTTACTATTCCGCTGGATTTACCTGTGGGAAACGGATAAGGTGACACGACGAAGGGTTTAAAATTTCATTTTGATAACTGCGCCCAGTGCTTGTAAATGGCTTTTTTGTTTTGACGTCTTTATATATAAGGTATTTGTCAATTAGTGCACAATATTGAACAGGGTGGTTTGGAATCGATAACTGGTCATGAAAATAAGAGAAAAAAAATTACATATTTTTTATTATTTTGAACCCATATTCGCCGCTCCACGTCTAAGAGACATAGTGCGACTGAACGCACGACCCGACGCATTGCTTCATCGCAGAATAGATAGCATTAAATATGCAAAACATACCTATCTGCTTAGAATAGATATTACGTGTGGACGATGACCCGCCGGACCCGCCATCGTTTAGCCATAGACATCAACTGGTACGTCGTAGGTTCGTACGTTGTTGTACCTATTCTAAGTGAGTAGGTGTGTCTTGCATAGTCACTGTTGTCTATTCTGTGATGTAACAGCGTGCGTTAAGTCGCGAAATAGTTATTAGCCGCGGAGCAATGAATATGGGTACATAATAATAAAAAACATGGTTTTTTCCTTCACTATAATGGCCAGTTATCGATTCCAAAACACCCCATTCAATATTGTGCACTAATTAACAATGGCCTCATATATATTTTATTTTATTATATCTTATTCATATTCATCAATTGTATCATATTTTATGTATATTTACATATTTCTAAAACATTAGTCATAATGCTTTTTAATGGGCGACATGCTTTAATTTTATAATTAATTTTAAAATCACTATATATCTGTGTTCTTTATTTCCATTGTTTTTCGGTTGCTGAAAATCGCGGTGCTATTTGAGAGATACAGCTTCTACGCGTTTCAAAAACAGCAACATTTACTATTAAAACTTCGGATGGTTAAATTTGCTTTTAAATTCTACTTCTAAACGCAGGGTTACTCGTATATATTCAATTTATCAATGGTTTACTCAACTAGATTGAAATTCACGTTCGTTACATACAAATAGCGTCAAATTTCTGTCTCTCGACGGGTAGACTGTCGACAGATAAGATATCTATAGAAACTAGATGTAAAACGGTGAAACTTGGGGAGCTATTCTCGCTTTGACTATGATTTCCAGTGTAAATGTAAACTGCCACCAAAGGCTTCTATATCAACTGAGCTTATATAGAAATCTTCGACTGGTGCTGTCCATGTCATTGACAATTTTTGTTAGTAGGAAGTTATCCAAACACAGGTTTGGGAATTTAGCATATATGTGGTAGGATTTTTTTCACCATACGTTTTAAGTGAATAATAAACTTTGAAGCAGCTATCAATATACGAGTAGTAACATAATTCTTAAAGCCCTTGCATCGAGGTATGGTAACATTTTACATTTTTGTGTAATCAATTTTTCGTGTTTTGCCTTTACTGATTTTTTTAGAATTAAAATGAATTAATGTATTTTGATTAGCCCATAATTTAAGAACAGGTACACTAATTCTTTAAACGTTGAAATATTCGTAATTGCCAAAATAAAAACATGGAAACGTAACTTGGAAAAAATTTAACATCTGGGCAGGTGTACAACAGTATACATCCTTTTTATATAGGACAGGACAATATTTCAATATTTGTCGGGTAAGCTAGTAGAAGAAGAAAAGTATCACTTTAAAGATACATCCGTACCATTGATATTTACGAAACACGCCGGCACACAGTTGATAATTTTATATTTAACAACTCAATGTACACGGTTAAACAATAAACATCAAAAGCAGTGTGTGTGTGTACATAATTACGAACATCCATAGGTCGATGTTTTCATTCATTGAAATCATTGTTTTGCCAGACGTTTTACTACATATGAAAAATATATTTGGAAAACATGAGAAATATTTAGGTCACATGGAATAGAGAAATACGTAATGTTCATTTGAAATATAAATGTAAAGTTTGAAATTAAAGAACATACTAAGATAATGAACAAGTATATTACCTGCATCATGAACCCAGTCGACCAATGAGGTTACTTTCGAGTTGATAGTCGAAGCACAGTTGTTGAAGCGAGCGCCTGCGTCGAGGCCTAACGTTTCGTACCGCGCCTTCACTCCACAAAGCAAAGCTGTGGCGCACGCTGATGACTCACCAGTTTGGGCGTCTATATTGTACGTCTGAGAAAGAACATTATTATTTAAAGATCGTATTTTAGACGCTGTACGTACTTAAAACTGCCAATAAATGAGACCAGTAGGGCTATTTTGTATCTCAGTTGCTAACAAATGTTAATTGTAATCGAAAAAAATGGCGGCTCTATGTCACTTTTGTCATCTCCAGTCAAAAACTTCCTAACATTTTTGCTTACTGGAGTTGTCAAAACTGACATAATATAGCCGCCATTTTTCCAGATTCCAATAAACAAATTTATTTGGTTAGCAACTGAGATACATAATAGACCTGCAGATGCTTACTGATGATTCTGAGTGAATGAGTGATGTATGACGGACATTGTGACGGAGTTTGACAACACTTTGATTATTCACATAATAAATTAAAATAAAAAACAAAAAATATAGATATAAGAAACTACTACTTTTATATGCATATAATTTGCCTTGTATAACGTCCACTGATACAATAGATATGGCCAGTAAATAATTTGAACACATTAAACTTCCAAATTGGGATGAGGAAGTAATTACTCAGTTATATCAAATATTGTTTAAGTTTATAGTGTGCTGTGCTCGGTGGATATACACCCAGACACAGGTAAACATAGTATAGAGCCACAGGCTTAAATAAACTTTTGAAATGAAAGCAAGTTGGTCTCAATGATATAAATGGCTGGGGCTTCACTCACTTGGTTAACAGGATACGAAGCCACAGAAATACTATGAATATTCATAGTGATTTTATTTTCAGTTCTGGACTAGAACTTTTAAGAGTCTTCTGGTCTCCAGGGAGAAATCAACTAGATCAATATAACATGTATTGATGGAAACGGCCAAAGGCGTCGAGGTTTGACTTTATAGTTACGAGTTTGAGGTGATTGTTACCTTTTTGCTGTTATATTACCTACTTGTTTTGATTTTACGTCCATTTGAGAAGATGTGTAGCCACGGAAGGCACAAAAATGTACATATTTTTGCAAGAATAAGACGATTTAACTAATTTAATTACGAATAAAATCTAGCCAGTAAATGGGAAGAACAAAGCAGGTGATCTTTTAGAAACATAAACAGAGCCGTGTCCTGAAATTTCTGAGAGTTCTAAAAGAGTATATGGAATCAAATATTCTGGCTCAATCAGCTAAATGATATTTATAACTCAAATTATAGACTATTTTCGTGAAATATTAAAACGTCCTACATTTGATTAAATGTGCATTTACATCACACAATAGTAATAAGTAATATCACACTACTTGCACACTTTCGCCTTTAGTAATTAGTTATTAGTAACTATAGACAGAAGTATGTGAGTGTGTTTGTATGTTACTTCTTCAGGCTCGATCGGCTGTTCTAATTTTAATGAGATTTGGCGAGGAGGTAGAAGAGGCGCTCGATAAATACAAAGAATACTTTTTATAATATCCATCACAACGGGGTGTAACCGAGAGGTGATTATATATTTTTAATTTTTGGAAATGTTTTTGAGGTCTTGGTGTAAAGTAAAGCTTTTGCAAGAGTATTTTCAACTCTAAATACAGTAATCCTTGCACATTGTTAGATGCAGAACATTGTCTGACGTAATAGTCGTACTCAATAAGATTGTCGAACTCCATCCGGATGGAAATTCCAACCTTATTAAAACAATTGAAATTCTTATTTTCAATCTCAATTTCAATCTCAACATTTCATCAAGCTGTATGTATATTTTATCATCCATTTTTTTCACCACCCAGCATTGTGATATATTCATATTTTATTACAGATTTTCTTACGAATTTGTAAATATTGCCTTTCAACTTGAGACACATCCGTAGATTACATATCCCTAAGACCCGCCGCGTTCGCACTATTATTATAAATCAAAACATACAAACTTTCACAATTTGTATGTTAAAACGTTCGTTACTCAGTCACGCAAAAACGGACTAGCAAATTTGGAAAAAAAATATGATTTGTGACCTTCAAACGTAGGCTACTTTTTATCCTGATCCAACAGGTATCCCTTAACCTTATTCCACGCGGATGAACGCATAAACTAGTTTCATATTTAGAGGGAGGTTGAAAGAGGCAACAGTGACATAAAGGTTGAAAGAAAATCGTTCCATAAAATAAATGGTATGGGTACGTTATGAGGAATATTACAACACAAGTTACCGGGGAATGATGAATAAGGACTATGGATGCAATAAAACAGGTTAACGAAATAACAGAGGCTTAAAAGAAGAGAACCGTAGTAGCGTTACGGTGAACTACCATTCAGATTTTTATGTAGCGGCCCAATCCATCCTATTATCTCTCCATCACTATGTACTATCTATATGTATATACTATCATCCACCAACTCTGTTTATAGATGCATTTCGTCACTTGTGATTAGTGACGGATACTGCGCCCTAAACCCTGAGACAAACATAGTACACAGTTTGGCAGGATTGTATAACACTGCTATGTACCCGTTTCTTTATTATATAAAATAATAAAAAGTTGTTAAGCCTCATGTGCCTGTAATTTTGCCGGCACCCATACCCCGCAAACCGGAATACAATGCGATTATAATACTGCTTCTCGATAGAAATAAATATGGTGGCAGTACTTCTCAGGACGAACTCGTTAAAGATCGAAAAACATTACGCATTGGATTTTTGCATTCATTGGATTCAAGCTCATTCAATTTGAGATTGGAGACGTTTGTAAATAGAGCCATATTAAAATTGATGCGCTCGGAAACTATAAAAATCATATGTCATATAGTACGTATGCGAGCTTTCATAAAATTAATTATATAGAGTTCAATAGAACAACACAATTTCCTACACGGAAATAAACCAAATAGCCAATGTGTACCAAGTAAACATATATGATAAAAACAGGTAGATTCTGATGTAGCAAGCGTATTTCGTATTTATTTTAACCCACGCTGATCAACAGTATCATACCTTCCAAAAATATTCTTAATCAAAAATACCGTTTTATTGCCTTTGACGTTTTGATGCCAGTCCAATTATTTATTATATCATTAATTACTAATCGACATCAGTCTATAATTAATTATCTAGTAATTTCATTATAAAGGGCACGTCTGGTTTATAAGGTTCGATCAACTCAATTAGTTCAAAATGGTTCCACAGTTTTAATGAGCACCGCTAAGGCATAACATTATTTTCAAGGTAGATTTATGCCACCTTTATTTAAATTTTATTAAACGTGATGTTTGAAGTATCCAATTATTGTTATAAAATGTGGCGTAAATATTTATTTTTACGGTCGACTAGCAGAACTCGAGACTATGTTACGTATTATTACTTGTTATTTTACCGAAAGCTTTAATCAAGCGATAGCTTTGTTTTTTACGTGACACCGTAGCAATCATCACCCTAACGCATTGGTTTTTAACTCTTTCACCGTTACCGCAAGTTCAGTCGCTACTATGCATCTTACATCCAAACGTACTGTGTGCAATTTTGCTTCGCATTGGAATATCTGGCACTATAGTGGTACCAATAAAAAAGGCCTCCTAAAACAAAAGGCTAGGTAGTTAGTCTATGCTATTGGCATTGGGATGACAGGGGGCCGATTCCACTAACTTAATTTGTGTTTACTACAATCGAACCGTAGATGATTTACACACATTCTTATTCTGTTATTAAAAACAGTGCAGCTGCAGTTACATTTCTATTAATGCCAGCGATCGAATAATATTATATACTACGACTAGCTGGTGCCCGCTCGTCTGCGCAGAATTAGTACTTCAAGTAGCCCATTATATTCTCCAAACCCATATCTATTTTTATATCTAAACGTCACAAAATAGTTATATGGTTATATGAGTAAATTTAAATACTAAGTAAATCAATCAGCAAACACTAATAATAAAATACGGGACCTACGTACATACAAATATAAAATTAATCACCATGGAAAAAACTGTCATTACATTTCATCACCCTTGACGGTCGCGGAGCACGTCTAGTGTATCAAGCAGTCAAAATGATAACATGATTTTGACTAAGCTATCAGAAACCGATACAAACTTTGACAGAACTGTTATTATGATATCAACGTAGGCCGAGATCTTGTTATTTTGTCTATGCTGTGCCCAAGAATACCACGCATTTTCACTCGCGTGGTGATTGATGATGTGATGATGAAAAGTATCCTATGTAAACATATAGGATACTTTTCATGCAGCGCCTCATTTACCTCCATATCAAATTTCATTAAAATTGACCCCGCCATTTGAGCGTGAAAGACTAACAAAGATCCACACATCCATACATCCATACTCACAAAATTTCGCGTTTATAATATTAGTAGGGGGATTATGGCAACTCGATAAATCATAAACTAGTATGTCGTATTTTCTCGCCTCTTACCATTCGTCCATCATGGAGTAATATTTTATCCTAAGGTTGTAATACAAAAATTCAATTTACAATTTGTTCATTTTAACTTTTTATTTCAAGGTGTAAATCAATGATTGTTATATGTATATATGAGTTCGAACCTTTACATACCTTAGCCAATGAAACAGCAGGAAATGTGTCCCACGCTAAGTCCGTATCTTCCCCGGACTGACCTCTGCGTTGTCCGCGAAGAATCCTGGCGGCAGTGGCAGTGGTCAGGCTCATGCCGTCACCGACAACCAGAATCACGTTCCTACGTGAGTGTAAAAACAAGCTATTTTAACGAAACTGAGCCGCCTACATGTGTAGGTAAATATACTGTATATTGTACTTCAATGAATATATATAAACGATACTGCCATAACAAAAAAGGATGATGATATGGTTGCGTAGTAATATGATACAAAAAGATTTATAGAAATGTAACACAGAAGTAAACAATCATGACAGTACAGAATGTGCATAACAGCCCCTGCGCAGAGTTGTCCTCCTATGCAACCTGCTTAGCGTAAGAGATACCGGGGTGTGGTAGCCCCCCGAGGTCCAGCAGAGGCATGGAGAAGCTCGAGGCCTCCACCAGTCCAGAGGCTGAAGAAAAACGTGAGTGGTAAGATTTTTCTATAAGATTTGTCTGGGTGTATTAGGGTATAATATTTTTTTTATTGTACTTCCAAAACGATTATATTACTTTTGTTCTATTAAAGTCTCGAAGGTTCGCGATATACAAAAACCACAGGATTGAAAACTGTAACTTTAATTCTAATTTTGATAAATCAACGTAAATATTTATTGTATATTTATGACTGGGCTGCTGTATTCTTTTTAATTAAAATCTAAAGCAATTATAAAACACATATTTCCATTATTAAAAGGTTGTTTCATTTTCAAGTTTTGTAGTAAAACGATTTTTGTGTAACAATTACTTAAATTAAATTTGTTTGTGCAAATATATGCGCAGCTGAAAGGTTTTTTAATAGTAAACGACAGCGAATTTATGCTATTGCTCATGCAAACCAATAACGAATCAGCCAATTCACTTTTATCGCTGATTTTTTATTTATTTTATCCTTATGTGTAAGAGGTACCTAATGTTCATTTGCAATTTAAAACACTTATAGAACCTTCACTAAAATATATTTTTTATTCGTTTGTTTCACACTCAACGTGCATACGTTGTTATATTATCTATGTACGCAGGTACATAGATTATATTTTCATTAGAATCGATTGGATTCTAATGGTTTAATTTAATAGTAAAAATTTTAATTTCTCATATTCTAATTCTAACACATGGTTCATCCATCTTATATTATTTTACTGTAATCAGATCATTCCTTAACTCATTCAACAACTCAGTTCAACATAAAAATGCAGAATATTTTGCATTTTTATGTTGAACTAAAACTGTACTGGGTATTTTTGCTTTTTTCTCTATTGATAATTTTAATATAACGCAAAATATATGCACGTTATTTAATGCCTCTTATACTCCTATATAATCAAAAGTATAGCTAAATAATAATGAATAATCAAAGACAGTACAGCAGTTTTAAATAAGCTGGGAAGGGAGAAGGTAGTGGATAGAAGTAGCAGTTGTATAACTACCACATCTATAAGCCTACAAAGAAACGCGTAGTCGCTTTATATAAAGTTTTAAATATTGAAAATTTAACTAATAAAAATTGCTATCTGTAAATAAAGTCACCATAGTATAGAAAAGGGGAGAAAGTTTTTCCTACTACAGGCGCATAGTATCACAAATCAGAAAGAATATACTGCACTAGTAACCATTGTAGACTTATATGTTATCCATGCGTTACATGCTGCATATAATTATGTGCGTTTAGACCTTGGCGCTAGACCAGACGCTGCCGCGGTACACACGCTTTGCTCGTTCGTCAGCTTGGGCGTTATTGTAGCAACAACAACCTTATACTCGCTTCGCTCGCCGCTGCATCTACATGAAAGATACGCGGAGGTAGTCTTTATGTGTATACAGCCTACCTCCCCGTATCTTTCATGTATCTGTCTTTTGTGTATCTGTGTAGATATGGTACAAGAATTAAGTGTCTGATCGATTTACATAACATCTGAAGGACTATGAAACTTCCAGACGCTCGCAAAAGTTTTGTCGTGTTCATGTCATCGGCTTAATATTCTTAGCTATTTTACGAGCCATTATCATCTCATACATAGGTGATTTAGTAATTTCAGTACTGTATAATGGGGCACAAGTGGTGTTGAACATTTTTCCATTTTTTAATAATTATTCACGAGCTAACGTAGTAGTTCCAGTTGGTTTCTCGGTTTCTTAAAACAAAAGAAGAATAGTAGAAGAAACAACATATTTTGGTTGATTTATGTTTTACTTAATAGGTACCAAGGATGATTAAACAGTCGTCCATTAATATGTCCACATTATAACAAAAGATTTATAAATGGACTGGAGGCTTGCTGATTTGGACGGGTTAAAGAACATTCCTACCGGCCAGTCTCTGTCTTTTAAAATCTTGTCACTTTTAAAACGCAGTCTTCACAACAATCTCTTGCTCATTCAATTTAAAATCAATAAAATAAAAGGCGCCAACAATGCCGACAAACGTCGATATGTCCTCGTTTTTTATTTTATTTTAGAAAATGTGTGTAAATTGTTAATTGAAAAATTACACATGATGATAATGTTGTTTTTGTAATGTTAAAGAATTAGGTATATTATATGCTATGTCTTCGTTTTGTACATGTTTTCCGAGAAAAACTCTCCTCGGTATGATCATAAGTCTAACACAGCATCCGCTCTCCGTACAAGTAATATTCTGTACGGTTACGTCTTCTGAAGGATGTTGCCTCTTTTTGGTTTTGAATAGCTGTTGTGGTTAGTTATAGTTATAGTTTTCCAGTATGATCACCCCAATTCATACGAAAAATGTTAATATAAAACTATTCCAATGTTTTATATTATAGTTTATCACTCTAAAATTACGCTCATGTCTCTCATCTGTGTTCTATGTGATTATGAAATGCCTACAAGGTCTTTTATTAGCCTGATTTTCAGATATTCCTCAACATGGTTCGTAACTAACAGTACTCTCGTATCTGTGTAAACACCAGTGGGTGTATTACGGAGTATTTGTGTATGTGAGTGTATATATATATAAATAACAAAATAATTATTGTTTATGCTGAAAAATATTCCTCTTGATAAACGAACTCTCCAAGGAACTGGAACCACATACGTGTATACAAACCCCTACAAAATACAACCATGTACCATCGCGTGAATTTGCACCCTTTGTGAAACTGTACTAAGTTATACACGTACTTAAACTTTCGAATACGTACTTACTTTAAGATATCAGCTTAGGAGTTTGCTTAAAGTTATTTGCTAAAACAATATTAGGCCAGAAAGTTGTAGTTAGCTTACTCACATGTTGAGTTATTCTCGAAGTTTCAACTTCGAGTACTTATATATCTATTGTACTTTGGTGATTATAGCTATGGTACTTACTTTGCAACGGGTTTCTTATCAGAAGCGTACAGGAGACGTTTTTGTAATGTTTCTTGGGCTTGAGTGTACCAGTAATGGCGATCTGAAACAAAGATATATATATTTTACTAGTAAAATAAGTATATTTACCATTTTGGTAGAGCAATAATGAAATTATGAAACACCCTTATATTATTAATTCAATTGTTTCATTTTGGAAATAAAAATGACTTTTTGTTATCTGAAGTATTTCAACTCAAAACTACAGAAAACTAATTCTCTCCCTTCAGTTATCACAGTACAGGCTCTGCCTAGTTTGGGACCTGAAGACCTTTATGTGGATGTTGTCTCATATTATATCATACTAGCTGCGCTCCGTAGTTTCAACCGTGTGGCGATGTATGATTATTATGATCAACCAAAACATTCAGCCTATCTTGCTCATGGATAAAATAGCAATCTAATAGTAAAAGATTTTTTGAAATCGGTCCAGTACTTTCTGTGTTATTCGTTACAAACATACAAAAATATCGCTTCTAATTTAATTTATATAATATAATTTCTAAAAAATCATGCCGTTTTATAATAAAAATATACCTAGGTAATAAAAATTTGTTAAAAGTTATATGATTATTAACGGGATATTTACCGTGGTAAGGTTGTGGAATGAGCTCCCGATATTTCGGCGCAGTTACATGCACCATGTTCACGGGAAGACTGAATAATGCGGGTGGTTGGTCAAAAAGTTTAAAAGTTAGGTGCAGACATAACGATTTACCCTCTTTCTTAGTCTTTTGCTACGGTTATCACTGGAACTCGAACTCGATCCTAAGTCCCGACAAAACACACTCACTGTATCACTGCGTATAGTATTTTGAACACATTTTGAACGCGGACTTTTATTTTTAAAACAACCTAATACTGGATTCCACGCACTGGCAAGTTGAAAACCATCACCTCGATTGAAATTCTGGCATTTCGAGATCTCAATAGTTTCCTTTACTAGCCTTGGTATGTAATGGCGTTCGGTGGACAAGATTTTAGGGTTATGGAATTCAATCCAGTGGTTAGGACCCGCGTCCAGCAGATGCTCAGCTATGGCAGATTTGTGTCTTTCATTGTTTTTTACTGCCTTTATGTGTTCCTTAATGCGGCATGAAACAGTTCGCTTCGTCTGTCCTATGTACGAACTTCCGCAGCTGCAGTTAATTTTGTACACCCCGGGATGCCGAAAAGGAATCTTGTCCTTAGGGGAACGCAGACATTGCGCAATCTTCTGATGAGGAGTAAATATGGTCTTGATAGCATATTTGTCAAGAATTCGACCTATTTTGTCTGTGACTCCTTTAACATATGGCAAAAAGGTCGGCTGTCGTTCCACCTTCGGTTTCATCAGTTTCTTCCTTGGCTTGGTTATACCGACCTGAGCCTTATAACCATTCCTGCGTAACACCATCTATACGTGGGATAGTTCCTCTTCAAGGTGTTCTGTATCGCACAGATCATAGGCCCGATTTGTCAGTGAACTGACCACAGAATTAAGATGCCGGGGATGATGGTGAGAGGTGGCATGCAAGTACAGGTCTGTGTGTGTCGGTTTTCTGTACACTGTGTGGCTCAGAGACCCGTCTTCCCTCGCTGTTATTCGAACATCCAGGAACGGCAACACTCGATCTTTCTCAATCTCAGCCGTAAACCGCATAGCGTGATGAACACTGTTTAAATGTTCCAGGCATTTGCTCACTTCTGTTTTACCGCCCTTAAGTATGCAGAAGATATCATCCACATATCTCTTCCAGCACTTGATTTCTACGGGACAGGTGGATATAGCCCGGTCTTCAAAGTGTTTTATCCACAGATTAGCAACCACAGGGGCCACTGGACTACCCATTGCTACTCCATCTATCTGCAGGTAAAACTGGCCTCTGTATAAGAAATAACTAGAAGATAAACAGTATTCCAGCAGTTTGGCGTATTCCATCGAAATGTTGTTGTCAGACAGTTTCTTCTTTATTACCTCTAAGCATTCCAGTACCGGTACCTTCGTAAATAGAGATTCGACGTCAAAACTGACCATGATCTCATCACTTTCAACCCTAGTCTGCTTCAAAAGGCTCACCATATGTCTAGAGTCTTTTACAAAAGATGGCGTCTGACTTATCAGTCCCTGAAGTACACGTGAGACTTGTCGCGCCAGGTCACAAGTTGGGGAATCAATTTGGCTGACTATTGGCCGCAGTGGCACATCTCTTTTGAGGATTTTGGGTAAACCATACTCATACAGCCACCGAAAATGTAACCACTGGATTGAATTCCATAACCCTAAAATCTTGTCCACCGAACGCCATTACATATCAAGGCTAGTAAAGGAAACTATTGAGATCTTGAAATGCCAGAATTTCAATCGAGGTGATGGTTTTCAACTCGCCAGTGCGTGGAATCCAGTATTAGGTTGTTTTAAAAATAAAAGTCCGCGTTCAAAATGTGTTCAAAATACTATACGCAGTGATACAGTGAGTGTGTTTTGTCATGACTTAGGATCGAGTTCGAGTTCCAGTGATAACCGTAGCAAAAGACTAAGAAAGAGGGTAGATCGTTATGTCTGCACCTAACTTTTAAACTTTTTGACCAACCACCCGCATTATTCAGTCTTCCCGTGAACATGGTGCATGTAACTGCGCCGAAATATCGGGAGCTCATTCCACAACCTTACCACGGTAAATATCCCGTTAATAATCATATAACTTTAGAGAACAACCGTGATAGTTTAAAACAGGGTTTTTGTTAAAAATATTATACATATTAAAAAATACCTAGGTAATTAAAATATGTAAAAAGTATTTTATATGCAAATGAAACAGGTAGCTATTGTTAGTCACATAATTCTGCTTGTGACTTCGTTCGTAACCTTTGTGTATCCCTCGAGAGCTATGTGTTTGATTAGGGTGAAAGTATTGGCACTCTCCGACCCTTTGCCTTTGCCTATATAAATAATGATATCAATTGGTTCACAAATATGTGATCGAGAGCTACGTTGAGTTTTTGCATAAAAGAAGAAGGAACCAACAAATATATTATAATGTATTTATAAGAGTGTTGACTAGCAACTGTCTCTGATGCTGTACACGTGGCTATTAAAAATTACCCTGTGACACTTGAGAAAGATCAGGCTCCTCAACCCTGTCAGATTTTCTAAAATCAATTCAGATATCATCTCCTTTATCTACTCTCTCTGAGAACTTTAATGTCACAGTCCAAGATAAAAAGTAAGGCAGGAAACTCAGGTATATGCATTATCTTTTTTCTTAATGTATTATTTTTTGTATGTACGTAAATTAATATTATTTAATTTATTGTTTTAACAAATCACATGTCGATTTGGCAGAAGTGGAGTGCTACAACCATATCTTTCCTTTCTTATCTTATATATGATGATATTATTCTAAAAAATATTTACATCGAAATAAAGTGATTGTGCTTTTATTTTCGACAGGAAATAGGCGAAAAGTTCGACAACAGAAACAGAAAAACTGAAATGTTAGATTTTAAGCAGCAAAACCTTCATTGATTTAAAACCATTTTCCATTACAGCATTCCGCTAACGAGTCCGTTATCGAATTAAAGTATGGTTTATTTGCCACGGGTTCGAATGCTGATTCGACAAACCCATTAACTGTCGAATTAATTAGAATAACTAGGCAGTCTACACAATCATATTAATCAGCTTATAAGAGAAATCATGAAATGAAATTCTTTAAATAATTATTAATTCAATAGTCCAGATATTATATACAAGTATAAAAGCAGAAGCTAAGAAAGAATACACATTTTTAAAACATATAAAAACAATTTCAAACCGAACTAAAAGGAAGTTAACCTCTAATATATATACCGATAATAATCTAAGAAAAGTTTAAGACAACTTATCCGGGGCCTGACCTGCCTCCATATCAAATTTCATCAATATTGGTCCAGCCGTTTGAGCGCGACGAAGTAACAAACATAAAAAAAATACACACACAAACTTTCCACTATATAATATTACTGTGATTGATGTGCGATTAAAATTAGTACATCGCCCTAAACATTTTGGCATTATGAATGCATATTTTAGGTGGAGTTTTCCAAAACTTTATTTTATGCCGCCTGAGTTGCATAACAAAGCATCCATGATAAGATATAATAGCTGTTCAATTTAATAATGAGTTTTTATCCATTTAGTTGCAAAATGTATGGCTTGCTGTTTACCTTTCGATTTCTTTGTTTTTTAACATATAAATATTAAGTTACGCAATTAAACATTTGGTAGGTCTAGACTAAAACTTATAACTCACCGTAAGCTTCCTTAGCTTCAGTCTTCATCGGCGCCGGCGACAGCACACCAGTGCTGACCGTGGACATCATGATTGCGATGCAGCACCAAGCACTCATGGTTCACTTGCCACATCGGTGTTGTAGTCTACACCCTGGCACCGAGAATAAATTGCAGGAACCTGCTTGAGTTTTGTTTCGGGGTCTGTAGAAAAAAAATATTTTTATGTTATCTACTTGTCGACTATTTTTATAATTGCTTTATGTAATTAAGTAATTACGCGAGAAAATACTTTCTTTTTTTTTAATTTTATAAGAATTATTTTCATAAAAGTGCGTAGTTTAAGAATGTACACCCGAAGTTGCTTAATTCGCTTTAAATCAATTAAAAGCATTTGAAGTTATAAGTAGCTACCTACATCCACACTGTGCGTGTATATAGCCATTCGGCATTCTTATTTAAATATGCTTTGTATTTATCCACAACCTTTTCTCTTGATTCGTATGCTTAGCTAAAATTTCTTTGCATATATATTTCAAATAATTCAACCAAATCTGGATTGGTAAATACAGAACTTCCACACAAATTTTAAAACCATATTCAGCAGCTCAATTCGTTCCTATTTACTTTAGTGTTTACCCCCGATCAATCACTTTAATTAATTATGCCATTATTAATTTAATATAAAATTAAACCTCATAAGTTAATAATGCTTCTCTAGGCTTTATTATTCTTTTAAAATATTGCCACTATTGCCATTATTCACAAGCTACAATTCCAACGAGCAGTGGAACAAATGAAGAAACGAGGGTAGTAGCTGGATCTTAATAAATAACAAAGTCGCACGTTGAGCGCCTGACCTTCAGTGCACCTCGGACACATTTCGCTAACGAGCGTACTACATCGGCAGTTAATAATAATAATTTCAATAGCCTTGTCATTTTACCCATTTTTATAATAGATATACCATGTCACCATCCATCCAAAAGTTTCTGTTTTTTTTTTATACTAATTTGTATTTTTTATACCAAACAGGCCTCTAAGTGTTGGCTACAGCCCCACTTATGTCTGTTTTTTTTTTATACTAATTTGTATTTTTTATACCAAACAGGCCTCTAAGTGTTGGCTACAGCCCCACTTATGCCTATTTGTAAAGGACCGGATGAAATCCGTGATTTATTTTGAATAAAAGGAATAATAATAATAATAATAATTTGGACGTGGTTGTGCCAAGGCCTCGTTCTGGACGGATACCTACAGACGACGACGGGTTTTAGGGTAAGCGGCTTTTATTGGATGAATTTTAACCCTGAACAATAAGCCTAACCAGAGAAATTCAGGGTTAAGCTGGTCTCTGGGCGATAGAAGAAAAGTAGTTAAATAACAGTACCTACTTCTCGCAAACAATGCTCTTTGAGAGAATAAAGAAGTTTGCATATCGCGCGAAGCGTCGCGTGGAACTTTATAATAGTTTCAGGTGTAGATCAATCTCCAGATACAGAAGACAGTACCTAAAACGGAATGTAGTCAGTCAGGAGGTTCCCCAGTATGCAGCCCTAATCATCTTAGGCCATGATACTCCGGGATGAGTTTTTTTAAACGTTTCTATAGTTTTGTAGATGTATATTAAATATTGATTACTAAGAATATATATAAACTAGCTTTATCACCAGTGACTTTACCAGCTTATAACCCATAAAGTTAAAATCTCAAAAGATCTTTACTTCCATAGTGGAAGCTTACAACATAAAAGATTTACAGCCAGTTGCAGAAACGATCTTTAACTTTTAAAGACGTCATTAAATCGTTCCACAAACGAAAATTCTGTCAAATTTTAAAGTTCTTTTAAATGTATCTAAAGGAACGTCATATTGTCCTTTATCGCGTATTTTGAGTTGGACAAAACATTAGAGCCCATTAGTGCTTATTGGAATTTATAAATTGACAGATCAGGGATTAAAACTTAATTGGTCATAATCGGTATAATGGTATACCGATTATAATAGAATTTTCGAATATAATTTTGCAATAATATAGTAAACCATGTCTTTATCAAATCTTTCATCATTGTCCCATGCAGAAGTGTACGTTCCCCGCCACCAAATCTCGGCCAAAGTAAAAAAAAAATAGTTCGTTCTTCCAGAGCTTCGTATCATGTACCAAATTTGCAAAAATGCAGTTCTTTAAATCGAATGTATTATTTATTTGGAACCAATAACCAAAAAATATAGTATAAGCTATTGATGATTGATAAAGTGTAATTTGATACTCGTTTTTAAAATACTTTTTAAAGTTTTTCCAATATTACAAGTTTTGATACCACAAACAAAACTCTAGTCTAGTCGACGAATCCACATACAATGATAAAAAAACATTCTTTATTTGACACCTGATTGATAATGGCAAGACAAACATGTAGTTTGCGTTTTGTTACTGCAACATCCTGATTGTCACATTGTCAAAAAATTTGAAAAGTGATTGCCAACCTTCATTGATTGAAGAGGCACCGAGAGAAGAAGACTGCAACATACGTACTCGTAGTATTTTATAGTCTGTGACTGCAACGATATTATCAAAATTTAATACAAATTTTGTAAAATAGCTAAATCAAAACGTAATGCTCACTCCCAAGAATGTTGTATCTGTTCGTTGTTTACACCTTTATAAAATATTTTTAGAAACATTGTTCAAAGCCGACTTTAGCTAAAGGATCATAAGATGTCAACTTTGTCTTTTGTGCAACTTGATTAAAATAATGGTTTCATTTGCACGAGCAAGCTGGATTAACTAATGGAGTGCTGATGAAGAGCTTTCTGCAACTGTCAAAATGACAAGTTCGTAGCTGTCTTTTTTTGTTCTCAGGAGTTTTGTTATAATAATTATTATCATTTAAGTACATGTTGGTATACGTAGGGTTCAAGACAAGAGTCTTCGACAAATGTGTGTTACCAGTGATGACTTATGGCACTGAAACGTGGTCTCTTACTATGGGCCTCATAGAAAAGCTCAAAGTCACACAACGAGCTATGGAGAAGGCTATGCTCGGGATTTCTCTACGTGATTGAATCAGAAATGAGGATATCCGTAGAAGAACGAAAGTCACCGACATAGCCCAGAAGATTAGCCAGTTGAAGTGGCAGTGGGCAGAGCACATAGCACGCAGAACAGATGGCCGATGGGGCCGAAAGGTTCTGGAGTAGAGACCACGGACCGGCAAGCGCAGCGTAGGTCGTCCACCGACACGGTGGACAGACGACCTGATGAAGGTCGCAGGACGACGTTGGATGCAGGCCGCTTCCAACCGGTCCTTTTGGAAAATCATGGGGAGGCATATGTTCAGCAGTGGACATCCTACGGCTGAGATGATGATGATGATGCGTAGGGTTGGTTTTGTATTGCAAATTTTAAAGGCAACATTTTTGTAAGAATTTAAGTGAGTATATCTTAATTACAAATGTAAGTATGTAAACATTAAGGACTGAAGATTGTGGTATATAGAAGAACTTAGCATTAGGTATCTATTTAGTCGTGTATTGCGGATAGTCTTTTCATAAATATTTAAGTATGTAGGTAGACACTGCCCATAGAAAAATGTTATCGTTGTATAATATTTATAATTTGGGATTTGGGAGCGCAATATAAGTCACAACTTATATTGCGCTCCCAAATCCCAAATTATAAATATTCCAATAATTCTACCCACTAAATTACTATGGTAATACGAGTAGATAGTATTAATTACATATTTCTGTACATTCAGACAAGATTTGTTCTTTCATTCAAGTCTCAACTAGAAGCTCCTCACAGTTTTCATTTTTATAAAACTGGAACACGGACTAGTTCATAGCGTCGTGAGTCTAACAAAGCACAATTGATGTAACATTTTACGAACAAATACCATCTTGAACAACTTTAAAAAATATTCTATTGAGGTATTTCATACTGTTTGCATGCTTGTCTACAAGGTTCCACACCTCAAGGGAATAATAAACCGATAAAAAAATACTTAAGTTTAAAGCATACAGGTCTAAAACTTCTTGAAGCTATATATGTACAAACAATCCAATGTAAAATACCGCCACATATATCCACACTTTCCAATAAATCAAAAACTTGTACATTGTTTACTCGTTAGCCTACCGAGTTGGTTAGAAACAAGGACTCATAGCACAAATAAATTTAAATGATCACGAACTTGTAGTTATATCACAGATACAAACTACCGTAGGAACAGTTGTATCAATGAGAAGCTTGGTCTGATTATAGTTCCAATTCTTAAATAAAACAATTGACAATACAGACCAGCCAAGTGCATGTAAAAAATATGTAAATAAAATATTTATTTTATATCATACGAGTACTTCCACTTCCTATTTATATAATAAATGTGAAAGTTTGTGAGTATGGATGAATATGGATGTATGGATGTGTGGATTTTTGTAACACTTTCACGCTCAAACGGCGGGGGCAATTTAGATGAAATTTGATATGGAGATAGATGCGGCGCAGGATTAGCACATGGGATACTTTTCATCATCATCCATCACTACACGAGTGAAAAAGCGTAATATGCTTAGGCTACGTCAAGATCGTATGATGACAGTTCTGTGAAAGTTTGTCAAAAGCACGCTATCATTTGGACAGCTCGAAATACTAGACGTGCTCGGCATGGTTAATAATTTTATATTTGTATATACGCAAGTCTTGTATTTTATTATTAGTGTTTACTGATTGATATACTAAATAGATAACTTTACTCATATTATACTATTATCGCAATTGCGTTTGACCATGTACGTATTTTAAGACATTTTGGTATAAAGATAGATATGACCTTGGAGAAGATAATAAGCTAGTCGAAGTACTAATCCTGTGCAGACGTAGTCGCGGGCACCAGCTATTTATTAATAAATCTACCACCACATACATTTTGTGTGGTATTAAAAAAATAAAAATACAAATTGTTTACTAATATGTATCGTTGTATGGAACGCTCAGAGCGCGAGCCCCACTGGCACTTGGTTTAATTATTTTGTTAGAACTCTACCTAATAATAATAATAATAAAACCGCAGGGGCGGCTTTGTGGCGAGCCGTCGGTGAGTGGCGACACCGTGGACTCTGATTCTCCCTGGGGCTAAATGAGACCCCTGACCCCCGGCTTGCCTTAATTGGCCGTCTGGGGTTGGAGACGCAAGAGCAAGTAACAAAAAGCTCCAAGGGTGGAAGTGTTAAAGGGCATAACGCCGGTAGTAGCGCTTCAGTGAAACCGCAGCACACCTCTCGACACCCTTTAGTCAGCCACACCAACGTTGCCCTTTCTGTCACCATTCATGGTGGCCTTTATGGGGGGCCCGTTTAGTGGGTGGCAAGTCACCACCTGCCCAAAAATTTTAAAATGAGACTGAATTTGGCAGGTGCCGTAGTCTCTTCCATAGCCCACTATCTTTTTATCACTAATAAAATCATTTCAATAGCCTTGTCATTTTACCCATTTTTATAATAGATATACCATGTGACCATCCAACCAAAAGTTTCTGGTTTTTTTATACTACTTTGTATTTTTATACCAAACAGGCCTCTAAGTGTTGGCTACAGCCCCACTTATGCCTTTTTAAAGGACCGGATGAAATCCGTGATTTATTTTGAATAAAAGGAATAATAATAATAATGAATAGTCATTGCATTATATATTGTATTCCTTCGCCCGATTGAGTAAAGCCTTGCGGCATAGATTTCAAAACCACATAATTTTTCACAAATTTTATTTTTATATTATTTATATATTTAAACGTTTGCTGTGAAATTTCTCATAAAACACACTAATGCACCATGTTAGGAATAAAATTAAGGAACGCATAAATAGAAAGCAGCCTTCGGTGTATCTTACAATACAAGTTTCTTATTTATGAGTTGACGGCGGCGCACCATACATAAGGACATCATATAAAATGGTTTCAAGGATGAATAAAGATATGTGTGATGTAATAAATGTGTTATTGGAGTGTTTTTTTAGGATAGCAGGATCCCTATTAATATTTCCGCTATTAATATTTCTTAATACACCGCTTATGTAACGTCAATCTGGCCTATTTACCTGTGAAGGAACTTCTCTAATAGAGCCACTACATACTTCTGAAGGTCACCAACAAAATTACAGAAAAAGAATAATGTATATTACATAGGCGTTCTAAAAATTAAACATAATTCTAGAACATGAGTCTGTCTCTTTTATTGAATAATCAAGGGACAGAAACGTTACAACAATTTTGGTTAGCAGTATACTTAACAAAAAGTTGTACAAGGACGTCATATAATGAATAGCCATGGCATATGTTGAAAGCTTCGTTCTGTAAACTTCTCATACAATTCAAATAAAAGACTGAAACAAACCAATGTTTTAATTATTATTTTTTGTTTTTATGGGATAGGTTGGCAAATGAGCACGCGGCTCACCAGATGGTAAGTGATACCGTCGCCCACGGACATCCGCTAAACCAGAGGTCTCGAGGATGCGTTGCCGACCTTTGAGGAATGATAGGAAGGAAGAGATAGAAGGGGTGAGGGTGGAGGGGGAGGGGGAAAGAGAGGGAGAATTGGGAAGGGGGGAATCGGGCCTCGGGAACCTCCCACAAACCGAAGAAACGCAATAGCAAGCTATGTTACTTCACGTCGGTGTTATGTGGGAGTGTGGTACTTCTCCGGTCGTGCCGGCCCATTTGGTTGTGGGGATGCAGCGTGGCACTACCGCAAAATTGATTAGTAACGCAAATATTTCCTTTATTAGCATTACTTTAAGAATAATAACTTCAATGATTTTATAGTATACAGTATTGTACGAGTTCTTCTAAGATTTATTGATCAGCATAGCTTACTCATTTTAAAAATCAATGCATAACATTAATTGAACCAAAATTAAAAACTATAAGTAGGTTTTTGAAAGTATTTCACAAATTGTTCCTACTACGGTTTTAATAAAAGCACACGCGATTTAAAAAACATGATTTCCTTACTAAACAAAGCAAAACTAAATTACTAGTAAAGTGTGTAAATAGCATGAAACTCACACACGGAAATAGAGGGAATATCATTCGTACTGTACTTATTCGGTATCTACGCAACGTTCGTTCGTCATTCGGTTTTCTTCAGCCTCTAGAGGCTGGTAATGTGGCGTCGAGTGACTACTCCTTGCCACTGCAGAACCTCGAGGGGCAACTACCCCTCGGTATCTCTTACCCTGCGCAGGTTGCATAAGGGAACAACTCTGCGCAGGGGCTGTGATGCACATTCTGTGCTGTTGTGTTGATTGTGTTTTGCTGTGCGCGCTACTCGACCCCAGAGTCATCCGTATCATCTGATATCAGGAGCTCACCAGAAACCGTTCTTAACCGAAGGCGTATAAAAATCTTTACCTTGGAGATAATATGTAGTGAATCGAATGCTCAATTATAACTATTGGCAGATATTCTATCAGCTAATTGCTATTATCACTAATTATTATTTGGTAATTAATCTATCAATTATATCTACCTCTAATGAGGGTAAATAATTAGATTCTTGTATAATATCGTGTACCTATTGCCTAATGACTTATCCTCAATTTTTTTCAGGCTCAATGTTTTGGTAATTGTTTTAATTAGTACTTAGACACAGTTCAACACTGTGTGGTGAAATGTACCTGTGTGAGTGACGTAAAGCTATTGCATAGCTGTTCTTATCAACTTATGCAATTATAATTATTTAACCAATGCCATCTAGAGGCGAGTTACTGAACTAAAGAGACAAGCGTGATATTTCAAAAAGTCATTAAAAGTTCTGCTATTCATCGATAGATGGAGTCGGAGTGGGGGGGTGTTAGGTTATTTTCGTTACGGATTCGGTCTCCACGCTCAAGGCCCGCGATAGAAGTATGCAATAGCATAATAACAAAAGCTACTGAGAACTAAGAAATACAAAAATAGCGATATGAAA
Source organism: Selenia dentaria (assembly GCA_917880725.1). NCBI lineage: Eukaryota > Metazoa > Arthropoda > Insecta > Lepidoptera > Geometridae > Selenia > Selenia dentaria. The sequence continues at coordinate 13,066,874 of OU862893.1, read as the reverse complement.
TTCCTACTTTTGCAATCTCAATTTTCGAGTTCTTAAACTTTGCGTCCATGGTTTTGTCTGTTCGTTCTTGCTTTTCCGACCTCGGTCGAAACTTTGCCTTGTCTTCTCTTAAATGTTGTAGCGCAGTTTCTACTAACAATTAGACATTCACTTGTCCTTGTGCTTTATTATCTGCCTATTGTGTTCGAAATCCTTTGAAGCACTTCCAATTTGTAGGTGAATATCAATACCCGTGTTGATTTAACCCAATTATTTGACTTCTAATTCAATAGATAATATTGTACAATATATATTCATTGATAACTCTTATTTTAGCAGATATACAATCTGATTTTTTATTACTTGTTGTATTGTTGCAGTTTAGTAGTATGTTTCCGATGTAAACTTTTTGCAAATCCTTACCTAATATGCGTGTTAACTTGTTCAAAGCAAAGTTTTTTGTAACCTTTATCTGGTAGACAAAGGGTTTTAACTAAATATTATGCATAAATACCGGTACTGGAACTTTCATTACTAGCATATACTTATTATAGAAGTAGTAAATTAGTTGTAATTAGTGTTGAAATATCGTTACTTATTTACTAACGTAGTTCTCTGAAAAAATAATAAGAAGCGTACTTTGCACTTTTTTATGTCCGCCGGTGACGAGACGAGCATGTGGATCGCCTGATAGTAATCGTCATCGTTTGCCCATAACAGTTCAGTGCTATTCATAATTTTAAACCTTCATATAGGTACCGTGATTATTCAAACAAAAGATTTATAAATGAAACGGACGTAAATGTACGTTTCTGGTACGCAAAGGGTTAAATTACAAGAGTTCTAAATCCTGCATGGAAATTGCGTGCGCTCATCACCCTGAGGTATATAAAATGTTAAATCTCTAACCCTGTCATTTCGATGGCAACATTGCCCTTCGACAAAACACAGTAACGTTTGCACACTACTTCTTCACGGTTGAATAACGTGCAAAGGTGTGGTTTTTTCCCAGGCACAACTTTTCAAAAGCCCTCATACTACTACAGAAACCTGCTAATATATATATATATAATAAAAATGTAATGGATCGCAGTAGCATGGAAAATCTATGAGAAAAAAATATTGCGATATTTTTAACGAATGAAAAAAAATATTATTAGAATTTTTGTCTGTTTATCTGTTTATGTTTGTCTGTTTGTTTGTGAGTTTGTGCACGCTAATCTCAGAAACAGCTTGTCCGATTTAGATGTGGCACTAATATATTGTGGTAAGCTTCACTTAACATTTTGTGTTTGTTTCATATCAATCGGTTAATAAATTAAAAAAAATTGAAATTTAAGGAATCGCCACTACACCAAGACCAAGTGAGCGAAACCGCTAACGGGATCTAGAAGAATATAAATTTGACTGACGACTGTTTATTTAATAGTCTACTGTTCAATTGGCATATAACTATGCATCAATTAGTCTACAGCTACGAAGAAATAATGTCAGGAAGCATAACTCAGAACAAATTCCACACAAAATTGGTCCTTCAAACCAAAAAGACGTATGATTCCAAATACGAATTACTTCCAAGGTTACAATTAATATACATGTTCGGTGATTGGTTTAAATTTCAGAAGGAAAGCAGGGATTGGTCCACACGCGTGCTGCAACGTCTACTATAACAGCTGAGTCATAGCGGAGTGAACGATTTTATTGATTTAGCACGACTTTTATTGGGTCAGTTTTTTAAGGCAGTTACACTTCCTGATTATTTCTTCGTAGGTCTACAGTGATTTTCAAGATTAGTTTTATGCTGTTTTCTACTGAAACTATGTAATTCAAATAACTGCGATTCGCGTAATGTTATTTCCAGATAAATTTTTGGAAGTTCTCTTGACAGTTAAGGAAATACGGGCTGGCAGTTTTGGCACGACGACACTTCAGTTTATCCCAAACGTGCACAGATACAAAATTGAATTGAATCATATTTTGGAGTTAATTAAAACTTGATGAATCTGTGTATGTTGGTATAAGTGAATTTCGATAACCATGAATTCAAAATCAAATAAACGCTCGTGTGTCTAAAAGAAAATACTTTTAGAAATAAATATCTTAATCTTCATATTTATTTGATAAAGCACCGAACATACAGTAAGTATGTATTATCAAATTATTGTTTTTAGTTCTTTGTTAGACATATTTGTAGATATGCGGTAAGAATACAATTTATGTTCCTCTGAGTACAATAATTATTTGTAATACATGAAACCTGCTAAAGATACATTCAAAAAACAGTATAGTCTAGAAGGTTCTTGATACATTGTGCTATAAAACATCAAATGTCATATGAGTTTATGTATTTCCTCATAATGTAAAAGTAGCTATTTTAGGGTACTTCTCATCATAATATTACTGGATTATGTTGCAGATACGACTTTAAAAAAATACATTACTGATACTATATTTTTCATGGATTAGATATTTGTGTATGAAAGAAAAGTCCAATTTAAAATCCAAATTCCTAAATTAAACTGTGTGTTCGCTTACCAATTTCTTGACAGGGTAATATTTGTCAATTTACTGATCTAGAGTTTGGTGGCCCTGTAGAGCACTTATGTGTTTATTGTTGTATTCTAAACTTTTTAAGAAAGAAAAAGTCCTCGAAAATAAAAGTTTTGTGGTCCGCTTGGTAAGAATTTCACGTAGGTACAACTTTGAAACATTCTTAACGAAACTCGCGCTTATGAATTAAATTGTTTAAAATCATAGCCTGCATAAAGCAGTGCTAAATGCGTAAAATTAACTATTTTACTGATTTGATTTTCTCAGCACATTTTAACATATTTAGTTTTTGCAGTTTACCACATATACAAGTACTTATATAATAATTGCCGATATGTAAGTAAATTAAAAGTTTTTTTATTGAATCCTAAGAATTACACAAAGTCAAAGTCAAAGTCAAAATCATTTATTCAATTTAGGCATCAAAGACGCACTTATGAACGTCAATTTTTCATTATAATGTACTTTAAAGCCTACCGCCGCGTTCCAAAATACATAGAGCCAACCGAGAAGAAGCGGCAAGAAACTCGGGGCCATTCTTTTTATATAGATGTTTTTACAATGTTTTTACTTAGGTACGACAAATATTAGCTCCAGTGTGTTGCCTTACAAAACAGAACATAATAATGGTATCAGTAGGGCAAGACACGCTACACTTTGACATCTTAGTACACGAGTAGATAGATCCTGGAGTGATCAGTCCCAAGCTGTTTTATCCTCCAAGTAATCGGAAATTTTGTAATAACCTTTTTGACAGAGTTTAGTTTTAATAGTTATTTTAAACTTATTAATAGGCGAATCTCGGATAACATTGGGAACTTTATTTATTGTCCACAGTATACATTGTCCCATAAAAGAATGACTTATTCTGTGGAGACGCGTTACATGTACGGATAGCTTGTGCTTATTTCGCGTGTTGATGGAATGAGCATCACTCCTTTTATCAAAACTGCTAATGTTTTTCTTTACATACATTAGATTTTCATAGATAAACTTGAACTTGAAACACAGTGAACGTGCAATATAAATGCAATATAAATTATAACCACTATCGATTTACAACGGGCTATGAATGTACCGCCGCTAGGTGGAATAAATTATGCGGTTACAATGTCCCAATTTTAAATACATTCATTACCTATATCAAAGATAACAATCGTTATTGGCCAAGCTAAGGTGTCACAGAAGACGCTCTTATAGGTCTATATAAGGTCTTTGTTAATTAGTGTACTTATGTGTATTTATATTTAATATTGTATAACTAATCATTAATTAAAATTATACTGGGACTACAAACATAAAATTGTGTGAGGCTTTCATGTAGTAAGCATCCACTATAGAAGGAATTTTGCAAACATTACTCTAAAAATGGTGAATTTATTTCTGTGGATTCGTGTTCCTTAGACTATCCGAGCGAAGCCACTGGCGAATCAGCTAGCTATGTATAAAATGAAGTGATTAATAAAAAAACTAATAGATTCTGTATCAGGCCCAAAAGATTGAAGGCCACTAAAGCACGTCTTTATGAGCATAACTTATTTTATAGGATTTACGGATAAAAGCAGTGGCCACAAAACAAAACAACACAATCTGGACTTTTTGACCTCCCGGGCCTAATATTATGTATGTTTTGTTATTTAACACTTCATTAACTATCAGTGTACCTACTCATTTGTACTTTTACCATAAACGAATTTAAATTAAACTTTGCGTCGAGATTACTCTCCAACCATTAGTCGTTCAGAATTCCAACCGGTTGTGTATTACGGAACAAATTATTTTAGAATTCAAACAATGTTCCACTTCGTTAAGCCGAAACACAATTAAATGATAAATCCGGTGTTTTAACAAAAGACCCGCGGTACTTTCATTCGGGACATAAAAGTACTCGGACCGGAGTAAGTCGGCTCGCAACTGGTCGAGTCTTTGATTTACCGAAACTTCTTTTGCGATGTCTCCGAGCCTTTGGGAAAAGAACGTAAAGTTTGAGGTAATCTGTAAAACTTTTCGGATACGGTTTGGAGGACTTTTCTTTTGAGCGCTTAATGCTTCAGAAGCTCCTGTTTGCGTTCTTTCAGAATTGAAATTAAATAAGTACTTTTTATTGCTGTTTTTGGACTGGACTTATAAATAATATCGCATAATATTCAGTACCTATTTATCAAAGTAGTTGCAATAGGTGTATAAATGTAATGTAATCTATGCAGAAATCATTTGCGTAAACTCTACCTAATCATATATTTTCTCGCATCTATAAATCATGCAACCGAAATACATTTAATAGAAAACAAGTAAACCATCAAGAATACATTATCATATTGATCATCAGGAACATTGCTATATCATTATTTGTTAGCCCACATTATTCTTGTGATTATAAGATAATCGAACTAATGTGGCACAAATTAAAGGATACTGTTCCTCCATACCTGACAACAAAAAACATGACACGATTGAGAAAGCTTGTGCCCATCCCATGTGACCAATACTGATAAATCGGCAAACAAAACGATGGCGAAACAATATATATTATGGTGATAATATGAGTGAGTGTATAACTAATTTGGAATATAGTGATGATACAAGTACTTACGAAAAGAGTGACAGTATTGAGGGGTAATTAAATAAAATTGTATGCAAAGCCCGATTTATTCATCAATAAGTACAGTAGCGACTTAAGTAACTGAACTTAATTTTACTACAAAAACTCGAAGCTTATGGGATTCGGGGGAATGTATTAGTCCTCATTCAATCGTACCTGTCTGTAGAAAGCAAAGAACAGAAATATCCCAGATACATTTTAAAACCAAGCGTGAGGATTTATTTACTTTGCGGGAGCGTAACATCATCCACGGAGTCCCGCAAGGAAGTGTTTTAGGGCCGCTTTTCTTTATAATTTAAATTAATGATTTGCCAAATGCAGTTACCCACCCCATGACTCTGTTTGCAGATGACAGTACTATAACAATAGCTTGTAATAAAGTTGACACGTATGAAAATGATATAAATAATACATTGACTTTTGTAATTTCTTGGCTAAATAATAATAATTTAATAATTAATTTGACGAAGACAAATATAATGCATTTCAGCCAACGTTTTGATAATCCATCTGACATAACACTTAGCTACGAAAATAATATAATAAATGCAGTAGACAACGAAATATTTTTAGGAATAGTTATAGACAAGAAGTTTAATTGGAAATCACATATAGAAGAGCTTAGTAGAAGAGCTAGTAGTTTGGCGTACGCTTTACATAAACTCTCTGCAACATTGAATATGGATGCATTACTTGACGCCTACTATGGCCTGGTTGAGTCTGTCCTGAGATATGGAATAATCTTTTGGGGAAACTCGACTAACAAAGAAGTTATTTTTTTAATGCAAAAACGCTGTATTAGGGCCATGTTTGGGCTTCAAACACCTGATAGTTGCAAGCCATATTTTGTGATGAATAGAATTTTAACAATTCAATCATTATATATATTAGAGATAGCTTTGTTTGTTAAGAATAATCCAGATTTCTTTCCAAAATTATCCGACAATGTAGAAAGAAGCCGACGTGATCATAACATTCTTTGTAATACGACAGGCAAAACCGCTCTTCTGCGAAAAAATGTAATCGGTATGGCACCACGCATTTATAATAAAATCCCTAAGCCCTTTAAAAAAAATGTTGGTTGATAAATGTTATTTTAATATTCAGGACTTTTTTAATGATAAATTTTGATTCAATATGATAACATAAGTTTAATTTTGTTTTTAGTCAAAATGTTTAATAATAATTATAATTTTAGTATTCACAAGAATGACCGGTTGCTCCATCTCAGAAAATTGTAAGCCTGCAAAGGCACAACATGGTAGAACAGAATTTTTAATTCAACAACTATGTGCATATCATTTAGCTATGTATCATCTACCCATGTTTTATGCAATAAATTTATCTTTATCTTTAAGTAACCGGACAGTTAAGTAGCAAGTAGTAAGTTGTAAGTAGCGTCCAAACGTACGCGAATTTAGTATCTAGTCATAAGTTACCGTTCCGAGAAGAAGGTCTTCTTCTTCTATAAACTGTTTGTTCCTCCGAAATAGTTATTTTAATTCAGAAAATGGATATTGAATTACTGAATACCAATTTGCGTGCTATAATAAGAAAAATAATATCAATACTTTTACAACACATTGGAAATTAAATATTGGTAGAAATGAACAGACCCAAACGCATATGGAAAACACAAAAAAAACACGTGTCGGCAGTGTACAAACTTATGTACTGTACTAAACTCGCCCGTCTACATACTGGCCAGTTATGTTGGAGGGGAGCGGGATACGCGAGAAAGGAGCTTACTTCGCACTGGACTTGCCAAAAAATAGGATCGCGATCTATTCAACTAAACTTAATCAACAATTTACTACTTAACTTGCGTTTGCCGTTCAAACGACAATAACAACTTAATTCACTGTTGTCGCAAGTTAACTCGCTACTGTCCTTATTGAAGTGTAAATCGCGCTTAATGGATAGTTTACCATGGATGTCAGATTATAACCAATAATGGATAGTTTACCATGGATGTCAGATTATAACCAATAATATTACTATCTAAACTAACTAACAATGCCATGTATATACGTAACTAGCTCATGTTGTGCTTATTAAATGATTTGATTTGATACAACAACTAAATATTACCATTTTAGGGTCCCGTGTCCAAATAGTAAAACAGGACCCTATTACTAAGACTCCACTGTCCATATGTCTCTCTGTCTGTCCGCCTGTCATTAGGCTGTATCTCATTAACCGTGATAGGTAGACAGTAATAGTTTTAACAGATGACAACAAACGTGATTATTTTTTGCTCGTTTTTTTTCGATCTTCATAACGGCAACAGGTATACGCTTGAATTATTCACAGAAAATTGAGTTATATTATTCACTTTAAATATTTAAATTGAAATAAATATTTAAGTGGGGTTCCTATTTAACAAACATGATTAATTTTAAATTTTTCCTGATCGTAAAAACGCTTACAGGTAGAAACATGTAATATCTATTATAGATAATGGTACAGAACCCTTTATGCGTGAATCCGATCTCGCACTTGGCCGGTTTTATATTCCTTCGTTAGAAAAACTTCGTTCGTTATAAAATAGTTAGATTTTTCTGGTTCTGGTAAAGTTTTACTATTTCAATAAAAGATATTTCCAACACTGCACTTGGTTGTGATTTGAAGTTAAAATTCACTCACACATGACAGTTATTGTCATAGATTGAATATTAGTCATTTCTCATTGCTGTTACGGTTGCAATTTGTCTATAGAAGTTTAAATTCACTCACACATGACAGTTATTGGCATAGATTGAATATTAGTCATTTCTCATTGCTGTTACGGTTGTAATTTGTCTATAGAAGTTTAAATTCACTCACACATGACAGTTATTGTAATAGATTGAATATTAGTCATTTGTCATTGCTGTTACGGTTGTAATTTGTCTATAGAAGTTTAAATTCACTCACACATGACAGTTATTGTCATAGATTGAATATTAGTCATTTCTCATTGCTGTTACGGTTGTAATTTGTCTATAGAAGTTTAAATTCACTCACACATGACAGTTATTGTCATAGATTGAATATTAGTCATTTCTCATTGCTGTTACGGTTGTAATTTGTCTATAGATGTTTAAATTCACTCACACATGACAGTTATTGTCATAGATTGAATATTAGTCATTTCTCATTGCTGTTACGGTTGTAATTTGTCTATAGATGTTTAAATTCACTCACACATGACAGTTATTGTCATAGATTGAATATTAGTCATTTCTCATTGCTGTTACGGTTGTAATTTGTATATAGAAGTTTAAATTCACTCACACATGACAGTTATTGTCATAGATTGAATATTAGTCATTTCTCATTGCTGTTACGGTTGTAATTTGTCTATAGAAGTTTAAATTCACTCACACATGACAGTTATTGTCATAGATTGAATATTAATCATTTCTCATTGCAGATATGAAACTAGACATCATAGCATGCCACTTATAGTACTTTATTAATTAGAGTGATATTGTACTGATATTATAATATATGTACTGTTTATTATGTCTTATGGAAATCCACTAACTTCCGTGATCCACAATAAAAATATTAATGATGTATTATCATAGCGGCATCTATCTTGTCTTGTGGTATACATAGATTATAATCATCATGAGGGAATAAATACAAGCCTTTTCTATTTTTTAATACACAAATACAAAAACCATGGAAGTAATTAAAAACTCTTGATATAATTGAACGAAGCCATCAATAAAATTTCCTGTTCCCATGACTGCATCAGATAGTTTGTTTAATCAAAAGTTAACTTGAATGAAGCTGCGACCTTATAAATATTTATGAGGAAAGTTGCAATTTGCTTGGGAGAATTATTTAAGGAAACAAAGAATTACAATTTATAGAACTGTCGGCATTTCTTGATGATGTCATTTCCATTAGTAGCGACACAATTCGTTGCGTTGTTTTTGCCGCTAAAGGCGCCAAAGTATGCAATTCTTTAACAAACCGGATCATAATGTATAGTTAAACGTGCATACTTCTACGTGACTAACCGGCGTGGACGATCCGACTGTGAAACTACGAGTATTAGAGTATTGTATGCAACGAAGTAGATAAACGAACGTAGCAACTCCATTACTACGCTACTGGTTAAATTTATATTACTTGTCCATAATTCATATCTATTTTTGTAGTCTACTAGTTCCTAATCTGTGCTTGTAGATTAAAATAATGTGTTTCGAATCCAACCTTAAAATATTATTGTGCCGTTTATAGTATCGACGATTAAATTCATGTTTTTATACATACCTACCTTTATGTATTGTTTGTAATGCACAGTCGCATAATATGCTAATTGCTAAGTGAAAGCATATTGACACGTATTTACTAAATGTAAATACTATAAATGCCCATTGCAAAATATTTATATTTGTACCATTTTCTGCTCACAAAACATGCATTAGGTGTAAAAACACAATTGTTAAAGGTCTGGCAGATAGGCTGCTGCTGACTGCCACGTATAGACGATGGTTGGCTATAGCCACCTAAATAGTTTTATTTAATTTAATTTAATTTTAATTATTTATTGTAATTTATAATTTTTTTTTCTTATACCATTAATCTCGTGTCTGATAAATAAATGATTATTATTATTATTATTTCGTCGTAAGTCAATACGACATAGATAATAGTAACGTTTTTTCTTAGACACGTAAGATATCCAATAAAATTATATTGTATTGTATCTTCTTGTATTTGCTACGTTTTTTGTTTATAATAGCTTACTAGGAGTCATTTAACTAATCATCTTCTTAGCATTAGTATGAATTTTTTGATATGGTAATATTTATCAATATTGACGATATTGACAAAAATTTTGACCGTGCAGTGACACGAAACTGATTTTAAGGAGCGGTCACATTAATGTTCAATGTCAATGCCCATCATCGCCGCTAATTACTCCGACAAATTTCGCGATAAATTGAGTGGCAACACTGGAACCGTGAACGTCAACACCCATTTAATTGCCGACAAAATTGGCGATAATGTCACAAAATAAATAACGTTTACATATTTAATGTGTATCTACTTTTTTTTAATTCAATGTACTAATGTACTAGATGCGCCCCTCAGTTTCGCTCGCGTGGCGATGGATAATGATGATAATGAAAAGTATTCCATGTGTAAACCAGTGCTTCATCTATCTACCTACCAAATTTCATCCAAATATATTAAGCCGTTTAGTTTAATTGAGTAACTGACATCTATACATACAAAGTTTGACGTTGACTCTGTCTAGAAGATTTCCTGGAACTTGTATTTTTCATTCATCCACGCATAAATGCCTATGTACAAAAACGTGCGTATTATTCACGATCACGGTGTACAATGACTAGCGTTGGTATGATCGTTTCAACGCAATAATTCTTGCATTAAATCTCTTTGATGTGCCAAAACTAACGCCATCAGATTTATCGCCCAACGTCAACGGCAATGTTAATGCCATTGCCCAATTATCGCGATAAGTGGTGGCCTACATCTACGGTTAACGTTCATCATCGTGATCATCAACGTCGTTTCTCGTGGTATGTGGTTAATGGTCAATAGTGGCATTACAAATATCAAATTAAGTTTTTTTTACTGACATTGACATCTGATCTTCTTCATCGCTACGCTCTTGACAGATCGATCGTGGTCGTCACTTGAGTGTAACGCGCCTTATAATGCGTCGCCATTCCTCCCTGCCTGCAGCCTTTTCGTGCACTCGTGTAGAGGACCGTTTATTGCTGCTCATATCTGGTCGGTCCATCGTATTGATGATCTCCCTCGCGATCTAGTGCCTTCTACTCTGCCCTGGACAACTAGTCGTTCAATCGACTCGTCACCGCGCCGTGCCACGTGCCCAAAGAAAGTAAGAATACGAGCCTATACGATGCCAACGTACGATGTGTACGTGACATCTTAGATACACTTTTTTAGAACTTTATGGAGGCTTAATTGTGTTTAAAGAGAATATAATCACTTCGTTTTCTTGTGTTGCCAATTGAAACCAATGATGTTATAAAGACGTAGATTTGTTATGCTCGAACTGACGTGAAGTCAATGTTGTCCCAGTTTTTGCCAGTACTTATTTTGCTGAAGTTCTTAGACGTCCACTCAAAAGTAAGAATACTTGGAGTAGGCGAGAGAGCCTGATCAATTAGTCAAACCAAAGTGCTATTGAAAGCGATATATAGTATTTATGAACATTACTGATTAATGTGACAGACGAATTTGTTTAAAAAATGCCTACCAGGTTACTCCCTGCCTACATCAATTTGTGACACGATATATTTCTATGCAATATCATGCTAGTTTCTGTTTTCAAAGCACATGAATCCTCGTAGCTACTCGTACATATAAGAATGCGAGAGAAAGAGCCAACCGCCTTCTCGATCTCCGACGGTGTAAGCTTAGTAGTTTTGTCGCCCATTTGCAATTTTTTGTCAGTCCATTTTTTAAACTTGTCTTAAATGTAGACTCTGGTTTTCCAGTTTTTAAGGTGAATCAAATCCTCATATCCTCATGTGATCTGAGCAGGAAATTTCATCCGTTGCCACTCTCCAGTCGCGTTCTTCTACGGATCTCCTCATTTCTGATTCGATCACGTGGAAAAACCCCCAGCATAGCCCTCTCCACAGCTCGTTGTGCGACTTTGTGCTTACTTATGAGGCCCCTCTTTCTCGAAGTTGGACCTGCCTAGTTGGACTGTCTGTCCTAAGTAGATGTATTCGTCAACAACTAAAGAACTCAGTTCCCAATTGAAATTGGGGTAGGCACAACATGGGCATTAGACATAAATTTAGTGTTGTCCATGTTCATCTTAAGGCCTACCCGTTGGGAATCTCCATATTCATTGCATTGCATTCATGCATTTTGCATAGGTCTTCCATGGATTCTGCCATGACTTCATATAAAAATGAAGTCATGGCAGAATCCATGGAGCGGCTTAAAATTCAACCAAAATGCATACAAGCATCGAGATCATTCAATCGATTAAATCAAATGATGGTAACGGTAAATACAACTTCTCAACAGTTTTCTTCTTTAACCAACATAAAACGAGACGTTTCTTATTTTAACCCATATATTTTTGCTCGTTTAACATTGTATAGCTTCTAATTTTAGTGTTTTTTTTGTTAATTAGGTACTTCCAAATTGTTCCTATTATTTATACATATGAGTATATATACTATTATGACACCGATCGTAGAAAGTGACATTAAAGTACTACTTGTGTTATAAATTGGGTTATTTTATTTACAGGAATACAATTTGGTTTAGTTTTGTTTTAATAATTGTTTAAATATTTGCTAATGTTCGTTACAATACTATATTGAAATAATACGGTACGATTGAAAATAAGGTTACTAAGTAAGACGGAAAAGTAAACAAATTGTTATGTATCAACAAAGACTTATATACAATTATTTGTAAATACATATTTTGTATGGAATTACGTGGGCAGCAATCGGAGGTTGCAAAAAAAATGATTTTATTTAATAATATTTAATTATAAAAATTACAATATAAAATAATTATTCTAAGTAAAACTAAAGTAATGAATCAATGATCAAAGTTGGATCAAGAATGCCAGGTCGATGCAGCGGAAGCGCACGTAGCCTCCGATTGACGTCAATGGCTTCAAGTTCTGCTGACGGCGCGCCTCGTGTGGCGCGGTGTTTATTCAGGTCAATGTTTGCGGTGTGGTTTCAGTACTTTAGCCTTGCGTAACACCTTCCCCCGTAGAACAGCGAGTATTGAAGACTTTTGTCGTAAATCGAGCTGGGGGTTGATCGTTAGCAACCCTTCTGGTAGTAGTGGGCAAGGTGTAGATTTCTTGTAGCTCTAGCTCTTCTCGTTCTGTGGTTGCGGGTGGTTTCTGAGCTTCTGCGTTGTACTTGCGATAGTACAGGGCACTGGCTAACGCACAAGTACCTATTATAATTGCATACATTGGTATGGTAGTATGATAGATGCTGTAGTTGATTTCTTTACTCTGATTGATCGGCTGCTGCTGCGAGATCTTCGTGTTTATTGCATGAGGGTTATCCAGATTAATAGAATGCAGTTTCATCGTAGACATGGTAGATTGAGCGGTGGTAGTGATATTAGGCAGGTCCATTATCTTCATAGCTTGTCCCTTTAAACGATCATTAGTGTTAGAGATCGTAAAGTGTGGTGTTTCTAGATAGCATTGCTGTGGAATTATAGCGAGGTAGCTACCCAGTAGTGTTTTGTAGAGGTCTTGACCGCATGATAGATGGACTTTTGTTGGAGCGGGAAAACTGAGCGTATAGTGTTTCTCGTCTAGTTCTTCATATGCAGGTATTTCCAAGGCTACAGGAGTAGGGCTGCAGGCGGCGCTTCTTTGTTGCGTGCCGATGAGTTGCATAATGCAGTCTTCGGATGTTCGGCTTTGGAGGCTCTGTTTTTCCACACAGAGGTACCATTTACTGGTCTTCGGGCATTCTGCCACTATGTACCTGAAATCTTTCTCATGGAGGGCTAGGTAGGGATATGGAGGAGATAGGATCTCGTGGTATTTGTTCGTGACAATAGATAATTTATATAACTCAAATACATATGATAGAATAATAGGAAATTTATAGACTATAACTACTTCATCACCTACGTAGTATGAACCTAGTTTTATTATATCGAAATATTCTCTAGTATCTAAGTCTACTACTCTGTCTCTGCCATAAAGCGAGCTCAACTTGCTTATCATAGAGCGTATCGCATACAAATTTAATATTGAATGATGCGTTGTGGATGCCCGTATAAAAGCTAGGACGTTCTGTAGTTTAAGAAGTTCCTGTGAGATAGAGTCTACGTTATCACCTAGTATAATAAGAGTCTGTGCCAGATGTGCGTATTTTATTAAATCGGTATCTCTAGTAGCTTCACTTTCGTTAATTTTATTTACAAGGGTTAATATTTTATTCTGATTATCTACTATGCTATCTATGACTTTCGAATATTGATTCGTCCAATCTTTTGATAGACTGACATGACTGTTAAGTTCAGTAAATAATTTATCCTCGTTATTTTGAAGAGATTTTAATGCTTGGTTATAATGTAGTGCATCATTGTAGTCGAGGTTGCCTGTAATGCTTTTAATAACGGACCCAAGACCATCAACGAGCCCTCTTTTAACACGATGACTTTCAAAAGTCTCTAATTGTTCTAAAACACTATCAAGCTTATTTCTGAGGTAATTTGTGTGAGGTTCAAATAAAGACCTAGTTCTATTGTGAAGGTCAGGGCTAACACTATCTAACTGTGAGTTAACTGAATTAATCTTGTCTCTTATATTCATAAGATTAACATGTTGTAGAAAGGAATGGTAATGGGAGACTATTTAAGCTGGTCCTAATTTGAAAGGTAAGATGCCAGGGCCATCGTCGAGACTCTCAAGTCTTATCTCCTGCATGAGAGCTGGTCGCAGGAGGAGATGAAACATCAGGAGCACTCTGCAACAATGTGGCTGACTTAGGAACTCTCTTAAGTCTAGTTTTTGCAATGGGATCTCGCTTTTTCTTAGTATATATATGAATAGGGAGATCAGCCATTACAACGTCGTGCGTGTACCGGGGAGCTAGTTTTTGGCGCGAAGCAAACGGATTTTTGAGGAAAATCTGTTGCTCAGGGGAATACTCAGCTTCGGGTTCCCGGTTCCTATTCCGATTTTCAGTTAGGTCTCTACGAGAGGTATTAGAGAGTTCTTGTATAGTGTTATAGGCCAAAGTCATCTTAGCTTTATGATTTATTGTGTACTGCTGTAATAGTTGAGATGAGACGTCAATGTCAAATGGGTCGCGGGGATCATAATGTCCGGTAATTACTTCAATTGGTTTGCATTTCGTAAGGCTATGGATGCTATTATTGTAGGCTAGAATAGCTTAAGGCATTAGATTAATAAAGGATTCAGATTTGTGGCTAAGTTTCAAGATACGGAGATGTTCAAGTATCGTTGAATGAAATCTCTCTACTATCCCGTTTTCGTTGGGTGCGTGGGGTGCTACCTGGTGATGATGGATTTGATGAATTCTAACAAATTCCGCAATTAGTTGATTTGTGAACTCGGTGCCGTTATCAGTGACAATAGTAATAGGTATAGAATGATGCGTGCTGAAGTTGAGTAGTGCTTGAACTATGCTGACTGCCGTACCATCCCTCAAGTGATAGGCTTGGGCGTACTTAGAAAATGCATCTACTATTGTTAAGAATTTTTCACTCTGAATAGTCAATACATCTAAGTGAATCAATTCGAATGGTCTAGTAGTCGGTGGTACAATCTTGAACTGTTGTTTTATTGGATTGCGATCGTATTTTGCCTGTCCACAAACAGTACATTCATTTATAAATTTAGTGATGTTCTCTCGCATTTTCGGCCAATAGTATTTATGAGACAGTGCAAGATAGCACTCATTAAAGCCCCTATGATTAGTTTTCCCATGATGATACTTGTCAATTATCTCCTGCTGCCTAAGGTACTCTCTAACGTTTTCTACTTCATTTTTAGTAAGTGTTAGGTTCATAGCGACTAGCTTGCCTAAGGAGCCCTGTGGCGCCCTCGTGATTGCTCCCGAGTGTTACGATCTGCGCCCGCGTCAAAAGTTTGCGCCGAGTTGGGAATAAATGGCTCTTGTGCCATACCTATAGCGAGTTAAGAGACGAAATTTTTGTCAGAGATAGTTGAATAACCAAGGAATCTGATACATAAACATTCATGTCAAATGTATTAGTAAAATGTTATGTTACACGAGGACAAACTTGACGTAGCCGAAAAAATCAGAATTGATGTGGAAAAAAATTGTAATTTAAAAATTTTACATTAATACCTATAGGTTTTTTGCGGTAATTAAATAGTAAAAACACATATCTATCTAATTACATTCAAATATTTGAATTCGTAGAAGAAATAATATCATAAAAAAAACTTGCAATCTGACCACAAAAATTAAGTTTTATCAATAAATAATGCTTCCCAAGACAGGACTTTGATTTGATATTTATAAATATTTTGAATGTCTAGAACAGAAATATTATTTTTACCTAGTAACATATGCTTAGGTTATTAATAATTACATAAAAAATAAGAGCTACTTTGAAATTTCGGCCAATAATGATTTTTTTTTCAACTTGGGGGCCCATTTTCTAGACTTATACATGGTGATTTCCAAAATTTTTTTTTTGTATGAAATATAAATTTTCTTGTTGGTTTTTTTATTTTATTGGAATTCTTATTAGAAATCCTACAAACCAAACTAGGTTTCAAAGAATAATTATATATCAGAAATATTTAAAAAAAATTACAAATTTTGAATTTTTAGTACAAGCGAATTTAACTGTCACGTGACTTCGATTTTTTATCGATCCTGACATGATATGGCGTATTTATCATATTCTGAGTGGGTGTAATTACTTGACAACATTATTTCTGTGATATTTTACAATGTAAAAGTATAATCTATTCAAAATAAAGCAAATTATAACCAATCATAACAATGAGAAATTAGCTTACCGAGTGTTGTCGGTTCGTGACAAATTTATATCGTAAAATTTTGATGTCAGAACCTAAATCACATATTTACAGTATTCCTTACACATTCACGATCATATTCATGTTTAATTTGTATCAAAATCATGAGTTTAACCCGATTAATTCACTAAAAACTATAGCACAAAACATAACCTCGCCGCCAAAACACAGATGAAAATATAAACATTGATTATATTTTTTTTAAAGTTCACAGATAGAACATGTCCGTGTGTAGTGTTGCCATAGAAAGAAAATATATTACGCTAAAGAATTAAACTCTATGGTTAAACATTGGGATGACTTTAAAAAATAAACAAAAGAAAAACGAGCGTGACACTTACTTGCAACAATTGTTGCGCCGACACTTTGGACCTCAAAAATCCTTGCAGTTTTGTTGCGCGGGCAAACTAGTCGATAAATGAATTTTTAAATGTTTTCTGAATGATGGGGATGATTTTGTACATAGCTGAAGGTGGATTGATTAGTAAGCCCGTTTTAATTTTAGGATGAACGTATTCTTTGATGGCAGCGATAACATCTTCTTCTAAGTTATTTTCTGATAGTTGAATAGATATTCGCATGTTAGTTTCAAATGGCTTTGTGATGACCGGCCTACCCTTGATATCGCCAACTACATTAAAAATTAGTTGTTTAGTAAATCTATTGAGAGGGTCGTCTGAGATTGGAATTTCTAGGATGGGACTTTCGTGATCAGTATGAACAGTAGCTGTTCTAGAGTCATCATCAGCGTCTGCTGCAGTGATGGTCCTAGAGTCATCTAGTGTGGGTGCCTTCTCGGATGTATTAACTACTATTGACATAAGCTCCTCATTGTTAACTTCGATCCTTGACAATGCGTCGGCGTTAGTGTTAAACTTGCCTTGCTTATAGATGACAGTGAAATCATACTCACTAAGCTTTAAGCGCCACCTAGTGAGTCGCGAATTCGGCTCTTTGAGGTTCATGACCCATTGTAGGGGTTTGTGATCCATAATAATTTTGAACTTACGCCCAAACAAGTATGGCCTGAAATATTTGGTGGCCCACACGATTGCTAGAAGTTCTTTTTCTATGGTACTATAGTTACATTCACTTGAATTTAGAGTCCTTGAAGCATAGGCAATCGGTTTATCCGAGCCTACAGTACCTTGTGATAGTATAGCACCAATAGCAACATTGGACGCGTCTGTAGTGAGTATAAACTCTTTTGTAAAATCCGGATATTGTAAGATAGGATCGTTTGTTAACAGTGTTTTGCAGTGTTCGAAACACTCGGTATATTTTTTATCAAATACAATTTTTGAACCCTTTTTAAGACATTGTGTTAGTGGTTTAGTCACACGTGCAAAGTCAGGAATGAATTTTCTATAATAGCCAAGTAGACCGAGAAAACGTTTGATTTCTGTTGGGGTCTTAGGTAAGAGGTAATTTTTGATAGCTTGGATTTTATTGGGATTCGGTTTAACACCTTCACGACATATGACATGCCCTAAAAATTCCGTTTCTAACTTCAAGAATTCAGACTTGTCCATCTGTACTTTGAAGTTAGATTCGCGTAAATGTTTTAAAGACTTTTTCTAGGTTCAGGATATGCTCCTGTAGCGAGGTGCTGAACACTATAATGTCGTCCAGATACACCAAACAAACTTCGTTCTGCAGATCCTTAAGAACGTTATCCATCACACGTTGAAAAGTTGATGGAGAGTTCTTGAGGCCCATTGGCATTCTCAAAAACTCGTAATGACCATTCTCTACGTTAAAAGCTGTCTTGTGTATATCTTCAGGGTCCATTTCGACCTGATAAAATCCACTAGCTAGGTCAAGAGTTGTAAAATATTGGCACCTACCCAGTTTGTCAAGTACGTCAGTTATATTGGGGATGGGGTACTTATCATCAATTGTTTTCTCGTTCTCTTTTCTAAAATCAACGACAAGGCGCCATTTGACCTTACCAGATGCGTCCGCTTTTTTGGGTACAATCCAAATCGGGGAGCTCCATGCAGAGTCCGAAGGTCTAATTATGTTTTGCTCGAGCATCTTACTGATTTGATCTCTGACCTCTTGTTGATGAACGTGCGGGTATCTATAGGTTTTAGTATGTACTGGAATTTCATCAGTTGTTCTGATTTTATGCTTTATCTTGTTGGTGAATGTTAATGGTTCGCCTTCAAGATAAAAAACGTCAGCATAGCTAGCACAGAGACGTTCTAGATTAGCACATTCTTCCGCGTTCAAGTGTTCGGTTCGAATTCGAGAAACGACTTCATTAGCAGGGTCCGATAAAATTTCAGTACTTTCAGTTTCTAAGTTAAACAGTTGAGCTTCTACTGGCCTATCCATAGAAAAGATGACGTCATTTGTTGTAGAGTTAGTAACTTCAACCCAACCGCGATTATTCACAACATTTGTTACACACTCTGTTATAAGACAGTTACAGATGGTTTGCGTTTCTACTATCACATCTCCGTCTCGCGTATTTACTGGTAACCTTAGTAACTTGGATGAGTTAACCGGAATGATTTCCTCGTAAAGATTTGCATTTCGTGAGTCATACATTTGGATGGGAATATGCGCATTACGGGTCTTTAGTAGTCTATTTCTTAGATCTATGTTAGAACCCCAAATATCTAACAAGTCCAGTCCTATCAGTCCGTCGAAGTAGTTATGGAACTTATACACGAACAAAGTTATGTCGCCTGGTTCAAAGAACTCAGGGAAACAGGGCAATGTGATGGAATAATTATTTTTACTGGTTGCGTGCACGTTCGTTACTTCAAAAGGGTCATAGTTGAGTGGGATGTTACTAAAATATTTTTCGACAGCTTCAGGACTAATAAAAGATTGATTAGCTCCTGTATCTATAAGTAGTTTTAATGGGGGGTTACTTATTTGAATATAATCCAGCTGCCGTTGTATGTGAAGGTTGACTTCTATTTTTGCTTTTCGGAATTCGACTCCGTCCGAAAATTTACGTCACTTGATGAAGTAGCACCAGCGGTTGCCTGATCTACCTCTTCTACTATTGCGGTCTCTGAATAAGAGTATGGCTCCTGATAGTACGGATATTCAGAGTAGTCGTAAGTACAGTATGGTTGGTCGTAGTCTAAATACCCATAGTCGTACTCGTAATTATAGTCATTGTAATCACTGTCAAATTCGTTAAAGTTTACTTCGCGAGTCTTAAAGTAATTACTCGGGGGCGGATTACCTGATTTTCGCCAGTCATGTAGGGTCGGTGGTAAGGTTCGCGGTACAAAGTGACTTACGCCACTCATTGGACGGGGCTGATCATTACCGAACCTAAAGGATTGCTGTGGCTGGCTCGGCATTCTAAACGCGTTATTTTGTGGGTTATAGTTCTGTGGAGGGGCGCGCATTATTTGCTGGGTATGCGTTGGACCACGTGGTTGTTGCATGTGTGGTTGAAAGGGTGGTCTCCAGCCTTATGCTGGATGAGGGTGCATTGGCTGTTGCCGAGACGGACCAGGCATGCTAAAAAGTGGTTGCCTTATAGGGGCACCGATACCGAATTTTGGCATAAAGTTGTGCGGGGGCGGATTGTGGCTCTGCGGGGTTTGCAAGTCTTTCCTATTAGAGCTAACTTCATTTCGTTGTTGGATGTACAAAGTATTGAGCTCATCCTGAACGAATTCGAGCGTTTTTTCCATTGTACTAGGGCGCATGCAACGAATTCTGTATCCTAATGGGTCTTTTAAACCTCGCAAATATGCTTGAAGTGTAAGTTTGCTATAAAGAGCACGTTTGGATTCGATAGTGCTACCGATATTTTCATGTAGGGACACATAAGTCATTATCGTGCTGAAAAGGTTCTGGCACCGTTCATAGAACTCTTGAGGGGTGCTAGACCCTTGGGTTTGAAGGGACAAATCGCTATACAACGCGGTCTCGTCTCGATGGTCGGCAAAGTTGTTGATTAAAGCACTTCTAATACCCTGCCAGTTTTCGGGGATACCGTTCCCGTTAATTAACCTAGCCGCGGGTCCGGTTACTTTATTTAAAATACCATTGATGAGGGCCAAATTTTGTAACTCGTGCCCTGCTTCAGTTTTAAAATGTGCTATCACTATTTGGTCGCATAGATGTATGAAACGCGTTAACACGTGCGGGTTGCCGTCGAATTCCGGTAATAGTCTGTGTGATTTATAGATCGTATCTATGTCTGAACTCATCGTAAGCTCTTCTAAATTCCTATGTTCGTCTATAACACTAAGGCGACTATTACTAGATCTACTACTATTACTTAACCTAACAGTCGGCGATTGTCTCGGATGGAAAATTTTGGAATATTTATTCTAACACATAAGCTAAAAATAACATATAAAATGCACAGACAAGAAAGTCACACAAAATACACAGTTACACAGAAAAAGAAATAGCAGTAAGTAAAATACGGTAAAGGATTATCAGTAGGAAGGTAAGGACTGAGAAAGATTCAAAGCACTTACAACATTTTTTTCGCCGAATCTATGTCCTGATTCCGTCCAGATTGCCGCTCCCAGTAGGTTCGTGATAGCTGCGGGGCCCGTGATCTATTCACTTGACTCTATTTTACAGCTATCCTACCGACTGCGCCAATTACGTGGGCAGCAATCGGAGGTTGCAAAAAAAATGATTTTATTTAATAATATTTAATTATAAAAATTACAATATAAAATAATTATTCTAAGTAAAACTAAAGTAATGAATCAATGATCAAAGTTGGATCAAGAATGCCAGGTCGATGCAGCGGAAGCGCACGTAGCCTCCGATTGACGTCAATGGCTTCAAGTTCTGCTGACGGCGCGCCTCGTGTGGCGCGGTGTTTATTCAGGTCAATGCTTGCGGTGTGGTTTCAGTACTTTAGCCTTGCGTAACAATGGTAACGACGATGAAGAAAATATGAAAAACCTGTTTTTTTTAATTTACTGTATGATTACTAAGGTTCGCGTGAAGTTGCTATTGCTAACTGCATCACTGCTACAGAAGCTGCTTAATGATGCTTTTATATTATTCTGGCTGTAATATGAATATAAGATTTAGGACCTTCCTGTAATAGTCAGTAAATCATCCAGTTGTAACAAAATTTTTAGGCCATTATTTATAAATATAATCAGTAAGTAGTAAAAAAAATACAAAGAAATGGGTGTTTAAATATAAAACCTGTTTCCTTTGAAGAAATAAACTTTTGATAGGCTTATTTATTCAATCAACCAAACTTATTCGCCCTCAATGAAGTCTAATTCAATGGTAAAACTACAATACGTATTCAAGCAGTATGGGCTTTGGCAACCTGTCGGGTACGTTGATGTAATGGGATCGCATACAAAATGACGCAACCGAAATCCAAATCCTAAGGCTGGTCTTCGTTACAATTACTAATTACTATACCTTTTGCTTGCGTATTTTATGGGGTATAACTCGTGTGCCTCAATATGTAAAAAACAGATTTAAAAAGCACGAGTGTAATTTAAATTACTTATTGCGAGGTGATTTCACACGCTTTCATGTATTTTATGCGAAAATTTTTGCGGCAATAAGTTTTCTATAACGTTTTTGCTTCCCTTTGAATTGCTTCCTAAGTTATGGAAATTTTCGTATCGATAGGAGATTAACTTTTCATAATAAAATTACGTATTGCAATTATAAGGTAAGCAACTGCACTTATACACAACATATTTTGCAGTGAAAATTATATCTTTTTACATTCCCGACTTTTTTAATTTCGTTCATGCCAGATTTTAAAAGTTAAGCAATACATCATTTCACTGTGTAACTCCATACGGCCGTCAGTAAGTTGACCAATTGACCATGTAATTCTAGGCTATACTTTTAATTCTCTATTGATTCGTCGATGTGCTCGTCGACAAGCTTACCGGTGTCAAATACTCTATGAGATATCGCCCTTGTACTTAAGGTTGTTTTTCCAACGTTTCTTGTCATCTCGTAATTTTTTTCACGGATGTTGGCAAAGATGCCAAAGATGTTTGCTCGTAGAGAATCGCACGGCTGACATGTTTCACCTCTGGTTGCGTGACAAAAACAACCTAAAACATTGCATTAAAGGATTTCCATAATTATACATAAAAAAATACGCGTCGACTTGCGAACCTCCTCCTTTTTTGGAAGTTGGTTGAAAAGAGGAGTTATGATTTTATTTTGAAGTCTATTTTTTACCATAAGTTCCATATAATTCTAGAACTAATCTATATATATAAATAAATTATCCCCCTATTTCTCATGGTCACGCTATATCTTAAGAACACATGCAACAATCTTGCTAATTCTTTTTTATTGTTTTATTTATTTTCCTGAGCCTACTACGCTAACGAAGTCGCGGTCAGTCGCTAGTTATAAATAATTTTAAACAAATCGAATCATCTCTGCTTTATCTGGCCAAATTGAGTTTCATCTGTCTGTATATTTGTTACTTTGTTCGTTTGTCTTCCAGTACAGGTCGCATTTTCAACCAACCTGCGTCGCTATTTACAGACTGATTTTAATAAAATTTGGTACAGTGACATGAAATGATGTCAGTGTACAAATGACTTTAATCGGTCCGAATCAGCAAGCCTCCGGTTCATTCATAAATCTTGATTAATTTTGAATATGAGCACAATTTGTCTAGTGGTTTCCGAGATAATAGGCTGTGAATACTGCGAAAAATTGGCGCTATTAAGACTATGTGCTCACGAGGTCTACTATTCGCAGAATTACTACTCTTAGTATACAATACAATCGAGTTTGATTCATCAGACAGTATAGATAGATCAGATAATATAGAAAAGATAAGAAATTAGAAAAAAGTAGAAAGTGAAATACAAATAACTATAATAATATGTGTTATTTAGATTTTTTTATATGAGTAAGTAAAATTACGCCTACTTCCTAAAAGCTTAGGCTCAGACTACGGATTGGTATTTGCCACGATTAAGGTGTAACTTTTCGGATTATTCACCACCATCATATTCTCCGTACATGTGCATAAGTACTATTAATCGATACTGTTTACTAAGTAAATATTAATAAAATTGTAATGTCTGGAAGAGATCTCTCTGAGCGATAAGACCGCCTATTGTTACACCTAGATTTGAGAATTTTACTTTTTAATATTAAGTGATTAATGTGGTGTCTCAATAAAGTGTTTTATATCTATCTATCTAAAAACAATTTAAATAGTTCTTCACACTTTTTATATTACATGATTCATTGGTAACTGTGCCAGAGTCCATACTGTTAGCTGTTAACAGTGTTCAAAATAACTTAATTGACCGATCTGTTGTTGTGAACAGCTTCCTAACTTTCCTCTTTGCGAGTTTCCACTGGGAAATATTTTCAATCAATTGTCAAGAGTTGTTGATCAAAACAAAGTCTGTTCTTGACGCAGTAGCGCAATATATTTCACAGCTTGGGCCTTATTAAATTACAAAATATTCTTGATTTCTAATTTGCGGGTTAGGTTCTATTGATAATGTTAAAAACGCTTGTATACCTGGGGTTTATTTCCAAGCCGAACATAAAAAAATATTTGTAACAGTTTCACTTGCGTCACTATTTATTAATATTCAACTTCTAGCTAACAACTAATAACTAAGCGTATTGTCTGTCATGTATGTGCGTTACAGAATTATAGTAGCAAGTAAAAATGTCAATAGGATGAGGGTAAGAACTTGCACCCTTAGATTAATCATTGGTCTCGCTCTCGTCGAAGCGCGCGCGCGGAAACTAATCATTAATTTAAGCTTGCACCATAGGATTGGGCATACAATCACAACTACGAAATTGTATAACAAATTCTAAGGGTTCTGGTTTTCAGGGTTAAAAAAATATTACAAACCAAACTACGTCTTTCTAAAACGTTACGCTTATTTAGATTGTGAGTACATTAATGAAAGTGTGACGCTGTTGTTATCGATAAAAATATTTTTTGATCATAATGTATGCTACGCTACGTGTACGTATGTCTATATTCTTTATTTACCGTTTGCCTTTCGGCATGAATACCGAGTGCACAACACCGAGATAGACAAAGATAACACTGTACATGACTTTGATTTTTGAATGACTCTGGCGTAGTTTTTTTCGGGTTCGGTTTAGTTGGAAGGCCACTCTGAAGCTTGTTGACGAGTTTGCATAATCAAAATCGTAAACCCACGTCTATACGTCGCTAGTAACAAAGCATTCCATGAATATTGGGTTGTTCTAGCATGTCCTCTAATGTGATTGATTTTTTGGAGAAAATTCAGATCTTTTGGGATTGCCGAGCGGAAACATGTTTCATACCCAAGTGATTATTTAAAATGATACAGATCGAGTCGTGAGATATAAAGTTCAGCGGCTATCTTTCTCAGACTTGAATGAGGATTTTCAGTCACTATTTCCTTAACTTTAGCGATGTTATCTTCAGTTGAAGACTTTGAAGGCCCACCAGAGCAAGATACCTTCACATCTCAACCGCTTGTTAACGCTTTGAAATAGGAATTGTATTAGCTGAGGGAAACCAAAGGACTAGGTAGTAGCCTCTCGTGAAAAAGTCCATCTTGGCAAGTGCCGCAAGGAATATTATACTGTAGAGGGCACTGCACCTGACTGGAGTGCTAAATAAATCTCAAGCAATTATAAGAAAATGATATTTTTTTGATGTGGAATGAACTCTGAACACAAAGACTAATGTCTCGAGCTGATAAGTGCAGGCAGTGCCACGCAAAACTAAACCAAAGGTCTGGATTAACGGCACATGGCATGTCGTGTTCCGTGCCATTTACGACTCACGAATTCTGCATCTCGTCATTTGGTATTAAAAACCCGCCAATGTGAGTAGAATTTGCACAGAGGAGTTTTCGTTTCACTAACCTTAACCACAGAATATGTTTATGTGACCAAGTATGCTTACCTTAAAAGTAAACTGTTTACTTTATTTTTCTATTAAATAAAGTTAGAAAAAAACTGGTCCACTAGCCTTTAATGTATTATAGGTAGGCCAACCAAAAAGTGGGACGCTGTACACTTAATTATTATTAAACAGGTATGTTGATTATTATATCATAATAACAAAATAACCAATAATATATAAAGATATATCGCAAGCATTGAGTTCCTGATTATTATTGCAGAATACTTGTTACCAAATCCGTGACTAAATATCACTTATTAAATTATTTAACACACAATCTGATAACTCTGCGTAATTCGCATAGAACTTATAATGCAAAATAAATGTAAACAATAGATTTTTTTTAAACCTCATTAAGGAGAAAATTATTTACAAAGTTCACTACTTTTTATTAAGTAAGATTTCTAATGATTTCTCTCGTATCTGAAGTATGCTCAAGTGCACTCAGACAGAGTAAAAAGTACTAATAAATGGGTTATCACTGTGTCAAGTTTCATCAAATTAGATTTAATGGTTTATGCTTTCGCATACTAGTCTGAGGATCAATAGACTGGCGTTTGACCACTTGATAGTGAATGATGATGGGGTCGTAAATTACGGTAGTACACTAGACCCAGAATTGCGACCGGCTCAAAGGTAGGTTTCAGTACAGTATTGTAGAATTTTTACTAGCCATGTGAACATTAGAAAGTCCAATACTTAATAGCTTTAGATTTTTTCACGATGTTTATTTTACCTAAACACAAGCTCGACTTGAAAGATTCCAACCACGCACTGCCGCATGGACGATCCATACTAACCGTAATCTTTTGTTGCATAATAAGTACCCAAATCTTATTCATTTTTTTTAATTACATTTGGTTAATTTTGATACAAAATTAGTAAGTAAAAACGAATAAGTAATTTTTGTTTTTCTAACTACCTACCACAACTAATGAGTATCACTTGTAAAAATGAATATTATATAACGCTAATTCGTTGTAGAATTTCAGCCGCGTTTAGTTATAATTTGTTATTATTCTGTCTGTTGAGTTTTGTACATTTTGCAAATAAATTAGAGACAGTAAAGTGTGTTGTGACAATCTCTCAAATAAGATTGTACAATTTCAGACAAGGTGTAAAGAGGATCACGAACTACCTCGAGGAAGTAATTGCTGACTAAGTCATGACAAAACATCAAGCTTGGCGCCTTTTGTATTAAGACAGTTTCACTATATTTTGTTTCACAATCCGCGTTGCAATCTAGATGGGTACTGCATTTCGGGAACATTGCCGAACTTACTTTTAAAGTCTACACCTTGGTTTAAATACTCGTGTTTTTTTAATCTAAGGGCTGCTTTTAATTAACTTACGCTGTATGTCTGTCTGTCTATATGTCCTTCATAAATAGGGTTGCAATTGTTGAACCGTAGTGTTACATACCCCGTTATTTTTACAGAACATATATGTTGATATGACGGATTACCAAAAAATAAAAATGTAACAAATCAAATAAGCAATAACTTCTTATACTTAATAATAAGGCAATTCTGATATTTATTCTTTATGACAAACAGGTCCTTTAAACAATATTTTATAATATTATTTAATTTGTTGCCTTATAAACACACCAAATATGACCCATTACCGTTGTATATACAATAATATATTGCACCAGTAATATTATACATAATATACTGGTGATAAAATATTATAGTGACAAAACTAAAATCATGGAAAAAGCATTTTTTTAGTATGTCTAATTTTTTGTACATTATCTGCTAGAGAATTCACCATTACAAGCTCTTTGGCAATTTCAAGTGATAACCGACAACGGTTCGATAAATCAGCCTTTTTTAAGGTAGAAAAGACTAACGGCCGTTTTCAATATTCTATCTATCCACAGTTTACCTTACTACCGATAGAAATTTGACATAACGTCCATACAAATAGTGTCAAATATCTAACTCTAGTAAGATAAACCGACGATAGATAGGTTATTGAAAACGGCTGTAACAGACGGAGACATAAACTCACAGATAGTAGTAAGCTTACGAATAGGGCCCTGTGATTTTTTACGACATAAACTTAAAAAATAGCCATATGTGGGGTACATATGGCTTGGAATTGTGAATTACGAGTATCTAGCAGATAATGCCTACATAACAGAACTAATCCATGTTTGTCTTATATTTACGGAATAGCGTGCCAAACGAAAATCATGTTTCTACAACTTTTTGTAACGCTCTTTTTAACGGAAGTGTGACGGGTATACTACCAACGAATGCAATCTAAAAGCGTTTTGACGTCAGGCATAAAACTGAAGCCAGAATTATAATGCATCTAATTTAAATCTTTAATTATGTCCCTGTGTTGTCTCGGTCTGTTAGACAAAACATAATAATATATTAATTAATATGTTCCCGTGTTACGTACTTGGTGTGGTAGATATTACTTTTACTAGAAAGATGATACATGAGTTTCATGTCAACAATATTTTTGATTATGTTATCACATAATCAAAAATATTGTTTGTGTACTTACAAAAATATCTTAAGGTAGATCACGTTATGTATATTTTGAAAAATTTTACAAATTAAGTTTTTTAGAAGTATTTGATATCTGATACAATTAAGATAAAATATTTGTATACCACTAACTGTCACGGTTTATCAAAATTTTCAAATGTGTTATACTTAAAATGGAACATGCATGATAATGATTATGATACCGGTCCCTAATATGACAAAAATAAATTGTGTCTCCTCTCTCTCTTTTTTGATTTTTTCATCGCTTATAATCATAATTCAATGTAACAAAAACCAATCTCACCATTATTGTACAATAATAAAGGGATCAGATTTTAACTTGACAACTGAACTTCTAACAGATTTCCCAACCATCAAACAAAATTTAGTATTCTAAAAACGTTTTGTACCAACTAATCCGGGTGCTGTAAATCCGATGGGTCACGCTTTTGGATCCCTCTTATAAAAATCATATTTACGGTCCTCGTAGTTAAGCTTAAGTGGATTTGCTCTCTTATAATAATCCATTTTCCTGTCTTATATATTATCATAACCTGTAGTATTGAAGCTTTGTCGTATAAAACATCTATTGCCTCTTTCACAATACGAGGCGGTCTAAATCACCTTAGCGTTGGCTGCAGTTTTGTATATACTTTTCAGGCACTTACCTACTTCAATAACAATGATTTTGCCACCAGCTATTTGTCGTTACATAACTGCGATAACTGTTACTTAGTTTTATTAATGTTTAGACTACCACAAAATAAAAATGTACGAAATAAAACTAAAGAAAGCAAACAGTTTAGAATACCAGTGGCATTCTTGTATGTACTTTTGAGAACAATTTATTCATTCTGTAATTTCATATACAGTACTAAAATGTGTTTATCGTAGCTCCTGAATGGATGAACCGATATTTGGTTGGATTTGTTTTTTTTTCCTTTGAATGGTGAATTAGTCGGAAGTGTTCTTAGTGATGTTTGATGAAAATCGGTGACTAGTACAGCACCTACTTCTACTCTACTATCTTGGTACCACTACAAAAAGGTATATTCCTTTTTTATCACAACTCCCTCAATGTGGATATTTCATATTATTTTTACTATTTTGTGTTAAGGGTTATTTTAATTTTACTTGTCGTAGAATACATACTTTGACAACACATATTAGTCATTGAACAAGATCTACAGAAAAATAAACTCAGAAGCAAAAAAAGGGTCGGTTCCGAAAGATAACGGAAGCGTGTAACCTTACCTTGACTTTCGATGCTGCCTTTCGACTTTTGGACAATTTGCGGTTCCAAATGGTTTCAAGTTTGCTTCAGCAAGACGCCGCCTTACTGTACACATGCTCGGAATGCACGTAGAAGGAGATTTTTAAACTGAATAAACAAAGAGTTTATTCAATTTTACAGACCATGCACGTCGACATAAAGCCTTGTTAGCAACAACCCAAAATCAAGCATTAAAATCCAGACAATAACATCTGAGCATTACAAAGCATGTCAAGGTGGTCAAGGTGAACGGTTCTTCAATAATCAGTGCACTTAAAGTTATATGATAATTTGTACCAAATATAATAAGAGTTAAATGTCCTCTTGTATTGGCACTTACTTGTGATAATTTGACTTTTGATGTGTCGGCAAAAATAATAATTTCTAGAAACAGTCCAGGCGTACTTGAGTTATCAGAAAACATACCTACATAGAAAAATATATTTACAAATTGAGACCGTTCTTCGTCTTTTGAAGTCGGGTAAAAAGTAATTTCGTGAAAGTATAAAAAGTACTAGTAAAATTTTCTGCTTAAAAAATATTTTATCAGTCTTTTGATAGTTTCAACTTTGATAAACGAGTGCCTTCATTATAATTGAAAGTATACACGACTGGTCCCCGTAACTACGTATAATACTAAACCTTTCCACGCACATCGCGTGTGAATAATTTAATAGGTTCGCAGCACTAAAAGCCAAGCCATTAATAAAGCTCTCTTTACTTAAACGACGTGAAACTAAATTGGATGCTAGCAAAATAAAATGTAATCTTTTATGGTCACTTCAAATAAAAGTTTATAAATAAAGATTGTAATTGAATTATGATTAAACATTATAATTTTTTTTTTATATGTTTACTTGGAAACATATAATAAAACCATAATATCCAAACTTTTATGATATATAATAAGAATCTTAAAACTTAACCATGTACACCAACTATATGTAAAAATTTGAGTGGCAATTTTAATAGCAGTTGGCGTCTTAGATAAATACGAGATCATTTATTTGAATTCAGTACATACAAAAATAAAAGACACAAACACATATTTTAAACATTAGGAATTTGTATTTTGGTATTTTAGCTTGTTGGAGTTAAATGTAAATTAATAAAACAATGTCTTTTGCCCAATTTGAAATGCCCTAAAATTAAATGTTTCCCCAAAGTCGTCGCGAATGGCTTTATCCATGTTAGTTGAAGTGTTCCATTAAGGATCTAATAAAGCTTATCATCAATTTTTCTCCGATGTCAATGAACTCGTGATCAAAGAAACAAACAAACTTTCCTCATATCCTTTTAAAAGCCTCCCCTTTTATTTCGAAATGAAAACGAAAAGACCAAACTATTTTTACAAAGAGCGGTCCTTAAAGACAAATCATAGCTGGTCTGGACGAGTAAATTCATGTAATTGAATCATCCAAGAGGCCTGCGGACTTATCCTCTTGGGGGTTATAGGAGATTGCTTCTACTATATCCGTCATGAAAAAGTATTGAAAATGTATACCCATGACGGTGTTATGCTACGTACACAATCTAAAGGGGTTTCAATAATAAATGTGTAGGCCGTCGTGTGTGTTCATAATATTTAGTCCGATATTGTAAGCTTGCAGGATTGTTACGCTTTAACGAAATTACTCTACAGCTCGCTGCGATAAGTGGTCCCACTTTAGCGGCGAAAGATCTAAGTTGAATTAAGGAAATGGTTACTATATACGTTACCGGTTGGTGTAAATAATGTATTATTTCTGAAATAACCGTATAATGACGTTCAAACTTACGAAAACTTTAAAAAAGCTGTGCAAGCTGCATCGCTCACCTTTGATTTTATATTTCCGTACCCCCACAGAACTCACATGTTTTATGCATAAGCTTGACTCGAACTTGACCACAAACAAAAAAAGGTATATACATTCACACCCCTAATTAAGATTTCTTGTGTCGTGGGTATCATGGACACATCCAAGACCCAAAAACAAAGAGCTTTGCAGGCACATATTTATTGCCTATTATTCATTTTTGTCTGCACTTATTAGAGCTTGCACTTATTTTTGACTTTTAATGTTTGTATTATTTTCGCCGTTTGTCACTACACGCTTGCTAGAAGAGGGGGGTAGCCCCGGCCATTTTTTGTTTTCGATATTATGACTATATTTACGTAAAATAATAAAAAAAGTATAAAAAATAATCAACTTTATATTTCTTTAAGATAAATATCGAAAACTCAGACAACAACATAATCACTCTGTAATTAAAGCCACTTGAAATATAAATCAAATTTTGGTATCTCTTAAAGATCGCGGGTAGCTCCGGCCACAAAGGTATTTCAAGAATAATGCGTTTTTTGGTGACACCATACATCACAGTAATAGTACAAATGAGATGGATTTAAATCTACACATACTTCGTGAGCCCAGTCCTCACATATTTTGCATTGGATCCAATCCTCATCGAATGTTTCACCGCAAATAATGCATTCCGTCTCCTGATGTTGCGAATCTGACTGAGAAGCAACCGTCTTAACTTTTCTCCCGTTTTCATGTTTCTCTTGACCTTTACCGCAGCTTTGGTATCTTTGGCCATCTCCAGTAATTCCTTTTTATAAGGCGAAGACGTCAAAATTTCACTTTTTTGTGTTCTTCTTCTCCGAGCCCTCTTCCTCACCTCTTCTGAATGCCACAAAAAAGTCTGACAGACGTTTTTTTGTGGCATTCAGAAGAGGTGACAAATTCTTAAGCACATCATTAATATTCCCAACATCAACACTTGAACTTGGTACTGCTTCTTGTAAGGTTCCTAGCGGCGCAGCTGAAACGCTAGCTGTTGGTCATGGTTGGTATTGCTTGCTGAAGCTCGATGGTAGCTTACGATACATTTAAAGCGCTAGTTGACGGTCCTGGTTCATTTTCAGATGCTGCAGAATC
Organism: Selenia dentaria; assembly: GCA_917880725.1. Lineage (NCBI taxonomy): Eukaryota > Metazoa > Arthropoda > Insecta > Lepidoptera > Geometridae > Selenia > Selenia dentaria. The sequence continues at coordinate 13,034,604 of OU862893.1, read as the reverse complement.
AGGAGTCGGGATTGTCAATACACTAGATCTAGCTTCAATTGGTATCTCAGGTTACGCAGAACCTAAAAAGTCAAGGTCTGAAAACACATCTCGATTAAAGGGCTGGATACTTGTGCAACGGAAACCACTTTGGGCTATCTCTAATCTAGCAGTTTTGGTAAACGCTATATTTGTCAGTCCAGCAACGTCATAATCTGTTAGTCGAGCACCCGGGTTCTGACGCATCCATGATGCGCTTGCTGATCCATAAGCCTGTTTCAAAGGCTTGAAAAATACACGGTCTAATGGCTGAATCTTATGTGTCGTATGGGGTGGTGTGCTCAGCATGTGAATGTATGTCTTTAGCATATTCAATTACATTCAGATCTTTGTGGCTATTGTGTCCATCTAATATTAGTAGAATAGGGCGAGCTTCTGACGGGTGAACATGTTTCTTAAAATGTTGAAGCCACTGCAAAAATATCTCCGCATTCATCCATCCGCTATCGGAGGCAATGCCCAGACTTTCAGGTGGTGCGCCAATCATGAGCCGGCCATTTTTATCCATTTTTTTCTAGGAAAAATGAACGTAGGGGGTACAAAATGACCCGACGCACTCATAGAAATCATGACAGTAATGTTACGTCCCCTTTCAGCTGAAGTGAGTTTCCCAACCTGTTTTTTACCTTTTACTGATTAAACTTCATCATTTGTATGGACAGTCGAGACTCCAGTCTCGTCAGCATTGTACATTTGGGAAGCTTGAAAATTAAATTGCTCATATAGGCTGATGAGGAGGTCATAAAATCGATCAACTTGAGGTTTATTGAAACCTGTAGAACGCATCAAGCTTGTTGCCTCAGGAGTTCTTAGTGCCACATATGGATTCCTTTTCTTAAATTCGCAGAAAAAATCTTTGCCATTCGTTTGTCTTTGTTAAACCTGTGAGGAATTTGAAGTTTTTCTGCTAATTCAAAGGCAAGGCGCAAAAACTCACTTCTTGTTAAAGGCATATGACGGTTACCTAGATTTATAACATGCTCACAGAGTTGTCTTTCAAACTCAGGTTTGAATGTTGGTTCAAAACGTCCTAATTTTGGTTTAAGAGTGACCTAATAAAATTGTTTTATACCTTTAGTACGATCTTGCAAAGAAGTACGTGGAACTTTGTATCGATCTGCGGCTGCTCTTTCATAATATTTTTTGTCAAGGACGGCTTGAATTGCTTTTTTCATATTTTCTTCACTCCAGTCTCCGCGATTTGTAGTTCTATTCTTAAATTTGGCCATTGTACCACTGCAACAAGTTAATATTAGATGTTAGATTTAAATATATGAGGAATAGGAGCTGACGCTATGTCAACTCCTATGGCCGGGGATACCCTCAAAACTGATGGCCCGGGTTACCCGATACAACTTTCATCAAACAAAAAATTCTTATTAAAAAGCATATTATTACACATTAAGATAAACTCAAATATATGAAATAGAAATGTATTGAAATATGTAAAAAATATGATATAAATAATTACCTACGTTTATCCAATAAATATAGCCTGTGAAACAATTGGTATCCCGCGCAACCAGTCCGCCAAAAACAAAATACACTCAATTTGCGTCCGAGCACCGCGGTCGGGTGACTTCAATATAACACGTAGGTACTTATATATAACAACACGCGAGTCACTAGTATTTGCGGTGGCCGAGGCTGCCCGCCGGCTGGGGCTACCCCCCGCTCCCCTAATATAATGTTTTTACCTTTTGATTCAATTCAATATATGAATAACATAATGATATTGCTACTAAATAAAATATTAGAAAATGTAGCATGTTGACTTTGAAAGCAGTTAGAACACAATTTAACTAAAATAGAAAAAGTTTGATTAAACAAACATGTACGGCAAAACACAAAGTTTCAATTATCGTTTCCCAGAAACGAAAATTTATTTACGCATACATTTTCCGGTCTTCATAAACATAAAGTTAATGTTATGATTATATTTCTAACGTCAAAAATATACATTATATTGAAGTGTAATATACATTCTATTGAAGTGTGATAAAATACAAATCTGAATCAAATTATTGGTTGCGAATAGCAAACGGTATAAAGGAAAAGTTGCTATTGATATCTTCGAAAAACTATTTTTCCGCTTACACTGGTATTTGACATTTTCGATTAAGCATACAAGTGTTGGGATGTTTTAGAATTCTTTTGAACTATTTTGTGTTTGGCTGAAATCTATACAGGGTGTTTGGTAGAGGGACCGACAAACCAAATGAGCGTGTTGGGGAATTGGAGAATACAAGTTGGCCAAAAAAAAATCCCCGACATGTATAGTATTTTGAACACATTTTGAACGCGGACTTTTATTTTTAAACAACCTAATACTGGATTCCACGCACTGGCGAGTTGAAAACCATCAACTCGAACCAACTTTTTGACCAACCACCTGCATTCTTCAGTCTTCCCGTGAACATGGTGCATGTAACTGCGCCGAAATATCGGGAGCTCATTCCACAACCTTACCACGGTAAATATCCCGTTAATAATCATATAACTTTAGAGAACAACCGTGATAGTTTAAAACAGTATATTCACATATTTTATATAAAGGTTAAGCGATTTTTCGTCTCCGTCAAATTTAGGTGTGATGGAGGACATCTTCGTTGAATTTTATCTTCCGTCGTTTTAAAAGTATTAAACTAACACGCACACAAATATAAAATACAATAGAAAACGCACCAAAACTAATTTAGGGACCTTGAAAAAGCATTAGCACGGCAGCAGGACCATTGAGTATCCTACCGGCTGCAGCATTCAAATACTAACGGCCTCAGGACGCTTTTTAAAAAAAACAGAATACTTTTTATACGTCTAATCCTTTCAAAGGACAACTTAATTCTAAATATACTATCAACTTAATTATAAAATTATATTCTACAGTCACCGGGCACAGAAGACCACCCGCGTTATCTTACAGTTCAAGTTCACACAATGCAACCGTTCACTTTCTTGTTATGCTTAATCAGCACGGATAGTAATTGTGAGGGGTTCTGGTCGCATGACTACGTTGTCAACAAATACAATCTGTAGAGAGAATAGAACAGCAATCCATTAAGTTATCAAACGACGAAATGAGCTAGTACTCACCGGTACATTTACCCACAGCCATCTCTGGTTTCTCGTTCTCTAGCGGTAAAATTAAGCGCATCATTACACTGTATTCGTCAGCCAGATAAATTATTTAGTCTTATTCGTACTAATTTTCTAGTGCCATAGTACCCTTCTAACCTTGACATTGTCACTATACTTTTGTACCACTTTCAGGCTGAAATTCTTAATTATAGCCCCAACAACAACGCCTCTCATTGATGGGTCGCGCCACTTGTATATCTTTAAAGTTCTAAAAGAATGTCAGTAAATGCGTTATGTTATCTCACACCTCAAAAAAGATAAATAGATATATAAATAACACTTTATTGAGACACCACATTCATGACGTGTGAGAACCACTAAAAATATACATATTCGGTGTTTTAAAAACTCCTCTTTTTTGAAGTGGTTTAAAAAATAGGTGTAACAATTGGCGGCGTTATCGTTACCAAGATACGCAATACGAACCTAAAATCAGTGTACGATTGTAATCCTTCTTTCTCACATTTAGCCGTAAAAAAGTTTCGTGAAATGCAATGAATAACCGACGTGAGTGGTCTATAAATACACCTACCATCGCAAAACCAAAAGATTTGCAAAGACGCACACAACTGTAAATCAAATATTGCTATTGTTGTTGGCACCAATAAATAGAAATGGTTGCCAATCTTATTTAAAATTCACTGACTTAATAACGGTTAACTGCATCATAAGAAGTTAGAAAAGGTATTGGGTAGTAATAGTTATCTTGACCTCTTCGCTCCTCTTGACCACGCTCAATCTTTCCCAGGTCCCGTGCCAACCTATTAGTAAACCATAATAACAAGAATATCAATGTTCAAATGTCATAATAAAATGTTGAGGTTTTTCTACTGCACATTCTGTTTTAGCTTTGCTCAAAATATATGTTTTTTGCTAAAATATTTTAAAAGCAATTTCTTATACGCAAATACAAATTAATTTTTAAGTATGACATACTATTATAGTAAAGGCCTTACTATGTAATAAGTAATAGTAGTGAAAACTAGAGTAGTAAACATAGGTTACTGATGCCTTATCCTCATTTAACATATTGTTGCTTACCATTGTTTACGTGAAGCCTGAAGGCTCGGAATGTCTCATAAGATGATGTTGGAGGGCTTATATACCAAGACATAAGAAAGGTACGACAATCTTTCAACGGTGACATGTGAGGAAAAACGAAATGTGAAGGGATGGAGTTACGTATGGAATGATAAGAGGAAAATCGTACCCTGGTGTTTGTTCAAATATGATTTTTGGATTTTAATAATTCAAAATTGTATTCGTAGTGAGTAATATTTTTGTATCTTTAATTGAAAATAAATACAGAGTTTGTATTAATTTTCAATCAATATTTATTTTATGATTTTAAATGTTTTTAACGATACCTGTTTAAACATTTAATATATTATACTATATACCTTTACATTGAAAATCATAACACCGAGTTGCTTGCCCGTTCTTCTCAGTACTAGCAGTATTTATTTTGGAATTTGGCAGTATAGTATGTTACATTTATTAGGTACTAATAAACATTTATGAGTGCGCGCTGTTTTAAACTTACCAAACCCGAAAAAAATTGTTACTATTGTTTGATCTGTAACCATACAACGCATATAGGCTATGTATTAAACTAACAGTTTTTTCCAAACTTCTATTTCGTTTCGTAGATGTGCTACGTTGTTCATAATGGAGCTAATCTCTACGAATTGCTACGTGTAGAGAGGCTACGGAATGCTAAGGACTTAATTTCCGTATAATATATCCTCACTTATAAGTATTTTGTACTACAGTAAAGCTTCGACTGTGTCGATTGGAGATGCTTGTGAAATGTCCTGCAAGACCTTGGAGTACCAAACCATCTCATCGCCCTACTTCGTGCTTTGTATGACTCAAGCCAGGGGGTCGTAAGAGTCGATAAAACAACCTCTAACCCCTTTAAACTCCACCAAGGAGTACGGCAGGGTTGCATTTTGTCACCCATTCTATTCGACACCTATGGAGAGCACATTATGAGACGTACCTGCGAGAACTGGGAGGGAGGCATAACAGTTGGTGTTGTGAAAACCACCAATTTGCGCTACGCCGATGACACTACTCTTCTTTCAACAAATGAATCGGAAATGGTTGCACTTCTGGGCCGAATGGAGCGCATTAGCGAAGAGCTGGGAGTTTCCATAAACAGGTCTAAAACCAAAGGCATGGTGGTGGATAGATCTGGGAGGTTGGAACTCACTGGCGCATTAGGACTAGAAATAGTGGACAACTTGATATACCTGGGTTCCAACATCCGCAACGACGGTTCGTGTAAGAAGGAACTGCGCAGGAGAATTGGCATGGGTAAGAGCGCCATGTCTCAGCTTGGAAAAATCTGGAGAGATCGCAACATTTCCGTAAAAACTAAAAACAAACTGGCACGGACTCTGGTTTTCTCGATCTTCTCTTATGGCGCTGAGACCTGGACACTGAAAGCGGCAGACCGAAAACGCATCGACGCCTGTGAGATGTGGTGCTGGAGAAAGATGCTCAGTATCCCCTGAACAGCATTCCGGACCAACGTCTTCATATTGCGCGAACTCAAGATCTCTTCGCGGCTGTCATCCAAATGTCTACGCAGAGTCCTGGAATATTTCGGTCACGTTGCTAGGAAAGACAGTGGCAACCTTGAGAAAATCATTGTGACTGGAAAAGTAGACCAAAAAAGGCCTCGTGGTCGCAGCCCAATACGTTGGTCCGACCAGATCCGCACCGCGCTCGACTCTACGTTTCACAACGCCCTCCACGCAGCCAGAAACAGAAACAGATGGAGAACGATCATACGACAGAAGGTGATTCTGAAGGGAGGTCACGACCCTAATCACTGAGGAATACGACGCAAGGTGGATAAGTGTTTTGAATGAAACAAAAGTCATAGATCACAAACCCGTTTGTCTTGTCCTAAAGAATCTCGAACAGATAATCAAGATTATTTATTTCGGGAATGTCATTATTAATGATAATACAAATACAAACTATTGTCAAATACATATGCCTAAGGTCCCGTAGACCTGAAAAAAATATGTGTCTTTTATTTTCACTTAAAGAATTGAACAACAGCTATAACTCTCGGAGAAATAATATATATATATATATATATATATATATATATATATATATATATATATATATATATATATATAATAAATGGCAAATAAGACATTTATTTGGACTAAACACAGCTGACAAACAAACATGGAAATAAAGTTTAGACGCAACATTATGTGTTTCGTCTCAGGTTTGAAAGTCTTATCTCACAAGGGTGCTACGCGCAGATGAGTTTTTTTATTACCTGTAACTTTTGTTTTAATGAATGAATAATACATGAATTATTGTGCCTAAAATATTTATTCGTATTAATGTACCATATTGTACCAGGTATTGTGCATTGTGTGCGTTTTTATATATTTTTCAATATTATGTATTACACATGTATATATGTCTATGTTATGAATTACTATATAGGGTGGCGGTCAACTGCACCACAAGTTAAAACCTCATAAAAATATTATTAGGGCTATTATGTATCTCAATGTTGCTAACTGCTAACAAATTTCTTGAATAAAAAAAATTAAAAAAAAATTTATTATAATATTAAATGTTGTTTCAAATTTTGAAAAATGACGGCTCTGTGTCAGTTTTGACAACTCCAGTAAGCAAAAATGTATACAGCTTTATACAATCTTATGAGCTTGATTTAAAGAGTCTGCCTAACTGCTCTATTTAAACCTAACTTTTGTGTAACTGCTTTATTTAAATATGCCTAAACAAGATCAAGATAAAATTAAAATACACAAAATATCAATCTAATATTTTCAACATACACACAACATAATGCATCCGATGGCCAAATGAGGGTTTTATAAAAAATACAGAAAGTATATCAAAAAGTAATTATTTCATTATATTATTAATAAGTTATTCGTTCTTGGCTAGTGAAAATATGTCATATAAATACGAGTATATGACACATATTTATTTATCATATAAATATATGACACATATTTATATATCATATAAATATGTGTCATATATATATAACATTATTTATATGAGAGCAGCTGGCGTCTCGTACAAGATTGTTACATGTTGATATTGATACATGTTCTTCGGTAAGGTTCTTTTTTGTACCAAGTTACGAATTAAACTTTTGTACTCCTTTTTCAACGTGAAAACGCATAATGATTGTAATATTTTGTGCCTGTGTTTCCTATCAAATGCACTCTTGAACTTTTCAAATCGAGATAATTACTTACTCTAGCGCATCATTGCTATCAAAAACTGTAAGGAGAGATTCATTTTTATTAATATTTATATACTGTACGAATCAAAAATAACTACAGCGTTTTTGATATCTAATGCCTGTAAGACCTCTTAATGATATAACCTTCTCCATAGAAAACGATGGTTTACCAAAATTTCTAATATCTGATTGTTTCACTAACGAATATAAATGAATTCACAGAATGTTTGAGACTAACCAATCTGTTAAATTGCACTCTGTACAATCATTATATTTAGCCTAATGGCGAACGATAATATTCTGAGTCACACAAATAATATAAATTTAATAACTACAACAAACAGTCCTATTAACTAAGGCAATAAAAAGGAAAACGTCGGAGTGGAACCTTAATTTCCTATTCCAAACAGCATGTGAATTTGTAATTACAACATCTGCGCCCAGACGGCGGTTACTCTCCAATTGAACGAGTATAAAAACGTTTAGTACAGCCAGCAAGAAAAGTAATAAGAGGAACATTAGGTATTTTTTTAATGAGATGGTTTTGAAAGCACTTACGTCTGCATATCGAGACCAAAAACTGCAGTTTTAGTGAGGAAAATACACAGACTATCGAAAGACACGGGTTCAAATCCCCTTCGTTGTTTTTATTCATTAAAATTGCAATGTTTAGGCAATCTTCGGAGTCGGACTGGAAAATAATTTTAATATAAATATTTATTAATTATTAACTAGCAAGAAGAAGCTAAGAAGCTACACGAACGATTTTCAAATGTCACATCTACCAATGATACTGCACCACACTTGTAAAACACAAAGAAAATCTTATTTGCTAACTATGTATATACATTTGCTTCAAGTATAGCACCCTACTTACCAGTAATATATTACTTTTAACCTACAAATGTTGCTTTTGTAGGCGGTAGAATATGTGGTATTGCAAGAAACTATCGGGCCCATCAAGCCATACTCTCGCAAAAAATACCGAGTAAAATAGAGCACTAGGCACACATACAAACTGGCACCATCTTAATAATGTCATAGTGTGCCCCTCAGGCTAAGTAAGTTTTCAAAGTGCCTTTCAGGCCTTCACAAATGTATTATGTATAGTGATTAAGGCTAGTTTAGTAAAAAAAATGTACTCCGGTATTCCTTTAGTTATTATACAAACAAAAATAAAGTTTTAAGTATACGTGCAAACAATGCCACGGACCCATTGTTGTCAGTGAACAAAAGCATTAGAAAAATAATAATTTCATAGTTGCATACTCAGATATTTGATATGAATTTACAAAACGAATTACCAGTGCTTACACTAATACCTTCATTTATGCCATTACGCCTGGACTAATTGTAATGTACCTACTTAATGTACGCGTAAAAATAACAACAAATTTGTTTAAAATATTTAAGGTATGTGTATTGTACTGTACTATAAACACACACACACACTCACTCACACACACACATATCTTTATATTAATCTTACACTGTTTTCATGGCATCAATTTAATAGGAGTATGTATTAATCCAATTCAAAATATAACGCATTATTTAATCAAAGTAACACATCTAATACTAAAATTAAATCAAGTGAGTGTAGGATAACTATATTTTTATAAGTGTTTAGTATTTCTTGTGAAGTGACTGACACTTTTTTCTATTGCTTTAAATTGAAGATTACTGTTTCGAATAAAAACTTTTAGTTTAATTTGGTAAAACTGAACAAGCTATAGACAGTTAATATTTCAATGAACTGTAGTAGTTAGAAAATCATATTGTTGCTTCGTAGAACATCCATTACAATCAGGCCAAAACTTTTAATTGGCCTAACGACATTTCATTTCAACATTAACGTCAACGAAACAGCTGGGTAAGCCCTTTATCCAAGTTAATCGATTTATATAAGTCAAACATTACAGTTGAGATATTAAACTTACTTCTTAAGTCACTGTGCGTAAAATAGACCGAATAATTCTATTTTTCTTTTCTTGATTTCGCCACTTCCATCTCCATCCGTCAGTTCCAAATCGGCAAAGCAAAACTTCTGAATTGCCAAGTTACGTGAAGGGACTTTTGTAACAAAAATATTTTTGTTTTGATTAGTTCGAAGTGAAGTTTAAGGAGCGAATTGCTTTGGTAAAGGTAGGGGAGGCCCAGGTAATTCGCATCACCTATGTAAAGCGTTCTTGATTTTGTTCCCTTTTTAAAATATCCGGTCTTGTGTTTTTAAAAACCTAAGCTTGAACGATGCAAAACGAAAGGCATTTTGTTGACCAGTTAATTATGCTGTATCGCTAATTTTACGGAATTTAGCTGTTATAAGTTATAATAATTCAGATAAAATATATTTTTGACGATTTTTTTTTGTTGTCGTATGTAATATATATTTTATTTTGCACTGCAAACTGATAAATCTGTACATTAAAATTAGCTCACAAAATTTATTTGGAGTGGCATAAATAAGCAACAGAGGCCATAGCACAAACCATTCGTGAAAAGTATACATATCATAAGCGGTACTTCACTAATTTAGCTAATATTTTATGTTTTTATTTACATTTGGTACCAAATGTTCTTACCGAATATTACCAAAATCGTCCAGTTTTAGTACGAGTAGGTAAGTAGGTAAAGACTGGTTAATTATGCTGATATTCGAAATTCCTGTTGTGTGTACCAAATTCTATCTGAATTGGGCAATAAATAGCACCATAGCAAACATACACCCTTTTTAGGAAAAGTGCCCCACTCAGACAAAAACAAACAAACGACGACAAAAAAATATTCAATTTTTTTGTTGTACATGTATACATATTTTCATCAAGATTGGTTAAAAATGCGAACTTTACAGAAAGACCGAAATACAACATAACAAACATACGGACAGATGAAAGTAAATTTAGCAAGTTAAAGCAGAAACGCTTCGCTCGCTTCGCTGGCTCGGTCGATAAAGGACAGTTTGTACTGTTTCAAGTAAATAACTCTTTACGTTACACTTACTTAGTTATTCGCGCTAGGATCAAAATGAAACATCAATTGAAATTTGTGTCTGTCTGTATTTTACCCTAATAATTTAAGACATACTAGAAGTACCTCCATCCAATTTCACACTTATTTTGCGTTTTGTTTTTTAATGTTGCATTCCAAGATAGACCTAAGTGGCGTGCAATTGGAGAGGCCTATGTCCAGCAGTGGACTGCTACAGGCTGATGATGATGATGATGATGATGATGATGAGGAAATATCATGTGGTAAAATATCGTATATTTCTACAGCTGCTGAAAAAAATTGTATACTATTTTCACATTTTGTTGATGTCTTTGTTTTAATAAAATAAGATGCCATTCATTAAAAAACAACCTTTTACTTGATAACTCAGCTTTAGTTTTATTAGGTACCAGCATCTGCCCGCGACTTTGTTCGCGTAGTAGGCTCGGCCTTTGGCCTCGCCGTGACGTCCCACCTTTTCTTGTTTTTTCTTTTCATAAGAACCTTCTTCTGACAATAATTAAAACAACAAAAAATATTTCGACATTGTTCCATTCCTTCTCAAGTTATAGCGTGAGCACGATAATTAGGGGTTAATTTATATATTTTTAGGTAATTCGTATATTGTAAATAAATTCCAAAAATTTATTTTGTTGTATTGTTAAATAAAATTCTTTACATACTTAGGTTATACTGAAAGTTACTGGGTTCTAATAAATAAGACCGGGTATACAGGTACCAATAAGATCAGGCATAATGATACATTTATTGTTTTTTAAAGTATTTTTATAAGTTTTTGTATACGCTGGAACCATTGTAAAAAAATGTTCCAGACCATCAGACCCGTTTTACTTACGGACCTTTTCTATGGCTTCGTAGAACGCATTGGCTGCCAATTCAGGGTTCGTAAAACGTATGCCTCTAACTTTGTCTTTAATTATAGGAAACAAAAAGAAGTCGCATGGTGTGAGGTCTGGGCTGTATGGTGGATGCATCATCAATTATACATTTGATGCCATCAAACAAGCTTCCGTTACCTTAGCGAAATATGAGGCCACGTTATCGAGGTGAAAGACGACATTGCTTCGAGGACACTTCTCACGAACTTTTACTAAGACTCTAGCCAAGCAAGTACTGACGTACCAATCTGCAGTCGCTGTACTTTGGCCTTCAAGTGATACTGTTGTGTAATGTCCTGAATTACCAAAAAAATGCAACCATTTTCTCACCAATGCTTTGATTTTTCTTAATTTTCGTCAGTCAATCTTAAAAAATCAAAAAACTAAAGCCCTAGTCTGCCAACGTCTTTTTTTCCGCTTTAAAGCAGTATACCTTTTTAGATTTCGTCACCTGTCACGATATTATAGGCATGAATTAAATATTTTATCATTTTACTGCACCACTCGACACGCAGTTGTTTCTGGTCTTTCTTTAAATCATGCAGTATTCGTAGAGTGCAAAGTTTCCGAACCTTTAGATGCACATGCAAAACGTTTTGCACTTTGCACATTCCAATGCCTAATACAGTATAAATTAGCAAAAAAATATTTTTTTCTTCGGTTTTAGTTGTCGTACGGTGTCAATGTTTTATCCTGTAACCGCAGTCCCTGGCCGACCGTCACGTACACTATCAAGGAGATGAACACATCTACGTCTAGATTCTCCGAACTACGAATACAGAGAGCTGCAATATGGGGCTTCATCACCAAATGCTAAATGAAGTCTCTGGCAATTCTCTTATTGACTTTTATCCATAGAGGAAATCGTAAAAAATCTTTGACTGAAAATGTTCACTAGTTGAATTCTGTATTCCCTACGTATGTATAAACAATAAGTACAATAATAGCCAAACCTTACTATCTCAGTTCATTATACACTATATGAATTATAATATAAACTTAACTCAACTTTTTAAAGTATGAAAGAAAAAAAAACACGATGAGCTTAGTGCAGGTATTATTATAGAGCCTACAAGTGTTCTTGATTTGAAAGAAGGCAATTGCAAACATCCATACGCTTTCAATCTTTTCCTTTCAATTCAATTCTCCCACAGTACCATCATCTGTGCTGCTCGACTCGAGCTTCCACTCTGTTTTATTACTCTCGATTGGTATTTTAAGTCTTAGCCGTTTTTTAATCTAAAATTTTTTTATAGAATTGTAAAACTTGTATAAAATGCAGGTTATATTTCCTGAGTACACTTGAATAGTAATGATAACTATCTTACAAGGACAGCTACCTAAGCACCCCATTATAGACTTTTAATTTGAGGGTTGCCGGGGCGCTTTTGTGCATACAAAAGTGTTACCATTCTAGAGTTCTCTTACAATAGTTGGATTAAACGATTCCAATCGCCAGTTAAAATTATTCTAAATAAAAAAAAACTAAGAGCTTCTCTTTTCAATCATCCTATCAGGAGCTAAAATACTCATTTTTATTTCATTAACTATTTGTAATTAATGGACTAACGTAAGAAAAACTTGTATTTTACTTGAAGGACAGTGATGGTGGTGTCGAAAATGTTAGTAGGGCCTTTGCTAGACCTACCAGTGCTTGTCTTTACAAACTTGTACGTTAGTTGTAATACCATCAAGTTTGTAAACTAAACTGACTTTATGCGAAAGTCTACATACCAGTCAGTGGGGTTATTCCCACAATACGACTTGCCCATCCCATGTGTTTATGTTTCAGTTTATTAGCAAGTAAAAAAACCAGGCGACTGACAATAAACACATCCTTATATTCTGGCTGACGTTGCAAATGCTTCAGGTGAACGATAATGAACAGCCGTGCGATTCTCTAAGGAATGATTCGTTGTTGCGATCGTTGACGTGCTCACCGGTGTAAAATAAGAGATTTCGCCCTTGTCGACAAGCTAGCTTGTTTTGCCATCGTTTCTCGTCATCTCATCGATATTTCACGGTTGTCAAATTTGCAACGATGTTTGTTATTAGAGAATCCTACTGCAGTGGACATAAACTTATTCTTAACTAAATGCGGTCTACGTTGTTTGACCGAACTTAAGTGCTAATAGCTGGAGCTAAGTGGTTTTTACCTACGAAATGCATATTCTATGGGTTTTATATAAATTATCAATAAATAAAAAATGCACAAAACATTTAAATAAAAAATATAGAAGAGTACTTACCTAAGGTATATATTATAAATACTATGACAGTTTTGGTACTAAAATAAAAATTAATATTAGATTAATAAAACATGAAACGTAGCTGCTTGCTTGTCGATGCACACACAAAACATGATTTTTTTTAATTTATTATTCATTAAATTATGTCAATCAAAATACATTTGTTTACTAACTATAGCACCTGTAAATCTCGTAAAGATTTGTCGCAGTACTAGGTCCTCCTAAATAACAGGTTTATTAATTTGTAAAAACAGAGTAAGCAATTAAAAAAGCGTAACTACCTAAACACCTACATAATAACTAGTTATAATAGTTAAAATAGGTAGGTACGTAGTTACTGCATATAACGTAAAATAAAATAACTGCTAACCTAAAACAAGTAACTAATAAAAGACAAAAACTTATAAATTCCTTAGTAACAGCAATCAAAAATACTTATAATAGTAATTATAAAATTACGACAGTTTATAAAACAGTTATAAAAATACGCTTAATTATAAGAATAAAACTGCTTTTTTATTATATGATTTTTAAAGTAATAACACCTTCCTATCGAGACCAAACTTTGCAATTTTAGAAAGAAACATCACATCGAACCGTGCCCGTATGGCGGGTAAAATCAAATCGAGAGTTAAATTACATGGTCGGACGAAGTGTCTCTTTGGTCTAAATTGGCATGTCATATGGCACTGTTTTTAGCAGGGCGCGGTTTCGAGTCTCGTACTGGGATGTACCTATGTATTTTGGTCTCTAAAATTTGAAAATAAAACGACGACAAAATTGAATAAGTCTCATATCTATTGACTTGAAATACTCAAGTTTTGTATCGTTTAAAATGTTATTGTATTTGGGTTATTGTAGTTGTATTGTTATATGTTATTGTATTTAAAAAGCAAAAGAGCATAAAAAGTAATGTACAGTATAGCTAAATATTTATATTCTTTTCGTTAACTGTTTTATTATACGAGTATATTTTTGTTTTTTTTTTCTTTTTTAGTCGTGTAATGGATTTATATATTAATATTATATTCTGTAGTGCGTGAATGCTGGTTCGTGAATTCACCAAATGGCTCCAACGAAATATCAGCGCTGGTGAAAGCTGGTATTATGCTGCGTTGGTGCCAATTTGTGACAATTACATGTTTTGTGCTATTGTTTTAATTTTTTTCTTGTAATACATACACATTGTAATGTCGCAAATAAAATATTTTCTATATTTATTTAATGCCATTAATATATTGTTTTTTTTTTTCGTTTAAACAGCAAATATACTACAAAATCGGCTTATAAGAATTGGGCGGCTCAAAACCGCCCACGAAGACAAATTAAATAATAAGATGCTAATAGGTTTGCCCCATATAATAATATATTTTAAATCTAAATTATTACGGGTAAAGTATGGTCGTATTCTTTTTATTTCATACTTCAAGCGGCTCTTTAATATAGGTATAATGGTTTGAAACATACATTTAAAACAATAGTTTCATGTTTTCATAAATCAATTTAATAAAGAGGCTGTTTTGGTATGCTATTGCAATTTGTAAGGTGGGATTATTTATATCTTCATAAATCTGAAACACATTTAGCGGTTTTCTTATGACTTTGATGAAAGGGAAATGGGAACCTTATTACGAGTACAATATACTCGTTTATTAAAGATCAAAAGAAACTCCTTGAATAAATAATAATTTGGATAATCCTTTTACTGATCATAAATATATTTCAAACATGTATGAGAACCGGTAAAGTAGAGTGAAAAGTATGTTCCTTATTTCTTTCTCTATCTAAGACGTTGATTGTAGGGTATGAAAATACGAAAACTATAAGGAAATGTTATGTATCATATAAACCCTTTCATTTCTACTAAAGAGTATCGTTTAAATGGATTACATAGCTACAAAATATCAATCACGATAACTTTTCCTGTAATACTCAGGCAGATTGATGGACAGGTCCATTAGCAACGAAGTTGACATGGTAACTTGGACCATTATAGCTTTCAAAGGCCATCTTTCGGTGGTATAAAGATACCCATCATTCCTCGTTAGTTCGGACATTGACTTAGTTTTACGACCACCTAGAGATCTCTAGAGGATTACTCAAAAGTTTTAGTAAAACTTTGGATAAGGATCTATAATTTAGTTTATCTCTCTACTACTACTCTCTCTGACTACTGAGTAAACAGAGATTTATCTCTTGATAAATCACTGTTTACTCAGTAGTCATATCGCTTTCTGGTAAACGTTATATAATATATACGAAATAGGGTCTCAGTTAGGCGAGTTTCAATTCGAATATGATAATATAAAATTCATTATTTTAAAATTATGTATTTAAAAATTGTCAAAAATTAACGATAACTAAATATAGGATAAGTTTTCGTAAAATAAATGTAATCATGATCTCTGAATCCTACATTAAGATGGCCTTTGCTGTGGATTCAATGCTCTTCTTCCTTGTTAACATTATACATAAGACTAGTTGCTCTCCGCGGTATTACCCGCGCGGTGATGAATGATGATGATGACATTGAATCTTATATAGCCTATGTTACTCAGGGTGAATGTAGCTTTTCAATGGTGAAAGAATTTTTGAAATCGGTCGAGTATTTTTTGACTCAATTCGTAACAAACATACTTACATACAAATCTTTCCCTGTATAATATTAGTATAGAAGTATAGATATAGATAGATGTATGATAATAAAGGTATACAATCAGACATAACCAAAATATACTATGAGGGCTAATATGAAACCCAATATCTCGAGCACATGCTTGTGCATTCATATGTTGCATTCGTGTACACGACATGTACACGAATGTTGTGTTGATATTTTATAGCAGTAGTTTAATGATCTAATATTTATTTAGTATTGGGTCCTCACATCTACATCTCATGACCATGCGTAACCTTTGACTGGATAATTTAATATTGATATTTTTTTTGCATTGGTTTAGTTATAGCTTCAAGTTGTTTTTATTTAAATTATACCAGTCAGTTTGAACTTTTTATGTTTTAATTACTTAATACTAGCAAATAAATATTTGCATAAGGACATGATATAATAGTTTCAGACCTATATGTATTACGTATTATATATAGTTATGGTTCCCCCTCGCTCTTGTGTATTAGACTAAGGGAGTGATTCAGCAAAGGTAGGCTGATTCAGCTCATGCACTCAGCTTTATGGTGACATGTTGATTGTAATAAGGTAGCGTTATTAATAGATTAATTTTAGTAATAAACTAGCCTCCAAATTTGCAGCAAGTGTTATTTCTATTTAATAATTTTATTTAGTTTTTAAAAACTTATATCAGATCGCCCAAAAATTGACTATATATTCCATCCAGTCGGTTTGGCAACTGATTTGCCCATGGCTTTTTCTGTGCGGCTAGCGAATGCAAAAACAATCAGTGAACGTTCATTATAATATAGTTATGCAACAATAACAACAAAGAACACAAGGTGGAAGAACTCTTTAAAATTCGAAATCAAACATTGAGGAATGAGTAAAGGTTTGCAATTTTTTTAGATAAAAATCAATTTCATCATATTTTCATGCAAAATTTCAAAGGTATTAAATATTTCATAGGATGTGCAATTTTCCATTTGCAGAAATCTTTTATCCAACTATAATATTATAATTGTAAAACTTTGGATTGATAATTGGATGTTTGTTACTCAAAAACGGCAGAACGGCCGTACGAATCTGGATGAAATTTGGCACAGAGATAGATTATAGTCTGTAATAGCACATAGGCTACTTTTCATCATCATCATGATCTATCACCACGCGGGTTAAAAGCGTAATATTCTTGGGCACACTATAGACAAAGTAACGAAATCGCCTCCGACAAGATCGTAATGATGACAATTCTGTCAAAGTTTGTGTCAGTTTCTGATAGTTAAGTCACGCTATTATTTTGACAGCTCGATACACTAGACGTTCTCGATGACCGATAAGGGTGATGAAATGTAACACAAATATCGTCAAGGGTGATAAAATGTAATGATAGCTTTTTCCATTGTGATTAATTTTATATTTTTTTGTGTATGTACGTGGGTACTGTATTTTATTATTAGTGTTTACTGATTGATTTACTAAGTATTTAAATTTACTAATACAATTAAAGCAATTGATT
The DNA here is from genome assembly GCA_917880725.1 of Selenia dentaria. NCBI lineage: Eukaryota > Metazoa > Arthropoda > Insecta > Lepidoptera > Geometridae > Selenia > Selenia dentaria. The sequence continues at coordinate 13,016,888 of OU862893.1, read as the reverse complement.
TTGACCATGTTAATATTTTATGACATCTTGGTATAAAGATAGTTATGGCCTTGGAGAAGATAATAAGCTACACGAAGTTCTAATCCTGCGCAGACGAAGTCGTGGGCACCAGCTAGTTTACTATAAAATCAGTATCCTGGTGATTCCTGGTGACAGTATACTAATAATAAGGCAATCATAGATATAGTATACTATACTGCGTTTATTAAAAACTGTCAAGTAGTTACCGCGTGATACGTACACAGAGAGACACAGACACAGAGAAAAACATTGGTTCGTATTTTGAAATATATATCTTACTAGTTTTACCCACGATTTCCTCCGTTTAGGGACCCCGGGTCGGACAGTTATTGGGTTTTTCTTGGAATGAAATATATTCCTAATAACAGTCCGGAGACTGGAAAAGTACCCCGTAGATGGCAATAGGCTCGCCCCTATAACATGATCACATGACCAAAAACATATATAGCGAAACGTAGGTGATGAAAATACCGCTGCTTAACCCTTCGAGGATATACCTCATAGGCAAAAATATCGGTTCACTCAAGACCACTAGACTGATGTAACCGTCCAACAGTTGCACCTCCGCTCCGTGGTGATGTATGGTGATAGTGAGGAAAAGTATTATTTTATAATGCAGGTGCTTATCCCTTCGAGGATGAATTTATAGGCGAAACTATTTGTTATGTTGTGTTTAAGAATAACGTTAGTATTGCGGATGATTCACAACAACAAAGATGGCTTACATGCCAACTCTATCGCCGAACCCGTCCAGTGTATCAAGCTGTCAAAATCATTGCGTGGTTTTGACTAAGGCTAAGCGCACATTGGAGTCACGACAGTTTTAAGACAGACTTTTCTCACATAGACAAGTCTGTCTTAAAACTATAACCAAATTGTTTTGACTATGACACGTCGCACATCCAAAACGAACCTGTTTTGACTATGAGACAATTTTGTCTATGAGACGTTTTGTATGATGTGTTAAAGTATGAAGTCTTAAAACTATTGTGACTCAAGTCTGCGCTCAGCCTAAGCTATCAGAAACTGCCACATCTTTGGCAGAACTCTATTGATAGAAAATAAGTCATTACGATCTTGACGTAGGTGGAGATTTCCGTACAAAGTTTCATCTCCCTTTTCACCCCCCCCCCCCCCCCTAAGTCATCCCTGTCAAAAATATTAAGTAATATCATGTTTTATTTTAAATGAACTATCTAAGTACACATTTTCACACATATATGTTCAAAAACAAAGAATGTTCCAAACAAAGTTTCATCCCCTTTTTCACATCTTTAACTTCAAAAACAAGGGAATAGATGCGTGTGTTGGCCTTTAGAACTCTAAGAAAATACATAAACACAGTTGTTTACGAGATATCTACTGGGAGGTCTAGAAACATTTTGTAAAACTAACGCCAAATTATAAGTTGTATATATGTGTCCTTTGCAGTTTTAAAACATTATGTTACGAGTAAATCAATGTAAAATGTTATCTGTATGTATTTTACTAATAAATCTGAATTTTATAATGTAAAATTTCCGGAAATCTCGGAGTAGTTTAACCTGAAGATGATGCTATTATACGAAACACTTTGTGATGTCTACTGATAAAGCCCTCATCCCCACAACGACATTGCCTTATCGTATAATTTGGGACTAAACTTGACCGTGAAGTTTAAGATTCTTTTATTTTTACTAAATCAGTGTTGACCCTTGAGTTTTTATGCTTTGAAAATATTTTCATACAAAAGAGTTGCATGCATTTTTGTAACAGAACTATGAAACTTGTTACTTGCAATATTTTTAAATTGTCTCAAAACTGTGAACATTAACTCTATAAATTTAAAAGTATGTGTGGGTGTGTTACTTGTTGTGAGCAGTTTATGCCCAGTTTGTTTGAAAAATTCGTTAGTGAGTATTTTATGTTTTTTTATATAAAATAAAAACATTTTATGTGTTTTTTATCCTTTGAAAATCCTCTGTGGTGTAATAGTGTTTTTTTACGTGGGCGTAAGCGCGAGACGTAGTAAAGATTTATTATCATTTAATTAACATTAATAACATTTGTAATTATACAAATTTATTAAGGAAGAAATGTATGTATTCAGTAGAGACTGACATACTATATCAACTTAGATGCAAATAGTAAAAGCTGAATGATGGCCAACAAATTTTTTGTCCCACGGCGGTATCCAGCGGTGAATGTTTATTTCTATAAACGATTGTATCGCACTAGGGTAAAGCGGTAATCGGAACTCACCAATAATAGTTTAATGGTAAATAACTGTTGCTTATATACATACCTCTGCCTCTTCGTGGATGTATAGACGAGATTGTGTCATTAGTGGAGGCGGCAAATACCATATGAAAAACTTTTTTACATCTATTTTGAAGTGGCTATAATTATAAAATAGCATGAATAAAGTTGCCACATCAACATATAGGTATGAGTATAAATAACCGACATTCCTTCCTTTGTTTTTTATCGCACTTAAATCCTTTAAGGATACCACTGCACCGGCCCAGGGGGTAGCAGGTTGCAGGTACGAGGCATGTCTAGATGTCATGGGTGACCACAAGTAATATAACAAGTACAAGTCAAAATAAACGTATATAATATAAACAAAGCAGTTATTATATTTTGTAAGGTACGTATAACAGAGCCTAATTAGGTGATCAGTGGTTGTTAAGGCAAGATGATCACGCCTCGTTAGATGTTGACTACCGGGGCGAAAAACCATACAAATGACTCGCTAAAACCCATACACAATAGCAAATGTAAATTAGTGAAAAATTTACATATCATTTGCAAAATTTAAATATTTATTTGTAAATTAAATATAACCTTAACGAAGTAATTCTGCCAGCTTTTTGCGCTCTCTATACCGTAGACAGTGATTTTAATGCTGTTTTTAACTATAATTAACGGACGTTTACGCAATTTTTTTTTTTTTAATACCGAACTGGGTAGCACTTGACCACTATCTCACCTGATGCTAAGTGATGATGCGATCGATGATGGAGCGCGCTTACCCAGAAGATACCTATGCACTCGTGTTTTGAAGACCCCCATATCGTACTTAACTTATTTTTTGTAGTATTATAAATAATATGAGTAATGTAAATATTTAAATTCAATTTGTTTTAGTTTAAATAGTATTGCACAAGAGTAAATATTCGAAAATAAAAATTAACCTTAATATTTCAAATTATATCTCTCACCCTCATCCACTAACAAACGTTAAACTTTGTTAAATATTCAAGGGAAGGCAATAATGTACAACCATAATAATGCACAGCCAAATAATGTACAGCTATAAATTCGCGGCCAAATAATGTCTTGGCAATAATACGCATCCAATATTCCGTGGAATGGCTTCGATTCGAACTATTGGCTGTACAATACATCAGGTGTGCATTATTTGGCTGCGTTTTTTCACACGGACTGATATTGCTCGAGCAATACACAGCCAGGAAAAGGAATCCATTTCATGTACATGAAATATCAGGCTGTGCATTATTGGCCGTGAAATACGGGTCGGACACTTTTTGTACAGGGTGATAATGTACAGCCAATAATTCGTGATCATATTCTACCGATTATGCCCTCAGCTATGTTCATCTAGTTATTTGATTCCAGGTCCAAATTTGTAGGAATGTTTGCACTTTTTGTGTCTTTCTTGAAAACCAGTCCTAGTTTACCTACTATATATGCAATTTCAACATCAATACATGCACTGCAATGACAAAAGAAATTTACTTGCTAAATGCATAATCTAAAACATCATGCACTTATGTATATAATATTAATGATGGATAGCGTAGTAATTAATACAATAGTACCAAGTTCAGATACCGGTAAATATTACTAGTACTGACATTTAAAAGTTAGAGTATTCAGACGGGAACAGTTATTATGTAGTCGCTATTTCTGCTTAGTACAGAAAGAGTGCCAGATAACTAGCCGAAACATCAAAAGACGTTTGCTAAATATGCAAATCCTGTTACATCTATTTCCCTGTAGATCAACTCATAAACGTTTTTCTTGTTTATTTATACAAGGTGATTGCTAGAGGGTTAACCATGTCTGGTAGACTTGTAGGTAAAACTATTTTCGAAGTTTTGCTTAACTAACTTTAAAATTTTCTTTCGTGCACGTAACTAGTAATTGTTTGCTAGTTTACGGGCTCAGGGGGCCTACTCCCACCTTTTACGTAACTATCATAAATCAGGAGCGTTTTGCAATAAGCTTATTCTGAATAATCATATTTGTTATCGTACATATTATTTCAATAATGTTCACGGTGGGTTATATTATCAACAAATAAAAAGGTTTTAAACCCAGCAGTTTTTAGGAAAACTTGGACTTTTTCTAAATAGATCTACTTACACACCCACCATGCTTGATTAACCTCTACCAAACATTCTGTATATTATTTAAGAGGCTTATTATGTAAGTCGTTAATGTGTACGCCTTTGAATCCTCGAAGAGATTGTTAGAGGCGTCCCACATTTGGCTAGTTATGTTATCAGTTACGTTAAAATAGAACTATTTCATATATCTAATTAGAAGTAGGTACACCTATTATCCCATAGTAGATGAACGTTGAAAATTGACAACACTCATGTGGGATGATATTACAACAGTCCAGTATCCCGCAGTATTTACACTGTTATCCCGCGATACTGTTGATTTATAATGTATTTTAGTTTAAGAAGTATACCTCTTACTGTCGCCATCTTTCTTTACTCGACTGCAGCAATGGACAAGAACAAATAGAAGAGAATTTCATACAATTTCAGTTAAAGTTGTGAAAATAATTTGGTGCTCGCTCGAGTGACCTTTCGATGAACAAGTAGGTAATATTAGATATTAATAATTACAATCACATCAATACGGTAGTTAAGTATTTGTAAACAACCTTCTTCCGCTTTTCAAGTTATTCAATAGATACCACTTCGTCCCTATACGACGGTTAAAATCTACTATTGAGATGAATTTGGATGCGTGCCTCGGCCTAGCAGTCTACTAGCATCTGACACGGATTGTCAAAAGACGCGGGTTCGAATCCGGTTCAATCTACTCTTGCAAAATTTAATACTACGGCATATATGATTCATAGACATTTGTACAGCATGCATCCCAATATATTCTGTAGCTTAACATTTCGACATTTTTCGATGAGCTCAATTTAAGTTCTAAATATAATGTCAGTGAACCAAAACACTCCTAAGCCCTACTGGCTGGTGGGACAGACAACTGTTATTGTAGAAGAAATTTATTTTTCGTGCACCAGTGATGTTTCCAGCATGTGGTTCATTTGTATATAATGCACGGACAATTCAATAATCTGCTGAGAATATACCGCCATGTATAATATACTGACATAATAAGGCAAACAAAGGAGTATTTATCTGAAGTGCCTACTTGCACAATGCACCAGACATTATAATGCATTTTTATTTCGTGTGCATGCATGTACATTATACCGTTAGCAAGTCCTCTTGCTGTTTTCACGTTTCAGTCGTTCTACTTATATGACTATATAAAATTTCAGATCTTTTATTAGTAGATCGTTTTGCTTTTGTGCCGATCGACCCACAAAGACATTTTACTAAATTGTTCTTCTGATACGGAGGGGACATAACACACTATTTTAAGGTGCAACTAAATGGAAGACCATAAACGGAGGATTCAATTCAATGACTTTTGAACTATTCGTATTAAGTATTTTGGAATTATCTGTCTAATATTTGAAAAGTAATAATCGTATTAGTCCAAAATCGTTTTTAATAAAAAGTTTTTACTGAAGTTTATCGACTTCGAGGATTAGTTTCTACGTTTACATAGTTTAAGTATGGCAGAAAGAGGGTGGAACATTTTAAGCTACTTTGACGGACTTGTTAGACTTAGTCTTAGGCTTAACTTTAAGACTTGTTTTCTTTTGACTTTCACTTGTCTGGCATAACATATTCGCAGGCATTTTGTTGTAATGCGCCTATTTCGCAGAATATGCAGCCGCAATACGTTTGCGTGACCTTTGACATACGACTATATAAGTTCAATAGCGTTACAAGCGGCCGTATTATTTTGGCAAACGGATAAACTTGTGGTCCATTTTCTTTGAAATTTAATGTTAAGTGTTAGTGGGCAATCAGGGTTTCTATATTTTAATTAAATTCACTTCTTTTATTATTCTACGTCATCTAGTTGTAATCTTACTAGGATATGTGTAATCCTACTAATCTACTACACACTCCATAAAATATAATTACTGCTGTAGTTTGAAACTCAACCGATTCCCGTTGAATGTTTCATCCGTCTGGGGTTACAAAACACTTTATAGTTCCAAAGAATGTTTTTCTTTCTTTGACATGGCATCCTTTGGCACGCATGACATTCGTGGCTAAAGCCATAACAACGTACAACTAAAATTTACTTAACATACAGTATAGAAGTTATACAAAATGTATTAAATGAAATGTGTTAAATCTATTGGATAATTCACGCGTTTCGTAGATATAGTCACATGAAAATTGCTACTTCACGAGATTATGACAAATTTAATTATATGTTTGCGGATTATAAGTAGATTTTATGTTCAATTACGTTTTCCCTTCTCAATGTTTTCACGGCAGTTTATTTTATAGTTAAACAACCGAGATTATGACAAATTTAATTATATGTTTGCGGATTATAAGTAGATTTTATGTTCAATTACGTTTTCCCTTCTCAATGTTTTCACGGCAGTTTATTTTATAGTTAAACAACTATGTAATTTTTTGAATGCCAACATTAAAAAAATTACATAGTTGTTTAATTGTCAAGCGTGCATGAGGAGAAACCATTTATAACATTTCTAGTACGCAAACCTCAGCAGGTTCCATAGAGTCTTTTGATCCCTATATTGAAATAGGATCGATTCGGATAAAAATACTTTGGTATTTAGCATTTTTCCGTTGACGATACACATGCTTTGGTTGCTCCGAAATCGCTAAATGCAGTTCAGAATATCTCAAGCAGTTATGGAAGGTCTCCGTGTATTTTTTCTCTATCTATTATGATTAATGTACTGGCCCTTACTGCCCCATGTCAAAAAAGTCATACTGTATACTTTGCAGTCATTCGTAAATCATCGTCATTTATAGACGTTAATGTCTGACTAAAAAAGTAGATAGCTGAGCTAAGTTAATAACATCGAGCAAAATTATTGTAAACTATAATTGTCCAGTGTAACATTTGTGTATACAAACTCGTTTTCCCGTGTTCAGTTGATTTGATATTCTTGTGCGAATATAAGTTACTAGCTGACCCGCCAGCGGCTACGCTCGCGTGGCCTCGCGGCATACGGTAATTACAGAATTTTAATTATCCCACGGGAACTCTTTAATTCGGTAAATTTTTGATCCCGGTAGAACATATTAAACATATCCTATTATATTGATCAGGGATATATAAGCTACCACCACACAAAAATTTCATTTTACACGGTCCAGCCCGCACAAATTAGCCTGGATTAGCCGGGATTAGCCCGTACAAACAGTCAGACAAACATACAGAAAAACAAACAATTTGAACTTATTTTTCACTCTTTACATCCCCTGACTCGGTTTTTAGAACGAAAGTCACCGACATAGCCCAGAAGATTAGCCAGTATTTATTGTACATTAAATAATAATAATAAATATCAAATTTAAAAAAAAAGCCCAGCATTAAATTATTTATAATTTACTTTTGATTATTAAATTAACAATGTTACGAAAATTACTCTATGCTTATGAGAAAACTGTAAGCAAAGTCGTATCTGTACATATTAGATAATAAAAATTATAGGTATAATCATTTTAATCGGTTAGAATGAACGTATTACAATTCAAAACAAACATCATTTATATTCTTGTTTGTCGGTCCGTCAGTTGTCCTATCAGTGCGATTCTCTAAGAGCACCATTGCATCTTTGACAACATCCGTGAAATGACACGAACCCTTGGAAAAGAACCTTATGTACAATGGCGATATCTTAAAAAGTATTTGACATCGGTGAGCTCGTCGGCGAATGCAACGACGAATCATTAGAAAATCGCATGGCTGGTTGACTTACTATTTGCATAGAAGACAAAAAACGGAAGAATGACTTTGATACATCGTACTATAACGAATCAAAATAAAAATATTTTAGAAAAATGTGTCTGATATTAACCACAAACACGCCCCTATGGTGCTTTATATTTGTGTACTTGCTTTTTGGTAAGTACTTACCATCTTATATAGAAGGTAGAGCTCAGGCAGTTTTAAGAATTTTGGAAGGTCATTTCGCCTAATAAACATTCAAAATTGTGGTAATATACGTCATAATATAATGTCATATAAAATAAAATAAAGACTGATGTTAAGACCCAGAATGGAGGAGTTCATTTATATTGAGAACTTGCCGAAAACCTATTGACTAGATATTAATCTGGGATCCCTAATATACCCTTATGATGAAATCCTTTTTATGATGATAGATGGAAAGTCCTTATCCAAATATTGTCTGCAGAAAATTTTGCTTAACCTAGTTCAACAGCTAAGAATGACTAAGGCAATGGTTACAAGCACCTCGAACTAGGTATATTTAGCAGCATAGAAATTTAAATGAAATTTGTTTTAAGTGTTTCGTGCTACATTTTTAAGTTTCGTTTCCGTTTTTAGTATTTCGCTTGCTACGAAAAAGAGCTAAGTGTCACTTAAGCAAATTGGACCCGTACTGGGACGCCGCGCCGGCAGGTGGGGCTAAATCGCCTTTTTTACACATTTTTACGTTCACTAGCAGGTACCTATTCAATTAGTTAGGTTTAACGAGATATTTTTTGTGGTTGATTACTCGTTTAGAATTTCGGTTTATTTTCGATGTAAACTCGTAAGCATATCTTTTTATATGATTACATTACCGTTTGCTGGGAGACAAGTACGAAAACCTTAAAGCTGAGTACAACAATTATTTGATACTGTTCTTGTTGGGCTGTCTGTCACACAACGAAATTACTTTTTTCTATCTAGATTCGTTTAGTTTACTCATTTGCCGAAGCCATTTACACTGAAATTAGTAACCAACTATAACTCTATTATAGCTCTATTATATTATGGTAAGCAAGTATAAGCAATTCAACATACGGCTTAAGGTTCGGACTCAGAATATACTTATACAAAGTTTCATTTCGAAGCAGCGATTTTTCCGAAGTGTGAATCAGGTGGTCCCTGGTTCGAATCCGCCTTTGGGCTTTAGTTTCGGTAAAGGTCGGCTTTTTTTGAAAGTATGTCAGTAATTTATTTACCTATAAAAACCTTCCAACCTACAGTAATGTTTCCTTACTACGCAGAGTTATAATACAACGAGAAAGAGATGCTAATGGAGATCGCATATTTAGCTAATAAAACGAGAAGATTTTAGACACATTTGCAAATACCTTAGAAAGAGACTGAAACCACAGACTAGATTACTATCAAGTCTGTGGTACTACAAACCGAGACTAAAATATAGTTATATAATAGGTTTCTCATTCGCTTTATTTGCAATGATATCTCGAGAGTGTAATACGCCTAAGTAATTCTTAGGGAGTTTGGTGCAAAACTGATTAGGAATCACGTTCACATTTGCTATATTTTTGTAAACCTTGTATCTTACCTTAGACTCGCCGAACCAAACGAGTGGTCACCGCCAACTTGCGTAATCAACACGTAATCTCTACAAAGATGGGCATCGGACATGCCGTCGACGACTTCGGCTAATTACGTGGTAAAGTTGGTTTTGATATTAATTAAATATGTGTCAAACTCATGAAAATGTTCAAACTGAAAACTTGTACTTCTGATGTTAAAAGTCTTTATTGTCGTGACTGACTGACTAATTCATCAACGCAGAGCCAACACCACTGAGGCTACCAACTTGAAATAATGCAAATTGGCATTTGATTTTTCTTACTATTAATTTCACCTGAGGGTTGAAGTTAGCTAAGCCGCTGATGGGTCAGCTAGTATCCCTATACGAAATAGTTACAGTAACAATATTATTCCGTGATATTTAGTTGTATTATGAGAACTAGACTTTATATATGTTTGGTAGATTTTGATAGCCTATGTTTTATATCGTTACTAGCAAGACACTCTCTGTTCTGGTACAGTTTTGCATCGCCTACGCCTTCTAACGTACAATAGTAGAAGGGTAAGTTGTCGTCGGTTGAACGCCATTAATTAGTCTATTAAGTTATTAAATTATTTAGTTATTAATAAATTATTTAATTATTACTATTATTACCTTATTAACCCGTCCGCATCAGCGCAAAAAATAACAATAGATTTATGAATGAAACTTAACTCGAATGAGTCTTGCTGATTCGGACAGATTAAGCTATTCCATTAGTTTGGTTCATTTCTACGCACTACCACGCACGACAACTAAAGTATGGTCGCCTAAACCGGTCCCTAATAAGGGCTATCATTTAAAAAATCCCACTTACGATACCACACAAAAATGCAAATCGTGTGCTGACGCTCCTCATTGACCAATTAATAAAGAGCATTGGCATTATTCTTTTTAGCACAATTGAAGAGAAATATCTTATTTTAGTGCTGTCATTCGTTGGATATTATCCTAAACAGAATAAGAAATTCTATAATATAGAGATTTCTAGTTTAGAGAATGCTTACAAAATCAACATCACTGTTAAAAATTAACTTATAAATGACTAGTATTTTGTGACTTTTCATTATCATTTATTAATACAATGATATGTTTTAATGACTTAGACGAATTATTTCATTGTTTGCAACAACCCAAAATCAAGCATTAAAATCCAGACAATAACGTCTGAGCATTACAAAGCATGTCAAGGTGGTCAAGGTGAACGGTTCTTCAATAATCAGTGCACATAAAGTTATATGATAATTTGTACCAAATATAATAAGAGTTAAATGTCCTCTTGTATTGGCACTTACTTGTGATAATTTGACTTATGTTGATGTGTCGGCAAAAATAATAATTTCTAGAAACAGTCCAGGCGTACTTGAGTTATCAGAAAACATACCTACATAGAAAAATATATTTACAAATTGAGACCGTTCTTCGTCTTTTGAAGTCGGGTAAAAAGTAATTTCGTGAAAGTATAAAAAGTACTAGTAAAATTTTCTGCTTAAAAAATATTTTATCAGTCTTTTGATAGTTTCAACTTTGATAAACGAGCGCCTTCATTATAATTGAAAGTATACACGACTGGTCCCCGTAACTACGTATAATACTAAACCTTTCCACGCACATCGCGTGTGAATAATTTAATAGGTTCGCAGCACTAAAAGCCAAGCCATTAATAAAGCTCTCTTTACTTAAACGACGTGAAACTAAATTGGATGCTAGCAAAATAAAATGTAATCTTTTATGGTCACTTCAAATAAAAGTTTATAAATAAAGATTGTAATTTAATTATGATTAAACATTATAAATTTTTTTTATATGTATACTTGGAAACATATAATAAAACCATAATTTCCAAACTTTTATGATATATAATAAGAACCTTAAAACTTAACCATGTACACCAACGATGTGTAAAAATTTGAGTGGCAATTTTAATAGCAGTTGGCGTCTTAGATAAATACGAGATCATTTATTTGAATTCAGTACATACAAAAATAAAAGACACAAATACATATTTTAAACATTAGGAATTTGTATTTTGGTATTTTAGCTTGTTGGAGTTAAATGTAAATTAATAAAACAATGTCTTTTGCCCAATTTGAAATGCCCTAAAATTAAATGTTTCCCCAAAGTCGTCGCGAATGGCTTTATCCATGTTAGTTGAAGTGTTCCATTAAGGATCTAATAAAGCTTATCATCAATTTTTCTCCGATGTCAATGAACTCGTGATCAAAGAAACAAACAAACTTTCCTCATATCCTTTTAAAAGCCTCCCCTTTTATTTTGAAATGAAAACGAAAAGACCAAACTATTTTTACAAAGAGCGGTCCTTAAAGACAAATCATAGCTGGTCTGGACGAGTAAATTCATGTAATTGAATCATCCAAGAGGCCTGCGGACTTATCCTCTTGGGGGTTATAGGAGATTGCTTCTACTATATCCGTCATGAAAAAGTATTGAAAATGTATACCCATGACGGTGTTATGCTACGTACACAATCTAAAGGGGTTTCAATAATAAATGTGTAGGCCGTCGTGTGTGTTCATAATATTTAGTCCGATATTGTAAGCTTGCAGGATTGTTACGCTTTAACGAAATTACTCTACAGCTCGCTGCGATAAGTGGTCCCACTTTAGCGGCGAAAGATCTAAGTTGAATTAAGGAAATGGTTACTATATACGTTACCGGTTGGTGTAAATAATGTATTATTTCTGAAATAACCGTATAATGACGTTCAAACTTACGAAAACTTTAAAAAAGCTGTGCTAGCTGCATCGCTCACCTTTGATTTTATATTTCCGTACCCCCACAGAACTCACATGTTTTATGCATAAGCTTGACTCGAACTTGACCACAAACAAAAAAAGGTTTATACATTCACACCCCCCAATTAAGATTTCTTGTGTCGTGGGTATCATGGACACATCCAAGACCCAAAAACAAAGAACTTTGCAGGCACATATTTATTGCCTATTATTCATTTTTGTCTGCACTTATTAGAACTTGCACTTATTTTTGACTTTTAATGTTTGTATTATTTTCGCCGTTTGTCACTACACGCTTGCTAGAAGAGGGGGGTAGCCCCGGCCATTTTTTGTTTTCGATATTATGACTATATTTACGTAAAATAATAAAAAAAGCATAAAAAATAATCAACTTTATATTTATTTAAGATAAATATCGAAAACTCAGACAACAACATAATCACTCTGTAACTAAAGCCACTTGAAATATAAATCAAATTTTGGTATCTCTTAAAGATCGCGGGTAGCTCCGGCCACAAAGGTATTTCAAGAATAATGCGTTTTTTGGTGACACCATACATCACAGTAATAGTACAAATGAGATGGATTTAAATCTACACATACTTCGTGAGCCCAGTCCTCACATATTTTGCATTGGATCCAATCCTCATCGAATGTTTCACCGCAAATAATGCATTCCGTCTCCTGATGTTGCGAATCTGACTGAGAAGCAACCGTCTTAACTTTTCTCCCGTTTTCATGTTTCTCTTGACCTTTACCGCAGCTTTGGTATCTTTGGCCATCTCCAGTAATTCCTTTTTATAAGGCGAAGACGTCAAAATTTCACTTTTTTGTGTTCTTCTTCTCCGAGCCCTCTTCTTCACCTCTTCTGAATGCCACAAAAAAAGTCTGACAGACGTTTTTTTGTGGCATTCAGAAGAGGTGACAAATTCTTAAGCACATCATTAATATTCCCAACATCAACACTTGAACTTGGTACTGCTTCTTGTAAGGTTCCTAGCGGCGCAGCTGAAACTATTATATATAACAGCTAGCTTTTATATTATATTATATATATAAAAGCTAGCTGTTGGTCATGGTTGGTATTGCTTGCTGAAGCTCGATGGTAGCTTACGATACATTTAAAGCGCTAGTTGACGGTCCTGGTTCATTTTCAGATGCTGCAGAATCAGGAGTCGGGATTGTCAATACACTAGATCTAGCTTCAATTGGTATCTCAGTTAACGCAGAACCTAAAAAGTCAAGGTCTGAAAACACATCTCGATTAAAGGGCCTGGATACTTGTGCAACGGAAACCACTTTGGGCTATCTCTAATCTAGCAGTTTTGGTAAACGCTATATTTGTCAGTCCAGCAACGTCATAATCTGTTAGTCGAGCACCCGGGTTCTGACGCATCCATGATGCGCTTGCTGATCCATAAGCCTGTTTCAAAGGCTTGAAAAATACACGGTCTAATGGCTGAATCTTATGTGTCGTATGGGGTGATGTGCTCAGCATGTGAATGTGATTGTCTTTAGCATATTCAATTACATTCAGATCTTTGTGGCTATTGTGTCCATCTAATATTAGTAGAATAGGGCGAGCTTCTGACGGGTGAACATGTTCCTTAAAATGTTGAAGCCACTGCAAAAATATCTCCACATTCATCCATCCGCTATCGGAGGCAATGCCCAGACTTTCAGGTGGTGCGCCAATCATGAGCCGGCCATTTTATCCATTTTTTTCTAGGAAAAATGAACGTAGGGGGTACAAAATGACCCGACGCACTCATAGAAATCATGACAGTAATGTTACGTCCCCTTTCAGCTGAAGTGAGTTTCCCAACCTGTTTTTTACCTTTTACTGATTAAACTTTATCATTTTTATGGACAGTCGAGACTCCAGTCTCGTCAGCATTGTACATTTGGGAAGCTTGAAAATTAAATTGCTCATATAGGCTGATGAGGAGGTCATAAAATCGATCAACTTGAGGTTTATTGAAACCTGTAGAACGCATCAAGCTTGTTGCCTCAGGAGTTCTTAGTGCCACATATGGATTCCTTTTCTTAAATTGGCAGAAAAAATCTTTGCCATTCGTTTGTCTTTGTTAAACCTGTGAGGAATTTGAAGTTTTTCTGCTAATTCAAAGGCAAGGCGCAAAAACTCACTTCTTGTTAAAGGCATATGACGGTTACCTAGATTTATAACATGCTCACAGAGTTGTCTTTCAAACTCAGGTTTGAATGTTGGTTCAAAACGTCCTAATTTTGGTTTAAGAGTGACCTGATAAAATTGTTTTATACCTTTAGTACGATCTTGCAAAGAAGTACGTGGAACTTTGTATCGATCTGCGGCTGCTCTTTCATAATATTTTTTGTCAAGGACGGCTTGAATTGCTTTTTTCATATTTTCTTCACTCCAGTCTCCGCGATTTGTAATCTATTCTTAAATTTGGCCATTGTACCACTGCAACAAGTAAATATTAGATGTTAGATTTAAATATGTATATGAGGAATAGGAGCTGACGCTATGTCAACTCCTATGGCCGGGGATACCCTCAAAACTGATGGCCCGGGTTACCCGATACAACTTTCATCAAACAAAAAATTCTTATTAAAAAGCATATTATTACACATTAAGATAAACTTAAATATATGAAATAGAAATGTATTGAAATATGTAAAAAATATGATATAAATAATTACCTACGTTTATCCAATAAATATAGCCTGTGAAACAATTGGTATCCCGCGCAACCAGTCCGCGAAAAACAAAATACACTCAATTTGCGTCCGAGCACCGCGGTCGGGTGACTTCAACTGTCAGTAGAAATCTGTAGAAAGAAGCCGACGTGACCATAACATTCTTTGTATTCCGACAGGCAAAACCGCTCTTCTGCGAAAAAATGTAATCGGTATGGCACCACGCATTTATAATAAAATCCCTAAGCCGCTTAGGCAACTCAATGTTAATGCATTTAAAATTAATTTAAAAAAAATGTTGGTTGATAAATGTTATTATAATATTCAGGACTTTTTTAATGATACATTTTGATTCAATATGATGACATAAGTTTAATTTTGTTTTTAGTCAAAATGTTTAATAATAATTATAATTTTAGTATTCACAAGAATGACCGGTTGCTCCATCTCAGAAAATTGTACGCCTGCAAAGGCAAAACATGGTGGAACGGAATTTTTAATTCAACAACTATGTGCATATCATTTAGTTATGTATCATCTACCCATGTTTTATGCAATAAATTTATCTTATCTTATCTATCTTATCAGTTTTTGTCGAATGGCTAGTAAACGCACACAGATATAGCACGTAGGTACTTATAGATAACAACACGCGAGTCACTAGTATTTGCGGTGGCCGAGGCTGCCCGCCGGCTGGGGCTACCCCCCGCTCCCCTAATATAATGTTTTTACCTTTTGATTCAATTCAATATATGAATAACATAATGATATTGCTACTAAATAAAATATTAGAAAATGTAGCATGTTGACTTTGAAAGCAGTTAGAACACAATTTAACTAAAATAGAAAAAGTTTGATTAAACAAACATGTACGGCAAAACACAAAGTTTCAATTTTCGTTTCCCAGAAACGAAAATTTATTTACACATACATTTTCCGGTCTTCATAAACATAAAGTAAATGTTATGATTATATTTCTAACGTCAAAAATATACATTATATTGAAGTGTAATATACATTCTATTGAAGTGTGATAAAATACAAATCTGAATCAAATTATTGGTTGCGAATAGCAAACGGTATAAAGGAAAAGTTGCTATTGATATCTTCGAAAAACTATTTTTCCGCTTACACTGGTATTTGACATTTTCGATTAAGCATACAAGTGTTGGGATGTTTTAGAATTCTTTTGAACTATTTTGTGTTTGGCTGAAATCTATACAGGGTGTTTGGTAGAGGGATCGACAAACCAAATGAGCGTGTTGGGGAATTGGAGAATACAAGTTGGCCAAAAAAAAATCCCCGACATGTATAGTATTTTGAACACATTTTGAACGCGGACTTTTAATTTTAAAACAACCTAATACTGGATTCCACGCACTGGCGAGTTGAAAACCATCAACTCGAACCAACTTTTTGACCAACCACCTGCATTCTTCAGTCTTCCCGTGAACATGGCATGTAACTGCGCCGAAATATCGGGAGCTCATTCCACAACCTTACCACGGTAAATATCCCGTTAATAATCATATAACTTTAGAGAACAACCGTGATAGTTTAAAACAGTATATTCACATATTTTATATAAAGGTTAAGCGATTTTTCGTCTCCGTCAAATTTAGGTGTGATGGAGGACATCTTCGTTGAATTTTATCTTCCGTCGTTTTAAAAGTATTAAACTAACACGCACACAAATATAAAATACAATAGAAAACGCACCAAAACTAATTTAGGGACCTTGAAAAAGCATTAGCACGGCAGCAGGACCATTGAGTATCCTACCGGCTGCAGCATTCAAATACTAACAGCCTCAGGACGCTTTTAAAAAAAAAAAAACAGAATACTTTTTATACGTCTAATCCTTTCAAAGGACAACTTAATTCTAAATATACTATCAACTTAATTATAAAATTATATTCTACAGTCACCGGGCACAGAAGACCACCCGCGTTATCTTACAGTTCAAGTTCACACAATGCAACGGTGCACTATCTTGTTATGCTTAATCAGCACGGATAGTAATTGTGTGGTGTTCTGGTCGCATGACTACGTTGTCAAAAAATACAATCTGTAGAGAGAATAGAACAGCAATCCATTAAGTTATCAAACGACGAAATGGGTTAGTATTCACCGGTACATTTACACACAGCCATCTCTGGTTACTCATAGCTAGCAGTTAAATTAAGCGCATCATTACACTGTATTCTTCAGCCAGATAAATTATTTAGTCTTATTCGTACTAATTTTCTTAGTGTCATAGTACCCTTCTAACCTTGACATTGTCACTATACTTTTGTACCACTTTCAGGCTGAAATTCTTAATTATAGCCCCAACAACAACGTCTCTCATTGATGGGTCGCGCCACTTGTATATCTTTAAAGTTCTAAAAGAATGTCAGTAAATGCGTTATGTTATCTCACACCTCAAAAAAGATAAATAGATATATAAATAACACTTTATTGAGACACCACATTCATGACGTGTGAGAACAACTAAAAATATACATATTCGGTGTTTTAAAAACTTCTCTTTTTTGAAGTGGTTTAAAAAATAGGTGTAACAATTGGTGGCGTTATCGTTACCAAGATACGCAAAACGAACCTAAAATCAGTGTACGATTGTAATCCTTCTTTCTCACATTTAGCCGTAAAAAAGTTTCGTGAAATGCAATGAATAACCGACGTGAGTGGTCTATAAATACACCTACCATCGCAAAACCAAAAGATTTGCAAAGACGCACACAACTGTAAATCAAATATAGCTATTGTGTTTGGCACCAATAAATAGAAATGGTTGCCAATCTTATTTAAAATTCACTGACTTAATAACGGTTAACTGCATCATTACAAGTTAGAAAAGGTATTGGGTAGTAATAGTTATCTTGACCTCTTCGCTCCTCTTGACCACGCTCAATATTTCGCAGGTCCCGTGCCAACCTATTAGTAAACCATAATAACAAGAATATCAATGTTCAAATGTCATAATAAAATGTTGAGGTTTTTCTACTGCACATTCTGTTTTAGCTTTGCTCAAAATATATGTTTTTTGCTAAAATATTTTAAAAGCAAATTCTTATACGCAAATACAAATTATTTTTTAAGTATGACATACTTTAGTAAAGGCCTTAATATGTAATAAGTAATAGTAGTGAAAACTAGAGTCGTAAACATAGGTTACTAATGCCTTATCCTCATTTAACATATTGTTGCTTACCATTGTTTACGTGAAGCCTGAAGGCTCGGAATGTCTCATAAGATGATGTTGGAGGGCTTATATACCAAGACATAAGAAAGGTACGACAATCTTTCAACGGTGACATGTGAGGAAAAACGAAATGTGAAAGGATGGAGTTACGTATGGAATGATAAGAGGAAAATCGTACCCTGGTGTTTGTTCAAATATGATTTTTGGATTTTAATAATTCAAAATTGTATTCGTAGTGTAATTCGTAGTGAGTAATATTTTTGTATCTTTAATTGAAAATAAATACAGAGGTTGTATTAATTTTCAATCAATATTTATTTTATGATTTTAAATGTTTTTAACGATACCTGTTTAATCATTTAATATATTATATATACCTATACATTGAAAATCATACACCGAGTTGCTTGCCCGTTCATCTCAGTACTAGCTGTATTTATTTTGGAATTTGGCAGTATAGTCTGTTACATTTATTAGGTACTAATAAACATTTATGAGTGCGCGCTATTTAAAACTTACCAAACCCGAAAAAAATTGTTACTATTGTTTGATCTGTAACCATACAACGCATATAGGCTATGTATTAAACTAACAGTTTTTTCCAAACTTCTATTTCGTTTCGTAGATGTGCTACGTTGTTCATAATGGAGCTAATCTCTACGAATTGCTACGTGTAGAGAGGCTACGGAATGCTAAGGACTTAATTTCCGTATAATATATCCTCACTTATAAGTATTTTGTACTACAGTAAAGCTTCGACTGTGTCAATTGGAGATGCTTGTGAAATGTCCTGCAAGACCTTGGAGTACCAAACCATCTCATCGCCCTACTTCGTGCTTTGTATGACTCAAGCCAGGGGGTCGTAAGAGTCGATAAAACAACCTCTAACCCCTTTAAACTCCACCAAGGAGTACGGCAGGGTTGCATTTTGTCACCCATTCTATTCGACGCCTATGGAGAGCACATTATGAGACGTACCTGCGAGAACTGGGAGGGAGGCATAACAGTTGGTGTTGTGAAAACCACCAATTTGCGCTACGCCGATGACACTACTCTTCTTTCAACAAATGTATCGGAAATGGTTGCACTTCTGGGCCGAATGGAGCGCATTAGCGAAGAGCTGGGACTTTCCATAAACAGGTCTAAAACCAAAGGCATGGTGGTGGATAGATCTGGGAGGTTGGAACTCACTGGCGCATTAGGACTAGAAATAGTGGACAACTTGATATACCTGGGTTCCAATATCCGCAACGACGGTTCGTGTAAGAAGGAACTGCGCAGGAGAATTGGCATGGGTAAGAGCGCCATGTCTCAGCTTGAAAAATCTGGAGAGATCGCAACATTTCCGTAAAAACTAAAACCAAACTGGCACGGACTCTAGTTTTCTCGATCTTCTTTTATGGCGCTGAGACCTGGACACTGAAAGCGGCAGACCGAAAACGCATCGACGCCTTTGAGATGTGGTGCTGGAGAAAGATGCTCAGTATCCCCTGGACAGCATTCCGGACCAACGTCTTCATATTGCGCGAACTCAAGATCTCTTCGCGGCTGTCATCCATATGTCTACGCAGAGTCCTGGAATATTTCGGTCACGTTGCTAGGAAAGACAGTGGCAACCTTGAGAAAATCATTGTGACTGGAAAAGTAGACCGAAAAAGGCCTCGTGGTCGCAGCCCAATACGTTGGTCCGACCAGATCTGCACCGCGCTCGACTATACGTTTCACAACGCCCTCCACGCTGCCAGAAACAGAAACAGGTGGAGAACGATCATACGACAGAAGGTGATTCTGAAGGGAGGTCACGACCCTCATCACTGAGGAATACGACGCAAGGTGGATAAGTATTTTGAATGAAACAAAAGTCATAGATCACAAATCCGTTTGTCTTGTCCTAAAGAATCTCGAACAGATAATCAAGATTATTTATTTCGGGAATGTCATTATTAATGATAAGCCAAATACAAACTATTGTCAAATACATAGGCCTAAGGTCCCGTAGACCTGAAAAAAATATGTGTCTTTTATTTTCACTTAAAGAATTGAACAACAGCTATAACTCTCGGAGAAATAATATATATATATATTGGACTAAACACAGCTGACAAACAAACATGGAAATAAAGTTTAGACGCAACATTATGTGTTTCGTCTCAGGTTTGAAAGTCTTATCTCACAAGGGTGCTACGCGCAGATGAGTTTATTTATTACCTGTAACTTTTGTTTTAATGAATGACTAATAAATTAATTATTTTGCCTAAAATTTATTCGTATTATTGTACTAGGTATTGTGCATTGTGTGCGTTTTTATATATTTTTCAATATTATGTATAACACATGTATATATGTCTATGTTATGAATTACTATATAGGGTGGCGGTCAACTGCACCTAGTTAAAACCTCATAAAATATTATTAGGGCTATTATGTATCTCAGTTGCTAACAAATGTTGTTTGAAATTTTGAAAAATGATGGCTCTGTGTCAGTTTTGACAACTCCAGTAAGCAAAAATGTATACAGCTTTATACAATCTTATGAGCTTGATTTAAAGAGTCTGCCTAACTGCTCTATTAAACCTAACTTTTGTGTAACTGCTTTATTTAAATATGCCTAAACAAGATCAAGATAAAATTAAAATACACAAAATATCAATCTAATATTTTCAACATACACACAACATAACGCATCCGATGGCCAAATTAGGGTTTTATAAAAAATACAGAAACTATATCAAAAAGTAATTATTTCATTATAGGTATAATTACTAAGTAATTAGTTCTTGGCTAGTGAAAATGTGTCATATAAATCTAGTGAAAATGTGTCATATAAATACGTCATATATATATAATGTCATATATATATATAACATTATTTATATGAGAGCAACTGGCGTCTCGTACAAGATTGTTACATGTTGATATTGATACAACATGTTCTTCGGTAAGCTTCCTTTCTGTACCAAGTTACGAATTAAACTTTTGTACTCCTTTTTCAACGTGAAAACGCATAATGATTGTAATACTTTGTGCCTGTGTTTCCTAGCAAATGCACTCTTGAAGTTTTCAAATCGAGATAATTACTTACTCTAGCGCATCATAGCTATCAAAAACTGTAAGGAGAGATTAATTTTTATTATTATTTATATACTGTACGAATCAAAAATAACTACAGCGTTTTTGATAACTTATACCCCTAAGACTTCTATCTTCTTCTTAATGATATAACGTTCTCCATAGAAAACGATGGTTTGCCAAAATTTCTAATATCTGATTGTTTCACTAACGAATATAAATGAATTCACAGAATGTTTGAGACTAATCAATCTGTTAAATTGCACTCTGTACGATCATTATATTTAGCCTACTGGCGAACGATAATATTCTGAGTCACACAAATAATATAAATTTAATAACTACAACAAACAGTCCTATTAACTAAGGCAATAAAAAGGAAAACGTCGGAGTGGAACCTTAATTTCCTATTCCAAACAGCATGTGAATTTGTAATTACAACATCTGCGCCCAGACGGCGGTTACTCTCCAATTGAACGAGTATAAAAACGTTTAGTACAGCCAGCAAGAAAAGTAATAAGAGGAACATTAGGTATTTTTTTTATATAAGATGGTTTTGAAAGCACTTACGTCTGCTTAGCGAGACCAAACATCTGCAATGTTTGGTCTCGCTGGGTTTTAGTGAGGAAAATACACAGACTATCGAAAGACACGGGTTCGAATCCCCTTCGTTGATTTTTTTTTCATTACGATTGCAATGTTTAGGCAATCTTCGGAGTCGGACTGGAAATTAATTTTAATATACATATTTATTAATTATTAGGACCTAGCAAGAAGAAGCTAAGAAGCTATACGCGAACGATTTTCAAATGTCACATCTACCAATGATACTGCACCACAATTGTAAAACACAAAGAAAATCTTATTTGCTAACTATGTATATACATTTGCTCCAAGTATATCACCCTACTTACCAGTAATATATTACTTTTAACCTACAAATGTTGCTTTTGTAGGCGGTAGAATATGTGGCGTTTAAAGAAACTATCGGGCCCATCAAGTCCATACTCTTGCAATAAATACCGAGTAATTTAGCGCACTAAGCACACATACAAACTGGCACCATCTTATTAATGTCATAGTGTGCCCCTCAGGCCAAGTAAGTTTTCAAAGTGCCCTTCAGGCCTTCACAAATGTATTATGTATAGTGATTAAGGCTAGTTAAGTAAAAAAATGTCCTCCGGTATTCCTTTAGTTATTATACAATAAAATAAAGTTTTAAGTATACATGCAAACAATGCCACGGACCCATTGTAGTCTGTGAACAAAAGCATTAGAAAAATAATAAAATCATAGTTGCATACTCAGATATTTGATATGAATTTACAAAACGAATTACCAGTGCTTACACTAATACCTTCATTTATGCCATTACGCCTGGACTAATTGTAATGTACCTACTTAATGTACGCGTAAAAATAACATCAAATTTGTTTAAATTATTTAAGGTATGTGTATTGTTCTGTACTATAAACACACACACACACACACTCACACACACACATATCTTTATATTAGTCTTACACTGTTTTCATGGCATCAATTTAATAGGAGTATGTATTAATCCAATTCAAAATATAACGCATTATTTAACCCGTCCGCATCAGCGCAAAAAATAACAATAGATTTATGAATGAAACTTAACTCGAACGAGTCTTGCTGAGTCGGACAGATTAATCAAAGTAACACATCTAATACTAAAATTAAATCAAGTGAGTGTAGGATAACTATATTTTTATAAGTGTTTAGTATTTCTTGTGAAGTGACTGACACTTTTTTCTATTGCTTTAAATTGAAGATTACTGTTTCGAATAAAAACTTTTAGTTTAATTTGGTAAATCTGAACAAGCTATAGACAGTTAATATTTCAATGAACTGAAGTAGTTAGAAAATCATATTGTTGCTTCGTAGAACATCCATTACAATCAGGCCAAAACTTCTAATTGGCCTAACGACATTTCATTTCAACATTACCGTCAACGAAACAGCTGGGTAAGCCCTTTATCCAAGTTAATCGATTTATATAAGTCAAACATTACAGTTGAGATATTAAACTTACTTCTTAAGTCACTGTGCGTAAAATAGACCGAATAATTCTATTTTTCTTTTCTTGATTTCGCCACTTCCATCTCCATCCGTCAGTTCCAAATCGGCAAAGCAAAACTTCTGAATTGCCAAGTTACGTGAAGGGACTTTTGTAACAAAAATATTTTTGTTTTGATTAGTTCGAAGTGAAGTTTAAGGAGCGAATTGCTTTGGTAAAGGTAGGGGAGGCCCAGGTAATTCGCATCACCTATGTAAAGCGTTCTTGATTTTGTTCCCTTTTTAAAATATCCGGTCTTGTGTTTTTAAAAACCTAAGCTTGAACGATGCAAAACGAAAGGCATTTTGTTGACCAGTTAATTATGCTGTATCGCTAATTTTACGGAATTTAGCTGTTATAAGTTATAATAATTCAGATAAAATATATTTTTGACGATTTTTTTATGTTGTCGTATGTAATATATATTTTATTTTGCACTGCAAACTGATAAATCTGTACATTAAAATTAGCTCACAAAATTTATTTGGAGTGGCATAAATAAGCAACAGAGGCCATAGCACAAACCATTCGTGAAAAGTATACATATCATAAGCGGTACTTCACTAATTTAGCTAATATTTTATGTTTTTATTTACATTTGGTACCAAATGTTCTTACCGAATATTACCAAAATCGTCCAGTTTTAGTACGAGTAGGTAAGTAGGTAAAGACTGGTTAATTATGCTCATATTCGAAATTCCTGTTGTGTGTACCAAATTCTATCTGAATTGGTCAATAAATAGCACCATAGCAAACATACACCCTTTTTAGGAAAAGTGCCCCACTCAGACAAAAACAAACAAACGACGACAAAAAAATATTCAATTTTTTTGTTGTACATGTATACATATTTTCATCAAGATTGGTTAAAAATGCGAACTTTACAGAAAGACCGAAATACAACATAACAAACATACGGACAGATGAAAGTAAATTTAGCAAGTTAAAGCAGAAACGCTTCGCTCGCTTCGCTGGCTCGGTCGATAAAGGACAGTTTGTACTGTTTCAAGTAAATAACTCTTTACGTTACACTTACTTAGTTATTCGCGCTAGGATCAAAATGAAACATCAATTGAAATTTGTGTCTGTCTGTATTTTACCCTAATAATTTAAGACATACTAGAAGTACCTCCATCCAATTTCACACTTATTTTGCGTTTTGTTTTTTAATGTTGCATTAGGAAATATCATGTGGTAAAATATCGTACATTTCTACAGCTGCTGAAAAAAATTGTATACTATTTTCACATTTTGTTGATGTCTTTGTTTTAATAAAATAAGATGCCATTCATTAAAAAACAACCTTTTACTTGATAACCTAGCTTTAGTTTTATTAGGTACCAGCATCTGTCCGCGACTTTGTTCGCGTAGTAGGCTCGGCCTTTGGCCTCGCCGTGACCTCCCACCTTTTCTTGTTTTTTCTTTTCATAAGAACCTTCTTCTGACAATAATTAAAACAACAAAAAATATTTCGACATTGTTCCATTCCTTCTCAAGTTATAGCGTGAGCACGATAATTAGGGGTTAATTTATATATTTTTAGGTAATTCGTATATTGTAAATAAATTCCAAAAATTTATTTTGTTGTATTGTACTGTTAAATAAAATTCTTTACATACTTAGGTTATACTGAAAGTTACTGGGTTCTAATAAATAAGACCGGGTATACAGGTACCAATAAGATCAGGCATAATGATACATTTATTGTTTTTTTAAGTATTTTTATAAGTTTTTGTATACGCTGGAACCATCAGACCCGTTTTCCTTACGGACCTTTTCTATGGCTTCGTAGAACGCATTGGCTGCCAGTTCAGGGTTCGTAAAACGTATGCCTCTAACTTTGTCTTTAATTATAGGAAACAAAAAGAAGTCGCATGGTGTGAGGTCTGGGCTGTATGGTGGATGCATCATCAATTATACATTTGATGCCATCAAACAAGCTTCCGTTACCTTAGCGAAATATGAGGCCAACTTATCGAAGTGAAAGACGACATTGCTTCGAGGACACTTCTCACGAACTTTTACTTAGACTCTGGCCAAGCAAGTACTGACGTACCAATCTGCAGTCGCTGTACTTTGGCCTTCAAGTGATACTGTTGTGTAATGTCCTGAATTAACAAAAAAAATGCAACCATTTTCTCACCAATGCTTTGATTTTTCTTAATTTTCGTCAGTCAATCTTAAAAAATAAAAAAAATAAGCCCTAGTCTGCCAACGACTTTTTTTCCGGCTTAAAGCAGTATACCTTTTTAGATTTCGTCACCTGTCACGATATTATAGGCATGAATTAAATATTTTATCATTTTACTGCATCACTCGATACGCAGTTGTTTCTGGTCTTTCTTTAAATCATGCAGTATTCGTAGAGTGCAAAGTTTCCAAACCTTCAGATGCACATGCAAAACGTTTTGCACTTTGCACATTCCAATGCCTAATACAGTATAAATTCGGTAAAAAATATTTTTTTCTTCGGTTTTAGTTGTCGTACGGTGTCAATGTTTTATCCTGTAACCGCAGTCCCTGGCCGACCGTCACGTACACTATCAAGGAGATGATCACATCTACGTCTAGATTCTCCGAAATACGAATACAGAGAGCTGCAATATGGGGCTTCATCACCAAATGTTAAATGAAGTCTCTGGCAATTCTCTTATTGACTTTTATCCATAGAGGAAATCGTAAAAAATCTTTGACTGAAAATGTTCACTAGTTGAATTCTGTATTCCCTACGTATGTATAAACAATAAGTACAATAATAGCCAAACCTTACTATCTCAGTTCATTATACACTATATGAATTATAATAAAAACTTAACTCAACTTATTAAAGTATGAAAGGAAAAAAAACACGATGAGCTTAGTGCAGGTATAATTATAAAGCCTACAAGTGTTCTTGATTTGAAAGAAGGCAATTGCAAACATCCATACGCTTTCAATCTTTTCCTTTCAATTCAATTCTCCCACAGTACCATCATCTGTGCTGCTCGACTCGAGCTTCCACTCTGTTTTATTACTCTCGATTGGTATTTTAAGTCTTAGCCGTTTTTTAATATAACATTTTTTATAGAATTGTAAAACTTGTATAAAATGCAGGTTATATTTCCTGAGTACACTTGAATAGTAATGATAACTATCTTACAAGGACAGCTACCTAAGCACCCCATTATAGACTTTTAATTTGATGGTTGCCAGGGCGCTTTTGTGCATACAAAAGTGTTACCATTCTAGAGTTCTCTTACAATAGTTGGATTAAACGATTCCAATCGCCAGTTAAAATTATTCTAAATAAAAAAAAACTAAGAGCTTCTCTTTTCAATCATCCTATCAGGACCTAAAATACTCATTTTTACTTCATTAACTTTTTGTAAATGATAGACTAACGTAAGAAAAACTTGTATTTTACTTGAAGGACAGTGATGGTGGTGTCGAAAATGTTAGTAGGGCCTTTGCTAGACCTACCAGTGCTTGTCTTTACAAACTTGTACGTCAGTTGTAATACCATCAAGTTTGTAAACTAAACTGACTTATATGCGAAAGTCTACATACCAGTCAGTGGGGTTATACCCACAATACGACTTGCCCATCCCATGTGTTTATGTTTCAGTTTATTAGCAAGTAAAAAAACCAGGCGACTGACAATAAACACATCCTTATATTCTGGCTGACGTTGCAAATGCTTCAGCTGAACGATAATGAACAGCCGTGCGATTCTCTAAGGAATGATTCGTTGTTACGATCGTTGACGCGCTCACCGGTGTAAAATAAGAGATTTCGCCCTTGTCGACAAGCTTGTTTTGCCATCGTTTCTCGTCATCTCATCGATATTTCACGGTTGTCAAATTTGCAACGATGTTTGGTAATTAGAGAATCCTACTGCAGATGACATAAACTTATTCTTAACTAAATGCGGTCTACGTTGTTTGACCGAACTTAAGTGCTAATAGCTGGGGCTAAGTGGTTTTTAACTACGAAATGCATTTTCTATGGGTTTTATATAAATTATCAATAAATAAAAAATGCACAAAACGTTTAAATAAAAAATATAGAAAAGTACTTACCTAAGGTATATATCATAAATACTATGACAGTTTTGGTACTAAAATAAAAATGAATATTAGATTTGCGTTATTATTAAATTAATAAAACATGAAACGTAGATGTTTGCTTGTCGATGCACACACAAAACATGTTTTTTTTATTTATTATTCATTAAATTATGTCAATCAAAATACATTTGTTTACTAACTACTTAGCACCTGTAAACCTAGTAAAGATTTGTCGCAGTACTAGATCCTCCTAAATAACAGGTTTATTAATTTGTAAAAACAGAGTAAACAATTAAAAAAGCGTAACTACCTAAATACCTACATAATAACTAGTTATAATAGTTAAAATAGGTAGGTACGTAGTTACTGCATATAACGTAAAACAAAATAACTGCTAACCTAAAACAAGTAACTAATAAAAGACAAAAACTTATATATTCCTTAGTAACAGCAATCAAAAATACTTATGATAGTAATTATAAAATTACGACAGTTTATAAAACAGTTATAAAAATACGCTTAATTATAATAATAAAACTGCTTTTTTATTATATGATTTTAAAAGTAATAACACCTTCCTATCGAGACCAAACTTTGCAATTTTAGAAAGAAACATCACATCGAACCGTGCCCGTATGGCGGGTAAAATCAAATCGAGAGTTAAATTAGATGGTCGGACGAAGTGTTTCGGTGGCCTAAATTGGCATGTCATATGGCACTGTTTTTAGCAGGGCGCGGTTTCGAGTCTCGTACTTGGATGTACCTATGTATTTTGGTCTCAAAAATTTGAAAATAAAACGACGACAAAATTGAATAAGTCTCATATCTATTGACTTGATATACTCAAGTTTTGTATTGTTTAAAATGTTATTGTATTTAAAAAGCAAAAGAGCATAAAAAGTAATGTACAGTATAGCTTAATTATTTATATTCTTTTCGTTAACTGTTTTATTATACGAGTATATTTTAGATTTTTTTTCTTTTTTAGTCGTGTAATGGATTTATATATTAATATTATATTCTGTAGTGCGTGAATGCTGGTTCGTGAATTCACCAAATGGCTCCAACGAAATATCAGCGCTGGTGAAAGCTGGTATTATGCTGCGTTGGTGCCAATTTGTGACAATTACATGTTTTGTGCTATTGTTTTAATATTCTTTTCTTGTAATACATACACATTGTAATGTCGCAAATAAAATATTTTCTATATTTATTTAATGCCATTAATATATTGATTTTTTTTTTCGTTTAAACAGCAAATATACTACAAAATCGGCTTATAAGAATTGGGCGGCTCAAAACCTCCCACGTAGACAAATTAAATAATAAGATGCTAATAGGTTTGCCCCATATAATAATATATTTTACATCTAAATTATTACGGGTAAAGTATGGTCGTATTCTTTTTATTTTATACTTCAAGCGGCTCTTTAATATAGGTATAATGGTTTGAAACATACATTTAAAACAATAGTTTCATGTTTTCATAAATCAATTTAATAAAGAGGCTGTTTTGGTATGCTATTGCAATTCGTAAGGTGGGATTATTTATATCTTCATAAATCTGAAACACATTTAGCGGTTTTCTTATGACTTTGATGAAAGGGAAATGGGAACCTTATTACGAGTACAATATACTAGTTTATTAAAGATCAAAAGAAACTCCTTGAATAAATAATAATTTGGATAATCCTTTTACTGATCATAAATATATTTCAAACATGTATGAGAACCAGTAAAGTAGAGTGAAAAGTATGTTCCTCATTTCTTTCTCTATCTAAGACGTTGATTGTAGGGTATGAAAATACGAAAACTATAAGGAAATGTTATGTATCATATAAACCCTTTCATTTCTACTAAAGAGTATCGTTTAAATGGATTACATAGCTACAAAATATCAATCACGATAACTTTTCCTGTAATACTCAGGCAGATTGATGGACAGGTCCATTAGCAACGAAGTTGACATGGTAACTTGGACCATTATAGCTTTCAAAGGCCATCTTTCGGTGATATAAAGATACCCATCATTCCTCGTTAGTTCGGACATTGACTTAGTTTTACGACCACCTAGAGATCTCTAGAGGATTACTCAAAAGTTTTAGTAAAACTTTGGATAAGGATCTACAATTTAGTTTATCTCTCTACCACTCTCTCTGACTACTGAGTAAACAGAGATTTATCTCTTGATAAATCACTGTTTACTCAGTAGTCATATCGCTTTCTGGTAAACGTTATATAATATATACGAAATAGGGTCTCAGTTAGGCGAGTTTCAATTCGAATATGATAATATAAAATTCATTATTTTAAAATGATGTATTTAAAAATTGACAAAAATTAACGATAACTAAATATAGGATAAGTTTTCGTAAAATAAATGTAATCATGATCTCTGAATCCTACATTAAGATGGTCTTTGTTGTGGATTTAAAGCTCTTCTTCCTTCTTGTTTTTTTAACATTATACATAAGACTAGCTGCTCTCCGCGGTTTTACCCGCGCGGTGATGAATGATGATGTTACTCAGGGTGAATGTAGCTTTTCAATGGTGAAAGAATTTTGGAAATCGGTCCAGTATTTTTGACTCAATTCGTTACAAACATACTTACATACAAATCTTTCCCTTTATAATATTAGTATAGAAGTATAGATATAGATAGATGTATGACAATCAGACAGAACTAAAATATACTATGAGGGCTAATATGAAACCCAATATCTCGAGCACATGCTTGTGCATTCAAATGTTGCAAGCATTCGTGTACACGACATGTACACGAATGTTGTGTTGATATTTTATAGCAGTAGTTTAATGATCTAATATTTATTTAGTGTAGGGTCCTCACATCTACATCTCATGACCATGCGTTCGTAATTTTTGACTGGATAATTTAATATTGATATTTTTTTGCATTGGTTTAGTTATAGCTTCAAGTTGTTTTTATTTAAATTATACCAGTCAGTTATAACATTTTATTTTTCAATTACTTAATACAAGCAAATCAATATTTGCATAAGGACATGATATAATAGTTTCAGACCTATATGTATTACGTATTATATATAGTTATGGTTCCCCCTCGCCCTTGTGTATTAGACAAAGGGAGTGATTCAGCAAAGGTAGGCTGATTCAGCTCATGCACTCAGCTTTATGCTGACATGTTGATTGTAATAAGGTAGCGTTATTAATAGATTAATTTTAGTAATAAACTAGCCTCCAACTTTGCAGCAAGTGTTATTTCTATTTAATAATTTTATTTAGTTTTTAAAAAATTATATCAGATCGCCCAAAAATTCACTATATATTTCATCCAGTCGGTTTGGTAACTGATTTGCCCATGGCTTTTTCCGTGCGGCTAGCGAATGCAAAAACAATCAGTGAACGTTCATTATAATATAGTTATGCAACAATAACAACAAAGAACACAAGGTGGAAGAACTCTTCAAAATTCAAAAGCAAACATTGAGGAATGAGTGAAGGTTTGCAATTTTTTTAGATAAAAATCAACTTCATCATATTTTCATGCCAAATTTCAAAGGTATAAAATATTTCATAGGAACTGCAATTTTCCATTTGCAGAAATCTTTTATCCAACTATAATATTATAAATGTAAAACTTTGGATTGATAATTGGATGTTTGTTACTCAAAAACGGCAGAACGGCCGAACGAATCTGGATGAAATTTGGCACAGAGATAGATTATAGTCTGCAATAGCAAATAGGCTACTTTTCATCATCGTCATGATCTGTCACCACGCGGGTTAAAAGCGTAATATTCTTGGGCACACTATAGACAAAGTAACGAAATCGCCTCCGACAAGATCGTAATGATGACAATTGTGTCAGCTTCTGATAGTTAAGTCACGCTATTATTTTGACAGCTCGATACACTAGACGTTCTCGATGACCGATAAGGGTGATGAAATGTAACACAAATATCGTCAAGGGTGATAAAATGTAATGACAGCTTTTTCCATTGTGATTAATTTTATATGTTTTGTGTATGTACGTGGGTACTGTATTTTATTATTAGTGTTTACTGATTGATAAATCAAGTATTTAAATTTACTAATACAATTATAGCAATTGAATTTGACCATGTTATTATTTTATGGCATTTTGGTATAAAGATAGTTATGGCCTTGGAGAAGATAATAAGCTACACGAAGTTCTAATCCTGCGCAGATGAAGTCGTGGGCACCAGCTAGTTTACTATAAAATCAGTATCCCGGTGATATAGTATACTAATAAATAGGCAATCATAGATATAGTATACTATACTGCGTTTATTAAAAACTGTCAAGTAGTTACCGCGTGATACGTACACAGAGAGACAAAAAAAACATTGGCTCGTATTTTGAAATATATATCTTACTAGTTTTACCCACGATTTCCACTATTTAGGGACCCCGGGTCGGACAGTTATTGGGTTTTTCTGAGAATGAAATATATTCCTAATAACAGTCCGGAGACTGGAACAGTATCCCGTAGATAGCAATAGGCTCGTCATAGACAAGTCTGTCTTAAAACTATAACCAAATTGTTTTGCCTATGACACGTCGCACATCCAAAACGAACCTGTTTTGACTATGAGACAATTTTGTCTATGAGACGTTTTGTATGAAGTGTGCGCGTCTTTATAATTTTTGTAAAGCAACAGTCTGTCTTAAAACTATCGTGACTCAAGTCTGCGCTCAGCCTAAGCTATCAGAAACTGCCACATCTTTGGCAGAACTCTATTGATCTCCAGAACAGAGGAAAAGAAAAAAAAAACTCTATTGACAGAAAATAAGTCATCATTACGATCTTGACGTAGGTGGAGATTTCCGTACAAAGTTTCATCTCCCTTTTCACCCCCCTAAGTCATCCCTGTCAAAAATATTAAGCAATATCATGTCTTATTTTAAATGAACTAAGTACAAATTTCCACACATATATGTTCAAAAACAAAGAATATTCCAAACAAAGTTTCATCCCCTTTTTTCTTTTCACATTTTTAACTTCACAAACAAGGGAATAGATGCGTGTGTTGGCCTTTAGAACTTTAAGAAAATACATAAACACAGTTGTTTACGAGATATCTACTGGAAGGTCCAGAAACATTTTGTAAAACTAACGCCAAATTATAAGTTGTATATATGTGTCCTTTGCAGTTTTAAAACATTATGTTACGAGTAAATCAATGTAAAATTTTATCTGTATGTATTTTACTGATAAATCTGAATTTTATAATGTAAAATTTCCGGAAATCTCGGAGTAGTTTAACCTGAAGATGATGCTATTATACGAAACACTTTGTGATGTCTACTGATAACGCCCTCATCCCTACAACGACATTGCCTTATCGTATAATTTGGGACTAAACTTGACCGTGAAGTTTAAGATTCTTTTATTTTTACTAAATCAGTGTTGACCCTTGAATTTGTATGCTTTGAAAATATTTTCATACAAAAGAGTTGCATGCATTTTTGTAACAGAACTATGAAACTTGTTACTTGCAATATTTTTAAATTGTCTCAAAACTGTGAACATTAACTCTATAAATTTAAAAGTTAGTATGTGTGGGTGTGTTACTTGTTGTGAGCAGTTTATGCCCAGTTTGTTTGAAAAATTCGTTAGTGAGTATTTTATGTTTTTTTTATACTAAAAAAAAAACATTTTGTGTATTTTTTATTCTTTGAAAATCCTCTGTGGTGTAATAGTGTTTTTTTACGTGGGCGTAAGCGCGAGACGTAGTAAAGATTTATTATCATTTAATTAACATTAACATTAATAGCATTTGTAATTATACAAATTTATTAAGGAAGAAATGTATGTATTCAGTAGAGACTGACATACTATATCAACTTAGATGCAAATAGTAAAAGCTGAATGATGACCAACAATTTTTTTGTCCCACGGCGGTATCCAGCGGTGAATGTTTATTTCTATAAACGATTGTATCGCACTAGGGTAAAGCGGTAATCGGAACTCACCAATAATAGTTTAATGGCAAATAACTGTTGCTTATATACATACCTCTGCCGACCTCTTCGTGGATGTATAGACGAGATTGTGTCATTAGTGGAGGCGGCAAATACCATATGAAAAACTTTTTTACATCTATTTTGAAGTGGCTATAATTATAAAATAGCATGAATAAAGTTGCCACATCAATCGTATAAATAACCGACATTCCTTCCTCGCAGGCCACCGAATGTGATCGAAACTATAGTCGGACCTATCCGATAAATATTACGTGAGTAATCCCGTATTTTTAATTAATAATAAATTTACTTGCTAAATGCATAATCTAAAACATCATGCACTTATGTATAATAATATAATATTAATGATGGATAGCGTAGTAATTAATACAATAGTACCAGATAAAGTTCAGATACCGGTAAATATTACTAGTACTGACATTTAAAAGTTAGAGTATTCAGACGGGAACAGTTATTATGTAGTCGCTATTTCTGCTTAGTACATAAAGAGTGCCAGATAACTAGCCGAAACATCAAAAGACGTTTGCTAAATATGCAAATCCTGTTACATCTATTTCCCTGTAGATCAACTCATAAACGTTTTTCTTGTTTATTTATACAAGGTGATTGCTAGAGGGTTAACCATGTCTGGTAGGCTTGTAGGTAAAACTATTTTCGAAGTTTTGCTTAACTAACTTTAAAATTTTCTTTCGTGCACGTAACTAGTAATTGTTTGATTGTTTACGGGCTCAGGGGGCCTACTCCCACCTTTTACGTAACTATCATATATCAGGAGCGTTTTGCAATAAGCTTATTCTGAATAATCATATTTGTTATCGTACTCCCATCGACACAAAATGGTCAAACATATTATTTCAATAATGTTTACGGTGGGTTATATTATCAACACATAAAAAGGTTTTAAACCCAGCGGCTTTTAGGAAAACTTGGACTTTTTCTAAATAGATCTACTTACACACCCACCATGCTTGGTTAACCTCTACCAAACATTCTGTATATTATTTAAGAGGCTTATTATGTAAGTCGTTAATGTGTACGCCTTTGAATCCTCGAAGAGATTGTTAGAGGCGACCCACATTTGGCTAGTTATGTTATCAGTTACGTTAAAATAGAACTATTTCATATATCTAATTAGAAGTAGGTACACCTATTATCCCATAGTAGACGAACGTTGACAATTGACAACACTCATGTGAGATGATATTACAACAGTTCAGTATCCCGTAGCATTCACACTGTTATCCCACGATACTGTTGATTTATAATGTATTTTAGTTTAAGAAGTATACCTCTTACTGTCGCCATCTTTCTTTACTCGACTGCAGCAATGGACAAGAACAAATAGAAGAGAATTTCATACAATTTCAGTTAAGGTTTTGAAAATAATTTGGCGCTCGCTCCAGTGACCTTTCGATGAACAGGTAGGTAATATTAGATATTAATAATTAAAATAACATCAATACGGTAGTTAAGTATTTGTAAACAACCTTCTTACGCTTTTCAAGTTATTCAATAGATACCGCTTCGTCCCTATACGACGGTTAAAATCTACTATTGAGATGAATTTGGATGGGTGCCTCGGCCTAGCAGTCTACTAGCATCTGACACGAATTGTCAAAAGACGCGGGTTCGAATCCGGTTCAATCTACTCTTGCAAAATTTAATACTACGGCATATATGATTCATAGACATTTGTACAGCATGCATCCCAATATATTCTGTAGCTTAACATTTCGACATTTTTCGATGAGCTCAATTTAAGTTCTAAATATAATGTCAGTGAACCAAAACACTCCTAAGCCCTACTGGCTGGTGGGACAGACAACTGTTATTGTAGAAGAAATTTATTTTTCGTGCACCAGTGATGTTTCCAGCATGTGGTTCATTTGTATATAACGGTCTAGCGCTCGACGAGTCAACATCTCCTGAGGATGCCTCGTGTAGAGGCGAAACACGTGTCGAATCGGTTTTGGTTTATTTGGGGTTTCTTGTGTTTTTTTATTTTGTATTCTTCCTATTAGCATTTTATGCGGGAGGGAGGGTGGTGCACGCCCCCAAATAGGCCTAAATCATTGTTTTCATTTTCAGCGGAAGTGTCACTAAATATTTTTGAATATCGTTTTTTTGTTATCTAATAGCTGACATAATAAGGCAAACAAAGGAGTATTTATCTGAAGTACCTACTTGCACAATGCACCAGACATTATAATGCATTTTTATTCCGTGTGCATGAATGTACATTATACCGTTAGCAAGTCCTCTTGCTCAACATACTGTTTTCACGTTTCAGTCGTTCTACTTATATGACAATATAAAATTTCAGATCTTTTATTAGTAGATCGTTTTGCTTTTGTGATTATCGACCCACAAAGACATTTTACTAAATTGTCCTTCTGATACGCAGGGGCCATAACATACACTTTTAAGGTGCAACTTTAAGGAATGCCATAAACGGAGGATTACTTACTAAGATATTTTTTTTCAATTCAATGACTTTTGAACTATTCGTCTTAAGTATTTTGCAATTATCTGTCTATTACTTGAAAAGTAATAATCGTATTAGTCCAAAATCGTTTTTAATAAAAAGTTTTTACTGAAGTTTATCGACTTCGAGGATTTGTTTCTACGTTTACATAGTTTAAGTATGGCAGAAAGAGGGTGGAACATTTTAAGCTACTTTGACGGACTTATTAGACTTAGTCTTAGGCTTAACTTTAAGACTTGTTTTCTTTTGACTTTCACTTGTCTGGCATAACATATTCGCAGGCATTTTGTTGTAATGCGCCTATTTCGCAGAATATGCAGCCGCAATACGTTTGCGTGACCTTTGACTTACTTCTATATAAGTTCAATAGCGTTACAAGCGGCCATATTATTTTGGCAAACGGATAAACTTGTGGTCCATTTTCTTTGAAATTGAATGTTAAGTGTTAGTGGGCAATCAGGGTTTCTATATTTTAATTAAATTCACTTCTTTTATTATTCTACGTCATCTAGTTGTAATCTTACTAGGATATGTGTAATCCTACTAATCTACTACACACTCCATAAAATATAATTACTGCTGTAGTTTGAAACTCAACCGATTCCCGTTGAATGTTTCATCCGTCTGGGGTAACAAAACACTTTATAGTTCCAAAGAATGTTTTTCTTTCTTTGACATGGCATCCTTTGGCACGCATGACATTCGTGGTTAAAGCCATAACAACGTACAACTAAAATTTACTAAATATACAGTATAGAAGTTATACAAAATGTATTAAATGAAATGTGTTAAATCTATTGGATAATTCACGCGTTTCGTAGATATAGTCACATTAAAATTGCTACTGCACGAGATTATGACAAATTTAATTATATGTTTGCGGATTATAGGTAGATTTTATGTTCAATTACGTTTACCCTTCTCAATGTTTTCACGGCAGTTTATTTTATAGTTAAACAACCGAGATTATGACAAATTTAATTATATGTTTGCGGATTATAAGTAGATTTTATGTTCAATTACGTTTTCCCTTCTCAATGTTTTCACGGCAGTTTATTTTATAGTTAAACAACTATGTAATTTTTTGAATGCCAACATTCAAAAAATTACATAGTTGTTTAATTGTCAAGCGTGCATGAGGAGAAACCATTTATAACATTTCTAGTACGCAAACCTCAGCAGGTTCCATAGAGTCTTTTGATCCCTATATTGATATAGGATCGATTGGTATAAAAATACTTTGGTATTTAGCATTTTTTTCCGTTGACGGTACACATGCTTTGGTTGCTCCGAAATCGCTAAATGCAGTTCAGAATATCTCAAGCAGTTATGGAAGGTCTCCGTGTATTTTTTCTCTATCTATTATGATAAATGTACTTGCCCTTACCGCCCCATGTCAAAAAAGTCATACTGTATACTTTGCAGTCATTCGTAAATACCTAGCATTTATAGACGCTATTGGTAGTAATTCACTTGTTCAGAACACCAAACTAAACTAGCGAACTAAAATCTATTTTTTTGTAAATCATGGTAGTTCTTATTCAGTTCATGCTTAAGTGCAAATTCGTATAACGCTTGCAGTTACAATTCTTAAATTTGCCGTTTCTGTTTAATTGTGGGTATATTTAGTGCAAATTTAATCGTCATGTAAGTTCCTGCTCTCTAAACTAAACCAAACTCATATAAAACTACCCACATTTGAATAGAATAATCATATTTTTAGAATTATCATTCTAAGTGTTACCCAAATGTGGATCTTAGTATTAACATAATAAGAACTACCATAGTTTAGAGAATTTTAGTTAAGTGTACGCACAAGCGAATCAGTACCATTGTCTGACTAAAAAGTAGATAGCTGAGCTAAGTTAATAACATCGAGCAAAATTATTATAAACTATAATTGTCCAGTGTTACTTTTGTGTATACAAACTAGTTTTCCCGTGTTCAGTTGATTTGATATTGTTGTGCAAATATAAGTTACTAGCTGACCCGCCAGCGGCTACGCTCGCGTGGCCTCGCGGGATACGGTAATTACAGGTTTTAATTATCCCACGGGAACTATTTAATTTCGGTAAATTTTTGATCCCGGTGGATTAAAAATATCCTATATGTTGATCAGGGATATAAGCTACCACCACACGAAATTTCATTTAATACGGTCCAGTCCGCACAAATTAGCCCGGATTAGTCGGGATTAGCCCGTACAAACAGACAGACAAACATACAGAGAAACAATTTGAACTTATTTTACACTCTTTACATCCTCTTACTCGGTTTTTAGTATAGTTTTCATTGTACAGAATTTTGACCTCTACAGTTTATAATATGTAGTAGTTTTTACATCCCTCGTTTGACCCCCTTAAGTCATCCCTGACAAAAATATTGAAAGCATCACTATTTATTTTGAATTACCTATTCAGTTATCAATTTTCATCACTGAAGCTCCAAAAACAGAACTTAAAAAAAATATCCCGTTTCACCCCCTTAAGTCATCTCTGTCAATAAATATTGAAATCATCATTTTAAACTGTCCAAATGCTAATTTTCACTACTGTATGTTCGAAAAAAACTTTCCATACAAACTTTCACCCCTTTATTTCACCCTCTTAAACCACCACTATCCAAAAAAATAAAGCCAAAAGTTTATTTTGAATGACTTATCCAAATACAAATTTTCACAACTATAAGTTCAAAAACAAAGGAGTTTCATACAAACGTTTTCAACCCTTTTGGTCCCCTTAGGGGTTGAATTTCATAAAATCCCGTCTTAGTGAGTACCTACGTCCTAAAAAGAACCCGCATGCAAAATTTGAAACTCCTAGCACTTGTAGTTTCTGAGATTTCGTGATGAGTGAGTGAGTGTGTGACCTTTCGCTTTTATATATATAGATGAGTGATTATACTTAGTATTACTTTATGCCGTTTACAGATACAACATAGCTCCAATAGATCATTTACTAGTACTAAATTACCGCAACCACGCGCATTTTTTTAAAGTGCGCATTTACGCGGGGTTTTTGCGAACACTGGTTCGTAAACTTAATTATCGTAGGACGCTCGCCCGGAGTGATATAATAACTAAAGAGATTTTAGATGTTAAGTTTTTATGTACGGACGACCTACGCTGCGCTTGCCGGTCCGTGGTCTCCACTCCAGAACCTTTCGGCCCCATCGGCCATCTGTTCTGCGTGCTATGTGCCCTGCCCACTGCCACTTCAACTGGCTAATCTTGCAACGAGCTATGGAGAGGGCTATGCTCGGGGTTTCTCTACGTGATCGAATCAGAAATGAGGAGATCCGTAGAAGAACGACAGTCACCGACATAGCTCAGAAGATTAGCCAGTATTTATTGTACATTCAATTTAATTATAATAATAAATATCAAATTTTAAAAAAGAAAGCCCAGCATTAAATTATTCATAATTGACTTCTGATTATTAAATTAACAATGTAACGAAAATTACTCTATGCTTATGAGAAAACTGTAAGCAAAGTTGTATCTGTACATTTTAGATAATAAAAATTAGGTATAATAATTTTAATCGGTTAGAATCAACGTATTACTATTCAAAATAAACATCATTTATATTCTTGTTAGTCGGTCCGTCAGTTGTCCTGTCAGTGCGATTCTCTAAGAGCACCGTTGCATCTTTGACAACATCCGTGAAACAAATGACGAAATGACACGAATCCTTGGAAAAGAACCTTATGTACAAGGGCGATATCTAAAAAAAGTATTTGACATCGGTGAGCTCGTCGGAGAACGCAACGACGAATCATTAGAGAATCGCATGGCTGGTTGATTTACTATTTGCATAGAAGACAAAAACGGAAGGATGACTTTTAATACTACGTACTGTAACGAATCAAAGTAAAAATATTTTATGAAAATGTGAAAGATATTAACCACAAACACGCCCCTATTGTGCTTTGTATTTGTGTACCTACTTTTTGGTATGTTCCTGCCATCTTATATAGGGTGTTTGGTAGAGGGTCCGACAAACCAAATGAGCGTGTTCGGGGGCCCACTTGGAGAATACAAGTTGGCCAAAAAAAATCCCCTAGCCCCAATTTTTTTTAACTTTTTTTTGTGATATTTTCCTTTTTCTCCGAAATTGAACCTATTTACCACCATAACATTTGTAAAACCTGTTTTAGACCGGATGATTTTAGTTGAATTTGGTCTCTAATACACCTTAAGGCCACGCAAAGCAAAATTGGATACTAAACAGAGCTAACTGATTTAGAGCTCATAGAGTGAAAATATGAAATAAATTTTACCTCATAGTTTACAGTGATAAAAAAAACCCACTAGCAAGCTTTTTTAGAAAAAAAAGAAAAAAAAATTGGGGGGTCGGAGATTTTTTTTGGCCAACTTGTATTCTCCAAGTATTGGCCCCCGAACACGTTTATTTGGTTTGTCGGTCCCTCTACCAAACACCCTGTATAGAAGGTAGAGCTCAGGCAGTTTTAAGAATTTTGGAAGGTCATTTCGCCTAATAGACATTCAAAATTGTGGTAATATACGTCATAATATAATGTCATATAAAATAATAAGACTGATATAAGACTGATGTTAAGATCCAGAATGGAGGAGTTCATTTATATTGAGAACTTGCCGAAAACCTATTGACTAGATATTAATCTGGGATCCCTAATATATAATGACGAAATCCTTTTAATGATGAAAGATGGAAAGTCCTTATCCAAATATTGCCTGCAGAAAATTTTGCTTAACCTAGTTCAACAGCTAAGAATGACTAAGGCAATGGTTACAAGCACCTCGAACTAGGTATATTTAGCAGCATAGAAATTTAAATGAAATTTGTTTTAAGTGTTTCGTGCTACATTTTTAAGTTTCGTTTCCGTTTTTAGTATTTCGCTTGCTACGAAAAAGAGCTAAGTGTCACTTAAGCAAATTGGACCCGTACCGGGACGCCGCGCCGGCAGGTGGGGCTAAATCGCCTTTTTTACACATTTTTACGTTCACTAGCAGGTACCTATTCAATTAGTTAGGTTTAACGAGATATTTTTTGTGGTTGATTACTCGTTTAGAATTTTGGTTTATTTTCGATGTAAACTCGTAAGCATATCTTTTTATATGATTACATTACCGTTTGCTGGGAGACAAGTACGAAAACCTTAAAGCTGAGTTCAACAATTATTTGATACTGTTCTTGTTGGGCTGTCTGTCACACAACGAAATTACTTTTTTCTATCTAGATTCGTTTAGTTTGCTCATTTGCCGAAGCCATTTACACTGAAATTAGTAACCAACTGTAACTCTATTATAGCTCTTTTATATTATGGTAAGCAAGTATAAGCAATTCAACATACGGATTAAAGTTCGGACTCAGAATATTGTATAAGTTTCATTTCGAAGCAGCGATTTTTCCGAAGTGTGAATCAGGTGGTCCCTGGTTCGAATCCGCCTTTGGGCTTTAATTTCGGTAAAGGTCGGCTTTTTTTAAAAGTATGTCAGTAATTTATTTTCTATAAAAACCTTCCAACCTACAGTAATGTTTCCTTACTACGCAGAGTTATAATACAACGAAAAAGAGATGCTAATGGAGATCGCATATTTAGCTAATAAAACGAGAAGATTTTAGACACATTTGCAAATACCTTAGAAAGAGACTGAAACCACAGACTAGATTACTATCAAGTCTTTGGTACTACAAACCGAGACTGAAATATAGTTATATAATAGGTTTCTCATTCGCTTTATTTGCAATGATATCTCGAGAGTGTAATACGCCTAAGTAATTCTTAGGGAGTTTGGTGCAAAACTGATTAAGAATCACGTTCACATTTGCTATATTTTTGTAAACCTTGTATCTTACCTTAGACTCGCCGAACCAAACGAGTGCTCACCGCCAACTTGCCGCGTAATCTCTCCGAGGATGGGCATCGAACATGCCCGAAACCTAGGTCGACGACTTCGGCTAATTACGTGAGTAAAGTCGGTTTCGATATTAATTAAATGTGTGTCAAACTCATGAAAATGTTCAAACTGAAACCTTGTACTTCTGATGTTAAAAGTCTTTATTGTCGTGACTGACTGACTAATTCATCAACGCAGAGCCAAAACCACTGAGGCTACCAACTTGAAATAATGCAAATTGGCATTTGATTTTTCTTACTATTAATTTCACCTGAGGGTTGAAGTTAGCTAAGCCGCTGATGGGCCAGCTAGTATCCCTATGCGAAATAGTTACAGTAACAATATTATTTCGTGATATTTAGTTGTATTATGAGAACTAGACTTTATATATGTTTGGTAGATTTTGATAGCCTATGTTTTATATCGTTACTAGCAAGACACTCTCTGTTCTGGTACAGTTTTGCATCGCCTACGCCTTCTAACGTACAATAGTAGAAGGGTAAGTTGTCGTCGGTTGAACGCCATTAATTAGTCTATTAAGTTATTAAATTATTTAGTTATTAATAAATTATTACTATTATTACCTTATTAAGCCATTCCATTAGTTTGGTTCATTTCTACGCACTACCACGCACGACAACTAAAGTATGGTCGCCTAAACCGGTCCCTAATAAGGGCTATCATTTTAAAAATCCCGCTTACGATACCACACAAAAATACAAATCGTGTGCCGACGCTCCTCATTGACCAATTAATAAAGAGCATTGGCATTATTCTTTTTAGCACAATTGAAGAGAAATATCTTATTTTAGTGCTGTCATTCGTTGGATATTATCCTAAACAGAATAAGAAATTCTATAATATAGAGATTTCTAGTTTAGAGAATGCTTACAAAATCAACATCACTGTTAAAAATTAACTTATAAATGACTAGTATTTTGTGACTTTTCATTATCATTTATTAATACAATGATATGTTTTAATGACTTAGACGAATTATTTCAATGTTTAATTTACATAAAGACAGAAATAAAATAGATTGGTCAGTTCTTCTCTAAATTGGTAGCCCTTCCAGAATCATATGACACTGTAAAACATGAGATTTGTAAGTCCTATTGTAACACATAATATGATGCAACAAATAAATAAATAAACGATGGGTGAAACTTTCATTAAGATACTTATTAACCGACTGCAGCGAAACTCATAAGAAGGGGTTATGTTTGACCTATAGATATGTATGTCTGTTACTAATGTCTGTCATAAACACTTACGGCCGTTTTCAATATTCTATATATCCACAGTTTTCCTTACTACCGATATAAATTTGACATAAGGTTCATACAAATAGTGTCAAATATCTATCTCTAGTAAGGTTAACTGGCAATAGATAGATTATTGAAAACGGCTGTTAATAGCTCAACGAAATTGGATATATGATACGTCATTACGAGTACATTCTTCTTGATGCCGCGAGTGTCAGATTTAATTAAATTACTTTACATAATTAAATAGATAGAGTATGGCGGTTTATATGCGCTTTTAATATCCATGCTAGTAAAATCATTTGCTCAAGTTGTTAAACTTTAAGTTAGTTTTTATGTTTTTTATAAATTTAATTCACTTCACTCACTCCATAAATTTGATACAGCTCAATGCTTTCACAATGCCAATTTGCATATTTTCCTTTAGTCTTTGAGTTTTTAATACCGAATTCATTCGTTCATCAAAAATGAATTAATCTTAAAATATAAAATCATAAAAATTGTACCAAGGCAAAGATAATTATGTTAATATACGCGAAACCGACGCCGAAAAGTATATTTATCCAGATACGCGAACCTTTTCCTTTCCACCGACTTCCAAAAAGGAGGATGTACTCAATTCGACTGTATATTTTTTTTAATGTCATTTACCTCATAACTTTCGATAGGATGAACCGATTCTCAAAATTATTTTATTGTTTCCCTTTTTTTGGAAGATGGTAGAAAATACAATAGCATCAAACGTTACAATTAAATAAATTTAAACAAGAACGAACGATTAATCATAATCATAATCATAATCGTTTATTGTCAACTGTGTGTTACATGTTGATAAAAACTTAAAAGTGTCAACAGCTACCCTTTTGGGCATACAATTTTACATACATGCGAATTGTATAATGGTTAATAAGATACAACGAATGATTCTTCTACTTATTGTTCGGTGCTCTTTTTGTGCGCGATGCTTTTTAAATGAAATTTTTAACTGTCAGAAGTAGACCTACATTAATGTTTTTTACATCTCTCATATTCTGTAAGTAGGCCCTTATTACCCCCAAATGGTCTTGTAGGTGACCAATTAGCGCTTTAGGGTAATAATGTAGCTAGAAAAGCCCTAGGGCGGTAAGTTATTAAAAAAAATACTTCACTCTTTTAAAAAGTTCGCGTATATCTAACCATCATACTGGCAATAGACACCATGCATTCAGCCCAATGAGAAAAGAGGTCGCTTCGCTATTCAGCCTTGTCTTCGTATGAGTGTAATAGTCATCAATTTTAAATATCAAACGACGAAGCTCAATTTCGTTCTTGAAAAAACAAATAAAAAAAGAGATGAAAAAAGGCGGGAATAAAAACTTTTACTTTAAATATTGTTTGTTTTTGGGATTTTTTTATAATTACGTGCTAATTAGGAAAAAAACATGAGTTCTGCAAGTGATGAAGATATAAGCTGCACTCCCGATTCAATGAAAATGGAAGCTGAAGCAGCAATTAACAATATTTTGCATGGAATTTCTGAAGAAATATATTTGAAAACTTACGAGTTCATGAAGTGGCGAATAGAAAAACGAGTAAAGTCTTTATCTGAGACTGTATTCTTAACATACTTTAGTGAGCTATCAAAAAAGCTGCAGCCATCTAGTTTCTGGTGCATTTATTCAATGTTAAAAGCAACTATGAGTACTAAACACGACATCAATATCAAGAACTTTTCAAAATTATCATCTTTTCTAAAAGGACAATCA
The DNA here is from genome assembly GCA_917880725.1 of Selenia dentaria. Lineage (NCBI taxonomy): Eukaryota > Metazoa > Arthropoda > Insecta > Lepidoptera > Geometridae > Selenia > Selenia dentaria. The sequence continues at coordinate 12,971,995 of OU862893.1, read as the reverse complement.
GCTGGGCACAAAGCAAAAAGTCAAAGGTTTTTACAGCGCAAGACGTGAAAACATTCATAAATGAAGCCCCTGATGACATATATTTAGCTGTTAAGGTACGTAAAATAACAAATCACATAATGGTAATACTTCATCATTTATCTTTTAAATTCTTACAATCCTATAAAACATACTTATTTTTATATTTCGCTTGTTTTAGGTGGTTCTTATCTTCGGTATAACTGGCACATGTCGAGTTATTAAATTGACAAATATAACAATAGAGAACATAGAACAACAGGGTCAGTTGTTAGTAATTAAACCGAACACAAAGACTAAAATTGACCGAACATTTGTAGTTCCTCAAGAATTCTCTGAATTCGTACAAAAATACAGAAATCTTCGTCCTGAAAATGTAAACACCAACCGATTTTTTTGAAGTACCACCAAGGCAAGTGCTACAAACAAGTTATTGGAAAAAATACCATCAGAAGTATGCCGAAGCAAATCGCAAGTTATTTAAAGTTAGCAAACCCGGAATTGTACACAGGTCATTGCTTCCGGAGAACATCGGCTACACTTTAAGCCGATGCTGGGGCTAACTTAACCACTATAAAAGGCACGGTGGGTGGAAATCCAGCAAGGTGGCTGAAGGTTACATTGAAGATTCCATACAAAACAAAAGTAAAATTACCAGCCAAATAACGAAAACTATTCATCTTTCAAAAAATGAAACATCTTTCTCAAGCGATGATCCGCAATCATCAACTTCTGCTGAAGAAAGCTTGATCCCGTCAGATTTTTTCAGACAAACAAATATCACAATCTCAAACTATTTACATACCCAAAAAACACCTGTCCCTAAAATTTTAAACTTGTTCTCATTTCACTATAAATTTTAACAAATAAAATGTTTTATTTTTGTAATGCCGGTTTTTTCTACTTACTTCACAATCGAGATGTAAAGCAGAGTAGTTAGCTCGGGTATAAGCATCAATTGCACCCTCGAACATAATATATATAAATATCTCGGGCTGTAATTGATGCCTTACAGCCCTTGGCTACTAATCTACTATTTTTTTGTTTTTGAATGTGATAGACATACAGTATTCAATTAATAGAATTAGGATATCAAACCTTTACTTTTATTAACACAATAACTAATTTGTTAAATTTAAGTGTCTTTAGACTAGTTTGTTAAAAAGTTAATTTTATGTATATTTAAATATTTGCACGCCTGCAATGATTTATTAAGAGATCTTGAATATTTACTTTAATATCAACACCTTGACTTTCGTACCAAAGCCACTGCAAAGAAATATCATTTTATTCTATTCTATAACCTATCTAATTATAAAAATCAGATGCATACATTAAAATTTCGAGCTCAAATACAAAACACATAACGCGATACGCGTCTACATGGAGACCTCTACTCTTTTTGGTGAAAAATATTGTGACTTACTATACAACGTTACCGCTAACATTTTTTTAATGATACGACCGAAAAATGGCCGAAACAAAAGGAAGATGTTATTAACATTTTTAGGAACAATAAATTAGATATTATAGGTCCGTTCATATTAAAATATTGTAGGTTAACCTGCGTGTGATGCGGCAATGTGGAGCACATTTAATTTCAATAAGAAATAGTTACTCGAATATAATTTACGTTTAGGGTAAGACGGATCAGGCAAACCAAATTGGGAAAAGCGTTTAAATATATTTTTGTAAGAAAATTCCAAATGATATACAAAGTGACTTCTAAATTTCGGCAAAGTTGGAAGGCACTCTGCAGCGAATCCATAGACGTAGTTATCTGATGACGCCGTTCAGTTGTCTTACTAGTTAATACCTGACAATAATTCTAGTTCTTATCATCATAGTTATGTATATAACTGAAGGTTATTTTAGAACGCATAGATTAGTGTTTTGACCTTAATATACCCCTGAATTGGAGAGAACTTTTTTACAAGCTAAGGACATTCAATATTACTTTTATAGCAAGTATAGTAGGTATATATTAAGTTATATTGTCGCATTATGTAAAGAGATCATGATTCTTTTGCTCTTGTTAAATTTTGCCTTTCACAAATTAATTTATGATAAGCTAAACTGTGTGTGGTACTATGTATAGATAACAAGCCACCTTGATAAAATAAAATCAGTACTACGTCTAATATTTCATAATGGTTACAAATTGCAGAATTCGGCTACCGGGGTAAACACATTACATACTATAACAGCATGTATCTCACAGTTCATGGTAACATCCTTTCAATAACCATTCAACCTATAAAAGCCTTGTGTTTGGTGAACTTTACAGGCTTTATGTATGTTCTACACAACCTTAGAGAATCAAGATTGAAATATCTATACGGAATTATATTCTGAATATAATAATTATCTTCATTTGGGTTTATGAAAGATTAGTACGTATACATTTTACTTCTTCTATTGTCACGCTGAATTCACTGAAATGAACTTTTTGTCAGTGTTTCCTGAAATCATAGAACATTATATATGTCTAATTAAAAACAAAATACATTATGTGGCGTTACGGAAGTGCGTAACCCTTGCTGCGACTCGATGTGGGCCAGTTAATAACTATCTATTGGTATATGATTTTATATTGTTTTTATTCGGTAACACGAATAGAACAACAAATAATAAATGCAATAAGAGAAAATACTCCAAAAACGGTTCTGATATGAAATCTGATTTATCAACTGATTATAAAATGATTACATGAATAATTTCATGATAGATCAGCGCAAAGATTTTATGAAAAAAATAGCTTACCCTAATTATTTGCCACCATGATAATGATAAAGTGAAATAGGGTCAGATGCATTTTGCGGATAAGTTATTTATTTAGGGCTAGTGCTTGAATGGCTTAAATCTTGAATTAGTAAAATTTAAAGTAGATTTAAGCGTAACTCTAACGTCTTGCACAACATGCGCTCGCCGTTAATTATTGTTTTGACTCAGTTTAAAACTAAACTGGCCACACTATCGGTTTAACTTATTCTCGATTTAAGTGGTGGTTACGTGGTGTTTTGTTATTATCTTGTAAACTTAAAATAGATATATCTTCTGATTTGTTTTTGTTTTGATATTCATTCGAATATCTTCGTTAATAGATATAGATGTTAGTTTAAGTGGTGAAGATTTACACTATGACGACGATGAAGTAATTTACGCTGAATAAACGCTGAATCTTGGTTTAACTAATTCACAGCCTAGAATTGTTGGTACAAGATAAAGATAAACTAATTTAAGCTACGTTTAGTTTAGGATTAAATCTAAAATTATTAAAATTGAGAATTAAGGCATTTTGGCGCAAGTTTACCTTACTATCCGAGCAGGCGATGCAATTCTCGAAGGAAGCATCATTGGACATTTAATACATTCATTGGATTGTACGTTCACTGATTGGATAAATAAATATTAAGGTAGGTATACTTTAGTATAAATACTATATTTAAAACATAATTAGAAACCATAATAAATAAATCAACAATCAATAAAAAAAATTAAGGTGTAACGCTCCACTAACACAGATGCTGCTTTAAAATTATGTTTCTTATTGAAAAGAACGCTATACTTTCGCTTAAAAGGACGCTTTAGAAAAACGGTTTGTCTTACAGCGATTCAATTTCCAGTATATTTTTGATATGTTTAAAATAATCAATACTTATATCATATTATTTATATTTATTGTTGTTTTTATATATATTTATTTATGTAGATATTGAACATTATTTGGGCAACATCCAGGCAAAGTGTTCAGGTCTCGAACTATGCATTTCATTAATACTCGTACACCATCATAAAATAAGTGGACATACATTTTGCAAATAGCTCTGAAGTACGTAATTGAAATAGTTGGAAATCGGAACCGTCGGAATCCAAACACACGGTCATGCTATACACGTCAGAAAACCTACGTTTTTTCAGTGCTCCACCTTTCTTCATTTATCAAGGAAAGCAATAAAGGAGCTCAAGGCTATACATTCGCGTCTGAGCCCAACATATTGTGGCTAATGATACCGTCGGCAAATAAAAGAACAGCCTGTTAGAATTGTGAACACGTATTCGTTATTGTGCGCTAAATGGAGCCTCTAATGGAAGTGTTTATTGCGCTTTGACAAATCGAAATTATAATCGTACTAGGCGCTTATCCCATTGTTTTAAACATTCCTTAACGTTTTTTTATAAAGAATTTTTCAAAACTAGCTATACTTGTAAATTTATGATACCTGTCTGAATTTTTAAATAAAATATTAAAGACTAGCTGCGGTGATGGATGATGATGATGATGATGATGAATCTTATATAGCCTATGTTACTCAGGGTGAATGTAGCTTTCTAATAGTGAAAGAAATTTTGAAATCGGTCTCGTATTTTTTGAGCCAATTCGTTTCAAACATACCTACAAATCTTTCCTCTTTATAATATTACTTGCTTCTCTCCGCGGTTTTACCCACGCGGTGATGGATGATGACAATAACGATGAGTCTTATATAGCCTATGTTACTCAGGGTGAATGTAGCTTACTAATGGTGAAAGAATTTTTGAAATCGGTCCAGTATTTTGTGAGCCAATTCGTTACAAACATACCTACAAATCTTTCCTCTTTATAATATTACTCGCTTCTCTCCGCGGTTTTACCCACGCGGTGATGGATGATGACGATGATGATGAGTCTTATATAAGCTATGTTACTCAGGGTGAATGTAGCTTTCCAATGGTGAAAGAATTTTTGAAATCGGTCCAGTATTTTTTGAGCCAATTCGTTACAAACATACCTACAAATCTTTCCTTTTTATAATATTATATATAGATTAGTATAAATAGTATAGATGTGTTAGTACCTATAGTGCGTGCTATAATAGAAAAAACACTTCAATATTTCAAATTTAGTGAAATATTTTTAAGTCACGATATAATTTAGCACTAATCTTTTTCACGGTTGGGTGCAGTTCCATACCTTTTACTAATTTCAGACAAGTTTGATGAATAGCCAAAATTTACAATACGTTACCATTTTTTCCTGCTGATCTTTCCATTTTTATGTAAAAAAAATACATACTTAAATTAGAAAAATAACTTTTTTTTTAATATTCTTTGTATTCCCATATTTTCCCTATTGGATACTACTCAAGATTATCGAGCAAAATCATGAAACCTCCTAAATTTTCTATAAGTTTTTCAGTTGTAACTATTTTGTTCCGACCACATTTATCAGAACAATATAAAATAAAATGAATACTTATATAATGATGCATAGATCAGTTTAGAAAAACATGCTTGTTGAGTTTCGCATATATGAACACATAGCGTAAGTACAATCTGCCCATTATTTTCTTAATGCTAAGAGTCTACTACTCGGAGAGAAGAGTATAAAAGAACAAAAGCAAATATGGGACCAAGCGTGGCTTGGATAGGCTAGTTCACCGCCACATTGTAGTGGCAAACCCAAGTTCCAAAGTTCAAAAGTTCCAATACGAAGGAAATTAAACGGTTATTTGTAGCATGTCATATCAGTAGTACTCGTACTAATAGTTGTGTTCATGATGATTAACATTACCTATGTTAACATGGGCATTGAAGATCATTGACATTTTGAAATAAAGTTGGCGAAAGCTTGGCCTTCGAACTCGCCATGAAAGGCTTCTACTTCCTCGTGGGCACAAAACTCGACCGCGCTTCGCTTATAAGCACGCTCGGCCTTTGGCCTCGCTTTGCTTAGAAGCATGCTCGGCTTTCGGCTTCGCTTCGGTTACAAGTACGCTCGGCCTTCGGCCTCGCTTTGCTTAGAAGGACGCCCGGCTTTCGGCTTCATTTCACTTAGGCACCCGAAAGCTTTCAACTGTCGAATAGGACAAACAGCAGAGTATAATTAATATTTATAACAAAATAAAAATTAAACAAAGCGTATTTAACATGATCCTTACATAGGCCTAGTCAAAGCAAAATGGCGCTTGACTTTGTTCAACAAAGACGGAGTAATATAAAAATGAAAGAAAATACCAGTTTTTTTTTCCTGTTAACCCACTTAAGATTGCGAATAATTAATTACACTTTTTAAATTTAATTATTTTTCTTTGGAGTATCAAGATTCGGTTAAAAGCGCAAATCGGAGAGAAGAAAGACATTTTTATGTAAGAATAGAGGAAATACTAAATATGCTAGAAGTTGTTTTTTTATGTAGCTACTTTATTAGTTGGAATTTATTTATTTTATCAAATAACAAGATGTTGTTTGATTAGGGTGGAGCGTTAAGACCAAAAATATTTTTGAAGTTGGCTGGATAATTGTTCAACTTAGTCATGTTATTCTCTAGATCATTATCTAGTTACATTTTATATCCGACTGCGGCGAAACCCAAAAAAAGAGTTATGTGTTTCACCTGTGTGCCTAGCACCACAAACTAGTATAGATGCTAACGCATCTAGCACAAATAACTGCGTAAGGGTAACGTAACGTGACGTTCACGTAAAACAGTACAAGCTATCATGTGTCTAGGGAAACTGTGACACAGATAACTCATAGTTTGTAAGCTGAAGCGTGACGCGTTGAAGTTTGCGATACGAATACTTTTTCGCAAATTGTTTGTGTTACGGCCTCAGTATGTACGTATGTCTATCTCTATGTTACTTCATTAGATTCTTCTTGACACTGCGTGTGTCACTGAGTTGAATACATGCATCAAATGGCGGATTTTAATGTGCGAATTAATTGTTTCCGTAGTCGGGTTACTGAACTTTTACTTTGTTTTCTTTTCAATACGTATGCAACTTATCACGTAATGATTGTAAATACGTATTATTTACGTTAAAGATAATTGGGTGCATATTAGTGCGAAGATAATGCTAGATGCTATGGAGAGGGCTATGCTCGAGGTTTCTCTACGTGATCGAATCAGAAGTGAGGGGATCCGTAGAAGAACGAAAGTCACCGACATAGCTCAGAAGATTAGCCAGTTGAAGTGGCAGTGGGCAGGGCACATAGTACGCAGAACAGATGGCCGATGGGGCCGAAAGGTTCTGGAGTGGCGACCACGGACCGGCAAGCGCAGCGTAGGACGTCCACCGACACGGTGGACAGACGACCTGAGGAAGGTCGCAGGACGACGTTGGATGCAGGCCGCTTCCAACCGGTCCTTTTGGAAAATCATGGGGGAGGCCTATGTTCAGCAGTGGACGTCCTACAGCTGAGATGATGATGAATGCTAGATATTAAAATTGATACTCTTGAAATTCGACAAATTTATCTCGAAGTACCCAGCAGTTGCATGTCTCGCTAACACCAAATGTATACGAGTATAGTCCAAGTCAAAATCATTTATTCAATTTAGGCATCAAAGACGCACGTATTAACGTAAATTTTACATTATAATGTACCTACTTTAAAAATGAAATGAAATGAAATGCATTTATTTGACACACACACACACACACAAAAAAAAACCGTAATTAGTAAGACTAGAGTTAACAATACAACTTAAACACAGACTCATAAGAGTATATTGTGATGTCAAACCGTCCCTGTCTCAGCATAATGCTGCCCCACATTTGTAAACATGAAACAGCGCTGGTTTTCAGACAGAGCTTTAAAGACTCTACCGCCGCGTTCCAAAATACATAGAGCCTACCGAGAAGAAGCGGCAAGAAACTCGGGGCTATTCTTTTCATATAGATGTTTACAATGTTTCTACTTAGGTACTACAAATATTACATTTTATGGGTGGCAGAGTGACAGCTTGCCAGAAGTGGAGTATTCCAAGCATCTTTATCTTCTAGATAATGTCGGACTGTATCACCAATTTCTTAAATGATATAACATACGTTAGCTTATTTTTAGCTCCAGTGTGTTGCCTTACAAAAGAGAACATAATAATGGTATCAGTAGGGCAAGACACACTACACTTTGATATCTTAATACACGAGTAGGTAGATCCTTTTTTTTATTGAGGGTTTAATGCTGTCCACTTTCTTTCCGTTACGGGGGTAGACGGAAGAGGGTATGTGAGGCTCAGACCCACTAAAACCCACCCGTGAGCAGTCCTCCACCACATCCAATGGTGCAAGATATGGTTGCCATCGCAACCATATCTTGCACCATATCTCACCTTCCGATTGGTGCACCTGCACCAATCGGAAGGTGAGTGACCCGAAACGCTGCCTCACCCACCTCAAAAGGACCGGGCGGATGGCCTCCACTGTCCACTGCCCAGGGACTGGTGGAGCCAGGTCCTCTATCCAGAGTAGGTAGATCCTGGAGTGATCAGTCCCAAGCTGTTTTATCCTTCAAGTAATCCGAAATTTTGTAATTACCTTTTTGACAGAGTTTAGTTTTAATAGTAATTTTAAACTTATTAATAGGCAAATCTCGGATAACATTGGAATCTTTATTATAGAATCGTATACATTGTCCCTAAAAATAATGACTGATTCTGTGGAGACGCGTTACATGTACGAATAGCTTGTGCTTATTTCACGTGTTGATAGAATGAGCATCACTCCTTTTATCAAAACTGTTAATGTTTTTCTTTACATACATTAGATTTTCATAGGTAAACTGAGAGACAACAGTTAGAATGTTTATGTCTTTAAACTTCTGTCTAAGGAAAACTCTGGGAGCTAAACTGTAGATAGCTCGTATAGCCCTTTTTAGCAGTATAAAATAGAATTAAGATCTGCAGAACATCCCCAGAGTAGTATGCCATAAGTTATAACGCTATGGAAATAAATAAAAAAACTATTCTAGGTGTGTCTACATCAGTTAATAGTCTATTTTTTTAACATAAGCCGCTGAACTGAGTCTACCAGATTTTTTTTTAATATGGGGACCCCATTGCAATTTAGCGTCTATAGTATAAAATTGACTCCACAAGGTCCAACCCTGTTCCATTCAATTTTTTATTGGAATCTACTTGTCTCACATTTGGTGTCGAGATTTTTATACAATTAGTTTTCTTCTCATTGAGGAGAAGATTATTTGTATTGAACCGATTCACAACTTTAGCTATTGCACTATTAACATCGTCATAGTTTAACAACTGCCTTTTAATTTTAAATAACAGTGAAGTGTCATCTGCAAATCTACAATCTCGTGATTCTTTTCTACATAATAAGGTAAGTCATTAATATAGATGAAAAACAAGAACGGCCCTAGTATTGAACCTTTGTGGCATGCCTATTGAGATTAGAGAGCCGGGCGATTTTTTGGCATTTATGTCAACTCTTTGAATTCTATCGTTTAAATATGAAGTCGAAAGTTTGAGAGCCTTGTTCCTAATACCGTAGTGTTGTAATTTCCTGACAAGTATATCATGTCGGACGCAGTCAAATGCCTTAGATAAGTCACAAAAAACACAAAGCATCCTGAGAGTTCTCCCAGGCATCGAACACATCTTTTATAAGTTCTATACCTGCGTCTATAGCAGAGCGATTCCTTGTAAACCCAAATTGATTTTATGGAAAATTTTGTTAGCACTAAAATGAGTTTCTAATTGATGTAACTTGAATATTTTTTTTCGAAAATCTTACTTAGCGTAGGAAAAAAACCACTTTATATATATTTACCTTGATTCTAAGTGCTATAACAGTTGCCTGGTCACTCTGATCCGCAAAACGATACATATTTCTTTATAGTCATTTAATTTACGTTTAAAGTAATTGAATATAAAATTAATTATTCTAGTAGTTATTGCTAACCTTGCTGAAGAGTCTGATATGGCAAATAAGTCATACTTAAACCGGTAAAATAAAAATCTATACTACAACTCAAAAAGAAAATATATTAATACACGCTTTTGTCATTTCTTTTATTCACAGGCCATTAAAAGTAAACCTGTCTCTCAATATTTTCTACGTATAAAATATTTATATAATAAATAGCGTGTCTCAATTTTTATAATGTCCGTATGATTTTTTCCATATTGTGAACACAATATGGACAAATATTTGAACAAAGCTTTGAACACGAACCAATAATACTAAATGAAAAAAATTGGCATTGAAGTATAATCAAAAGACCATCTAAATTCTCGAGCATTTTTCGACCGCAGTTTAACCGACTTCAAAAAAGAAGTTATTTGTTCATGTGTATGTATTTTTTTTGTAAGTTAGCCAATTTCATCCCCATTTGTGAACTGATTCTCAATTTTTTTTTGTTTGGTAGAACATACTTCCGATATGGTCCCATTTATATTGCATCAAATTCGGTCAAGCAGTTTTTGAGTTACACTACAAAAACTGAAAAGTGATACGTTATCTTGATGATATCATCATTGACAATCGATCCCGTAATGAGGAACACTAAAAATGGTAAATTGGTGGTTCCATTATTTGGTAAAAAAACTTTTTGTATGCGGTGTTATTTTAACAAATTCCATAGAATGTTGAACGTGTATGTAGGAAACTGTATCGAAATATCAGGAGCTCCAAAAGCAACTAAATCGTGGTCTCGTGAGTACTAATTCTAACTTAGTTAACAACCGCGAAAGTCCAAAACAGTGTTTTCCATAAATGTTCCTTTCAAAAGTATTATTCTGTCCTTCTGTGACGGAACAAATGTGTCCAATTTGAATATTAACTATTAATATTACTATTAACTGCTTTTTTAAAGCTCTGAGCTTTTATTGTCTCGCAGTAGGAATGTAAAGTAGAGCATTTCCCGCACAGATAAAGCCTGCCTTCGTCTTGGGCGGCTGTAACTCCTCGCTTCACTCAGGACTCTACATAACTCGCTCACTTCGCTCGGGAATTCAGTTTTAAACTCAAGAGTCCCCGTTACACACAGGGTTCAATATACCGCCCGTGACGTAAGAAACTGCTTTACTCCCTCGGTGCATAAACTACTATTGTCATATTTAAAAAAGCTATATTATAGTGTTTACATATCATAATAAACCTAAAAGGCTTCATATTTATAGAATTATATTAGAGACCAACTTTACAGCACTCGAATCATATAAAAGCATATATACGTTTGATTACATCCACGTAAAATGAGGTACTTACTAAAATCACACCGGTCAATTACAAAGTAAGTAACTACTGGAGTATGCGACGGTCGAATAGAAATGATAAAAAAGTACTTCCAGTAAAAAGGAACCTGCCAAAGCAATTTGAGCCCTGACCTTTTAGAACAGAATACTGAAAATCTTATTTCATTATCAGATTTCAGTGTTTGGGACATGTAAAAACTTGGCACTTTGCAAGCTCCGCGCATCAATTGGAAAGGCTGACCAAGACGCGGATGGAATACTAATGTCTTAAGAGTTTCCAATATAAAGGGTTCCAACCAATTTTCGTGGAACTAAAACGAAGTTTTGTTAGGTAGGTAAGTTTATTGTGATCATAAAAGTACAGTAAAAGAAGAGTCTGTGCACAATCTTGAAGAAGTCATTTACTAAATCATATTGTGTAACGTTTGATTTGTAGTCTCAATGTCAGTGGAGTCTTCAGGGAAACCACGGGCCCTACTCCCACCTCTTAAAGCAGTCATGTTTCCACCTTACCATTAACATTGGTACCACCACGTCAATATAGCAAGCTTAAAATAATAATGGATTACGATGGACGTTTTGTTGACCTAGTATCAAATGGTTCACACAATTTGCGTACTTTGACGTGACTTTTGACACGTTTCATTGTTCGAATCTTAATTTTTTGGAGATACGTACCCCAATCTCTTAGTCATATTGCAACCTTAACATTTTTGGTTGACTGCTTTGTATCTGTGGGAGTACGATAGTAAGTATGATTATTCTAAGCTTATTATAAAACGCTCCTGATTTATGATAGTTTTGTAAAAGTTGGGAGTAGGCCCTCAGGAGTCATATACATTATAATATCTCTCTATAAATATTAATTACAGTGATCATTTAGAGGCTTCAATTTACACACTCTCTGATGAACAAGTAATATTTAAAGTACTACCAAATACTTAAAAAAACGATACTAAACGAAATATTTAATGACACATCCGCTGGAAACCATATTTATGGCTGAGTTGCGGTGTGACTCGCCGACTCCCTTCCGCATAAAAGGCAGATAGGAAGTATACAGAATAAACAACACACAAAACAACCCGATCAACCAAAAACGACACTTCGAGATGTTGATGATGACGAGTGTCAAGCGCTAGACTGACAGACCGGTCACTCTCAGTCTAGCGCTCGACGAGTCAACATTTCCTGAAGGTGTCTCGTGTAGAGGCGAAACACGTGCCGAATGCGTTTTATGTGGGAGAGAGGTGCACGCCGCAACTCAGCCATAAGCATTGTTTCCAGCGGAAATGTCACTAAATATTTCGTTTAATATCGTTTTTGATAATGGATTTCCGCAAAGTACGCCTGAATCAACAAATTATAAAATAAAAAATACAAAATAAACTTGCACCAATGAGAAGTATGATAACCCAGCAATAAGAGCTGGCACTTTATTGATTTTAACTACATGCAGCAGAAGCTTTCTATGCGTAATGTTTACTTATACTGACTGACGCCGCTGTGGGTAGAGCCTTTTATTAAAGCTAAAGTTATGGTAACTAACCAGGTCAACATCAGAAAGCGCCCTTCCATCAAGCCGTGGATTTTATCGCGATTGTAGCCTTAACTAAAAGCTAAAGCACGGGTTATGGATTGATCCAGTAGGCATCGGTCTGGCGGATATTCCTCCATACTTTTGGCTGTCATGGCTTCAGATTTAACTATCGGAAATGTTACGAAAATAAAAAAAAATATCCATCAAGCGATTCACCATCATGCTAGTTAGCCGTGCACTCGTGTGTATGTATAAAATCCTCATTTAATTGAGCCACCCAGTTCAGATTCAGCGAGTTGCAACAAAAGAATGGTCTTAATCTGCCGTTTTCCACCCAGCAGCTTTGTTGGAAACAAAGCTGCTTCTTATTTGAGTTCAAGTATGATGACGACTTTTTATATTCTTAAGTCGGTCTTAGTTATAACTCGATGTTGATGTTGACTAAAAGTGTCTTCTGATGTACATGATTGATCAGGTTTCATGTTAGGCTATAAAACATTACCTACAATATCTTCAAAAACATTTGAAAATTTTGCTTATTTATTGATCTTATTGCTACATTGGGTTCTAGACAGCTGGGCATTTGATCCCGCAATAGTATAGTAGGTTGAGTAGTGTTTTCCTTAAAAAGTGTAATGGCAATTACTGAATCGATAAAAAATCGCTTAAAATGCAATATAATCCTATTTATACTTTACTAATTTTAAACAAAACATAAGTGGCTTATTTTTGTACTAATTTTTGTTTAATAATAATTGTAATTGATACTAGTATTTATTTTGTGTCTGCTACGAGACAAAAATGCGGATATCTATTTCCGTTTTATGAGGATCATAATTTGTCACTTATGATACTCATAGGGCTGATGATACGCATAGAGAGTAAAATCGATGAAACTGTCATGACGCATATCAATCCATTGTTTTCGTTTTATTCTAAGTAGTCTGTTTTATGACCACCAAAGAAAAACGAAGAAAAGATGAAAGGTTATAGCGAGGCGGAAGGCCGAGCCTACTACGCGGACGAAGTCGCAGGCAGTTGCTAGTATGATATGCTTTATGAAATAATACCAGCATATACATACTTAATTATATAATTAATTTTAAATGGGTAAAAATAATATAAACAATGCGAAATTAGTTATCCTCAGTAACCTTTTTATTACTAATGTAGAAGGCCAAAAATGTAGACGGAAACACTTTTTTGGGAAAACTTCTTATTGACACTTGTCGAAATATTTAACAATATATTCTAATAACTATCTAAACCGTTCCAAATATTTTGATCGTTTTTTTTAGATATTAGTACTATTGCATTTTAAGAATGTTAGCCCACTAAATCAAGTCTGAAAACCTTAAATATTAAAGTAAATAGACAGAAAAACGTAAATACAATTGCCCCGCATTTATTAGATTGACCGCTAAGTAAGTCTACAACAGCGGGTCGAACAAAAAGGCCGTTGTATCTAAATTGGCAATATCATTACGTAAAGGAGCACGAAGTAATTCTGGTAGTCGTTACTTTTTATGACACTTGTCACATGTCTCTGCTTTATAGATATTTAGGAGAAATGCCAAAACTATTACATTATTAATGTACTTTGGCATGTAATTATTCTAGACTAGCTAGTGCCAGCGACTACGTCTGCGCAGGATTACCGAGCACTTTGAGTAGCATATTATTTCTCCAAGGGCATATCTATATTTATACCAAAATTTCAAAAAATATGTACATGTACAAACGCAATTGCTATAATAGTATTTTTTGAGTACATTTAAATACTTAGTATAACGATCACTAAACAATTATAATAATATAAAATTAATTCACCATGGAAAAAAACTGTCATTACATTTCATCACCTTTGACGCTCGCCGAACACGTCTAGTGTATCAAGCTGTCAAATTGACTTGGCTTTTGACTAAACTATCAGAAACTGACACAATTCATGCAAAGCCAAATCCTCCGGAACGGAGGAAAAGAAAAAAAAACTGACACAAACTTTGATATAACTGTCAACATTACGGTTTTTACCACCAGGCTTCTTTAGCAAGATTTTATCTTGCTAAGAACCGCCACTGTGGCTCAATACCTAGCCTCCAAGAAGTTATGTGCTAGCATTACTTTGGCCATGCCTTTGGACTTGCGAGCACTTGGCCCTCAGCCTCTTTCTTGTGATCAAAGCTGTATATACACTTATGGCCTCACATGATACTAATTAAACTCTTTGTGTAGGTACGTGGAGCGGTCTCGCTTGTTTGTCTTAGGTAAACAGTCACTAGCTTAAGCCAGAGGCATTCGCGTAGCAGAAAACTTTATCACCAGGACTGCTCATTAGCCCGGCAACCGACACTGGGCCCTCGTAGTGTATGGATTATGACCCATTCTCCTTTACCAACAGTCTAGTTTGTGTAGTTTTCGAAGGAAACGCCCGCCTTCCTGCTCCTTCGTTCGTCTCAACAACAAAATAAAACAAAGTTCAATAGTCTATACGACGACATAAATCGGGATCTTCAAAAGCTGCGGATGTCTTCAAGTAAGATTAGGCCATAGTCGAAGAGGAACAAACTCAAGGAAAAAAGTCATGAGAAAATGCTCGCAGCACGAGGAATGTCGATTTAATTTAAGCCCCTGATGTTTTATTTGCATGCACGATTCTATCCATGCTTACGAGAATGTCTCGTAGAAACTTTCACGCATTCCTGAACACACAACGTAACGGTTGTATATGATGCAGTAGGTAATGTTCACAGAAAAAAGTTTATTACCTGGATTAAGAGCAGTGTATTATATCCATACCAATTCAATTCTCTTGCCAACTCACGTAGCTTTAATTTGTATTAATCCTACATACCCGATACAGGGTTTAGGTAGAAAGTAGTCTGAACTATCATAACCGAGGACCAATATTGCTAACGTAGTTAACATAATACTGCGAGCAAAGGTAGCAACAAGATGACTATATTTCTTGAAAATGTGATAGCTACTGGAGTGGACCAGTTTATAAGTGATAACCATGTATATGAAGTAAATGTGATCACAAATTAATGACACGATGAGATGACGAAGAAGCTGTACGAATAACAGTAAATCTGCTGACCGACACTGCATTTACATTTGAAGAGGTATATGCCAACGCATACTTGAGGTTGTTAATCGCATGTTGTAGACATGTAATGTCAACAATTTAGATTTATAAACGCACAAACAAAGCTAGAGATTTATAACGTTAAACATTTTTCGAATATAACATCTATGTATATAAAAACGAACCTCTATTTATCCTGGTCACGTTATAACTTGAGAATGGCTTTACCGATTTCGCTAATTCTTTTTGTTGTTTTAATTTTTGTCAGGAGAAGGTTCTTATAAAAGAAAAATCCAGGAAAGACGCGAGAATATGGTGAGGCCGAAGGCCGAGATCTTAACGCGAAGTAAGTCGCGGGCAGTCGTTAGTATACAATGATTTCGAAATAGTTACACCAATCATATAAAACTTTAATCTTTAATCTTACATCTATAACATAAAAGAATAAGGGCCTTACTAAGCAAACGTTAAGCAAACTATATATGACTTATTTATTACACATACTTACGGCCAGCTCATCGTGGACCAAGGCAAGATGTGTCTTATCCAACCTCCAGCTAATATATGTACGAGACGCTTAGAAAGGGGAATATCTAGCTGGTTAGATATACGAGTAGCTTTAGTCAATTAAATGCACATACTTATGAAACTATCTTTGAATTAATTTAATCAAATGTACCATTCACACATGTAATGATTAGCGTAAAATATATAACTATGTCACGATTTTATCTTAATCACGCCAGTACAGCAAACTTAGACCAATCGAGAATTCACATGTACACATTATATACCTTGAGCAAATGCTAGTTAAACAATAAATGACACAATGCTACATTTGCTACTGTTTGTACCGTTTCAAAATGTTTTGTATAATGAACTCCAAGTTCCCAGATGTAAAAACATTGCTCCCTTTCAAATGCCTCAACCCCTTTAATACAAGCACACGCCTTTACAAAGACCAATAAAATGTTATTTGCTTTATTCATATAACGCGAAGTTTTAATCTAACATCGTTTTCTGAAGACAATCACTTATCTGTATCTTACAGATTTCTAACTTCGTCTTTTGAATTTCGTGAGTGAAATCACTTGATGACTTGACTCACATTTTCGTAAGTAAATCACTAGTAATGACATTTGATGAATATTTTTAAACTTGTCACTTTAGTATTATACGTACTGTTATACCCTAACCATGTGAGCCTTAGTGCTTCCCTATGTGCCTAATCGGCACTATCATAAGAGACGTCATATAGACTTCAGGCTCTCAAGTCAGTTCGTCTTGAATCTCCGTCATAACCGGGTCTGCCCAAGGGTCTCTAAAAATAATTCTGTTTAATAATTTTAACCAAATATACGTATTCAAATATTATAATTAAAAATCTTTTTTTAAAAAGCGAACTCATAAAAGGCCCATAACAGTACATACTTAATAAGTAGAAAGCCCCAAGCTATATTATAGGAACTTCGAGAAAGAGGTCAATCGTCGAATCCAACTCGGCTGGGCAGCGTTCCGGAAACTTCGCGAAGTCTTCTCGTCAAAAATGCCTCAGTGCCTCAAGACAAGAGTCTTCGACCAATGTGTGTTACCAGTGATGACTTATGGCACTGAAACGTGGTCTCTTACTATGGGTCTCATAGATAAGCTCAAAGTCGCACAACGAGCTATGGAGAGGGCTATGCTCGGGGTTTCTCTACGTATACGAATCAGAAATGAGGAGATCCGTAGAAGAACGAAAGTCACCGACATAGCCCAGAAGATTAGCCAGTTGAAGTGGCAGTGGGCAGGGCACATAGCACGCAGAACAGATGGCCGATGGGGCCGAAAGGTTTTGGAGTGGAGTCCACGGACATGCAAGCGCAGCGTAGGTCGTCCACCGACACGGTGGACAGACGACCTCAGGAAGGTCGCAGAACGACGTTGGATGCAGGCCGCTTCCAACCGGTCCTTTTGGAAAATCATGGGGGAGGCCTATGTTCAGCAGTGACTGTGGACGTCCTACGGCTGAGATGATGATGATGATGATGATATTATAGGTTAAATTAATTATTATAAAGTTATGTTGAGAAAACATCGTATAATAGATGGTTCTTAACATTAGGAGTTACATAGTCATTACTGCTGTTGTTACGGAATTGGATGATTAAACTAAAATTAATTCAAACCGTCGTCCAATCTACATATACAAATTAATCAAACGCGTTACTAAAGTCTAGGATCTATCTAAACGACTTAAATTAATTTAGTAATTATTTTATATCAAACCTTATAGTATATTCATCGATTAATAATAAATTTATTTATATCAACAACTTCAATCTAACAATTTCAATATAATTTCCTTCAAAATTTGTGCTCAGAAATTTGGTTCTAGTAATTGCTCGGTACGCTCGAGAAGGCAGAATTGGCTTTCTAGAAAACGATCTTACTTATAAGACAGGGTCCAGTGCTTTCTGCGATCGTGAACGCCAACAGGCTACTTGAATTCCAATCTCCTTAAGCCTTCTGCAGTGAATACGAAAGTTCCATTTGTTCACGCTAGTCCGAATACAACCTTAAACAATCGACTTTTTTGAAACGGTCACGGCGTTAGCACCAGCATGATGTTGTGAATTTCAACTTGTGTTTCAATTATCATTGTTGTTGCCTTATTTTTTATTGTTGCTGCTTGAATATAATAAAAAACTTAGGTTTTATTTCAGGAATAAAGTAGAGATAAAAATTCATGACCACGGATTGATATATTGGTGGGATAAAACCCACAATTCAAAAATAAAAATAAAATGAATGAATTTATATATTTAAATATGAAAAAGAAATTTATGATGTAAGGACTACCTCCACTCCGCGGCTACAACCGTGGTGATGGACGATGATGATGATGATGATTAAAAGTATCCTATATTTTAATCCAACGTTTTATCTACCTCCATACCAAGTTTCATCACAATTGTTCCAGCCATCTGAGCGTGAAGAAGTAACAAACATACAAATACACACACACACACACACTTTCGCCTTTATAATATGACGCTTCAAAATAATAGTAACAATATAACAGATAAATAACAACTTATCTGTATACAGTACTAGCTGCGCTCCGCAGTTTCATCCACGTGGTAATGGATGATGAAGAGGATGAATCAAATATAGCTCTTATAGTTCTCGTATCTCGTATAGCTTATAGTTACTCAGGTACAATGTAGCCCTAAACTCGTGAAAGAATTGTTTGAATCGGTTTAGTAGTTTTAAATGTATCCATTACAAACAAACAAACGATCATGTATATTCCTCTTTATTATTAGATTAGATAAGGATTAATACCGAGGAACCTACGAATAATGTGGCCTGGATTTTTTTACTATTGCATATTTCAAAGTGAAAAAGTATTTATTGTGACATAACTGTACCTAATAGTTAGACATTATGCTAATGTGGACTTCTTGGTAGATATTGACGTTTTCTATAAAACTGTAGTACGTCACTTTGCTATATTTTCACAACCATAGACTATATGGTCAATAATTTTCGCAGCGTACGCGATATAAGAACTTTTTTTGCAATTTTTTCCACACCTTGGGTTATATTATCCTCTCCTCTAACTTTGCGGTGCCCGACCCATATAAGACTTTATGTACATTTTTTTTAACACCTTTACATTGTATATGGAAGCAATAAAATATCTGAATCTGAATCTATTATAAAATAAATATATTAATATAAATATAAAAATAAATATATAAATATATTATTATATATTATGGAGCAAATAGATATATTTGCCTTTAATCTGAATGATTTTACAAGAGTTACTTTATATATTTTGTGTTACCATATAAGATAATGTAAATAGTATTATATACATATAACTAAACTATCACATTAGTATCTCATTTTAATGATAGTCTAAGTTTTGGATAATAAATAAATAAATAAATAAATATTATTGAAGTTTTCATACTGATCCTTATTTTTTTTTAATATTATTCAGCCTATGTTTATCAGGGAAAACGATTGATGCTAATGGTAAAATAATTTTTCTAATTGGTCCAGTAGTTTCGGAGCCTATTCATATGAAACAAACACATATTTCATCTTTATAATATTATATATAATATATATATTTATAGTATATGTATCGTAATAAATATTGATAAATACTTATTGGCAAATCTTAACAATCTTAACCATTTACTTGTACACATTAAGAAGCAGAAAACAAAATGTAATTGGAAAGCCATACAAATAATACTTCTAATGAAATTAGTGTGAAGCCTTACTTTATGGGTCAGCTCAACGAGCCGTTAAGACGTAAATTAGTAGTGTTTTTACGTGAATGAAAGTGTATAGTAATAGAAAACATTGCCTATGATATGTTTTAAAAAACGTTTAAATACAACTAATGTTATTAAATACCACATACTCTAAGCGCTAAGATTGCATACAAACATTTAAAATAACTTTTTCATACCCGGGACTTCCAAATACACTGGCTGGGTATGAACTCATACATGTACACACTGTTTGAACTTCGGGAATTACAAGTTTTATAGGCTAGGACTAAGGCGGTTATGATTAATGACAAAATTAGTCTTAATCCCCAATGCAATCCTCTTATATGATGGACTGGTCGGTTGGCGCAGTTATATTATATATACAGTGATATATATTTTATAGTAGCAATCCTTCGTTCGCTCTGAGCGATAAGATCACCCATTGTGACACTTCATTTTAAGTTTTTCATTGTTGAGTAATGTTTTTCTTCTTCTCTTTATTCGTCAAAATACCTTAGTGCCTCAAGACAAGAGTCTTTGACCAATGTGTGTTTCCAGTGATGTCATATGGCACTGAAAAGTGGTCTCCTACTATGAGCCTCATAACCAAGCTCAAAGTCGCACAACGAGCTATGGACAGGGCTATACTCGGGCTTTCTCTACGTGATTGAATCAGAAATGAGGAGATCCGGAGATGAACTAAAGTCACTGATATAGCCCAGAAAAAGAATTTTCAATATACCGTTAAATTTCACAGTTCTTACACTAACTTCTTGTTTCAAAATGTTTTGAGTTTATTCCATTTTCTATATTAAAATTTATAACTTATTCAATACCGGTTTAATTCTAACAAATTACTTTCTCTATATGTGGAAACCTTTTTCATTAGTACCACTGCAGTGCCAATAAATAGTGCCGCGAAACTATAGTGCGCAAGCACTAAGAGTGTATAGAGTATTAAAACCCAATGTTTCGCGGTGGCGGGCTCAGTATAGTACCACGCGCCACGCCCTCACGCAAAACCTTCCTCAAAACCGGCTTTAGTGAAAAACTCTTTGCAATTTTCAGTTCGCTTATACTTTTGACAGCTCACTTGGCCATATTAATTCTCTGTCCCAACTCGAAAAGAGGTAAAAAGTAACGACAGTTTTACGAGTTCGAAAGGTTGTTACCGGCACGCAACTACTAGACCACTTACTTCTTCTTTTAAGAGTTGTGGGATGTTTGGCAAAGTGTAAATTTTAAATAATTCGCTCAAAGTTAAATTTGTATCATGTTACTTGATAAAATATTCATCAAGTTCAAGAATTATTATGATTCGTGCTTTACATTATTAAACAAATCAAATAACGCACGTAAGCTAACTGAATCCAAAATGTTTTGAACACTATGGATTCATTGTAAAGTTGACTGAAAGTTAAAATGTTAGGTTATGTTTACGTAATCTGAGACATAATAAACAACTATAAAGTAGTTTATTGATTGAGGCGTTACTTTGCGGAAATCCATTATCAAAAAACGATATTAAAAAATACTTTGTGACACTTCCGCTGAAAAAAAACAATGATTTTGGCCTGCTCTACCTGCCTGCTAGACCGACAGTGAGTGACTCACTGTCGATCTAGCTCTCGACGAGTCAACATCTCCAGAGGATGCCTCGTGTAGATGCGAAACACATGTCGAATCGTTTTTGGTCTATTTATGTTTTCTTGTGTGTTTTTAATTTTGTATTCTTTCTATTAGCAGTTTATGCGGGAGGGAAGGTGGTGCACACCCCCGAGAAGGCCAAAATTATTGGTTTTTTTTTCAGCGGACATATCACTAAGTATTTTTAAATATTGTTTTTTAAAGCTTAACTAAAAATTCAAAATTTGAAAATATTATAAATATACGAGTAAAGTAAAAGTAGGTTCTCATATTATTTTCTCACTGGTGTGACACGAGCTTTTCTCTTACAGAGAGAAGTACGGATCATGATCCACTACGCGAGCCGAGTGCGGTTTAGTGGATAGGTTACTTCCAATCGCAACCCTTACATAGAAGTTTCTGGCCCCAAGAACAGAGGTTCTTGGGGTAAAGGTAGTAAGAGTACTTACTCTGACACCGTAAGCTAAAAACAATATGAATGATAACTTTAAGTACATTCGCCCGTACAGTACTTGTAGCAGTAGAACTCTTCGTACACGAGTTCGTGCGGGGAAGCACTGCTAGCAATGCTATTTCTACTTCCAAGGAGTACCGTTCGCATTACTATGTTCCAGTTTAAAGGTCATAGCTGATCCCGGTGAAATTAAAGGCACATGAAAGTTCATCTGCACGCAGAGGTTACCGCGTAACACCAGGTGCTTGTTTCATAATATATTGTCATAAAATAAACCATACTAAAATTAAAAACATAAAATTGCTTATACAATATTATCAAGCAATAACTTAACAATAATAAATTGTATATGCTTGCTATCTTTTTATAACGTTCTAGTTCTCAGTCATAATTCAAATATTAAACTTCAACATTCAGACTATGAAACCCTCGTTGAAAGCTCAACTTTCAAGGGTCTCGCCAAGATCTATGTTTATTATTTATTGCATATCGTAAAACTTTACCAAGGCTCTCGAAACTTGACTCAACATCTCTATATAAAACATGTAATTATTTGAACATTATATATGTAAAGTAGATGCTCCTAAATGACAGCAAACAGTATACTAAAACGTGTCTATATATTTTTAATTTTATTTTATCTTACCAGGTACTAAAAATTCAAATTATATGTAAATAATTTAACTGTCAGAGTGATATGAGAAGTGTGTAATACTTACAAATGTTTCAATCCAGTTATGTTTATCTATTGTCCAATAGAATTATCTATGGTTATATTTACGTAGTAATAGAATTACGCGTTTTTTATAATCAAAACTAGTTGTAGCATGTTGGCGTAAAATAATAGTTCTAACAGTTTTTAGTAGAAAAAAGGTATTTTAATTTAATCTATAATTAGGTCTGTACGATTTTAGGTAAAATAAAGCTTAGTAATTGTTATATTATAAGCGCATAAATCAATATCATATTATTTATTCATTAGTAATGTAATAGTAATTAGTAAAGTAATGGTAGTGAAAGGTAACAATGTCTAAGATTTACTTAGACATTGTTACCTTTCACTACCCAAAACCTAAAACATTGTATAAGCTCGTGCATAGAAAGTCCAACCAACAATATAATATAAATTATTACAATTTACTGTGCGTATTTTAAATTTATATTTTGTATTGTGGTAAATACCAAATGTAATGGTTATAAAACTTAATATGTGCATCTAATATACTCAAATACATACTTAATACACTACAATAACACATACTTAAATAGTGTATGATGGTTAAGTGTTACTGGAAGCGCTCGTAGCGGAGCTGAAGCGTTTGTAGCGGAGCTCGACTTGGCGAGCTTAACCGATCAACAAGTTAAGCAATACTTGCTACGGTCAGGACTTGGATAGGTGATCGCTAGTGGCATTATTCAACTGAGCGCTTCCGTGCTTCGGAGGGCACGTTAAGCCGTCGGTCCCGGTTGTTTGTCTTAGGACAACAGTCGTTAGGCTATGTCGAAGGCCTTCGGGCGGCCTGAAAACATTGATATTGGTTGGCCACTAATCTATCCATCAATCGGTGACCCGCGTGGTGAATTATATCCCAACTCCTCTCTTTGAGAAAATGGGCTGATTATAAAATGTTACTGTATCGACGGAAACTGCAAAAATCAAACTTATTCTTTATCAGTTTTAAATGAAAGTAGCAAATTATGGTAACTTGGGAAACTATGTAAATGCCTTGCAGATGTCTGTGCCATGCAGAACATCGCCTGTAACTGTCAAGAATATCCATGACACCTACCATCAAGTGTATGAGTTGGCCATTCTAATAAAAGTAACAGCAGCCTGCAGTTTAGCAATAGTCGCGGTATTTGTTGAAGTGTAAATACAAAATGCGGAATATACCAGTTCAAATATAAATTCACGTTAGCTCGTGTCAAATTGAAATGAAGACACCAACGATTGTACGCTACTTGAAACAGAAAAGATAATTTCACACTGTTTCCATTCAAAACACGTAGACATGCAGTTAAAAAGTTATCACAGCTCTTCGAAATAATAAGAAGGTGAAATTCCAGGCACGCAATAACTGCAAAACGCTGTACAATCGATTTTAAATGTAGTATAGTTGCTGTTTCTATTTCTATAGCACTTGTACTTTTGTATTAGTAACATTGAAACCGTTATACAGTACAACTTCTACATAGTAGTTACATAATAGTGTGGTAGTTATACGGGTTTTATAGTCGCGAAGGTTATAGAATAGAAATCGTAGTGTTTGTTAAATCGAGATATTGTTATTGTATGTATGATTTTCTTGGTAGAAATGATTATGAAGTTTTTGCTTATTCAGTATATGTTGTATTTTATTTTCATAGATAGTAGGTGGTCTAAAATTAAGAGCAGTGTTATTTAAAGAACTACTACAATATTTTCACAATCTTACGAACAGGTTCACACTTTACGATAATTATAGAATATCGAGTACATTACCGTAATTTCACACTTTTCGACAATTATAGTAGTACCGACTTACATTTGAGTTAAAGGTATAACATGTATATTTATGTAGTTGAAGATGAGACCTTTTATTATGGTTAAACTAGAACCCTGGGTGACCGATGATAGCCGGATGACTTTTGTGTCAAACTTGTTAATATATCGGTATATATCGATATATTAACAAGTTTATATTAAGGTATGTATGCCCCATTCAAATTCCTAGAAATTGCCATAAGAACCCATTTTGGGCATGTAGTAAAAGTGATTACTGACAATTACAATTAAAGGAATTTGGCCCCTGTTTAGAAATAATAGGCCCATATTTTTTTTAAACTTGTTTTCCTAGAGTATTATACCATTTTGGAATGTTGGTAAGTTGCGTCAATTTTTTAAAAAAACTTGCCATATTAGTGTTCATATTTTTTTTTACACCACGATAAGTTAAAGTTGGTTAAAAGTACAAGTCTTTCTCATTAATTTTCGTGATAAAACAAGAGTTATTCTGGATTTTATAAGAATTGTGGTAGATAGCAGTGCTATTCAGGTTGCCTATAAAAAAAAAGAAACAAATATTAAAAAAATTGGGTCATGGTAGTGAAAAATATCATAAACGGTCTCAATTCCTGAAGAATTTCATTTTTTTATTATAACTTAAAATATAATTGGGATATATTTTTTTCCTTTTTTTCCCCGATTAGTCCGGGGCAGGTCTATCCTCCGGTGTTGGCTTATCGTTGAATTTTGGGACACGTTGTATACATACATACAAGATATAAACGAACTGACTATATGACGAAAGGCAAGATATATATAAATATATATATATATATATATATTTATATATATCTTGCCTTTCGTCATATAGCAAGATATATATAAATATATATATATATATATATATATATTTATATATATCTTGCCTTTCGTAATATAGTCAGTGATCGAAGAAACCTACGTAGAACTATAAGTTAAACAATAATATTGCGTTATTTGGAAACAAACTTGGTATTTTATTAATAATGATACGTGAATTGACACTTAGATATCGATACATTTTTTGGACAAAGTATAAGATTAAAAGTATTTCTAGCGAGCCTCTACTGGCTAAGTTAAACTCTTGAGCCCGACGTCATACTGTTAGGCAATTACATCTATTTGTCCCAAGACTGTGGTTTCTTTTCGCACTTCTCTTTTATGGCGCTCAAGATACGTATCTTTTTTATGAACACGCCATTACAATCTATGTCGCCCACAATAAAATCTTCGTTGCAG
Organism: Selenia dentaria; assembly: GCA_917880725.1. Taxonomy (NCBI): domain Eukaryota; kingdom Metazoa; phylum Arthropoda; class Insecta; order Lepidoptera; family Geometridae; genus Selenia; species Selenia dentaria. The sequence goes on along the minus strand of OU862893.1, from coordinate 12,946,227 downwards.
ATTGTTAGAGGCTTTGTATACGTTTGTTTAGAATAGGCCCTTATTACAACAGTAAATGTTAAGATTACATTTCTTATTTACGTGTTCTACTCGATATCATCAGCCCGAATAGAATGAAAATATAACCGTAAGATTTTTTTGCAAAGAAAAGGAATAATAAGCTATTCTGATGGTGCTTCTACATTAGGATAGTTTGCAACAGAACTGCTGAGTTATTGTTGTGTTGACGTTATAAGGATCCAAATGTTACTGATGTAAAACCGTTATATAATGTTTTCTTACCACCTGCTCGACAATGTCCAATTATATATCACGCAATTTAGACGTAAAGCAAGGCATAACATCCCCAGGCGATTAAAGTTCTTTGGTTTTGGAACCATTATTATAAGAACCATATTGGGAATTTGGAACCTAAAAATTTGTAGGATGTTAGTACGGAGTAGATGTATGAGCATTGTGAAGAAAGTTTATTCGAAAATCGAACTGCTCACTTTAGACAGCACATAGAAAATCAAAAGAAAAAAGGCGCGATTGAAATAAATCTGAAACAATAGATGGTGTTTGGTGTCATTTTAACAACTTCCATAAAAATTTCCTAACAAAAATAGTCCCTCCATAACTGGACAAATGTGTCCAATAATATTATTAACTTTATATTTATTTTACTTTTAAATACATACATTTTTATGAAGCCCTGAGTTTTCATTGTCTCAGTACGTATGAAAAGTAGAGTATTCACCTCGAGGATAAAGCCTGTCTTCGTCTTGGGCGACTTGAACCCCTCGCTTCACTCAGGACTCTACATAACTCTCTCGCTTCGCTCAGGAGCTAAATTTAAAACCCCTTGCTGTGCTTTGGATTTAACTCTAGAATTCTTGTTACGCTCAGGGTCCAATATGCCGCCCGTGATGTACTCCCTTGGTGCATTATGTACTTTTACAGACTCATACCCCGCATAAGAACTCCCGTTTACTTGAACTCCGAAACTTTACGTTTAGCATGGACACGCACCATATAAACAATATTCAGAAATGAATATTTTTGCTATCATACATATATTTTGCACGGCCTGGGATCGATCTAAGGGGCCGCCAAATGTAAAATCTACATTAGCAATGATTCTAAAGAGTACAAACGTTTTTTGCGTTTAGTTATTGCAGACTTCTAGGGTCTTTGACACTTTTAAAACAAATGCTCTTATTCTTTGGCTACGTTGTCTAGTCAACTGGCAATATGCTGCAGTGATATATGTATAATATATGATATTTGTATAACGCTGCAATAAAGCATGCACAGATACAGCAGACTGAAAATATAAACAGAAGGCAAGGGGTGTAATCTCCGAAATTGTAAGATATGTTTTAGACGCTGGATTGGAACGATTTCGCAATCAATGTTAACGGCGAATACTCTGAAATACTTTTGACAGAATATATGTTATGAGTAGGTATTATTTTGATAATACACTTTTTTATAAAATGTAGCCAGCCATTGGAAGACTATGAAAGTTATTTCTGTTTGTGGCATTAACTACCTTAGCTATTGTGCAACATTTATGGATTCTCATTACTTTAGCCAAGGCAATTTACCTACAAACAACATAACTATGTGCATAGATATATAAATACTGAATAATAAGGTTGGATGTCGCATCTATAAGCCTGCGGTTTTCATTACAGTTCTGTTGATATTCGTTTGGACGTGCGGTCGGGTCTGCCATCCTAATAACCATATATTGTGGTGTCACCAACCTTGGCCGTGATGGTGATGACTTTTATTGTGCCTTATGGTGCACTCAATGTGTCAATTGTAAAATACATTTACAATAAACGACCAGTTATTCTAAAATGCGCTTAAATTATGAGTAGTAAAATTAACTGTCATCCTAAGATTACAAGCAGAAAATATCTAAGTTATAATGTTAGAACGATTTATTACTCGCGATATGGAAATGAATCATTGCTGGAACCACAACAGATTCGGGATGAACTAGTCTAATTAGTTCAACTTATTAGTCTAAAGATGAACTTTTTAAGCTTAAGTATTGAGCAAAGATCACGTTGATCTGGAACTGATTGAAGCTGTATAACTATGTAAGCTGTATAAAAACTATGTAACCCTAGTATCGAGGGCAAACACTAAAACAACTCCTAAGAATTAATATGCCAAACAATACAACTAGATTGACAAGCTTTTAGAAAATTTCGTAATGTGCTTATAATATAGGTACCCTAAAGCTTAAAGATGAAAGTATTAAACCTCTAGATGCAAGTGAGTCTTACATGCAATTATTTTTATTTAATATATCCTTACACCTATTCCACCAACTTTAAGTCACTAAACGAGTTATAAAGAAAGCAGTTTTTTTTACAATCCCAGAATACATAACTGAGCTCGCAGAGTGAAAATTCAATTTGACTGTAAAAATATTTTAATAAAAAAAGACGTGTGGCACTCGGAGACTGCCGCGATAAAGCTATTGCATAGCTGTTTTTATCAACTTATGCAATTATAATTGTTTAACCAATGCCATCTAGAGGCGAGTTGCTGAACTAAAGAGACAAGCGTGATATTTCAAAAAGTCATTAAAAGTTCTGCTATTCATCGATAGATGCCAAATCAACTTATGCAATTAAAATTATTTAACCAATGCCATCTAGAGGCGAGTTGCTGAACTAAAGAGACAAGCGTGATATTTCAAAAAGTCATTAAAAGTTCTGCTATTCATCGATAGATGGGTTCGGAGTGGCGTGTGTTAAGTTATTTTCGTTACGGAATTTCTGGATTCGGTCTCCACGCTCAAGGCCCGCGATAGAAGCTATGCAATAGCTTAAAAATCATATCATAAAATCCAACATTATAAAGACGGCAAAGATGCTTGGAATACTCCACTTCTGGCAAGTTGTCATCTGCCATCATAAAATGTAATGATACGAGTAGTAGTACCTAAGTAGAAACATTGTAAAAATCTATATGAAAAACAAATAGCCCCGAGTTTCTTGCCGCTTCATCTAGGTAGGCTCTATATATTTTGGAAAGCGGCAGTAAAGTCTTTAGAGTACATTATAATAAAAAATTTACTTTAATAAGTGCGTCTTTGATGCCTAAATTGAATAAATTATTTTGACTTTGTAGTGAAGTATAATTTATCTAAGGTTGATTAAATCCAGATCAATGTTATTCGGCAGAGAACAAAAGTTACCAAATAGATCAGCGTAGTGTTAAACTTAAATAGTCATGAGGTGGTCATCTTTGCGACATAACTCATAAGCGTTCAGATGGCAAAGTTCTTAAGTGGAGACAGTAAACTACCAAACGTAGAGGGGGCGCCATGGGACTAAGTGGAGCCACGATTGTATACGGTGAAGGTTCAAGCAACGACTGCAGGAAAATAGACAAAGATCAGGCTCTTCATCGTCCATACAGGAAATACCTAAATCTAATTTAGAATGATAATAGAACTTAAATATTTTTTTTTAGATTTTTTTACTTTCTACCGGTTGTGAACTATAAAATAACTTCTGATATTAAACCAGAGCTCAATTTCAATTGAGCTTGGATAGAAAACTATGTTGCTAGCTCACATTTTACTGGTCAAACTATTAACATAACCTTTCTGTTGTCGCCCGCCGAGGTGCAGAGGTCGCCCGTCGGACCCCCGCTTCGCGGAAAAAATAAGTTTTGCGCCGCTGCGCACTAAAACGATGATATCTCGGGTTTAGAAGTGTTTATAGATATGAAACATATACCGATAGAATTGTACTGAAACAAGACATAAGATTAATTTTAATCTCTAAGAGGCCAACTCAAAACTTGCGTTGATGATTTTATTCTAATAAATTTATTTCGACGTTACAATTTTAGATGGCTTAGTTTAAGAGGCTTTTCAGTGGCCGTGTCGTAATATTTAATAGTCAATTTATATTAAGCATATAATTTTTCGAATGATAGTAAAATCTTTTTAATCTTCTTGTTTTATTTATTAAGATGAAGACTTATTAAGATTTTCTTACAGTTCAATAAATTATAATACTCTAAGTGTAAGAACATTACCTACTTACATGTGCAATGACACGGTATCTACGCCTTACCGTAATACTGTCTAGCAAATTCTTAAAAAAATCCATAACATGAAAATATATTTATATATAGGCATAGACGCTCGTTAGTAGTATAAAGCATTATGTACTTTTAAAGTACTCCATCGCCGCGTTCTTACCTTAAACCCTACAATAATACGAAGCCAACCAAATAGACGGCTGTACGACGGCAAAAAATAAAGTGTAGACGCGTTCAAAGTTTTTGCTCGCCGCCGGCGAGAAAGGCCATGCTGAGTTTCGCCCATTAATTTGGTCCGTTGAATGTTTGACAGACCACTGGGCATGTCGTCAACGAGTGTGCAAAATTATTTGCGGATTCCAAATGGAAAAGTTGGGTCAACGAAATCCTCTGTTACTTTTAGTAGGTACAAGAACGTTTGACAAATAATATTGGTCGCAGTATGAGTATCAAAAGCTTGACTGGATTTTGGTACGTATGAATGTGTCTTCGTCAATCGACCCGCTCCATGTGGCCAGATGAAAGGTGGTCGTAAAGTAATATAAGTTATGTATATTTAGCCTGTGAGGGTGTAGCAGGTTTATTATACTTTTGAGTCTGTGTTATTTAAAATAAAGATTTTATGGTACTTTTTCTTAAAATAAAATATATGTTACATTTGTTTAGTTATTTAGTTATTCGAGTGTAACTCAAAAGCTACTGGACTGAATTTGATGAAATTTGAATGGGGCCACATGGAAAGCACCAGCTTTCAAATAAAATATAATAAAAAAATAAAATTTTTTTTAGAATCGGTTCACCCTATCGACAGTTATGAGGTAACAAACAAAAAAAAACATACAGCCGATTGAGTACCTCCTCCCTTTTGGAAGTCGGTAGAAAATATAGCAAGGACACGCTCCTTAGTGACTGTTACACCTAAACATGAAAAACAAGCGCATTATTAATAAATAACGAGTATTGGGGAATCAAAATAGTTACAACTAGAAAATATAATGATGATAAACTATTAAGAGTTTTCAAGACTTTTTTCTCAATATGGTGAAACTTTAATAAGATTCTAAGAAAAATGTCCTCGTGTCGCAAACCACAGATGCCACTTTTGAACTATACCTTTTTAAAACAAAATACAAATAATTCCGAGTAAAGTGTTTGGTTTGTACCTAATGTTTGGTTTTAGATTACATCGATGTAGGGACATTAACCATTATTCCATACTAAATAGAAAATAAAACAACTTATTTCGAGCGGTTGATATTTTTGTCTGAAAATGATTGCTATATGACTTAACTGTTTAAAGTTCAATTTTATAGAATCTTGTTATTTTTAAGATTTCATTTTTTTTAATTGTAAAGCGATTATTAATGGTTATATTGTAAATAAAAATATCAGATATTTACTCTTTGACTAGGTATTTATATTATCTCGTAATAACTTATTTATCTATGTGTGTTAGACGTCGATTACCCTTCAATACAGACTTAACTTGGTGAAAATGTAGCAGTATTAACATAATATTGAAATTAATTAAGGTTTAACATTATGTTTTGTTTGTACCCGCAACATATATAAGATAAATATGAAGGGTATGGTAATAATAGGGGTATATAATAAGTATACATAATTACCTGTAACAATGGTTTTCATATTTAGGACAAAACATATTTTGCAAAACGCGCAATTGTATAGTATGCATGCCAATGTTCTAAAGATTTAGCGGATCCTTATAGACGCACGAAAAATAAAATACTAATAATATTGAAATTAAATCTGCAGCAGTTTTTAATATTCAATAAAAATTAGATAATTTATATGTATATAAATAGGATTTCACCTAATCATTTTGAAGAATTTTTCTACCTACTGACCTACGGCGACTGACTTATTTTACATCGTCTGACTAGGTAAAATAGACTAGTTTACATTGGATTTCATTGGGAATTATACAACTCTAACAAAAGTAACAGAATAAAAAATTACAACAAAGGGTAATTGCATACATGACTGTTCATGCACCAAATGAACTCGAGGTATTGCAATGATTATCATGAAATAAATATCTATGCCGTACCAAGATGCTATATTTGATATATTTGGTTTTCGATGTTTCCCAGACTATCATATTTATTTCATTTTTAAAATAGGTACGCAACTTTAGTTAAAAAGCTATACGTAATATAATTTTACTTTCAGAATAATGCGATGGGATGTGAAACTAAACTGTCCCAATTTAAAAAATTAAAATGTGTTACGATAAGTTTTAAATTTTGAATAAATAGTAATTTCCAAGTTTCTATCTTAAACTATGGATTACAATTACGTTAAGTATATATTTGTATTTTTTGCGGTAAGGCTCCTAATAGATAGATATAAAAATAAGATTAATAAGAACTACTTAGTTACTAGCCGACTTCATCCGCGTGGTCTTAGATTATATAGGACAGGCCGGTACGCGCACTTGGTAGCACCCCTGCCTTCTGAGCCGCTGATCCCGGGTACGATCTCGGGACAGGTCAAACATTTGTGTGCATGAACATGTCTGTTTGATCTGTGTCTGGGTGTGTATATGTATATATCAATCATCAGGTTACCATAGTACACGCTCTGCCTAGTTTGGGACCTGAAGACCTTTGTGTGGATGTTGTCCCATATTATTATATTATATTATTATTATTATATTATATCGATCTCTCGGGAACTAATAAAAGGAATGGGACAAAATGTAGCGCATGGTGTTAAACTTGGATATAAACTATTAAGTACAATGTTCATACAGTCCTTCAACCTGTAGACTCACCAGTCGCTATATTAATACTTTTCTTAGAAATCATATTCTGGTTCCAAGAAATGCGTGTTAGCCACACGTATAGCCACAAGCATAAAGAAGTAACAATCGTATATGTTCATTCAAAAACTTTCGCATTTATATTATTAGTATTAATTCATTTTATTAAATGTATTGTAACTTCGTTCAATATAACACACCATATATAAGGGATTCTACACAGTTATTAACATTTGCCATCTATATTGAATCAAACAATTTTATTGTTTTATGGATATCCAAGTGTAAAGGTTTATAAAACCTTTACATTCGGCAATAAAACCGTACATTCTCTTTTCAAAGGAAATTATTTTTACCAAAAAGGATTCGATTCTTCAGTAACAGCATTAGCTGGGTGTCCCGTGATCTAAAAGTATCGCTTTCAAAACTTGTTATTTGATCCCAAATGTTTGAGAACAAAAAAGTTTCATTTATTTCCTGCCGCAAAGGTTTGCTCTGTTCGATATTAACTGAGAAAATAATGGGTTTGTCGTTTTATCTATTTTGTTTCTTACTTCGTGTTTTAGAACTAGCGTAACTTATTAGAGGATATAGTCTGCTAAGTTATTATAGTATTCTGCTTACTGTCTACTGCAGTTACTGTCAATAGATATTCCATGGTAAGAGATATGATTTATCTTCTTGAATTGGGTACATGGCAAAAACTAATAAATCCTAGATTGAAGATTGAAGATCGTTAGTTCCAGATCGACAAGACGTTTAAATACCTAGACAATTAAGAAGTCATTAAGTTAAACATTAGGTGCATATACTACTCCCCGATTCACCGCGCCATGTGCGACCTCAACGCGATCCTCAGTACGTTTCCCGATTGTGACATATTTAATGATAGTTGGTCTAATATTGTAAAATTAATGCTGACATTTTGTAAATAATATTTAATTGGACATTTTATTAAGGATTATTATTAAATTTGACATTATATAAATATTTTTATTTTTAAATTACTTCATTAGCTAGTACTTTGTTTTGTTTCATTTAGAACTGATAATATGTATAATTGCAAGTGCGTTCATAATAATAAATAAATAAATACTTTACAAGTGCAATTTGAAAAATTTAAACCGACTTCCATTATATTACTTTGGTACAAATCAGTTATTGGAGTGTAACTCAAAAACTACAGGACCAAATTTAAAAAAAAATACATGGTACCACACGGAAAGCACCAGCATTCAAACAAAAAAGAATTTTGGAAATCATCGAGTCGAGGTAACAAACATAAAAAATACAGTCAAGTTGAGGACCTCCTCCTTTTTGGAAGTCGGTAGAAAAGAAGTTTGCTTCAAACAAGTTCTACGATTTACTGCACTATGAAACTTAATTATAGTAATTCTTGTTTCACTTGCTGTAATGCCTCCCAATCTCAGTAACGCTTACACGTGACATCTTGGATGCAGTCAATATGGCGACGCTATAGTACTACAACCGAGATTTATATAATTGGGAAGCTTACAATTGACCGCTATATTACTTGAAGACACGATACACTAGACCCAGAATGGAGACGGGCAATCATAAATACAGCTGCTAGACCGGTCTATTAGATGTTTAACCACAAATTTTTAATCGCAGGAGCGGTAGCAAGGCAGCCGGCACTAGATATGCCCTACAATATGCTTTGGTATTTCAAACCATCAAAGAAAGTGCAATGCCGATGTAGAACTTCAACCGGTGACCACCTGATTTATAGGCCACTATATTTCTACTTTAGAACTATAATTGCTCCAACAGATAAAAAAATGGATCAAAACCTTAGTATCTGCGATAAATATACCCTATAACAGCTGGCATAGGTTGGCATAATATCTGTATTATGCCAACTCCAGTCATTTCTGACAAGTTTCAGATCTTATAGCTTGGCATGTTCCAAAATGTTCATAACTTAACTATTCACATAGTTGTATAAGAACTTGGATAATTAAATTTACTTACCATGATGTCTAGGGGTCGGTTACTTTTAGAAGTTATTAGGAACTGATTAAGCTTAGACCTTCTTCACGAAGGCTTTGACGCAAATAGGCCATAATTTAGTGTCTGAATTTCGCTAAATTCTCGCACGTGGACTAATTCGAATGCAAAAGGATGAGAAGTCAAGAAAACAATTGATATGGAATACCTTACATGTGCTCGCGAGTATTTTGCTAGCACAGGTTTTGGAATCAATGTATATGTCAGTAAAATAGGTTGTAATAAATGGACTCCTACAATTTGCACATTTGCGATCCTGTAAAATTATTAGTTGATAGAGTCAGATTTTTATTAAAATAGTCATAACCAATACTTAGTAACATTCAAGTCCAGTGCTGTCCAAGTCCATGTTTTAGTAAAGCGAGCAGCGTTATTAAAATATTGAGGGGTGATTGACGATAAACAAAACGAAACACAATGTGCCTTACTTTTGTAAATTTTGCTCTATATGTGTAGGTACAGTTTCGAGGTATCAACATTTTTCCTGAACAACTTTTTTTTATTTGTATTGATCATATGTTTTGTTCAATTGTAGAATTCATATTATCAACGAGTCGTTTCAATTCAATTCCCATTTCTGTACCATAAAACCGGAACGAAAGGTTATATTATAATGTATTTTTTAAATGTTTGTTTATATTGATTGCTTACTTGTTTGCTATTTTTTGTGCCACTTCGTAATTATTTTTATATGATACCTACAGGGCACGAGATATCCTTGACGGGCTATAAATAAACAGATAAGAAAAACAGCAAAATTTGAGTTAGAGAGATATTCGTAAATACTTTCATAAATCTATGCCTGTCTTCCGCAGGAGTAAGCAGACACATACGTTTTTGATGTATACTATGTAAGTATACGATACGATATGGGCAATTCTTATCCTGCCGTGCGATTCTCTAAAGATTCGTCTATGCGCTCGTCGACGAGCTCACCGATGTTAAATACGTTATGAGATATAACCCTTGTACATAAGGTTGTTTTTCCAACGTTTCTTGTATGCTCGTCCTTTGTTTCACAGATGTTGTCAAAGATGCAACGATGTTTGCTATTAGAGAATCGCAGGGCAGCCGTGCGATTCTCTAAGAGCAAACATCGTTGTATAATATCATCATCATCATCATCATCTCAGCCGTAGAACGTCCACTGCTGAACATAGGCCTCCCCCATGATTTTCCAAAAGGACTGGTTGGAAGCGGCCTGCATCCAACGTCGTCCTGCGACCTTCATCAGGTCGTCTGTCCACCGTGTCGGTGGACGACCTACGCTGCGCTTGCCGGTCCGTGGTCTCCACTCCAGATCCTTTCGGCCCCATCGGCCATCTGTTCTGCGTGCTATGTGCCCTGCCCACTGCCACTTCAACTGGCTAATCTTCTGGGCTATGTCGGTGACTTTCGTTCTCTTACGGATCTCCTCATTTCTGATTCGATCACGTAGAGAAACCCCGAGCATAGCCCTCTCCATAGCTCGCTGTGCGACTGAGCTTTTCTATGAGGCCCCATAGTAAGAGACCACGTTTCAGTGCCATAAGTCATCACTGGTAACACACATTGGTCGAAGACTCTTGTCTTGAGTCTATAATATCGTTGTGTAATAATTCAATAGAAACCCAACCTTTCATTTGGCAGTTATCGGTTGTTCTCTTGAAAGGGAAACCATTGATGGACAGGATAAGGACTAAACGGTTGAGGTAAAAATGGAATCTAGCTGTTATCAATCTCGTCATCAATCTCGTCATTTGTTTCACGGATATTGTCAAAGATGTAACGATGTTTGCTATTAGAGAATCGCAGGGCAGCCGTGCGATTCTCTAAGAGCAAACATCGTTGTATCTTTGACAACATCCGTGAAACAAACGACGAGATGACAAGAAACGTTGGAAAAGCAACCTTGTGTACAAGGGCGATATCTAATAAAATATTTGACATCGGTGAGCTCGTCGAAGAATCATTACAGAATAGCACGGCAACTCACAGATGTCAAATACTTTATGAGATATCACCCTTGTTCTTATGGTTGTTTTTCCAACGTTTCTTGTCATCTCGTCATTTGTTTCAATGATGTTGTCTAAGATGCAACGATGTTTGCTCTTAGATAACTCGCACGGCAAGTTTCGAGATAATCAAATGGTAATTATAAGTATGAATGCGCAGTCGATGTATTCGATCCCTAACGTGAGTGTTGTCTAATAACAGTTAAGTATGTTTCGAATTCACGAGAATTTCAATACACTGTGATAAATGTTAGTCAACGATTGTTGTCTTGGACAACAAACCGACCGACGGATTAAGCCCTTCAAAGCACAAGCTTAGTTAAAATGCCACTAGCGCTCTTCTATCCATGTAGTTACCGCATCCATATTTGCTTAACCTAATTGGACAGTTACGAACGACTCTTCGCCACGAGTGCTTCCACTATTGTAGTGAAGTAATCTACTTCTCTCTTTTCTACAATATTATCTCGAATATAATACAATACATTAGGCGTAATATTAGTGGCAATATATTAGTGCAGATTACGATAATTTCATGATTTGACTTCGCAAAAACTTGGTTTTCGATGCTTAAACCTAATAACAGAAATTCGAAATAAAACGTAGTGTAAATTGAGTATATGTTCTTATGAAGTATGGGAGCCAATACACGATTGAGCAAACTTGGCTCGATAGAAAAAAATCGCCAACAATCCCCAAATTTTGCAATGTTTCTTAAGTGCTTCATGGGAAAAAGCATGTTTATTGTGCAAATATATTTCAATGAATGTATCATATACGATTTCCCAATAAAATTTACTAGTTAACTATGAACTCCTTTATCATTAAAATGTAATCATTTATTTGTAAGAACTAAATACAAAAAGTATTAGCAAGTATTCTATTGCATCTTCGCATGGCATCGTCCAATCTGAAAAACAATTCTCTACCTCACGTATAGCATCGTAAATTGTTTTTAAATTAGGATTGGACCACGCCTTAAAGAACTCTTCATTGATAACCAATCCTAAGATATAAGTTGTAGTATGGACAATAAGAAAGCAATACAGTGGATTGGCGGCCTTACCGCTATAACAATATCTTCCGTGCTCCTTGCGTGGAGAGGAATTTCATATAATTTCAGTAGATAGTGTTATAAAATAAAAAATTTGATCTTGGTAATAAGTGCATACAGTAAATTAAAAACTTAATACATTAATTTAAGTATTACATGAATATTATTGTGAGTACATAATATTATTATAAGTTGAAAATAGTTGAGCTAGATGCTCAACTATTTTCAACTATATTCTATATAACTATGCTCGTTCTTTTATTGTGCTTTAAATATTCAATATTCCCAGCATTTGAGCATACAGCAGATAACGTTTCACTTCTACTATATCAGTATGTAGTTGCAAAGAAATACAATTCAACTAATGTTGTATAATAATTGGTGATAGATTCATTTATTAGGTGCACTAATACCCCCATTGATATATTTTGGCAGCCCCCACCGTTTGCTTGAAAGCGTAATTATGAACAAAACGGTCACCGATTCTTTCCCCTTTCACTCCGAGAAAAGGAAAATAATTCAATAGAAACCCAACCTTTCATTAGGCAGTTATCGGTTGTTCTCTTGAAAGGGAAACCATTGATGGACAGGATAAGGACTAAACGGTTGAGGGAACAATGGAATCTAGCTTCGGATCTTACATATTCTATTTAAATCCTGATTGATATGGCAAAATTAGCTAAATGATATTTGATTAGAAAAATTCATTGGTGAATGAAACAATGATTGTGAACCTGTATTTTATAATTAATTGAATTTCAACATTCTGTTCACCGACTTCAAAAGGAAGGAGGTTATATGTTCGATTATATGATATATTATATGTATTGTTGTGTATGATAGGCGATTTCTCACCTATTTGTAGACCGATTCTTAAAATTATTTTTTCCGAGGTTCATGCCGAGGTGGTCCCATGTAAATTTCATCAAGTTCGGTCAATCAGTTTTTAAGTTACACTTCTAAACTTGAAAAGTATTACGCCTATCTTGATGATATCATCAAGTTGATAGATTTTTAACAAAAATAGAACTTCTATACTACGAGTAGAAAATAACTTGTCGAAGTCGGTACCATGTGCATAATATTGTGCTAATAGGTACTTTTGAATTATCATGGTACCGACTTCAACAAGTTATTTCACGTTTTTTGGTATTGAAGTCAGTTTCATTTTATGGTAAATTTATTTTTTATGCAATTAATTGACAAGTCTTGTGGTTGGAGGTCGCAACTTGCCTAAAAATAGAACTCCATCCTATTAAAAACTGTCCTGGCTTGTAAACTAGCTTACTGGCTTACTAGCTTAGCAATGAAGCTAGTTCTGTCTACACGAAGCCAGAAGTACTAGCTTGCTAGCTTGACACTAGCTTGCTGTCCTGGCTTGAAAAACTGACCTCGTGCAACCCGCGCATTAGTACACATTTAATGTTTGCTCACTATTGCTTCGTGGCAGATATTCTGCCTTCTGGCACTGCGATGGCACGAAACAAGACGGTGCCACCGCCTAGTAAGTTGAATTTCTTCTTCTCTTACGGTTCGTATCCCGACGGCGGATATAATATTCTACTCTATCCCCTCACGGCGATAGGAATATAATTGAACAAAAGTTTCAAAATGGTTCTCGTTAAACCCCGACTAAGGCGTTGGATGGTTATTTTCTCGATCTTTATTATATGTAATAGTTCTTCTCGCCTACAGTAAAGTGATGAAGAAGATGGCTGGAAGGCGTGGGGGTTTATTGTTATTTTCTAAAATTACAATTGAAAGTATACGTATGTATTGATATTTAGATTTCTTTGAGAATGTATGACGAAATATATTTAACCTTTGTATAACATAAATGACGGAATAAAACAACTTACAGAATTATGTATCTTCCTGATATTCAAACTGTATACTGCTCTGTTCAATTTACTCGTTGAACAATCACTTTGCGAGCTTTATTATCAAAATATATTAAACACGTGCAGTTTGAAATATATTAAATTTTCATTACGATGGATAAGAACATAATTACCTACATAAGTTTAATTTAACTCGTGTATTGATGTGATTTCAGAAGTAGTGGCAAAATGTGTGTAGGTACGTATTTTATTTCCAAAATATTTAAGTTTACTTATGTTATTAATCACACCTACATGATCTACTTACGCAAAATATTTCTGTTTGTTACTCTTGCTTGTCAAAACTACTAAACTGATTTAGTTGAAACTTTAACATAGGTAGATGACCTGAAATGAAATACGGCTACGGTTTTTACGGAATTTGTTCCCGGGCACAATAACTTTCAACGCAGGCGGGGTTGCAGTGCGCAGCTAGTATGCTTACACAATCAAACATAATAATTATAAAAGAGTGTTTTTAGTGCTTCTTAGCATAAGCCAACATAGTAATGCACTTGCTTATTACAGTCAGCATTGTCATAACCTCAATTGCAAGTTTCAATTCTAAGCAATAACCTAACTCTACAGAATACATTATAATAAAGAATATCTTATCTGACATTCAGTTAGCTGATCCTCAAACTCAAATCAATCATCTCATAAATATACATCTATTTATGGTTCTTCCGGTTCTGTTGCTTACTCGGGACCTTTTACTGCCCTTTTAGGCTGTCGCTCTTTATCCGTTTGACCGATCTTTAAACTTCCTCACGTTATTTCTAGATTTATGTTTATCTAAACGAGACGGTATATATGTAAAGGATAGGGGCTGGAGAGTAAATCTTTTCATCTCGTCGAGGAGCTTTTTGTGTGACCGCTTTCACTTGTTTTTTACGCCTCCCATTTCAATTTAGCGGCTACAATCAGCTAAAACTTTGGATTTACCTAACCTGAATTACATAGGAGTGAAAAGAGATCTAAATGATGTATCGGACCAGATAATTTAATCCTAAATCCTTTCCTCACACCTACTTGATCAGTTAATGTCCGTGGTTTATATTAGAAATATTGTTTAATTCAGAAAACCGACAAATCACATATATTGTAAAAATTAACCCCTATTTCTCCTACTCACGCTATAACATGAGAACGGAATAATCTCGCTAATTCTTTTTAGTTGTGTTAATGATTCTCAGGAGATGGTTCTTTACGACCAAGATACAAACCAAGAAAAGACGGGAGGTTATGACGAGGCCGAAGGCCAAGCCTACTACGCGAACGAAGTCACGGGCAGTCGCTAGCATATTATAAATGCTAAATAAAGTATGAGCACATGTCCTTATGCCACGCACTATTAACTCCGTAATGCATTAACATACGCATTAATTAATATGCATTTTGATAAATTTGGTTTAAAGAGGAAATTTGTTTTTTTTAGGTCTTGGAATAAAAAAATATTTAGTATAACATAATCATTCAGCACGTGGAGCCTATGGAATATATAACTATGTAGCTATAAACAAATATAGTTAAATTTCATTACTTAAAATGCTTTATTCTCATTTCGTAACATGAAAACACATGTATGTATGTGAAGCCACGCATAGGTCATTTGTAACCTGCATTCCTTGCACACACCTCTTTACGAAGACATTATAAGGATCCTTTCTTGTGGATAAGAATGATTGATACAACATGTAGGTAATGACTAAAAAAGTAATCTTTTTATCAATCACTCTACAAAATGTTACCAAATACACGGATAACCTGAATAAACCACCCCATGGAGACACTAGGTGCAGCTGTGCCAATGCCGAACATACCTATTCCATAGGAACAGTTTTCAGTTTTCAATATATATAGGCAGGTGATGACTTCACATGACATGACACATAGAATATTATGTGTACTGTCAAGTCATTATCTACTTATAACCGGGGCAGTAAAAATAAACTATGTAGATTCATCAAGTTTAGCGTGAAAAAGTATAACAAACATCGATCCATATATTCATTCACATAAATCCAACCATCCATCCAAACAAATGTAATTTAGAACTTATAATAAATAATATATTAACGTACCACACTTATATATTATATAAGTGTGGTACGTTATGTTAAAATGTTACCAATGACAATAAATAAATTGCATTAAAATATATTTTACAATAATTGTCCTTTCTCGCTGCAATTTTATTGGCAAAGTGTTAACCATCATAACATTTACTGAAATTTTCGACGTGGAAGAAAACAAGTACAAAATCAGGGATACATAACGCTTAAACATTAGACAAATATATTTTCTGTATTGGATACGATCTAAATACAACCAAACCATCACCTAAAATTCAAGTTCTCGACATTTTTTGTAAGTCAAGGTATATATTAGATAGTGCCGTATGAATATATGGATAGTAGCAAGCCGTTTGTAAAAATAAAATTTTTATATTATCATACGCACGAGTAGATTTATTGTCAATAATTATCAGACAAGCGACATTATTTGGTCAAATTCTGTACCTGATATTTATGAAATGTCTTACATAGACACTGAAATCTCAAACTATATGGATATATACTAAACTTCAAGTTAAATGTTTTGTTCGTATCGGACCCGGTCTATAAATATTATTATTAAATAAGCCTACTAAATTAAATTAACTGTATCAGATTAAATATATACATATTTATTTAAATCACCTCTGTGTCCTATATTAAAAGGAATCCAGTATATCCCGTTTAGTCAAATAAAGCATCAACATTCTGATATATTAAAATGTATAACATTTCTGAAGATGTACCTAAATATTTTCTCGTAATTTGTTTGCACTAACGTGTATTTCATAATAAATTAAGATTAGATTACTTACGATTCTTTATTTCCAGTTACAACTCAAGTAAACACCTATCAAACCACGTATAAATTTAGTCATTGCAATATCCTTATCATCAAACGGATAACAAAGTCACTCACTTTTTAAAGTTTTTAACTATAACACTAGACTTGGTTCACTTATCTTTTGAACGCACTTTAAAGTTATGTTCTGTAAGAATTTTACTTCATCTATAATGTAATGCCTGATTAGTTTAAACGGTTTTAGTCTACGTTACGTCTACGTTTGATTGCAGCCTGGGACGATGCCTAGTCTGCTTCCAACGAGGTTTCAGTGCTCACTGGTCTCTCTAGGAATGGATCAAATCGCGCATGCGTCACTCTGACATTACCAAAGGACGTCTAAAGTTTATGACTATGACATCACTTTCGCCAAACACAAGATTCACCAATGAACTATGAATTATATAATTTCTTGATTTGATTCGTCCTATGTTCTATTATAACCACAATTGAATTTAAATTACGTATTTTACAAAAAAAGGGACTTTAAAATGCTTTTGATTGTAAAGAAAAATACACAGAAAAATAATTGCGTAGTGCTCGAAATATGGTTCTGTCAGGTTTAAAATTCAATACAATTTTTGTAATTGAATGAATAAGGCCTTGATTCTTGAAAAAAACTACTTCAGTGGAACAAAAATAATTCATTTCTTTTGTTTTGTAAATATTGTTTCATAAACAATTGTTATCTGTTTAATGTTTATTGTTATTTGTTGAAGAAAATAGGTATTTGTAAAATCTTGCCAGAAGATTTACGTACATAATAACTTACAAAAATCAATTATAAAACATGACAACTTTTCGAACGTTCATTATCATCGAAACAAATCTATTTAATTTCGTTATACAACCTCAAACTCATTAGTTATGTAAATATGATATTATTAAAATCTCGATATGTTGAAAATTATCACTTTATAATAAAATTGTTCTCTCATATCCAGCAGAATTAGGACATGGACCTTTAGTGAAAGAGATAATCCGCTTTGGACTTAGCGCTTGACCTCTTTGATGCCTAAATTGAATAAAAGATTTTGACTTTGACCCAAAGTCTAGGTACTGCTAACTCTCCTGCCTTGATAATGCTACATTATAGACGCTAATGCAAACATTTGTTTATAATACTAGCCGCACCGCATCAGTTTTATCTACCGACTTCCAAAAATTAGGAGCTACTCAATTCGTCTGTTTTTTTTATGTTTGATACCTCATAACGTTGGACTGGGTGAACCGTTTCTCAAAATTCTCTTTTTTTTTGTTTTAAAGCTGGTGCTTCCCGTGTAGTCCCATTTAAATTTCATCAAATTCGGTTCAGTAGTTTTTGAGTTACACTCAAATAACTGAATAGAATGGAAGTAGGTATAACATTTTTCAAATTGTACTTTATTAAGTAATCAAGTGACGATCCGGGCAATTTGCCCCGTAAATTAGCCCTACGCTTGCCCATTACAATGTTAAATTTTAAAGATTTTATTCTATCCATCAAACAGTACTTTCGCATCGATAACGTTAGTGATAGATGTTGTGCTCTGGAATGCACGTAAGTTTATGTACTCGTATATAACCGACTTCACGTTAGAAACTGGATATTTACCATGTATTGTATTTATTGTGAGCTCTTGATATTTCGGCACAGTTGCGTGAGCCATGTTCACGAGTAAACTGAAGTATCTGCGGGTAGGTATTGTTATGAGCAGACGAAAGCAGTTTAAAAACTTATAACCGACTTCCTACAAATTATGAAGTTTCGAGTCTTTCTTGTATTTTTATGTATGTATATATAACTCTTTATTAAATTATCTAATTTCAACAGTTGTTTTTCGGTTAACAGTTTCATATTGATCACTTTAACATAAATCATCATTGGTTAAAAACTTTTAGGGATGCTTAAAAGAAAATTCAAGAAAAAAGTATTATTTGTGCTATTTCTTATTTTGTGGCACGACAAAAGGCAAGAGAATTTATTTCAAGGGATAAATTAACCGATCGTCATATTATAGCATCAAAATATCTCCTGTATTAATGACTGTTTTAAACCTCGGATAAAAATCTAGTTTTATGATAGTGTGTGCAAATGGTAAGTCGACAAACAAACCAGATTAGTAAAATAACAGTTAAGATTGTGCGTATTTTGGTATAAAGCGTAACTTCTGTTTGGAAAAAACAATCCACTCATATAAATGCAAATGATATCGCTTGCAAAGCGTAGGCAGGTATTTAATTCCCCAAAGATAATAATTCCACAAACAAAAGCTCGATAAAATTGGATTTTAAACTTGAAATGAAACTGTCATCGTCGTTGCCGAACAATTTTTTTTATTAACAATGCAAATGTCTCTTTTATCCAAACTCATCCCAATCCTAATTATTCTTATGAATAATATTAAGGATTCATACTTTAATTTCCTGCGCGGATTGTTAGGGGCTATTTTGTTAAAATGGGTTTTAAATTGGTTTTTGTCGTGACGCATGATCGGGCTTATCAAGATCTTTGCTTTAACCTACTTGGCAAAACTGTTTACAGTAAACCAACTTTGCACACCTCTTTAGAACTAAAACAAGAAACTTAAACACAGATAGAAAATCTTGGGCCTTTTTTATGGGATAGGTTGGCAAACGAGCAAGCGATGATTAATATGATATTACATACCTCATGGTAAGTGATAACCGTCGCCTACGGACATCCGCAATACCAGAGGTTTCAAGGATGCGTTGCCGACCTTTGAGGAAGGATGATAGGAAAGAAGAGAGATACAGAAGGGTTGAGGATTGAGGGGGAGGGGGAAGGAGAGTAAGAACGGGGAAGGAGGGAATTGGACCTCCAGAACCTCCCACAAACCGACGAAACGCAATAGCAAGCTATGTTACTTCACGTCGGCGTTATGTGGGAGTGTGGTAAAACGAGATTGACGTGAGACTTACGCGTTGTCGATATCACGATCGACAATTGTTTTGTCAGTGCGAGGCGGGACGCAACGAAAAGCACACTCAAGATCCTGAAGAAGACTTCCGGACGAAGCCGAAACAATTGCCGATCGTGATATCGGACACGAGTAAGTCTCACGTTAAAACCCGTTTCATTATTACAAAAAATAGAATGAACGTGAGTTTAAATAACATTACTCGTATCATGGGCCTTGCTATATGTGAGCCGAAAACCACTGCGTAAGTGTAACGTAATTGTATCGTTGACGTATACAGTACAATTCTTCATTCATCATTCATTAATCAGGTCATTTATTATTTTATTTATTGTGACTATCGCACAGAAAAGTCATAGCTTGTACTGTATATATCAAGGATACGACTACACGTACGTAAATTTTTGTACTAGGCCCACTGCATGTCAATACCGATATACATGGGTCGTATTCATTTATGAGCCGAAATCGATCGCATCGTTTGCACAACGCTCGTGGATGTAAGGTACGAGTAGATTTCTGCGTTCGTAGCTAAATGTTAATGTCAAAATATCAAATATATAGTCTTTATATATTTAATTAGAATTGTATAGTAGAATTAGGATTCATTCGATTTAATTGACAGAAAGTTTGGTGTCCATTCGCAACTGCGTAAGCGTTCCATTTGGGTTGGCAAACCGGCGCGGGACAGTTGTAAGCGTTGATGGCTCTTACTGGAACCCACCCATAGAGCAAGGAAATTGTACCATTTAATTACTGCAGTAGCACTTGCTACTCCCGTAAGCAAGCTAATAAAAACACAAGGTCCGCACATCCTTGCAAGACTTCTTCACACCGTGAGTGCATCCTATATGCATCAGCAATATTTTGATTAAAACATCATAGGCGGTAAATAAAACAACTTTCATAGTTCTTTAACGAACAATTGTCATGTGACCATATAGCTACTGAAAAGTGTTTGAAACGTCGGTATTAATAAATAATAAATCATATAAAATATACGCGAGTTATTCCGTATAAGCTTGTTAAATTTCAATGTTTAAAATTAATATAAAATATTAATTTAATTAAAATTTTTTTTTATTTTAAAATACGGCGATTACGTCAAAAAATATATAAAAATAATAAAATATACGCAAGTTAGTCCGTTTAAACTTGTTAAATTTCAATGTTTTATAATCCTTAATACCCAAACAATCTTTTTTTTTATTTTAAAATAAATTTAAGAACGTATTGTGCACTATTCCACTTATATATAATAGTGTACGTACTGCTTTAAAATAAATAGAGATAAATTTTAACTTTTATAATCTTTCTCTCTCGCATTATTTCAGTAAAACTTCTCTCATCATCTCTGTCATCATCATCTTAATCTGATCATAATTAAGTGTTTAAGTTATATCATGTTAAGTATTTAAGTTATACCTTAATAGGATGTATTGCGATTGGCAAATAATCATTATTATAATTTTTTTATTTAAACTTTTTCACGGCTTTGTGATCCGGTCCTTTACAAAGGCATAAGTGGGCCAACACTTAAAGGCTTGATTGGTATGATATATATACAAGAGTGCTTAAAACAGAATTTGGGATGATGGGGACATGGATTATCTATACGAAAATGGGTTATATGGCAAGGCTATTGATGTAATGAACTTATATATGTAAGGAAGATAGATGGCTATGGACGAGACTACGGCATCTGCCAATTTCAGTCTCCTCCTAAAATATTTAGGCAGGTGGTGACTTGCCATCCAATAAACGGGCCCCTCATAAGGGCCACCATCAATAGTGATAAAAGGGGCAATTATTATAATTATCATCACCACCATTTTTTCAAGTTTGTTAACTGACCTATATATACAGTGTGTTTGCTATACTAGAGACTGGGTAATATTGAATTATTATGTATAACGACCGCAATAAATCTACCCTACCAATCAACCTCCGGGGCTGCTTTCTAATTGACTTTATCGGCGTATCTAAATTTAGTTAAACCACTTCAACGGATCGTTTTTGTTAAGCTACATCAGCCTGGATTTTGAGCCGACAATATAATAAACAGTTTGTGGGTCATTTATTAAGTATATTAGAGGAGATCTGCTACCCAAAACTTATGTTTACATGCTAAAAAAAGCTATGAGCATACTGAATTAGAATTGAAAAGCAAGAATTAAGTTAAGCATTTTGTTTCAACGGAATGACAAGAAATACCACCCCAGTGCAAACCTATACATATATTTGACAACGCTTTGATGTAAAGATTAAAATATGAGGTATCGATTGAAAATTTATCGATACTTACCCGTCTTCCATTGTATTCAGAACTTCATACTAATTCTTACTTAATATTCTAAAAACAAAAGTGACTATCTTTGTTTGTTACGCTTTCACGGCTGAACGGATCATAATGAAATTTGGCGAAGAGATAGCTTGTATAGCGAGTAAGGACATGGAATACTTTTGATCATCGTCAACATACATCACCACGCGGGGCGCTTTTAATAAAAATCTAACATTAACATATTTTTATTGTTGTATATGGTTATAGATTAGTTTTGTTATATAATAATTGTCGATATACTATCTTGAACTCAATGTTATAATTATGAGGATGGAGAAATATAGCTATTTCTTACGTCAAAGGTAATAAGAAAAGAAATTCAACCTCTACAGTATATCTTGGTGCCACAGTAATGCTTAATGTTATTTTTAAACATTCACAAAAGTTACCTTACTTAGAAAATAGTGTATAGAGCATTGCAACCTTTATGGAGGAAGGTTTTTTAAGAAGTGGTCATGACTATCAGTCACATTTGACTGACCGTCTTATCATGTGAAAGTATATAAAAAATATAACATGCAATTATGAATGTCCCGAACTAGTTTCCAACAGTTCGGGGGAATTCATAATAGATTCGGGGTCTTCATGAAAAAGGCATAATATTATTTTCTTAAAGGCCGGCAACGCATTTTCCAGAACGCCGGCAACGCATTTTCGAACATCCGCAACACCTCTGGTGTTGCGGATGTTCGTGGGTGACTGTAATAATTTACCACCAGGTGAGCTGCCTGCTCTGTTACCCCTCATCATAAAAAAGAGCAAACGTGTCGACAGTCAACAACAACTGAGCTGATTTTATACCTATACAAAAGTTTATCGTGAATATACTCAGCTCTACTCTACGTATACGCTTTGAAATCGATTCGTAGGACCTCAGTCCGGTCCGTAGTGGCAAAAAGCTCTGACATTCCTATAAAAAAAAAAGTAGGACCTAATTGTGATCTAGTTCATTATTTACTCTAAACCTTGTGTAGTGAATTCCTCAGGCCGCAAACTCTAGGAGAACAATTAATTAATAAGAAAACGCACACACCCACACTTATCAACTTAGCCATTACTAACTTTAAATAGTTCGACCTTTTCTAGGAGGTTGTATCTAGTTGTAAAGGATGTTATTGTGAAGTATAATCTAGACTGTAGTCGGTGTTGTGTGTCGAAATAAAAAGGCAAATATACAACTTCTTTGTTCCTGTGTAAACTGTGGAAACAGATTTTCTTCTTGGCAACACTTCCCACTGCTGTGAGTTTAGAAACGTATATATGTAAATACCTTTGTACATTTGTTTGGAAGACTTTGATCGGGTAAAGCAAACGATATTAGTGTGGATACAGTCAAGTTCTATATTTTTTTTTTGTAGTACTGACTTTCTTGGTGCAATACGACTGGTAGGTATTTAGATATAACAATGTTTTTTATATTTATACGTAGGCTGATCTAAACCAATTTCGTACATTAATAACTTGCCAAGAGCATGTTTTTCCATGTTGTACCTATATAGAGCTACAGTATATATAACTATATAGCTATATACTCGTATCTATTAATCGAGGAAAAGGGGATAACACATGTTTGTATTAGTATGTACTATTGGAGTGACATGTATTCCTGTCTAAAAGAAAAACTGTGTTAGGGTTGAAGAATTGTAGTGAAACTACTAAACGATTAAACGTAGACGACAGGTGTTTATTTATTTATTGATACACCAACAAAGCAACCACTAAGACAATAATTAACAAAATAATTTTAAATGTTCACACATGAAAAGTGGCACTTCAATTGTAGGCATAAACAACGAGCCAGATATACACTTAGACAACAGATTAGAGAATTTATACAATCATGAAAATGTTTTTTTTTTATTTGAATTATTTAATAATCGTAATTGAACCTAATTATAATTTAACTGTAGAGATAAATTAATAATAATAATAATATTTTGAAGATATATTAGACCTATTGAATAATTTGTCGAAGATTTGATATGAAATTAATTAAGCGGCCTGAAAAAATATCTATATTAATTTGTTTTTACAAACGGCGTTTAACAGGAAAGTCTATCTTAACATCATAGATTTTAATTGTAATTGCTTATAATCCTGTTTATTGAAAAATACTATAACAAAAGGTTTACATTGTCTTGGTTGCCTCCTAGGAATATTTAAACTCAATTTAGATATAAAAGGTAGGTATAGAGCAAAGGTATCTAGGGGTAAAGAACGTAAGTAAGCGACATTTTAGGTGTCGTTAGGCTTTTACGATCTGTATATCTGAAATGCACTATAACTATTAGGGGTAGTCCTAATATGATAAAGATCGTACAAGCGAACGATGCAATTTCATCGCACGACGCACAAACTTTTAGAATGTCCTAATTTAAGGTCATAAAACATCGCGCGATCACAGAAAACATTCTCATCGTACGATGAAATCGTATCGTTCGCTCGTACGATCTTTAGTCAATTATAACCACGTCTTATAGTTCTACGTTTCGCTACTTACTATTACAAAAAATTATAAACAACCTCTTGTTCAATGGGTTTACCTACTATAAAGTCAGGTTTATATCGTCTCTTACGACTCGAGTCCCGATGGCAGAGTGATATTTTATCGTGAAGTAAAATTTAATAATCCAATAAACGAGTATAATGTTGTCCTTGGATCGTGCCAAAAAGAGGGAAGCTTAACAAAATACGTCCTTGTTTGTGCAACATAACAACAAGCTCAGTTATTATCTATTTTTCCATATATTTTGAAACATTTGTGGAACGATTCTGTACGTAACTGGAATTTTCTGCTTAATATGTTAATGGAACACATTTTGTAAGAATAATGTAGACTTATAAATAAGTAGATATTTGCATACCACACAAGCGTCTTCTAATTTAATTACTAGATTGAATATCATTGTCTGTACCACAGTAACTGTAGTATTAATTTCAATAATATGTTTAATTCAATGGATGGACGGATTTTTGTTATCTTTCACGCCAGAACTAAGTTACAGATGTTACAAAGGTTTTATTAGTAGGGTATTTTATCAAGGAAAGGAATTTTTTTAGTGGGTTAGTAATTTTTCACACAAGTGGAGCCGCGGGGTGCAGCTTCTTTCCAATACTGAGTAGATTTATGGTGATTAAGGTTAAAAATATTAATTTAGGTGGAAGAAAATCATAAACTAAATGGTTTCTCTGTAACAAAGTAAGAACATGTTAACATAATTTTATGATCTCATCAAATTATCGCGTTATAAAGCCAGTCCAGCAATAAAGACGGAAACACTTTAGTCTCTGGCTAGTCCTTAATTAAGTTAAATCTATTTCGTTCAAAGATAAATTGCGGCTAAGAAACAGAATCGATGGCGGCTGAAAACGGTAATTTACATTTAAATGGCCCACTTAACATTTATATAGACAGTGTGAGTTGCATTACGGTTCTTAATTAGTTGAATTTCGCTTTGCGATAGATTTTTTGAATAAATAGTAACGTACTAGGTAAATGATCACTCTTAAGAAAATAATGAATCAGTGAAATAATAAGCTCTTTTTTATTTTTAACTATCTGATATATTGTGTTCTACATCTAAGTTTCAATTGCAGCAAAACTTTAAAATCTTGAGATACAAAATGAGAAAAGACTTCAAAAAATGTTTGTTGTGTTTTATTAAAAAGTAGTCGGCTGGGCAGCGTTCCGGAAACTTCGCGAAGTCTTCTCGTCAAAATTACCTCAGTGCTTCAAGACAATAGTCTTCGACCAATGTGTGTTACCAGTGATGACTTATGGCACTGAAACGTGGTCTCTTACTATGGGCCTCATAGATAAGCTCAAAGTCGCACAACGAGCTATGGAGAGGGCTATGCTCGGGGTTTCTCTACGTGATCGAATCAGAAATGAGGAGATCCGTAGAAGAACGAAAGTCACCGACATAGTCGCTTTTTTCGCCGTATGGCAACACTTAGGTTAAGGTGTCAAAATATTTCTCCGTATTTAGAAATTATTAAATTATTATTTTCTAGTATTCAGTGCCAATTAAAATCAGTGTAAACATCTTATTAGTGCTTATATGAGGTGTACGAGTGTGGGAAACATACTACGAGAAGTTTTTCGTCGAGCACAAAGTTGTGCTGTCAACTGACGGCTAAGCAACGGGTGGATTCAAAACTGACGACTTGGATCGGATGTTCATCACAAATCCCGGGGAGTATTGTGTTCAATTAACATTCTTAATGCACCTACTCAACACTCATTCTAGCCCTATACACGCCTCACTCCGGTGAGCATCGTCCAATCCACATTCTGGCACCGTTGCTTCTCTTTTTGCTTGACATAACTGTGGAAGCAAAATTGACGATAAAACTCTTGCCTCAGACATGCTTTTAACAACTACACATCGCACTACACATCATACAATAAGGTACAAGCAGCTTATATTGCTGTGTCAGATCTCAAATTGTGCTCACTATAATCTGATATAAAGATAGAAAAACTGTAATTGTACTATCATAGTATATTGCTAAATTGTGTAACTACCAGAATTAAACTGATAGCCTAATATGTTTGTATGTAACTTATGATAGTATTATTTTGATTTTTACAAACTGCAAATCTTTATAATTACTGCAGTCTGTAGGTAGTCAGTAGGTAACAGGTACAACTATATTTCCAATTATTTTTATCTACTTTTTTTTATTTTACTTTTACTTTTGTCTATGCTATTTCCCTTTTAAGTCTGGTATTCTAAAACCTGTCTCACTTTTACTTGTAATTTCCTATTTTTAATTTTCTACTTTAACCTGTTCCACAGTATTAACCAATGTATAAACAGTAATACTTTTTAATTGTTTTATTTAAAGCTTTGGTGGGCATTCTTTTTGTTGTTTGACTTGGCTATGAGACTGACTTGTGTATGAAAACCTGTAATACAAACTTTATTTGAATAGTTGTTTAGCGGTTTCACTTGTGGTTTCAGGAGCTGACTGATCAGTTGACACCAAAATGCCTATTATGACCCGCAAGACATCGGCGAGGGAAATGGAGGAAAAACTGAGTGCTGCCCTAAAACAACTAAAAGTCTATAAAGACCTTAGTGAACAACTACTACAAGAAAGAGAAGACAGTGAAATCGAAGTGCAAAAGATCATCACAAAAAACACTGAACTAAAAGGTGAACTGGCTGAACTACATTCTAAATACTTGGACTCACAAGATCAATGCGAACAACTCCAAAATTTTGTAATATCCTTCAAGGAGTGTGGTGAGACTCATGAACAAGCCTTAAGTCGTATAATCAACCTAGAATTTGAATTAAATAAGGCCCATAAGGTAATATCACAGCTACACACAGATAAGTGTAATGAACAGACCACCAGCACCTTGAACCTTTTTGATGAGCTAGCCGGAAACAAGTTGGAGTGCTCTTCAGATATTGTAACCATTGATCTTACCGGAGATAAATCTGTTTGTAAAAGCCCACTTTTTAAAAGCCGAAATAAAATAAAGAAATATATTAAAGTTAAGAAAACTATCAAAAGATGTCAAAAGTTATTAAAAAAACAAAGCTATTTTGTCAAAAATGTTCAATTAATTAAAGAAAAGTTGTTACTAGAGGAAAGAATTCAGAATTGTTTGGAAGAATTGGAAATAACTCGACAGTTATATGATAATGACACACTGGAACTCCGCTCTGAGCTGCTCCATAAAGAAAAGATCTTGCAGGACATATTTACTAGCTACAAGACAGCTCAAGTTCAACTAAGTGAGCATTACAAGACTGCAATTGAACTAACGGACCTGGTGGCTTTGAACGTAGAGTGTGTGGAGGCTCTTGAGAATAGTCACTCGAGCTGCCACATTCAACCACAACCAGACTGTACTAGCGCCCTCTCAACATCTCTGTCAAATCAAAACAGACCAACATTGATCACAGACACGGTCCCAGGCGGAGAGCAGTATGTCAGCTCTAATCCAGTTCAACCGCATAAAATCATGGTATTTTCAGACAAAATAGGTGTAGGCTTTGGTTCATTATTAAGTAACTCAGTGCAGTGTGCTGTGGAGAACTATTGTATGCCGGGAGCAACCTATGCTCAGATTGAAAAAACAATATTAAACTCAAAAATAGATAATAAATCAATAGTTGTTATCTTCTTAGGTCATAGTTTAGGTATTGATAGAAAAGAGGTTATTACTAGAATAACCACTTTGTTAGAACTTAAGGCATGTAAAATAATGTTATGTGCCTTCCCTTATTCAGATTTATTGTCTGAAAAAGAGAACTTGCACATATACTCACTCAACACATTAATGTATAACTTGACATGTCGTCATAGTGACAAACTTTTATTTTTTGATTGCAATAAGTTTATTTGTAATTTTAAGTTGACATGGGACAGCATGTACTGTCCTAAAAAATCCAGACAGCTAATTGCTACTTTGGTAGCTTTCAATATTGAGGCAGTTATAGGAAATATAACAAAGAGTATTGACAATGTTGTAGTTTTTAGTACATGTACTAATAATAGTAATAATGTAGTTATTAATTGTTTAAACTTTTAAACAAGACAACAGAGAAGTGTGCTGACATCTTATCGCTATTTTATCAAAATATTAACCGCTTCTCTGGCAAAATATTAGACATTGAACTTTTATTAGATAAACATAGATTTGATGTATTAGGCTTTACAGAAACGTGGCTAAAACCAGATAAAATGTTATTTAATGTTACACATTTTGAGGTAGCCAGTGCGTTCAACAGAATATCTGCTGAAGGGGGAGGGTGTATTATTCTTTGTAAAAGAAACATAAAATTTAAGGAACGGTCTGACATAGTAGGTTTTTCTGTTGAACGTGTCTGCGAAATTGCTTGTGCAGAACTGGAAAGTCATATATTATTGTGTGTATATCGGCCACCAGCATCTAATTTCTGTAATTTTATGTCCATAATGGAATGTGTACTCAAGAGACTAACTAAAAGCAATAAATCAATCATTGTATGCGGTGACTTCAATATTGATATTTTGGTAGATTCAACTGATAAAACTAATCTTATCTCTTTGTATAAATCTTTTAATTTGAATTTTTTGTTCAGTGAGCCAACTAGAGTAACTGACTCTTCATCCACCTGCATTGATAATATTTTTTCAAACTGTAAGACTACAGAAAAATCAGTAATGGTGGGAGTTAGATCAGACCACAATGGCCTCGCTATCAAATTCGAAATCGGGAGAACTAAGAAAAATACCATTATCGAATATAGGCCGCTAACAAAAGGTAAACTAGAAAAGCTTAAACAAAATATAGAGTTGAAACTTAGTCTGGTGGAATTCACTTCTGAAGATCCACATGACATTTATAGTACATTATTTTCATTAGTAAGTACAGAATTTAATGAAATCTGTCCGAAGAAAAAACTGCAGCTCAACGGTAGGTTACAATTTGGTGACTGGTCAACTAGAGGTATTCGAAAAAGTAGAGACATAATGTTTGAGTTATATCACAAAAAATCTTTAACTTCTAGTAAAGATTTTCATGATTATGTAAGAAATTACTCAAAAGTTTTTAAGTCAGTATGCAAACGCGCAAAAGCTTTGTTTATAAGGGATAAAATTCGAAAATCTAATGACAAAATTAAAACAGTTTGGAAAACTATTAATACAGAGACCGGCAAAAGTAAATCTTTTAATTCAGAATATGTGCTAGAAATAGATAACCAAATAGTTTCAGACCCAAGTCATGTTGCGAATTCATTTGAAAATTTCTTTTCTAACATACCACTAGAAGTCACCAAATCTCTTGATTCTTGCCCTTGTGTTGCAGTGGGCTTTCTGAAAGACAACTTCCCGCTCCAAATTCCTGAGTTTAGGTTCCGACATATATCTACTTTTGAAATAATAAAAACATTTAAAAGTTTAAACGTTAAAGCAACAGAGGATTTATGGGGATTATCCGTAAAAATGCTAGAGTCAATAATAGAAGTTATAGCGCCACATTTGATGATCATATTTAATTTATGTATTGATAGAGGTACATTTCCTGACCTAATGAAAATGAGTAAAATCACCCCTATTTTCAAATCAGGTAGTAAGGCCGACCCCTCAAATTATAGACCGGTCTCTGTGCTTCCGGCTTTGAGCAAAATATTCGAAAAGATAATGCTTCAACAACTCTTGTCTCATTTTAATGAACATAGGATTTTACACGAAAATCAGTTCGGTTTCACGAAAAGCAGATCAACAACAGATGCAGGAGTCCAGTTAGTCAAGCATGTGCTGGAGGCTTGGGAGAGCTCACAGGATGCCATTGGCGTATTTTGTGATCTCTCCAAAGCTTTCGACTGTGTAGAGCACCGCACTCTAATTTATAAGCTACACCACTATGGAATTCGTGGAGCTGCTCTGAATCTTGTAGAATCATACTTATCCGATAGGCAGCAAAAAGTTGGCATTAATGGCGTGACATCTTCTGGATCTTTGGTTAGAATGGGGGTTCCACAGGGGTCCATCTTGGGTCCGTTCTTATTCTTAGCATATATCAATGACTTACCACATATGGTTGAGGGCCTTGCTGACATAGTTCTTTTTGCGGATGATACTTCTCTGATTTTTAAAGTAGATAGGAAAGATAGAGAACTAGTTCAAGTCAACAACGCGTTAACTATTGTTTCAAATTGGTTCGTCGCAAACAACCTGCTTCTCAACGCAAAGAAAACGAAATGTTTAAAATTTTCCATGCCTAATGTAAGACATATAGAGCCAAACGTATTACTCGACGGAAATAAATTGAAAATTGACAAGGCAATAGTCTTTCTAGGTATTAGCATAGACTCTAAATTACAATGGGGTCCTCATATTGATGCACTATCTGGAAGACTGAGCTCAGCTGCATATGCGGTTCATAAAATTAGGCAATTGACAGATATAGCTACTGCTCGACTGGTCTACTTTGCTTACTTCCACAGCATAATGTCATATGGTATCCTGCTGTGGGGGTCAGCGGCGGACATAGAGACAGTTTTTATATTGCAAAAGCGGGCAGTTCGAGCCATCTACGAAATGGGTCCCCGCGAATCCTTAAGACAAATGTTCAAAGAAATTAATATATTAACTCTTCCATCTTTGTATATCCTAGAAAATATAATGTACGTTCGTAAAAATATAAAGAAGTTTAGAATAAATAGTGATATGCATAATATTAATACTAGAAATAAGGATAGGATAGCTGTATCTAAATTTAGACTCACGAAAACTAAAAATAAGTCCTTCTTAGGCAATTGTGTACGTTTCTATAATAAAATCCCGAAAGACATTACTGAGCTCACTGAAGGGAAATTCAAGTTACGTGTCAAAAATATACTAATGAAAAAAGCCTATTATAAATTGAGTCACTACTTAGAAGACAAAGATGCCTGGAAGCTTTCCACTTCTGCCTAATAGCCAACTATTGAATAAATTTGTTATTTTAATACTACTCATATGTAACCTCAATGTACAATGACTTGAAAAAATAATGGCCCACGAGTTTCTTGCTGCTTCTTCTCGACGGTGGTTCTTTTCCGAAGACAGCGGTAGAATCATTTAAAAATTTTTGACGTTCATAAGAGTGTCTATGATGCCTAAACTGAATAAATAATTTTTGAATTTGAATTTGAATTTGAATAGCTCAGAAGATTAGCCAGTTGAAGTGGCAGTGGGCAGGGCACATAGCACGCAGAACAGATGGCCGATGGAGCCGAAAGGTTCTAGAGTGGAGACCACGGACCGGCAAGCGCAGCGTAGGACGTCCACCGACACGGTGGACAGACGACCTGAGGAAGGTCGCAGGACGACGTTGGATGCAGGCCGCTTCCAACCGGTCCTTTTGGAAAATCATGGTGGAGGGCTATGTTCAGCACTGGACGTCCTACGGCTGAGATGATGACGATGATGAAAAAGTATTTTAAAGTACCAAGCTTTATGAATTTTCAAGCATTTATTTTCGTTCAACGCCGTCGCTGTGATATTTTTGGATTTTGAGGGATATTTCAAACTTAGAGTTATTATAAACCATAACCAATGATCCTATATTAAAAAGAGGTATAGATATGGTACTTGCGTATAAATACAGCAACAATTAATATGCTCTAAATATTTGTTTAGAACATATTAATACATAGAAAGACTTAGCAAAATACGTTCTTGTTTGCGCGAAAGCTGGGACAACATTGACTTCGCATCAGTTCTAACATAACGAATCTACCTCTTTTAATATATTGGTAGTAATTATATGGTACTCTTTACCCAATGGCTTAGCAACCTGCCTTTATTTTAAAAGTCGATCAGCAGTATTAGCCAGCTTATGAGTTGATAAGCCGGCTAATACCGCTGACCGACTTTTAATTAACGCCAATTATGTTAGATAAAGTGGCCAGTAGGCACCAATTATGTCAAAATAAGGAAAAGAAAATATCCAAGCCTTTTGAATTGCCTCTTTTAACCTTTACAAATCTACATTGGTCTTTGGCGGCCACAATCTCACCTGATCCTAAGTGCCGTTTCCGCTAAACAGTGGGTGATTCTCGAGCCCGTAGTACCATTAGAGACAAAGGAACTGCTAATAGAAATCAATTGTTTGATGTGGTTCCACCGCGCTAATAGAGACCATATCCTACATCCAGGATTTTGAATATAACCAGACAAAACTGAACCTTAAGTCTCATGTGGTAAGGGATTTCAGAGTTATCTAGGGTTTGTATTGTTATTTATAGACCCCTCGGGTGGCTCTGTCTAATTCATACCTCGTCTGTCTGGATGTTGGTACTCGCGTATAGGTCGTATTATAAACTAATCAAAATAAAATTTTGTATACAAGTTTAACGATTTTGTAGACTTTTTTGGTCATTGGCGTTTTTTTTGATTAAAGGAGACCTAAAAAGGAGAAAGTAGACTGCGTTACCGTCTTTGTTAGGTTACATGGGTAAAGTTTCAATAAGTAATAAAGTCATGGTGATATTGGTCATACTTAATTCTGCGAAGCTTACATATATGACGCATCATAAAAGTATGAGTATTTATGCTCTAGGTCTACTGTTCACAGAGCTAGTAGTTTTAACCTTTTTATTTGCATTCAAATATTAAATTCGGTTCACGTCACAGAAGTATATAGTACTTACCTACCTACTAATTGCAGAATTTTAGTGGTCGCAAGTAGTTTCGATACAGTGAAAAAGTCTTAAATCTAGCGGAAAACCACCACGTAAATTAACCTATCTGACAGCTTTGTGAGTCAACTAAACGTTTTTCTAGACAAAACTAGAATAGAGCAATCGGATGGCACCATTTTTTTAAGTTTCGAACTAGATGCCGATAACCTGGGAGACTCACGTAGGTACACAATGTGAGAGGCTACGTGATGCTTGTTTTGTCACTTTTGTCACGACAGTCCCATTTGATATGTCAGTAAGACCGCACTTTAAGGTATTGGGTAATCTAACACCTGCATATGTAGCCATCTTTTAGGTAGCAATGTTTGCGAGGCAGAATGTAGGGATTGCGAAGGCAATATTACAGCACTCACATCAGAGGGTTGTCAGCCGCCATACACCACTCATTTATTTTAAGTCTTTCAAGGTTGACTAGTTGTCGAATGTAACAGGTCCAACAGTCTCTAGTAAATTACCAGATGACGTAAAGGACGCTAAAAACTTGGACTTAAAGTTTGGGTTTAAAACAGTTTAGTTATATAAACAGGGTTAGGGATGAAATGTGAATTAGTTTGGAGTTCCATACGAATTTTTATCCCTTATTTCATGTGTGTGTTGAAACACACACATGAAATAAGGGATGGGGACACAGGTTGAAATTTCAAAAGGCTAGAACTAAAATTTATTTAAAAAATGAAAAAAAATAATTAAATATTTATTTATTGCCACACAAAATATCACAAAAAAACAAAAAAAAACAGTATGCAGACCATGGTAAGTAAGGTGATTATTGCTGGCAAAAGGATTACACTCAGCATAAGTCGCGTGACATTTTCATGCTTCCGCGACGCTGTTTTTCAGTGTACCCCTACGCTCGGGCTGGCGTTCGCCGAGATAGGTGTAGCGAAAGAGGGAGACAACGTAGAGTTTCTAATTAAATACAAAACAGCTACACATAGAAACTAAGCGTGCGATGGAACAACACTATACTAACAAATAAATAAAATATATTACATCAATGCATATGATAGAGCCGTAAGTGGTGTGTTTATGTTGTGATGTATGTGAGTGTGAGGGAAGGTGCGTGTGAATGTGTATACGTGAAGGTTACTTTATATCAAGTGCCTAAATACAAAGTCTCATGATTTTATCTTCGACGAACTTCCATACACACTTGTATATCTTATTTAAACCCCTTTAAGCCTCTTTTTCGCGATAAAAGAAAGCTTATGTTCTTTCCCAAGGTCTAGTCTATTTTTGTAGGTACCATTACATCAAATCGGTTCCGGAGTTAGGCATAAAAACGTTACTTTGTTTGGACTTCCATACGAACTTCCATCCCCGTTTTCATTGGGACCTGAATACATTGTGTGAATGGATGTTATAAAAAAAGGTTCATGATTTTATCTTCGACAATGATGAACTGCCACAAAAACTTTCATCTTCTATTCCAACCCATTCATGCCCTTTTTACAAAAGAAGGTAACCGTCTAAGTTTGTATTGTCTCAAGGTTTAGCCCACTTTTGTAGGTACTAAATTTCATCAAAATCTGTTACGGAGATAGGCGTGTAAACTTGCTCTTGTTTGGACTTCCATACGAATTTCATCCGTTATTTTATCCCCACACAGGTTGATATTTAAAAAACCCAATAACGTATTTTTTTTTATATCAAATACCTAAATACCACAAAAACAAAGTTTCATGATTTTATCTTCGACAATAATGAACTTCTATACAAAATTTCATACTTACCCCCTTTTTTTCAACCCCTTCAAGCTTTTTTTGCTACAAGTATAAAAGGTATAAGTAAGTATATGACCTTTTGCAAGGTCTACTCTGTCTATGCATTAAATTTCATTAAATTCGGTTCTGTGGTTTTCGCGTGAAAGCGTAACAGACAGACAGACAGAGTTACTTTCGCATTTATGATATTATTATATATTATATATATATATATATATATATATATATATATATATGTAAATATATAATATTATATAGTAAAACTTACTATTAATTACTTCATTCATGTTAGGTACTCGTAAATGAATACCTAATTTACATTATTATTGAATGACGTCATTATCTTAACTGAACTAAACAGGATTATGAGAACATGTTATGTTGATTTCAAATTGTTGTTTTAAACAGTTACCTATGCAGAACTATTTAAGATGTAAGTACTTATGCTTAGATATTGCTGACTGGGTAATTATTTTTAGTATATAAATTCAATAAATAAATACTAAACTATTTATTTTATTATTTACTATGATTATGAATTTAATCTGATAATTCTATGTACGATGAATAGCCAAAAAGTTACTACCTTCCAAAACTTACTACCTTTATGTCTACACCTTGCAAAATATCTATGGCGATGCCGAATTCCAAGGATACGCAATAAATACATTGTTCACTTTTACCTAAGTAAAGTCGGCTATAATCATTACAACATTAAATACAATATACATTACATATTTAAGCACCAACGAAGTCTATAACATACAGACCGAATACAGGAAACTCAATTGCACATTAATCATTTACAGGGTAAGGTTTCCATGTTGTCTGCAAGAGCTGGAGCCTCGCCAAGGTCTAGAGGCTTTACATTACTAAAGTGAGGTCGTATCAAATTAATACCAAATTATACTCAAATAAAACATTAAACAATATTCTCTCAATATAATACATAGAATGGCAGTGACTGGATGCAGAGAAACCGAACTCTGTGGCGTACTTTAGGAGAGGCATATGTCGAGCAGTGGACGAATGTGGGCTGATGATAATAATACATAATTCGTAACTCGAAGATCATATATGGATTATTATTGTCGATCATATAGATTATTATTGTCAGTGTAAGTGGTTAGACTTGGTACGCATAGAATAATTGTGTATGTACTTTATATACGAGTACATGTCTTATTTACGTTCGCATTATTGTAAGAATACAAGTTGGAATCGAATTAATGTTGAAGCACTCGGTTATGTATGGTTTTATCAATATTATGTTACGATTTTTTTTATAATATTATATTATATAGTGTAGAAAAATGTAATAAAGAAAATTACCAAATTAAAATGCTACTATTGTATGTTGATTTGTATAACGTCCACTGTTATATTATGCCCAGTAATTATTTTGAATTTTAATAATAATTTACAGTTCAACGCGACAATTGTTCAACTATTAAATAATGAGCTACACAAATAAGCTTGAAACGACTGGTGAGTTAATCAACTTGTATCGTAGTAGTTTTTGTTTGTAGTACTTTATCTCCGACAGTAAACAAAATATGACGGACTTATTAGAAATCGGAGGAAATTCGGTATTTAAACTTAGAATAATACAAATTGCGTCCAAAATACCGTGCTTGAGATACTAGTAAAATCGTAGTAATTTCACTTTTCTACCGACTTCCTAAAAAAGGAAGAGGTACTCAATTCGACTGCATGTTTTTTTATTTATGTTTTTTACCTCATAAATTTCGATTGGGTGAACTGATTCTCAAAATTCTTTTTTTGTTTGAAAGCTGGTGTTTCCCGTGTGGTACCGTTTAAATTTCATTAAATTCGGTCTAGTAGGTTTTGAGATACACTCCAATAACTGAATAGAATGGAAGTCGGTATTAAATTTTTCAAATTGTACTTGGTCAAATAAAGGAGTGTTGTCAGAGGTTGTGACATGTAAGCAGTGAAACGTTTATTATTAACGTGACTGGTCGGTTGACGCAGTTGGTTGATCCCTGCTTTCTGAGCCGCTGGTCCCGGAATTTGATCCCCAGACAGGTAACATATTTGTGCGAGGAAAGGACAAAATGCGTAAACATACGAGTCTACCTATTAAGAAAAAAATAACTTTTAACCGCTCTTTTACACGTTGAATCTGCGAGTAAATAACAAAATACTTTTTTTTACTTCCTTAAAATATTGCAAG
The DNA here is from genome assembly GCA_917880725.1 of Selenia dentaria. Lineage (NCBI taxonomy): Eukaryota > Metazoa > Arthropoda > Insecta > Lepidoptera > Geometridae > Selenia > Selenia dentaria. The sequence goes on along the minus strand of OU862893.1, from coordinate 12,909,145 downwards.
ATTGTTAACTCGTGGTTGGCCACAATCTCTATTAAATACAAAAAAATTGGCGTGAGTGACTTTATAAATGTCAGGCATTAGTTTTGTATAATATTCAACGTGTAACAATGGTTGATTATAGAGTACAGACAATGTACATCTGTGCGATTCTCTAATGATTCGTCAACGAGCTTGTCGACGACCTCAACTATGTCAAATAGTTTGAGATATCGCCCTATTGTACATAAGGTTGTTTTCCGACGTTTCTTGTCATCTCGTCATTTGTTTCACGGATGTTGTCAAAGATGCAACCATGTTTGCTCTTAGAGAATCGCACGGCAGATCGGGAATCGTGGTTTTTTGTTATCCTCGTCTATTTGACCGTTACACTTTTTTGCAACGTTTTATAAATCGATGAACGCCGGCTAAACCCACGAAAAATCATGTCTCATTGTCACGTTACGCCTAAGCATTCGGTTTGTCTTATGACGTAATCACGTAAAATTACCGTCCGTAAACCGACTTTATATAGGGTGTTTGGTAGAGGGACCGACAAACCAAATGAGCGTGTTCGGGGGACCACTTGGAGAAAAATCCCCGACCCCCCAATATGTTTAATTTTTTTTGAGATTTTTCCCATTTTCTCCGAAATTGTACCTATTTACCACCATAACATTTGTAAAATCTGTTTAAGACCGGATGTTTTTAGTTGAATTTGGTCTCTAATACACCTTCAGGCCACGCAAAGCAAAATTGGATACAAAACAGAGCTAACTAACTGATTTAGTTAAAAAATATTGGGGTGTCGGGGATTTTTTTAAGCCAACTTGTTCCTCTCACTGCACTCAACAACACTGTCAATATCACGTTGGAGTTCAGCGAGTTCATCTATACCTAAGAATAACTTCAGATCGTCAGCAAACAAGAGACATCTAGTGGCTCTGACAACATTCGGAAGATCATTTACGAGTATCATGTATCATGATTGAGAACTCAGTCGGTCCTAATGTACTTCCCTGACTTACACCAGATAGAGTATAATATGCATCATAACGGTATCCCAGATATTGTACAAATTGGATACGGTTGGCAAAGTTATCACTAAAAAGTGTTAGCAAGCTCGGACAGAACCCAATTTTTGCAAATTTCTCCAAAAGAATATCGTTATGCACACGATCGAAGGCTTTTTTAAATTCAAAGTACGCAGCATCTACTTGCTCATTCTGATCCATGCTGGTTGTCGTATAGTCCACAAAGTTTATGAGTTTGGTGGTTGTGGACTTTCCAGCGCGAAAACCATGTTGGTTCTCATTTAGCAAGGTCCGATTTGCAAGGAAATGCTACGATTCAAGATAGACTCAAATACCTTGCCGAACGCTGACAGCACCGCTATAGGCCGTTTATGTTTGTTACATCATAACTTTCGACTGGATGAACCAATTTTCAAAATTCGCTTCCCGTGTCATTGCTCCCCTTTCAATTTCATCAAGTTCGGTCCAGTAGTTTTGAGATACACTCTAATAACTGAATAGTCGGTATACATTTTTTCAAATTGTGCTTGTTATATATACTAGACATATGTGAGATTTAACTACAGTACAACAACCAAACCATTCGTAAAGTTAAACAAGATTTCGTATTACTAAATTTACTTAAAGCATGGTTTCAAAGACTTCTTTAAAAGTTCATATAAAAATCTTGCATAGTGTAAGCTCTAAACTATAGCGTTACTCCACGTTTATTAAAATAACGGAATTTTGTGTCGATTAATACTTCCCATAACCAAAAGCCGTTATTATAATCGGCACCCAAAGGGTATTATTATAAAAATGTCCTTTATATTCAAGAGCTTTCACTAAAAGGTTATGGAAAGTACCTAACTTATAAGTGGGTAATAGCACTTTCTTATAGGTATATAGGGAAAATGCCATACTTCTTTCGAATGGTAATGTATGGAAATGAGTAAAAAAACGGTGTGACACATTCGTCGGGGTCGTCGACATTTGGCCAGTTGCCAAGTGTCAATAGCCTTAAGTGTAAAAGATTTTCCAGATTCAGTATGTTTGTATGCAAAGTAGGTTTGTGATTCAATGACTCTTTTATCAGAGTTATTTGGTACTTACTATTATTATGTTCGGTAGTCGAAACACACATAGTTTGAACATATCGACGTAAGAAAACGTATTTGCTGTAAGTAGCAAGAACGGCGTAAGTAGACTGAACACACAGCTAGATTCAGAAAAAAATTCTGCGTCGAATGGTCTGGGTCTCATATCGCTACGACGACAAAAATCTTGAAAATAGGTTATAATTATGAAAAGTTTTCTTGTTCAATTTGCTGTTAGTCACTATAAAAACGGTGTTTTAATACTCTTTTACTTTCAACAAAATTTTGGTTTATTATTAAACATGAACTTACAGCATTCTTTACCTATTAAGTGGTATCAGCAGTTTTTTAAAGTTAGTCTTCTTCTCTCTACATCATTTTAATAGTACGTTATTAAATCATTTATAGTTATTTAATAAATATTTCAAGTATTTTAAATATCTGAAATATACGGAACTTAGCTATCTCAAAAGAAGTCACTAAACTACTTACTTACTTATTCAATAAATTACTTCTTCAGGTTTCAATTGCTGTAAGTAGTGAAAAGCCTATACTGGTAATAACTTTAACAAACATATTTTCATTGCTTCCATGAGTATTATTTTAACAAAAGTATGTTCCAAGAATCATCTTTCTGTCAAAGATGATTAAAAAGATATGATTTTTTCTAACTATTTAAAAGTTTTTTGGCTCTGGTGAAAAGTTGGCTTTTGACTACTTACAGCAAATACGTTTTCTTCCATTGATTTATACGTCTATTCATAAGGATTATGTTGTTTGACCTTTTGTTTTATATGGGTACATAACAAGAGTTATGACCAAGGCTCTACCTTCATTCAAAGTGACTTTCTGATAGAAACGGTTGCTCCAAGATAAAAAGTATACCATATCCATTCCTGGGCTACAGACTGTTTCCATGTTGTGTATTAATAACTATAATAGATATTATGATTTTATTTATACAATTGAGTGACAGCACCGGTAAGCCACTTGCCAATGACAGTTGCAGTGCCACCCAGATATTAGAACTGCAGTATTTTTTTTTAGTTTGCGTGGCAGTTTCAAACCATAACACAGTAATGCTTGCGTACTATTGCTTCGCGGTAGAATATCTGACATTGCGGTAGTACCAACAAGACGACCTCTTGCACAAGATGTGTACCAAATCAATTATCAAATAAAAATCGGGTATTTTTTCGTCAAGAATAGAATAATATTTTATGTTTTGAGTTGTCGTGTAAAATGCTGGTTTCTGTATTCTGCCTGAACGAATGACGTACAAATATATCAGGTGCACTAAAAATATTAACAATTTGATCAAATTAAGTATGTATATACATAAATTACTACTGCTCTAAACTACTATACTTACTACTACTTACTTACTCTAAAATTCCATAAAATGGAATATTTATATATTATTTCATACTATAACCACTGACTTAGCCTATTCTTATAAACATGACATTCTAACAGTGTTAACTCCTCAGGTAATTTATTAATTACCACATGTCGGGATTCATCGCCTATTACGATCAGCATCACGATGCCGGAAAGATTACTCTACTCCACCCCTCACGGCGAGAAAGTAATACTTCACTTTATGTTTAAATAGTGTTTATGTATGCTTTTTTTGTATCTAAACTGTCTTCAACCCTTCATGTTAAATTAGTCCTACTTACACAGATGTTTACAGGATTCATAGAACCTCTCAGTACCACCGGTGACTGATGAACTGTAATACAAATTTTAGCGAAAACTTACTCCCGACACCAGCACTCCACAAAACATGTTTATCTACTTAGGTAGATCTTTTTCATAAGATTCACCACTAAAGTTTAACTATTGCTTTTTGTGAACAGAAATAAATTAAATATTTTGTAATAATAATTGCTCACATAATTATTATCTACTCTAGACATCAGACTCCAGAAAACATGTTTATCAACTTAGATATTTTTCAAAAGTTGTTACCACTAAACTAAAGTTCACTAATTGCTTTTGTGAAGAGATATAAATTAAATATTAATTGAACATAAAATTATTCTAAGTCGAGACCTCGTCTAGTATAGGTGAAATAGTTTTATGTACAAATACCATCGTGAACATATTAATATATTGATCCTTTCAATTAACACGGCATGTTCAAGTAAATATAGCGTGTATCAATTTCCGCCAATCAAGAGAGGTGAATTAATTTGAGTATCAATCAAGTACCAACTTGCTGTATAGTTTAGCGCAATTTTGCTAAGTTAGGAAATTCAATTACTTAGTAACTTGTTAAAGTTTTAACCAAGCTTTAAAGGTCGATAGGTCGTTTTCGTCTAAATGTTCAATTTAGATTCCCGCAGACAACTATTTAGCTTTAGCAGATTGCGCGAAGTTCTATAATGAACCAAAAAATCTGGCAAGTCATGCTACGAAATAACTCAATTATTATTTCAGGAGCTAAGTCACCCACTAGTCCAGTCAAATTAGTATAAAGTATGGACATAATTCTGATAGTTGTAGATTCTTCTGGAATCGTTAGAAATCACAGCTAGAAGTATCTCGCCGGTTTATCCCGTTTTTGGCACCTATGGAACCATGTTAAATATTAAGTATAAACTTTAACAGTCCGTTAATCAGAAAAATCAAAGAAGTTGGAATAGTTTATTATATTTATGAATAAAGGCTTCCTTTATGTATGTAATGAAGTACAATAAACAATCGTGCGACTTACCATTTCTAATATTTTTATTTTATTTACGGTTCTGGAAACATTCTGAATTACAGTGCAAACTTACTGTTAGGTATCTTTAAGCCTCATAAACATTCAGTTAAATTTACACCAATGTGCAAGCTACGGATCATATCTTTTCTACCGACTTCCAAAAAAGGAGGATTTTCTCAAGGCGACGTATATATTTTTTTATGTATATCACGCATAACTTTTTACAGAGTAGTACGATATTAATAATTATTTTTTGTTTGGTAGAGTATACGTCCAATATTCGCCAATTACTTCGACTCTTTTACAAAATATTACATAACTTGACTGGACTACACGGCCATGTTGTACGTGAATACGAGGCATCTAGGTGGTGCCAATATAAACTATGTAAATGGTTTGATGTTTTAGTGTCAGTCAGTCACAAAGCCAGCATGTGTTGATTAACAACTCCATTATTATTATGTATTATAGTATTAACTCTGCCTTCGAAGCGCTGCTCAGGTTCAGTTCGTGACAGGGGCAAACATTAAATAATATATTATCACATTATTATATCACAATATATTATAACATATTGTTAGATACATGATAATTTGTGGTATGAGCAGAAAATTGGTTATTTGTGATGTGTAGATGTGTGTTTCATTACCTGCCCCGAAATTTAAGTGCGGAGTATGACTTATGAATATGCGAATATTATTTTGTTTTATAGTTATTATACGGGATTGTGGTTTGAAGTGATGATAGCCCGGGGGTAAAGTGAACGTCGGCTTCCATACAGCGGTCACCAGTTAGATCCCTACCACGGACTTGAACATTGTAAACACATAGGGCCCAACTGGCTGGCTACCTCTCTCAATTTATAAAGCTGCCAGAAAGTGTACCTAACACGGTGTGTTCTGGTTGCTAGCGAAGAAACCACGTTTCGTCAAGCCGGTAAAAGTGATTTTAGGTTTAAACATTTTCTTTATGACTGCACTGTTTAGACACATTTACACAATAATGAAATAAATTAATATAGTTGTCATTTATTTTAATCAACAACAGTCAAATAAAAAAATATAAATAGTAACTCCCACATAGGTAACTTTTTATCGCTACATTCCCCTTTTTCTGTACGACTACAGACAGACTCACACTTATTGACACTCAAAAACCGAGTTCGAGAGCTCGATTCTACTTGTCACAAATCTTTAGACTATACCTGTAATGTAGTTTTAATGGATTAAAGAATACACTTATTTTAAAAACTTCATATACTATTCACATATTATTTTATTTACTTATCTTTTTTTTCTTAATTGTCTTTTAAATTTATATGTTAATAAGTTACTTTTTTTACTTGCCGGTCGCGAGGCAACACTTTAGTAGGACTTAATATTCTTTTAAACGGAAGACACTAAATACTACATTCAAGCTGCATTAAAACTTATAGTTTCTTAACAAAACAAGTAGACAGAGTTGTCGTGGATCCTTTTAGTAAACAAAATGTGCTCAGACATTTGACCTATTTCTGTGTAAGTTTTAATTTATCTCAAGCCCGCACAAAAGCAAAGAACTAGGTTGAAATATGCTCCCGAGGCTCACTATAAATAAAACTTACTTTTGTAGTATGTATATCTTTCTTTTGGCGTAGTTTGTACAAACTAACAGAAGCTTTTGAATAACAAGGAAAATACTTTAAATGAGAACGAATAAAAATACCTCTCAAATGTACCATTTGTGTAATAGATATCTGGATTTTATTCTAATGAGATTTGTTTGTAGATCTGACGTCAGCTTGTTAAACAATGTAATTATTTTGTGTAATGAGGCACTTACAATTGAAATATGAATAGATTTATAATATTTACATGTACGAATTATATAGTACCACGTTAATGATATTTTATGAATACAAATTGTAATGAACGTGTAACATAACAAGAGATTTGTTGAATAATTTCCGATCATAATGTTAAAATACGAGATTGTCCCAGGGCCAGCATGTCAATCCAGTTCGGTTTTAAACGACTAAATGGCGAAATGGAGCACTTTGCCCCATTTCGCTGAAGAAATTCCACCACCACACGTCCGCTCAGGTCAGACTCCACCGCCCAAGTCTTTGCAGCTACAGTTGATTGAGTACCCAGAGTACTACATGTTTGTGTGGAGATTTTAACAAGCACGAGGCACACCTGGTGTCAAGTGGTAACCTCCGCCTAGAACAGATGCTTTCCGTCAAAATTGACGAACTGCACTGTAACTCTAAGACATTAAGTTGTTAAGTCTCATGTACCTGTCTCTTGTTCGCCGGTACCCATACCTTTCAAACCAGAACACAGTATTGCGAATATTACTCTTTGCAGTAGAAATCAGTCAGTATGTATGCTGGCAGTACATCTATCTACTTCCTCGGACGAACTCACTCACAAAGAGTTGCACTAGCTGCACTGCACTATCGATATGTCCACCCGCTGTGACACCTCTTTATAAATTTCATTGTTCCGTTACAAAATTATCATATTTCTTTTACTGTGTTATTTTTGTGCTGTTTGCAGCAAAAAGCATATTTATGTTTCCACGTCACCAATAATATTCTGTTGACTTCTGCAAGATCTTCATCGTATGTTTCCCTCTTTATCAAGGCGACATTGGCGAAATTGCACAACCCCGCAAAAGCCTTTTTTTTTATAATTTGCTATTTCCTTTTTTAGGGTACAACGCAATCGAGCGAATCTGCACTTTTCTAGTTTCCAGCATTCAAAACTAAGTATATACTACTTTTATAATTGCTGCTCTTCCTAGTCTTTATTGACCTTATTAAGCAAATTTAAACCGACTATCTTAAGTTAACGTTTTATAATAATGGACATGATTTTTAAGTTCAATTTGAGTGGTTTAGGATGATTAACGAATGGGTAGCATACTTTTTTTAAGTTACATTTTCAAAAAAGAGGCGAATCGTTGAACGCGATGAGAATGAATAAAGAATGGCGCATAAGTTAAGCGATATTTGCCATGCGTGAAATAAGCATAGAGCGATTCGACTAAACTTTAAAGTACACATTCGGATATCCTTCAATAGCTTTAGCAAACTTTAGGTCAGCATCCACGAGATTGCACTGAAACTATCATAGACAGGCGTGGTGATTACTGTAAGCAAGACTTTAAAAAAAGACTGTATACCCAGAGCTACAGCTTGCTATTGCGTTTTAGTCGGTCTGTAGTAAGTTCCAGAGGCCCGATCCCCCTCCCCTTCCTTCTTTCCTTCCCCTCCCCATCCTCTTCCACCCCTTCTATTCCTTTCTCAAAGGCAACGCATCCTCGAGACCGTTGGTATTGCAGTTGTCCGTGGGCGAAGGTATTGAAGTTTTGTACCAACCTATCCCATAGCAATATATGTATATATGATATATGACACTGTTATGAAAAATTAAAGTTTTCTTGTCTTATCAAGTGCACTTTAAGAAGTTGAAGATATACAACAGTGGTATATCGAATACTAGTGAACCCGCCAGCGGCTTTGCTTGCTTCACTTCTACCCCTTTAGAGGTAGGTAAAATTTCCTAAAATCTTATATTAGCAGATGCATACAACATCAAAGGCGTTTAAACTTCTGGGGCTATACAAACTAGAAAGTTGATTAATGACAAGTTTAGTAACTATGTATAACTAGCTGTACCCTACAGTTTTACCCGCGTGCTAATGATGATGATGATGATGATGATGAAAAGTACACTTTGTGTTTTCCTGCGTCTCGTAGATTTACATATTAAATTTAATATAAATCCGTTTAGCTGTTCTGGCGTGATTAACGAACCTCCATCCGTCCAAACGGTGGCATTAATAATATAAGCAAGATTTAATATTTGAATTACAGTCTGCTATATTAACTTATGATTTAATTTCGAAGTAACTTAGTTACAATTATATATATAATATCCAACGAAAGAGGACTACAAACTATATCAAAGGTCGAGAGCCTCGTTTGGGAACCAGATTCTCAACTTTTTTATGAAAATGTTTACTGGTCCATAATAGGCCGACTCCTTAGGGAGTCACAAGGGAGGATAAAGTATTATTATTTTTCTTACATAGTAAGTATAGCGAAATGATAAATAAAACTCATTAACGACCAGACCTAAGAAAATGGTTTTAATAATGGAAAACATTTCATATTTTAATTTGTATCATTGTAAGATCAGGTAATTAGGATTGCTATCCTACTTACCACACACACTTTGTTAAATAAACGTACATGTCTTGCGGTACAAGCCTTAATTAAGTTCATTAAGTATGTAGGTAATAACTTATTCAACAGCTGAATCTACTCACTTCAAGCACCCAAGTTTCGTCATATTTTAACAAAATTTTGAGGAACTTTGGTAGGTTTTGTTAAAATTTTATTTTCTTATCGGGAACATTAATCAAGTTGTTATAAACTTACATGGGTACAACTTATAACGTACTCGTATGCTCAGTTCTTTTAATTTTACTAACCAAAGATATGTTGTAATGGCGTAATTTATACACTAATTTTGGTGTTGGTAGTTTAATAAATTTGGTGGTCACTGTATTTGTTCCCAGTTAAATATAAGACGTTTGACCATATTTTATTATTATAAAGCGGAATGAAGTTTCCTTAGTTGTTCGTAACTGATCTTATAGGTCACGCCGGTGACACTCTCTTGAGAAATGCTCGCATGTGGCTTTCATCAGGCGCGTGTTTGTCGTGGGTTTACATATGACACAGACCATATAACCACTTGACTGCTCATACGGCTTCCCCTCAGCTGCCAAGACTATGACAATAAAAAGCTAACGTATCGAACCAACACGTCAGTACCAGTTTGACTTCGCGTGGAGAACAAGCGGATGAAAAAAAATTAAAACAAATTCAATTATGCCTTATTGTTCAGTAAAGTGGTACCGAATAATCAGACAGACATCCAGGTATGCGAAGGATGGAATCACATTTCACAGATAATTTAAGTTTATTAATTATTGGAAGAAAACAAAATACACAAATGAAGTAATTAAACAGTGACTCAAAAATAAAAAAAATATGGGAACGCGTTGATGTCTTTTGCCATCCCGTACTGTTCTTTGCAGTTGTAGATAACGCCGTCTCTTTTATTCACTGGCACGTGTAAATTAGTGCGGTACTCCAATATTAACTGGTAATTTATCGATTGTATATATCGACTGTGAGGAAAATAATTCTTCTATACAATATATTCATTATATTAAGAGTGCATACAAAATACAAATAAATATTCGGTGTTTTATTTATATTTATTTATACCTTCACGTTATCATCAATTATGTAGTAACATTTATATATCTTTATAGTATTAATTTTATAAGCACTAACGCCTGCTTTAGCGATCTCAAACATTGAAATTTTAACACCAACAATTACAAGGGCTGCGATGTCAATACCAAAGTTTAAGTATTTCTAAATAATTCTAATATTCTTTCGGTTGGATGGTACTGTTAAACTGTCCAATGGATGTCGCTCCGTCCCCGCAAGACGGTTAGTCAAATAGAGAGTTAAAATTCTATGCTCGGACCAGAACCTCGGTGGCCTTTGACCAACTCAAAGCGTCTGACACGGAGAGTCAGAAGACGCGGGTTCGAATCCCGTCCGAGGATGGAATTTTTCTCTCTATAAATTTCAATATTTATATGTCTTATCTAATAATAATGTAAATAAACACGCGAAAAAAACCCGAGTGTAATATGAAACATAATAATAATGGTCTTAAAATGAAGTACTATGGACATATACTTAATATATTTTTAAATAAAATCACTATACCTAGCACCTACTCTGTTTGTGCCTCTTTAAGTGACTATTTAGTTTGACTAATTGGATAATTCTACTACTTCTTCTCGGCCCAGCTGTCATCTTTTTATATGATTTAGATATACACACATAGTTTTTTTAACAACAATAACATGGAACCGGCTTCTAAAAGTAAAAAGTGCGAGTCGGTCAAAAATTTATATAATTTGTAGGTCTCGTCCTTACATTGACAAATTTTACGGTAGTACAAATCCAGTATTGTATAAAATAAGGGGTTGTATCCTTATATCCTAATGACTGTATAATATACAGTGCCGAAAAAGTATATAAATATAATCGAATTGTTTGTTTAAAATGATTACTTAATCTAATTTTGTGTAAAGGCTTTGGATACTTTGTACAATTAAAACTATTTTAAAATTATAACGATGTTGTTTTACTGTGGTGAAAAACATATAATTATTTGATGGTGGTATTAAGTAAGTAATTACATACTGAATAATCAGTAAGAATACGATAAACAGACAGTGATAACTATTTTTAAAACGCAAAATATACATACTTAGACCAATGTGTTCTGCTTCACCGTGAAACATCGAATGAATTATTAAGATAATTTCATTAATAGAAGTTTTTTTTACATAACCTTACTTGCTTAATACTTACATACATATTTCAAATCTTTGTACAGTTAAGGTAAACGATAATTTGTAGTGAACTTTATCGATAAATAAGGTGATTACATAATGCTGTACCACAACACTATTTAGGTACTATGAGTAGAGCTACATTTTGAGCCGGCCAATCAAAATCCTTTTTTGTACGTAGCCCCCCGACCCGCAGTGGTGACTTGTGTTCTTAGAAGAAATTGAACTACACGCAGTCAAGTGGTTATATGGTATGTGACATATGAGGAGTTAATAATAAAGGTGCTTACGTAGTACGTTAGGTACAGATCACGAATAAAAGTTTGGTATATGTGCCAAAGGTAATAATGTAAGTCATGTTTTGTATATGTTTACTGCGCTTGAGTAGTTAGGAAAATAAAGTACGAAGGATCACAATTACTTTTAGTTCCATACACAAACTGCAGACGACAATTACTATTATATACAGACGTGCAACTCAACCGAAAACGAGCCGAGAAAAAATGCGTTCAGAAGATGTAACGCTCACACTTACATACAAACACATCACAGCACACACCAACATGTCAACTAGCTAACTAGCTTGTGTACTGATCTGATTAAATTTATATGGCATCTACTATCAAATCTCCACTCGAGCCAAGAATCTCAACAGAGCTTCTTTCTGGGATAGCAGCCTTTCTGGGATACATTTCTAAAGTTGTGATCACATATATATTAAGTCAATAATAATAGAGTTATCCGTGTAAACTACCGAAATGAGTGAATATTGCGGAAATTACGCTGAATTCTACAAGTCAATTATTTATGGATAAGCTTTCTGGTGAGGCGGCTAGTGCTGTGCTAAAAACGCGACGCTGGCACAGGGTTGAGTATTATTCTTCACAAGTACAATTTGAAAAATTAATTCCGACTACCATTTTATTCAGTTATTGGAGTGAAACTCAAAAACTACTGAACCGAAATGAAATGAATTGATGATATTTAAATGGGACCAAACGGGAAGCATCAGCTTTAAAACAAAAATAATTTTGAGAATCAGTCATCCTATCGAAATTTATGAGGTAACCAACATAAAAAAAAACAGTCGAATTGAGTACCTCCTCCTTTTTGGAAGTCGGTTGAAAACACTCTTCATTGTATATGCGATAGAAGATACAGACTGAACTAATGTCTAAATTTGTGGTATAACAATGATGTCATTTGTAACTTCCAAACAGTTTGGCATAGCCTCCATTTTTGTTATAGTGAAATGCATAATTGTATTATTAATTAACCAGTAATGACTAGGTTAACGACGCAATTTTGTCATAACGACAGCTACTGGAACTTGCTACCATTAAATATAAACACTCCGAGCGTTCTATTCGTGCTCAAACCATTTTAAACAGCCCAACGTTCCGTGACAATATTGACTAAGAAATGGGTACTTCCCTCCTTTATGCAAAGGAAAGTCCAATTTCTTGAATAAATGCAATTATAAGGAGGATCTTGGGCTTGTTTTGCAATAGAATATTGACATTTTGGTGAGGTTCAATTATTGTTATTACAACACTCTGTATACTTCCGTACTTACAAACATCTATCTTCATAAATGCGGAAGTGAGTTTGTTTGTTACTGTTTTACGCCTAAGCGGCTTAACAGATCGTAATGAAATTTGGTAAGGAGATAGATTAAATCCCTGGGTAAGACAAATTATACTCTTCATCATCATCATTTGCATCGATATCATCCGTCGCTGATAAAAGCTCTCTTTGATCTGTTTCACAGCACTGTACTGTATGCTTGAATGTCTGTCAATGAGTATACTCATACTCATCACCCCATGACATTGATATTTAAGTTTCTTTCGCCTAGTGATTTCACTTATTTCAGCGCCCATCACACTTTGACACAGTAATGCTTCGACTATTGCTTTACGATAGAATAACTAGCACTGCAGTAGTAACCGAGACGGCCTCTAGCACAAGACTCCAACCACCTAGTAAGCCAAATTGCATACTATAATTACATTATAGATGGTAAGAATATTGAACAAAACTGAAAAAAACAATACGAACGAATATCCAGACCAATTGCCATGCGTCAACGTAACGTGTTAGAAATTAAAAATTTACGAACGAAGCGTTTCGTTTCGTTATTATGCGAACAGCCAAGGAAAGGAACTCCTTGCCGGAGTATATGTTTCCCGAGAATCATAATTTATTAGTCTTCAATTCAAAATTAAATCTAAATTTTAAAGGTACAGGAGCTATATCTTTGACCGCAACGCATCGTCACTTAACATCAGTTGAGATAGTTCTTAAACATGAGCCTGTTTATCGTATAAAAAACTACTTTTTATTCCTTATTGCATTTCAATCTGAGAAAACATTTATTATATATTATAGTCTTAGTACCAGCTGTAAACTTATATTACACAGTTTTTTCAATAGGCGGAAAACGGATAACGAATCTCAGATATGTTGATGATAAGGTCCTCATAGCGGCGCATGTGGAGGATATGCAGAATCTGTTTCAAAGACTCGAGAGCAGCAGCTTGGGTTTCACAGTAAACCGAATCAAGACAAAGCTGATGGTAATAGATAGTCCCGAAAAACTGCCCAGCACAACTAAGAACATCCCAGGGGTTGATACTGTTGACTACTACGTGTACCTAGGCGCACTAATATACAATGATGGCAACTGTGCACCGGAGATAAAGATGCGTATTGGTATGCCTAAGGACGCCATGACCCGACTTAATGTCATATGGAAAAAGAGGGGCATTACTATTTTCAGCAAGATCCGGTTAATACGCGTTCATGTATTACCCACATTCTCGTACGGCGTAGAAACATGGACTATACGAACTAGAGAAAGGTAAAGGATCGATGCATTCGAGATGTGGTTTTGGAAGCGGATGTTGCGGATACCATGGACCGCCAAGCGCACCAATGCATCGATCCTTTCACAGCTTCGTTTTTGGATTCGTCTCTCCACAATCTGGTAAGAGTGACCTACATACTGACCTTCTTTGGCCACGTAGTAAGAAGAGGTAACGAGATCTTTGAAAAACTTATCGTAGTGGGGGTAACGAAAGGCAAAAGTACCCGCGGGCCATCCCCAACCAGATAGAGCGACCAATTGAAAGATCCTTCCTCAATCGAGTTTTATTCGGTTGTCAGGGACGCGATTTGATAGGCACCGATGGAAGCAGATCATGCGAACTCGATCTGCAATATCCACATCCACCGATGACCACGATCCTCAGTCATGATGAAACGACTTTAGAGAGAGAGAGAGAAATCACTAACGCCTGTTTAGCAAGACCAAAGTTAGCAATTTTAGAGAATTACACATTCTCGGTGGGGACACAAGCCCGCGTCATCCGACAATCCGTGTCAGATACCATAATCGCTAGGTCACCGTTTTACATAGATTGCAACAGTGGCGATATTTAAGAAAACCATTTGTAGAAATTAATCATTAACGTTTCAAGAGCGCGTGTACGCGTATTTATCGGATTAATTCCCCCGGTACGAGCGCCAAACATGAATTATTAAAGCATGTCGCCTTAACTTCATTTCTCCATTAGACGGGTCATGCTACCTTGGCTAAATTACCGGTATGATTGATTGCAACACTCCGTTACGAATAATTATACGCAGCGCTTTTATTAAATTTTGCTGCTATTTATGCCTTAATGAGTCAATCATCATGGTCTGAAGCTGGTATTCTAGAAAATTGTGAAAGTTTTCTGGACTCTTCTTACTTGTGTAATTAGTGTTGAAACAAAAGATTTTTATTATTAAAGCACTCATAGTCGCGCGGTCACTTTTGTTGAGTAACTGCTACTTGAATTTTCAAATAAACGCTTCCGTGCTTTGTCCCGTTTGTTTGTCATGTCCTGATTCAAGAGATCGCGCCATATTCCACGAGGACAAAGCCAGGGACAGAAACTAGTGAGTAGTGTATTATTGGGCGTCCTACTCCACCTTCCGTTTCTGAGGCTCACTCCGTTCGCCTCATCCACTCTCGGTGGAGTAGGACGCCCAATAATACTTCGAGATCGTGCAACATATGAGCTTACCTTGATTAAGATATCATCGAGTGTTTGGTCTGGGCGCTGTTCCACTGCACTACTTCACTACCTATCATCGAGCGAAATTAGTATAAATAACTGTTTCACTGCACTACTTTACTACCTATCGCCGACCGAAATTATTACACTTTAGGTTTAGCTGAAATATCATCACTAGAATGTATAAACTTGACTCTTTCACGTTTCTTCGTGAAGTGACATTGGAATTACGTTATTAAAAGCTATAAAGTAATAAAACTGCTGAGCTGCATAATGTACATTTCTAAGTATTGCACGGGTCGTATTAAAGTAACTACTCACATGTGTGTGCATGTGTGTGTCAAGGTTGTGGGAATACATTTATGATGATTCGAGCATTTTGCGGTCTATATTAAAACATTACTACGTAGCCTTTAAATGAAATCTTTCAATGTCCGAAATATGATTTAATCTATATAAATAAAGTATTATAGGTACATGTAGATAAAACAAAATTGTATTATTAACACAATTTACAACTGGAGAACGGTTGGATAGGTCCTTTATTTATTTGTATGATTCCTGTCCTCATCAAATAGGTACTAAAGACAAAAATAACTATAGTAAAAATGATACAATTTAATTGTAACTTTAACGCGTACGAAGTCGTGGACAAACACTAGTTCATATATTACGCTTAGGTAATTATGTTTTATGAACAAGTACACGGGTATCTATTTCAAAGAAGTTGCGGCGATTATTGGTGGCTTTGAATATACGAAAGTGTTATATTTCATTACTCAAAAAAGTCAATTTGACGGAATCGATGGGAAAGATTTAATTTAAATGGTCGTAACCGACAATAATTACTCACGATTCTTTAAAACAAAGAACTTTAAGTATATTTTCAAAGTAACATAGTTTGCTGAATGGACGATTTCTCTATATAAAAACTCGATCAATTTGGTTTGATAAATTACTTTACTCCTTTGTCTTAACGTGACAACTACGGATCCTGGTTTCTGCCCGCTGCCACCGGCTGGATATACTTGCTGCTACGCGCTTAAAAACTGTTGAAAGCTACAACGAAAATGTAAGTAAGTGCTATCTATCTAAATAATCATGTTTGTGGTTTAATGAATAACAATCCTAATCATTAACTAAGTTATTAACAATACTTAGTGATTGTATCAATCTTTATTAACATTATAAGTGCAATGTTTGGATGTTTAAAAATATATTTGTACAGATTTTAATGAAACATATAGGTTATCTTTTCTCGTGATACCAGGATTAGGTCGCAGACAAAGTTGGTGTTTTATAAATTATTAATCTTTGTGTCTTATTTGCAGGTCTACCTCCGAAAGCGAATATTCTCACAACAGCCGTTCCGTAGTGGTTGAAGCACCGCCGCAAGCAAAGCAGCTGAAGAAAAGGGCGACGAAACGCAAAGTGATCGATTCACAAGCTACGAGTACATCCAACAGTGTCACCGTTTCCAAGCCTCACGAGTCAAAATTAAGGTAATTTACTTACATTTAATTTACTTACATTACTTACATTTCCAGTATTAGATATAGTCCGTTACAATTATACATATAAGTCTTCTACTCCGATTTAAAACACATAACAAATATTAAAGATTCTCTTTTTGTACAAAACTTTTAGTAGGTAATATAGTTATTTCAACGTTAAACCACTAAGGTTAATCATGGGTAAAACATTCAGTAAGGAGATAGTAATTGCTTAAAACGTCTCTGAGGACAAATGAACGATAAACCATGTGTGGAAGTAGCCAATGTCACGCGGAATCCACAACAGGTTGTATTTACGCTGTAATTTGAATTCATATGCAATATGTTAAAGTGGGAACCAAATATCTCAGTTATACGTAAGTTTATTTCATCGAGTATATTCTATTACTTGTGTTAACTTTGAAAATGTTTTGCTTTGTATTACCTACTTTATACGTAAATTAATATTATTTGTGTCCAGTGATGTAGTATACTAATAAATTTCATAGCAAGGTTGTAGGGTGACAACGATTTTTTATGGTAGTTTTGTTGATGTAGTAAATTGTACGTAGAGCTAGCACGTGACCGCGCTTCAACCCGATCTAAATTTAGAACGTAATTAATTTGTAATTTTTGGTTTTAATATTGAACAATAGTACTGTTCACCCTGATCCATGGACACATTACCTAGTACCTTAATTAAATAGTGTAACAAATAAACATTAAAACTTTAAATAAAATATACCTAGGTAATAACTGTCAATTAACTTAGTCCATTTCAATCTATTATTAAACATCTATAGATCTCAACCTTAGGCTCTTTCGCAATAGGTAGTAATTTATTATTTTTATTTACAGAAAAAACTCTGACAATGGAAATAAGCCCACTGATCTCTTCGGCCTAGAAGTGGATGTGGAGCGACCCCCTACTACACACAGTGATCTCGGCTCGTCTCTCGTGGCCCGCGTCGATAACGGGAAGGTGAGAAGACAAGCGGTTTTGTCGGGAGAATTTTACGTAGACATCAAAGTTTACGCTAAGAGCGACGTGATCTCCATCCCTCGCGAAGATCGGTGGAGAAAGGCGTTAGTAGCGTTAAAAGTTCAATTAGACCGAGGCTCTGTGCAGTGGAATGCGCTGCAAAAATTCATGCAACGAGCACATGATTTATTTAATAACACAGAGCCTACGTACTTTAGCGATAATATTGATTTTAATTAGATCATTCTTTTTTATTGTGTAGCACTGTACTTTTATTGAGATACTTAATAAGTTATTCTAATCCCATTTTCGTCCATCTAAAATGCCTTTCTGTACTATCTGTAATACATCTGTTGAGCGCAAGCACTGGGTAGGTCACTTACGTAGTACTAATCACAAGAATAAAAGTATTTCTTATTTCTGTGATGGTGTTGAATTAATAAATTCTGCATTTCGAAACCGCATTGCGTCCTATAGAATTGTAAATCAATATGAAAACTGTTCTTTGATTTCATTTTTAAATAACATTCATGAAAAGATTAGGTCATTAATAACCTTGTCTCTTAAACAACATATATGCGTGAAAATTAACTTTGAATATTTTGCTTTGTTTTTAATGTTTAAAAATGACTCTCAAGAGATGAAATCCTTCTTTACAAAAAATTATACACTTCATCAAAACTATGAATACGAACCCTTAATATCTCAAGTTAAAAACATTTTAACAAAAAAGATAGAAGAATTTCAGGATCGCGATAGTGGTTGGACATTCTTAAGTAGCTCACACTTAGAAGTAAATATTAACAAATATCAACCTTTGCATGGTTCAGGTTTTATAGAGTTACCGGCTACTATAAAATCTAAAAAAGCTTGTGTAAATATTCGAAATAAGGATGATTATTGCTTTTTATGGTCAGTCGTTGCAGCGTTATACCCAGCCAAAAGTCATCCTGAAAGAGTATCGTCTTACCCTGATTTTCGGGATGTGTTAAATATAGAAGGCATACAATTTCCATTAACTTTCTCAGATATTGCTAAGTTTGAAGTAAATAATCCTGAAATTTGTGTTTATATCTATGGGTTAAAAAAATATACTGTAGTAGGACCGCTTTATAAATCAAATAATTTAAAGAAAAATGTTATTTATTTACTTTATCTAGAAAGCAATGATTTGTCACATTACTGTCTAATTAAAGATTTACCGCGACTTGTTAAAAATCAAATCACAAAACATCACGGTAAATTGCATTTTTGTGATGTGTGTTTAATATTTTTTAATACATACGATGCCCTTGATTCACATAGTTGTGGAGGTGTCGCTACGGAACTACCCCCGAAGGGCTCATTTATACAATTTAAAAATTTTAGCAGAAAGCAAACTGTACCATTTGTTATATACGCAGACTTTGAAACAATGCTAGAACGATTTCAGTCCTGTGACCCTGATCCGAGTAAATCGCATACGGTAACACGTCAACGACATGTGCCTATCGCTTTTGCTTATCATATTACGTGTGCGCTAGACAAACAATACAATAGGTACGTTTCTTACCGTGGTTTGGATTGCATATCAAAATTTGTAAATTCTATTTATAAAGATGCAAAAAAAATTTACAATATTTTTAAAAAACAAGTTCCTATGATTTACACCGATACTAATGCTCATGACTTTGATAACTCGGTTACTTGTCATATTTGTGAGAATTTATTGTTTGGTGATAAGGTCCGAGACCACTGTCATTTGACCGGTAAATATCGCGGCACGGCTCATAGTTATTGTAACTTGCAATATAAATTGCCTACATTTTTACCAGTGTTTTTTCATAATTTATCAGGTTATGACTGTCACCTTTTCATTAAAGAATTAGGCAAAGCTCCTGGGTCTTTAAAAGTAATACCTAAAACAAAAGAAAACTATATTTCGCTCACAAAGTTCATTCCTATTTCGAAAGAAGAAAGTATAAAGGTTCGCTTTGTAGATTCTTTCAAGTTTTTAGGGACTAGTTTAGAAAAATTAGTTAATACAATGAAAAAACAAGAGTTTAAATTACTCAAATCGTATTTTCCTGATACAAGACAATTTGAGCTCCTTACTCGAAAAGGAGTATATCCGTATGATTATATGTCACAATTGAACCGTTATGAAGATACGTGTTTGCCCAGCAAAACTAATTTTTATAACTCCTTGACAAATGAGCTTATCACTGATGACGACTATGCACACGCGCATTCCATTTGGTTAGAGTTTGATATAAAAAATATGGGTATGTACACAGATTTATATCTTAAAACCGATGTGTTATTGCTCGCAGACGTGTTTGAAAGTTTTAGAAAAACTTGCAAACGGTATTATAATCTTGATCCGGCATTTTACCTGACAGCACCAAGTCTATCGTTCGATGCAATGCTTTTGAAAACAAGCGTTAAATTAGACCTTATTAGCGATGTAGAAATTTTTAGAATGATACAAAAAGGTATTCGCGGAGGTATTTGTATGTGTTTCAAACGACACGTAAAAGCCAATCACAAATATTTAGATACTTACGATCAGACTCGTCAAAATTCATTCATCGTTTATTTAGACTGTAACAATTTATATGGACATAGCATGTGTCAATATTTGCCGTATTCAGATTTTAGATTTATGTCGAGCAATGAAATAGATAATTTACATTTGAACTTGACTGATATTAGTGATAACGTGGAATATGGATATATTCTCGAAGTTGATTTAACATACCGTGAAAATTTACACACTGAACACAATGACTTTCCATTTTGTCCAGAAAAGTGCTTGCCCCCTGGTGGTAAGAATAAAAAACTAATACCAAACTTGTATGATAAATACCACTATGTTATTCATTATACTCATTTAAAAACATGCATACGTCACGGTTTAATATTGAAAAAGATCCATCGCGCTATCGTTTTTAAGCAAAGTAATTTTTTAAAAAAATATATTGATCTTAACACTCATTTACGTCAAAAAGCCGAGTCACAGTTTGAACAAGATTTTTTTAAATTACTAAACAACAGTATTTTTGGTAAAACTCTAGAAAACAATGAGCATAAAATTGATTTAAAGTTAGTAAACAAATGGCATGATTTAAAAAATAAGACCAAGAAATCAACATGTGCTGAAAAACTAATCGCCAGCCCATATTTTCATAGTGCTTCAGTATTTTCAGATGATTTGGTAGCAATACAAATGAAACCTTCGCGTGTTATTCTTAATAAACCGATATACATAGGTTTCGCTGTGTTAGAATTATCAAAGAGTCATATGTACGATTTTCACTATTCTACTATAAAACCATTTTATGGCAATAATGTTGAATTATGCTATACTGACACTGATAGTCTTGTTTATAATGTAAATACGAATGACTTTTACAAAGATATTAAAAATTATTTCCTTAAATATTTTGATACTAGCAATTACAATTCTGATAACAAGTTTGGCCTGCCAATTATTAATAAAAAAGTACCTGGGCTCTTTAAGGACGAAATGGGAGGTAAAATAATTAAAGAATTTGTAGGACTGCGTTCAAAGCTATACTGTATAAAAACTTTAGACAAAACAATAAAGAAAGCAAAGGGAACAAAAAAAAGTGTAACGAAAAATTTACATATGATAGATTATAAAAATGTTTTGTATAATTGTAATGTCATCCGCAAGAAAAATTTACTCTTTAGGTCAATCAAACATGAAATATTTACACAGAGTGTTAATAAAATAGCACTTTCTAGCAATGACGATAAACGTTTGCTATTACCTGATAAAGTATCTACTTTAGCTTGGGGTAATGCATCTATATTAAAGTAATGTATCTATATATTTCTAAATTATTAGTTATAAATTAAATGTTTCTACTGTATACAGAGTAATAAATAGTTATAGAATACTATGTGCTAATGTAACGTAAATATTATTTAAAGATATTAAAAATAGCTGTGTAGTAAAATAAATTGTAAGTTTTATGTGAAAATAAATACATTTGTGTGAATATATAGACTCTTTTATTTTTATCCATTTAAGTAATACCTACCTACCACGTCTATGAATGTACTATACCAAATAGAAGCCAGTCGTACATTCAATAAAAAGGTACCCTGTTATTGTTTTCAGTAATTAACTGGCATTCATGTTCAAACCTGTTGATATTATTGTCTCTCAGTGTTTAACTGGTAGGTACCTATACAAAATATATAGAAAGAAGTTCAAACTTGTCGAAGGATTTACAAGCTTTAACCTGTTGACATACGATGATATTGTTAATCAGTAATTAACTGGTATAAAATAAGGTTATAAAGTTTTTGAAATATATCACTTACAAAGACAAGTTGAAACCTGTTGTATAATTTACAAACCTGTCAAAACATGATATAATTTTTCTCAGTAAGTAACTGCCATACAAAACATATAAAGTTTTGAAATATAATATTAGTCAGGTGTTTCCAACACTCATTGTGCTCGAGAAACAAGTTCAAACTTGTTGGAAGGAAACATCAAATTGTGTCATAAGTTTTATGTTACACTATGCATTCGCCGTACAATAATATTAGTTTATTAATCATTAAGCTGGTGCTTGTTGTGGTGATCACATCGATTTAATAAATCGTAAGTACCTATACATATTTTACGAATCTTATGATTATAGGATTACCTTTTATATGTACAAATAAATAATTTCTATTATTGTTTCAGATTATCAACAATAATGAATGATTCACCTGATATTTTCTCTCAGTATGGTCAAAGATTTCCGAGCCCAAATCCAAGCTGGCATATTCCTGAACCACAAGACGAACCGGTCAATAAAAAATCAAGGACGAGGCGGGAGCCTCAAAAACGGAAGCAACTTAATAGTTACGTGATCAATAATCAAAAGAAAAAAGGCTTAAGACTCCTTCAAATACAAGTGGTAGACCTCAGTGATGATGATAATAATATACTGATCAGTGCGCAATACGTAGTGAGTGAATCAGTGGACAACATTATGGATGAGGCAGAAAGATTAGTGAACAAAATATCGAAAAAACTATGTGAAGACTCTAGTTATGTGTAAATATTAAAGGTGTGTTGGTATAAGAAATGTTACTATTTTAATTTCATTTACTGTAAATAATTAAGAATTTAGATGTAATCAAAATGTTTAAATTTATGCAGTAAGTAGTTAAAGTATATAAGTATTTAATTTCTTGTTATTAAGTTTTATGATAATGAAATATGAACACTGTATGTTTAGTGTATAGGTATGATGATATAATAAATAAAACTGCTATTAGTTATAAATCAATTATGTTTTATTTTTTCTAAACAAATCAAACATATACATGTGATTATCAAAACACCATTTTTTAATACATATAGCATTATTTAATGCACAGTTAATTTTATGATGCACACAGTTAAAGTCAGTTTTATTTTTTAAAAAATTTTTTTTAATTTTGGAAGATTAGGACATCCCTTTTCACCAATATCAATCACTTCACACTTTGTACACAATTCTTTAATCCACTGTATTTTTTCCAAACCCTTTGTCATTATTTTTTTATTCTCGAGATATAATACTATAACACGTAGAAATTCTCTATAATCTATGTAACCCTCACTCCAGTAAATTCCTCGATTTCTTTCTAACCATCTTACTTGCTTCTTTTCTTCATCAGACAAATAATGAAACGAATATGGTGGTTTTACTAAGAATGTTTGTGTAAGCTCCTGACTTACAATGGCCACTTCCTTCACGATAAAATTATTTTGAATATCTTTAAATCCTTGGAGGTCAACTATGATGGTATCTACGTTCATGATATCTTCTTTACGATGCTACTTAATGGTTTGTATTCAACAATGCAGTCGTTCAGAATGAGACAATAAGCGGCTGTCTGATCTGGTAGTTCCGAATCACTCTCAATTTCTACTCTTACATCTACAACAGGACCCGTCTTTAGATTCTCTGCTTGTCTAGAGCAATCAACCACAAACAGCGGTGCTAAATCTTTAAACTGTTTCTCACTTAACAACGGTTGTGGACAACGTCCGTAATACGACTGTTGAAATCTGATATATTGCTCATATAATAAAGCAATCCTGTTATTAGCAAAATTCGCGTTAAGACTTTCATATGGAAAATAAGTTGAATTAAGGTACACTTTTACGTCACGAACATTGCAGTGATCGAATTGAGACATGTCAGAACTTGCACTATTTTTCCTATTTGTCTGTAAGCCTATAATGACGTATCTTGGTTTTTCGATTTGAGATGCAGTTTTGATAGACCATGTATGCTTTGTAGTTTTAGGTAAAGCTGGATATTCGTACAGATCCCAATTTCGGTAAATCATCTGAAGCGGTCGATCTTTTTCTAACAGTTTAAGCAAAAAAATTTTTTCCTTGTCTGATACTTTAACATGTGGTACACGCCATATGATTTTGTTGATGTGAATGTCATCCACTACTTCCCCAGGGTTAAGTTTTACAGCGTTTAAATTAGTGTTACTTCGTAACAGTACCAGTTCGTGTCTACTATTTATAACGACTTTTTTAAAATCTTCCGCAAAACCGAGGATATTGCGAAGTGGGATAGAAGCAGAAAAACTTCCTTCGTTAATATTTTTTACACCGTCGATATTCCAACCCCAGGCGTTAGACATCTTTGATTCACTCTCATTCATTGATATTAACGATTTCATGGTTGTAGTTATACCAGCATTTTTTATTTTATCTATCTCTACTCCATTTAGCTCATACCTAATATCTTGAAATAGGTAAAGTAGAGCATTGTTGGTGAATTGGACACTAGTAGCTTTGTCTTTCGGATCCTTTTTGCTGACTATAACGGTTCCTTCCAAATATAAAGTGCTAGCTGACGGTAATATGTACAGGTCCTGTTGGTTGATAGGTATACGTATTTCATCATTTCTATTAAAACTTGTTACGTAGGGTTTGTAAGAATGAAATTCTATGCCTTCTATCGTGGTGTCGTAAGTCGGAGTGGATAAAACGTCTAATATATTCATTCTAGTAATCCGATTGCTTTCAGGAATGCTTTATTGTCTTTGGTTAATTTTATTTTCTTCTTAGAGCGGGGTCTTGTATGGCGGATAGCTCGAGTAGAACTGATATGTTTTACTTGTTGAGGTACATATTTATTGTAGTCAATCATTTTTTCGTCTGAGATGCAAATACAGCTGCACTTCTTCACCACGTAAATTTATTAAGCGATTCCTTATATCTAATAGCTTAATGTGAATACAGCTTATATTGTTTTGATTTATCGGAAAGTATATTGCGTTCTTCGGTATTTCTATGATCCTGTATCCAGGTGGCACGTTGAGTGCAAATTCGTGAATGATGTGACTTGGTTCGTTGTTTATAAACGACCCACTAACAATATCACATTCAACCCTGATCACGGTCGTAGGTAAAATGTTGACTGGGAACTGTGATACATGCCATTTATTACCTTTTAAAATCTGCTTATTAAATCCTAACAGTCTTCTGAAAGAGCCTTCTTTGTTAAAATCAATGTCTTTTGTACAGAAAATAGTAGTTTTTAACGTATTGTTATTGCACAGTAGTTTTATAGTTGCATCATTTATTTCAGTTTTTAAATAATCACTGATATCTTGCAATTCATAAGTGCCTTCCGGTATTTCAATAACTTCGTTAGAGCCATAATAAAACTTATTATTACTTTTGTCAACATTTGGAATTGAATTAAATGTTGAAAATTGCAATAAGGCACACTCATAAGCACCATCTAGTTGCAATGTATTTGGATAGTATGTAGATAACGTTGACGAATTTCCAGTTATTGACAATGTGAGTGACATTGTGATAATGCTTGAATTCAAAGAAAAACATACATTTTATAATTTTTTATTCCAAAAAGTTAGCAGGTACTCTAAACATAAGTGACCACAATTTACTGTATTGAATCTTTGATATCTTGTGTAGTTATAATAAACATTACAATTCTTAAAATATCGCATTAATTCTGCTGGAGGTTTTAAATCTCCATAGCTATCAAAATATTCACAATACTTGTATAATTTAACATAAGCTACCCAATGAGTTCCTTCGTTCTTAGAATCGTCTAAGTTTACAATAGCGCATTCAATTCTCTTCGGTTTTCTTGGTAACTGATCCTTCATGTAGATCCCTCGGAAATATGGGATGTCTCTTGCATACTTTTGAATATCTACATTAGTCAGAGGACGATCAGGTAGCAAACTTTCTAGTTTTTTGATGATTTTATAAACAATCCTTTACCATTTTTGTACGGTTTAATGTATAAACCCTTGCCCAGCACCGAACCTTCCATAGCCTTATTGTGTCGTTCTGTTTCTCGCAAATTTTGCTGAGCTGCTTTGTAATCGTTTACAGTTTTTGCAATACCAGCAGCACCACCAGCTAAAGCGCCTAAAGCTGATAAACCAGCGAAAATAGGGATTAAAGGCAGGACCCCTCCAGTTTTTGGCAAAGGTATTACTCGCGGTACTCGAATTCGATTAATTTCTGGAAACATTTTTTTAGCTGCTAAATAAGCAACTTTAATCAAAGTTTTACTATTCTTAGGCTTCAATTTTTTTATTTTTGCTCTTATTTTTGAAACCAAGCTTCTGAAGGTTTTAACTCCGGAACCAGACTTCAGTTTTGCTTTCATAACCTTGCTCACTAGCCATGAGCTTAACTTTTCACCTTTTCCCGCATCTTTTGATTTAAGTCTTTGTTTGGCCATGTTGAGTAATTGTAAGTCAGCTTTGTGACGATGGGATAGATCTGTATGATTTGCGTAAGCAATGTCGTGGTGCATGCAAGCTTCATCTAGCTTATTTACACCTCGATCACCTCGTAATAAACGTTTTTGAAGTTTAGTTCCTGGTCCGCAATAATTGTATCCAGGCAAATGAACTTCAAACGGTAGATTATTGATTATGTTATTTACTAGTCCACCACCCTGCATTACTCGAAGTGTAATGATAGGAATGTTACATCAGCATTAGTTATATATCTTAACTCATTATTGCAGCCTTATCAATCCAACTGTTTTCTTCATCGTTTAGACCTAACCATTTGACGAACAGTTTACGTCCTTTTCTTTTTAAAACTTTTTCTATCAAATAAACATTAGGATGATTAGATTTTTGAAGTTCTTGCTCATAAAATGCTCCTACTATATCTTTCTTTCGTTGATCTTCTATGTGGTATGTTACTGGTATGGTTTTATTTATCTTCTTAATAGTAAATAGTTCAGTTGACCAATTGGGGGTGTAACCTTTTTCGAAATTGTGTTTGTATTTACTGATACGAACACAGTCACCAACTTTGAACTTAGGCAGTCGTTTGATGGATATATGTTTGTATGTTTTTTTAATATTTTCTTTTATTACTGATTCATTAGATTTATTCACATCAACCGGTTTACATCTAATAGTTCGATGGATTGTGTTGTTATATGTCTTCAGTATATCTTCTAATGTTGAACCTAACCATTTATAGTTTCCATTCAAACTAAAAGATTTATATAATTTATTTTTAACCGTTTTAATCAGTCGTTCTACGATCGAAGTTTTTTTTGTGGAAAACGATGAGTAATGATTAATGTTGTACGTCTTCATGAGCGTTTGAAACGTGCTATTATAAAACTCTGTCCCCATATCAGTTTGTAAATTAACAGGATGCCGATGAGTGCTAAGCAGTATACGTTCAAATGCCCTACTAACCTCAAATTTATTTTTCGATTTTAATGGCTCTGTCCAGGCGTATTTTGAAAAACAGTCAATCACTACTAAAACGTAATTATGTCCTTTATTATACGTTCTCAAGTTTTGCATGTCCATAAGATCTGCTTGCCACAAGTCGTCAATTCCCTTAAGAATAACACAACGTCGAAGAAAATTTCTTCGTGCTGCTTTGTGTATTTCATTTACAATTTGCTGTTTTGACATTACGGAGTCTTTTTTATTAATTTATTTACATCTGCTTTAGTGTAAAACTTATCTTCCAATTGAATTAAAACCTCAGGTATCTTTGCTTTTAAAGTATCCTGAGCTATCTTGTGTACGTCTAATATGATTCGAGATCGTAATGAACCAATCAGTTTATCAAATTCTCTTATCGTTTTAGTATTCAATCGATCCACATAATCCTTATTAACAGCATCGTCTAATTCTACGGGAGGTTTAATTCCTCCCAATCTAGAATTTTTCAGATTGAAATTTCCATTTTCTGATTTTAGTAATGCGTTTTCGTTAAAGTCAAATATTTCTGATAAACGCATTCTTTTATGAATAAAATGACCGAACTTATCGACATTCATGATTAGGGTGTATTGTAATGAATGGTCAATGATAAAATGAAACATAAAAAAAATACTTTACTTATTTATTACTTTACTTTCACGTAATTCTTCAATAATAGATATTATTTCGTTGTCTAAACCTGTGTTACCAGCATCTCGAGATGCAATTAATAATTTTAACCTTTCCACTAATTCGTTCGGATCATCCCAATACACAAAATCTACGTTTTTCTTCCATTTTTTTGTCAGCGGTAGTCCTTTTCCTTTCGATTGGATACCCTGAACTGTATTTCGCAGTTTGAAAAGAGGTTTAATTACTTGCAAATATTTTTGTCCCTTATAACTTTTTATTGGCTTACTTGGATCAAAGCCTCGTCGATGTGCATTTGTTTCGATTAGCATCGATTTATAATGTTGCATATCACTATCTGTAACCAAGTTCAGGTCCACGTCTTTCTTTAACAGCAACTGCTTCAAACCAGGCGTATTACGGTATTTACGTCCTGCCACGATGATGTATTGATCATTGATAGTTATGCGAGCAGAACCTAACATTAGGTTCCCACGTTCTACACTAACACCAAACGGTATGTCTGTTAACGCATCTGAAGATACTGACCAGGATGACGTATCACCTACTGATTTATATGAAATGTCACTGTCGCTATCAGATTCGTATTCGTTTTCATCTTCCTTGCTGCTTTGATAGTCAGGTTCCTTGTGCAAAGTTTTATCAATAAATGGAACTTCGGTCTCTTCATCTTCCATAGCATGCACGAGAGGAGTTTGCTGACTGGCGCTAGCAATTAAATTGAGAGGTTCTGTTACAGGCTTGAAAACCGATTCCAGTGCTTGTTTATTGTTAATCTCATCATCTCTCATTTTTCGTACTTTTTTCTTCACAGCTTCTGCTGCATCAACAATTTGCCTTTTCAATGATTTATCCATATTTTAAAAATAGGTCACAATTGATTAGGGGTTGTCTGACGAATAATATTACCGCACAGGTAACGGTCTTATATATAACTCATGTTCCTAATCAAAGACTACGAAAGTGTCAAATTTATTTCTGTAACAACCTTTATTCTTGGGACAGTCTTTATTAATTACAACATAATTAAAGGGTTCCCTCCATATTTTAGAACACATTTCACGAAATTCAATCCATGTCATGTCTGTATTAACATGTTCATCATATACGTGCCTCATATTTATTTCATCTTGTTTAAAAAGTACGATTACATTCGCGTTGTCTCTTACTAACTGTTTCGGGATTTTAGTGTATGTTTGATTCACATAAATACAATCAATGTTCTTATGTCTCCCCATCGCAAAATAATCACGCATGTTATTTTGATTTTCACATGCAACATCATCAAATATGATAACAGAATACGGTTTTGCGTCTTGAACACTTAATACCTCTTCATTTTCACAATATTTCTGAAATGAAAGGCTTGGTACACGTTGCAAAACTCGTTCTAAAAAAATATACTTCGGTTGATGTAGGGTTTTTGAATAAACATACACATTTTGAAATCTTAAACCATTCTCATGTATTAGAAGACCAATCAGTAAATTAGTTTTTCCACAATTTGATGGTCCACAAATAATGCACCGAACCGAATTAGGCAATAATTCTCCATGACGTAAATCAGACTTTCCAGCCTCAACGCAGATTCTGTTTAAATCTAACGATTGTGATTGTTTTACAAATTTCATGGCCACCGGTTGAAATGGTTTGATTAATAATGAGTAGATTCATTTATTACATCGACATATATAAAATAATATAAATCCGGTTAGGTTTAAAAACTGGAAAAGTGGAATAGGGTTGAATTGTAAATCTTTGTTGATGTAGTGAAGTAGTGCAGTGGAACAGCGCCCAGACCAAACACTCGATGATATCTTAATCAAGGTAAGCTCATATGTTGCACGATCTCGAAGTATTATTGGGCGTCCTACTCCACCGAGAGTGGATGAGGCGAACGGAGTGAGCCTCAGAAACGGAAGGTGGAGTAGGACGCCCAATAATACCCTACTCTAGTGATATAAATCACTAGTTCTGTGCCTACTACTACTAAGGCTGGATTTCACCGTTGATGTAAACACGATCAATTTAAGCTCTAAACTCCTTTACGCATCCAAACGAATACTGTTTGTACGTTTTGGCATTCTTTTTTCAAAATAAATGTCACCTTTCAAGTTTAATCTTGATTAAAGCCAATCCGATTTCACCGGCTTTTTGCAGCTGACTTTTGAATGCGTTCACGTAAACAAAGATGACATGAACTCAGTCAAATGGGAGGCAGTAATGTACGACCACTGGAATGTACAGCCAAGTATTGCACAACCCGATTGTACAGCCCGTATTCCGGTTACATGGCCTCGGAATATTTGGCTGTGCAATACGGGGCGTGCATTATTGGTTGCGTAATACTGGCACGGACCGACTTTGCACAGCCTAGATTGTACGGCTCGGAATGAGAAGCCAACCATAGACAAACATAGAATCTCTACTTGCCGTCTTTGCGATTCCTCGTTTTTCTAAAGCGAGTAATCAAGATCGATCGGTACCTACTAAATTATGTTTTGTTTAATGTAATATTTTTATGACTAGTCTAGGGCAAAGTCATATATATGTACGACGACGAGCGAAGCGAGGAGAAGTGTTAGGGTACTTGTTATTACAACGCGCAAGCCGAGCGACCGTGCCGCGGTAGCGGCCGGCGAAGCGCTAGAATCGAATTGCTCGCACAAAGTAAACGAGGCATCATTTTTGATAGTGTACACGGAATACGGGCTGTACATTCCTGGCTGTGCATTGTCACCCTGTACCGTTTTTGCTCAGGTCGGATTGTACGACCCGTATTGTACAGCCCGTTTTCCGTGTACATGGACTCGAAATATCGGGCTGTGCAATACGGGGCGTACAATACGGGTCGTACATTATTTGGTTGCGCAATACGGGCTGTACAATATAGTGACTTCAGTCAATAACCATTAGATTTAGATTCTAAATTTATATTTTTTTTATATATTCTCATTTGAATTTAGAATAGATATTTGGTGTTCCAATGATCTTATAATTAAAGAGGTTATGTTAGTACTAACGAGAAGTCAATGTAGTCCTAGCTTTTGCGTATACAAGAACGTATTTTGCTGAGGTTCAGACGTCTAATAAAAAGTAAGAAAAGCTGAATGGAGTAGGTAAGCGAGAAAGACATATTTTATTAAACCTGGACTTTTAATTAATAATCCAGGCAATAATTACACATTTAATATTAACTTGATAGACGTTACTTTTTATTAATTTATATTAATTAATTTCCTTTTATGTTTCTATCTAACGTAACGATCTGTGACCTATAATGGAATAACTATGAATAAATATGTTTATCTCTTTATCTGTTTATCGGAGTTCAAATCAAAGTGCTAGTGAAAGCGAGATAAATATATTCCGCTGCTTCGCTACGATGAATGTAGAGTAATTATAGGACAACACTAGTTAATGGAACAGTTGAGCCATTAAAAAAAACCCTACACCAGCACACTCACGTTCTACATCACTTTATGAGGACATTATCTTTTCAAAGCAACAATATCAAAACATATTTTTTTAAATGCCTTCTTGGTGTAAATTTTGAAATTATGTAATCTTTTTTCTACTGCATTTTGATTTAGTTCGGCTGCACGCACGTATAAACAATCTCAACATGTAATATTGTATCAAGCATTGTGTGATTGTATGATAAGACTATGGTAACTTACAAACCATTATCTGTTAGTAACATTATTTGGTGGTAGTTACTACAGTGACATCTATATAGCTAACAAGCTGCGCTCCGCGGTAATGGATGATGATGATGATGAATCAAAATAAATGGCATAGTTCATCAGGGATAATGTAGGGTTTTGCCGTGGCGGTGCCGGCTTAGAATAGCACCCCCCCAACTCTACCCGTGGGTGCCGTAGAAGGCGGCTAAGGGATAACAAATAAGAAGGTGGGCAGCAGCACCTTCCCAGTCAAACACACACAAACTGCGCTCGCCAACCCGCCTGCCAAGCGTGGCGAGTATTGGCAAAAACCCCTCAATGGATTGGACAAAAAGAACCAGGACCCCAGTCACCGGCAGCCCCGCTATTCCTGGCTACGGTAACGGCCACGGTAACGGTGGGGCAGGGGGTGCTAAGAATCCCCGGCAGACGCCCGGATACCACCCCCAATGACGCCGACTGGCCCTGGTAACACACAACATACGCACGATGAGGACAGACGAGAAGATATATGAGCTGGAAGAAGAAATGAGTAAGCTACACTGGGACATTGTGGGGTTATCTGAAGTCCGTAGAGCGGGTGAGGACACGATAACCCTAAAATCAGGTAACCTACTCTACCACCGGGAGGGCGACCAACAGTCCCAAGGTGGCGTCGGGTTTCTCGTCAACAAGTCCTTTACTAACAACATAGTTAAGATCGATAGCGTTTCCAATAGGGTCGTATACCTAATACTCAGAGTATCCAAACGATATTCGCTGAAGGTTATTCAGGTATACGCACCGACGAAGTCGCACCCGGATGATGAGGTGGAGGATATGTATAAGGACATTAGTCGGGCCATACATACCTCTGAAACGCACTTTCTAGTTGTTATGGGGGATTTCAACGCGAAGTTGGGTAAGAGAAGCGAAGATGAGTCGAAAGTGGGGCAATTTGGCTATGGACAACGGAACCGTAGGGGACAGAGGTTGGCCGACTTCCTGGAGAAAGAGGGACTCTTTATGATGAACTCTTTCTTTCAGAAGCCACCTCACAGGAAATGGACCTGGCTGAGTCCCGATGGTTGCACGAGAAATGAGATTGACTTCATTATGACCACCAAAAGGCAAATATTCACTGATGTCTCCGTGATCAACAGGGTTAAAACCGGTCCCCCCCGAAGGGTCCCCGCATTGACGTGGCGGGGGGGCTCAGTAGCCGTGGCTTGGATCACCACGGTGAACCCAAGAGGAACCCAGGGGCCGCGCCGGCGTTGGGGTGCGCTGGCCGGCTCAGGTGGGTTTGGCGCAGGCTCGATGAGGCTGGGGGGTTATCCCCTGTGGCTGACGTAGCAGGCGGTGGGGCTACGTATCCGACCCACCGCAGGGAGACCACGGGCGTCCAGACACGGGGAAGTCTGGCGCTCATTGTTGGCGGGTTTGGTCTCTGAGGTAGTTGCGGCGCGCCATGTGTTCTGGCGTGCCGCGAGCAAGTGACGGAACACCCCGGGGTTTTGGTGGGTATACGGACTCTTACATAACCACCTACCTCCCCGCGGTAGGTGGTATCCATAAAGGATTTCCCCGGGACAAAAAAAAACAAATAAAAAAAAGGGTTAAAACCGGTAGTGATCACCGAATGGTAAGAGGCACGGTGAATATTAATGTCAAACTGGAGAGGTCCCGTCTGATGAAGTCTACGCTCCGACCCACTCGTGCCCGTATCCAAGACCCCGAGAGCTTTCAACTTGAGCTATCCAATCGCTTCGATTGCCTTGAGAACATCGCTTCAGTGGACGAGATCAATAACAGGTTAGTATAAACTGGTCAAACAGTGGGTTCCAAATACTTTAAACCCCACCGTACAGATAGGCCAAAGAAACTCTCTAACGATACCCTCAACCTCATGGCTGAACGACGCTTACTGAAACTGTAGTCTTCGGATGATGCTGAAGCATATAGGCTGCTCAATAGACGAATATGGAAGTCCTTGCGACACGACATCCGGATCTTTAATACAAACCGTATTAAAGAGACGATAGAGCGGAAAAAAGGCTCCAAAGTGTTTTCCAGAGATATGTCTATTGGGCAAAGCCAGTTGACGAAGCTGAAGAGAGGAGACGGCAGTGTAGCGTCGACCAAAGCGGAAGTGTTAGGAGAGGTCGAGAGTTTCTACGGACAGTTATACACCTCGGTCGCTAAACCTGTTAGCAGCTCGATCAAAGACCCAAGAGCCAAGCTGACCCGACATTATACCGAAGATATCCCGGACATCAGCCTGTACGAGATTAGAATGGCCTTGAAACAGCTTAAGAACAACAAGGCGCCTGGTGACGACGGTATCACATCTGAGCTTATGAAAGCGGGTGGAACACCGGTACTTAAAGTACTTCAGAAGCTCTTTAATACCGTCTTACTCGAAGGTTCAACGCCAGAAGCATGGAACAAAAGCGTGGTGGTGCTGTTTTTCAAAAAAGGTGGCAACACTTTACTTAAAAATTACAGACCCATCTCGCTTTTGAGCCATGTTTATAAGCTGTTTTCGAAGGTCATAACGAACCGTCTCAGTCGCAGGTTTGATGAATTCCAGCCTCCGGAACAAGCCGGTTTCCGAAAAGGCTATAGTACCATAGACCCACACGCTACGGCAAGTTATACAGAAGACCGAAGAGTATAACTTACCTCTTTGTCTAGCGTTTGTGGACTATGAAAGAAGAAAGAAAGAAAGAAAGAAAAATATATTTGTTGATGAAAAACAATATGACATTTTGCCTAAAATATACATAAAATTAACACTACACAATCTATTGTTTCACTACAACACAGCCCCAACTCAGCATAAAGCTGATTGCGTTGAAACAACCAGCGCTGGTCTTCCGTTGGGGCTGGCGGTGACGTCACACACGACTGCATCGAGCGCATTTTGTAAGAATACAAAACAAAACAAACACAACACTTTAAATACTGAATAGAATACTATATAAAAACAAATAGGCAAGCAGGGTACGAATGTCCGGATGTACCTACAAAGACTTCGTAATGGAAATAATAAAACTAAAAAATACAAAATAATAGAAATAACTATCTAGCAACAAGTAAATAGAAATACACAAATTTATATAATATTACTATCATTATAATTTATAATTTTATATTGCACTGGTGTCATTAACCAAAATGGCTTCACTTTTTTGGTGATCGAATATAAAGCTCTTAAGTTTATTGCGGAAGTTTTGCAAATTACGCAGGTTCCTTATCGGCGGCGGAATATTATTCCAGCATTTCGATGCAGCATAACGAAAGCTACCCCTAAACGCAGCAGTGGCGTGTCTCTCTGTTAGCAGCTGCATAGAGCACGTGCGGGACCCATGAGACTGGTGACTCGAATTCCATTTAAACTTTTGGTACAAATATGAAGGCTCTTTAAATTTAATAACCCCAAAAAGGAGACACGCCAAATGAAGCTTTCGGCGATGCCTCATTTTGAGTAAAGCATGTTGGTTTAAAAATGGAGTCACGTGGGCTCTCGGTGGGATAGGGAAACAAAAACGAGCACATGCGTTTTGGACTCTCTGAACGACTTGTTTGGTTTTAGCGAGCAGCCGCGGGTGAATGACTGTATCCATATAATTAAGTTTAGATAGTACCAGGGATTCGGTTAGCTGAACCCGTAGTGCTGTCGTCAAAAACGGTCTCATACTATACAAAATTTTAAGCCTATAAAAACACTCTCTCATGCAATTTCCCACATGTTTCTCATAACGGAGCCCACTGTCCATAATGAGGCCTAGATTGCGAGCTTCATAGACGTGCTCTACGGGCTCACCCATTAACATAACAGATTGCGAAGGATTCAGACTGGCTAATTGATTTTTACTTCCAAAAATAATATACTTTGACTTTAATGGGTTCAGTAACAAACAGTTGCTCGCAGACCATGCAGCAATATTTTCAAGATCGTCATTTAATTTAATTATAGCCTCATCAATGTCACTTGGTTTGCACGATATATATATTTGCGTATCATCGGCATATATATGGAAGCTACTGTGTTTCATGGACGAAACGATGCCCGCGGAGTATAAAATGAAAAGGATCGGCCCGAGTATTGAACCCTGAGGAACTCCTCGAGTGACAGCCAGCTTATCAGAGACTGCGGAAGAGCCATCACTACGATTTATCTTCACGAGCTGGTAACGGCTACTTAGATAACTGTCAAACCAACGTAAGGCAGCGGAGTCAAATCCATAGTAACTTAGCTTGGAAAGCAAAAGATTAATATTTAAAGAATCGAAAGCTCTGGAAAAATCTAACAACACCAGTATAGTGCACATGCCTTTATCTTGAGCCCTAAGTATGTTGTCAGTGACGTCGAGCAGGGCGCTCGTTGTGCTGCGACCCCTTCGAAAACCTGACTGCACAGCTGGTAAAATTTTGTTCTTTTCGAGATAGTTAGTTAACTGCATACAAATAGCTTTTTCTATAATTTTTGATAAACAAGGCAAAATACTAATTGGTCGAAGGTCTTTTGAGTCAGTAGGATTAGAGACTTTTGGTAAAGGACGAACTACTGCGAGCTTCCACCTATCGGGAAATGTACAGGTTTCTATTGACGAGTTCACAAGAGCTAAAATACAGTCTATACTATCAGGTAACGTTAACCACAGCATATTCAGATTAATGGAATCACAACCTTCAGCATTAGACTTAAGACTTCTAATTATGCTAATTAGACAATCTAGACCAACACGATCAATATGAAATACTGCATTACTGAATCTATGATGTTCAAAAAACGTTAAGTATGAAATTGATGTTTGTTTGATGCCAGGTATGTTTAAAAAATGATAATTAATTACATAAGGGTCACTGAAAACTGCAGGCAAGTCATTGTCAGTTTTAGGCAGTAAAGTGTTCTTCAGATTCCTCCAAAGAGACCTCGGATTTTTAATGTGACAGTTGATATTATATTTAAAATAAGATATTTTTTCATAAAAAAGAGCTTTATTTACTGTAGATTTAAGACTTTTGTAGTAATTTTTTTTTGTTTCTGTTTTTGATTTATTATAATCAGCGGCAGCCTCGTCCCGCAGCCTCATCATCAGTTTGACAGTATCCGTAATCCAGGGGTACGAGCGATCCTTTATTATAACTGTCTTGACAGGGGCGTGCAATTCAAACAAAGACAGAACAGTATAATTAAAGGCATCAACCATTTCGTTAATATCAGAACATTGCGATATATGATCCCAATTCACTAAACTTAAATCTAAATTAAATTCTTCCAAGCAAATATTTTTTAACGGCCTGTACGCGATAACTCTAGGAGCGACTTTGGGTCGCTTGATATAAAACTCAGAGACCACAAGACAGTGGCCAGTAATAGAGCCTACATGCTCTATGGTCGTGCCACGAGCACACAGGTCAGTACATACAAGATCAATTAGTGTTCCACTAGAGTTGGTGAAGTGAGTTGGCTGCGAAACGATCTGATTCAGTTCAAAGTATGACAGGAAAAACATTAATTTTTTTGTTTTATAATCGTCTACGTCCACATAATTAATATTAAAATCGCCCACTAAAATCAAATTATCATATTTTTCAATCGAGCTAATACTATCAGTGACAGCGTCAAAGAATGTGTCAACATTTACCCAGTTAGGTCGATACGCAGTCCCGACTATCAATTTCTTACCGTTAAAATTTACCGAGAGCCACATTTGCTCGACCACGGCGTGCAAAGGGTCAACCGGGTGGCGCCAGGGTCGCACAGTGACCCCCTGCCGCACATAGAAGCCAACGCCGCCCCCGCGCGTGCGGTGCTCACACGGACGCGGCGTGTGCCGGAACTGGTAGCCGGGAATGACTGGTGCACGTCCTTCCTGACCCGCGTGCACCCACGTCTCATTCACGCCTAGTATATCTACACCACTCCGGGTAACTGCCGCTATGATGCTGTCATGGTTTGTGCCCAGGGAACCTGCGTTATATAACCCAACTTTAATAAATTTGGTAGCCATTACATAAATTGGAGAACTACACCTTTAAAATAGATTATTGACACCGTGCGCAATACTAGAATATAAACCTTTTTGTAAGCCACATTGGCGATGAATATTTTTTTATTGAAACTAGTTATTAAATTTATATGAAACAATTTAAAGTTAAACATATGAAATATATATTTTAATCGAATTTCACAATTTATGACCATAATTTCTTGACTTATTTCACCCACAATTTGAAATAAAAATATATGAAATGTATATCTCAGAGAAATTAAAAGTAAATATAAAATGCATAATATGTACAATAAGCAATAATAAAAGTGTATCAATACATCCACCGTACTCTTACCTACGACGATCCCTGCCCTATTAGAATCCGTGGATTTCAATGGATATAAATAAATTAATAATAATATTATATAAAAAAATAAACTATCTAATTTCCCTCCCCACCAAAAATCTTCTCGAGGTCCTGCTCCGACCGCACCCGAAAAGACGCCTTCCCGGTCTCGCGGCGAACGAAAATTTTTCCGCTTCTGGTCCATATGTATTTCCACCCACGGAGACGGGCCCGCTCGCGCGCTTTGAAAAACAGCATTTTATTGAACCTCGATAAACGCTCGTTCAGGTAAAATTTTGTAGGAGCGGCAGCGAGTTCCATGCCATCTGTCGTGAGGTTGCGGCGAACGCGTGCTGCTTGTAGCAGCGAGTCTCGCAGCTGCCTACGCGCCACGCGTAGCACCAGCGGCCGCGGGCGTACCGCCGCAGGTGCGCTCTGCTCGTTCGCGTTGACGCCGCTAGATGGCGCGCGTCTAATACCCACACGCTCCACAAATACGGTATCACGCTCTTCGCAGGTCACGCCTAGCTTGGTCGCGATGATGCTGACGAGCCGTCCTACGTTTTCGCCCTGCTCCTCAGGGATGCCGATTATCTCCAGGTCGTTAGAGAACGCCTCCTGGTCGCGATCGTTTAGCTCTGACTTGAGTTGTTCGACGGAGGAGCGCAGACTATCCACCTCTGCATTACCGCAGTACTCCGAATTACACTCGCTAAATTTCTTTTCAAGATCTGTTAGCCGCGATTCCATGTCCCCCAACCTAACGTCGAAAGTTCCTACCACAGTCCGTAGGGCTTCAAACCCTTCGCGCAAAGATTTCGTTTCCGCTCGGTGCAAACGAACTTCCCGTAGGATCTCCGCGGATACGTCCTCGCCCGACACGGGGTTTCTCGGCGGAGGGGCGTAGTCCGCGCCCTCGCCTCGTACCGGATCATCGGTGTTATCTTTTCGGGGCGTCTGCGCCTTGCATTCCGGACATTGCCACGATGAGGAAATTTTAGCATCCTTCGGAATGTTCACGCAGGCTCGGTGATATGAGAAAGCCTTTGATTCGATCGAGACGTGGGCAGTGCTTGAGTCTCTCCAGCGGTGCCGTATTGACTATCGGTATATTAAAGTGCTGAAGTGCTTGTACAAAAACAAAAACAAAGTCAGTCAGAGTACAGGAGCAGAGTTCGAAGACAATTCCATTGCAAAGAGGCGTGAGACAGGGAGACGTTATATCTCCAAAACTGTTCACCGCTACATTGGAAGACGCCTTCAAGCTTCTGGAATGGCAAGGACTTGGCATCAATATTAACGGCGAATACATCACTCACCTTCGATTTGCCGACGATATTGTTGCCATGGCAGATTCCATGGAAGACCTCAGTACAATGCTCGAAGGCCTGCATCGAGTTTCCCAACGGGTAGGTCTTAAGATGAACATGGACGAGACGAAAATTGTCTAATGCCCATGGTGTACCTACCCCAATATCAGTTGGGAACTCAGTTCTCGAAGTTGTTGACGAGTACATCTACCTGGGACAGACAGTCAAACTAGGCAGGTCCAACTTCGAGAAAGAGGTCAATCGTCGAATCCAACTCGGCTGGGCAGCGTTCCGGAAACTTCGCGAAGTCTTCTCGTCAAAAATACCTCAGTGCCTCAAGACAAGAGTATTCGACCAATGTCTGTTACCAGTGATGACTTATGGCACTGAAACGTGGTCTCTTACTATGGGCCTCATAGATAAGCTCAAAGTCGCACAACGAGCTATGGAGAGGGCTATGCTCGGGGTTTCTCTACGTGATCGAATCAGAAATGAGGAGATCCGTAGAAGAACGAAAGTCACCGACATAGCTCAGAAGATTAGCCAGTTGAAGTGGCAGTGGGCAGGGCGCATAGGACGCAGAACAGATGGCCGATGGGGCCGACAGGTTCTGGAGTGGAAACCACGTACCGCCAAGCGCAGCGTAGGTCGTCCACCGACACGGTGGACAGACGACCTGAGGAAGGTCGCAGGACGACGTTGGATGCAGGCCGCTTCCAACCGGTCCTTTTGGAAAATCATGGGGGAGGCCTATGTTCAGCAGTGGACGTCCTACGGCTGAGATGATGATGATGAATGTAGGGTCCTAATGTTAATTTTTTTCCAGTATATTCGGAGTCTATTCAATTCAAACAAACAAACGATCAAACAAATCTTTCCTCATTATAATATTAGTGAGTATAGATAGGTATACCTCAAATAGGTTTTGGATATATTATGTGTACGGTGTTATTTTTATGCGCGGCATGAAGACGGGCATTGACGGATTTCTCTATAATTGATTTTTATTTAATAAATTAATAACTGATGATTTAAAATTAGTACTTGATGTGTTTATGCCGTGCTTAAACGCGGGTACCACATCTACTCTATCTTTTTATATAATATCAATGATTTTATCCTGACAGACACCAACATTGACAACTCTTCAAACCCGTTTTGAAACGTAAAACCATCAAAATTGGGCGTTCAGAATGTAAAACGAGTAATAGCGATAACTTCGGTTAGTGTCCGCTGGTGAAATGCAAAATGTACGAACAGTTCTCGTTTGGATGCATTTACGAGTTTAGCTCCAATGAATCATGTGAATTTTAAGGGTGACATCCGGCCTTAAACTGATTTCCCCAGAAACGAGTGTGGTAACACGCGTTTTATGATACGAACGGTGAAATCGGCTCTAAGTCAAGTATTTCATTGGTTCAAATTCTATTAAGAGTTTGTCATAAATAATAAGATCTCTAAAATGATCTGACTGACTATGCTAATCAGTCAGATCATTTCAGTCAGATCAACTCAATCATCATATCATACATAATCAATAAAATAATAGGCGATTGTGAAAATAATTGATGATTTACGTATAGGGATAGAAAACGGTCAGTTTACTGTGTTGACACTTCTAGATTTTAGTTACGCTTTCAATACTTAGACTTTCTTCTGGTCGTATGCACTCTTATCATTTATATCCAGCAGTAATTGGCGGATTTCACAATTACCTTTATTGTCGCTGACAGCGAGTTTGCCTCGAAGGTTTTTCTCCTCCTGGTTCTACATGTCAGCCCTTCATAAATTTTACATCTTATAACCTTCGATCCTAATCGGTAAGGCAACTCTATATATACATATTTCACTTTTACATTTCTAAAATGGAGTATTTGCATAATGGTACTTGATAAAATCTACAGTATTCGGAAATTTGCTTTGCTGTTTTGAAGAAAGTAAGTTAAACTTTGAGAGCGTTAAACGAAACTCTTTGCATCTACTTTCATTATGCGTAGTAATTGACCTTCTTGTCTGTTTCTTTTAGTTTAAGTAAAATTTAAGCTAAATCTTTAAATTCGATCACAAATATATATATGTTTTATAGACAAGCGTGCTACATGGTCAAAAACCCCGCCAATCGCTATCAATTCTAGCAGAAAAAACATTCCACGATATCTTTAGTGAACTAATGTTTTAATAATACTTATATCAATATTATTAGGAAACCAGATCAACCTAAAATCTTATTTGCACCATCGTGCAAGAGTCGTGTCAAGTAGGTAATTAATTATTTTCAATTTAACCCACGAGACGAAATTATGTCTAGATCTTGCCTCTATTTTTACTTGTTATGATCATGTTTTCATTTCATAATGCAATATGAATTAAAATGAATTGCAGTTTCTGAATGCCAGAGAACGTAATTGATTACAAAAATAGATGTTACATGTTCAGTTACTTGCATGCAAACTTAGCCAATAAAATTGGTAAAGTCTTTTATCACATTATCACACAATCTCGGAAAACTTTTCACCGAGTTTTCCAATATCCTTAAGCCATTGCAGGGACCAGGACTGCAATGCCTCACTAAGTTTATTTCAAAGCTCGCCCTGCCAGTGTTCTGACTCAAATCGAATGTGGTGGACGCGGTTTCTATATCCTGTCGAAAGCTCTTTAAGTATCGCTGAGTTACGAATCGACGGTGAACTTGTGGATATGCTAAACTCAATTTAAAAACAATTATAAAAAGCCTGTTTCATTGCAATAACATACAGAAGAAAAATGACGATTTATACAAAATAAAATTTGCTTCTATTATAATCCCACTTCACACTAATATTATAAAACGAAAGTTTGTGTGTTTGTTTGTTTGTTACTTCTTCACGCTCAAACGGCTCGAACAATTTTGATATGGAGGTGCATGATACTCTGGATTATCACATAAGATACATTTCATCATCATCATCATCATCTAATACCATGCGGAAACCGCGGGGTGTAGTTATTTGAGGATAATACGAAAACCTTTTACGCTATGATATTGAAACTTGCATGGCACCAACTAAAGGTTACTAGATAACCTATCCAACAAAAAATACATTAAAACCGATTCACACTCAGCGAACTAACAAGTTTTAGGGAACATGTTTCATAAGAACGAAATAAGCCAAGATTGTGGCTGAAGAATTATGCATCTAAATGTATGCAAATTTCTCCTCAGCGCTTGTATAACTCGATTAGATCCTATGGATGCTACGGATTCATTATAAAGACAAATAGGATTGCCAAGAATACAGTTTTATGCGGGTCGTTTAAATTAACCAATAAAGTATATTGAATAATGATTATATTCACGTACTCTTTAACGTTCAGGTGAAAGTTATATCATTATATCGTCATTATCGTCTTAAGATTGTCGCTTTCGTTACAGCGTCATCAACCTACGTAACCTATTCTGTAAAATCATTTGAACGTAGGCCTTATGTTGGGGGAGTTTTCGTCGAATTATTCCTTTGAATGTGGTCAACTGATTTATTGTGATAACTGAATGGCTCAATTGGCTGATCAGCTGTGTGATTCTGTAATGATTCGTCACGAGCTCGTCGACGAGCTCACCGATTTCAAATACTTTATGAAATATCGCCCTTCTACATATGGTTGCTTTTCCAACGTTTCTTGCCATCTCTTCATTTGTTTCACGGATGTTGTCAAAGATGAAACGATGTTTGCTCTTAGAGAATCACACGGCTGCTGATGTTTCGTACGTTAAGGGCCGCAAAGAAGGCGAGTCTAAATATGCCGAACCGTATAACAGCTGTATTAACAGCTCTGTTGTAATACAAAATGCTAAAATGTGTAAATATTGCATATTTTAGTAGATTATACTTTATTAGCACGTCTCTTTCCAAATGTAGTGAAAAATTTTAAACGAAATAAAAAGGATTTCTTCCAATATTTAAAAATATTAGGTACTCTTTTTTTTTTTTTTTTTTTTTTTTTTTTTTTATTTTTTTTTCTTTTTTTTAATGTACAATAGGTTAGCGCTTGACCACAACTCGCCTGATGTTAAGCGTAGTTGTGATCTACGATGGAGCGCGCTTACCTAGAAGATACCGATTCACTCTCGACTTAAAGACTCGTAGATTATATTTATCAGGAAACAGAGACATCGGCAGTAAGTTCCACAGTTTGGCAGTTCGCACAATGTAAGAGCCAGAAAACCGCTTAGTGCGAGTCCCTGGAACCTCAACCATGTAGCGGTGACGCCTTGAGGTGTCTCTGCTCGTCCGGTGATAAAATATTTACAATGTTATCTCATTTCTGTAACCTACACGCTTTGGTTGCGACCCAGTGTACATATTACATTCCGAAGTATTACAGTTATGATCTCATTAACAACTGTTATCAGTTTACTGAAACAATCTAATCTGCATACTTAAACAATAAAAAAAAATGTTGTTCATAGCTGCTAATACGACAATAAATCCATAACAAACATTCCAACAAAAAAAATGTGAGACTTATAATACACTGTCGTATATTTGAGTTCTTTTCGTAGCTCACGATTCC
The DNA here is from genome assembly GCA_917880725.1 of Selenia dentaria. NCBI lineage: Eukaryota > Metazoa > Arthropoda > Insecta > Lepidoptera > Geometridae > Selenia > Selenia dentaria. The sequence continues at coordinate 12,865,088 of OU862893.1, read as the reverse complement.
AAACAGTGTCGTGAGAAACAAGCCATGTGGTGGCTTTGGTCTGGGCTTCGGCATTATGGCCGGCTAGACATTGACTTACTTTACCTTTACTTACTTTTGCACTTATTTCAACCGATAAGCGTTTTATGATAAAAAGTTTTTCCTAATGACAAAGTTGTTTATCAAGCGTTACTTCTTAATTTATAAATTTTGCAACGTAATGTTACACAAAAATAAATAAGACCTTCTACAAGGCAAATTAAAGGGGCAAAAAGGGGTGATTCGGATATAACACACACTAAAATGTTGGTTTTTAGTAAATAGAGCGTTCTGTGTCTCGCTGTGTCGGTCCGTTATTGTATTAGGACACGTTATTCCAGTACAATACTACAATAACACACAAATACATTTTGCTGTATAATTGAGTTATGTCTTTTTCGTATATATTTCATATCGGTATAAAAATAAAATTGTTGAGGCCCTAAAGTAGGTAATTAAATAGATTTTAAATTAATAATATTTAAATTTGTATTTTATATAAGCATTTTTGTCTTCTGTCCATAGTACAGCCAAACTTTACAACAAAATTATAAAAAATCAGGTTCTTTTACCATCATTGGCTTGGAAAAAGCCAAAAATGTTGGACTACAGCCTGTCGGAGCGAATCCCCCATAAACCTTCACTCACAGAGGCAATGGTATGAGACACTGTGTAAAATAACACAGAAAGCTAATTTAAATAACTGAACATAAGCATCCCCTATAATTTTCCGGTTAAAAGCGGTTGGAAGCGGCCTGCATCCAACGTCGTCCTGCTACCTTTGTCAGGTCGTCAGTCCACCTTGTCAGTGGACGACCTACGCTGCGCTTGCCTGTCCGTGGTCTTCACTCCACGCAGGACACCTTATAGTTTAAATATGCAACTGGATAAAATAAAATTAATGGATGTATCTGAGGAACATTTCGTATAGATTCAAAATCAGATTTCTTAGTTTATCAATTTTTACATTTAGCATAATATTGAAATAAGATTGGTATATAATATAATATATATAAGATTGGTATATAAATTAATATAAATCATAACATAATTTGGTATACACCTACTTTTTAGGTAGGTGTACTATTATTAAATATTAAAAAGTATGTTTACCAAAAATATACATAAATAATATATTTATGTATATTTTCTGAATATTTCTAAATATTTATCGATATCTTACAGGATAAATAAAGCTGTTGTAAAGTGATACTAAACAAAGTATATGATTTTAGAAGCAAAGGCCTAACGCCTGTGCTTCGCATGCTTAGCGAAATTAAATTTAACAATTTTATGAAGAGTAATTACATATTATTTTATAAGTTTTCATATAAGTTAAAGTAACTTGAAGAACTTGAGGCCAGGGTTGGTCTATATTTCAAAGTTCATCGTTGCTGTAACTTTGAGTTAATTAAGTCAGTTCAAGTGAATGTTCGTAACTGTGCTTATTAAGCTGCAGTCGCTTTCCGTTAGTAACCACATTCTTTAGAAGCCTTTAGACTTTTATGCTTCTACACGATGCTCTTTTTGAATTTAAAATTTTGCCTCAGGGAATTTCAAATGGAAATCTTAGAATATAAAACGAAAGGAATAGTTTTAACATAGTTTTAGGTACTCAATATGAATGATTCTAGATATGGCACTATATACTGTCTTTATCGTATATAGTTTTAGTACTGGTTATTCAACAAAATAAATGACTAGATATTCGATAAGATCTTACAGTTCCTGCTCCCATATAGATGTTGTTATTGCAGTTGATTCCGTGAGATTATAGCCATCTCACGATGACTGTGAGTACGCATCTTATTTAATAAATTGACCACTAAATATTGAAAATTCCATGTGGGCTAAAGGAATTCAGTTATAGAATATAACGAATGCTGTCTTACAAACAACTGGCACCTACAGTACAACGTAGCCTAAAAATTACGAAGCGCTCCGTTGAAAATGTCACTAGCGGTCCCCAATCCATGAAATGACCGCAGAAAGGGTTTTAGGACATTAGGAATGTGTTGATCGGTCGAGAATTAAAGGCAAGATCCAGTGCGAGCACTTAAGGATTATTTAAGATGATTGTAAAACAAAACGTATTACTAAAAACAGAAAATTGTTTTAATCATACATAAAAAGCTTACAAAATTCTGACAATTGAAGATACTACAAAATTTATCAATAATTTGTAGCTACTAAATGTGAGGCTAAGTGATGTCTAATTTTATCTATTTTATATTTTATGGTATGTCTATATGTATTTATTTATATAAGCTTCTATACTGTCTCTAGCTACGTTGGAGCCAAATTGACCATTGCCTTTGACCCAGGATATTGACGTAATAAAATAGGACGGAAGGGACCAAATGCGAAGTCATTTTTCAAACATTTTCCCGCAAAACATTTCCTAGAATATAAGCCCTTTGCTCGTAGCTCAAATACTAATCCTGATTATCTCTGTTACAGGTTTTTTATTTACCTTTGTTTTATCATAAAACACAGGCATCCAGTTTGTTTTTCCTGTTAGGTATTAATTTATTTTTCTTAAATGCTTAATATAAATACTGATAAGCAAACATATGAAACAAACTTCATAATTACCTACATTATTTATACGATAAATTTATTAAATTTTCGTCCGCTTTTGCTCTTCGTAATAACAGTTTACCAATTTAATTTATTAACTAGAAATATAAAAGACTTTCGCCAACATTAAATTAATCAATTTAATACAGTTAAACAGTTCACACACTTATTTTGGTGGGTACTTGATATTTATATATTTGTAATTTTACGGTATTTTATTTATAGTATTAGTTTTTTTCTTGGTAAAATAACACACGTCGCGATGAACAGACGTCAGTTGCTAAAATACGTAGGTTTCACTCGATACCTATACGAGGCCACGGATGGTGCAGAAATAACACACGTCGCGATGAACAGACGTCAGTTGCAAAAAATACGTAGGTTTCACTCGATACCTATACGAGGCCACGGATGGTGCCGAAATAACACACGTCGCGATGAACAGACGTCAGTTGCAAAAAATACGTAGGTTTCACTCGATACCTATACGAGGCCACGGATGGTGCCGAAATAACACAAGTCGCAATGAACAGACGTCAGTTGCAAAAAATACGTAGGTTTCACTCGATACCTATACGAGGCCACGGATGGTGCCGAAATAACACAAGTCGCAATGAACAGACGTCAGTTGCAAAAAATACGTAGGTTTCACTCGATACCTATACGAGGCCACGGATGGTGCCGATCAGTTTACATACCAAATGATCGAAATATTTTGCAAGTGTGTGTCTATCTAAGTATATAATGCCATATATTATTAATCGAAACTGTAATAGAAAAACACTATTGTAACTACACTGTATCAATTTTACATATTAATAAATCTTAAAGATATAAAAATAGCGTAAATAAACAGTAGGATAAGGGTCGCATTGCAGCTATCATGAGCACGCGTAACACATGCCCGATGAACGCCTTGCCCGTCTATCTGATCACTCCAGGATCTATCTACTTGTGTACTAAGATGTCAAAGTGTAGCGTGTCTTGCCCTACTGATACCATTATTATGTTCACTTTTGTAAGGCAACACACTGGAGCTAATATTTGTAGTGCCTAAGTAAAAACATTGTAATTACATCTATATAAAAAGAATGGCCCCGAGTTTCTTGCCGCTTCTTCTCGGTAGGCTCTATGTATTTTGGAACGCGGCGGTAGTCTTTAAAGTACATTATAATGAAAAAATTACGTTCATAAGTGCGTCTTTGATGCCTAAATTGAATAAATGATTTTGACTTTGACTTTGACTTGTAACTTGCTACGACGAGAAACAAGATTTAACCTAAAGCTGGTTTTCCAGACAATTACCAACATGGTGCTCTACAAGGGATGTTTAAGGCAAAGGTTGATGAACACTTTAATCATAACAAAGTCCTTTTACAGTTACTAGTATTTTTATTACCAATTTTTTTTTTGTCAACAACAATAATGCCTTATTTACATATGTAACTGACTAATAAGTGAAATAGTGACAAAACACATTTAATATAAGTTGACATGAACCGCAAGTGGATACAATGAAATCATTACTTATAATTGATATGAATGAAGTCAAAAATTAAGGCCTACAAACAAACAGAACGCGAACACCGCTAACAAAATTAAAACGCCTGTGCCGAAAATTCAATTACGTATAGGGACTCCCTCTTGAACCGGAAATACGTTTTCATCCATAGCTTTTTTCCGGTTACCACGAAGGGAAATATGAGCACGGAGCAAGCGTTTTAATCCAATTTAAGTCCCCTCGTGGTGTGTATCAAAAAACAAGGTGATTGCTATTCCGTCCAGTAAGCGGGAAGTCACGTGCGTTTGGGATAGGTATCGGGCCTATTTCAGATGTTAGTATTACATGGGTCACCGGCCAAGGATTCCATACAGGTTCGTACGTTTCGGACATGCCTACATTTTGCAAATAGGCAAGGAGCTAGTGTCTGAAATAAACGGAATTAGGATGTTTCAACTGTTGGAGCTGCGTTTATGAGGTTTTATATCCAAGATAAAAAGATGTATAAACGTATTACTTTTACTGTCAGATGCTTTATTGTTTACGTTTATACCTACATTTTATTTGTATTTTTATCTAATTATTATACGTATTTATTATACAAGCACTGTCTCGGTAAACCTTATTTTATGCTGTGATAGAAGTAAGTACATTATTTATTTATGTATGTATTTATTATAATATATATATGTAGTAATTTATAGTGTATCTATTTAGTAATTTTGTAATGTTACCGTCCATGTGTTATTTGATACTCCTCTGCGAATGGGTTGTCTGAAAGAGATTGATCTAAGCGATAAGACCGCTCATTGTTACACCTTGTTTTTGGAATTGTCTTTTTAATATTAAGTGATTAATGTGGTGTCTCAATAAAGCGGTATCTATATATCTACGTTATGAATGGTAGTATGTTTAGTTTGTAATGATAAAGTCTTGTCCTTCAGTGAAACTTGCGTAATGCTTGATGAACATTCGTAGTTGGTACTCATAATGTAAAATTGGTACCTAAGCTTAACTCTAATTAGTTCATTTGCAAATTAGGAGTGGTACAGCTAAGAAAAAAGCTATTTCATATTAAGAAAATCTCAGTGCTTAGTGTGGCCGGGAATAGCTAGTTTGTGTTGACCTTATGTGCTCCAAAAGTGAATACTGTTGTAAATACCTGAGAGAATCCTGAAATACATCAACACTTCGATACTTTATTTACAAGACAAAATTGCACAAAAGATCTCATACTAGTACCTGTAAAACATCGAACGCACATTCTACATTTGAGATCCACACACGTAGCAGGCACTTTTACCAATAAAATCCGATGCGAGCAGTAAAGTAAACCCGTAGTAAGTTTGAACTGCCCTATTGTAACTGCGGATTGAGCACACGGAAAGTTGTTCAACGTACAAAGAGGTTTTTTGAACAAGTTTTCCATTGAGAAAATATGAAGTTGGAGAAAATATACTTTTGTATTACTTAGTGGTAAGTTTTACACATGTTTTCGAACTTGCGTACCGCAAATTTAATTATAAATGATAGAAGAGATACCAAAACTCTTTAGTTCAATAAAAATAAAAGACAATTAATCAATATAAGTCTATTTTTGGTACAAATTCAATCAACAGACTTTGGTATAGTTATACAAATGTGATCATATACATACAAAATAGTAACAATATACAATTTGTCAGAAATTAATCCGACTTCCAATATTTTGAAACCTGAATAATAATATTCTTGAAATATTATATATAAGTAATATAATTATGATTTGGTAGTCTTAATTCATATTACTACTCATCGAAGAAATTGAGAAACATTCATTTAATATTTATTTTGTTCAAAAAGCGTTCAATTAATTTCGGTAAAATATATATGGGACCACCTATGAAGTATGAAGTATAAAATAATATTTTTAAAATTTATTCATCATTCGCGGAGTAATCACATTACAAACATACAGTCGAATAGAGACCTACTTCTCTTTTAAAGTCGATTAAAAACTAAGCTTAAGGTGCGAGTTGGTAGCCGACTACATGAAGCCGCAGCAAACGACGTGTCGCAGCGACACTACTGGTTTCTATGTATTTCTATGAAATACCATTCGTAGTTAGCGACACGAAGCTAGCGTCGCGTCGTCGGGCGGCAGATGTCACTGTCGCCCGACCGCAGATCAGTAGTGCCGCTTGCGGGTACCAATCTGCCTAGTAAAACAACTGAAAAGCTTTTAAACTAAACCTTTCGTATCGCTTTTCAAATGATTGATGCCATGTGCAGTTGCCGTCTGCAGTCGGTTTCGAAATCATGACTGCAGCGATAGAACACAACGACGTGTCGCGGCGACATGAAAAGACGGCACGTCGTCTGCGTCGTCGTAGCAGCAGCTACTACGTGTAGCCGGCTACCAACTTGCACTTTCATGCTACGTTACACGGAGTACAGCATAAATGCCCAATTTTAAATTTTTATTATTATAATATGTAGCTAAGTAGGAACAATTTTCTTTTCATAGCATACAAAATATTTACTAATAAAAATGAAATAATGTTTCCGTAAAAATAAAGATATTCTGCGATGAGATAATAGAATTTAGACAGTTTTCCGCAATTCCGCTTAATAAATAGCTTAATAAACTGAATGTCTTTATGCAAGGTGATATAAAATTTCCTGTATTCAACCCTCTGGCAGTTAGTGCTCTGAATGAGCGTATAATACGATTCTCTAAGGGTCGACAAGTAAAGAGCCAACCGGTAATTATGACTGATATATCTTCAAAATGGTTCCTGAATACCTGCTATATTCATGGGATGAAACATTTTCAGCGCTCATGTATTACCATATCTTATTTGAATATATTGTAATTAGCTTCTTGAATTTCGCACCAGTGCTGATATAAAACATTTCAGATCCTTCAGTATACCTTCGGTAGGTATTAAACGTTAGTTTTAAGAAAAACAGGCATGTTATTTGAATATCGATTGAATTTTAAAACTTATTCTAATGATCTACAGTTATAAATCTTAGACTCTTAATCTTTACTTAAACGGTACCAACATTAAACATACTCGTTCTAATGCTTTCGATATAGCCTAACGACTGTAGTCCTAGGACAAACAACAGGGACCGACGGCTTAACGTGCCCTCCGAAGCATGGAAGCGCTCAGTTATGAGTACTGCCACTAGCGGTCACCCATCCAACTCCTGACCGCAGGAAGCGTTGCTTAACATTGTTGATCGGTTAAAATCGCGAATTCAATCTCCGCTGCGAGTGCTTCGGTGTGAAACTTCAAGTATAAAGTTTAACACTTTCTTCTATATCAGTCAAAGTGTATATACAAGATGTATACACTTAACTGACTGATGGACTAATATATAATAGCAGAACATATGCCGCTGAGACAATGTTTTTTTTTTAGTTGATGCCATCTATGTTGTAAGCATAGATGTTTTTGAACATTAAATTCCTGATGGGGTGAACCGAGCAAAGCCGATGGCGGATCAGCTACGAGTAGTTTCACAAATATATGAGATATAAACGTGTTTTTGATTTTTATTAAACACTTAGTTTTCGTCCGTTACCTCTTTCTGTCTTGCTATAACATGTTCTTTTAAACATATAAGTCGAAAATATAATATCATAGGCAGTTTTAAAATTTAACGTTATCGAGAAGACGTTTAAAACCGTATTCGAACAGTTGAAACATGTTAATGTATAAGGTCCATCTGAAACGTATTTGACACAGATCTCAGTCAATAATATGGATGTCTCCTGGTCTATGATACTTTTGAAGAACACGCAACTTATCTCTGATCTTTTCGTATAAACTTGCGAGCGTTTTGGAAATATACGTGGCCATAATTTTGATTCGATCTCCTTTGGGAATACTCGCGGTTTACGTCAGCGATTTACGTGTGATAGTTACCACGAATATTTGGAAAAAGTATCGGGGATAAAATCTTGATAGGAATGCTAAGTAGTTTCGCATATATGCACTGATTTTACGTGTAATTTTTTAGCTTTTATAGCAATATCTGTGAATTTCAATAAACCTTTGAATCAACATTGCTGATAATGTGTTTTGCATGTTGTTTTGGTTTTATATTCACTGTTTAAGCAGTGCGTATTACGAGTATACAAGCAACTTACTTCTACCAACTACATAACATAGGATCATATACGGATTAACTTGATTGGCTAAATCACCTCAACCAAAGTTAATATTATCTTGTTAGTTTTCAGACTGGTACCTATATTAGAAATGCATAGATTCATGTTTAAGTGTTTTTGTTATTAATAATCGTTGCAAATTGCAATAGTTGAACAAATTTTGACTGGCTATGACTGCGATGACACTGGCTATGACCGCGCCTCAGCTCCGCGCGGAAAATACGTAATCTACGTCATAATTTTCTGAGATAAAAAGCATGTAATATATATTACACGTTTTAAAATTTTTGAGACTTATCGTTAAAGCAGTTGTAACAGGTATGCATCCATCATCTTTTTAAGGTGCTGTTAGGTCAACGCTTGGCTACGTTCAATTTTCTTTACTCGAAATCAAGCAAGCGCATCTCATAATAACTTACAAAATTCATAAAAATATGTGCACTATTTAATAAAAAAAAATCCGTTAATGTCTGTGTATTAACAATTGCTATTTTATAAAATGTGTTTCATTTATTTATTTATTTATTTGTTACAAAAAGCACGGCATACACCACTTACACTTATTATTAAAATGTATATGTCAAAATAAGAAATGTCAAGAAAAACTTTAAATTGTCATAAAATATCCTAATTATTATATTTTTTCACAGAAACTCAGTAATAACTTAAAAATACTATGCCATTTGTCACAAAATAAGTCACATTCGGTGTTGGCGTCCAGAAATGCGTTGAGTCTGGTTAGAGAGCGACACAAGGGAGACTGGGCTCGGGCCACGGTGCGACGACTAGGAGTAGCAAACAGCAAGTGCCTGTGGCTTGGCCTGTGCCTGATGTATTTATCAGGAACGTACAGCGAACACAGGATATTGTGAAGGGTAGGGCAGTCCATGTTGCCTTTTAAAATTTTGCAGCAAGTGGAAAGCTGATCAACCGACCTTCTAACTTCCAAAGAGTTATAACCAAGTTGCCCGAGGAGAAACTTAGTTGGGTAGAGATAAGGGTAATAGCCATATACCCGTTTGTACAAATACCGCAAAAAAGTTTTTTGCACCTTTTCCAACAGCAAGGTGTAAGTCACTTGATACGGGTTCCAGACCACCGCACTTGCCTCCAGCTTACTCCTAACGAGAGTAGTAAACAAGAGCCTGATGACGTTAGGGTTCATGACAAATACACATGCTAGTAAACAAATAGAAAAGCCGTTTTAAAGGTGAAATTAAGTATTAAAATATGTTTTTAATTCCGTCAATGTGTGCTTATAAATTTTAGAAATGTCATATTATTATTTGTAATTTCAATTAATACCTGCTTTAAAATTGGGATAAACTGCTTTAAAATTTCTCATTTTTATCGTCATCATGAATTGAAATTTTATCAGTACCATCCAACCGAAAGAAGCATTATTTAGAAAAACTTTCGTATTGACATCGCAGCCCTTGTAATTTTTATAATTTTTAACTCAGTTTAAGTTTAACTGTCCAATAGATGTCGCTCCGTCCCCGCAAGACGGTTAGTCAAACAGAGAGTTAAAATTCGATGCTCGGTCCCGAACCTCGGTGGCCTAGTTGGTCAATGGCATCTAACACGGAGAGTCAGAAGACGCGAATTCGAATCATGTCCGAAGATGGAATATTTCTCTCTATAAATTTCAATGTTTGAGATCGCTAAAGCAGGCGTTAGTGCTTTAAAAAGTAATACTATAATCATTACTTTACAGCATAATACTCGTATATCTCTTTATTCACATAAAACATTCAAAAAAACAGAAGAGCTTTATGATAGTCCTGAGAGCTAAAATTTGTTTGTGTTTAGTATTTTATTTTTAGGGAGTCCTCACAAAGTTTTCCAAGTTAGCAAAATAAGACGATGAGCCCTAATTGTTTTTAAATTAGAATTTATTTATTTTTGCTCCAATTTATCTTAAAAGTTATAGTTTAGTCTGAACAGAGTCAGGTCTGACGAAAATAAACTTCTGATAAAACTTATGATAAAAGCTTTTGTACTTACTTAATTATGTGTTAGTTGTACTGTCCAAAGTTAAATTATTCACATACTAGCTGACCCGCCAGCGGCTTCACTCGCGCTTTAAAGATTAGCCCGTACAAACAGACAGACAAACAGACAAACAGACAAACAGACAAACAGACAAACACACAGACAGACAAACAGATAAACAGACAAACAGACAAACAGACAAACAGACAAACAGACAAACAGACAAACAGACAAACAGACAAACAGACAAACAGACAAACAGACAAACAGACAAACAGACAAACATACAAACAGACAAACAGACAAACAGACAAACAGACAAACAGACAAACAGACAAACAGACAAACAGACAAACAGACAAACAGACAAACAGACAAACAGACAAACAGACAAACAGACAAACAGACAAACAGACAAACAGACAAACAGACAAACAGACAAAGAGACAAACAGACAAACAGACAAACAGACAAACAGACCAACAAACAAACAGACAATCAGACAAACAGACAAACAAAAACACTTTGCAGGCTGACATACAAGTTTTTATGCCATTAACTTACTATTAAATTAAATTAAGTGATAAGACGGGCAAGTTATGCGCCTGGTGTTAAGCACTACGCTTACCCATGACATGCAGCGCCGCCCAGAGCTCAGAACTGTAGTTTTGCACTGTACTGTGCGTAATGTTATCCCGAGACAAAAGGTTTTGAGTCTCCATAGTAATATCACTTTCTATACAGTGCCCTCCACAACCTAGTTCAGTAATGATTGCGCACTATTGATTTGTGGCAGCGTATCTGATGATGCGATGATGGTTCCAACCAAGACGGCCTCATACAGGCACATCATCTAGTATATAGGTACATGTATGTAGGACTGTCCGAGAATCATTCCATAAACATGCGCCCCGGTGGTCTCAATCAAGTGATATACTATGAAGTAGGTAGCTATAGTACCTAATTAGTTTATTGATCTAATATTTCTGTTTTGTTTTGTATACAATTCTCGTGAATTTACTTTTCAAACTATTAATTAACCGCCTCGAAGCCAAGTATGACGTATTTGATACTGACCGTGGGTGTTTTGCCAGGTTAATTAATAGTTTAATTAATTTGTTACAAAAATAACATTTCATTAAACCTTTACATTCCTGAAGGAGTCTAGATACATGTAAAACATCTAGATATCACTACTCCTATTTATATCTCATCGCAGAATATATAAAGCAATTTCTTATGCCTGTTACCACATACCTTACCTGTCGGTATTTATTAAGCTGGAAACTACACGGATATGGTGTCTATTTATTTGATTAATACTACATTACCTACCATTGCTAAATTACTGTGTACTACCATTGCGTTGCGGAGTTTGAGTTCAAAACTCGATGATAACTGATTTCGATTAAATATCGAAAAAAGGAAAAGCAACGGCAACAGTACTTAATATGTTACTTTACATAAATTCGACTCGAATCTCTTAACTAACAAAATCTCAATCTTATATATTTTATTATATCTTATGTATAAAATATTTTTGCGAATTAAACGAAATCTTTGACGTGTAAATTAGTATCTAACGTCAAATTATTGTCTACCAGCGACTGCCCGCAACTTCGTTCAAGTAGTACTCTCGGCCTTCGTCCTCGCCATTACCTACTTTACTTGGTTTTTCTTTTCTTTTCAACTTTCTCCTGACAAGAATTAACACAACAAAAAAAGAATTAGCGAGATCCGTTCTTAAGTTATAACATGACCAGGAGAAATAGGGGCTGATTTATATATAAGGTATTTCGAAATTAGTGCACAATATCGTATGGGGTGATTTGGAATCGATAACTGGTCATAATAGTGACGGAAAAAATACATGTTTTTTTAATCCCCAGCTTATAATCATTGCGCGACTGAACGCACGCCACTAAATCACAGAATGGACAACAGTGACTACGCAAGACATACCTACCCACTTAGAATGCACTAATTAACAATGACCTTATACATTATACAGGGTGTTTGGTAGAGGGACCGACAAACCAAATGAGCGTGTTTGGGGGCCCACTTGGAGAATACAAGTTGGACAAAAAAAATCCCTGACACCCCATTTTTTTTTTTTAACTTTTCTCGTTTTCTCCAATATTGTACCTATTTACCACCATAACATTTGTAAAGTATGTTTTAGACCGGATGTTTTTAGTTTTTACAAATTTTACAAATGTTATGTAAAAATGGTAAATAAGTACAATTTCGGAGAAAAAGGGAAAAATCACAAAAAAAAGTTAAACATATTGGGGGGTCGGGGATTTTTTTGGCCAACTTGTATTCTCCAAGTGGGTGGTACCGCCCAGTCACAATTCAATTTAATACCAATATTTTAATATTCCTATAATCCTACTATGATTACTTGATAATATGACATTAGACACTGTCTGTATCTACAATGTCCCCTATAGCAATCCGTTATCCATAACCCTATATCGCATATGAAATTGTGTTGTTTCCGTGTTTCTTGTTGACTTGCCGGTTGCCGTAGCAACCCTTCTGAGTTGCTTTTTTTCTCAGGGTTAACTCCCCAAACAGATCAAATATTTGTGTATATGAACATGTCTATTTGACCTGTGTCACACGTGTGAAACTGATATACATAAGGATTTATATCAGTCATCAGGTTACCATAGTACAGGCTCTGCTTAGTTTAGGAACTGAAAACCTAGTCTACGGAAAATAGTTTGATAGTTGAAAATATCATGAGATTGCCTATAAGTCTACCAAATAATACATATATACTATGTATAGTATCTATGTATTATTCGTAGACTTATAATCTACGAAATTAATCATCTAAAAAAAACTCATGATATATTCAACTATCAAACAATTTCCAAATTTCTAAAACCATTTCCAAACTATTAATAAAATTATAGTCAGAGTGGTATATGTACACACAACGATCTTACCACCGTAATTTAATAAATCATTGTGGTTAATTAACTCTTTACTAAAATTATTTTTACATGTACTATGCAACTGTGTATAAATGTACATTCCTAATTATAAGTTAATTAATATTGTGTTCATAACACTTATATGCAACCTTATTAAGGCTTAATGTCATTCGTATATGTCCAAACTAAGATTTACCATTTTCGGGAAAAAACACTTCAACAGGAAAACGCAACAAATCTTTTTACTATTATCTTAACGATATCTTTCCCTAATTGCCTATTAGAGCAATTGGCGTTGTCTTGTCATATTGCGTTGTTTAGATAACGCAACGCAGAGGGCGGGAAATAAGGGCTTCCACACAATCTCGAGTTTCCGTGATTGTCGGTAAGACGAATTCTGCGGAAAATCTAGAAGGCTTTGCGAATTGCGAAGGCTGTGACGGTGAAAATGAAATGTTTAATAATATATGTTACGGGACTCATATGACATAGCCAAGAATGGTACGGTATCCCTGTTCTATAAGTAAAGATATCACAATTGCGTAAACTGCGGCTTCGACTGTTTTATAAACTTTAGACTTTACACTTTTCTTACGAAAGTCTAATTCAAGTAACGATGAGGGATGCCTAGGTAATACTTGGATAAGGCGTGTGACGCACGCACAGCTTTTCGAAAAATAAATCACAGTTATATTTACTTAATTAAATTATTCAAATAAACTAAAGCATGCCAGGAGTAAGCATCACAGTTTACATATTTTACGCAAACATAATACTATATAGGTATCTAAGAACTCGACGTAAATTCCTTTCAAATTATTAAGTTGCATACGCTGCCAAATCTAAGATGATGGCTGGGTCTGCTTTAAGATGAATCGGTTGTATCTAGTGCTAATTTTCTGAACCTTATTATTATGATGTTAGAGGTCAACGTGTTTATCTAAACTGAAGCAAGCTTGGTTTCTAGACTTGCCAAATAGCAGTCAATCCTTGTGAATTCTGTATTCCATTTGCGTAGCAATTACATCAAGAGGCTTGGATTGGACTAGATTGGATGCAGTTCTGTCTTGCCTTATCCCTCGTGGGTGGCTATAAATAATTGCCAAGATGTAGTAGTAAGGCCTAAACCTACCAAACTCGTAAATAAGTTCTATTTATTTTAGTTTCAATTTATTAATCAATTAGGATATAACTTTTGAACTTTTAGAAATCAGTTATTTTATAATTGATAAAAGGTCTATTTACGCACGAACATCTAAATAACACCATTATATTTATTTACAACAAAATTTCGGATTTCATCCGGTCCTTTACAAAGTCATAAGTGGGGCTGTAGCCAACACTTAGAGGCCTGTTTGGTATAAAATACAAAGGAGTATAAAAAACAAAAAAAAATGTTAGATGAAGGGTAACATGGTACTTATAACTATTACAAATATGGGTAAAATGGCCAGGCTATTGATATGAACTTATTAGTGATAAGGAAGATAGTGAGCTGTGGAAGAGAATAAGGTACCTGCCAATTTTAGTCTCATGTTAAAATATTAAGGCAGGTGGTGACTTGCCATCCACTAAACGGGCCCCCCATAAAGGCCACCATGAGTGGTGACAAAGGAGCAACGTTGGTGTGGATGGCTAAAGGGTGTCGAAAGGTGTGCTGCGGTTTCACTAGAGCGCTACTACCGGCGTTATGCCCTTTGACACTTACACCCTTGGAGCTTTTTGTTACTTGCTCTTACGTCTCCACCCCCGGACGGCCAATTAAGGCAAGCCGGGGGTCAGGGGTCTCATTTAGCCCCAGGGAGAATCAGGGTCCACGGTGTTGCCACGGCTCGCCACAAGGCAGCCCCTGCGGGTACGGCTCGCCACAAGGCCGCCCCTGCGGGTATATTTATTTATATATTTATTTTATTGTTATACTATATGACTAACAAGAACGACGATTTGTCGGCAAAGTTGCATTGAATCTGCTCGTGATCACATTCAACGGAACTTGTCCGAAACGTCGACATTAGTCAAAATACCATTAGAATATTGATTAGTTCTACGACATGTCAATGTTGTTATGTTTTTTTATCTACTTTAATAGCTATTCATGATTTTAATCGATATTATAATTGCAATAACGTAGCATTATTTTCATGAATACAATGGAAGACACTTTGAAATCTACGCTAACACGGCCATCAAAGTACAAGTGAGGAAATAAGTAGACAGTAATAGACAGATTTGTAGGTCCTATAACTCTGAGCCACAGAATTCGCCCCATTTAAATAGGTCCAGAAGGATAGTTCTCATACAAATGACAATTAAAAGTGAAGCAATAAATATTTTTTTGAGGTTGGCCTACCTGCCAGATCTGACAATATTACAAAACAATACTTATGGTTCTATCTTGCCATAGGAAATCTTTTACCCGAATCATCGGGTAATTAAAATATGAACGATTTGAGTGGTTTTCTGAACAAAACTAATTTGTACTTGCACATTTTGGATTTACACATTTTTGACAATATTTGCCGATACTTTGAAGATATGGGGGTTCGCAGTGGTGAATGCAGATACTAATATAGATAAACACTTATGCTGTTTTTTTATCATCATTGTAATTACCACTCATTACACAATCGCGGGGTATATAGTAATCTATTAAAACCACTTTATTAGGTACTAGCTGCGCCACGCAGTTACACCCGCATAGTGATGCATGATGATGATGATTATGAAAACTATCCTATGTGCGTATATATATCCAGCGCCTCATCTACCTCCATATGAATTTTTTTGCGGAATACCACAAGGTTCAATCTTACTCCTGTTTTGTATTTGACTTGATCTTGTCAACTAATTGTCAAAAGTCCTATTTGAAGTCGAAATTTTAAAATAAAAAAAAAATAAGTACGACGATACACCGCACCACTTTTTTTGGTTCCTCCTTTTGTGTTAAAGCTGTTCGTCTTTGAAACACTTTACCCTACGAAATTAGATGCGCGCTTTCTCTGGACATCGTCAAACATCGTGTCAAAGCATTTTACTTCGCGAAATAACTAACTGCAAACCTACTTACTATCTGTGTTATAATAATTAAATGGTAGATGTATAGTATGTATAGTTATGTATATATTTTGTAGAATATATGTATAGTATAATTATATAAGTATAGTTTGTGTATGTTATAAGTATTTTTAATGTGTAACATATATTTGTATTGCGGTGTTACAATAAAGAGTTAATCTATTTATCTATCTAATCCGAAAAATATCTGATTATTGTGTACCTAGTCGTACCAAATAATATAATAGCCAAAATTCAAAAATCTAGACGGCAATCTAGGATATTATTAATGTACAATAAATTGTTTGTAAGAGTTACTAATCTACGAGTACATTATAACTTGTTCTTAAAAAAACTTTTAAGCTATTGCATAGCTTCTATCGCGGGCCTTGAGCGTGAAGACCGAATCCAGAAATTCCGTAACGAAAATAACCTAACACCCCCCACTCCGACTTCATCTATCGATAAATAGCAGAACTTTTAATGACTTTTTGAAATATCACGCTTGTCTCTTTAGTTCAGCAACTCGCCTCTAGATAGCATTGTTTAAATAATTATAATTGCATAAGTTGATAAAAACAGCTATGCAATAGCTTTACCGCGGCAGTTTCCGAGTGCCACACGTCTTTTTTCTAAACTAATAGCATAGCAAAAGTATTTTATACGTTATAATAAAAATATTGATATGTACCAAAGTGTATCTTTAACTGTATCTTGGATCTGGATTGGAAACCCAAATAACACCCAATCGAGAAACTAAACGAGTAGAGTGGTAACACTAATTGAGTTTTGCATACTATTAGAAAAATCTCTTATAAAACTCTTAAAAAGAGGTGTTGGAGACAGCTTTTGCGTGAAGTGTGACCGTGGTCTCCTTTATTTTACATATACTCTAAATTTTACTCAATCTAAACGCACAAAATGGTATTTTTTATTTTTCATCATACTCAGTATCCACAGCGAGTGACACTTGTCGACTGATTTTGAATTTGACAAGTAAAAACCAAGTATCCCTGCTAGGGTTACATTTTTTTGCTTCATGAATTTTGACGTATTAGGCATCTGGAGACTATATATCTATGCTCTGAGCTATATCTACACGGCCATATATTTGACCCTGACGGCGCGGTGCAATTCCAATTGTATAATAATTTACGATGCATTAAGTAAGTTTGAAAATTGCTTAACAGTTTCGACGATGTACCTAATGCGATGATGCATTAACTTTGTACGTATACTTTATATTCATCGATATAATACTAATACAGATAAAATAGTTCTATTTGACATTTCTAAACTTTACCTTAGCTATGTATTACTTAGAAGAATATAACTTTTTTGTGGACCTATTTAGAATTATATTTATTCTGTTGAAACCGAGTAAATATCTATGAATTCACATTCATTTGTTTCACATTATGTTCCTGTTACCTGTCGGGCGAAAGTATTTTTTATAAATTATTGTTAATCTGTTCGTCACACAAGATGTTTCAGGCTTAGGATCATGCCAATGACCTTCAGGGTATAGGCGGAGCTAGTTACCTCTCCCCGCGCACGCACGCTACCCCCGCACCAAAAGATCGCAGCGGCGCGGCTAAATATTGAATTATCTTGCGCCGTCGCCAACAAGTACTCGTACTACATATACCCGTCGCGCTACGGTCGTCACAGAAAAACGATAAAAGAACAACAAGATTAACGTTTAATTTTCTATGTTTATGAATACATACAAATATGTAGGTAATTAGTTAATTATAAAACTGATAATAATTTAATAATAAAGAATAAAAAACTGATATTTTTATTTATGAAAATGAACCCCTATTGCTCCTGGTCACGCTATAACTTGAGAACGGCCGTACCGATTTCATTCATATTTTTTAAATGTTTTCTTATACTTTGTAGAAGGTTTTTACATTAAAAAAATAAGAAAAGACTGGAGGTTATAGCGACGCCGAAGGCCGAGGCTACTACGCGAACAATGTCGCGGGCAATCACTAGTTATTTATAAATGCGAAAGTTTCAGATTGAGTGTATCTTCACCACCGCGTAGATCTATAAAGACTTAACAGATGTTGATGAGATTTTATATAATTAAGTATCAAATGAGGCTTTCATATAAAGAAAATATTTATGAAAGTGCATATTTAAGTTTTTATTTAATCACGTTTTTAAAACTCACTAAAATTTTATGTTTTTTACACATAAGTTTCCTTTTTTAGTACGGGAATTCTTCATTATCACAATTACTTTCTTGTTCCTTGTATGCAACCTTTTTGTTTTCTTTGTCTTCGTTTTTTTATCATTCTCTATTAGCTCTTTTTCAATGTTTCCTCAATTTCCCCTTTTTACTTTTTTTTGATAATTTATTTATACAAGTTTTCAAACAGCTTCTTGTATGTAAATAGGGTCTCTAATCTCCATTTTTCTTGGGTGCCTTGGATTTATAAGTTCCGGTAACATACAATCCAAAAAATCGAATTAGTTTTCATCACTTCGTCCCAAAATTTTATTTGTCACTGGAAAATTTTCACCCAGCCACAGTTCAAAAAGACATTTTGTTTTTTTTCGTGATGTGTAGCTGCCCTTGAATTTGAAAATACCAATTATGATTGGTATTGATTTTTACATATTCATCTTTATCAGCTCTGTAAGATGGTATTTTCTTTTTTTTACGGCTGTAGTGAAATCAAGTTGGTGAGCTGAAATTGGGCATTTTATTTCAACTACGATATCATTGTTTTTACATAAACCATCAAGGCTAGCACCTAGAAATGGTAGTTCTTCGTCTAAGAATTAACCGCAGGGTTCTATTTTTATTTTTATTTATTTTGAAATCTGCTCATATGCATTTTTTCGCTGTCTGTTCCATGATTTATTGATTTTACATGGCTTATGTTATCTTTATACAATAAATCTATTACAATATTACTGCAACTGACATCTGCACGTCTTTTAATCACATGGCCAAAGTGAGAGGTTGTTAACAGCTTTCGTCTCAATTCGGTATGCTAAAAAAAATTAACCTATGCCAATTCCGAAACCATTTCGAGATTTTATGTTACAAACCCTTATTTTTCTACTCTGACCTTTTAAAACGATAAGATGCCATTTATTTTAACAAAAAACGATGAAATAATTCGACTTTCATTGACCTCTAAATGACGTCACTTTTTTGCATTTTATTATCGATTCACAACACGAGCGGACTTTTGTTTTGATTGAATAGAGACTTACGAATTAGTAGGTGTCACTGTCAAGTGTCAAAGTAAATTCTAGTTTCTTTTTTTTTTACTCGCGTGCTTTTCTTGGCTCCTCAACGCAACTACATATTTGTGCAAAAAAGTGACGTCATAGGATTCAAATTTTCAAAAAAATATTATAAAATAACTACTGAATATAAAACAAAAATATTGAAATTAGTTTCTTATAATGACCTAATCTACGAAATAAAAATATAAAAAAAATACCAAAAAAAAACTTTACATACCGAATTCCAGCCATTTGCTGATGGAATCTGCAATACTGTCTGTCTTTCAATAGTTTATCTTTCTTCTTAATTTTATTTTTGAAATTATTTATGTAAGTAGTCTTTTCCTTTTCCATCATTTTTGCAGTTATATCTTCCCGGGCGCAGTTTTCACCATAACTAACCTCTTCGCATTTGGAAAGTAAATGTCTGTTTTTTTTCTATACTTATTTTTGTTGACCTTTTTCTTTGTAAAAATTTTCTTCGTTCGAGTAGCTTTATTTTCCTACTAGGACTCTTGCCTGGTGCATGTTTGTAGGTCGTAGACAATAACGCACGGTTGTTGAACGATATTGCTGCACCCATGGGCGCCGGCAGGGGGGTGCCAGGTGGTGCACTTGCACCCCTTGGGAACCTCGGGATCAACAGGAAATATTGAAATAAAAAGCCGTCTGTTGGAAATCATTTTTTTACTCACAATAATTAGTAGGCAGTAATTACACAATTCTCATTTAAAAAGCAACTGCAGCCGGTGTGGTTTTTGACTGAACTTATTAATGACGTTTTCTATAAAGTTATCTTTATTGTCCTTGGTTATCTTGCCTCGGTGGACACTTAACAAGCATAATCCAGACAGTCGCTCGTCACATGTTGAGGACCTATTCCAAGTTTTAACTCTTCTCAATGTGCTAAAAGAGCTTTCTATTGGGCATGTTGTGACGGGTAGACTAAGGCCAATCTTGATCGCTTCTGCTACCGCTAAGAAAATAAATCTTTTGCCTCGTCGATGTAGTCTATAAGATGTTTTTCATATCGATCAACTCCACTGCTATCATTTGCCGCTGGCTGTGGATATTTCCACATATCAAACCAAGTCGTGATTTCTGAAATGAAATGAGGTAAAAGATCGCCATACAAATTTTCAATGTCTTTTGCAGCTCTAAGAAATTCTTCTTTACTGAGGCCTTTTATTATTTTTGGGTGTAGTTGTAACAGACAAAATGATTTTTTATGTGTTTCTGAAAATCTGTATTTTAAAGAAGAAATGATCGAATCAAGGTAAGGGATGTATAAATCTCTTCTGTAAAATTCTTCAACGTTTTTGGATGGGTGGTTGGTTCGATGAGCCTGTCGTTTCGTAACTCGTTGGTATTTAATCTCAATATTAAGTTCTTCGCAACTTTGTTTAGCTTCTCCAAATATAGCAGTAAATTCCTGCGATGCGTTTTGTCTGTGACCCTCTATTATTTTAGTGAGTTTGCAAATGTGGTCATTCACTGAATTAATGTCAAAATCCACTTGTTGAAGCTGGTTGTAGACAGGCTCAAGCTTTGCCGAGTAAGTAGCAATAATATGCAATGCCACGATAAAATTTGTGGTGGTCAAAGCAGTGCGCAGTTGGTAAGCTCTAACCTTTGTCTTAGAATTAGTGGCTTGATCTTCTGAGAGGTCTTGTAATGTTTCTACAATTTTGGTGAAATTTTGAGCGAAAATTCGAATACTTTTGGACTTTGCAGACCATCTGGTTTCGCAAAGCAAGGGAATATTTGGAATTTTTAATCGCCGTAAAATGCTCTCTCTAAAAAAAGTTATACTTTCCTTAATCATTTCAGCAGTATTTTTTAATTCACTCAAATTATTTAAATCATTGACAACAAGATTTAATATGTGACTAGCACAGTGGAAATACTTTGCTTTGGGATATTTGTCATTAATTATTTTCTGAAAACCACCAACATATCTAGCCATCGTGGAGCAACCATCATACCCTTGCCCAACCATTTTGTTGAGATCTAAACCACATGATGTCAAAAAAGATATTATAACTTCAGAAATCAATGCAGCCTCTAATTTTCGAAGTGGCCTGTACCCCAAAAATTCTCCAAAAATTACGTAGCTGTGTTTCGTTTGGTCAAACTTGACGTATCTTATGCCAATCAAAAGCTGTTCAGTCCCGCTTATATCCGCTGTCTCGTCAGCCAAAATTGAAAAATATGCCGCTTCTTTTGCTTCGTCAGTAATGGTTTCACGAAGAACATCAGCACAGGTGTCAATAATTTCGTTTTGTACTTGATGGGATACATAGAGGGCATTTTTTGAACCAGTTGCAAAGTGGTTCTGTAAAACCGTATCTCCTCCCTCAACTCGGAAATGTAGTAGTGTGTGGAAGTGTAGTCTTTGAAAACTGATCCATCTTCTGTTTTTCCTCGAAGGGGTAAATCATGCGTAGCACAAAATAAGACCGAAGACATAATGGGTTGAAGAAATTTTTGATATTTTTTGCATGGCCGAACGATAAATGAGTACTGCCTCGATGAATTTGTGCGGGAAATAATACACATGTACGGCAAAGTGGTCCTTTAGCCTGAGCAGAATATGCTATGCTGTGAGCCACTCGTGGCGAAATGCACGTTGTTGTGTTTCGTTTTTATGATCGATGTCCTGCTTGAAATCATAATCTTGCCGAGCTTTCCACGCTGTTTCGAGCACTTTAAACCGTATTTCATCATTGATCTTCTTCACGTTAGAATCCAGATATAAGCCCACATAACAAATATTTACTAAAATTTGTTGTGTTGTTAATTCAGTTTTACTAGTACTTTGCTGTGCCGAAGTACTTGGACAATCTTTAGCATTAAACTGTTCATTTTCAATCTTTTTTCTCTTGCAGAAAAATCGACACGGTGGACGACCTACGCTGCGCTTGCCGGTCCATGGTCTCCACTCCAGAACCTTTCGGCCCCATCGGCCATCTGTTCTGCGTGCTATGTGCCCTGCCACTTCAACTGGCTAATCTTCTGGGCTAAGTCGGTGACTTTCGTTCTTCTACGGATCTCCTCATTTCTGGTTCGATCACACAGAGAAACCCCGAGCATAGCCCTCTCCATAGCTCGTTGTGCGACTTTGAGCTTATCTATGAGGCCCATAGTAAGAGACCACGTTTCAGTGTCATAAGTCATCACTGGTAACACACATTAATCGAAGACTCTTGTCTTGTATTTGATAGGTACCTATGTAGATAATATACAAATAATACGACGTGTACAAAACAGGTAGGTACGGACGAGTTTTATATTACATTATTATTAAGTATTATACAAATAATATTTTAAATATAAGTGCTAATACTTCCTGTTTTTTAAATTAAGCTATGTAGGTAAGTGCACTCTTCGAAATAAGCATGCAAAATTAGACTGAAGTAGCTTTCATTACCTACCCCAAAAGGTGACAGCTATAACAATGATGATTCACACTTCGAAAAGTAACTACGTACAATAGATACCTACCTACCTATTATGTTTACATTATATTTAAATAAGTATGTACATACCTTTATTTCTCTTTCATTTTGGCGGCAAGGTCACGCAAATATTGATATTTTTTTCTTAGCATGGTAAGTCTCAATAAATAACTAATGCTTTTTAGCACAGTATTTCAAAAGTATGTAGAATCACAAAGTAGCATAGGTCCGTCGTCCAGTAAAGCATAAGCGGTACCATAGAGAACATTTGTATACTAGAGAGCGGTACTGACGGCTCGTCCCGCGCGCCGCGCAAGGGCCCCGCGGTTGCTTGGAAATATATATTATGTCGTAAGCGCCAAAACTGTTTTTCCGATTTATGAAGTACGATTAAAGTAATCCGTATATTTTTTGGCGAAATTGTTGCTCTGATTTTCTTATATTTTTTAATGTAAGTATCAAGTCAATATCTCATATTGGTTTAGAGAAGAAAGAAAATATATGTAAAAATTTGGATATTTTCGATAGTTTTTTTCATTGAACATTTTATTGTAACTTGGAAAAAAAAATTTGTTACTTTTGTACGTAATTGAATGGAAAATTAGATACGCAAATAAAATAATGCCTAGCTCAGCAGTAGGGTCACAAAGATCCTGGAATATTGATATTTTTGAGAGAGCAGCCTTTAGGATTCCGCTTTTTACTATTATCAAGATACCAGCACGCCTTAAATAAAGTGTGCAGGCTTTAATATAATAAGGATTGAATGTCAGTCTAGCTTTATATATAGTTTAATTTAAATTATTTACTGGGCGAATAGAAATTAAGAATCTATAAGAATTAAGGGCGAATAGAAGAATTATGTTTTGCGGTGACGCGTGCAATAAAGCAGTGCCGTACATAAGATAAATGTTTATCTACATTTACAGTGACAATAATGAAGAAAACTTTGATACTTTGTCTGTTTGTAATGGATAAATTCAAAAAGGACTATTACAAAAAATCGTTCACCAGTTGAAAGTTACATTATTCCTGCGTAACAATAGCTTTATTTGATTCATCATCATCATAAGCCATCACCCCTTGGGTGAAGCTTGGAGCGCAGCTAGTTTTAAATAAAATTACAATCTAAATTATTTTGTATTCCGGGCGATTATTCTACCGACTTCCAAAAAGGAGGAGGTACTGAAAGCGACTGTTTTTATTATTTTTTTTTTTGTTTGTTACGTTACTACTTTCAGGTGAATCAATTTCCAAAATTAATTGTTTGAAAGCTGGTGCTTCCTTTGTGGTCTCATGAAAATTTTATCAAATTCGGTCCAGTAGTTTTTGGGTTACACTCCAATAAATGATTTTAACCAAAGTAATAGAAGACGGTATTAAATTTTTCAAATTGCACTTGTTATCATATTTTTTCCCACAGTACAGACACATTATATAAAAAGTGAATGGATTTAAACATTTACAATGCAAAATTTCCTTAAAAAATCCATCTGTGTCAATACTGGCGGAACACGAATCAGTAAAACGCAATAGATTTTTTTTTCAGAAAATATATCGGCGTAAGTTATCCTACAATAGACAAGCAAATGTCTAAAATCAGACAAAGGCAAAGATGCATCCCGTGCCTCTCGAATTGCCAAGCCCGAACGGTCAACATGCACACAAAAGTTCTATAAACAAGATATTACCAAAGCACATCTACTATCACTCTCAATAAAACCAATATTACCACACCACACCGTATTCCCTACAATTCGGTTAAAAAAAACCTGGATCAATATTCATATTAATTGTTAAAAACGTTTACTTTTAAAAACGTATAATAAGATCAATACTAAAATATGCAAAAAATAAATTTTCAGCCCAAAATCAGACTAAGTATGTGTTAAGAAAGAGGTATATCTGAAATAATTAAACGAAGAATGATTTGATAATAATCAGAATGATATAATTTCATCTTAAGAAGAAGAAAAACAACATGAAGAAGATTACAAACTGATCCTACTCTTAAATATTTTTTGAAATTGTTGGGAAGCTCTGAATGCTTGGGAAATTGTGATACCGATGAGGCATCACTGAGCGCTCGACGAGGCGAGGGCTATTTTCCAGCGATCCTGCACACAAAAGAAGATATTTGCTGGGGACTTTTGAAAATTGTTGTGCTCCAGATTTGTGGCTCTTTGTCCCAGTCACGACCACGTGCTTCGAGAATTCTTGGATCAAGTAACTTTCAGTAACAAGTAAAGTTCAACAAATTGTATGTGAATGACCTGTTTAGTACAAATTAAATTTTGTTTCACGTAATACAGTTTTATGAAATTCTTGACATGTAATTGGTTAAATTAAAACTGGGCTAAATGCCATGGTTAGAGCGAGGGTTACGCTAAACATCGGTGGTTTGCGTAAAACAATATATTCACTATACAAAAAGTTTCATGTATTTTAATATTTGATCAAAGGACGAACTTTTAATATATTATATTCATAAAACAGAGCAAATTATATACAGTTTAATCCTCAGCCTCTAGTATTTAGGCGTACAGCTACGATATAATATTATTAAAATGTGAGCAAACAAAAATGTTTCATGGAATTAGAGGACTGTCAACAGCAGTTGTCATTTCCAAACGACTAATAAATAATCGTGCTATAAAATGTATAAATAAAAAACAAACATATAACAAACTAGCTGCTCTCGACGGTTTCACCCGCGCGGTGATGGATGATGATGATGATGATTATAAATCTTACATAGCCTATGATAGTCAGGGTGAATGGACTTTCCAACAGTGAAAGAATTTTTGAAATCTATCCAGTACTTTTTGAGCCAATTTGTTACAAACATACATATAAATCTTTCCTCTTTATAATATTATATATATATTATGATTCCATCCGATGCGCCTCATACTCGTAATAATGCGCGCGGTATTGTGTCTGATAGGTTAGACTGTTGATGGATTATTTAACGTTTAATCGAAATTTCAAAAACCTATGTTTTCAAAATAAAACTTTTCTTGATCTATGGAGTCCAAGTAATATACTTCGCATATGAAATACTAGCTGTGCCCCGCAGTTACACCCGTGTGGCGATAGACGTTGATAATGATGAATCAAATACAGCCTATGTCACTCAGGACTAATGAAGCTTTCTACTGGTGAAAAAATGTTTAATCGGTTAAGTTTTTGAGTTTACCACTACAGACAAAGAAACAATCAAACAATAAAATTGCCGTGGGGTACCGGCTTAGAATAGTACCAAACTCTACCCGTGGGTGCGTAGAAATCTGGTAAGGGATAACAATCGGAAGGTGAGCAGCAGCACCTTCCCAGTATTAAAACCCCGAAATTGCGCTCACCAACCCGCCTGCCAAGCGTGGCGAGTATTGGCAAAATCCCCCCAATGACGGACACAATAGGAACCAGGCCCCCAGTCCCCGGCAGCCCCACTATTCCTGGCTACGGTAGCAGCCACGGTAACGGTGGGGCAGGGGGTGCTAAGAATCCCTGGCAGACGCCCGGCTACCAACCCCCAACGACGACGACTGGCCCTGGTGATACACAATATACGCACGATGAGGACAGACGAGAAGATTTATGAGCTGGAAGAAGAAATGAGTAAGTTACACTGGGACATTGTGGGGTTATCTGAAGTCCGTAGAGCGGGTAAGGACACGATAACCTTAAAATCAGGTAAAATACTCTACTACCGGGAGGGCAACCAACAGTCCCAAGGTGGCGTCGGTTTTCTCGTCCACAAGTTCCTTACTAACAACAAAGTTACGATCGATAACATTTCCATTAGGGTCGTATACCTTATACTCAGAGTATCTAAACGATATTCGCTGAAGGTCATTCAGGTATACGCACCGACAAAGTCGCTCACACCCGGATGATGAGGTGGAGGATATGTATGAAGACATTAGTCGGGCCATACATACCTCTGAAACGCACTTTCTAGTTGTTATGGGGGACTTTACCGCGAAGTTGGGTAAGAGAAGCGAGGATGAGTTGAAAGTGGGGCAATTTGACTATGGACAACGGAACCGTAAGGGACAGAGGTTGGCCGACTTCCTGGAGAAAGAGGGACTTTTTATGATGAACTCTTTCTTTCAGAAGCCTCCTCAAAGGAAATGGACCTGGCTGAGTCCCGATGGTTCCACGAGAAATTAGATTGACTTCATCTATTTCTATCCAATCACTTCGATTGCCTTCAGAACATCGCTTCAGTGGACGAGATCAATAACAGGTTAGTAGAAACTGGCCATACAGTGGGTTCCAAATACTTTAAACCCCACCGTACAGATAGGCCACAGAACTCTCCAACGATACCCTCAACCTCATGGCTGAACGATGCTCAATAGACGAATATGGAAGTCCTTGCGACACGACATCTGGATCTTTAATACTAACCGTATCAAAGAGACGATAGAGCGGAAAAAAGGCTGCAAAGTGTTTGCAAGAGACATGTCTATGGGGCAAAGCCAGTTGCCGAAGCTGAAGAAAGAAGACGGCAGTGTAGCGTCGACTAAAGCAGAAGTATTAGGAGAGGTAGAGAGTTTCTACGGACAGCAATACACTGCGATCGCTTAACCTGTTAGCAGCTCGGTCAAAGACCCAAGAGCCAAGCTGACCCGACATTATACCAAAGATATCCCGGACATCAGCCTGTACGAGATTAGAATGGCCTTGAAACAGCTTAAGAACTACAAGGCGCCTGGTGACGACGGTATCACATATGAGCTTCTGAAAGCGGGTAGAACACCGGTACTTAAAGTCCTTCAGAAGCTCTTTAATACCATCTTACTCGAAGGTTCAACGCCAGAAGCATGGAATAAAAGCGTGGTGGTGCTGTTCTTCAAGAAAGGTGACAACACTTTACTCAAAAATTACAGACCCATCTCGCTTTTGAGCCATGTTTATAAGCTGTTTTCGAAGGTCATAACGAACCGACCCAGTCGCAGGTTTGATAAATTCCAGCCTCCGGAACAAGCCGGTTGCCGAAAAGGCTATAGCACCATAGACCACATCCACACGCTACGGCAAGTTATACAGAAGACCGAAGAGTATAACTTGCCTCTTTGTTTAGCGTTTGTGGACTATGAGAAAGCCTTTGATTCGATCGAGACGTGGGCAGTGCTTGAGTCTCTCCCGCGGTGCCGTATTGACTATCGGTATATTGAAGTGCTGAAGTGTTTGTACAAAAACTCCTACATGTCAGTCCGAGTACATGAGCAGAGTTCGAAGGCAATTCCATTGCAAAGAGGCGTGAGACAGGGAGACGTTATATCTCCGGAACTATTCACCGCTACATTGTAAGACGCCTTGAAGCTTCTGGAATGGCAAGGACTTGGCATCAATATTAACGGCGAATACATCACTCACCTTCGATTTGCCGACGATATTGTAGTCATGGCAGAATCCATGGAAGACCTCAGTATAATGTTCGAAGGCCTCCATCGAGTTTTCTAACGGGTAGGTCTTAAGATGAACATGGATAAGACGAAAATTATGTCTAATGCCCATGTTGTACCTACCCCAATATCAGTTGGGAACTCAGTTCTCGAATTTGTTGACGAGTACATCTACCTGGGACAGACAGTCAAACTAGGCAGGTTCAACTTTGAGAAAGAGGTCAATCGTCGAATCCAACTCGCCTGGGCAGCGTTCCGGAAACTACACGAAGTCTTCTCGTCAAAAATACCTCAGTGCCTTGAGGCACATGAGCTTACAAGGTGTGTTTCTATCAGGCGTACAACTTGTCCAGCTCGTCGCGTTTCACATAAAATCAATTTCATTGTTAAGCATACCACTTTGCTTAGTCAGATAATATTCATCATTAACCATACACATATACCGAAGTCTATACTTTCTTAAGAGGTCAGTTTAATAAGAGGTCAATCGTCGAATCCAACTCGGCTGGGCAGCGTTCCGGAAACTTCACGAAGTCTTCTCGTCAAAAATAGCTCAGTGCCTCATAACAAGAGTCTGCGACCAATTTGTGTTACCAGTGATGACTTATGGCACTGAAACGTGGTCTCTTACTATGGGCCTCATAGATAAGCTCAAAGTCGCACAACGAGCTATGGAGAGGGCTATGCTCGGGGTTTCTTTACGTGATCGAATCAGAAATGAGGAGATCCGTAGAAGAACGAAAGTCACCGACATAGCTCAGAAGATTAGCCATTTGAAGTGGCAGTGGGCAGGGCACATAGCACGCAGAACAGATGGCCGATGGGGCCGAAAGGTTCTGGAGTGGAGACCACGGACCGGCAAGCGCAGCGTAGGTCGTCCACCGACACGGTGGACAGACGACCTGATGAAGGTCGCAGGACGACGTTGGATGCAGGCCGCTTCCAACCGGTCCTTTTGGAAAATCATGAGGGAGGCCTATGTTCAGCAGTGGACGTCCTACGGCTGAGATGATGATGATGATGAATTAACATTGATGATGTTTTATTTGAATTTTAAATAACATACGTTATTAAAGTTCAATAACTTAAACATTTAAATCTTTATAATTATTTCAAACTTAAAGAACAAATACCTGACCTTATCATAAGTGCAAATATTATCTTATACAAACTGCAATATGTTGATCAGTATTTTATCAGCATATAAATCCGAGTCATCCATCCATGTTTGTATATCCAGACCATCCCCTGTAGAAAACGTTGTTCAAACATATTTTTACACGTGGCAAGAGATACGTCAATTTATTTCCAAATTCTTGTACTAATAGCTAAAAGAACAAGAATGAGAAAAACGAAGAATGGAATCAAAATCTGCCAAAACGTTTCATTATTTATTTATCAAAGCTGAAGGAACGTCTGTTTCGCTTTGAAAGTCGACATGAATTCTACTTGTGTGTAATTGGAAAATTTGTAAGACAAAACTCGTAAACGGTTATGCCTTGTGTATATAGTAAGTATACTTTGATTTTAGCATTCATAATTTTATATTTGAACGAAAATAGATTCTCTATTCATATAAGTTAATTGTGTGGTTCATTTGCCTTGTTGTACCTATGAAGATACTTGTTTTTCTATACTGACAGTCTTATAAAAACGAAACATTTGTTTGTTTGTTTTCTTGTTCGTTTGTTTGAATTGAATAGGCTCCGAAATGGCTGTACTGATTTGAAAAAATATTTTACCATTAGAATCCTACATTATCCATACATAGGCAACATAGGCTATATATTTTGACTCATCATCATAATCATCATCCATCACCATGCGGGTAAAACCACGGAGAGCAGCTAGTTTACTATAATTGTGTAGTCAATGGTATTTTATTGATGAGACTGCCAGGCCTATTAGGTTTTTTTTTATAATTGTTAGACTAGCGTTTGGCTAGCGTAGCAATATCTCTCTTGATGATCAGTGATGACGCGGTCGAAGGCGGTAGCACAAATAGCCAGTAGTAGTCAACTGTTCTCAAGAGTCATTTGCACTTTACATAAGTGAAAATTACTCTTGAGATATAGGTATTTAGTGAAGAATTTTCAATGTTGTGAGACTAGCCAGGCAGCTACTTTGTGTGCTCGAAAGCGCCTTACCATCGTACCGGGATCACCTCACAAGCTCAAACCTCAAGATGGTATTCAAAATGGGAACAACTGATTGGCGACCAACCAAACTGCTCTGTTATAAGTGTACCGTATACGTCTTGAATATCTTCTAATAGAATGTCTGATATACTTATAAACTAGAAATAAATAAATGCAGGTTAAATGGTTGCTGGTTGGTTTTATTTAACTTCACACACATTATCACGAAATGCACAAAATGGTAACTTTTACTTTTTACAAATGGTTTTACTTGACACAATGAAGATTATAAACATGAGCAGATGGCCTAGCAGTAGTCAAAATGTGGTTAAATGTGGCAAATTGTATGTACAGGGAATCCCCTGTACATACAATTTGCCATACAAACATTGGTTAACCGAGTAGCGTTAGTACACTGAAAATCCAGTATCGACGGTAGCACAGCGAAGTTCAGTGCTAGTACACCGCATGGGTGCTGACCTCAGGGTCTGCTTAAAGCAGGTCCCACTCTTGATCTGGTCTTGCGGTACTTACTATCCTACCATCCAGTGACGATGCAATTTTCCCTAACGTTCAGCACTCAGACACGGTCTGGGCAGGCCTGCCCCTACATAAATATATATAAAAAAAGCTAGCTTGCATATATTTTATGTATTTTAGGCATAGCCAGTCCTAACGTGATCGAGTGTGATAACAAAAGAATGACATGGGTATAGCCCGCTCTGCAGTGGAAACCAGTCCAAGACGTGTGGAAGCCAGTCCAATCTACCCCTTTTCAATGCCCTAACTATAGTACCTCAGTTCTGACGCGCGACGTCACCGTTGGAATTTCTTGCTCACGGTAGCGATGTTGCGAGAGTGCTGTTTGCGCTCTGTTCCGAAAGATGGCACGCCACCGTAGTTTGGTCTTTACGTTTGCCGTACAGCGTTCTCGCGTTTTGCCAACGGTGGGAAATAGGCACGTTCGCTAGTAGTTGTACCGGGACAGTTACTTTGAGGGCGCATCAATCACTCGCCCATGTTGTCGGGCGGCATTTTAGAAATTGAATTTTAGATATTCGCGCCCGCCGGAATTGTCCATCTGTCTCGAGATAGCGCCACCGTTGCCACTGCCCGCACGCACTCCTCGGTATCGAGCTGGATAAATGTTAACGGCGGCTAGCGAGAGATGCCACGAGGAGTCGTCCTAAGACACAAATATGCGATATCACGGCAACCACGACATCGTAAGGGTCACTGATTCGATTCCTACAAATCCACAGCATAGTGGTAGGGTACTGTCTCGTGCCAAAGCCAAACCAAAGCCTAAACTGTCTGGGTAATTATAATATGTTACGAAGCACCTAAGTTTCAGCAACTGTCCATTAGAACAGTCACCATTCTAGGTCTGGTGTGATACCTTTGACCCACTGACAAACAAGATAAAGGTCTAAAGCTATATACAACAACTATATATAAAGAGTATATATAATAATAATATTTAGACAATAGTTTCATAAAGAAAGAAGTTATTGATAGAGCGAGCAAAGCCTCTCTGCTTTAACTGGCCAAATTGACTTTCATCTGTCCGTTTACTTGTTAAGTTGTATGTTGGCCCTCCAGTACATGTCGCATTTTTCAACCAATCTTGACGAAACTTGCTATGCATATTTTACTATTCAAATTTTGAGTGGTGGTACTTTGCCTAAGGGGGGAAGATTGCTTCTTCTTTATAACCTACCGTTAATATTAAATATTATATTATTTACCACCTGATTAAAATAAAATTTGGTATACACATTAGGTACTTGGATTTAACGAAGAATTTCGATAATACGAGCTAATTGGTTATTATTTATATATTATATATTATGGATAAGTGGTTTCCGAGTTAATGGGGTAAAGTTTAAAAAATGTACTGTTTGGTAGTATTCGACAAGAACAATTGGTACAGACAACATATGAAAGTTTGGAAAAATTGGTTAAGGTCTTGTCGAATAAATATTTGTCAATTTTTTCTCTATTTTGATTACCTGCAGACAACTCAGACTGAGAAACACTGCCGCTGATAAGACTGATAAGTCTACTGCTCCCAGAATTACTAGTTTATTTAGTTAGAATTTAATTTCAAAACTAATACTAACTTATTTCATGCATCTGAGTATGTAGAATAAAATAAGTTGAAGAAATTCATTAAAGAATGAAGGATAGTTTATGTATCGAAACATTATTACTTTAAAGAGAACTTGATTGGTATAAACGCCAAAGTTTCCAACAGTTCCTGCCTTGCGGCCTATAATTATTTAAGTAAAAAATCGCAATCATATTTTGCATTAAGAATGAACTCGTTAAAATGTCAATCAAAAATATATAAAAGTATTTTGATTGTAAAAGCTTAAAATCTATATACCTTGCATTAAGCAATATACATGCACCGGAATTTTTGGCAATAGAGTTATTTTTTAATCTCAATATTAGTTGTATATAATGCGAGTACCGACGAGTATGTTGATGAAATTGATTCTACATAAACTCAATCAAAACTATTTAGTTATTAATATTAAGCTTTTATTCAAGCCTTGTAAGTAGTTTTAAAAACATATGTAAGAACTCCAATAGTTAACTATTTTTTATTTATAGCTGTAATAAAATGAGATTATATACCGAAACATTATCCTAACAAAAGATATTATAATACTTTGTATATAAGCTGCTAATTGTAACCAACTTGTAAGTAGTTTGATATAAAAGTTTAGGGTTCTGACTCATTTATTATTTACAATAAGCGACAAAGTCCACTAAATCCCTGAGGCGTTAATAATAGAAACGTGTATTGGCCCCTTATTATTAATTAACGACAGGGCTGTGAATCATTGTATAAATATCTAACATATTGAGGAGATAGAAATAAGAGAGATTTGTTTTATATTAACAAGTGACTGGAAGAAGTTATCCAGCCCATAACAGCCCATAACGTGGTAGTAATCATTTGAACGATTGTAGGCCAAGTATGAAGATAGCTTGATACAATGTCTTTCGAAACTTGCCAAACGAAGTCATTGTCGCACAATATATTCATAAAGCTAATAATGTATACGCTACGCTTTCGTACCACATATTCAAGGCAGAATATCCACACTTTTGTTGTAATACCCCAACGAGATGGCTCCGTAAAGGATTTCTAAAGCCTATAATATGTACTAATATACCATCACTGGCACTTGTTTTGAATTGGCATCACTCAGTGAATACGTGCAGAGACTACTCTACACTGAAGAATACCATCCTAACTACGGATGTAATTCAGCCCCTTAAAGATCCACAACACACCATTCTCATAACCACGAATCAAGAATGCTAATTTATCTAAAAATACAACTTGTTCAAATGATTTCGAAAAATCGGAGCCAAACAATAAGGTTTTCGTAAAAAGCTTTAAGCACAATTATAAGTCACATCCACATGCTTCGCCAAATTATAGTCTAATGTAAATAGTCTAAAGACAGCTCCCAAGAAGGGGTCCAGCCGACCACGTTGTTTCACGAGTACTAAAAAATGATGTAGACTAGTAACTAGCAGCAGGACAAGTGGTAATATAAATTTAAATAACAATTAACAATATTTAATAAAAGAGTTGCCCTCGATTTTGCCGGATATTCTTTGATGTTATTATCTTTGTTTGTGAACGTGACGGTAGGGTCTTTTACGAACAAAAAATAATAATAAAATTAAATGTTATTCTCATAACATAGTCAAGAGCGTTGTTGACTCTACATTTGCGTGTATAATTATGACTATTACTTTAAAATTATTTTCCACAACGCCTGCTTTTAATGATACTCTATATTTATTTCAAAGGCTCGCCTGCTTTTGAACTCTCTGCGAACTTATTATTTGGTAACGAAACCGTATAAATTAATTATCTTCATTTAAAGACCTAATTAATTAAAAAACAATATTAAAAAATATTTAGTGACACTTCCGCTGAAAAGAAAACAATGATTTTGGCCTATTTGGGGGCGTGCACGCCCCCAAATAGGCCAAAATCATTGTTTTCTTTTCAGCGGAAGTGTCACTAAATATTTTTTAATATCGTTTTTTGATAATGGATTTCCGCAAAGTAACGCCTGAATCAATAAATTTACCTAATTAATTAGTGTGTACGTGATATATTTAATATATTATCCTATTTACAACAAAACGATTATTTTATTGCTACAATGTAGAGTTAGAAAGTTAATGTTCATGTAGACATATAACTATAATGTTAGAACAGAGTTTTTACATAGTATCACGTGGTGAGAATAAGAATATTGCACTGTATTCATTTGTACGAACGAATTTCTTAATTATACTACGAAGAAGAATGATACAGATTAGTCTGTAAGTAGGTTAAACAAGTACTTCGCGACCTTGGACTGTGTCGGTTACCCCAAGACGTAGTTTTTTAACTTATTCATCCAGTTCTAAAGTAACTATTAGGCACTTTTATTTTTTCTTTATACTCAAATATGATGTTCACTAAACAGCACTAATCAGTAATCAGCAATCATTTTATGGTAATAAATTTACACGTCAAAATAAAGCATAATAGGGAAAAATAAAGAGCGAAATTAAAAAATTAAAATCCATTCAAGGTCGCATGTGATGATGATGATGATTAAATAGTATATTATGCAATTAGTGAATAAAGGACGGATTTAAAGCGAGGGCCATAGATGAATCACGAGTCTTCACTTACTCGTTCTAACGACTGAATCCCGACCGCAGGGAGTGATTCATGATTGAATCACGAGCGTAGCGAGTTATTCAAGTGTTAGAATCCTGAACGATGCGAGTGATTCATGGCCCTCGATATAAATCCGTTTTATTCAAGAGTTGCATACTATATTATATACCATGACTACGAGAAAAAGAAATAACTTAAGCGAAAATAGACAATTAAGGACGAAAAAAGGAAGGTTAAATAAATTAAAATGAACATTGAAATAAGAACAATTACTAAACATAAGAGTAATTTTCTTGTTATTATTATATATTTTTTTCTGCAATGGCAGCAAAGAACACAATACAATTTTTATTCTAATGCTAAGCTCCTTGTCGCAAATATCGACCAATCAAAATTCAAAGAGTTATTTGCACAAAGAGTTTGTATGTCGAGTATTCTTTGCGCAAGGAGTTTGTATCGAATATTTTTGCCCAAGGAAGTAGTATTTATAAGCATTGAGATGGAGATCGAATATATTGGTGTGTTCTAAATTCAAACACCAAAATAGTGATTAAAAGGCCTTGTTATTCAAAGTTTTCAGTGAATAAAATAAGCTTTTTAGAGTGGGAATGGTATAAAGTATCGTATGTCCTTCCCCGCGATATGACAAATCGAAAAACACAAAAGTCATAAAAATTGGTTTAGCCGTTCTTGAGTTATAAATGGTGTAGTTATCAAGACTTAGTTTTATATATATAGATGTCAGAAATTCTTCAATAGTCATAAAAATGAGAATTGATATAAAATATACATATACTAGATCAGTTTTCATTGACAGGGCAAAGTTATCCTACATAACTGCATAGAATTAAAAATAAATTACAAAATCGAATAACAAAAATTACAATTAATTAATGAACTGTCAACATTTAAATAGGGTTGTTGACCTTTTTTTATTGTACGTTAAATTAATCAGGACACCGAAATACACACCTAGCATATTTTTTATATGTTTTTAAAGAACTCTAAACTAAAAAAAAACGAAGTTTTGATTTCAACTTATGTATGGCCACCGGTGTACCGGCGCGGGTTTATAGGTTAATATTGGTGCTAAAACATTCTTCAATGGCGGCCAATACGTCGTATGACGTCACTAAGGCAAAAACAAACAGTGGTGTGATTATAATTCGTTTTGCTTGCTTGGAGGATGCTTGCTTGAACATGCAGATGGCGGGAAAGAATCAACAATGACTATTATAATTTATTTGTCTTTTGTGTTTATTCTCAAGTTTTGACGTGTAATAGTGGTGAATTATTAATCGTTGATGTTCATAATGGTGCATGAGTGTCAGTAAAATGTATAAAATCATAAAACATTATTTTCGTTAATCGTGTTAGTAAGTTTTGGTATTGCATCCACGTGGCTTATACAAAACAGTAGTTAAATAACTGACTTATTTCTTAGAGCAGACTCTACCTACTTGAAAAAAAGTTTATAACTCGAAGTTACATAAATAAACCTACATTTTGCCGCATAATTTGTTCTATGTAGGGTTGTCCACCTCAAAAGGACAAATCAACCCTAACCGGATCACTTTGTTGTCCGTCTGTTCATCTGTTTGTCTGTCAAGATCCTTTTTCATTCATAAAATGAAACAATCTTAAACCCATAAATGTGTAACATCAGAGATAACAAGATTAACGAATTTACTATGGAATATTATTATAAACTTAGGTATATTTAATCAATATAAAAAAATGTATACATAACAAACTTATTATTTGCGGTTTCGGTTATAACCGTGTTTATGGATCTTATAGCAATGGTATTAGATGCTTCCTCTTCACTTGCTTGATTCTCAATCTGTTGATAAGGTACGACACTATCATACCACACGTTTGGTTTTGCCCTTATGACATAATTTCCGCAGCTACTTCCGTTTTTGATCACGTGACTTTTAGAAACGTTTGTACACATTTTGTTTATTCAAAAGAAAGTTAATCCAATGCATATTAAATATTTCTCTTTATTCATTGAGTTATTTGCTCCAACTACTATTAATTTAACATTACATTGTAATTTATTTTTGACTGTGTCAACTACCCTATTGTACGAATTTATCAAACCTGTATAATAGAACGTAAGCTCGATAAGCCATTGTTCGAGACGAGTTCTGAAACAGCACTGCAAGTATGGATTGTCTATAGAGTAAAAGTTGACAGTAATTATCGGTAAAAATCATCACGATATAGCTGTCGCAGCTAGATCCATGCTAGAGACAAGATACGATAAATATATTAAAAAATAGTTTATCGCCGTGACACGTTTAACGTGGATCCATACTCGCAGTACAGTTTAGACTTGCGGCCACAGTAACTTGCTCTGTTAGTAGTAGTAAGAATAGAGGTAAACTGCTCTAATTGTAAGATAACTACCAGTATATAATGTATATTATTAGATTTTTGGGAACAAAAGAAATAAATAAATATATTATAATATAATAAAGTAAGTATAGTATATTGTACTCTATGATACAAATCGTACAACAGTGGGTAATAAACATCACACCGCCACTCCTTTTGTGTTAGCGGTAATTACCTACTCCTGGGGAGTTCAGAGTATTCTTGATTATAAATTATTATTGCAATAAATGTCACTAATGTTCATAATAAAAGAGATTGATAGATTTCGGTCCTTCTAGAAATGTTAATATTTGTTTACTTTTATTGTATGTATCATTTTATTTGTATCATCAACATCATCAGCCTGTATCAGTCCACTGCTGGACATATGCCTCTCCTAATGTACACCACTGAGCCCGATCTTCGGCTTTTCTCATCCAGCTGCTACCAGCCACTTTGCGTATGTCGTCGCTTCGCATAGCCGGAGGACATCCTACACTACGCTTGCAGAGTCTCGGAGTCTTCACTCAATAAAACGTCTGCCCCAGTAGTTATCTGTTCTTCGGCTAGTATGACCAGCCCACTGTCGCTTCAGTTTGCTAATTACATACAGTACGGTCCCAATTGAGCCATAATCGCTATTAGCGCGATAACAGTCGGTCCCTTTCACCGTGATTACGATAGCCCACGCTACGTCATTGATGACGTCTTAACTGCCGCGATATTGACGATTACATGAACCATGCTCTACACCATAATCGTCGTGAGCGTTCTGTCAAAAGTGACAGGTGTTTGTTTATTTCTACAATGTATTTACTGGTGTCCCTTGTTTTTGATGTAAAAGTTGTAAAAGTCGGTCCATCCATTCCATTATTTCTTTTTGTGGTAATCCACACACCACATAGTTAACCTTCACACTTTGCACTATATTTTTATAAATTTGTTTTTAGCGCGCAAATGGTTCGTTATTGCTACAACTCTGGTCCGAATTAACAACACGCTTACAGTGCAATGAGCTGTCAAAATCGCGATATTTGTCTCGGACCAGCTTTGGTAGACGATAGCACTGTGAGCAAAATTATCGCAAAACGGACCACGTTCATAGGTTACTAAATCAGCAAACTGACAAAACGGTTACCTTAGTTCTCTGTCGGATCACTTCATTTCTAATACAAATGTGAAACTCTAAGCATAGCCCTCTCCACAGCTAGCTGATCGACTTTAAATCGGTGGACTAGTCGTACCGTGAGTGTCCACGTCTCGGCTCCGTATGTCATAACGGGTAAGATATTATATAATATGGATTGGTATTTGTATGTTATTTTGTATTTGTATCATTCACATTGATCTATTTTCTATTTGAACTGACTTCAAAAAGAGGATGTTCTGAAGTTGTTGCGTATTTATTTTTTTTAGGTTTGACTACGCATAACTTTTTACAGAGTAGTCCGATTTTGATAATTGTGTTTGATAGAGCATACTTGCGAGGTGGTCTCATTTCATTTCAGCAAATTTGAGGTTTGCCGTTTTCAACCCACAGTTTCAATCCATGAGTATTTAATTCCGTTTTCAACCGAAGTTGAATGCCGTTTTCATCCCATTGAAAAAAGAAATTAATATTCCGTGTTCAACCCACGAAAGCTTCCGTTTTCAACCCACAACTTTTTTCAAGCTATAACTATTATGTGATCTGTGGTATTGCCATAACATTGAATTCCGTTTTCATACCATCGAAAAATAATAAAATAAATGTTCCGTTTTCAACCTACGGAAGATTTCGTTTTCTACCACAACTTATTACAAGCAATTACTATTATGTATCCTGTGATCCTGTACTATTGCGATTACGTTTGGTATGATCAGAAGAAAAAAATCAAAGTCGTGTTATAATTTCCTCATTAATTATATTTTTATCAACACATTTAAAATATATTAGTAATAATGTTATCATAATTAAACATTACATTGTTAGTAATTAAAAATTAAATAATTTTTTTTTTTTTTTTTAGAATGGACTAATGCTGTTTGCCTCTACCGGCATTTACAGCGTCACCGGACGGTTGGCGAGCGCAGATGGCACTCAGCCAGATGCGGGCGCAGAGGGCGCACCGCCTAAGGCGAGCGTTGAAGACGCTTCGCCGCAAGGAGAGGAGTAGGCGACTTGCTCAAGGGCACCACTAAGGTACGGACCTCGGCTTGGGCCGTCGCCAGGAGAGAGGGGAGTAGGAGAGAATCGCCCCGGTATATAAGTGTACCGTTGAAAGTGGGCCCTATGAATTTTAACTCTACGACTATTTGGAGAGAATCTAACCAAGACATAATTTTTACCTCGAGCTCGCCGGCGAGCTCGGTGTTTGACTGTGTTTACCACTAAATCATAACCTTGTGTACCTCGCCCACAGTCATTACCTCGGCCGGAGCCTACACCGTGATCGGGATCACTACCTTGACTGGGGCTACAAACGGAAATACCTCGCCTCCCCCATTTCCGCGACATGGGTCCACACCACGACCAGGCTCGTCGCGTTGTGCACTCATGACTGTACTTTGGGTGGGGCTACAATAAGAAACTTGAGTACCTCGCCCACAGCCGTTACCTGGGCCGGAGTCTACATCGAGGCCGTGGCCGCGGTGTAGACTCCTGCCCGCACCGTGGTTCGGGCTACATATTAGACCAGTGTTACCTCGTCCACAGCCATTACCTGGGCCGGAGGATACATCGCGACCGGGGCCGCGGTGTATACTCCCACCCGCACCGTGGCTGGGACTACAATCGTGTGTGTGTGGATTACCTCGACTGCGACTGGGGCTGCGAAGAAGATCTCGGCCGGAGCCTACAATGCGATCCGGATCACAGCCCTGGTCGGGTCTACAACCATTACCGGGGTTCCCTTGGGACGACGCTAAAGCTGCCGAAGTAACGGCTGCGATGGGGTCGTCCGGGTCACCCAAAATATGCCTTGGACGGCGACGGGGGGGAAGGAAGTGAGGATCGGTTATGTCAGTGGAGTAGTTCGCCGCTTCGACCACGAGGGGATTCGAGTGGTGGGGAGCTTTGTCGAAGTGGCGGCGGGAGCAGTCTTTGATATACTGCGTAATAGAGGGGAGGGTGAAATCGCAGTGCAGTTCGGCGTTCCGCAAGTACCACGGAGCGCCCACGGCCCTGCGCAAGACCACGTCATTGCTAATCTTATTATTTATTTCTACTTATCTATACATCTCTAGTCTAGGAGTCCAATAAAGATATTTAGGTAGTTAAAAAATAAAAACTTTCGTCAAAGCAATGAAAAATTTGAAACCACCATGGAGTGTAACGTCAAAATTAAAAATAGTCACCTTAATATAATTTTTCTCAAAGTTTAACGGCTACCATCAAATTGAATATCATTTCTTAGTTCCACCAAAAGCTTCGGTAATGTCGGAATTTCTTTTTTTACGGTATAAAATTAATGTATCTTTCTCCAAACTCCACCCAAATCAAAGTCATCCAAATTACACTTGGTTTCCAGTATTTTTCTTTTTTCCTGGTGTAACAATTTTTGACGAGGTAGCTTCCGCTTGTTTCCCTTCTGCAACAATTCTTTGAACAGAACGTTCAGAAACACCTGAAACAAAATATGTATAAATGTTACCATGAAATTAGAGTAGGTAGGTAAATTTATAAAGTTTGTATAGCATTATAATTATAATTCATCATTACCTATACACAGCCACATTTTCTTTAACCACATATTAGACATAAACATTTCGTTATACCCACGGCTAATATTTACGTGTACCTAATAATGACAACACTCACCAGTCATTGCCGCCACCCTTGCATTTACGGATTTTAATGGTATAATCAGTTCGTTCTTTTCACATTCTTGTGTACAAAACGAATGTACCTTTATAACTGCTTCTCTTGTACCACTTTTTATCACTTTAGGCATGATGATAGCACAGTAGTTAACAAAATATTCGCAACGATGTTTACTATGAACTCGGAAGTGTCAAAATGAATTTTCAAGATGGCCGTTTTAGTTCCTCAAATCGCCACCGCCAACTTATACTTGTGGCACTGTATAGGACAATGTTTTACCAGGTA
Source organism: Selenia dentaria (assembly GCA_917880725.1). Lineage (NCBI taxonomy): Eukaryota > Metazoa > Arthropoda > Insecta > Lepidoptera > Geometridae > Selenia > Selenia dentaria. The sequence goes on along the minus strand of OU862893.1, from coordinate 12,823,391 downwards.
AGCCTTTGTTTTTGAATACAATATTTTACCAGGTAAGCCTTTGTTTTGGAATCAGGTAAAAATTGCAGGTGGGAAAAGAGTAAGGACTATGATTTTATCAATAAGAGAAAGAGAAAGATAAATAGCACATCGCTAAAAATTCATATTGCTTATCAGTTTGTCTTTAACTGCAAGAAGTGAAAGTTCTGTGACTAAAAGTAATAGGTATAGTTTACTGATACGCTAACGAATATGCAAGAACCAGACTCAAGTACAAGTGACCGTGAAATAGACTTTTATTTGATTAAATCAAAAAGAAACAAACAAATGTTGGTGTCTGGTGGAAGAGAATACCACCAAAAAAGAACAAATAAAGACAATTCTATATTGTGGCGCTGTGTGAAATCCCCAAAATGTTACGGGACTATAAAAACACTTAAAAATTTAATTGTGAATCGAACCATTCACCACAACGACTGCAAACCTAATATTGCAAAGCTTTCAATAAAAAAAGACTATGAAAGCTATAAAAGATAAAGTGCTACTACCAGATGGGCGCCCTGTACAACAAATATATGAAGAAGAAGTTCTGAAAAACCAAGAGAAAGGACTAGATTTGGTAGAAATTATCCCAAATTTCTCGAGTGTGAAGACAGCACTTTACGATGCCCGCAATAAAAACCAAAAATTTGCAAAAACTGTCTTTAAAAACCCGTCAGAAGTCGAAATTTTTGAGTTTGTGTTATTGAGTTACATTCGTATAGCTGAAAAGTGTTATCTTAAAACTTTTGAATTGAATTCAACTAATTTATCATAATATAAAGATCATATAATCATATAAAGATATCTTGTTAATACAATCATTGATGGTAAATAACAATTGATCTCATACGTATTTGTAAAATGTCACTAGCAATTGTCACTTTTTAGTGACATTTGAATTATTTTTTCCTACTAACATGGTGAAATTTTTTATTCCTACAAACGAAATCTATAATCATATCAGCCATCTCCATTCCAAATTTAACTCAAATCCGTTACCCTGTTTTAGCGTGAAGAAAACAAGCAATCATAATCGCTCATTTTTGTATTTACAATATCCGTATATATTATTTCTAGGTATACTATAATGTATACCTAGAAATAGTTCAATAAAAGGAAAGGAATTTCTACTGAACGCATGTTGTTTTGTTTCTTCTTGAAATACAAATGAAAAGGTTGAAACCAACCGCAAGCGAAAGCTGTTGAATAAAACAGTATGTATGAAACAATAAGCAGCCACTGTTTTCTCGTTCATCAAAAACTTCACACGGCTATGACGGGAATTTAGCTCGTTTATCATGGCACCCGGAGACGTGACACCAGCCACCCTGAACTTTCGCGCTAAATTATTGCCTGAATAATAATTGTAACGAAGCACCTACGCTTCTGAATTTCTAGCACAACTGCTGTACGGGTATTATTCGGCAATATGGCTATTTGGATGCGCGGAAAATGTTTATTCATTCATTTATTTTTATGGAAGACCAACTAAAGATTGTGAAAACAGTGGCTCAACTAGGTACAGATAGCCATACAGATAGATACAGATAGCTTCACGATATACTTACAATATAATTATAAATGTAAACACCTAAGTGCATGCCTCAAAATCTCCCTCATTCGTCACAACATAAGAAATAAATTTATTCATTTAAGATAGGAGAAATTAAAAGTGGCTTTTAATCTAGAATTCAAATATGGGTAAGTAACTATACAGGCTGGTTTTTTGAAAAGGGCGGCCATGGCCAAGTCCGGAACCACGTGAGTTAGAGAAAAATCGTGAAAGGAGATATGCCCTCGATTTATAAGAAAACAATAACTGCATATTTAGTTTTTTTTTAAATCTTTTACTTTCGACGGAAATCGACCCGAATAATTTAAAAAAAAGACAGCCTGTAACTTTGAACTAATAAATTCTGTTGCTGATAAAGATCAATCTTCGCAAAGAATGAAATTAATAAAAATAAAATAGTAAATTTTACAATTTTATTATTTTTACATGGTCTTGTTTTATTCGCGGGATATACTGTGGTAATACTTACAAAGCTTACTTACAGCTTGCTTACTTACTTACAGCTTACAAAGCTCATTCAATTTCATCATTCAACTGAATCCATTAGTTTAATAATACAGGATGTATTTTTTAATCATTCGTATTGAATTCCGTCAAAATTAAAAGATTAAATAAAACTAAGAATGCAATTATTGTTTTCTTATAAATCAAGGGCCTTCTTTCACGATTTTTATCTAACTCTCGTGTTTCCGGACTTGGCCATGACTGCCCTTCTCAAAAAACCAGCCTGTATACTATTATTATATCAAATATTAATAAAAAAATAATAACTAATTGAATAAAAAAAATATAGAATAATAAATAAATACTATTGCTAAAAACGCCTTGCTTTGTCGACGCCACTCGAATAAGGGTCAACATTTTACACTCAGTTGAACACGTACGTCACCACCCTTTTAATACTAGGAATATAGATTTAGACTTGCAAAGACTAATAAGCTGTTCCTAGGAAATTGTGTACGTTTTTACAATAAAATTCTAGAACACTATCTCACAGAGGGAAAATTCATAATGACTGTAAAAAGCATTTTAATAAAAAAAGCATATTTTAAAGTTGGAAATTACTTAGGAGACAATGATGCTTGGAATACTCCACTTCTGGCAAGTTGTCATCCATAATATGTTATGATAGTAGTACCCAAGTAGAAACATTGTAATATTGTATATGAAAAGAAAGGCCCCAAGTTTCTTGCCGCTTCTTCTCGGCTCTATATATTTTGGAATGGGGCGGTAGAGTCTTTAGAGTACATTAAAATTAATAATTGACGTTCATAAGTGCGTCTTCACTACGCATCAATACGCACTATAGTCCATTTATCTATATATATATTTTGAATACTATCGTAACGCACCATCCACGTACGAACATCCTCCAAAATTTCATAACAGAAAATGATATATAAAGAATAATACTTATACCTTATCTCTAAAACCATTTCTTGCATACAACCTTGGGGTGGATATATAAGTATATGTATCAGTAATCAGGTTGCCATGGTACAGGCTCTGCCTAGTTTGGGACCTGAACAACTTGTGTCGATGTTGTCCCATATTATTACTTACTAGTAATTCCCAGTAACCCAGTTCTAGGAACAGTAGACCTCGCGAGCACAGTATTATCATCGGATATTTTTCGCAGCCTTAGCTATATGAGGGTCATCGAAATTCAGTAAAAAAATACTTAATATTTATTTCAATTCTAGTATGCCACAACACTTAACAATCTATCCCGCTGCAACTGCAGTTCGACAACAGTGCGCCGATTCCACTAAGTAAGTTTGTTCCAACTGCTATCGAACCGTAGCTGATTTACACACATTCTTATTCTGCTATTGAAAATCAATGCAGCTGCAGTTACGTATCTATCGTCGCCAGCGATCGTATAACATTTTACGAGTATATTTTAGTAACTTGATATACCATGAACACGACGCTAATTCATATTAGTTTTTAATATTTAACTATTATATAGTAGCATTTACGATACGTTCACGTGACGATCCAATTTCTCTACAGAAATAGTAGAATGGCTTTCTGGGTAATTATCAAACGGGAACTGGAGTTGTACTGCAGTTGCAGGGGGATAGATTGTGCCCCTCCTAGTGGGAGGGGCGTGCAGGCCCCGCTGTAAAAGCGGGTGGTCGTCGGTGGGGGATCTGACGTAGAGGCTCCGCCAACTTCCCAGTCCTCCTCCACACAGACGAAGCCGGAGTGCCGCTGGGTTAGTTTAGTGGGTATACCGGTTGATCCGGGGAGTCCCACATACAGCCCCTATCCCCAATGGGGGAGATGCGTAATGCATTTTTCCCAGCGTCAAAAAAAAAGGGCGATAGATTGTTGAAAGTTGTGAAATGGTAGAATTGCTCCCCTGGTTTCGTTCGATCATTACACAAAATTCATACTACTATTTCTATACAAAAATTGGAATTTATCTGAAACCATAAAGCGTTACCGCGAAACGGCACTACAAATATGAGTTAGCATCGCGTTCACGATCCATATTTTTGACACAAAAGCCGTCCCAGTCACCCATAGACGATCCAAACAAAAATTATGTTTTTATTAAAAATCCCAATTTGGAAACGAAAAAGAACAGCTTATTTGAGTGTGATAATTATTATCGTTCTCGGTAAAAATAACATGCGAACACCCTTAGTAAAGAATAAAGTTTGGATCGATCGCTGGCCTCAATCGAAACGAAACTGCAGCGGGACTGTTTTTCAATGGCAGAATAAGAATACGTTTAAAGCCATCGTTTAGAGGCCGTGGCACAAACAACTTGCGAAAAAAAAAATCATATTGTAAACATCAATGCTACACGCTTCGGTGTACAAACTTTAAGTTATCTGTGTTACTGTTGCCCTAGATACATGACAGTTTGTAATGTTTCACGCGAACGATACGTTATGTTACACTTACGCAGTTATTCGTGCTAGACCCACACGGTTCAATTGCGGTTGGAGCAAAGTTAGCAAAAACAGCCCAATCGGCTCCAGAAGTAGAATAGCGGATGCCGGTACTTGAAAGTACTCTGAAGCGCTGAGTTACCAGTCACAATAAAGTATGATCTTGGTATTGTCATGTACGATAAGTTTGTTCGGACGGGCGTGTGTACTTAAGGGTATAAGTGCATGTTTGTATGTCGAGATGTTTATTCAGTCTTCTTGCTCTTGACTGCGGTCTCAGGCGTGGGGGAAGCGCGGGCTGGTCTTCGTACCTGCGAACAAAATAATTGGAAAATGTACAACGTACGAGTCAACTTATAAAGAAACAAACCAAGGGCGCAATAAATGTTTTTGAGAACCGTTGCGTAGTTGAGCAAGCTAGATAGCTCAACGTAATGAGGGTCAACGTCCCGCCGATGGCGAGCGGTGCGGTAATGAAAGAGAGGCGTTGGAATCTGTTGAAACAGTTCCTACGAACACTCGCCCTTATACAGACGGTTAGAATACGCAGAGAGATGCAAAGTCTCTCCGGAGTTTAATCGATTCCAAACCGTCTGTAAGTATGGAGTCATCGACGTTGCCTAAAGAATATGACAGCACAGTTAACAGAGTTTTTACTTCAGGAGGGGGGGGGGAGCTGCAATGCAGCTGGAGAATCCCTCACCGGGCATCCATACACAAGACCTGTGCCTAGAGATGGATGCCAGGGCTGCCATGCATATTCTGAAAGGGGCAAACCCATGTTCAATTCTTCTTTTCCTGGCAAATGAGGCAAATGAGTCGTGGGCCTTATCTCACCCTCTACCACGCTTCCCGTGGGCTTTTGCAATATCTGCTTTAACACGAACGCTGTCAATTACCACCTTAAAACCGCGAAGCCGGCATTGCTCTTCCTCACCAAGGCGCAGATATTCTCTCCGACGTACACCTCATTTCTGACATAAAAATGCTAAAAAACTACAAGTGCAATTTGAAAAATTTAATACCAACTTCCATTCCATTACTTACAAAATCAGTTATTGGAGTGTAACTCAAAAACTACTAAACCGAATTTGATGAAATTTAAATGGGACCACACGGAAAGTACTAGCTTTCAAACAAAAAGAATTTCTAGAATCGATTTGCACTATTGAAGTTATGAGTTAACAAACATAAAAAAAACATAGGGTCGAACAGTACCTTCTCCTTTTTGGAAGTTGCTAAAAAACAGTCGAATTGAGTACCTCCTCCTTTTTTTGGAAGTCGGTAGAAAAATGCTATGCCGCTAAAAAGAAGGCCAATCTGTTAGGGTCTTTGCGACCAACGCTAATTTGAATGACCGAAGGAACTCACCACCAACCTTACCACGGTGTGATACTATGCCAGACATTGTTTTTCGGCAGCGTGCAGTACGCAAAGCACTGTTCTCCTAGGACATTCACAAGTCAAGTGGGCATAATGGCATCCCTCCGATAGTGTTGCGGACTTATGCTCCAGAGCTGACACCGGTTCTAACTCGTCTTTTCCGGTTCTCTACACAACATGCGTTGTTCGCAACATATATAAGACTCCTTTCTTGCTTCTGACCCCCAAAATGGGTGACCGCTCCGATTGAAACAGGGATTATAGTTTGAGTTCTATAATTTTTTTAGTAAACTGACGAGTAAACCAGTTTTAAACTCGACATTTATTAATTATATTTTGTCCGTGATCATAGTGATTGCAACCAGTGCTTCGGCACGGCTTCGATATGGGCAGATCAAACGAAAAAGGAATGAAGTGTAAATATCCCGTTTTTAATGTTAACTCTTATAATAAGCTAACATAGGCTAGCATTTAAGAACTATATATCTTCTAGAAGCGCTATAGTTATACCCAAGTTCTGATAAATACAAATATCACACTGTTATAGCACTGCAAACCAACAAAAATAACGTGATAACATCTGCTGGTAGTGCAGCGCAGTATCAAAATGTACACAGGTCCACTTGCACTATTAATTATTCTGTGACAAGTCCAGTATGAGTTGTGGGACCCTTGGGAACAGTCACAGGGGAAACAATGTTGGTTTCGAACGCTTGGCGTGCCATGTCGGTTATATGAAGTTATCGTATGGGGCTGTCACTACTATTCTGTTTTTCAGGTAAGTAACCGAACAAATATGTTTGTTTTTCTTATGAATATATATGTTATATAAGGTAATAGAAAAAGTTTTAAATTTATATATTCTATAAAAGAAAAGGAGACTTGTCTGAAACCCGTTTTATTCAAAGACTGAGATTTTGTCTGAAAAATTTACTCTACTTTTAATTTCTCAACTTTATGACTTTTCTATTTCTTTTTACTGCCACCAGCACGTGCTATCTTCAGTTTTTTAAACTGAAGTAAAAAAAATGCCTATCACACACAATAATTCTCGACGTGCAATGTATTACAATAGTACATTATGATACAAATGAGCAGAATTCACGAGTTTTATACGACATTTTTCAACACATTTGCGAGGAAAGACAAACATATATGTTACCACCTACGAAGAAATGACTTTTTATTTCTTCGTAGGTTACCACACAGCGACTAATACAATAGGAACAAAATAGGAAAATTATAGGAAATAGCACGTAACCTTTTTTTTTCACGCGCCTACTGCTAGATGAATGATAGCCTGCTAGAAATTATAAATTAAGTAATAAAATGCAAAAATATCATTATTGTGAAATATCAATAATTTGATAATAATAAATATTGGTTTGATCTACGGGCGTACACATTGATTTATTCCAATAATTGTGCATGGATTTTCAGCGGCATAGTACCTTTTTGTTGATTGAATAAAATAATAACTATACTAGCGACTGCCTGCGACTTCGTTCGCGTAGCATAACCCTCCATATTTTCTTGATTTTTCTTTCTTAAGAACCTTCTTCTGACATAATAATTAACACAACAAAAATAATTAGCGAAATTGTTTTATCCATTCACTCGTGATACGATTACTAAGGGAAATAGAGCATTTTTATACATAGAGATTATACCCGGTTAAATTGAAAATGTCCTTTTTACTCGCCGATACATTTAAGTAAGGTATTAATTCAACTTTGTTGGGATAATTATATTATGCACTAGGTTATAGTTATATTATTCACGGTTGTGTTATAGCTCAGATTATGATATATAGATGCGCTCCGCGGTTTAACCCGCGCGGTGATGGATGGTGATGATGATGATGAATCAAATATAGCGTATGTTACTTAGGCTTAACAAAGCTTTCTACTGGTGATAGCATTATTAATCCTTTCTATACCGTGATAATTAAAACAAAAGATTTATGAATGAAACTGACGTATATTTACGTCTCTGGGACACAAAGGGTTAACCGGTTATGTAGTTTTACGTTTATTCGTTACAAACAAAGTATCAATTCTTTCCTATTAATTATTAGCGTATTTAGATAAGGATTAACACCAAAGTACGAATAATATGGCCTAGTTTGTACCGCCGTTATTATTGCATCGGCAAAAAGTAATTGTGACATAACTGTATAGTAAGAAATTATGGTATTTCTGATTTTATTGTAAATATTGATGATCACTTTGCTCTATTGTCAGTAGTTTCCGAAGTGTACGCGATAAAGAATTCGTCCAATGCGTAATATATACATATTCCTAATACCAACAAATCGTTTTTGGTATCATCCTTAACTTTGATATAGTCTCGTACTCGTATTTCACTCAGTGATAATATAGTTTCTAAGGGCGAATATATAATATAAACTTAATATTCGTTACATACTAGAAAAAATAAATCAAATATGAAAGTATAATAATAAGTTTATTTGTTACGTACAATTGTAAGTAACAAATAAACTTAAAAAGTCAAATACAAATCTTTCTTCTTTTATATAATATTAGTGTAGAAAAGCGATGTTATAAAGCTCATTTTACGAGCAAGTGTGTTGAAATATTATTTATCTACACTAATGTTGTAACATTCTACTTATGTTTCCAATACTTGACTTATAATTACTACTGTTATAGAACAGACAACAAAACACTCAATTTAAGCAATTTCACATGATGGTATAATATCCACATCGATATCGTAAAATCTCATTATAACATCAATAAAACGCGACCAATTAACGTGGCGAGCCTTATGTCAAAATCCTCATACAAGTTGTATAAAATTTTGATATTAGGCTGGCTTTTGAAAACAGTTGAGTTATACGTGAAAACTTCGTCGAAACTACTAAACTTACATACACAAAACTCTTTGGTAAGATCTTATGCCAATTAAATAAAAAAAGAACAGCGCGCGCTCGCTCCTGATTGGCCCTGCGCGCGCAGCTGCATTTTAATGGCGGCAAGTTCACTGTGACAATAAATACGCGTGAATTTAATGTTTGTTTTGTTTTTAAAATACAAATTAAAAGTTTAAAATGGATAGCGACGATGATATTTGTACGCCTCCGGATATTCTAGAATTGGCAAGAAAAGTAACTCACAATCTTTTGCCAGAAAAATCTAGAAAATTATATGAAAAATAATATAATAACTTTTTGGCATGGAAGACCGAAAAGAAAACTACATCATTTTCTGAAAATGTCATTCTTGCGTATCTCAAAGACCTCTCCGACAAATTCAAACCATCTTCTATGTGGGCTAAATATTCTATGCTCAAGTCCACACTGAGTATCTACAACAATATTGATATCACGAAGTATTCTAAGGTCATAGCGTTCCTGAAACGCAGTTCAAAAGGACACAAGGAAAAAAGTCCTTGACGTTTACATCAGGTCAAATAAAGATGTTCCTGGAAGATTCACCAGATATTTTGTATCTTTTTGAAAAGGTAAGTGTATTTTAGTTCTGTTATTTAATCTACCTAGTACTTACGTACTACACACGCAAGTTATCTAGACACTCCGTTTAAGCGCTTTGTGTATAAATTTGGTAGTAGGTACCTACACTTTACTACTTCATAAATCATAGTTTTTGCCTTGGCTATGTACCTCAAGCTTATTATATCGTTTATTGTTACAGGTTGCACTAATGTTCGGCATAATGGGGGCATGCCGAAGGCAAGAGCTATACAACATCCAGTTCGATGAAGTCTCTAACATAGACGACAGTACAATCATGGTGAAAGTTTCGAAAACAAAAACGAAAATAGATCGTTCTTTCGTTGTGACGGGCAACTGCTATGCCGTATGTAAAAAATACATGGAACTTCGACCCACCCCCTGTCGAAACCCTGCCTTTTTCTTGAGCTATAGATCGGGGAAGTGCGTCGATCAAAGAATTGGTATTAATAAATTTGGTGCTCTGGGAAAAACTATCGCAAGTTTTTTGAATCTGCCTAACCCAGCGTTGTACACGGGGCATTGCTTCCGGCGCACCTCGGCGACCCTTCTCATAGATAGCGGTGGTGATTTGACCGCACTGAAACGACACGGGGGGTGGAAGTCTTCTACTGTGGCTGAAAGCTACATTGATGAGTCTTTAATGAATAAAATTCAAGTCTCAAATACGATCTTGAACAGTATAGAAAACAAGACGAATGAAGTAATTATAAATATTCCGACTCCGTCTACGAGCTCTACTGCTTGCCCCGCGACCGCTACAGCTGCTGGATCAATAATTAACATTAACTTTCAAAATTGTACCATCCAAAATTTGAACAATTATTATAAATAAACTATTGTCAGCTATTGTTTACTCTTGTTGTTTGATTAATTGCATTAGTGAAGATAAAGTAGTGTATGCAACTGCATAATATAACACGGGTATTAAAACACTCGTTACTATTATGAAACTCGCTGCGCTCGTTTCATAAACTCACACTCGTGTTTTAATACCCTTCATTATATGACAGTTGCATAAACTACTATTATATATACTCAAATTATATAATTATTCATATTTACTCAAAGTAAATATTATTCAAAGCAAAGTATAGCAAAGCCACTGTCTGTTAAAGATATAGTATTTTTACCTAAAGCTGGTCGAGATACTTGACTATACCTACCATGTAAGTACAAATAATACTAAAAATTTTAATACTTACGAAAGTTTCAATCATGCATTGATAAATTTATTACGGTAGATTAGATTTTTTTACACATTGTTATAGTCATCTCATGCATCTATATTTTCAGCCAAATCTCCTTTTTCGTTATTAACTTTACATTATAAAAAACTCTTGATTGGCACAAAGATATAGGATTAAATGCGAACATATATATCTTAATCAAGATGAACTCTCATAGATGTCTGGCTGTCATTGTGGTTATCCCAGAGAGCTTAGGTTAATAAATGAGCTCTTCGCGCCTATCGCCTACGGCGAGCGCCTCTGACGACACTTAGGCGAAATTCGGAGCACGTCTACATATTTGCAACTTCGGCATATGTTAGTAACACTTGAGTGCGTCGACCTATGTTGAACGTTACAGATGCTTATCCTAATAAATCCTAGTTCTCAAGCGTTTAGAAGGGTTTCATCTTATGCCCATTATAACACAGATATTGATGCTACTCAGAAGAATATTATTCGGCAAATAATCGAACTACTACTTGTAGGTTGGGAACCTTGTTAATGTCATCTTGTAAGAGTTTCTTTAGAGAAGGTGCTGGTCATTGAGGTCTCCATGAAAATAAAATAAGTACTATCGTACTTATTTTATTTTATTTGGCACTGGTCACTTAAACCTCTATGCAACGTCAGATAGTATTTTGATCATACGAGTATAATGTCAAACGATAGTAGTTTATGCAACTGTCATATAATAGAAGGTATTAAAACATGAGTGAAGTTTTTTCAAAATAATATTACACGAGTGTTTTAATACCTAAATATATGCATTTGCATACACTACTTTATTAAATCTCATGACATTTTTGCTACTAAAGTTTTATCCAACAAAATATTACTCAAATTCGTATGTACGAAATAGCGCCAAAATGGAAAAAGTCTTCTTGTTCTTGTTTGTATGGCTTGTGCGGCGTAACCACAATTTTGCCAATATCAGTGGAAAAAGTCTGTTATTGGTCTATTGGCTCGGAACAAGCGGGTTGCGCGCGCAGCGCGCTCACCACAGATAATGTGTACTTAAATTGAATTGAAACCTCCTTGGTCGGGACACATTGTACTTAAATTAAAAAAACGTTTTAAAGCATTGTTTAGTTAGGAGAATAATGCTTTTATTTTATTTTATAAATTTTCTTAAAGAAGTACCCATGTAAATAAAATATGCCAATAAAAGTCTGTATTTCATTTCATAATTAGAATATTACCGAATGAGATTATATAAAAGTAATTTAATTTTTAGGTACAGAAAGTCTAACAAAGAAAGCTATCCTGCATTATACATTATACTCGTACATACGTTTACATTGTTACGTGAATGACAAATTACATACCAAACTCTCTTGTATCGGTGTTTCGTTTCTCGGTAAATAATACTTAATTAATTTGTCGTTTGCACAGTGATTCAGCCTTAATTAATTATTTATTTTACGCGGTGCTTAATTATAATACAATAATTCTCTACCTGCCCGATTCAAGTTTTAATAACACGATATTTAATACCTACGATACCAATAATATCAGTGCCCAGCCGTGCGATTTTGTAATTATTTGTCTGAACTTCATGCCACATGCCATACAACTCTTGATAAACTATGTAATAATTAATTAATTACAAAATTAATCTTTAAATGTTATTATAGACGATGCACACAACAAAATTATCAAATTACATTATATATCTGTCATCATCATATAGTGACCTGCCGTGCTATGCTCAAAGAGCAAACATCGTTGCATCTTCGACAACATCCGTGAAACAAATGACGAGTAAACAAGGAACGTTGGAAAAACAACCTTATTTACAAGGGCGATATCTCATAAAGTATTTGACATCGGTGGGCTCATCGACGAGCGCAACGACGAATCATTAAAGAATCGCACTGCTGAAAGTTCTAAATGCGAGGTAGTTAAATTAAACTTTTTTAAAAGAATTTCGATGTGTAATATGCTAACGTAAATTTCAGGTATGGCCAATCATTAATTAAGTTTTGGAAAAACGCCTATAAATTACAAAATTGCTTGTGGTTTATTATGGGTTTGTATCCACGGATCCCGGGATCAGATTGAATTAGCCACAGATTCCGGCGTGTTGTATCCACTGATACCGGAATCCGTTTCCAACATAGAAACGAATTAATAATTACCCGCTGATCCCGGTATCCGTGGTTACAAAAACTAAAATTAATTAAATGTTAATATTGATCATGATGTCACTAACATCGTGATCAATATTACTTTTTTCTTCTTGTACTATTACTATTACTTGTTCACTAAACAGTAGTATAAAGAATAAAAGTTAACTAGGTATATTTATTAATTTATAATTCTAAAAGCACTAACGAGATCCAAAAATGCAATTTTATAGTTTTACACATTCAGTAGTTACACATTCTCGCACAGAATTCGAATCTGCGTGTTCCTACAATCCGTGTTAGACGCCATGACCGCTGGGCCACCGATGTGATCCATTCGAGCATCGAATTAACTCTCTAGTCAAGTCTTAATCGTCGTATCTGGACGAAGCCATACGGATTAAAGAACTTGACAAGCTTTATCTAAGTAAAAGAATAGTTTATACAACTCAGAATTTTCGTATCTTGTAAATGTCACAACCCTTCATAATTTTTATTGTACACCTTTTAAAGCACTAACGCCTTCTTGGAGTTTTAAGCCCATCACACACGACTAAGATAATATATATTATAGCGTCGAATGTATAAGTTATGTTAACTTAACATACCACACACGGCGCAGATACTATAATATATAGCAAGCGTACATTCTATCGGAATCCGTCGCGGGAGCCGCACATCTCGATCGTTCACTCTGTAATATACAGTGTTCATATTTTTGTTTATTTTTTATTGTTTTTCTATTAGGAAGACTATTGACTACAAAAGTATATTTAGGCACTAAAATAATACAGTAAAATTAAAAGTCATTTAGAAGTCTCTACTTCTAACATTAAAATAACTAATTTCTAGACCAAACGTTACTTACTACAATAAAACACAGCTACTACAATAATAAGAAAATGGTCATCATTTGCACACACTAAATAATACCAACCGATAAATGCCAACTAGGTATTTATTATTTACTAATAGAAGATTCTGCAATTTAGTATTCAAAACTGATAAAGAAATTATCATTAATTTGCATCCGTAATGAAGTTATGCTAGTATGAAATAAGTCAAGGTCAAGATTTGTGTTACGAGTACTACATAAAGCGTTTAGTTGCACGATAAATAAAACTGTTCTGCCTATAATTTGTAGTAACTAGAGGTATGTAGAAAAGAGGACTTTTTCAATATGACCTATATGGTGTGTAAAAGAAAGTTTTACTAACCAGATCAGGACAGTCAATATTTGATGTAACATATTTTTCAGAAAAATTATATCAGAGGTGGTACGCAAAAATGATGCTCATGATTTTAAGTAATTTTCTTCGTTACTTTTAGTTCGATAGCTTATATGACGCATAAGTTTCCGTTGGATGCGCTCTATTTGATCGATATATAATGCATATCTACGATTCCAAATCTGAGAGGCATTTTGCGGTGAAGCATATTTGTTGTGGATTTGTATGATTGGAACTGTGAATTTGATATAACCGTCATATTAGCTAAAAGTAAAAAACGAAGAATCTGGATAGAAGATCACATAAAACACAGGAAAATTGTGGTGAATTTATACTTTACAAAGATCTTTCAGAAAAAACTTTTATTTCTTACATTCATATGGTTATTTGCACGTTACCTAGCATTTTTTTTAATGTTAGTCTGTCTGGCTTTATAATCCGGGTAATCTCTGAAAAGGCTGGACCAATTTTGAGGGGGTTCATACTCATCGTATTAATTAAAGGGCCACACGAAAGAAGTTGCAGCTGCAGTTAGTCTAATAATAAACATAGCCTAATTACATCAAGAATACTAACATTCATTTTGCAATTAACCAGTTTGATTGTACAATTAGGCACAGCAATCTAGAAAAAATTATGAAGTTGAGCTCATACAACATATTTAAAAGTTCTAAAAAGATAACTTCGTCATACCGCTAGTTCGGTTAGTAGATAGAAAATATCACTTTTTCAATGATTCCCTTTGTTTGACCAAGTTGATTCGTGTAAGTCAGTCGTTAGTTTCATTTTAATTTACAAATAATATGTCTACACTATAGGATCGAAACAAAACAGGTACCTAAGATAACGAATACAATTAAAGGTTAACTATCTAGCTTTATTAGTTGTTGTTGTGAAAATATAAATTTGTTTGGCAACTGAAGACCAGACGTCCGGTTACTGCAACGGTTCTGTCAACAACCTGTATTTGATCTTAAGATCAGTGTCGCAAACCATCTTAAGATGTCTTTATTATCTCCAGTAGTCTTAGCGTATCTTAACATGCCGTTAGAATATCGGTAGCATCTTAAGCTACTGTAAGGTAAAATATTATAATATATTCACCGTGTGTGGTTGCTCATTGAATTATATGGTGAGCGATATGTCCGAATCTGCTCTAAGATAATATATAGATATTTATAGTATTTTCATCGTGTGTGATGGGCTTTACGCATATTGTCGGAAGACGCGAATTGTATTCGATCTCCTTCGGAGCCGTTGAATCCCATCCGGAGATGTGTAATTTTTTCTACCTATATTTGTGATCATCCCTATGAGCTGTCTGAAACAAGAATGGCACAAAATGATAGGTATGTGTTTATTTGGATTCAATTTTCATCTGAGCTTAAGATGCAGCAGCATAAGATTGTTAAGACAGAAGTTGAATTTTGCGCTTTAAAGTGAGTCGCGACGTTAATAGACTAGGTCTATTCGTCTAAGTTCATCTTATGTTACATCGATTTTAGGAGATATATGGGCAAACGAATTCTAAATCCGCGTAAGCAAGGTTTTTGAACACCACCATAATGATGATTCAGATTCAGATTCAGATTATTTATTTGCCTTATAATAATGAACGTTATATAAGGTATGTTATTTTACTATAGATTCTTATTATTAATATAGTTACAAAATTTATAGAATAATACAGAATTATACATTGAATTAAAATAAGTAAGTAGGTATATCACCATAATCATTATGAAATTATTAAATTAAACATTAAATTAAGATATGTAAGTACATCAGTATCATCCAATAATAATTTATAAAATATGTCAAGTACTTAGTTAGGCAATTATAATCTGTCAGAGTAACATTATTAAAATATTGTACCTATATAATTAAAGTGTATTTTATTAGTCAATATTTATAAAAGAGGATTCATTTGCCGAGTAGTAGAGGATCAGATGCCATTAGGATTCTATCATGACACAATCTAAATAACAAACCTGCCATCCTGGTATAAATAAAAATATGCGTAGCTTTCATACGCCTGTACTATAAATTCAAGTCAGGATATGTCCTGAGAACTGTGCCAGTGCATTTATCTCCCGAATTTTCAGGCACACGTTGTGCGGAAATGAATTACGTACGGCTGGGGTGTAGATTTGTTTTGCGGTAGGTTGCAAATGATACGTTGTACGTTTATTACAGTATAATAAATTCCAATTTTATTAATTAATTGTACATAGCTTTTTATACAATAGTCATTACCATACCATTAGGCTTGAACCATACATGTCGCAATTCCTAGAAAAGTGGTACAATAACTGAGAAATCCTTTGTATATGTATACTGGCTAAATAAATACTGACCAAACGCGTCACGGAAGACACCCAGCGCATACCCCGCAAACAATCAGACATTTTCTGAAGTGAACGTCTGTTTCTGATGCTCGACGGATGCACGCCGACCAGACGTAAGAAATTAGTCATATCAGAATGTAGGAAGGCGCGAATAGTATTCTGTGGGCGCGCTCTGCATAGGTTTTGTTCTAGAACACGCACACCATCAGAAATTCGCATTAGATTCTGATCATGCGTCCAAATTCGTATAATGCTTGCAAGTGACAAATCTTAAATTTGCCGTTTCTGTTTAATTGTAGGTATGTTTAATGCAAATTTAACCGTTCTCGATCTCGTTTAAGCGTGCTTGTTTTTGTTTTATTATTTAATCATTTTCGAATTAATTATGCCAAAGCCTCTTAAAAGCATTGCAAGAGAGATTGTGTTGAAGGTTCCCTTTTGTCAGAAAGAAAAGGCACACCAATCCGCGTTAATTCCACATAATCAAATGCGATCTTGCGTTGCCACTATGACATGTTAGTAAAGTATGGATACCAGCTTCAGCCACAATGCCTTTAGTATGGGTAATAACAATTTACTGACATAAAGAACTAAAATAAAAAAGTTCATTTCATTGAATTTAATTTAGTTCCTTATGATATTGGTAGTAATTCGCTTGTTCAGAACACCAAACTAAACTATATAGCGCACTAAAATATTTTTTTAGTAAATTACGGTAGTTCTTATTCTGTTCATGCTTAAGTCCAAATTCGTATAATGCTTGCAAGTGACAAATCTTAAATTGGCCGTTTCTTTTTAATTGTGGGTATGTTTAGTGGAAATATATTCGTCATGTAAGCTCTCTTAACTAGTCTAAACTGATGTAAATCTACCAACATTTGAATAGAATAATCCTATGTTTCGAATTATCATTCCAAGTGTTACACGAATGTGGATTTTACTATTAACATAATAAGAACTACCATAGTTCATAGAATTTTAGTTAAGTGTCAACAAGCGGATCAATACCATTGTCCTTAAAATTATATTACAACTAAAATTATATTAGAGGCATCTTAAATACCTTACCATAAAGAAGATGAAGTTGCTGCCTCTACATCTCAAAAATTCAAGTCAACATCGTTAAAAATGTAAAACTTGATGATTTCAATTCATGCGCATTAAGAAATAAAATCCATGAAATGTATACTGTCAGAAAAAGTGCTCCTACGTTAAATAATTTACTTGTAAAATTAAATAATGATTTAAACTTTGGTGGAGGTCTAACGACTTTATAGAACATTTTAAAACGAATTGGCATTCAATACAAGCGACATATTTGTATGTAGACGCAACATACAAATATGTCAACATACTTGATAGTGATACTATATGGCAAAATCATGTAAATGGTCGGCCAATAGTTGTCTTAGATGAAACATACCAACATCACGCATCATGTTATGCAGTGAAAATATGTTTGCCAAAAGATGACAAGGACGGAGTACAATTAAGTGATACTGCTGAAACGCGACGGATTATTGTTAATGTAGGTAGAAACATGGTGTTTATTTCTAATGCTCAATAAATTTTAAGTACATAATAATATAATTAATTTTAAATAATTTGAGCAGTAAAGAAAAGAGTAAATCAGGGGACTAGCATGGCGATATGAGCAAATTTTATGAAATGGCTTTAATTGAAACTTAGACCTCCGAACTCATTAGTCGTCATGAATAAGGCTAATATCAAACCGTAGAAGTGAATAAAGCACTTACTATGAGTGCAAATGCAAATAAGGGATTGTCTTATTTACTAACAATTTTAAAAGCAGAACTTTATTAAATTACTAGCTGCGCTCTGTGGTTTAATTTGCGTGGTGATGGATGATGATGATATAGCATATAAATGTTCATAAGGGAAAATGTAGGATTCTAATGGTGAAAGATTTTTTTCTAATCGATCCAGTAGTTTTGGAGCCCATTACAAACAAACAAACAAATCATTCCTCTTTATAATGTTAAGTGTAGAAGATAAAACCAAGATAAGACCAATTATTGATATGTCAGGACACAAAAGTAGTTGGTTGGCCCTCCTTCCACTGCGACTTAAATGAACTGATTGAAATGACTAAATGATGGGTGAAAGTTCTTTTCTTTTATTATTTTGTGCGTGTGAACGTAAACAGAAACTTCACTACTGATTATTACCAGAAAATATACACTGGACTGCAAAGAAAGCTAACGTATATAAATACTGCGATATTATTGCTATATATAGTTTTTACACATTTTAATATTTTGTATTTCCACTGAGCTGGTAATACAGCTGCTACACGGTTTGGCGTGTTAAATAGCTTCCCAACGAATTTTATTTATATATAAGATTATTCACATATTTTCATATTTTTGTTTTCATAACCGACTTGCCTATCTGACCTGCGTTATTTGCAGGGATAGAGAAAACCCGCCGATTCTATCTATGTTTGCAGGCCTGTGCTTTCAAAATTAAATGTCAACCATGTGCATAACTACGAGTGTTCCAAGCGGTTACACGTGCACGTTCGTTACGTCATGTCCGGCTTATAACGAGCACTTAATTAAACGGGCATGGACATTTGGCAGCCGTTAGAGGTTGAATTTGAACTTTGAAATTAATATATTCCGTTAGCAATGCTTTTCGATAGTTCTGAATACAACTCTATGTAGATAAGCTCTATGAAGTTAAGAGTTGAGTGGTTATTAATGCTCTTGCTTCCATAATTTCAAAAACTGAATATTGTTAAGAAGCGCTCTTAGCCAAGCATAGGCACTGGCACCTATATAGGTGCCAGTTATCTTAGAACAAAATTTGTTGAGTAATATAGGAGGCATTCAGGCAACTAGGGCTGGGCACCAAGCCAATATGTACTTAGTATAGGAGTATAAACCATCTTTCTCTGAAAAGGATCAAATCCCTGCAGTCAGAACGTAATTGGGCTGTTTAAACATTGTTATGCCTAATGAATGATCGTAACGTTTATTTTTGCCAAACATAAAAGTATTCCAATTTTTATTTAGATTTTCGACAGAAAAGCTATTATCCTGTACTAGTATAGAATTTATAAAATTCTATTATAAGTTAATTGAAGCATTGGACTCCCAAGGTGTTTTTAACATACATCATACATAATCTTACATATAAGTGCCCTAGTTTAATATTTACATAGACTTTAGACTTTATAGCGAGTTTCACTAGTATTAAAACTTTTGAAAAACCAGAGTTTCATGCACGATGCTCACTTAAAACAATAAGCTTAAAATATTTGAGACATCATTTGATCTCCACAGGCTTCAAAACAAAGAAATACGAAGATGTTTTAATGTTGTAGCACTGAAATTACTTTGCGTAACACGATGCGAGCAGCCCTAAGTGTCAGCTAGCCGCATAACTACGGATTCCAAAAGGTTCCAAACGATTACACATGTGCATCCGTTCCGTCATGTTCGTGTTAACGCGTCACATACTTAATTACACCGACACGGACAGGAAAGTAAAACTTGTTTTTGTCAAATAATAGTCAAACTTAATTAGTATTTGACCAGGCATGTATTTAACTTAAAACATACAGGGAAAAAATCGTTTCAAATTTGAACAACCCGCGAATTGGACGTAAAACATAGGTATTTGACAATGCATCAAGAGGCTTTCAGCGGCTACAAGAGGTTACAAGACTTGAGATACAGGTGAGCATGATATTTTGTTAACACTGATTTTGAATAGCTCTGAATATACAATCCAAACCTTGAATTCCTCAAGTTTTATATTAAGTGATTTTTTTTAATTAAAATAGTCAGATACAAGTCACAAAGCCATATTCCAAACATATATGCGTAAACTAATTTGGACATGTCCTTTTTTTTAATTTATTGTAGTTGAATAGTTAAGTGTTCATAGTGTCCCCTATGTTGTCTTTGGTCGAGAAGCTGAGCTAAACAGCTACTATGTAGCGTGCGCGAAATAAACATTATTGTAAGTATAACATACAAGAAGATTTTCTTCGATATTTGCAGCGGCCCGTCAAAAGCGTCTCGGTGGACGATGTGACGCGCCTTAATTCAGTTAAAGGTTTTTATATGAGTTGCAGTCCTTACTGTTAGTATATTTTACTTTAAGGCAAGCATACGCTTGTGAGTGTGTTACCTTATCTACATTGTATGTTTGTTCACAAGTTCTTATCATTGGCGACAGTTTGCGACGATGCGTACAAAGTTGGGTAGGCATTACGGATATTATATGAGATAATTTATTATGATTCAGGTGGAGTAGAATCTATATTCAGGTAAATACAAACTTAGTGTATTTTAAAAACTAACGACACGATAGATGAACTATTTTAAATATATTTAATGCTTAATATAATATATAAAACTATACTTAAAATGCTGTTGAAGAGCGAAAATACATAAAACATGTATTAAAACTTGTTAAGGTATTTTCAACTATTGTCGTGTTACCTAGATGTAGGGATTCACTGATTATTAGAAACTTAGTAAAATTAGTACCTAAGAATGAAAAGTTAAATTTATCACCTAAGTTACGAAACAAAAGAAGAATTGAAACTAGAGATTAAGTTACACCCTTGTTACCTTTGTAATTAAGACTTAAAATCATAAACCGTAACACAAATTATGGTTAAAAAAACACGGGAAATATTAATTAGTACTTGCGAACTGGTCACTTGGCAAGATGATAAAGTTATTTTATTAAGGGGGTGGTTTATTAGTTTAACATTCAAGTCATGAAAGAAGGGGACAAAGAAAACCATATGTAACTTAAGGCTCTGATGATGGAGTGTAGGCTTTCTTCACCACTATTTCTAGAGACACACATTTATAGAGAATCTGGCCGGTTGGCGCAGTTGGTAGCACTCCTGCCTTCTGAACCGCTGATCCCGGGCTTGGTCCCGGACAGGTCAAACATTTGTGTGCATGAACATGGTCTATGTCTGGGTATGTATATGTATTTAAACATATCAGTCATCAGGTTACCATAGTACTGACTCTGTCTAGTTTGGGACCTGAAGACCTTGTGTGGATGTCGTCCCATATTATTATTATTAATCAGACAGTCATTCTCTGTTCACAAAAGTTAAAATGGAGGACAAACAGCTTCCTTAAATCCCGATAAGGGAGGTCGGGAGACCTATCACTTAGTAGATAAACCAGAACCTTGCAATTCTGCGCAGTTTGTGAACCTCTGACTGTCTGAATTCAGGTATGACATGGACATAATTATACATTAAACGCGTTTGAACTCTTTAATCGCTTTGGCTGATTTTTAAAACGATTTAAAGTTGACCTTCTTGCCTTCTATTCATTATTTTCTTAACTTTGAGAACTCATAACGAACTATTTACTATATATTTTGCTCCAACAATGCCTTCGATAGAACAAGGATACACGGGGGACCAAAACCAAATAAAAGGTGAATCTAAAATATGTTATAAACTTACCAAGAAAAGTGGTAACATGTAACATTTCGGAAAATCTTAGACAG
This sequence comes from Selenia dentaria, assembly GCA_917880725.1. Taxonomy (NCBI): domain Eukaryota; kingdom Metazoa; phylum Arthropoda; class Insecta; order Lepidoptera; family Geometridae; genus Selenia; species Selenia dentaria. The sequence goes on along the minus strand of OU862893.1, from coordinate 12,801,560 downwards.
TTAATAAAAGGGGTTTTTAAAACACATGTGAACAGTGAGTTAGTTAGGTTAGTTAAGTCCTCATATACTCTACTTTGTATTTTCAGATAGTAGAGTGGGTACAATTTTTGCAGAGGCCGCCTGGGGACAAAGCACACCTTTGCTATTTTTTTTTATTCAACCTTGTAGCAGTAGTGTGCAAACATTACTGTTTTTTGTTGAAAGGTCTTGTTTGAAGTGAAATTACTGGGTAAGTGATTTAATAGTAGTTTATGCAACTGTCATATAATGAAGGGTATTAAAACACGAGTGTGAGTTTATGAAACGAGCGCAGCGAGTTTCATAATAGTAACGAGTTTTTTAATACCCGTGTTATATGCAGTTGCATACACTACTTTATCTTCACTAATGCAATTAATCAAACAACAAGAGTAAAAGCTGACAATAGTTTATTTATAATAATTGTTCAAATTTTGGATGGTACAATTTTGAAAGTTAATGTTAATTATTGATCCAGCAGCTGTAGCGGTCGCGGGGCAAGCAGTAGAGCTCGTAGACGGAGTCGGAATATGTATAATTACTTCATTCGTCTTGTTTTCTATACTGTTCAAGATCGTATTTGAGACTTGAATTTTATTCATTAAAGACTCATCAATGTAGCTTTCAGCCACAGTAGAAGACTTCCAACCCCCGTGTCGTTTCAGTGCGGTCAAATCACCACCGCTATCTATGAGAAGGGTCGCCGAGGTGCGCCGGAAGCAATGCCCCGTGTACAACGCTGGGTTAGGCAGATTCAAAAAACTTGCGATAGTTTTTCCCAGAGCACCAAATTTAATAATACCAATTCTTTGATCGACGCACTTCCCCGATCTATAGCTCAAGAAAAAGGCAGGGTTTCGACAGGGGGTGGGTCGAAGTTCCATGTATTTTTTACATACGGCATAGCAGTTGCCCGTCACAACGAAAGAACGATCTATTTTCGTTTTTGTTTTCGAAACTTTCACCATGTTTGTACTGTCGTCTATGTTAGAGACTTCATCGAACTGGATGTTGTATATCATTATGTCGAAGATTAGTGCAACCTGTAACAATAAACGATATAATAAGCTTGAGGTACATAGCCAAGGCAAAAACTATGATTTATGAAGTAGTAAAGTGTAGGTACCTACTACCAAATTTATACACAAAGCGCTTAAACGGAGTGTCTAGATAACTTGCGTGTGTAGTACGTAAGTACTAGGTAGATTAAATAACAGAACTAAAATACACTTACCTTTTCAAAAAGATACAAAATATCTGGTGAATCTTCCAGGAACATCTTTATTTGACTTGATGTAAACGTCAAGGACTTTTTTTCCTTGTGTCCTTCTGAACTGCGTTTCAGGAACGCTATGACCTTTGAATACTTCGTGATATCAATATTGTTGTAGATACTCAGTGTGGACTTGAGCATAGAATATTTATAAGATGGTTTGAATTTGTCGGAGAGGTCTTTGAGATACGCAAGAATGACATTTTCAGAAAATGATGTAGTTTTCTTTTCGGTCTTCCATGCCAAAAAGTTATTATATTCTTTTTCATATAATTTTCTAGATTTTTCTGGCAAAAGATTGTGAGTTACTTTTGTTGCCAATTCTAGGATATCCGGAGGCGTACAAATATCATCGTCGCTATCCATTTTTAACTTTTAATTTGTATTTTAAAAACAAAACAAACATTAAATTCACGCGTATTTATTGTCACAGTGAACTTGCCGCCATTAAAATGCAGCTGCGCGCGCAGGGCCAATCAGGAGCGAGCGCGCGCTGTTCTTTTTTTATTTAATTGGCACAAGATCTTACCAAAGAGTTTTGTGTATGTAAGTTTAGTAGTTTTGACGAAGTTTTCACGTATAACCCAACTGTTTTCAAAAGCCAGCCTAATATCAAAATTTTATACAACTTGTATGAGGATTTTGACATAAGGCTCGCCACGTTAATTGGTCGCGTTTTATTGATGTTATAATGAGATTTTACGATATCGATGTGGATATTATACCATCATGTGAAATTGCTTAAATTGAGTGTTTTGTTGTCTGTTCTATAACAGTAGTAATTATAAGTCAAGTATTGGAAACATAAGTAGAATGTTACAACATTAGTGTAGATAAAATTTATTATCTTCAGGAAGTGCTATGCATTGCCATACGATGCCATTCTTGTAGTTTATACTTGAATGAATGGTACTGGAATGTTAAGACCTATTCAGACCTGGGCGTTATTCGCTACCGCGAGCGATAGAGAAATCCGAAAGGTTATGCGTTAATTTCACTGTTCACACCAAAGCGGACATCGTTACCGCGCGCGCTAGTGATATCCGTTGGCAACGGTTAGCGGGGCGAGGGCAGGAAGCATGTCGCTCTCGCTACTAAACTTGCTCCCGCGTCGCCCGGCGGAATTAGTTTCGCCAAACAAGAGAAAATACCACCTGACTAGGCGGTACAAGTTTCGCTGCAGTTATGGAACTTCATACTATTTACCCATCGAGTTTCGGGTGATATTTTTCACTACCCACAGCGGTAGCGAATAACGCTCAGGTTTGAATAGGCCTTTATAAGGAAGTTTGATACTGAACACCAAGCGTGCGACTAACTCGTCTCATCTCCGTTTGACGAAAAATTGTGGTACATTAATGTTTGCTTAACAAGTTTTCCTAAGAAATAAAAACTAATGAGCATAAAGAAGCTGAGAACACGTTATACAATCAGAGGAATAATCAGGGTGTCTACGTCACTTGGTATTCACCAACAATACACGACTTATGTATGTAAAACATGGTCTAAATATTTTATTATCCTTGTAAATATGTCATATGAACTTGGTGTTAGAGAAGCAAAAGGCGGAAGGCATAAATTCGATAAAGTTATCAGAGCGTAGCTTTACAAGGGATGTGACCTGCATGTTTGAGAATGTGGGAGTGATTTTTATAAAGTGGCAATATTATTACGTATTGGATTATTATTAGTATGAAGGAGGAAAAATACATATCGTCATATTATACATTTAGAGGTGTGACAGTTACATGTTTGAGTCAGAATGATTTAAAATAAAGGTTTATAAACTTACAAATGGTAAAATAATTGTCTAAGTACTTGATAAACAAGTAACAATTTAAAAAACAAATACGAGTACATATTTATACCGAAATAATAACATAGAAGGTGTATGAAACAAGAAAACAAAATGTAATTCATTTTTGGTACAAAAACCTTGCCTAACTTATGTGAATAATGTACATACTCGTATGTGTTTACCTGCAATACAATACAATAACTAAAATGCATATCCAAATATACAAAAGTTAAAAATAAGGAACATAAATTTTTTTTTTATCAATTTTGATACACAATTGGCGGTCTCTTTACTAATACAATCTCTTACTAACAACGTCTACTATTAGAGTAGACTACTACTATTATTATATTACTATTATATATATTATATTATATTGTATTACTATTAGAGTAGACATCTGGAATTAATGTTAGCGGACATCCCGCTTTTGTCACTTATTAGATCCATTCCATCCTTTGATTACCAAGAAGAAATAATTACTTTTAATGACCAGGTGTTTGTCAATAGTGACTCAACTTTTTTATTTATTGTTATCTTATAATTGTTGTGATTTTGTTGTGTAAGCGTAAATAATCTATCTATCTCTTTAAATTTTTTTTTACCTGTTAATAGATAACAAGTACCGTGTTTTCAATCATCATCGTTTCAGTTGTAGGACGACTACTGCTAAACATATATGCCTCCCCCATCCCCTCCAAACAAATCATCGACAGGCCGGTTGGTGCAGTTGGTAGCACCCCTGCCTTCTGAGCCACTGGTCCCGGGTTCGATCCCCGGACAGACCAAACATTTATGTGCATGATCATGTCTGTTTGATCTGTGTCTGGGTGTGTATATGTATTTAAGTATGCATATCAGTCATCAGGTTACCATATTACAGGCTCTGCCTTTTTTTTTTTTTCGCAGAGGAAGATTTTATACCCTGGTCACCAGCTCTGGGGAGAGCTGGTGCGCGTGTGGGAGTCTCCGCCAGAAGGGCGACCTACCCACTAAACCTCTGCGGTGTTCCTACGTCGTCGACAGGTGGCAGGGGGCGCGGGCCCGCTCGTGCATTCAGCCACAGCCCCCACCGACGTCGCTGCCCGCCTACGCAGGCCCAGCCTCTGGGGTGGGTGTAAAGAGCCCACCCCATTTCCGCCTCGTGAGATGCCCCGGAACACAGGGTACATCCACACCTCGTGAGGACCTAACCCTGATGGGGGGCACCGGCCGTCCCCGCAGCCGATGCCCCAGGTCCTCGGAGCGGAGACGGAGTGCGAGCTCGATTGACTCGCCTCCGTGTCCGCGCCCTCCGGAGCGGATGAAAACGAGGGTTTCTCTCCCTCTCCCGCTCCTCCGCCTCCCTCTGCGAAACAATAATTTCGCAGAATGAGGCCACTGCTTCCCACGACCTCTCGTCACCGACCATCTTCGTAATAATGGCCGACAAGGAGAGATCGGATCCTACAACCGCGATCAGGGATCGCCGCGGTCCCGCTCCTCCTGGGCATGACTCCAGCGCGTGCTGGGCGGTGTCCTCGACGCAGCCGCACTGGTGGCATGCCGGGGTGGGCTCTCTCCGTGCGACGTTGCAGAGGTATCTCCCAAAACAACCATGTCCTGAGAGAACCTGTGTCAGCCGGAAAGAGAGGCCACCATGCCTTCTTCGCACCCACTCTTCAAGTACAGGCCGGATCGCTTCAAGGAGTCGTTGAGCGCCGGCCCCCCTCTGTGTAGGCCCTGCAAGAAGCCTATCCCTCCATGTGGCAAGAGCTGACGCCCTGGCCCGATCACGCCAATGCGCCACCTCCCGCGATGCCGGTCGCTCGTCCCGCTCCCGCGCTTGCGTTCTGCGCTGATAGACCGAGGCCAGGACATCCGCCTCAAGGTCCCATGGGAGCAGTCCGGCGAGGACACACGCCACCTCATGTGAGAGTGTTCGGTATCCGCGACATACCCTCACCGCCATAACTCTCTGGGCCGCCAGCAGGACGGCTATCCCATTGCGCCGCAGGGATCCCTGCCCATATGGGGCACCATAGAGGGCCATGGAGCTAACCACCGCTGTATAGAGGCGGCGGCAGCTACTTCCTCCTCCTCTGGTGTTCGGAAGAAGGCGACTCAATGCGCCAGCTGTCCCCAAAAGTTTGGGGGACAGCTGCCGCATATGCGCCTCGAACCTCCACTTGCTGTCAAGGACGACGCCGAGATACTTCAGCGTCGTCCTGACTGGAATAGAGGTTCCTCCCACCACTATGGCAGAGTTTGCCGGTGGCGCCCGTCGGGGGCCGTAAAAATATATGGCCTCGGACTTATGGAGCGCCACCACCAAACCTAGCCTCCGGATTCTGGCCACGACTGTCGCGACAGCAGCAGTGGCCAGAATCGACGCCTCCGAATACGTCTTTCCCCGGGCAGTAACCAATGTGTCGTCGGCATAACAAACGATGCCGACGCCACGGAGGTTAGCGCCACGAAGCACCCAGTCGTATCCGATGTTCCATAAAAGAGGGCCTAGAACGGACCCCTGTGGAACGCCGCACGACATGGGACTTCGTCCCTCTCCGTTCATCGTAGGGAAGACTACCTCTCTGTTGGAGAGATAGTCCCCGACGAGGCTTTGGAGGTACCGGGGCACTCGGTGGTGTTCCAGTCCTCCGAGTATCGTGCTCCAGGGCAGCGAGTTAAAAGCGTTGGCTATGTCCAACGACACAGCGAGTAACACGCTACCACTGGAGCACGCCTCCTCGGAGAGGCCGCGGACGCAGGATATGGCGTCCAGCGTCGATCGGCCTCTCCGGAACCCGAACTGAGTAGGAGCCAGGTCGGGCCCTGTCGTCTCAAGGTGCTTAACGAGGCGGGCAGCGACAACACGCTCCAACAGTTTGCCCGCCTCGTCAAGCAGCACAATCGGGCGGTAGCCCGAGGGCTCATCCGCGGGACGGTTCTCCTTTCTTAGGAGGACGAGCTTGCCCTTCTTCCACCGTTTGGGGAACTTTCCCTCCCTTATGCACCTGTCAAACAGGGCCTTCAGGTGGGGTCCCAGGTGCTCAAAGGAGAGGGCCCAAGCACGACCTGGGATGCCATCAGGCCCAGGTGCCGTGTTCTTGGCCTTCATTCTGAGCATTGCAGCACCCATCTCTCCGGCTGAGATGGGGGTAAGCTCGTCCTCAGTCACATTGGGATTGCTCGACGAGGCCAGTATCGCGGTGGGAGGCGTGAATTCGTTCCCCGGTGCACCGGGGAACAAGCCCTCAACCACCCTCTGGAGTACAACTGGCTGGAGCGTGGCAGTGGTGGGTGGCGCCCAAGGGCGGAGCTTTTGCCTCGCCCAGTTATACGGGCGGCCCCACGGGTCACGCTCAAGCCCCGCCAGCAGTTGTTCCCAAGCCTGCTTTTTGGCCTCATTGATTGCCACGCTCAGTGCCCTCGAAGCCTCGCGGTAAGCGGCGTAAAGAGACTGTGACACCTCACTCTCCCGCCGCCTTCGCCTCCGATACCGCTGATATCGGCGGCGCCTCATCACGCAGTGTCGGCGTAGTTCGGCAATCTCCTCCGACCACCAGTAGACTTGACGTCTGGGCTGACGGGCTCGTGCGCGCGGCATCGCAGCATCACATATGACTGACATGGCCTCGCACAGCCCGTCCGCTGCTAAGTCCACGTCCACTGGGACCTGCCCTGGAGGAGAGTAACTCCACGCAAAGACGAGGGCCGCTTCCTGCAGTACTTCGGCGTTGAGGTGCTTCAGGGCCCATCGCGGGCCGATCTCACGCAATCCTTCTCTCACTGTGTCCGTCAGGGACGAGGAGACGCTGAACCGAATATACCGGTGATCGGAAAGCGTCTCCTCGTCCACCAGCACCTGCCAGTCGCGTATATAGCAGGCGAGGTCTGGGGTGGTAAACGTCAAGTCGACGATTGAGCCACCCCGCTGACGGACGCAAGTGTTCTCCGTCCCGCGGTTTAATATGCATAAACCAACCTCAGTCAGCCACTCCAGTACCGTGCGGCCCCGCGGATCCGTCGTCGGAGAGCCCCACGCCGTGGATTTGGCGTTGAAGTCCCCAAGGACGAACGCGGGGCGGGGGCGGGCCTGAGCAATGATGGCCCCTACCTCGCCGAGGAGGGTCTCGAACTCGTGCAGGGGTCTGTTGCGGGAGTGATAGACCCCCACGACCAAAGCGTGTCCTACTCTAGCTGCGACAAATCCCTTGCCCCTCGTCACTCCTTCGAGTGAAGGGGAGTGGGCCGGTGATTGGGTCGTGATTGCCACCAAGCCATCAAGGTCCCCTATCCAGTCAGATCTGGGTGGGACCGAGTATGGCTCCGAAATCACCGCCACCTTAATCAATCGCTGCGCCAAGGTCTGCAGCAGAAGAGCCTGAGCATTGGCGCAGTGATTGATGTTAGCCTGAAGGAAAGTCAGGGCCATAACTAACTTTCCTCCATGCGCACCACCTGCCCCGTATTAGGGCCAGGCGGCTGCGTCTTGGCCTTAGCCTCAGACGCAGCAGCCTTGCGCTTTCTCCTTATTTTAGCCGGGGGCTTGGCGCAAGCCTTGCCCCCGGAAAGGTGGTCCGCCGCCTTACCCGCTGCAGCACAGAGGGTGCAGCGAGGAGCGGCAGAGCACTCATTGGCCTTATGGCCTTTTTGACCGCAGCGATAACACTCATCACTGCGGTCAACCTCGGACTTGCACTGGGCCACAACGTGGCCAAGTGCAAGTCCGAGTCCTTGGTCGTTAGTACGTGGGCCGGAGCCCACGAGGCGGATGTTGCCCCCCCCAGATACGTTGGGGCAGCCTCCTGTCGGAGGGTGGGATTTACCCACCTTGGGAATATTTTCATTCGCCTTGTGTTCCATATTTTTTATTTTCCTTTTTTAAGGGGTGAGGTCCCCTTGTTGTGGCGCCCTAGGGGCCGGGTTCCCCCCGACCATGCATCCTATAGGCGGGCACCAAACCGTAGGATTCGGAGACGCAAGGAGCCCGACAGGGTGGCCGAGTTGACCCTCCCTGCCGCGCCGCGGGCCTTGCAGGCCCGCCATCCCACGACCCGAAGGTCCGCTGCAACTGTAGTTAAACAGCTGCTCTCTCATGTTTTGCCCGACAGGGTGGCCGAGTTGACCCTCCCTGCCGCGCCGCGGGCCTTGCAGGCCCGCCATCCTGCGACTCTCTGGTCCGCTGCAGCTGCCGTCAGACAGCTGCCCCAAATCTAGCCCGACAGGGTGGCCGAGTTGACCCCCCTGCCATGCCACGGCCTTCGCAGCACCCTTCTCGGCGATGGCTCCACCAAACCAGCCACCGCTTGCCCCGTCCACTGTGCCCTATGCTAACTTCATAGGGACACGTGGAGGAGCCCACCGCGTCAGATCTTTCGCCAACGGTCAACAATATCCCATAACGGGAAGTTGTTAACCGTTGCCCAGGATGCACCGTCCCGAAATACTGCTACTCTCCTAGGATAAACCGTATCCAAGGGGAACAGCAGCACTCGGGCACACGAGGAGGTAATCTGACCTAGCACCCCATTACAGGCTCTGCCTAGTTTGGGACCTGAAGACCTTTGTGTGGACGTTGTGTCCCATATAAAGAAAACAAAGCAGTGACAGTGCCTACTAGATAATAAATGGAGGTTATTGATTGGTCGAGATAGAAGATGTTTGTTTACCCTCTTGACTAGAATATTTTTAATCAGGATCTAATAAAAATATGAAAGTTGTGATAGGGCTCCAATTTACGCCTCAATATCAGTTCCGTATTTATGCTTATAAGCTTCTGCATTTTATGACACGTCGTAACATGAGATCAGCTTTGTTTGTCTCACAAATAACGCAATTTTGTGGCCTTTGTATCTTAGTTTTTATGGGTGCAGGCGCTAGAATTAGCTGACGAATGTAAAAACATTTTCATGGCAAGGCAACGTGTTTGTACGTTGCCTTGCCATTGTTATGAAGTTATTTACTGGCCCCTGTATACACCATTGTACACTTATAATGCAAAAGTTGGCAAAAAAATATTAAAGTATTCAATTGAAATAGACATCAAAATGATACAGTTTTGTATTCTATTGTATGTTTTTTTTATTATTAAGTGTCACGTGGTAATTTTTTAATTCATGTCAAGATGTATGTATACGCGTATTGCCGATATAATTGCAAAAATACGTAGTTATAAAAATGGCGAAATAGTGCGTATAAAAAGGTAATATAGTTAATATTAAGGTGCATATACGATACGGTAATATTATTGGCGATCTTGGGCGTTTCTTAAATTTTTTTACATTACAGAATAGATAGCAGTAACTAGGCGAGACAAACCTACCTACTTAGAATAGGTACAACGACGTATGAACGTTGACACGCCCTGGCCCGCCGTCTAATAGGCATAGATATCAGCTGACTAAACATTCGCGTGTAGGTGGGTTCGTACGTCGTTGTACCCATTCTAAGAGGGTAGGTACGTCTCGCGTAGTTACTGATATCTATTCTGTAATGGAGCGGCGCCGTCGTGCGTTCAGTCGCGCAATGGTTAATAGCCACGGAGCAATAAATATGGATCCATAATAATAAAAAACATGTTTTTTTTTCTTTCACTATAATCACCAGTTATCGATTGTAAGCTACCGCGTTCAATATTGTGCACTAAGACCTTGTAGATACAGCTTAGAGTTATTGGTAAGTCGACCTTTTCCCGTTAGGGTGTGTAGTTTAAATCGTTTCTTACTGATTTGACTTTGAAACACCCTATCCTAAATCTAACCGTTTTCGAGATATTACAGTGAAATTGTTTTATTAATAATTAGTTTCATAAAGTTTTAATGGTCAACAACAACTTAATAATTCATTTTAAGTACAATATTGGTTTTTGAGCTCATACAGCAATCTATTTTATATGTAAAAATCAAATGATAGTAATAATGAGACTTACACATTTATAACACTGTTATATTCAGAACAGGGTGTTTCATAGTAAAATCATTCAGAAACGTTGTAAACTACACGCCCTTTGGGAATATGTCGACTTAACCAATAACCCTGTATATTATCATTCCTTACTTCTATACAACTACACAACTAATACTTCAGAGTGTTATGTCGAGCTTGAATTAACGTAAGTAGGTAAGTTAAAAGGTAAGTATTTTCGGTGTTTCTTTGTCACTACACTGATCCAGAGATTAATATAAATTTACTGCGGCTGAGGTTGAATTAATAAAGTCAATATTGAGCCAGTTGAGAGCTCGTGGCTGTATTGCCTCAGAGATATTTTGTTGGATATAATTTATTATTTAACTTCAGATGTATAACATTTATTTGATGCATTAAAAACATACATCACTCTTTTTATTTACAGTTCATATAAAAAAAATATGATATCTACAAATCTGTGGCATATATTTTTTAATAAACTGTAAATAAATTGAGTATTCAGATTTCGAATAAATAAGGGATATCCTATGCCGTGAGGTACCGGCTTAGAATAATGCCCCCCCCCCCCACTCTTCCCGCGGGTGCCGTAGAAGGCGGTAAGGGATACCTAAGCAGAAGGTGGGTAGCAGCACTTTCTTAGTACAACACCCCTCCATAAACTGCGCTCGCTTACCCGCCTGCCAATTGTGACGAGTATTGGCAAAAACCCCCCATGAACATGACAAATAGCACCAGACCCCCAGTCTCCAGCAGCCTCGCTATTCCTGGCTACCGTAGCAGCAACGGTAACAGCGGGTCAAAGGGTGCTAAGAAACCCCGGCAGACGCCCGGCTACCACCCTCAACAACGACGACTGGCCCTGGTAACACATAACACACGCACGATGAGGACAGACGAGAAGATTGACGCGCTGGAAGAAAAAATTAGTAGGTTACACTGGGACATCGTGGGGTTATCGGAAGTCCGTAGAGCGGGTGAGGACACCATAACCTTAAAATCAGGTAACATGCTCTACTACCGGGAGGGCGATCAACAGTTCAAAGGTGGTGTTGGGTTTCTCGTCCACAAGTCCCTTACTAACAACATTGTAACAATCAATAGCGTTTCCAACAGGGTCGTATACCTAATACTCAGAGTATCCAAAAGATACTCGCTGAAGGTCATTCAGGTATACACACCGACAAAGTCGCACCCGGATCATGAGGTAGAGGATATATATGAGAACATTAGTCGGGCCATACATAGCTCTAAAACGCACTTCCTTGTGGTTATGGGGGACTTCAACGCGAAGTTGGGTAAAAGAAGTGGTGATGAGTTAAAAGTGGGGCATTTTGGCTATGGGCAACGGAACCGTAGGGGACAGAGGTTGGTCGACTGCCTGGAAAAAGAGGGACTCTTTATTATGAACTCTTTTTTCAGAAGCCATCGCACAGGAAATGGACCTGGTTGAGTACCGATGGTTCCACGAGAAATTAGATTGACTTCATTATGACCACCAAGAGACAAATATTCACTGTTAACACCGTAATCAATAGGATGAAAACCGGTAGTGATCATCGACTAGTAAGAGGTACTTTGAATATTAATGTTGTAAACTGGAGAGGTCTCGTTAAATGAAGTCTACGCTCCGCCCTGCTCGTGCCCATATTCAAGACCCCGAGAGCTTTCAACTTGAGCTGTCCAATCGCTTTGATTGCCTTGAGAACATCGCTTCAGTGGACGAGATCGACAACAGGTTAAAAGAAACTGTCCATACAGTGGGTTCCATGTACTTTAAGCCCCACCGTTCAGATAGACCCTAGAAACTCTCAAACCATACCCTCAACCTCATGGCTGAACGACGCTCGTTAAAACTGCAGTCTTCCGACGATGCTGAAGCATATAGGCTGCTCAAAAGACAAATATGGAAGTCCATGCGACACGACATCCGGACCTTTTATGCAAACCGTATTAAAGAGACCATAGAGCGGAAAAAGGGCTCCAAAATATTTGCAAGAGACATGTCTATTGGGCAAAGCCAGTTTACGAATCTGAAGCGAGAAAACGGCAGTGTAGCGTCGACCAAAGCAGAAGTATTGATGGAGGTCGAGAGGTTCTATAGACAGTTAAGCACCTCGGTTGCTAAACCTGTTAGCAGCTCGGCCAAAGATCCAAAAGCCAAGCTGACCCAACATTATACCGAAGATATCCCGGACATCAGCCTGTACGAGATTAGGATGGCCTTGAAACAGCTTAAGAACAAAAAGGCGCCGGTGGACGACGGTATCACATCAGAGCTTCTGAAACGAGGCTGAAATTCATCAAACCTGCGATTGAGACGATTCATGATGACCTTCGGAAACAGCTTATAAACATGGCTCAAAAGCGAGATGGGTCTGTAATTCTTCAATAAGGTGTTGTCACCTTTTTTGAAGAATAACACCACCACACCCTTGTTCCATGCTTTGGTCTATGGACCACATCCACACGCTACACTGAATCATACAGAATAACAAAGAGTATAACTTGCCTCTTTGTTTAGCGTTTGTGAACTATGAGAAGGCCTTTGATTCGATCGAGACGTGGGCAGTGCTTGAGTCTCTCCAGCGGTGCCATATTGACTATCGGTATATCGAAGTGTTGAAGTGTTTGTACAATAACGCCAACATGTCAGTCCGGGTACAGGAGCAGAGTTCGAAGGCAATTCCATTGCAAAGAGGCGTGAGACAAGGAGATGTAATATCTCCGAAAATGTTTACCGCTGCATTGGAAGACGCCTTCCCAGTAGTACCAATCTATCAAATCAAACTGTGGTTCCGTACCTATAACGGTTGGCATCCAACGGCGGTGGGAATATTGTTTATTTTCGTCTCTTCACGGAGTAAAATATTCAGTTATTCTAGGTTTTCACTATGCGTTTATGTTTTAGTAGCAATAGTTAATCTAAAGTAATCGTTCAAATTCATACCTCGACGATCGACATGATTCATATTTGTCCAATTTATATTTTGTAGCTTCGTATCCATGGTACGTAGACCATGCAAGCGCGTGCTGGTCAGCTAGTTTACATCTACACCAATATTATATAAACAAAAAAAATTGTGTGTGTAATGTATGTAGGGTAAAACCGGGATAGATGCCGCGCTGGGATAGATGCCTCGTTTCTAAAAACTCAACTACCAGAGAACGAAACAGCGAATTCGTTGTTTACATACGCGCCACATGCACCCCCCACCTCAGTGACGCGCGAGTTATTGTGCTAGACGGACGTTTCTCGCTTGTGTGTCGAATTACATTCGCAGCGGACGCGACGAACGCTTCAAAATTTCAAACGTAAGTATTCACTATTCCATATCTTTATAAACAGTTAAATGATTACATTTTATTTGAATGGTTTTAATACATTGGTTCTTTGAGAACACATTTAAGAGTCAATCACTGATGTTTGCATTTATTTTATTTATAAAATATGGAGAGGCATCTATCCCTAGTGAAAAGGATAGTTGGCCCGAGTTTACAAGGGATAGTTGACTTTAGGGGCATCTATCCCTCTATACTGCAAGAGCCTTATCAAAGTATTTAAAAGTCATAGTCGTGAATATTTTGGTATTTCCTAATAGTAGAATATTAGAAAACACCAAAAAAAATGTATCCAACTTTAATTTCATAATTCGAATGTAATGAAATGAGTGTAGATACAGTGTTTTATTTATACTTACTTTGCTTATTGTAGGATTCTGTTTTCACTATATCTGATATTGCACATCGCAGTGACAATGATCCTGATCAACCCTGTGTGCTTCATCAAACTACAACAGCGCTTCTTCAAACATCTTCTTTAAACAAAAATGCAGAACCTTGTGAGCATGTTGAAGTTGAACACAGAACACAAACAACTATACCTCCGATTTCTTCAATTGATTGTCCAACTACATTTGAAAACGAATATTTGTATGTCGCAGACCTGAACATAACACCACCCAATATGCCATCAACTTCATTCAACCGAAACTCACCTAGCCTTTTGATCGACCCTCAGATTTTAGAAGATACGATTATTGATATTGTTGATATAGGTGATGATTCACTAATACGGATTCTAGATAACGAAGAAAAAGAAACACCTTCTAAATTTTTTGTCGAAGCATCACCAATACCACAAATTCCTCTGACTTTAGCAAGGAGAGCTAAACAATCGGCAGATATTCTCAATTCTAGAGAAAAAATAAAAGAAAAAAGGGATATTGCTGACAAGAAAAAGAAACAAATAGAATCTAAGATAAGCAAGACTGAAGCTACCAAAAAAAGACGAACAATAAATAAAGCAAATAAAAAAGCCAAAGAACAAATACAAAAAAATAAAAATAAGAAAGGAAAACCAAAGAAAAACTATGACTCAAGTGAAGAAACAGATGGTGACGTGACTGATTGCAGTCATAAAGAAAATGATTATTATTTAAAAGTAAACAAGGATCGTGGATTACGTAAAAGACTAGCTATTTATAGCTCAAACAGTGAAAATGAAGATCACCTCTCACCTAATGCTGAAAAAGTTAAAAAACCATAGGACTACCGGTGAAAAAAACTAAAAAAAAAAATTAGAAGAGACTAATGCTATAAATGAAATTTTTTGCGTAGAATGCTTCGATACCTATAATAACACGAAGTCTAAATCTGATTGGATCCAGTGTATTATGTGTCACAAGTGGCTGCACGAAACATGCACACTTTTTAAGAACTATTGCTCAAGATGTGGAAAACTTAAAATGTCCGGTTCCACTTAATGAAGGATAGTTCCTTACGAATGTTGATTTTCTTAAATGTTTAAATAATTAATAAGGTTAATCGAAATTATTAATTTTTATTTTGTTAGAGATTCATATGAATGTTGATTTTTTTTAATGTAAATAATTATTTCTACGTTAAAACGGGAATGTTTCGTTTGAGATGATTCTATATGATAGTTTTAATATGTTATCGCTTAAACAGTTTTTTTGTATTTTTTGTTAAAGACATGCATAAATATAATTATGGTTAAGCATTTTATAATACCTACACATGAAGATAATAAATAAATATTACATTGTGATTATGTATTCTTGTTGATTATTTAAAAAGGCATCTATCCCGCATCACAGGCATCTATCCTCCTAAGTGATTTCATAGTGGGGCATCTATCCATATAGGTAGGCACCTATCCCAAAAAAATGTGTTTCGCAAGAATTACATTTTTGCAAAACCAGTAATGGTTAGGTAAATAAATACAGTTTCTAAAGCTTTATGAATGATTAAACTAACTATATTACAGGGTCAATCTAAGCAAATATGTTTGGTATTCAAATAATGAAACAGTTTCGAAAAGTGGGGCATCTATCCCGGTTTTACCCTATGTGTGTTTGTAATGAATTAACTCAAAAACTACTGCGCCTATTTCAAAAATTCTTTCACCATTGAAAAGCTACATTCACTCTGAGTAACATAGGCTATATTTGATTTATCATTGTTATCATCCATCACCAGGCGGGTGAAATCGCGGAGTGCAGTTAGTATTGTATAATAGTTAGGCCTTTTTAAGCTTATGTAATTTTAAGACCATGAAATATAATGACAAGTTGACAATACAGATGCCTAAATTTATCTGTTTGTTAAAGGATGTAACTTAAACCTTTATATGTATGGAACGTGACAGGCCTTTAAATAACAGGTCTAAATAAAAGTCAGATTTTAAAAAAACATGCTATCCCACTTTGTGTAAGCTATTCAACCACATGATCAACAAAATAAAAAATCTTGAATCATGGTGCACTAGCAGTTTTCACAAGTGTTGAAATGTAAATGGAAAATAAATTACTAGCTGATGCCCGCGACGTCGTCTGCATAGAATTAGTACATCGAGTAGCTTATTATCTTCTCCAAAGCCATCTTTATACCAAAATGTCATAAAATACTGACATGGTTATATAAGTAAATTTACGTACTTAGTAAATCAATCAGTATACACTAATAATAAACTACTGTACCTACGTCCTACGTACATACAAATATAAAATTAATCATCATGGAAAAAACTGTCATTACATTAATTCATCACCCTTAACGATATTTGTGTTACATTTCATCACTCTTGACGGTCGACCACGTCTAGTGTATCGAGTTGTCAAAATGATAGCGTGCTTTTAACTTGGCTATCAGAAACTGACACAAACTTTGGCAGAACTGTCACCAACACTTCTTGAGAGATATTGTTATTTTGTCTATGATGTGCCCAGAATATTACGCTTTTTACCCGCGTGGTGATAGATGATGATAAAATTAAATATGATAATGATGAAAAGTATACTATGTGTTATTCCAGCGCCTCATCTTCCTCCATACCAAACTTCATCAAAATTGGCCCCGCCGTTTGAGGGTGAAAGAGTAACAAAGATTCATACATCCTTACTCACAAACTTTTGCGTTTATAATATTGTTAGTAGGATTGCAATCCTCAAGTATCGAGCAAATTCAATTTCATTCCAGGTCAAGCTTATATGGCTGATATTATACAATGTGTAAATTATTGGTATCTTCCAATCATACACAATTAATCTTACTTTTTGATTTACCAGATTTATTTTTATACTACTACTACTAACTATTAAATTGACTATAACTTAAACATTTTTGTTCAATTTAGAAAGTTAATCTAAATACTATCAGCTAGTGACTCCTAATAAAAGTCCTATCAAAATCGGTTAATCAGCTTTGGAGATTAACTAAAACAGCTAGACAACAATTTAGTAAATTTATTTTTTGTCCATATTGCAATTAATTAGTATACATCTGTTATTTTGACATTACAAATAGACACTTCATTATAAGTTACAATCTATTTAGCAATTAGTAGAGTTGTATATCTTTGTGTGAAACTGGATTAAAGAAATAGCTCAGAATTAAATCAAATGGGAAATGCTCCTAAAATTCCCCTCTCGGCAATATTTATTCGCGATAGGTGTGTTTTAATTTCAATCTCGCTGAAGTGTTTCGCTACTACGAATTTTCGATCGATAGTCGTTAAAGAGTATTAGAAACGTAAACTTTCCCTCTTTGAAAATTCTCATGAATTTGACACATATTTATTTGATATTAATACTGATTTTACTCACGTAACCTTTTTTTGTCCTTGGGAAATCCTTTATGGTCACCACCTACCACGGGGATGTAGGTGGTTATGTGTACGTTTACCCACCAAAGCCCCGGGGTGTTCCGTCACTGCCGATTTTGGCGGGATTTCGCACACGAACGCGAACTCGTGGCACGCCAGAACGTATGACGCGCCGCTATGCACCAGTGCCTCGAAGACCAAAAACGCCAATGGGCGCCAGACTTTCCTGCGACTGGTCGCCCGTGGTACCCCTGCGGTGGGTCGGATACGTAGCCCCACCGCCTGCAGCCACAGGGGATAGGGAGAGCAGCGTGTCGCCATACTGACACTCCCTCCCCCGCGACCCCACCTTCTCGAGTCTGTGCCGAGCGCCCAGCCCCCACCTTCTCGGGCTGCCAAAGCGCCCGGATCCCGCCACTCTTATGTGGACTTGTCGGCCAAAGCCCATAGCCCCCTCCTGAGCTGACCAGCGCGGCCCCTGGGTACCTATTAGCTTCACCGTGGTGGTCCAAGCCACGGCTACTGAGCCCCCGCCGCCACGCCAATGCGTGAACACTTCGGGGGGGTACTCACGTAACCTACCCCAACGTCTTAGGTATCTTATATATATAGTAGAAGCTTTATTTAATACTTAAAATTATCAGGTGTCTGGATCTGATAGATGAAGTTAGTGAATTCTCTATAGAAACATAAATTTGTTCTTTTTAATTTTTAAATTGATGTATTATTGTTTGCCTATCTCACTTGATTGACAGCGATAATGCGGCAGTTAAATTCATAACCATTTATTTCCTTTTCAGTACATAGCTAGCTGTTCTTTATAGTATACAATCAGGGCACATAATTAGTAAGTCATTAGAAAATGGACCCCACCACTGTTACTATAATAATGTGTTTACCAAAATAGAGAAAATAAGGAACGCCACTAACCGCATGAAATATAATTGTCGCTGTTGTTCTTAAGCAGCAGCTTCAGAAGACGAGCAGCAAAATATATCGGTAACAACGAGTAGGGTCCTCAGGGGAGTCCAACTATAAATGTCACAACGTCGGAACCTCGGCAGCTTGTTGAAGCTCTTTATGGACCATAAATCCGAGCGGTGAAACCCGTTAACTCTCTGCTTGGCCTGATGTCGGGCTGCTTTATTGTAGACGTTAGAGGGTTAAAACTCTCGACATGACGGAATGTTATTTGATTATTCTACGATTGGAATTTTATAAGAATAGAAGAATTGCATTGATCTGATTTTATATAAATTGGTTGCATGTGAGGCTATAAATAGCACGAGTAAATAAAACGAGATAGAGATAATAAATAGCTGATGTTATTTTCTTGTGCTAGTAGGTACACATACAATTGGGATATTTGTTTTTATACTAAAAGTAGGGACATGTTGTTTACGCCACAGTAACCGTTAAGACTGTTCATGACAGTTGCTTTGCTTATCATTTCGCTATAAGTATATAAGTAATTATTTAGTATATATATAGGACTTGTGTGAATTTCACATTCAACATAGAGATATAGAATAAATATAGTTCTACATACGATCTTGATGTGCGAGAGTTGAGCGACATTGAACGCTTGGCGGCGCGACGACACGGCGATTGTATCGGTGTCCGCTCCCAGCTACACGCTATGTCACAGTGTAACTAATACGGTTTATCAACTTTAGGTATTTTCTGAATCCAAATAATATATTGTTTTGTATACACCTAACTTAATCATAGTTGATTTATTATTACTCTGATACTCTACTTCCTTTTTGAAAAGTTTATTACTACAACAGAGAAATGGTTTGTAAAGTAACTATGTCACACGTTCAATACATAAATTAAACACTTTTTATGTAGCTATGTAGGCTTAGACTGAAAAAAGCGTATTTTTGTTAACAGATTTCAAAAAAGAAGGATCTCAATTTTGACACGTAGGTATCTATGTAATATATAAACCTCATGAAACTCGTATATTATGATAATACAATAGGGTTGCCAATGTTAATTATGATATTTTATATCACATATATTTTTTTTATCAAGATTGATGTATAAATAATGTAGATAAAAAGGTTTTGGTTCTGCTAGAAGAGGCTATTTCATGATTTTTTTTTTCGAGAAAATTTAACGAGAACGTGTATTGAAGAAATTAGTCCACTCAGAAATATGACCAAGTTTAATATGTATTTATTTGATTGTGTATATCTTGGGTAAAAACTGTTTTGCTAAGCCTATTTTCACCACGTAAGTCGCCTTAAGCGCAATCGCGTTTACGTAAGCTCTGAAGCTTGCGAGCCACTGTGACAGTTCAGTTTGTTACATTGCTCGATCGCATATTTCCATAGGTACACATGAAACTATCTCAGCATTTACAACATTACGTTGCGATTTCAAATGGATTTTGTTCTTTAGAAAGTCCAAGGCAAATACTTCTATATTATGCGCAGGTCTATGTAGATGTCTTTGATCCAAAATATTATATTATTATTTCAGCTTACCGTAAATGTATTATTTATTTTTATTCATGTGTATAATTATTAATATGTATATTATTATCTTTATTTAATTCTTATCACAGATTTTATCCGGTCCTTTACAAAGGCATAAGTGGCTGTAGCCAACACTTAGAGGCTTGTTTGGTATAAAAAAATATAAAGTAATATAAAAACAGAATTTGGGATGGCAGTGACATGGATTATCTATTACAAAAATGAGTTAAATAACAAGGCTATTGATATGAACTTAAAAGGAAAATAGATGGCTATGGATGAGACTACGGCCGGCACCTGCCAATTTCAGTCTCATATCAAAATATTTAGGCAGGTGGTGACTTGCCATCCACTAAACGGGCCCCGCATAAGGGCCATCATCAATGGTGACAAAAGGTGCAACGTTGGCGTGGATGGCTAAAGAGTGTCGAGAGGTGTGCTGCGGTTTCACTAGATACCGGCGTTATGCTTTAGGCCCTTTAACACATCCACCATTGGAGCTTTTTGTTACTTGTTCTTGCGTCTCCACCCACAGACGGCCAATTAAGGCTAGCCGGGAATCAGGGGTCTCATTTAGCCCCAGGGATAATCAGGGCCCGCGGTGTCGCCCCTCACCGACGGCTCGCCACAAAGCCGCCTGCGGTAATTATTATTATTATTAATGAGATTTTTTCAGCAGTATTGTGGGTGCAAGTGACAGCGAAGTGCTGGTTGACACAAATATAATAATGTATCATACAATGTAAAATTTTTAGCAATATGTGGACCACCTTTTGGTGCAGTAGTTTCCATTTTCTCGTAAAAAAAATATTCACCCTTTTAGTAACCCTTGCTACTTACGGGATCGACTGTCATGCACCGTCAATTACGATATCATCGAGGTAGGCGAAACGCTTTTCAGTTATTGGCTTGTAACTCAAAAACTGCCCAACCGAATGTGATGAAATTTATATGGGTGGTTCCTCAGAAGTATCCTCTTTTTGGAATCTTTCATAGAGCTTTGTTTATAACGCCTATCTATGGTTTTAAGTATCTGATTCTTGATTGAATTAAAATAATAATTATAATAATTTTATTTATTTGGAACCATAACACGATTAGTTACAAACATATAGGATTCGATGACACCTGCAGAAGTATTAACTGTGTCGCAGATGTCAACGCCCTCCTCCGAAAGTCAGCTAATAACATAGTTCCTTAGAAACAAACAAGGTACAACTATATAACATATTATGTAAATACGAGAAAAACTAAGTGTGAAATATTGTTATAAATTTATGTTGCTTATAAATTATAGAGCTATTTAGGTTTGGGTGAGTAGGTGAGAGTAGTTGAAATGTGTGTTGTGTGTATGTGTGCGTGTGTGTGTGTGTGGGGGGGGGGGGGGGGGGGGTGTGTATTTGTTCGGTAAGGGTGTTTTGTATAGGTGTGGTTGTGTGGACTGGTGTGGCGTGTTTGTGTGATCAGATGAGGTGTGCTGTGACGTTATTTTAAAACAACAAGGAGGTCCTCTGTATCCTGGTAAGACAATGATTGCAACCATTCAACACATTTTAGTTTGCATTTATATAATGTAAGGGGATATATATTTAATTTTCTGTTTAGCTTATTGTACAGCATCGAGCTGATATGGTAATAGTGTCGTTTTGCAGTTTCCGTCCGTCTTTTTTCTGTGGTGCATACTATGTCCCTTCTACGTTTTTTATTTATCTGGTTCGGATCATATGGCATATGAGCATGTTTCCTTAACACAGTTTGCAGAATAAAAAGTTGTCTTACAGTTAGGACTTTGCATAATGAGTATAGCTCACTAGTGGAAAATCGGCGTGTTTTATTAGAGAGGACTTTTAATACTGCTCTTTGTGCCCTTTCCAAATATATCATATTTGATTTTACAGAACCACCCCACGCAGTTATGCAGTATGTCATGATGGATTGGGCTAAGCCGTAGTATACAGTCTTAAGGTACTGAAAATCAACCACTTGTCTAATGTTTTTAAAAATATAAGTTAACTTTCTGACCCTAGATACCATAGATGTAATATGCTGATTCCAGCCCATTGCACTGTCTATCATGACGCCTAGATATTTAATCTGATAGCACCGTTCTAATAACATGCAGTTGCAGTCGATAGAACCAACGCCATTTCCACACAGATGAGCACGTAGAACAAACGAAGGAGGTGGTAGACCAAATGTGCTGACAGCAAAAGCAATGAATTTCGTTTTGGACACATTAGGGGTTAAGAGGTTCGAACATAACCAGATCATAACAAGACATAGAGCATTCTCAGAGAGTCGACGAGCCTCTGACCAGCTGTGACCATGGACCAGAAGGACTGTATCGTCAGCGTAAGATACTAACTTACAATTTGGGAGGGAAAGGTTGCACAAGTCATTTACGTACAGTGTACAATGAATTATACTACTTATATACAGACATACATGCTTACATACCGACGTGTACCAACCCTAATCATAAATTACGTATGTATATTTAACGACTCTTTAATTGCATTCATTTCAGACAAACCGAATTACAAAGTGGCTGCGCAAATAAGCAAGTTGATGCATCGCTCGTTCAACAATGTGGCTTATTAAGTGGACAAAGAACAATACTGCATTATGGTTCGCTTTTGTTCCAATAATCATTTCAGAACATTTTGGCCTCTACTCGTTCAAGCTTTGCCTAATACGTACTTAGCCTCTAATGAGTCAACATGTCGAATGTGGCTTGCATTCTGGTTGGATATGCTCTGAATCATTATGATTTCCAAATTACGATTTTCCTAACTTGACAACTTTTATGCATGTGATTTTAATGACAAGGACGACCTAAAAACTTTAAAATGCAAAGTAATAGATATGCTCGGCTTGATCGCATTGTGCTCCTCACCGCTACCAGTATTACACTGCTGTTGAATGGTTGGGTCACCAAAACCTGTGCCGTAAAGTTGCCGAAATGCAGAAAGGATTCTACGCCTCAACAATTTAATGCGTCGAGCATTTACCACCACCAACGGAGCGACAAATTAAGAACCAAGTGGCCTCCTATACGTGTTCAATACGTGACTATGGTAAAAGCCCCGTGGAATGACACTTATACCTTGGAAGGTGGGACGACCTTTGTTGTAATGGACCAACGTGCGTTCGACCGTCTTACATTCCAATGACAGAATAGGTCTGATGCCGATACCTAAATATTTGAATCTTTTAGAGTGGGGATACACATGGGGCAGTGTGGGTCAGGAGCCCATAGATTTTTTAAAGTTTTATCGGAGTGCTCGATCCAAACAATAAGTGACTATAATACTGGCGTTTACCTTGATATAAGATTAAGTATTTTCATTCAAAGCGACAACGCTGCCAGCATTTTTAGTACGTTGCATGGTAGCTGTTATTAGACTATAGGAAATTTATTTTAAGGTTAGGTTTTAGTTATAATTTATGAGAGTATATTTGGTACTTTTTTTAACTTTAAAACCTTATACATAAAAGCAGGAAAACGACATTTATATCCATAAATTGATTGAAAAAATAAAGATGAGCAGATTATTGCACGTTTACACCAAAACAATTACTCGTAGTTTTAAATATTATTGCAGGAACTCAATATTTTGTCTAAAATCTTTTAGATGATGTTTTTAAGCGACTGTTTAATATACAAAAAAAAATATGTAAATTCTGATAGAAGTTAAAGTTGCTGTTCAGGCAGTGTACTTTATAAACTTAATACAACCATCATTGTAAACGTTTTTATTAATTTAACTCTCAGTAAGATGAAAGTATGTGTTAAACAATTAGACTAATATTATAATAATTAAACTAACCTTGTCATTTTAATTTATATATTTACATATAACTTTATTTACTTGAATTGATTTGTTTAAGTAAATTAAATAAGTATTTCATTCAATAAACTTTTTACTGTTATTATAATAACATAACATTTGCACAAAGATTTTTAGGCTTTACAAATTACTCACAAAACTTAAAAAAAAATACACATATAGGCATAGCCTTATATAACCTGATATCAAAAGATATATTTATATAATCTCATTCGGTAATATTCTAATTATGAAATAAAATACAGACTTTTATTGGCATATTTTATTTACATACTTCTTTAAGAAAATTAAAAAATTATATTAAAGCATTATTCTCCTAACAAAACAATATTTTAAAACATTTTTTTAATTATTAAAGTACAATGTGTCCCGACCAAGGAGGTTTTAATTCAATTTAAGTACACATTATCAACCTGCGCGCGCAACGAGCCAATCGCGAGGTTCCGAGCCAATAGACCAATAACAGACTTTTTCCACTGATATTGGCAAAATTGTGGTTACGCCGCACAAGCCATACAAACAAGAAGAAGAAGACTTTTCCATTTTGGCGCTATTTCGTACATACGAATTTGAGTCTAATATTTTGTTGGATAAAACTTTAGTAGCAAAAATATCATTATATGATGATGAGATTAAATAAAGTAGTGTATGCAACTGCATAAAATCGGAAAACACTCGAAAATTGAAAAGGCATACTTATTTTAAAAGTTTATTGTCTTTCGTATGCTTAGCACCATTTCCATTGAGGTTGAGAGACGTTCACAGTTCGTCGGTTATAATTTCTAGTTCCACGTTCGCTGGCACTCAAACAGGAAGGTGGAATAATTGATCAGACCGCACGAACAGTGGACGAGCAATGCTGTAATTTGAATACTATTGTAGCTGCATTGGGTTCGGAAATATTGGCCTTTCCACGCTCCGAACAACTCGACTAGTGCTGATTACAAAATGATCGAGCATACGGCTTGATAAATTCCTTTGAATGCCTATCCTATGGCTTCAAGGTTAACTATTTAAATGAATAGTACAATTAACTTATAAAAAGAACAGCGTAGCAAAAATAATCTGAGTTGATTTATTAATTATCTTTTTTGGTACGTTGTTTTCTTAAACGTAGAATTACTTTTTTATGAATATTATGTTTGTTTGTCTTCCTGAAGACAAACGAACAACCTAACAAATATACGGATAGACGAAAGTCAATTGGGCCAGTTGAAGCAAAAATGTTTCGCTAAAATGACTTTTGGTCATTCGGTCATATTTCACAAAAATATCGAAACGCCGATTTGTCCCAGAAGATTCGGAAACCTCGCTTGATTCGTTCAATGAATAAAATCTTATAAATGAAAATCACTATATCATCTCTTACAATTTATTACTATCTAGCAAAAAACAGACGATGAACTTTTTATGATTTCTGTGACCTTCATAAATTTAATAGAATCTTGGGCGCCTAGTCAGCGTAGGGTAGTAAATCTACCGAAACTGCCCTCATTTAGATAAAACAAGAAGATTAAAGTTAGTGTGTACCCTACATATTCTCGAGCTCCTAAGAGGTCCTTTGCGAACAGAGAATTTGTTACATTTTCCTAGCGGGTACTCCGAACCAAAATTTACACCATAATTAAGTAACAGCACTTTAAGCAGCGTCAAAGCGGAACATAATGTTTTTATTTTAATATTTAGTATGAATATTTCTTTACGAGTATGTATGAAATAATTTGGAGCACTGACGCTTATTGTGTCATATCTACCTACAGAACAAACTCTTTTTTCACATTTTATTACAACTTCCTATAATCAGACGAAAGGATGACTAAAATAGTCTTACTAATGAAAATTTCAATGTGAAAGATATGAAAGATTTTAGCTAAGTACTAGGCATTACCTATGTTTAAGTGTTAGATATATGTTAACTAGATGATGTCAATGATGCTAGATATGATTACACTCTGAGATTATATTAATATAAACATACTGACATAGAAACATATGTACTTACTGGGAATGATGTCGGTTTGTCCGACGATGTTTCGAAAGTATACCGATATTCGAACGTATTCGACTTTCTTCTTCAGGGAGTATTCACGCTTGTATATCGGCATTGGTTACCAAACGCGAACACTCTCTGAGAGATGTAATTGATATTGTAGGATTGAGATAATTTCGTTCGGTTATATCACTAGAGCAAACTATGAGTATATTTAACGAAGTTAAATGTGTATCTACACTTGAAACGCGAAAGCATAAGTAAAATATGCAACTTAGTCGTTAAGAAATAATATGATTTGTAACATATTCATGGATCATGCAATTTTCATTCGCTGCTCATTGGAACCTCTTTTTTGATATAACTTTGTATTTTCGAATTAAACCTCATCTTAGAATTGGCCAGCGGATGTGTTAAATTTGAAAATGAATAAAAAAGACTAGGTTGACGCGAAGAGTCAAGGTTGAGAATAACAAAAACATCACATGCCTCGAGAGACGAGGATTCTGATAATATAATGAATGGAGGACAGTTCGAGCTCAATATGAAGGGTCCATGTAAATGGTAAGACTAGGGTTTCAAAAGCCGTTTAAATTCGTAACCCCAATATTAAAACAATGAGCATTTGATGAATAATATACAATTGTGAATACTAGGTGTGGCGGTTGTAAAGACAAGTAATCTGGGTTTTCGAGGTATCGAGATAACGAGTTTCGAGGATATAAGCATTGAAATCAATGAAAGAGGTAATCTCATAGAAGCAGTTTATTATACGGAGTGAATTCAGAGACTTCGCCAGGTCATGTCTTTTGTTTATTATATATAAATATACATATATTTGTTTCTAAAGTTTCTCTTTAATTTCTCTTATTAAGTGTAGGCACTATTCTTGATAGCAATGCAGTGTAGGTCTGAACGGCTGTAACACTACATATATGACAATACAATTACGTCACACGTAAAGTATCGAGTTAGCCGGAAGAGTTAATCTAGCATTCGAACACAATAGAGTGGGACACAGCAGTCAAGCTTTCAATACACTCTTCAATATATTTGTTATTGTTACTACTATCTGTTAACGGTGACGAAAAACTAAACCTTGTAAACAATCAATGGACCTAAGAATGCTCAGGAAATACCCTAGAGAATCTAGTTCCACTGAAGCTAAGTACTAAATTGAAAGGAAAATCCCATACATGCCGACGTTAATATTAGTATCGTTTCTTTTACATTCAATGTTTTACCTTCTTCTTCCAATGCCTATCCGACTAGGGAAGGCTCGCAGTGAGCTCCGCATATTTTACCTGGTCTTTGGCCGGGTTGAAACGTTCTACGACACTTGTGATTCCGGTCCATTCCCGGATATCGCGCAGCCACGACTTCTTCCTACGTCAACAGCTTTTCTTCCGGCCACTTTGCCCATCATTATTAACTGAAAATAACATGTTCCCGAGATAGGCAACCTTTCATCTTTAGATGGTGTGCATCAGTTCAGTTTGTGTCAGCTCGACATAGGAACTCAACATTGGTTACTCGATGCGTACAGCTCTTATGGCCAACATGCGTCTAAATGCCAACATTACGAACGCTTCTCCACGTTTCCGGAGTTGCTCTTTAAGGGTCCAGGCCTGACATCCGTATAGAAGTATGGACCATATAAAGCATGCTGCCAAATAAGGCTGTGCCTGCAAAGTACCCTTTTCATGTTATTAAAGGCACTATGGGCGACTTCAACGTGGGTTTTTATTGCAGAGTCACTGTCCGAGCTTTCATCCACCCACGTACCCAGATACTAATATATATTAATTTATTTTCCAAATACATATTCGAAGTAATATAATACTTACTATACTTATAATACTTACGCACCCGTTCTTACACCTTGCCTTCTACAGAAATCACAGGTATTTTTCTTATACTATTTTGGATTATTAGATTTCTTATAGTGACCACTATGATTTTCATTTTTGAGACATTCATACGCGAACTCACCCTAAAACTGCATTCATTAACCTGGTCTACAATTTGTTGCAATTTAGCCTCTGTAGGAGCTCCTACTCCTATTGGTAAAAATATAATATGACAACCCTAAAGTTGACTCAACAACAATATAGCGATTTATAAAAAAATATATATAATAATATGTCAACCGAAAAATAGAAAGTAAATCAATTTACTATAAAAATATAGAAACTAAAAAGTCAGAACACATAAGTTCAAAGTAATAATAAGTTCTTAATAATCGTAAACTGTCAACCTAATATCAGTTGTTTTTAGTTATCAAGCTTTTAAATACTGTTTTATACATCCACCAGTATTTGCCGTACAAAGTTCCGCTAATGAGCAAAATTTCCCTGCAATCAGAGATGCTTATCTTTCAATGCTGTTACGTGTTCCGATTTGTTTAAGCTCGATATCCCGCAGAAGTTTTAATTGTGTATTAAGGGTCTACATTTGAAGTAAGATACAAGATACACGAAAATATTATATTTTGTTGAGTACGCTGTGACGCGTATCATCACAAAGTACGATTTTTAGTTTTAATATTTGATCATCTTTAATTAAAACAAACTCTAGATTTTGGTACAATAATCACTGATTCCTAAACTTAATAGTAATACAAAATCAATTCTACGATCTTAACAATCGAAAACAAGTTTATTCATTTTTGTTTGAAACTATTTTAACCAATGGGCAGGTACTAAAATCAATTGAAACGATAAAAGTCCAAGGGACCGTGAATAGAGGGCTCGTAATAGATTGGCAAAATTCCGTTCCATCGATGTGACCTTTACCATGGGGTAAAAAGTAAAATTGATCGTGTCGTAAAAACTAATATTGATGGACGATCTCAAATTGGTTCTTGTAATAAATGTGCCGAAGTTGGTGGAATTAGGCTCTTTGGTTGGTGTGCTTGACAAAATTTACTAAAATCTCCCTTTTTGCTTTTCAATAAAATAGAATTTAGTTTTATTTATTTATTTCATAGTTTATTTTCAAATGAAATTAAAAGCTAACTATAAGACTTATGAATGACATGCGTGGCCGTACAATTGCAATTCTAATTCTTACGCTGAACGGAGTCATCTGGAAAATTTATTGTGATCACACATAAACTGATTCGTCATGCTTATTATTATACCGTGCACAATAATTAAAAGTATTTTGTAATTTAGGGAGGTAAGTAAGGCAGTAAACAGAACGGATCGAAAGTGATCACCATATGTGCTTGTGACATCCACAAATACAGTGAAACTACCAGAGATAAATCTTTTTTGATACTTTGCTTGAGGATGATGGTGGTGGATGATCATTCGAAATCTCGCAGGTATGACAGAGAATGGAAAACCAATATAGTTTTTTTATTGAAATTCGTCTAGGTATTTGATTAATGTTTTGTCAGTTATATTAGTATAAGAAGTAAACCTTACCTAAACTAAAGTGCAGTTTGTGGACTAATACATTTTTGGTTAATAACTGTAGCCAAGAATACTCACCAAAGCTTTCTCTGAATCATTATTCCTCACTATTTGATATACCATGATAAATTTACTAACAATTGAAAATGAAAATGAAAATGAAAATATTTTATTGCATCATAAACATCAAAAACAGTTTTATAAAATTTAAACTAATGTATATTACAGTATGTTTATGACGAACTCAAGGTATAAACAAAAATTGTATTTATAGATTGTTTGTTACTGGTAATAACAGTCAAATACTTACTACTATATTGCAATTTTTGTATGTGACATTTCAAACAATTGTATTTATAGATT
Organism: Selenia dentaria; assembly: GCA_917880725.1. Taxonomy (NCBI): domain Eukaryota; kingdom Metazoa; phylum Arthropoda; class Insecta; order Lepidoptera; family Geometridae; genus Selenia; species Selenia dentaria. Next base: position 12,772,327 of record OU862893.1, on the reverse strand, counting down.
TTTTGTTACTGGTAATAACAGTCAAATATTTACTACTATATTGCAATTATTGTATGTGACATTTCAAACAATTGTATTTATAGATTTTTTGTTACTGGTATCTATATAGCAATTATTGAACATTTATGTGTTATAATTATTGTAAAGTTATATTTTTACATTGCAGGAGATTTATGATAACATTTATGACAACATGGGTTTTATTATAACAAGCAATAGAAACTATCTAGATAGTTTTGTATAGAACTTACGGCTATCAAAATCATTAAAAAACCTAGTTTGGCCTTGTTGCCTTCTTGAATTTACAGGCCCAGTTTTTTATAAATTCTTTGCAACAGTTTATGGTATCGCACGACTACGGACCCAAAATTTTTACAACTGCGCAAAAAATTCGTAGTGGGCTTCTGACCTGTGAATATTTGCGCCATTTTGAATTAACAGTATAAAGCAAAAGAATAGTTTACCTCAGCAAAATGCGAATACACGTCCCTTACATAAGCTTATGTCGCTCTGACCTATATTATTTTATTCCACTAATCTCGACCCGTTGTTTATGTTGTGTCAAAACGCCAAAAAAGCATCTTCATCATTTTTAGCCGTGATGTTAAACCGAGAGAAGCGAAACGAAGCGACAAGCTATGATTGATAAATCTATAAAACGCGATATTGGGACGAAGAGTGGAATAGGAGTACCAATTTCAATCTCATATCTATAATATACTATGTGATATATAAGTATTGGTTCCATTGGTTGATAATATCAAGATGAAACTGTTTTTAAGAACCAATTTACTATTCTATACAACGACAACAAACTGAAATTCTATATAAATGTAAGAAGAAATGCCTTAACAAGTTTCAAGATTACTTTGACAAGAGAAGCCAAGAATAGGGAATCTGGTATAAAACTATACAAAATCAGCCTCCTCCTATACCTTGGTGTGTTAGGTATAAATTAAAGAGACAATTTGTTGTAATAACCCATAGAATACGTTCTTGACACATTCCAACAAAGAATTTTTCATCATTTTTCATTTCGGTTTCATGATGAGAAAGGAAACATCACCCTAATTGTGACACATGTGGAGTAATAGATGATATATATCATGTGCTTATGGAATGTGTCCAAAACGCAAGTCAAAGGCAAAATTGATAACATTGCTAAATTTAAATGTATTAGATGTAGGAATATTTACTCATATACTAGCAGAACCTGCATCGGAGGATGCAATAAAAATTTATAAAATGTGTGCTAGATAGTTAAGAATAAGGTTATGATGGGACTGGCATGTCCAAAGACAAAGTCCCTAAATTAAATATAGATAAAAAAAGAACCAAATTGTTCCTTTGTTATCTCAATGACTATATAAATAGTGAAGACTTGAAGCCATCAAAGTAACAATAATAATAAAATTAGTAAGTAAAGTATCAATTAAAATTTCGCTGTTGGATATAAATACACATTAACTTACATTTTTAATAGGATTTAACACTTCCTATACCGTGATAATTAACCACACACGTTGCAGTTCTTGGAAAAGTAGGTAGATTTCTGCGAAATCTATTGTATTATTGGCTAATAATGGCGAATAGCGAGTCAACGGGTTAAAACAAAAGATTTATCATTGAAACGCACGTAAATTTACGTCTCTCTTAGGCAAAGGGTTAAAAGCGTACATATAAGGATCCAATTACAAATGTTATCTATTCAAATATACAATAGATTTCAGCGAATGTTTTGTTTTTTTGATGCTGTAAAGGACCTGGAATTTTTTTTTACAAACAAATTATCATTTTAAAGATACCAGATCGGTAATATCAACAAAAAAGCGACAGTCACTTGTTTTTTTGCGGGGTTTTTGCAACTCTGGTTTGTAAATTTGATGATAGTCGGGAGCTCACTAGGTTAAATAGCTATGGAGTTGAGAGTGCAATAAAATGTTCAATTGCATTCTTCTGTAACAGTGTGTACCTCTGTTATCGTATCACAATACACATATTTGAATTAGTGTATACAATTTTTAAATATGAAGCATTACTGACTAACATACAATCACACTCTTACGTCCCCAAAGGGGTTAGTAAAGGCATTTCTCTAGTTATAATTTTGGCTTTACTTGATGAGTGACAAAAAGCCTTTTTTTTTAAATCTTATCTTAATTAAATCTTGGATATAGAATAACCCACAACATTTTTCTTCTTAATCATTTAAATTTAATAAAATGTGCAAGTAACTTATATTTACTTGCTTGAAAAACAAGTCTTCACTAAGGGAGTAGATTCAACAAGAAATTCACTCTATTTATAAAGTTGCAACTGCGCTTATGAACGTAACTGCACATGTGATAAACTTAAACTCAAAGCATAATTTCATTCTGCACTATAAATATATTTATTTATTTATTAAATCATGATACTAATATGTTCTATCTCGCAGTATCACTTTACCTTCGAATTACATATATGCGAAATTTTTTAAACCAAACTGGACGAGCATATTATGAAGTTCAAATATACCAACGATGGAATTTCGGAGCTCTGGACCAAGAAAAATGTGGATTATTTAAAATAGCATTTGCAAATATGGAAATATTCTCTTGGGATGGTATTGTGGTCTTTATACTACAAATATCTACTTTCGTCTCCTTGTTAAACCAAATACATATAAGATATAGAGCCTAACGGGTTTTTAAGTAAGATGTCCTAGAATTTTCTAAATACTGTAAAATTTTATGTTAATTTATATTTTGAACGAAATTAAGAAATACATAATAAAAAAGGAGAGAAAAGCTTCTGAAAATTAATACATAATATACAAGTTCAATTTGAAAAAAATAATACCGACTTCTATTCTATTCAGTTATTGAAGTGTATCTCAATAACTACTAGACCGAATTTGATGAAATTTAAATGGGACCATACAGAAAGCACCAGCTAAAAAACAAGAGAAGAAGAAGAAATAATTTTGAGAATCGGTACATACAGTCGAAAGTTATGAGGTAACAAACATAAAAAAATAATTGAGTACCTCCTCCTTTTTTGGAAGTCGGTAGAATGGGTGAGATTTGCGACTGAACATTGTAAAATAACGCACTCGACAACTAATAGTTGCTTCAATTAACTTAACACCTATTAAGTAAAAAAGAGCACGTTCAAACGAGTCAAGTAATGGGTCCCGTTCAACTTTACCGAAAAATTTACAAGACTCTATTTCACTTGACCAAGTGTGAAATAAATTTTAACTTGCAACTTATTACTAAATTTACTGTTCACACGCAAAATTTTTACGTTAAATGATAATTACAACTTAACTACTTAATGTCGTGTAAATCAGCTTTCAGAGAGAATCGTTGCCCGAACGTAACATAGCCTCTCAAACTATAGTCTCAAAGGAAACCACGAGTGGCTAAGGTGGTATGAGATATCTGTCAGAATATTACACCAATCCTATTCAAAATGTATACGATTGTGTTATATTCGTAAGGATATTATTTTGTGAGAAGATTATTAAATTTTTCGTGATACTTTCTGTTATATTTCTTTGAAAGGTGTACTGGTAATAAAATCGCAAATTACGCAATGTATTTTTGGTAACTTCCTTTATAACCGCCAAAAAAAGGAATTTTGAAGTAGTCAAGGCTGAGTTTCGTAAAGCAAAAAATCTCAGGCTTCATACTTATTTTACACAAAGGATGTTTGGCCTTTTGTTGAGTTCTAGCTACATGATCATTTATTAGAAGATGTAAAACTATTTACCAAAAACTGTAGTCTATTATACATATTCTCACTTCTACAGCTGCTACGCGGGTTTCTTCTCAAGGAGTTCTGGCTATAACTTAGACAAGTGTTAATCTTCAATCAATTAGTAGTTTTGTTCACTTTGTCTACACTCATGCACCATTACTGATTTATTTATTTTTATTATTATCTTTATTTAATTTTTACCACGAATTTCATCCGGTGCTTTACAAAGGCATTAGTGGGGCTGTAGCCAACACGTAGAGTCCTGTTTGGTATAAAAAATACAAAGTACTATAAAAACAGAATTTGGGATGACGGTGACATGGATTATCTATTACAAAAATGGGTTAAATAATAAGGCTATTGATATGTACTTATACATGTAAGGAAAATAGATGGCTATGGATACTACGGTACCTGCCAATTTCAGTCTTATTTCAAAATATTTAGGCAGGTGGTGACTTGCCACCCACTAAACGGGCCCCCCATAAGAGCCACCACCAATGGTGAGAAAAGGGGCAACGTTGATGTGGATAGCTAAAGGGTGTCGAGAGGTGTGCTGCGGTTGCACTAGAGCGTACCGGCCTGTGCCCTTTGACACTTCCACCCTTGAAGGTTTTTGTTACTTGCTCTTGCGTCTCTACTCCCAGACGGCCAATTAGGGCAAGCCGGGGGTTAAGGGTCTCATTCAGCCACAGGGAGAATCAAGGTCCACGGTGTCGCCACTCACCGACGGCTCGCCACAAAGCCGCCCCTGCGGTTTTATTATTATGATTATTACGAACACTTAAGGCTTAATACGAGTAATCCACCACTATTTCACGTTAAATCTCAAAGAAGCTCAAATCTAGCAATATGACACGGTTGACCAGATGATTATGAATGGCAGAAAAGTATAGTCCTTGTCAATAGAAAAAGAATATAGGGTCCCGATGTACTTTTTATAGGTTATTTAATAGTAGGTAGATTTTTTCCTACTTTAAAAGTACGTTTCCAGTGCTGTATTAAAAAAAAATTTACGATATCTTAATTTACTAGTTAGTTGCAACACTGTTGTTGGTAACAGTTTAATTTGAAAAGTAAATTCAGTGCAATTAGTTCTCTATCCATTGATATAAATTAGTCCACAATGTATTTTAAATTAAATATATATTACATTGTTGGAGCAGAAATTACTAATAAATTTCATAATAATTAAATTATAGGTAATTATGATGTTAAGTAGAGTAGGTGATGAAATTATACCACCTTCGGGTGCATAAAATTACAACGTTAAATATGAATAGCCTTTGCTTAATCTATTTAGTAGTTTTTATCAAGCCGATATGTTAAAGGCATCAAATTAGCTACGCAATTTAATAATTGCGCATCCGTTTCAAAGATTAGTTTTTTAGTAAGTCCGATCGGAGGCTAAGTACCCACACTGATAACTTTTTTTCTGTATTGTTATTGTTAAACAGAAACAGACAAAATAGATTTTAATAGGAACAAGTATTTATAAACCCGCCCATAGATCTCCCACCAGGTGGACTGTCAAAGAGATAACAAAGGCAAATGTAGCAACTGCTACTAGACAAGCCGAGTGCCGCAGTATTTGGAGAAACATAGTCCAGAAGGCCGTCCATGGTGGCCTGAAAACTTCGACATGGGTTGGCCACTAACCTATCTACCAAGCCGCACTGGGCCCGCGTGGTGGATTATGGCCTAACTCCTCTCTCTGAGAGGAAGGCTTGAGATCCAGCAGTGGGAACAAAATGGGCTGATTATGATGATGATGATATTGGCCTGCTTCTGGCCGGTTTAATTAAGTGCTTATTTATTAAGTATTTGGTATATCTGTACGCTGAAACTTTTTGGTTCTTACTTGGGTTACTTACTTACTTACTCAAAAAAATTATTAGCGTTTACGCCGCCCGCAGATAACCAGGTAAACATTACACAAAAGTGGGTTAATATATTGTGTTTTTAATTAACAGTTACATCACATTAAACATTGTGTGTTAACACAACAAGAGGTGTACAAACGACTACGAAGCTATTCAATATAATGAACCCATGAACACAAATGCAATTTTGAAATATGCAGAAGCGATGCATATATATAGAAGACGTGTACAAACCACCCACATTTTACCAATTGTGTTTTGGGTTTGACGCCATAATAGAGAATGATTTCTAATCTAAATATATCATGGTGGACAGAACTAAAATTATTCTTAACTCCTTTTAATTTTAAAAGGGTCAAATTCATGTTTACGTTTGAATTTATTTTTATGGATTAGGATTATGGAGGGTTATATTTTAAGGCTCTTTCTGCTTTAAAGGAAAATGTACATTTTTTGTTTCCATTAAATTGAATAAACTTGTCAACAAAGACCCATTTCGGATTTACATTATTCCTCTACGAACATTTTATAAACGCCAAATATGGGGCGTGGAACCCTCTTAATTCAAAATCACAGTAAATTTTTTAACATTTTTTTCGATAGATGCGCTCCCCGGGGTTTCACCCGCGTGGTGATGGATGATGATGATGACTTTAAATATATAGCCTATGTTCATAAGAGATAATAATTAGTGATTAAAGTTCACAATTTCTGCATATGCATATGTAGTGTATAAGAAAACAATAACTGCATATTAAGTTTTTTATGTTTTACTTGTGACGGAAATCGACCAAAGATTTATCCTTTTCCGCAACAGAAACCATTGTTTCAATAATACAAGGAGTTCTTTTTTTAAATAATTTAAGTTATTTCCGCCAAAGGTAAAGATAAAAAAAATTAATATGCTGTTATTGTCATGCCCTCGATTTCATAATATAAATCGGTTTACGACTTGGACATTATCTCTCCATCACTTCATTCTCAAAACACGAGTCTGTATAAGTAATTAAGGCAATATGAACTTGAGTTTAGAACGTTTCACGTGCAAACTTCATAAATCAAACTAGTAGACTTTCTATACGTAACATTGTTTAACTTCAACCAATAGGGGTTCCATATAATAACGATAGGGAATAGTTTATTTTGTAAAATATTGTGTTATTCTTAATTAATAGTGTGCAAAGCAAACCGTCGATCCGCTGTTAATAAAATTAGTTAAACCAGAAAAACTGTTGACTACTTAAATTATGAAATTATCATGAATTAGCTGATAACTGATATTAATAAATTGTCATAGTAATAAATTTAAAGCATAACATAAGACTTATCTGTTTAATAAATGTTTCTTCAGTGTCCATGAGTAAGTACTTACTATTTAATTAAATAAAAATCAAAAAACAAATCAGAGAAATAAATTTTCACATAATTTTTTTTTAACTATTTCTATATATTTATAATACGAATATGATTTTTTAACATGCCTAAGTTTACATTACAGAGTTTAAAAAATGCTTTACACTGTTGAATTAATCCGGTAAATTGTAAGATACTTTTAGTAAGTAGATAGTGAAAACTTGTTATAATCTACACTTTTATGCAGTTAATGATTTGATTTAATTAAACATCACAAAGATATTGAGATAGAAATACATAGTTGTCTTATTTTAAAATAGGCACAATTTCAAGGCAGCTACACTCAAAGATATAATCCATCTATCTGTCAGAACAAAATGTTAAATTCACAAGTAATTTCATTCACTTTGATTAATGATCCAAGTGTGATAGACGAAATGATGAATGCCTCTGACTAAATTTGAGAACTAAAAACTTTTATGTAACATAACTTAAATAAGAATTCCTTCAGATATTCACAAATCCGATTGGTAACAATTTATTATTCTAAAAAGAACAGTGTGTAGGTACATATTTTGTATACAACAGACTTGTATGATACAGTTTTCACACTATTTTAACCTTTTGCGAAGGAATTACAAAGTCCAAGTAATAAAAAAGCCCTTTAAATTAAATTTAAAAAAAGACATAAATATGGTGCCACTTATTTTTGAAATATATCTTGAATGAAAACTTGATAAACACCGGTAGTGCTAGTCTGACTCGCGTACAGAAGGTTCCAAAAAAACTTGTATGTAAAAATTCTAAAAACCCCCCGCTTATTTTATTTTTATCCTATAATTAGTTTTGGCCAATGATCGTCTAGTCTAGTAGGACCCTAACACTGAGAACCGCTGCTGTAACCTTAGCTCTTTTCGGGAAGATTTGAAACAGAGAAAACTATTCAGAACTATAGATGCCTAGAGAACCCAAAAACAACGCCTAGAATTTCTGATATTACGATGGATAACCTACTACTACATCACAATAACTGAATTGCTAGCTGATAACGATAAATTGCGATGGACATACAAGATTGCAAGCACTTGGTTCTTACATACTGACTGACTGAGCTGATCCTAGATCTTTAGCTTATGTACTTGAGTTGACTGCTAATCGTGGAAGATATTAATCATTAATAAAAGTTTCTGAATTTAAGGTCTATATTCGCCAACTTTAGAACATAGAAATAGCAGGTTATTTGTAAGTATTACTATATACTCGTAATTACTACTTGCAAAACTGTCTGTTATATCTGATAATATATCTGATAATATAATATAAGTTTTGATTAGTGAGATAATATATAAACGAATCTATTAAATAAAATCAGGTTTTCGTTATTATTAATAACAGTTATAAGCTTCTTAATTCTATATCTGACTTTCTCTATAGATTTCTGTTTGTCCTTACGAGTATTTTTAGCTGTTGATGAGTTTATATAACCTCGTGTAGACTAAATGTTGTCCTCATAACACAGTTTGCTTCGTTTATGAAAATTGCTAAGAAGTAAATATGAAATTAAAGTAAGTATTTACTTTATATGTGCTGTAGAAATCTTTTGTGAAAAATAGCTAGGTACTGCATTGATTATCCTTTTCCTTTAGATAAATATTATTAGCCACTACTTCTTGAATAGTTCCATTGTTCAAGTTTAATTATTTACTTGTTTACTGATAGCAATATATGGGAAATAATATTTGTCTTGTCTTGTGTAAGTGACTTAGAGAAAACTTTAGACCCTTGTTTGTGGTTTACAAGAATTCTCAAGGTACTGCATCGCTTGACCAAGTTTGATAAGACTTACTACGTACATAATTCTCCTTATCATACGAGATTGTTATACTTAGATTACTAATATTTTACCTGACATGTCGTCTATAGAACCATTGTAGGAAAAGCAGTTATTTTAAATACTTAAGTATTAGCAGAATCTTTGTTGTATTGGTTAGCTCAATACTAGTAGGAATATATTTATTATGATGATTGTTATAATGGTTAGCTTATTTTTCCGAGTAAATTATTGATATATATATTATTATATTATTATAGATATCTCTATAATTTCAATATAATATATTTCATTAATTTTTATATTATAAGTAATTAGTTTGTTTTATTTTATATTTGTCGTAGAATTGCAGATTTATTTCGATTTAGAAAGTAGGATTCTTGGCATGTTCAAGGCTTACAACTTGAATGCTGGATTAAGAGTATACTCTTTACTGTGACACAAATGTTCTCCATCATGCCAAGAACCTCTTCTATTCTCCCCAAATTTAGTAAGGCCTTACTAAGTCCGTTTGGGTATTTTTCCAAATATAGAGTTTGCATCTATAATCGATCCTATATATCTCTCCTTAGTATTATTATTTATTATAATAAATGCTTTAATGATATTACGAATTATCATATGATTCTAAATATAACATTTGATACTCTCAGTAAATTATTCAATTGCTATAATTTATACTCATGCTAGAATCAGAGTAGACAGTCTAACCCAAACTCAAATACACGGACGCGTAACAAAAATGTGTTCCTCACATTAATAAAATATTGTCTAGATAATTGCCAAATGGTAGGCCTTAAGGCGCGCTGGTACCTTGATTAAAGAAAATGTAGAATTTTTAAACACCTAGTGTAACGAAACAGATCTATAGTATATTATGAAAAAAATACAAAGGTTAGAAAAGGAATAGGAGAAGAGAAATAACCGAATAGAATTCATAAATGTAACTCTCTTTCAGCAGAAAAAAATCCTGAATAGGTCTACAAAAATAAACTTTCACGTCCAAACTCTCAGAATTTTCAGGGATAAAACTATATTTTTTTTAGATAATACTTAGTCAACGTATAGTACTAAAGTAATAACCAGCAGTTTTTTCAATTGTGTTAGTATATATCGAAAAATATAAAGAAAACGTACAAAATTGACGCATTTTCGTATTACATCGTCCAATCTAACAAGCGATTTTCAACCTTACGTAAAGCATCGTAAATAGTTTTAATATTGGGATTGGACCGCTTCTTAAAACGTCGATGTATCACTAGCCTTAGTCGCAGCGAAAATTGGTTGATGTCATTTTAGGAAACATTCCGAGCAATAATCTTCTTTTGGAATCCGGATTAATATGGGATAATGTTGGTTGTCCACCGCAAACATAGGGGGTTGTTACAATTCTGCATTGAGGCTGCACTTGCAATGGCAAAACGCCACAACCCCTATAATGACCTGGAAAATATGAAAGAACAACTTCGGACGGCTTTGAGCCCGCGTCTTCAGACTATCCCTGTCAGAAGCCATGATTAAGGCACCAAAGCGGGATATACTATGTTTGTCTCTAAAATTACAATTTCTGCAAAGCAGCGGTAGTCAAACACATATAGTACAAACAAAAATTACCTCTTATATAATTCCAAAATGTTACAATTTCATTCATAAACCTAGCGATATAAGAAAACTAAATACCACTAAACGAATGAAATTCAAACAATTTCACATAAAGTGACAAAGTAACCAATCCTCGGATTCTGAATTTGAACAACAATGTCACTTAGCGGTGTAAGCGAAAAGGACGGGAAATTTCAGGCCACAAAATGTGGCTTATTTTTATTTCTGGTAACCGGTTCAAATAATGAGTGTGAGTTTTGAGATTTTGTTTATAAAAGTGTACCAACTATTTTTATGTCGGTTTAACGATCTTTATTGTCATAAAAATGAGGTACAAGTAACAGTATATGAGACATATACAGATAAAGAGTATATTTATACTTATCTAGAAATAGTCTGTATTTAGAAATGGTTACAAATGCTATTATGCATACATGCAGTATAATGGAAACATGGTCTCATCATTAAGCTTGCATACTTGTAATATATGACATGACAGATGAATAAGATAAAACATAGTTTTAAAAAAACCCGTAAAGAACCTAAAAAATGAGCACTCAATTAAGGAATCACATTAAGTAGATTATAATAAAAGTAATTCAGTCAGTAACACAATCTATTTATTACTTTTTCAAACATACCGTTTAACAATGGAGTATATATAAGTAGGGCTACATACCTCTTTTTCTGAGAAGCATCGCTTCCGGTTCTTGGTTATGCAATAATATAGTATTTTATTTCAAAATTCCGTACAAAAAGTACATATGGAAGTACGGTAGATTGATACAGTAGACGAGTATTATAACTTATAAAATATATCGCCTTACTTATAATTTATAAGTAAGGCGATATATTTTATCGCTAATGTGATGTAATTAGTAAACTTCTTGACATTTTTTTACGAAAGGCAGAAATCAGTACACCATTAACTTTAGTTAGGTACAAAGGCAAAATACCTCTTTAAGTAAAGTTTATTGAACGTAAAGTGAGCAAAACTCAGTGACAATGAATTTTGTACAGATTACGGTAAATTAACTTGTTTCGAGCAATTACAAAGAAATATCCGTTTCTCAGGAGTCGCAAGGAATTCAAATAATTAGCTCAATTTGTTTACTTCTAAACGTTTCTTTTGCTTCTATATATTTAAAGTAATATTTATTTAACTATTGTGAGTAGGATTTTATGTTTTTTACTAAGAATTGAATGTGATATTTTGTAAAGGACTCCAATATGATTACGCTTTAAAACCGGCTAGGACTTGCGTAATATTTACCGGAAATATTCTCCGACCAGTTTCTAACTTATTTGATTATTATATATAGATATTTGACGTAATTATGAACATTACTCGCGATAGTTTTCTATCACAAGATGCCAATATGAATACTCGGTGCCAAAAAAAAGTACCGGCTTTTCCAAAAAGGCTATCACATTTTTTGTATTTTTAGGAACAAACCAAACGGATGACCCTAATAATAAATGCTCGTAAAGATAAACCAAAATATAACTTCCCCGTATATTATCTTTATGTACCAACGCTCACGACTTACTTAAGGATATAAATATACACGGAGCGCAGTTTTGAGGCAACTATAAACATATTTTCAAAAAGACTTGAGGTGCCATTATTCACTCTATTCTTCTTTTATTTTTGAGTCCTCGTCAAATATATAAAAAGGACTTGGTATTCATTTCAATTTCATTAATTTTCACGGCAGCAAACGATGATATATTTTATATCGTGACTTTTACGGGGTCTGTATATATAGGGGGGTTTCAGAATATGTGTTTACGCCTATTGAAGCCATTAAGAACTTGGGTATATTATAAAACATTTCTAATTGTTAATACTAATTAGTTTTGACTCTCTTAGGTTTCCGGTTTAGTAAATATTATGCTTTCAATGCCTATTCATGCATACGATGTCTACAAGAAATTGCTAGTAGCGAAAGATCGCCGCGTTGTCATGGTAAGTAATTTTATGTTGTTTGTAATAGTGTTCATTGAAGTCTATTTAAATTTTAGAAAATATATTACACCGAAATGTCATATGGGTGATAGTTTTCGTATTCAATACGACTAGGCATATTTGCATAATGTGATTAAGTATTACATATACTTAAATATCTTAACCATTAATAAACCATGGGAAATACTAATTGATAAGCTTTATTTTATATTTATCCGATCGGTTCATAATTGCGTTTTCAATAATATGCTTTTAAAAAAAATCTTTTACAGTTAACATTGAAAAAACCTTAAATAATTAACAAGCACAAGCAAAATATACGTTCAACCCAACGTTTCTGTATTTGGCTGAACGTATATATTATGCTCAATGATTTCATAACTGTCACATCCTTACTGTTTACCGAATCGTACAGTGTATGCACTCGAGTAGCTCTAAACTCTAAATTAATGACGAGCTTTAGAGTCTTAGAAAAGGAATTTTACTACTCAGGTCTTAAGCAATCTGAATAGTTAACTTTTTCACCTCTCAACCTCGGAAAGGTTTTGTTTGTCATTAGAAATCTTAGTGCAAAAGTGAATTTTGTCCGCTAGAAAGAGTTTTTAAAATTCGAACCTTCTTATTCCATACTTTTCTATACCGCATGTCCACTGAAAATACGTTAAATACTTACTCGTATTTCATGTCAGTGCGCCAACCTCATTTCTTTGAATAATCGCACTGGCCAGTCACAGGTGGCGGTACTGAAAGGAACAAAAAAAAACCTTCCAAAATTTTCTTCTGTTTATTCAATTCACCTACCATAATTTGTTTTTTGATAATCATAATTTCATTAAATATTAGCGAGTCCAGCAGCGACGAAGATATTATTTTAATACCTGCAGAGTTATTGCAAGCGGTACTTATTGCCGAATAAGTTTCCTACTGGAAAAATCGCGTGGAAAGTAATAAAAAGCGTACAATTTGTTCTATGGTGACATTTTACGGGCGCGAAAACGTTTTCGGAGACTATAATGCTATTATACTTCAGTTAAACTATCTGAAACAAGAAAATCAAAAACGCTTTGGAGCATTTACTCAAGGTTAGTGAGTAGTAGAAAGCCACAATCAAAACAAAAAATTATATGCACATAGAAAATATATATACTCCAAACTATTGGCGTTTTTAAAGAAAAAGTCTAGCGGCCACAAACCAACGAAGTGCCCGACTTCAAATTTCTTGATATAAAAGTATTTCGCTTTTTTATAATTTAATATCTTTGTTTAAAGTAGGTACCTACTTTTACGTGAAAATAGGTAGGTACGAGTATGTACTTACTGTCTTAGTACCTGCTGTGAACCTATTTTTTTCGTTTGCGTTACAGGTTGTCCTTATTATTGGCATTAATGGGGCGTGCCGGACAAATGACCTCACGTATCTTACAACGAAAAGCATTGAGAAGTATTCAGGAAAGTTGCTGTTGGTTAACTTATCAAACACGAAGACCAATATTGATACGAACTTCGGGATTCATGACGAAATTGTAGATAAATAGAATATAAAATATAAATAGATAGAAAAAAAAAAGCGGGTAGTCCGGGCAAGCAGAATAGCTGAGTTGTATTTATTGTTATAATAATAGTTTTTGGGCGTAAAAGTACGATTTTTAGCTTAAATATTGAAGAAAAAAATTAGCTTGTGCTGTGGTGGTGTTATCTACTAAAATTTCACCGGTAAAGTGCAATAATAATCTGTGGTAAAAGATCGCAATACAACGCAATCTTCGATCGAAATAACCAAGTTATCGACCCGCATAGCACAAACAAGTTACCTATTCCTTAGCAAAATAAACCTAAACAAACGTTCCTAACGGTCAGTGGATTTTATAGTGATTGAAGTAATTGATTAATTAAATGAATTATATTTGCTAGTTGCAAATTGATACGCTGCGCCATCTAGCGAAAAGCCGCCGCCACAGTTGAAACATAAGTGTGCCATCTTCAACTTTGGAAAACAATAAACTTTGATCCTATCGCGGTATCATTTATCAAAATTAAAGCTATGAATAAGTGTAGCAGCTGCGGCAAGTTTCTAACAGGTGGAGTTACCTGTTCGAATTGTAAAAGCTTGTTTCATCGACAGTGCGCTAATTTGTCAACAAGCCATACTCCTAAGCAATGGTTATGCCCGTGTTGCGTTAACGCGCCGCGGAGAGACAACTCTGACACACCTTTAAAAGAAACAGGAGAACAAGGATTGGAGGTGTCTCCTCAAAAAGAATGCACGCAGCAGTTGCAAGTTTTAGAGGAATTACGAGCTCTAAGGAAAGATATGAGCAATTTCCTAAATGAATTTAAAAGTTTCCGGGAAGAAGTCCGAGGGGAATTGAAGGACCTCAGAGTCATGTACCTGCTGTAACAGTAGAATGGATGAATTTTCTGAGCAAATGGACAAAAATGAGCTAAGACTAACGCAACTGGAAGCTGCATGCAAAGAGACTAGGGACCTCAAAATGGAAATACAGTATTTAAAAGAGGACCTAAATAATAGGGACCAAATATCACTGCAGAATGATATTGAAGTCAGCGGAGTTACGGAACACAGCGGGGAAAATATTATGCACATCATGGCTTTAGTCATGACTAAGATCGGTAAAAAAATTGATGAACGTGACATCGTGGAGGCCCGCCGAGTCGGACCGGTGCGCGTAGATCACGACGGCAAACAGCGCCCTCGACCCATAGTGATGCGCCTGACGCGACGGGCGGTGCACGAGCAAGTGCTGCAATGCGCTCGTGCCCGCCGCGCTCTCACTACTGGCGACATCGAGTTGGCGGGCACGCCTCGGCCTATTTATATCAACGAGCGCCTAACGAAAGAAAATAGGCTGATCTTTGGAAGAGCCCGCACTCTGTGTAAACAGAATAAATGGCGGTACGCCTGGACGCGGGAAGGTAGGGTTTTTGTCAGAGAAGCAGAAGGTAAACAGGCGTTTCGGGTACGCAGCGAGGGCAATTTGGCTTCGATCTTTAACCTACGTACTAGCACTAGTAAATAATATCGTTATGTTTTGTTTTATAACTTACTACTTACTTAGTATTACTGTGCAGCACTGGTGTTCTTTATATATATACTTGTACACTGTAGAGCACGTAATATACGCTGTTTTAAGTGGTATAAGCGCATGTCACTTTCTTATAGTAATGGTGATTCTTTTATTATATTGCTATTGTGTATCAAAAGGCGATATCTCATTGTGGACCTGTTATATTGACGTATTTTCTTTTATGGTTTCTTGTATATATTTTTATTATAACAAAAAAAAATTACTGTTTATTTATATACGGTGGATATTTTAGTGGACGTACACATACAATTAGCAACTCTACACATTCACACGAAACTTTCACGTTTACAATCAAAATTACACATACACATACAATTTCAGGACATGTTTGAATCTGGTTCTATTTATAAATATCTAACAATTAAATATGGATAACACACGTAAAACAAATAAAAGTTTGAGACTGGGTCTCTTAAACGTACGATCGCTCAACACGGGCAGAGATGAGCTAGAAGCGACTGTAGAGACAAACAAACCAGACATACTAGCACTTAACGAAACCTGGATCAAGGATGGTCAAGAAATGATCGCTCCTATCATTCCCGGCTATATACTGAAACATAAATCTCGTAAATCTAATTGTCGAGGTGGCGGGGTAGGATTCTATATCAGGAAAGATTTACGTGCTAGCGTTCGTACTCATCCTGATTCTCCGCTTGAACAATTATGGTTAGAAGTGACTCTACCAGGTGCTCGAATGGCGGTGGGTACCGCTTATAGACCAGAGAGCATTAAAGTCCCCGTGGGCCTAGACGCCTTGAATGACTCCTTGAGTACATTTGCCCATTGCGATTATGTTTGTCTGCTGACTGATTTCAATATTGACATGCTTAAACCTGATAATCTAAATACTCGCGAGTTGTCAACATTCTGTCTACAACAGAATCTTGTCCAGATCGTTAAAGAACCAACCAGAATAACCGATGTAACCGAAACCCTAATAGATCTTGTAATTACGAACGTGCCTCAAAAGTGTAAAAAGATTATTGTTTTACATAATACGTGTCTGAGCGATCACGTTATGGTTATATTTGATTTCGATATCAAAAAGCAGAAACCCGTAACGCGTATTGTAGAGTCACGAGCAATAAATGACATTAACTTAGAGTTGTTTCAAACGGACTTACGGTCCATAGAATGGCAGGATATAAGGGCTTTACCAGATGTTCACACGAAAGTTACAAAATTCAATGAAACAATTATTAGTATTTTCAATAGGCATGCTCCTATTAAGAAGAGACGGGTTAGGGAATCTCCTAAGCCGTGGATAACGAGCGTTATAAGGCTAATGATGACTTTAAGAGACAAAGCTCTAACGAAAGCTCATATCAAAAAAACAAATTCTTCCAAAAGCTATTATAAAAGCCTTAAAAAATTAGTGTCAGCTGCAGTAGAGCGAGAAAAGTCAGCGTTTTTTACTCATCAAATTAATAGAAATATACATCAGCCAAAAAAAATGTGGAATTATTTAAAAAAGTCAATTAGCATTAATCATATGCCTCCAATGCCCGATCATTTAATGAATCCTAATTTGATAAATAACCATTTTTTGAGTCTTGCGGGCGATGGACATATCGACACCAAAATTGTATGTTACTATAAAAATAATAAAAAAATCCAAGCCGAGTTTACCTTATGCACAGTTTCAGAGGAGAGTGTTGGTAAAATTTTATTTAACATAAAGACGAATGCTACTGGATGCGACCTCTTAAATGCAGAAATGATAAAGCTTACACTACCTGAGACCTTATCAATAATTACTGATATAATTAACGATTCTATCTTAACCAGCACCTTTCCTTATGCTTGGAAACGATCTGTAGTAAGACCCATACCTAAAAGTAGTACAGTGAAAGAAGTTAAAGATCTGCGTCCCATTAGTATTCTTCAAGTAATGTCGAAGGTTCTAGAGAAAGTGGTCTATACTCAGCTAGAGGAATTTATAACGCAGGAAAGTATAATACCTAAGTATCAATCTGGATTCCGGAAAAGTCACGGTACAGAAACTGCTCTACTAAAGGTATCTGACGATTTGTTATCCGCATCCGACTCGGGGTCTGCCAGCGTCTTAGTTTTGTTGGATTTTTCGCGCGCTTTTGATTGCATAAACCCTAATTTACTTTTAGCTAAACTTTCACATTATGGGTTTTCAGCTGATGCGTGCAAGTGGTTTAAAACTTTTCTTATTGGAAGAGAGCAATATGTGGAGCTCGAAAACCAAGATGGAAGTAAAATTCTCTCCAGTATAGAAAACGTACCCAGGGGCACTCCCCAGGGCTCCATTTTAAGTCTAGTTTTATTTTCAACTTTCACAGCAGACATGCCAAGATATATTAAAACGTGTAAATATCACTTGTATGCCGACGACACACAAATTTATCACAGTTTTAAGCCTAAGGATACTGCATGTGCCATGAAGGAAGTTAATGAAGACCTAGATGAAATTTACAGCTGGGCCAGGCGCAACTCTTTAAACCTTAATCCAGCTAAATCTAAAGTAATGATATTAGGTACATCATCGCAAATTAGCAATGTAATGAGCCAGAATCCTAAACTGTATCTTAATGGCATTGGTATACCTATAGAAACAGAGGTAAGAAATTTAGGGTTAATTATGGACAATCAAATGAGATTTGTGAAACATGTCAATAATAAGATTAAGAATGCTTATTTTAAACTTAAAAGTTTATACACAATACGGAAATACATTTCGGAAGAGGTGAGAATTTTACTCTGTGACCTTTTGGTTCTCTCTCCGTTTATGTACTGCAGTGCCGTGTACGGGCCTAGGTTATGGGTTAAAACAGAAAACGCCATTCAGCGAGTGCAAAATGCATGCGCTCGGTTTTATTTCAGTATTCCTAGGAGAGAGCATGTTACTCCTTATCTTGTTAACAAAGGCATACTTAACATGAAGTTCAGGAGAGAGCTCCATCTGGCAAGTGTTACTCAGAGGGTTATTTGGAGCGGGAAGCCTGAATATTTGTTCGAAAAAATTACATGGATCAAAGATTTACATCACATCAATACCCGCTCTAAATTTCATAATGCACTAGCTATACCTAAACATAATTCCAAAGGCTTTAAAGGCTGCTTTAGGTATCGCGCGTCAAAAGTTTGGAATAATCTCCCGCCACCTTTGAAAAGAAAACTCAGTGTTCAGGCGTTCAAAATCCGAGTTAAGTTAAGTTTACTGGTTCTCCAAAAACATAATTTTGAAGCGGCCTTTAAAATTACAAAGGTTTCAAGTAACATAGAACCTGAATAACTTTCCTGTTCGAGAAAGGTGTAGGACTACCTACCGTAGACTCCTACCTCATGCATAATTATACACTTACACAATCACACACATTTACAAGCACACCATACATTTTTGTGTTTTGTTCCTTACAGAACTCCCTGACACGGGAAACGATTCATAAATCCACTAGAACGCCACTTTTGATTGAACGTAATCGTATATTATAATCATATAACGTTCAATTTCTGCTGTTTTTAAGATTGTGTATTTTATTTTAGATTCTCGCTTTTTTCACCTCCTCTTTAATGTACCTCGGCATAGACCATAGTCCGAGAACAGGGATGGACTGAAAACCAGCGTTGCGCTTACATTACGAATGTAAACGCAACACAAGCTGAGTCTACCCCTTTTGCCCTAAATGTGGTACTGTTGTCTAGGCTTATTAAGTAAGATCCATACTTTGACTTAATGTTAATTAGTTCATTGTTTTGTTTGTACCTAACCGTGTTATTTTAGTGGCAATAAATTGATTTATTATTATTATTATTATTATTATTAAATATCAAGCGCAAGGCTTGTGAGGCCCTACAATACAACATTCGATCGTTTTTTTTTGCAATAAGACAAAGGACAATGTGTAAGACAGCCTATACAGTACTAAAATTGGTGGTTTGTCATGAGAAATAGCCACTTTTTCTTAGTCTACCGGATTCAGAGCAATATACCGGTTATTGTTATAGGAGGACGTAGTCACGTAGACAACACTTTTGACTGACTCGGGCGCTGATTTGACCACGCTTAAGCGTCACGGTGTCTGGAAGTCAAGTAACGTGGCAAAAGGATATATAGAGGACTCTAAAAATTAACCTAAAATATGCTTCTATTATATTCTAACTTTGCTATCGTTGAAGGCATAACTTTAAAACAGTTTACTCAGATGCTTGGGATTTCCATCAACTTCTAAAGAAATGATAGAAAATCGTTTTGAATCGCCTGCCAATCCGTTTGTGTCTCCAACATTCAAAGTGGAATCCAATTAAATTGAGCAATGTTCCGCCATTTAATTTCTGGTAATAGTACATAAGGGACAAACACAAGTATAAAAAGTATATATTATATATACAATAAGTTGCAAAAAAAACGTAACTATCAATAAAACTAATTGCAGTAATTTTAAATTGTAATATTAATAAACACTAATTTAATTCAATTCATTTTTTTATTTTTTTCAGACATAGTCCATAGTGTTACTAACTAGCACAATACATTTAATAATAATAATGTCAATAAAATCAATTAATGTCAATAGGAATAACAATTACCTACAGATAAAAAAAAATTAAACAAATACAATTACCTATCTGTAGGAACATGGAGTTGAGCTGAATGGGTGATGAAAGGGCATATCTTCCTGCAATAACACGCAGGAGACTATTAGCGTTGCCGCGGACACGGCTAAGCATCGAGGCTGCTCGCTTGTGCATGATAGCATGGAAGCCGTCCACACGAGCGTCAGCAAACATGCGCCATGCGCTGCACCTCCAGGGCAGCCCCAAGAGCATCCTGAATTTGTTCTTATATTGCATCCCCAAGGCATTAATCGTCCTCCGCGTATAGTTAATCCACAGAGTGCACGTGTAAAATTACTGGCAAAAAGCTCTTAACAGCGATATATTAACCGCCGCCGTACACGGTGCAAATCTGTGAGCCAACATATTGTCGCCAACCCTCTGCGCTCCCTCTCTATATTCTCAGAACCTGTGAGATCCTCCGCCACCTAGGGATCCAGGTACTTGAAACGCGACACTCTGGCCAAAGAGCCACCGTTTAGTACAATAGGAGGCACAGTGTTTGTCTTAAAACCCCGTGACTGAAACACCAAAAGCTTACTCTTTTTTCTATTGTACCGGAGTCCATGGGTCGCGGCGTACTCCTCACAGATCCTGAGGAGTTCCCTAGCAGCGCTAATCGAGGGAGCCAGCAGCAACATTTCGTCGGCATAACTGATGTTGTTTATAAAAGCTCCGTCAATAGAGCATCCAACGCCGGTGCCGCAGAGTTCCTCGATAAACTTGTTCACATAAAAGTTGAAAAGGCGCGGGGAAAAAAACCCCCTGCCTCACACCGCACCTCAACCCATACGTTTCGGAAACTTCACCCGCCCACCTTATTACATTTGTCTGGTTGGTATACCAATAATTAAAAACTTCAATCAGCTCATCCGGGATACTACTTTCGGTTTTCATCTCGTACGAGCACATCATAGGATACCAAATCGAAAGCTTTCCAAAGATCGAGAAATACCGCGTATACTGGCGTCTTTCGATCAGTGTAATACCTGACAGTATGCTTGAGGCAGAGTATTGCTGGCTCTGTAGATAGCCTAGGCCGGAAACCGAACTGGGCATCGTTCAGCTTAATAGGTTGACACAGTATGCGATCAAGCAGACTGTCCAGTATCTGTCTTGATTTTAATAATTGGCACAACTGTCTTCAGACACTCGCCCGGGAATGCCGTACACAAAAAGTATAAAACATAGCTAACACTCGCGGCAAGTGCGGGCCGGCGTGCTACAGGTGCTCGATGGTAATGCCCCGACGACTTCACCCTGGTCATTTGCTTAATCACTAACGCCACCTTAATAACTAAGCTCTTTTTTGCAACTATAGTTTTCCTCGCTGTAGTGAGGTGAAAAATTGTGTGTTTCACTCTGCAGCAAAGTTATTTTACATCTCGTACCATTGAAACCCTCGCTACGCTCAGGTTTCCATACAAGTACTCGCACTAAAAAGCCAACTTTGCAGCCTTGCATAACTATATACCTATGTACTTATGTACTTTGAATAACTATTCTCCAAACAAGAAGAAGTTCTTTCTAAAACCAGCCAAGTGCAAAAAGTATACAAAAATAAGATGTCGTAATTGTCGTTATTACACTATGACATCAAAGAAAAATCCTTAGCCATTTCAAATCGTAGTCGTCTCTATTATTGTAAACAAATTATGCGTTGTTTTCTTTAATTTATAAAACATATTGTTTATAACTAAAGTTTAAAGTATATCACGGATTTCTTTATTATTTTCTCGCTGTACTTGTTTTTATTGCAAATTTAGAAATTATTTAAAACGCAATATAGACCCCTTATCTTGTTTAACAAAACCAGTTACACATTACAGCGGTATGTGCAAATATACTTGAAAGAAATTTCAATCCACTTTCAACTCAAAGACATCAATATTTGCACAATATCGATGTCGTTCGTAAAGTACTGAGATCAATTGAGAGACCCCTTGGCGGTTCCCGTAATAAATTTTCATGCTAAGTAATTAAGCAATAAATAGTCAAACATTCTATTTGAGAAAGAAATTAAATACCTACCGACTATCTGTAATCGATATTAGACATAATAAATAAGAAAAAATAACAACATAAACAAGAAGGAATATTCCAAAATCACATAGTTAACATATAAGTTCAAGTTTTAAAGTAATTATAGTTCAAGGTGTATTGAGGATTGTCCTGCTTACGGATGTGAATTCGACCTCCGGCTTGAGTTCAAGATGTAGCCAACACCTTTAGGAAATGTATCGTCTTGTGATATTTATTTAGAATCATTGCATCCATTACGCGATACTAAAGACCAAAAACAACTATCTCTTGCTGTCGTGTAAGATACCGGCTGTAACTTAAAAGTTAAAACTCTGACTGCAGCTAATATGGGAGGGCGTGCGGCTTAAACTGCGGACACTGCATTTAACGTTACTTATAGTACGTTAGTTATAGGTATAATAATAAGGGACTAGAAGTGTCTGTACTATGGTAACCTTGTGGATGACTGATATGCACACTTACAAATATATACACCCAGACACAGGCCAAACATACATGTTCATGCACACAAATGATAGACCTGTCTGGGGATCAAACACGGGGTCTCAGAAGGCACTTTCTCAAAAATTTATGGTCAAAAACATTTTTTTCAATTCTTGTTCAAATAGTACTTTGATATTTTTTTAAATATTGCTGATGCTGCTACGTGGGACGCAGCAGGAATTGATTGTAAGTTTAATTTTGCTATTCCTTTTAAGTTAGAAAGCTCTTGTCAGAGAAAATCTTGGTAGGCATATTGCTCGTTTGTAAGCTCCTTGTACCAAGGACAATGTAGGTACTTTTGATAGCGAGCTAGCAGATTATAATTTATGAATCTGCAGACTGATGATGCTTCCACTGCGAGAGTTGCTGACCAATTTGACCTGGCAGCCTACATCGCTGATCGTGGTTTGTGATTGATTTGCAATGTTTAAAACATATTTGTAACACAATTTGTCTGAAATTCTAACCCTTTAACTTTTTCAACCCTGAAGCATTAATGTTCATAATATTGCGTTCTGGTCAAAGGTATGGCTGCCGGCGGAATTACAGGTACATGAAAGTTACAACAACTTACGGCCGTACTTATAAACATTGCTTAAACTCAAATGGGGTCGTTGCACACTGCTAAATAGCGCCACTTAGCTATAGTTTCATATGTAAGGCTCTTAATACTTTAAGATTACGGGCGCAGTACAGTTCGTCACTTGACGATATGCATATGTCCCAGGCAGAGGTCACCACTTAATGTCAGGTGCGTCTCGCGCTTGTAACATCTCCTAATAACAATTACTTCCCACAACACTTTGTTCGAGAAGTACCATGATTTAAAAGGAAGACCGAGATTATTTTTATGAAATTTGATATTTTGATATTTGGTTTCTTCTTTGATTTTTCATTTTCATCATTCACGTTTCATTTTTAACGACCGCAGAGATTCTTATATCACATTTGTCCATAACTTTACCTGCGCGGACGGACACCATTTTGGATCTAATTACGTGCCTGAGCTGCACAGTTTTATATAGAACACGTCAATATCTACAAAGAAGTCCACATTACTATAATGTGTATGTTACAATAAATACTTTTTCATTTTGAAATATGCAATAGTAACGCCAGTACAGGCCACAAAGCGATAATGTATTTGTATCGCAAACGTCAACATGTCACGGTTCGGCGTACAAACTGAGTTATAATTATTTAAAAAAAATATCTGTCACAGTTGCCCTATATAAATGACAGTTTGTTTTGTTTGATTTGAACGACACAAATAACGTTCCATTTACGCAGTTATTCGTGATAGGCACATAGTCGAAATTATTCGTACCTTGGTATTAATCCTTATCTACTCTAATAGTAAAGAGAAAAGATATATGATTGTTTATTTGTTTATAATGGATACACGTAAAATTACTTACACGATTCAAACAATTCTTTCACGAGTATAAAGTTACATTATGCCTGAGTAACATACGCTGATATTTGTTTCATCTTCATCATCATCCATGGGAGCAAGTAGAAATAAAGTTTGGCTAGAATCAACTACTTGTTAATAAAGGAACTGAGCAATGTAATAAACATAATAAAAATCCAGTCTTAAAAAACTACGAGTTCCAGCCACTTCCCCCTGGACGGAGATATTAGGAAGATCACAAATAGACGTAACCAATAGACTAACTCGTATATATAAATGCGAAGATTCACATTGAAATGTTAATCTATTCCTACCATCAGTAACTAACGTAGTGTCGATCGCGACAAATTATACAAACCGGCAACTTAATTGCTTTATATTTACACGACCTGTGCGGTATCTAGCATGCTGCCAAATTTAATGATTACCGTTCATGCCCGCTCTGTTTCACTCTGCTTGGCCACAGAATAATGTCAAAGCGCTAAATTGTATATTTAAAAAGTCGAATCTCTTGTGTAGTAAGTCTTTTGCACGTGTTAAAAACAGGAAACGCTCCTGAATCTATATTGAGACAAACAGCTTGAAATATTTTAGGGGTGCGTGATATACCGGATACGTGTGTAAATCATGTGCCATTTTTCACAAGATCCTTGCTTTGTAAACTTGGAGATAAGCCGACCTTTTGTGTACGCCATTGTAACTACCGCTTACAGTTTTGAAAGGATCCAGTATCGTTATGATTTGATATCAATATACAACATTTTTATATATACGATACATTTACAAATTGTAAGAAAACTATATTACATGCAATTGAAAAAATAAAACAATTAAACCAAAAACTAACAAATAACAATATGTTAACTTTGACATTTTCCATTGCACGTTTCGACAAGTGGCAGAATGGCATTCTATTGATTTTTAAACTGCTACTGGATTTATAACTATCTACTATTGACATAAAGCGCACATGCACCATAGACGTGTTTAACTTGTCGTGCAAGTAAATTGTGGAATGCTTTGGCGGCGTACGGTTTTCTATGACCCTGGGTGTTTCAAGCGGGGCGTGAAAAAGCATCTCTCAGGTCATTATAGGGGTGGCGATTAGTGCAGCTTACGGCTGCACTAATGGTCATCACTTCTTGATTTCGTTTTTGCTTGCCATCAGACTAGTAGTATCATCGCTTTGATGAACCATTATAAAAAAAATACCCTATAATGTGTCTAATTTTGAAACAATGTCAGTTACAAGGTAGTGAGGGCAAACCTTCTCCGACCTGTTACGTGTCGAAGCTTACTCTCGGCCTTCGGATTCCAGTAAAGGTAACATTCAAGGAAAATCTAGTAGTAAGGGAAATGTTGTACGAGTAAGCTTTTGTTTTCCGCTGCATTCGCAGCGGAGCTTGACTTGGCGATCTTAACCGATCAACAACCGGTTAAGCGACGCTTGCTGCAGTCAGGAGTTGGATGGGTGACCGCTAGTGGCATTAAACAACTAAACGCTTTCGTACTTCGGAGGGCGCGTTAAGCCGTCGATCCCAGTTGTTTGGTTTAGGGCAACAGTCGTTAAGCTATGTCGAAGACCTTCGGGCGGCCTGAAAACTTCGACAATGGGTTGGCCACTAGCCTAGCCATCAAGCCATACTGGACCCGCGTGGTGGATTATGGCCTATCTCTTCTCTCTGAGATGAAGGCTTGAGTCCCAGCAGTGGTAACAAAATGGGCTGATTGTGAAATTATGTTAAATTATTATCCGGTAAATGTTTTAAGTTAGGGATCAATTACGTCGACCCGCATTTCCAGCATATCAAATGCTCATCTTCTCATCAATTTATTATGTGTCAAATTCGCGAGAATTCCATACAAAAAATATGGTAAGCAGTTTCAGGTGCTCATCTGACTCTTCTTCTATCATCAAACACCAACCGGTGTATTCCTACAGAATACCACATTCGACCGCGTCATCACTGTCCATGAAGTGAGATAGCTGTTGTCAAACATTAGACTATCGAATGTAAAAAAACATCATTCGCTTTGTATTTAACTGTGTTAGTGAATAACTCAAATATAATTTCTTTTATTTAAATTTGTAGCGTAAGTATTATCCGATTTAACGACACTAATCATCAACTAGGGTTAAAAAACACCACATTTTCTACTCTGTAGAGACACGCGCTTCACGCTGGCCGATGACAGTTCAGTGTCGCTTAAAATTTTAAACTGTTAGAACAGAACCTGCATAGCAGTGTACTGCGCTCGTCGCCCTGAGATAATATATAGAAATATTAAATCTCTTGCCCTGTATTTTTGCAGGAAACGTAGTCCTTGACAGTAATATTGCACACTACTGCTTCACGGTTGAATAGCTGGCAAAAGTGTGGTACTTTCCCTGCCGGACACTGCCAAAACCTTACCACGAATCGATGAATATTTTTAAACCAATGCTTTGTTCATACGATCGCGTCGTGTTTCTTTCTTGTCCACGCTCTTATTTGATTTAAAAAAAAACAAGATGGAACGGAAACGCTCACGTGGAGTTTTTCCACAAAACATTGAATGACTTCTTTTCAGTCATCAATCATTTTTTCGATTTTGTTTCGCTTTTGTTTTACATACCGCTGTATTTGAATGAAAAAGCTTTTATGACATTGAATTATTTATAGCCTCACATCGAAGTTGCATTGATATTGTACTCTCGTTTTGATTTATAACAACTTAAGATAAAAAGAATGTCTAAATAAGTATACATTTCGTTTTTTTGGTACAATATATCCAGGGACTTAATTAAAGAATATTCCGTCCGCCGTAGGTAAACGTATCATAACAAAGCTTATAAATGAAACTTGACTTATTAGGTAGTATGTCTCTTGTGCAAGAGGCCGTCTTGGTTGTACCACCGCAGTACAAGATATTCTGCGATGATACAATAGTGCGCAAGCATTACGACTTGAAGAGCACAAAAAAAACACAAAACCAGGTGTATCAGAGTGACGAGCACAATGCAGTGCCACACAAAACTACATATCTAAGCTCTGGGTGATACTGCAACTGTTGTCAGCACATTGCTTCTACTAGAAGCATGACTTGGCTGTCTCGTCAATTCATTGCATTAAAATAACACTATAATCTATTAATAATAATTATAACTTAGGTACCTGTATTGAGTAATTCAAATTCTTGAATATCGTGTCAAGGGCTGCACCTTAATATTACTGTTGGGCATTTTAAGAAAAACAATCACACCCGCCGATGTTTATTTTTTGTTTCATAAGTTCGACAACAATCATTCACGGTGCGCACTGTGTCTACAAATGGAAGGACAAAGAACAAGCATGGGCGTGGAACTTTTAAAAGCAGTTTTAGTTTGTATTAACTTGCCGTGCGATTCTCTAAGAGCAAACACCGTTGCATCTTTGACAACATCTGTGAAACAAACGACGAGATGACATGATACGTTGGAAAAACAACCTTATGTACAAGGGCGATATCTCATAAAGTATTTGACATTGGTGAGCTCGTCGACGAGCACATCGACGAATCGTTAGAAAATCACACGGCAGAACAGCACCTCACCACCGTCACTGACATTCCGCGCTGAGTATATTACTCAGTAAAGTATGGAGCTATGACTAAAGCTATGTTAGGGGTATATTCCCTACGAAGAAATAATAGTCTTTCTTCATAGTATATTCCTTAGATCCGCAAGACTTAAAATAAAGTATTGGGCTGAGAAAATTAAAAATATATGCAAACTGAAACAACGATTGCATAAAACGTATTCTACGTAATATTTACTTAAGTTTATTATGCCATTTAGATAGATAAGGAGATGGCATTACTAGATGCTAAGACCTGATAACCGAACTGAGTTGTAGGTACATAAGAAGTGGGTTAGGAGATGCTTTTATGTTCTGCAGTAAACAAATTCAGACTGAATATAGCAAAATAAAATACTTTATCGTCTCAAAAATAGAAATTGAGTTGCTAAATAATTTACGAGATCAGCCATTAGAATTGATACTCGTATGTTAACTGCCATAATATAATAATATCAATCAAATATCTAATTTATTTTGATATTTTCCAAAGCAATATAAAGCACTACCAAATCAAGACACACATCGTTAAAAATAATATCTTATATTGGAATATAAAAAATTCCATCACGGATTTCCAATTTCAATGTTTTGCGAAAGCGATAAACTCTACGTCTCGTTCGTAGCTTGTAAACACTGTCCCCTGTTCTGATTTCAGTTGCAAATATCATAAAATTTAAAATTATCAGGCACTAATGATAAACAGAAATAAAAATAATGTAAGAAACAACTATGAGCTTAAATAGTTGTCCATATTATTACAAAGTTGTTTGGTGTACTTTCTACCGACTTTCAAAAAAAAAGAGGTACTCAATCCGTGTGTATTTTTTTATGTTTGTTACCTCTAAACTTACAATTGGGTGGACTGATTCTCAAAATTCTCGGAAAGCTGGTGCTTCCCGTGTGGTCCCATTTAAATTTCATCGAATTCGGTCCAGTAGTTTTTGAGTTACACTCCAATAACTGATTTTTACCAAAGTAATGAAATGGAAGTCGATATTACATTTGTCAAATAGCATCTTGTTAATTCAATGTTTAATACTAAATAATAGGTAAGGAACATCTCTAATATACAAAAACGATTTTTTATTATATTTAAATTAAATATTTTATGTGCAACATTTTGCGAACTTTTAAAAGTAGGACGGACGAATAACCGACAGACCATTATTTTCGTACTACAGAATGCTAACAAGGTATACTCCTAAATTTACTTTTACTGATCGTATTACTTTTTTTTGGTCGCAGAGTAATCTTTAATGGATACTACCGGCCCCGGGGGGAGCACGGTGGATGTGGGAGTCTCTGCCAGAAGAGCAGCATACCCACCAAACCTCTGCGGTGTTCCGTCACTGCCACTTATGGCGGGGACGCGGGACAGATTTCGCACACGACCGCAAAACCGCTGCGGCTGTCCGTAGCCGGACCCTTCTTTCTTGCACGGCAGAACACTTGGCGTGCCGCAACCGCCTGGGGAAACCAAACCCGCGAATGGACGCTAGAATCACCCAAGTCTGGGTGCCCTAGGCCCCCCTACGATGGGTCAGGTGAGTAGCCCCACTGCCTGCTACTTCGGCCGCAGAGGATAAAGACAGCGGCGTCTCTCAATACCGACAGTCCTCTTCCCCTGCGAGCCCACCGCGTCCGCCATCTCACGGTTGCGGCCCCGTCAAGGTCGCGGAAGGCAGGGAGGGCGGCTCACCGTAACACCGGCACTCCTCTTCCGCCGGGGCCTCTAACTCTCAGCCACGGTGCCGCCCATATTACGACACCACAGCCCGCCTCAGTTGCAGTGGCACCCATACACCACCGCAATCTACAGTGACCGCTCCCATTTGGACTTGGGAGGGCAAAGCCGAACGATCCTACCTCGGGCCCGCCAGCTATCTCCAATCACTGGCAGGCCCATTGGTTCCTCTTAGCTTCACCGTGGTGACCCAAGCCACGGCTACTGAGCCCCTCCGCCCCGGCAAGGTAGGAACCCCGGGGGGGGTACTGATCGTATAACTGACACAACTCTAAAACAATACAATTAAAAGTCTAGTTTCACCCTGCAAAATATTATTGTAACCGTGGCGCAAATTATTTGCTAACTTACATGAAGAAATCTAATCTACATAATAATTTACTGGATATTCATGCGAATTGCCAACATTTATACGCCTAAGCAGGCTACAAAGGGTCTAAGCTTAATCTGCGTGAACAACCCTTAATCCTTCGAATTCAAAGGCTAAGTCATAAATCTACTGTCCAACCACTTCCTGAGAACCTCCCATTGTTGCACCTTCGACTAGCACTTAGATCGAATTAAAGAGAGTTAACGTTTGCAGCACGAAATCAGGATTTAAATATTTAACTACACGAAACTGTCTGCAGCATTTGGAATTGCAGGTCTTAAAGTACTTTGCACTTTACAACTTTATAGTTCAAATCAGTTAAGTTATATTGGTTATTTCTTTGTAGGTATACATGACCGAATACTGCCATGATTATTTTATTTGCATTAAGATAAGTCCCGTATACATTCGTCCCAAATTAGAATAGAGAGTTCAAGAGGTTTCTCCTGTTTTGGCTAAGAAAACATTAAATATGTTCACTCAGTATATGTACTCAATATGTACTCAATTGCTTTTGTATTTTTCCAACTTTTGTTAATCTGTAGACAGTTTGATTTGTGGACTAAAGAGTTAGTAATAAATATAAGAATAAATTATGAATAACAACTCTTCAATTGATCTCAATAGTATTTTAGTTCCAAATATTTTCATAAATTAATTCTATTTGTATTTGTATTTGTTGTATAAATAAACGTTGTGGCTCTCATAGCAACAGTCAATGTAAAATAGCTTAAACAATGACATAAAATTATTTCACATTGTTTCATCATAAATGTGAATTCAGACGAAAAAGTGTTTGTGTATCTCTGAAACGAAAATGTACAGCGACATTTAGAAGAGCTGGCCATTGTTTTTGCCGGATCATTGCTGTAGACGTTGCTTTTCAGTTATGGTCCATTTATCACTGGATTCTACCGGATTAAAACAAAAGCAAGGCGCGCGGATGACTTAATCTTGTAAAATACGGTTTAAGGAGTGACTTATCTTAAGTGAAAACGCGTACCTAAACATCAACAAGAGGTTAGTTCTTTGTGGTCGCTGTTTAGATAAGTGTACATTTTTATTTTATTTGAGAACACCTTAGATTATATATACGAGTACACCTCCTCAGGAGCACACTCATAAAAAAAGTTTGTAATTAAGTGATCACTAGCATAAGCTGATATAGTTTTTTAAATTGAACTTAATCAACAATTTATTAATAAAAGGCTTATATTTAATATAATATAACTCCTCCCCTGGCTTGAACACATGCGGTGATCTTTCTGGACATGCTGAGAATCAAGTTATCCAGCATTTCTTGGAGTAACCTGTCCCATTATTGAATAGCGGCTTCCCTGAGCTATATGGCACTGTCTGGGGACGTGGCTGACGGTTCCAAACAGCTCGGTCAAGAGCATCCCACGCGTGCTCTATTGGGTTTTAAATCAGGCCAGCCGGTAGGCCAGTCTAACCGTTGTGATGTCGTATTCTCGGAGAGCAGCATTGACTTGTTAAGCTCGATGATCGAGCGCAATATAATTGACCAGTACAAATTGTTGCCCATGGTTTACTCGGAATGTTCTGACAATACCATCATAGCAACTAAAAAGATGAAGACATCATAATATAATCTACCGTAACAAAAAAGAGTTCACTTTTTTTTGATGTATGTATACGTAGATGTGTGCGTATGTGTCTATGTGTGTCTGTGTGAGTGTGTGCGTGTACGGTACGTAGATTTTTGGAATAATAGATAATGTCATAATAAAAATAAAGAATAAAATTAAAATGAGAAGACCCAACGGTGTGCTCTAACGAAATCTGTGCGGTCGTTTTAAAGTTATTCGTAAACATAAAGACAGATGCTCGTAGCCAGACAGTTTTTTTTAATAACGCTATTTTCTTGTTCTAAATTTTTTTATATTTATTCATGTACATGAATAATGCCCCTGTAGAGGTTTTTGGCCTCTACTCCCTTATTATAAGTATAGAAGATATTATTCATTTATTGCAATTTAAACGTAGGCAAACACTTGAATAAGTTACCTATACACACATCTAATACATTATTGTGTGTAATTGCTGTAAGTAGCTATTTTTGTAACATGTATTATGTAATACCAAGAAACAACTATGAACCATGAACTACAGCTAAATAGTCTTGATAAGTCTTAAGAACAAGATAAATTTATAAACAAACTTACAAAGCAAATCCAATAAAACCTAGAATTTCTACCGTCTGTCAAATGTACGGTTTTTAATGTACGGGATCTGTGCCACGTGGTACATATCTCGACAATAGCACGCCGATTATTCGATCTCTTCTTGTTCCGTGGCTTTGAACGCATCATCAATTGCAATGCAACTGAGGTCACACAAACACAGACATGAACATCAACAACGATTAGTTAGCGCTCAACAGTTACATGAATATACAATCCTGCAAAAGTATAGAGTGACGTCCATTCCTCAATGTCAAAATTGGTTTGGGTTACAAGTTTATTGATGAGAACCAGCTTATCTACATTTGCCTCATAGATCAAAGTGGATTTATGATCATTATCAACCGAACGCAAACTAGTTAATTGATACAGTATGCAAATTACGGTTCGTAAGTTAGTTTTACGCGACAAGGAAAATGAGAAGACGATGGGTTGTGCATAATATAGTTTTCAACGTTTTGTATGTTTCAAGTAAACTAGAAATAAAGAATAATATTTGTTTAAGCCAGGGTTCCTCAAACTTTCAGCTCCACGAACCTCTGTTAAAGTTCCCAGGTGACAGCAATCACCTTAACGAACTAATTGAATCCTCTCTCTCCCCAAAGAAAATATTAAAATTGAGTGTGAAGAAAATAAGGTTTTATTCAATAAAAGGTAACAAATTAAGTGCCAAATAAAATATCTTTTTAATATAACGTGATGGGTGTGCTTGTTTCTTGTAACAACGTGCCTGCCAGTCATCAAGCCACCATTACGTAAATCATGTCGCGAACCCCCTGCCATCGAATGGCGAACCCCTAGGGATGCGCGTACTTTGAGAAACCCTGGTTTAAGCAAACAATAGGAAACACGCTGGTTGAAATATCACAACTTTGTCATATATAGTTGAAAGAATTACCGCTTCGCCACCAACGAGATGCAAATCTTTAGAAGCAAAGAGTTTCTAGTTAGCAGACCCTGTGCAAGAGATTGTTTCGTTTGGTACCACCGCTGCGCGTCATACTATTATCGCGATTCTTGAGTTTATGCTATATTTAATCCAAATTGCATCCAAAATCGGTCAGAGTTTCACCGGAAAGAAGTAACAAACATACATACTCACTCACTCACTCATGAATATCTTAACACAAACTTTTATATGTATTTCATATCTAAAGTATAACACAACAAGAATTCAATTTTAAAATTTGCCTTTTTGTTTATAAGAAAGTCCCAATTGAGTAAAATTTACTACGTGAAGTACCTAAACCGAATTTTTAACCAACCGTGGCGAAGCCCAAAAAGAGGGATTTTATATTATAGTAACGTCTTTTGAACTCCTTCTTCTTCCTCTATATATAAAAATAATATACAATACAAGAAAAATTTGAAATATTTAATACCAAATTCCATTCTATTCAGTTATTAGAGTGTGTCTCAAAAACTACTAGACCGAATTTGATTAAATTTGAACTAGAAAAAATTAAATGGGATCACAAGGCAAGTATCAGCTATCAAACTAAAAAAATATTTTGAGAATTGGTTCACCCAGTCGAAAGTTATGAGGTAACATAAAAAAATACGGTCGAATTGAGTACGGAAGAGAGAGAGAATGGGGAAGGGGGGAATCGGGCCTCTGGAACCTCCCACAAACCGACGAAACGTAATGCCAGCTATGTTACTTCACGTCGGTGTTATGTGGGAGTGTGGTACTTCCACGGTCGTGCCGGCCCATTCGGCTGTGGGGTTACAGCGCGGCACTACCACCAAAAATTAGTTAGACTATTAGCGTGCGTACACTAAACTAAAATTCTCTAAACTATGATAGTTCTTATTATGTTAACACTAAAATTCACATTCGTGTAACACAGTATGATAATTCTAAACCCGTAATTATTCTATTTAAATGTATGTATGTATGATGTAGTTTTACATCAGTTTAGACTAGTTTAGAGACCACGAACTTACATGACGATTAATGCACCAAACATACCAACAATTTAAGAATTGTCACTTGCAAGCGTTATAGGAATTTGGATTTAAGCATGAACAGAATAAGATCCACCATAATTTACTAAAAATAAATTTTAGTTCGCTAGTTTGATGTTCTGAACAAGCGAATTACTGCCAATGTCATTATGCATATGGTTAAAAATGCACAATTGTTTAGGCGTTGTGTTTAACCTGTGTGTATGTATGGCCGTTCCTGTGTCTGCTTGTAGCTACTCAATGGCTCTACTGATTTTGATACGTCATAAGTTTCCATAGAAACTAAGCCTAGTTAAGTGGAAATAAACTTATACGTGACCACTCGTCTTGACGCGGCCTCACTACTGACGGCACCGCGACAACTGCTTAGGGCTCTTGTCGATGCGCATTGTTTGTGTGGGTGGGTCGTTTCCAACGTTTGTACGAAGTTTCCGTTCTGTTCTCTATATTTATACTGTGTCATTACATTCGTGTTAATGAATCTTAATGTCACAAGTGTCATTGGGAACATAATTACCCGACTACAATAAAGACCAGAAGGAGCATGGATTGTATTAGCTTTAAATTTATAAATAAAATTGCGGTCTAAATGTCTATGTAATAGGGTTTTTAAACTTATAGTTTGTTTTCGTAATATATAGGTATATGTATTGAGCTGTATCAAGTGCAATTCATCATCGTCATCATCAGCCAGTTTCAGTCCACTGCTGGACATAGGCCTCTCCTAATGCACGCAACTGAGCCCAATCTTCGGCTTTTCTCATCCAGCTGCTACCAGCCGGAGGACGTCCTACACTACGTTTGCTGAGTCGCGGTCTCCACTCAAGCACACGTCTACCCCAACGGTTATCGGTTCTTCGGCTAATATGACCAGCCCACTTCAGTTTGCTAATTCTTTGGGCTATGTCGGTTACCTTGGTTTTCTGTCGGATCACTTCATTTCTGATATGATCATTCAGAGAAACTCCAAGCATAGCCCTCTCCATAGCTCGCTGAGCAACCTTAAATCGGTGGACCAGTCGTACCGTGAGTGTCCTCGTCTCGTATGTCATAACGGGTAGGACGCACTGATTGAATGCTTTAGTCTTCAGACATTGTGGAATTCACGACGAGAAGACTCAACGAAATTTTCTAAATGCTGCCCAGCCTAGCTGTATTCTTCTGTCAGTTTCCTTCCTTGTGTGCAACTACTGGCTAATAATTCATTAGGCTAATAAGTTGCTCATAGTTTCACTTCAAAATGTAAAATAAACCTAACCAGCTGTACTAAATAACTCGTGGTAACTGGAACTGACCGTACACCTAGTAACCAATACCTATCAAACACTACATTGCCATACTTAGTGAAATGTTAACAATTCAGCAACCCATTAAGTAATGAGAGATGTGGCCGAACCAGGCCATCCGGGTAAGATTTATAGATCTGCTGATGGTACTAACCGCACCCATCTGTTTGAAGCGTTTAGACATATAGAGTACTTAAAACTATGCCGTGACCCTTTAGGCTTATTTTATGATTGGCTGCTGAATGAATTGGGAAGTGATGATGAATTTGGTAAAACTATGTAATGTGTAACAAGAGAAGCTGATTAAAGAGAGGTAAGTTTTTCGAACAGGATGTTTATAAATTGTTAAACGAGTGTATTGCAAACATTTAGGTGTTCCTTTTATAAATTACTAGCTGCGCTTCGCGGTTTCGCCTGCGCGGTGATGGACAATGATGACTATGTATCAAATATGTTATGTGTGTTACTTATTAGCGTATGTTACTCAGGCATAATATAGCTTTCTACTGGTGAAATAATTTTTTGAAACAGTTATGATTTTGCGTATATCCGTTACAAACAAACTATCAAATCTTTCCTCTTTATTGTTAGAGTAGATAAGGATTAACACCAAGGTACGAATAATGTGGCCTTGTTTGTACCTGCGTTAATATTGCATATTTAAACACGGTAAACTAGTTATTGTGACATAACTTTAATTTAATGGTTACTGATATGGTATCACATACTTATAGACATTAATATCCTCTATAAAACTATAGTACATCACTTTGCTTTATTGTCAATAGTTTTCGAGTTTCAGTGTTTGCGATAAAAGGATGTTTTCTCGTATTTTTTTCACCTTGTGTTTATTATTGAATTTTTTCATACAATTCGTTTTCATACGGATCCCTAACTTTTTTAATATGTTAAGTATCCTATGTTACTAAGTGATAATGAAACTTTCTAACGGCATAAGAGTTTTTGAAATCGGTTTAGTAGTTTTTAAGGTTATTCATTGCAAACTATGACTAATTTTGGATAATCTTAGTGACCTTGTTGGTAAAGGCGTTTGATATGCGAAAGCTAAAGGACATCCGTTGAAAGATTGTTTTTATAAACAAAAAAAGGACTGATAGCATGCCTATGTAGTATGCCTTATAACTAAGTGATTAAAAACGATGTAAAAAATTATAAAAATATTATTATTACAGCAATCAACTTTACATCTCAACAGATGTTTAATCACCTTCTAACGTTGTTGTTTAAGAAAGCAAAATACTGTATTTAACTGAACAATACCTCACCATGAAACGCTTTCATTTCGCTTGGATTTCACTGTACAGGGAAATCCAATTTACCAAAGCTGTGTAACAGGTGGCAAACATGATGCCTCATTCGTAACTTTGATATTCTGTACTTGCGATATTTTTAATCAAGGAGAAAAACCTGTAGAAAACAACTTATTTGTAAGTGGAACAGAAAGAGTCCTTTTTCACACTACACGCTTACATGACTCTGGTTCATCTACTCAAAATCAACCTAACCTTAGATGGATGTGCACCGAGAAAAAATTATAAGCATATTTTTGAAGCGAAATTTCTTTAGGCGCGTTGGGCAAGTTTTTCTGATTCTCTCTTACACTTCATAACTCTACATCACATCCACTTCATTGATCTACGTGTTGCCATGCATGTAGCGTAGCACAGCTACGACGACCATGACTTGCGCGGCTGTCGCTGCCGCCGCCTGCCGGGGCTTATCGGCATTGCGCGCGCGCTTTTTACATAGTGTTAATTATGTTTAGACCAGTGAAATTGTTTTTTTAAGTTTTGTATGGAAGAAAAAAATAACGAATTTTTGAAAGTCGTAGATCAAAAGATGTTTGTTTTGATGTACATAATATGCTCTTAAAAGGATGCTAATTGATTACCAGTACCCATGTATACTGTGTATAAATGTGTACTTTTTAGGTGAACAAAAAGCGTGAAAATCGTGTCTTCGTCACCGCGCGCTTCTCATGAGCTATTCAATGTATTGTACTATATATATATTAGTATACTGTGTATATATGTATTCACAAGTTACTTAGATTTTACTTCTATTGGCAGTCTCCAAAGACTGCCCGGATTTTTTTATGAAAATCGGTGACTAGACGCGCAAGTCTCTCGCCTGATATACCATAATAGCTCACAACAATACTTGACAAAAGCACTGCACTCACCACCTTCAGCTAAAAGATGTTAAATAACTTGCCCTGTAATTTCGCTGGAAACATTTCTCTTCAAACCAAAACACAGTAATGTATGTACACAACTGCTTCACGGTTATATAACTGTCATAGGTGTGGTAATTCCCCAGGTGGACTCTGGAAAAGTGCTACTACTACACTTTTACGTATTTATCTACCGACTTCCAAAAAAAAGGAGGTACTCAATTCGACTGTATTTTATTTATGTTTGTTACCTCATAACTTTCGACT
Source organism: Selenia dentaria (assembly GCA_917880725.1). Lineage (NCBI taxonomy): Eukaryota > Metazoa > Arthropoda > Insecta > Lepidoptera > Geometridae > Selenia > Selenia dentaria. The sequence continues at coordinate 12,734,676 of OU862893.1, read as the reverse complement.
GGCCGATTTCTCAAAATTCACTTTTTTTTAAACTTGACAACTTTTTTTGTTTGAAAGCTGGTGCTTCACGTGTAGTCCCATTTAATTAATTTCATCAAATTCGGTCCAGTAGTTTTAGAGATACACTCCAATAACTGAATAGAATGGAAGTCGGTATTAAATTTTTGTTAATTGTACTTGAACAATATCGTACATTTACTTTCGTGTTAGAACCTGCCATTTACTGCCTTTTACTTTCTGGTACCTGCTAGGGATTTCATCACAATGTTACCCCCGCCGTAAGCTCAAGCTCGATATACAGATCAAATCAGCGATCGTCAGCTTGGCAACCCACCCACCGAGAGTGTGCAACGAGGGTCCCGTATTACCATACCCCCTTAGGCATTAGGCATTCTTAGCGTGAGTTCGACATGCATTTTTGTATCTGAAGAAGACTTCACATTTTAATTTTATTTCTTACTACCCGCGACTAGGTCTGCGCAGTATTAGTACTTCGAGTACCTTATTATCTTCTCCAAAGCCATATCTATCTTTATACCAAAACGTAATAAAATAGTTACATGGTTATATGAGTAAATTTAAATACCTAGTAAATCAATCAGCAAAAACTAATAATAAAATACAGTACCTACGTCCATACAAATATAAACTAATCACAATGGAAAAAAATTGCCGTGGGGTACCGGCTTAGAATAGTACCCCCCCCCAACTCTACCCGTGGGTGCGTAAAAATCTGCTAAGGGATAACAATCGGAAGGTGAAACTGCGCTCGCCAACCCGCCTGCCAAGCGTGGCGAGTATTGGCAAAATCCCCCCAATGACGGACACATTAGGAACCAGGCCCCCAGTCCCCGGCAGCCCCGCTATTCCCGTCTACGGTAGCGGCCACGGTAACGGTGGGGCAGGGGGTGCTAAGAATCCCCGGCAGACGCCTGGCTACCACCACCAACGACGACGACTGGCCCTGGTGACACACAACATACGCACAATGAGGACAGACGAGAAGATATATGAGCTGGAAGAAGAAATGAGTAAGTTACACTGGGACATTGTGGGGTTATCTGAAGTCCGTAGAGCGGGTGAGGACACGATAACCCTGAAGTCAGGCAACCTACTCTACTACCGGGAGGGCGACTAACAGTCCCAAGGTGGTGTCGGGTTTCTCGTCCACAAGTCCCTTACTAACAACATAGTTAAGATCGATAGCGTTTCCAATAGGGTCGTATACCTAATACTCAGAGTATCCAAACGATATTCGCTGAAGGTCATTCAGGTATACGCACCGACGAAGTCGCACCCGGATGATGAGGTGGAGGATATGTATGAGGACATTAGTCGGGCCATACATACCTCTGAAACGCACTTTCTAGTTGTTATGGGGGACTTCAATGCGAAGTTGGGTAAGAGAAGCGAGGATGAGTTGAAAGTGGGGCAATTTGGATATGGACAACGGAACCGTAGGGGACAGAGGTTGGCCGACTTCCTGGAGAAAGAGGGACTCTTTATGATGAACTCTTTCTTTCAGAAGCCACCTCACAGGAAATGGACCTGGCTGAGTCCCGATGGTTCCACGAGAAATGAGATTGACTTCATTATTACCACCAAAAGGCAAATATTCACTGATGCCTCCGTGATCAACAGGGTTACAACCGGTCGTGATCACCGAATGGTAAGAGGCACGGTGAATATTAATGTCAAACTGGAGAGGTCTCGTCTGATGAAGTCTACGCTCCGACCCACTCGTGCCCGTATTCAAGACCCCGAGAGCTTTCAACTCGAGCTATCCAATCACTTCGATTGCCTTGAGAACATCGCTTCAGTGGACGAGATCAATAACAGGTTAGTAGAAACTGTCCATTCAGTGGGTTCCAATAACTTTTAACTCCACCGTTCAGATAGGCCACAGAAACTCTCCAACGATACCCTCAACCTCATGGCTGAATGACGCTCATTGAAACTGCAGTCTTCGGATGATGCTGAAGCATATAGGCTGCTCAATAGACGAATATGGAAGTCCTTGCGACACGACATCCGGATCTTTAATACAAACCGTATTAAAGAGACGATAGAGCGAAAAAAAGGCTCCAAAGTGTTTGCAAGAGACATGTCTATTGGGCAAAGCCAGTTGACGAAGCTAAAGAGAGAAGACGGCAGTGTAGCGTCGACCAAAGCAGAAGTATTAGGAGAGGTAGAGAGTTTCTACGGACAGCTATACACCTCGGTCGCTAAACCTGTTAGCAGCTCGGCAAAAGAGCCAAGACCCGACATTATACCGATGATGATTAGAATGGCCTTGAAAGAGCTTAAGAACAACAAGGCGCCTGGTGACGACGGTATCACATCTGAGCTTCTGAAAGCGGGTGGAACACCGGTACTTAAAGTCCATCAGAAGCTCTTTAATACCGTCTTACTTGAAGGTTCAACGCCAGAAGCATGGAACAAAAGCGTGGTGGTGCTGTTCTTCAAGAAAGGTGACAACACTTTACTTAAAAATTACAGACCCATCTCGCTTTTGAGCCATGTTTATAAGCTGTTTTCGAAGGTCATAACGAACCGTCTCAGTCACAGGTTTGATGAATTCCAGCCTCCGGAACAAGCCGGTTTCCGAAAAGGCTATAGTACCATAGATCACATCCACACGCTACGGCAAGTTATACAGAAGACCGAAGAGTATAACTTGCCTCTTTGTTTAGCGTTTGTGGACTATGAGAAAGCCTTTGATTCGATCGAGACGTGGGCAGTGCTTGAGTCTCTCCAGCGGTGCCATATTGACTATCGGTATATTGAAGTGCTGAAGTGTTTGTACAAAAACGCCTACATGTCAGTTCTAGTACAGGAGCAGAGTTCGAAGGCAATTCCATTGCAAAGAGGCGTGAGACAGGGAGACGTTATATCTCCGAAACTGTTCACCGCTACATTGGAAGACGCCTTCAAGCTTCTGGAATGGCAAGGACTTGGCATTAATATTAACGGCGAATACATCACTCACCTTCGATTTGCCGACGATATTGTAGTCATGGCAGAATCCATGGAAGACCTCAGTACAATGCTCGAAGGCCTCCATCGAGTTTCCCAACGGGTAGGTCTTAAGATGAACATGGATAAGACGAAAATTATGTCTAATGCCCATGTTGTACCTACCCCAATATCAGTTGGGAACTCAGTTCTCGAAGTTGTTGACGAGTACATCTACCTGGGACAGACAGTCAAACTAGGCAGGTCCAACTTCGAGAAAGAGGTCAATCGTCGAATCCAACTCAGCTGGGCAGCGTTCCGGAAACTTCGCGAAGTCTTCTCGTCAAAAATACCTCAGTGCCTCAAGACAAGAGTCTTCGACCAATGTGTGTTACCAGTGATGACTTATGGCACTGAAACGTGGTCTCTTACTATGGGCCTCATAGACAAGCTCAAAGTCGCACAACGAGCTATGGAGAGGGCTATGCTCGGGGTTTCTCTACGTGATCGAATCAGAAATGAGGAGATCCGTAGAAGAACGAAAGTCACCGACATAGCCCAAAAGATTAGCCAGTTGAAGTGGCAGTGGGCAGGGCACATAGCACGCAGAACAGATGGCCGATGGGGCCGAAAGGTTCTGGAGTGGAGACCAAGGACCGGCAAGCGCAGCGAAGGTCGTCCACCGACACGGTGGACAGACGACCTGAGGAAGGTCGCAGGACGACGTTGGATGCAGGCCGCTTCCAACCGGTCCTTTTGGAAAACCATGGGGGAGGCCTATGTTCAGCAGTGGACGTCCTACGGCTGAGATGATGATGATGATGAATGGAAAAAAACTGTCATTACATTTCATCACTCTTGACGGTCGCCGAGCAAGTCTATCGAGCTGTCAAAAAGATGGCGTGCTTTTGACTAAGCTATCAGACACTGATACAAACTTTGACAGAACTGACATTAATACGATCTTGACGTAGGCGGAGATCTTATTATTGTGTCTATGCTGAGCCCAAGCATTAAGATGTATTAAGCATTACGCTTTTTCACCCGTGTGGTGATAGATGATGATGATGAGAAGTATTCTATGTGTTAATCCAGCGCCTCATCTACCTCCATACCAAATTTCATCTAAATAGTCCCCGCCGTTTAAGCGTGAAAGAGTAACAAAGATCCACACATCCATACATCTATACATCCATACTCACAAACTTCCACGTTTATAATATTAGTAGGATTCTATTATTTTAGATTATTATTCCAATAACCGGCAGCTACATATTCAAATAAAGAAATGTTTGTACAGTTATCCAAACAGCGACCACAAAGAACGAATCTCTTGTTGATGTTTAGGTACGAGTTTTCACTTAGGATAAGTCCCTCCTTAAACCGTATTTTACAAGATGAAGTCATCCGCGTTCCCTGCTACTGTTTTAATCCAGTAGAATCCAGTGATAAATGGACCATAACTGGCTGAAATGCAACGTCTACAACAATGATAAGGCCAGCACTTCTAAATGTCGCAGTACATTTTTATTTCAGAGATACACAATTGCTTTTTGTCCGAATTCACTTTTATGATGAAAGAATGTGAAATAATTTTATCTCATTGTTTATGCTATTTAACGCTGACTGTTGCTACGAGACCCACAACGTATATTTGTGTTGAACATTTAGAACCAAAACACCATTGAGATGAGTTGAAGAGTTGTTAATCATTATTTTTTATTTTCTGAATTCTTAATCTACAAATCGTGCTATCTACAGATCAATGAAAGTTAGAATAATCAAAGAGCAATTCAGTAAACATTATAAATTTACTCGTAATAATTCACTTTTTTCACTGAGTTGAGGAAGTGAGCTAGTTCACGCACCCCTAAGTTATGTCGTTATTCAAAAGGTTTTGACATGCTGTCACGCACTTCCTATGATATCGTTATCGGCTTCCCGCAAGAGCTCGTAGCAAACGAAGTTGCTTGAAGTATTGATTTGAACGTACCTAAACCTCGAAAAGACACACATTTTGCGGATACCAATCTTCCTATGTATTTTTTCAAATAGAAACTTATAAAGACTATACTACTCTTACAGTACACAGTAGCTTACTGTGTACTGTAAGAGAGTGATTGATTTGTTGTACCTCAAAGCCTCCGTAAGAACTTGTGCACATATATGTGTTTAAAATTATCGCACCTTAAAGAAACCGTAAGCGACGATCACGGTGCAGTGTTATCACTTTTTGTACTTTGGTTAATTATAGATTTGAAAAACTTGTTTAATATTAATTATCAAGATGAAATATATATGTATATAGTTATGCATTTTGCGATAGATAAGATCGCATTACGTGCCAAAAACGAATTCTGTCGTATATCTATTCTTGTAAGAAAACTAGCCAAGTTAATAAAATAAGACTAGCTGAATTTGCATTGCACCTTCTTAACCGAACAAATCATTATTTACCGTTTTCGTAGCAAATCATTAAAAAAAACAGGAGAAGCCTCTTGAACTCTTTATTCCAATTTGGGACGTATGAATATGGGACTTATCCCAATGCAAGTTAAAGAATCATTATCAATCAGGCAGAATTCGGTTATGTACCTACACAGAAATCACCAATATCAAAGTACTTTAAGACCTGCAATTCCAAATGCTGCAGACAGTTTCATATAGGTAAATTATTTGTTCTAAAAAATGGTATGCAATATTGCCATAACATCTCTAAAAAGTATCCAGAAAGTGAATTCTACCGGAGACTTATTCACAACTGTCCAGTAAGAAGCGAGATTTTAAATTTGGAGACTCCTACTGTCCAGTAAGTAAGTATGTAATTTACTTACTGGACAGTAGGACATCCTCTTTAGATCTACTTAGAAAAAAAAAAAACATTACCAGACACTGATTACAGTTTAACCATTATAACATGGTTATAGGAGGGAGGCTCCAAATATTTGATGATAGATATATTTTTGGAGCCTTAAACAGCCATTTTATAGTCTGTGACAATTAACGCGACGCAGAAAAAGTATGCGCGATGTGTTTTGTACATACTAATGTTGTAGAAGTATAGTGTGGGGTTTTATGTTTGTATTTAGGTAATAATTTCAGTATATCAATCAAATCATGTTGGATTAAAGCTTTCCATTCTTAAATTAACATGGCGATTCAAAAAAAATATTTATTTTTTACTAAAACATTCATGTAATGTAAAAATAGCAGAATGTTCAAAACTAAACGCAAACTATTTAATAAAAAAAACAACGACGCCTATATATCTACCCGATATATCTACCTACATATTTTTAATTTCTATTAGTATTATGTATCATGTTGCAGTAAATTTCCGAAGCGCAGTTTCTTAAGATAGATTCCTATACCATAAAGTGTTTGTTAACATTAGCACAACTTAACAGATTCTCTCTGAACTCATAAATTTACACGATTGTGTATAGAAGTGCCTGTCTGTCTATTATTCGTTTTAATTCTTGATTTTTTTATGATATTTAGTGACAGAAGCACGCCTGCCAATTATAGTTGCAGTGTCACGTCACTGTCTTCGTCACTTGGAAATATTTCTTAAATCTCGTTCGCCCAGATATTTCACGTTTTACAGTGACAGTAGCGTATTGTACTTTTTAACTTTGTATAGGTACTTACTTTAAGACAGAATATATATGTATATGAAAACTGCAATAGTAAGACTGATTAAGACGACTCGACTTAGTGAACTACCACGAAAGAGCTTCAATATGCAAACTAGAGACCACTCCTGTTACGTATCGTCCTGAGCTTTGAATGTTAGAATCAATTTTAGTTCTCCATAAAAATGGAAATAATATATGTACTATATTATTCATTTATTATTTATCTATTTTTTTGGTTTTTTTTCTGGTTGTATTACATGTTTTCACACTAGATATAGGCGAGAACTTTATAATAGCCAGCCAGCTATACACATTATAATTCGTCGAGGTTTGATACTAGGTTGTCCCCCTTCGCCTCTCCTTCTCCCTCCATCCTCACTCCTTCTATTCCTTTTATAGTTCGGCAGTGCGTTGACAACGCCCTTGGTGTTGCAAACGTCTATAGGCGACGATGAACACTTTCCGTCAGATGGGTCGCCTGCCTCTCTCCTTACTTTTGGCAATAAAAAAAATAAACCGGCTGCTGTTACCATATAAATTGGTTAATAATACCCAGTATCGTTGCTACATAGACACTGGCTGTAGGTACTAAGTAAAGATGGGTATGGACAGCCAACTTTACAGAGTATTCGATAGGAAGTAGTTTTAATCAAATTTTTGGTTAATTTTTTATAAGTAATTATTGCAAAGTTGATTTATTTATATTTAACCGTCAACTTTGCAGGTGATATATTGAAAAACACGCATAGTTGTTTAGTTATAGCAGTATTTTAATTATTTTCAACCGATACGTTATTTCAGTGTATTATAGGTCATCCTACGACAAGGTGAACCGACGACCTGATAAAGGTCGTTAGACGACGTCGGACACAAGCCGCTTCTAACCGGTCCTATAGAGGGGAGAGGGTGGAAATGTATGGGGAAGGCGTAAGCTCAGCAGTGAAAGTCAAGTGATGAGATGATGATATATATGATTATGCTGAATGTAGATTTCGATTTAAAATTTTATAAATTAAGTCTCCGTTTTTATTTTTGATACTTACACATTATGTTATGGCATAAGTATAACAATCGATATTTGAAGGGATGTTAGCTAAGGGATAGTATATCGATCGCTCAACAGTCGGTCGCTGGTTCGATCTCTACCTTAGGCATGCAGTGGATGAATCGTGATGGAAACCACAATCTCGTGGTGGAAAACACAATCTCGTGGTGGAAAACATGGTGAAAAACGTTCCCACCATGAGATGCATCCACCTTTATGAATGCAAATATAACAAAGAACTTGGACTGAGTAATCTTTAGTTGTTCTTGAGTACCAGTCGCTATTCTACGTCTAATGTGATACCTTCACCTGCAACTCCATCACGTGAGATCAATAACAAACCTATAAATAAATAAAAATGTAGCTATATTTTGTACTCAGGTAAAACCATTAGTATAGAGTGTATGATTAGATGTGTGTAAAATGTTAAGGTATGTACATCAAAAGAATAATATTTTGTACTCAGGTAAAACCATTAGTATAGAGTGTATGATTAGATGTGTGTAAAATGTTAAGGTATGTACATCAAAAGAATAATATTTTGTACTCAGGTAAAACCATTAGTATAGAGTGTATGATTAGATGTGTGTAAAATGTTAAGGTATGTACATCAAAAGAATAATATTTTGTACTCAGGTAAAACCATTAGTATAGAGTGTATGATTAGATGTGTGTAAAATGTTAAGGTATGTACATCAAAAGAATCATATTTTGTACTCAGGTAAAACCATTAGTATAGAGTGTATGATTAGATGTGTGTAAAATGTTAAGGTATGTACATCAAAAGAATAATTTTAAAATATATATATAATTTTATATTATTATACGCAATTGCAACGATATTGAATATACGCTTTTCTGTGAAGAAAACATTCAAAAAGCAAATAATGTTTGGTTATTGCAGTTAAAGCAATAATTCTAGAGTTATAAAATGTTAACCAGGTAGTTTTGAGTTTATGAGATCATAACGAGCATTTTAGTGTCACTACGATAGCCACGACTGCTATTTTTATGTCCAATTTCATTGGAAACTAGTAACTCGCCACGCGGTTTTACCCGTGTGCATAGTAACTCTCCCACTGGAACATTTGTATTTTTTTTAAAAGTGTTCTCTTTTCCTATTTTTAAAGTTACATACGGTTTCGCTACAGACTTTTACAGACTTTTACAGACAGACATTTAATTAAAAATGGTTCTTTATGTACGTACGCATCAACCAAAGTTACTAACATACCTTCGCATTTATAACATAATAGTGTTACTGACACCTCACCTATAAATCAGAGATAAAAATAACAGGAAGAAGTATATTTTTATTTTGAGGTCCCCCGGTCCTTTTGGAAAATGATGGGGTGGCATATGTTCAGCAGTGCACGTCCTACGGCTGAGATGATGATGACGATTTCGAGTACAAAATATATTCATACTAACTACGGTCACCTATAAAACTAGCTGTAGCTAAAAAGTACAGAAATGAGGTTATTTTTATCTAACTCAATCTTCTTTAACCCTTGAAGAAGCTTAAATATAAAAATATTTTGGCGCCAAATCGAACAGAAAAAGTTTTTCGCGAAAATTCACTATTTAAAAAAATAGTGCGTGCCGCAAACGTTTGCAGGAGTAAAATCGTAGTTTAGCTACACTATCAACAGCTATTTACAGCTATAGCAGCATATAACAGCTATTTGCTCTATTTTATATCTGTAAATGGCGTAAATTTATACTGGTTACCCAGTATATCTTCCTTTATTCTATTATTATGTTATCTGTTTCTTTTTAGTAAATTTATAGAGGTAAAGTCAACCAAAAAAATACATAAAAACTTGAACCGCAACAAAAAAAATAACAAATGAAATACATTCTACAAAGACCAATTTTATCTCTCAAGCAGGTGTAAAAGAAGGAAACATACAATCACAATAGTATGATAGACTTTGAAAACTTATACTACTTATTTTATAAATTATCCATAATAAATCCACAAATTGTCATACAAACATATACTCTTACGCTAACTAAATAGATCTCAAAATCGTATTCTCACTCGTTATCAAAACAATATGGCGGCTGCCTTTATCAAATTACGGGAATTGCTCACAAAACCATAATCTAAGAGGATTATAAGCTTTTTCTTAGGTTTTTACCTCGAAATGGTACTTACTCACGAAAACAATACACTAGCATATGACACCTGCGAGATATGGTATCGACGTCCATTGTTTTTTTTACTAGCCTACTGATAACCAAAATAATTTATATTTCTATGTAAAAATGATTTCTAGGTGCTTATTAGTATTAAAAAAACATCTAATAAACCGAAATGTATTCTATATTTGAGCATTTAACGTTTATGTTCAGTCCTGATATGGGTTTTGACTGCGGTACATCGGTGTACCAGCGCCGCTTTGTGCAATGTATAGATTTGGCCATCGGTGTACCGGCGCGTGTTAAAGGTTTTTAGCCTCAATATTTTTTCTTGATTTTTGCTATTAAGTGACAAAATGGGCAAGTCGAGCATCTGATGTTAAGCCATTTACCTACCATCTGCATTTAGCATCTGCAGACAGCTGCAGAGCCTGCCACCCAAAACTTACAACTGTAGTATTTTTTTTTTCAAAATACATTAGATTACTTATATTTGGTATTATAGTCTTAGCCATGATAGATGGTGATGGATATAATTATGGTTAAAATAACGTATATAAAGCACATTATTTGTTTTTGAAATGGTGCCAAAAACAACGAAATCCCATTGATTTGGATAGAAATAGCATAATTTTAAGAATCGTCTTAGATACTAATCCTAAAATTCGCAACACCATATATCATTTTGTATTAAAATTTTACTTTAACTAGAATAAAAAAAAATGTTGTCCCGTTAGTATTATACCTACCTATTAAGTACTAAAGGTTACGTAGAAATGCAGAGTGTGCATAGCTTAAAACGCATGTCTTCCGATTATTATCTGCAGTGTAAGAGAACTAATTTAACTTTCAAGTTACAAACGGCACAGTACACGACAGCAAGAGATATTGGTTCATTTTTAGTATCGTGTATCCGGGTGCAATGCTTGGCAATAGATTCAATCTTGCGGATGGCGTTAGTCAGGCGTAATCTAAAAAATATCTCAAGGTGTTGCATATATCTGAAACTCAAGCCGGAGCTCGGAATCGCATCCGTAACCAAGACGATCCTCAAAACACCCTCAACTATAATAACTCCAACACTGGACTGGTTCTATGTTTATTTCATAACATTTTCATTAAAATGCCTTTTCATCAAATTATTGCTGAATATCGTTTCATTACTTCGTATCAAGTTTATTATAAGGTACATTCAGGACTCTTCCAAAAAGTCTCTCAGTCGGTGGCAGTACCTTACGAATTGCACAATATTGGCGCCGTCTTCAAGTTGAAAGTAGATTGGAATTTCTGCGAAGTATATTTATTGTGTAACTGGTTTTACTTAACAAGGTAAAGGTCTTTATTGCGTTTTTTAACAAGATCTAAATGTGTGCTACAAACTAGTACCTAGAAAGTAATCAAGTACAATATGATTAAAATATTAGTATAAAATTATAAGTTTTGATTTTCTAGCTGACCCGGGAACTTCGTACCGCAATTTATTTATTCCAATCGCGGACTTAGGAAATGTAACACTTCCGGTAAGAAAATCCCCAGCAAGTAGAATAATAGCACCTCCGTAGAGGTTTTGATCGCTACGCAAATTCGAGTGCGTCCAATGCTCGTTCTGTGCGCCATCGTACACTCATCCCAAATTATAAATTTACATGTATTGTGTTCTTTATATTACACGTTGTTGGTTCATCTATTGTTTCAGTGATCCTAGGTGATGGTACTGCCAGTGCCATTTTCTTTCTGCCTGAATCGTATCTAATACTAATAAAATTTAAAATGTTTTACTAGTTTCGCCTGGTGCATCAAGGAAAAAAATACTCAACTGCCGACATTAAATGCATATATTATCAAGATTTGTTTAAATAATCTTTACCTTATCATATATTATATATTATAGTTCAGTGAGTTTTGGGTAGAGGGTTTTTTGGTTGGGTTCAGGTTTAAGAGCGCGTTTCCCACGTGCTCTTAAACCTGTAACAATAACGGAGAGCAAAACAATAGAGCTGAAGCCTCCCTCGAAACCAGAAGCTTACTGAACCTCTACGTGTGTAAGCTGCCCAACGAACGGACCTTTCAGGACTTACAGTGTATTTTAACATTCCGTCAGGTCATGCTTTTTTGTTTCTAAACTTTTTTATAATAGTTTAAATAACAATATTTATTTTGAAAGTTCCTTTTCTATTTATCTTATTTAGTGTAGGCACTTATACTTGATAGATTAGCAATGCAGTGTAGGTCAGAACGGCTGTAATACAACAATGTTTAACCCGTTGACTCGCGATTCACCATATTTGGCCAATAATACAATAAATTTCGCAGAAATCAACCTACTTTTCCAGGAACTGCAACGTTTGCGGTTAACAATATACCAAGTGAAGAGAAACACCTATTCGTAAACTACCCTATTTCTCGTAGATTTCATTTTATTAATATAGTATCATTTTACGGCGAAAAAGTTAAGCGAAAAAGGAAGCGCTCAGTTGTATAATGCCACTAGCGGTCACCCATCCAAGTCCTGACCGCAGCAAGTGTTACTGAACTTGTTGAACGGTTAAGATCGCCAAGTCAAGTTTCGCTACGAGCGCTTCTTTATATAAAAGCAAGAAAAAAACATTTAAAAATAAACAAATAGCTAATTATTTGGATCCTTTGCGACTCCTGAGATACGAATGTTTCTTTATAATTACTTGAAACAATTTAATTGAATGCAATTGTACAAAATTTACTGTGTGCAAAACTCTGGGTTTTGCGCCCTTTATGTTTAATAAACTTAACTTAAGGATCTATTGTAACTAAAGAACTGAACGAAAGAAAGAAAGAATTGTACTGGTTTCTGAGCTAATTACATCTCATTAACGATAAATATCGCTGAATTCGTATGTACGTTTGTAACCAATTTGAAATAGAATAGTATTATATTGTATAATCAAGGACCGGCAGGGATGCCCCACAGGAAAGAAGGTCTATAAACCTACTTATAGTCCCTTGTTAGACGGTATGTTTGAAAAAGTAATGAATAGATTCTGCGACTGAATAAATTGTAGACAACTGTCATCAAGTCTACCCACCATGTCATAGATAAATTATTCAATTTATATATGACCAAGTTTACTCAAAAGTATTCGAAACGTCAGGATAAAATAATATAAAATTACACGTTTTACAATTATGTTTTAGAATTACAATTAAAGTTGTTTAAATTTATTTGAGATTGATACGTGTTTTAACTAAATCAATCATATACGAGTATTTATTTTAATACATTAGATTCGCCCTCATTACGTTAAAATAAACAACTGATGCTACATATAGTGAGAAATATTATTATATAAGTCCAAAAACATAATGATAATTGATTTTTCATAGGTATGCAGAACAGGTCTGAAACTGTAAAAACTAAGAGAGAGTGATAGATACTCGGACTGAGGAACGGACATCACAAAACATATTTTTTTTAAATAACAAACTAAGACAACGAGAAAACGTGGACTGCTAATGTTCCTCCGTATTTTAAATTGTTTATTAGTTTGTCGTTTGTTTGTCTATCTAGCACACAACCACTGAAAGGATATTGCATATACTTGACACAAAAGAGCCCGAAAGAGGACAAATACATTTAAGGAGATAACAGCTTAATATCGAGGAAAATTATTCGTATGAGAAACTCACGACGCACATGAGCGGAAGTCTTGTAAAAGATAAGTAGGAATAAATCGCCTGTTGTTTACTTTTTTATTATATGATTTAGATGTATGTGTATTGTTGTAACAATACCTTCCTACTGTAATGTAATATTATTCAACTTTACTAATATAGAATCTGGCGGGTAGAAAGAAAGCTAGTAGCGTTTCATCAGTTAGGACAAATGGGAGAAAGGGTAATCTATCACTGAGACCTATATCTAGGTAATTTGCGGAGACCTCATCAATCTTAGTAGACATTTAATTCCTCAAGAAAGTTACTTCAGAACTATCGTTGCAAATAGGTAATTATTTTGGAACAATGTGTTGTCGACCCTTTAGCCTGTTTAGCAGTGCCTGCCTTCAAAGCGCGGATTCCAGGTTCGATCTCTGGCCGAATCTCTCCTGTTCATATACTCATGCTCGAATCATGGGTGTTCGTGACGTGTTAATGTATGTTCACGCCTTCTGCGACACATGGCGTCCTATATTAGTTAACTATATTATTTTGGTACAACAATGTATTAAAAATACTTTGTTTGACTAGGATGCATTCAGGATGGTTTTCATACAACCTATACAAATAAAGTCCAAATGTAAATAACATCTAACTTATTCAATACTTTGTTACCGAAAGATAAGTTATTTTAGTAAATTTACACAATACATAATATTATAATATATATTTAAACCATTTTGTTTCTAAAAAATGTGAGATTAAATTATTTTTTAGAATACTTTTAGATATTTTTTTACGAGACTGACCTGGGGTTATTTCTGCCTAGAACTAGATTCATTTCGTCACAAGGAGGAAACTACGAGCACGCTGCGTCTGTAACGCTGAGACATTAGGTTGATAAGACTCATATTTCATTTCCGTCGGCACTCACACCCTTCGAGCTAGAATACAGTATTGCGAATATCATTGGTACTACTACTACTCACAAAGAGTTCTACTGTTACTACAATTACAATTTCCTTAAGCATCTATGTGTCTACTTCGTGTAACATTATTTTTTTCGATAGTAAAAACATTTAGTTATTGGATATATGTATCCAAACAATATGGGTTTAACAAAAAAATTGTAAACTTCATCAACAATTTGGGAATAATGTGGAAAAAGAGTAAAGTGATAGTACTAAAAAACCTTCAACATAGTTTTCAAGTATTCTATTGGAAACAACGGCCTCATTTTTATTGCACTATATTAAGTACTTAGTGTATACAGACATACCTATACAATATCGACAGGTCTGCTATACCAGGGTATACTATGACAATTTTAGTTATCAAAATTCTATAGTGACAATGTAAATAAACACTCGGGACTTTGTTTTCTATAAATTATGCAGAGGCACTTAGTGCCCTTAGTATATCTGGTACTGCTAGCGTATGACCATTACATTATATGCCTGAATGCATGGTGACCCAAACATCGCAAGGATCGTAACGATTTGTTAATAATATTATTAGAGAGGTTTAATTATGTTCCAAGTTTTTTCGATATCATTACCAGCTTTAGCGACCTCTACCTTTTCAAATTGAGATTTGACGTTCAAAACTTCACAACAAAAGTTTCTGTACCTTTTACATGTTATCGCAAGGTCCTTGTTATTGGGGTATTTTCTACACTCAATATGAAGCTTGTCTCAGTGTCTTACACATCACAAGAGTCTCGGAATCATCCACGGCTCGTTTATTCTTTTACGACACAAAGCAAGCTTGGTTATGGTGTTTTTGTCAATAACCCTCTAACAGCTTCCTATATATACTTAAAAGTAAAGGTTTTTTTATCTTATTATCCTAAATATACAGATACTACTTTCTTTACAGTTTTCCTTACATTTTTAAATATATATCACCTCAGTGAATTTCTCCGTAACTGGACCAGTTGGAATAGTACTAATAAAAGTACATAAAAAATAAAAGTAGGTCTCATGCCAAGATTTGTATGGATGTTATAAAAGTTGGAATCCAGAGAAGTTGGAATCATGCGAACAAACCCTTTTTAGCTCGCCGACCAAAATACCAGTAGCTTTATTAACGTCGTTAGTGTCGAATGTAGTGGACAAAATATCAGAGTTCAGATCAGCCACAATATTATCATATTTTATGATTTCTTTTAGGGGTAACGTTTTCTTTCCGAACTGCGCATAAAAGTCCAGATAAAAAGTACTACTCTTGAATAGTTCGACCAATTAAAAGTAAGTTTATACATTGGAGCATTGGAGATCTAATTAAATTAGTAACAAACACGAGGTATTTAAATCATGTGTAATATAGTAATGTGTATACAATATGTGTACACGCGACATGGCTTAGCAATTTTTGTACATACACGTGGTGTACGCGCGATACGCGACGGGTTTAAACTCTTTCGTTACCTAATCACCACCAATGCGAAAAGGACGAGAACGATTACCACTTACCAAGTACGAGAATAGGTCCACCACGCAGGCCCAGTGCGGATTAGTGGATAGGTTAGTGGCCAACCGATGTCGAAGTTTTCAGGCCACCCGAAGGCCTTCAACATAGCCTAACGACTGTTGTCCTAAGACAAGCAACCGGGACCGACGGCTTAACGTGCCCTCCTAAGCACGGAAGCGCTCATCTATATATTATAATGTAATTGATACAAATTCATAGTGATTTTCAGATGATACTCGTGATAACTTTTGGCTTCGTCGTAGTCGGGTAAAAGAAAATGATGTATGTCTTTATGTATATAGTTTATCTTTGCTGTCTATTTAATTGTATAAAATATGTCGGTAGCTCTTTCATGATGGCTTGAAGTTGAAACCAAACTATGAACACTATTCAGTTACTTATTAACAAGGATGCTTGTACCAACTAAATAATGAAATTCTGGCAGATAAAATAAATTGCGTTGAAATCCAACAAAGCTACATTTACTTTTCCTTAATTATTCAAGTGTACTTTAAGGTACGTCTGGAAAACACTCGGCATTTCGGTCACAATGCCAATATAAATTTCCGTGAGTTCGTCATAAATTCATAAGTTTGAGTTGTACCTACACTCGAGCAATGCGTGAGAGCGTTTTGGCAGTTTCAAATTTTGTCACGGGTTTATGAGAAGAAGTTACGAGTGATCACTTTGCGGATGTGACATGCATGTTTATCTTATTTACAGCTGTAGTTTATCTACATGAATTACATTCTGTTTTTCAAACCCAGGAAGAAAAACTTTGAATTTGCGGCTTCTATCGCGGGCCTTGAGCGTGGAGACCGAATCCAGAAATTCCGTAACGAAAATAACCTAACACCCCCCACTCCGACTCCATCTATCGATGAATAGCAGAACTTTTAATGACTTTTTGAAATATCACGCTTTTCTCTTTAGTTCAGCAACTCGCCTCTAGATGGCATTGGTTAAATAATTATAATTGCATAAGTTGATAAAAACAGCTATGCAATAGCTTTACTAAACTAAACCCGTACGTTTTCGTAGCTTGGCATTTAATCCTTATTATAAAGAAAGATAAATGATGACTGATGAAGTTCATTGTTTGTTTGTTTGTTTATAATGGAAGTGCAAAAAATACTTAACCGATTCAAACAACTCTCTCAGCAGTAGAATGCTACAATGAGTAACATACGCTTTATTTGATTCATCGTCATCATCATTCGTCAACGCGCGGGTGAAACCACGGAGCGCAGCAGCTAGTTCAAAATAAATTTTATCAAATGCATTTTTTTTTTTAGTAGTTTTAGTGTTTTAGTACACATTACATTGTATAATGTATTTTTGACTGTGTCAACTAACCTATTGTGTGCCTATTAAAATTAATATAAATATAATTTAGCTATTAAAATGTAATTGTATTTTTTCCATAAGCTCGCTAGCTTTTAGATGTGGGTAAGTTTAATTGTGTAGCAATACGCAAATTTAAACTGTTGACTGTGGTCGTTTGGGGACAGTTTTATTTCCTGATATATATTTTCCTAATATGAAAGAAAAACCACACAAAATTCTCTATTAAAATACGTAGATGCTCGGATTTAGATTTTTGCCTAAAAATATTTAGTTTTAAACTTTAATACGATAAGCATATTTAAAATATATTCACACAGATTCAAAATAATTAATAAGAGTGCCAATATACATATAAATTTAAACATTTAATAGTTAAATACTAAAATAATAGTTTTAAGTGTTATACGTAATAACTAGCAAAGGAACTTCCAGGCTGTCTTACTTCTAATTATTCTTAATTTTACTTGATACTATAATTTGATGTCGTCCTGATTAAATGATTGTTACTTGTCTTTATATAAAAGATTTTTTATTTGTGATATCATTTAAATATAGCAGTACTTATGCCGTGGCGGTGCTGGCTTAGAATAGCACCCCCCCAACTCTACCCGTGGGTGCCGTAGAAGCCGGCTAAGGGATAACAAATCAGAAGGTGGGCAGCAGCACCTTCCCAGTCAAACACACACAAACTGCGCTCGCCAACCCGCCTGCCAAGCGTGGCGAGTATTGGCAAAAAGCCCTCAATGGATTGGACAAAAAGAACCAGGCCCCCAGTCCCCGGCAGCCCCGCTATTCCTGGCTACGGTAGCGGCCACGGTAACGGTGGGGCAGGGGGTGCTAAGAATCCCCGGCAGACGCCCGGCTACCACCCCCAACGACGACGACTGGCCCTGGTAACACATAACATACGCACGATGAGGACAGACGAGAAGATATATGAGCTGGAAGAAGAAATGAGTAAGCTACGCTGGGACATTGTGGGGTTATCTGAAGTCCGTAGAGCGGGTGAGGACACGATAACCCTAAAATCAGGTAACCTACTCTACCACCGGGAGGGCGACCAACAGTCCCAAGGTGGTGTCGGGTTTCTCGTCCACAAGTCCCTTACTAACAACATAGTTAAGATCGATAGCGTTTCCAATAGGGTCGTATACCTAATACTCAGAGTATCCAAACGATATTCGCTGAAGGTCATTCAGGTATACGCACCGACGAAGTCGCACCCGGATGATGAGGTGGAGGATATGTATGAGGACATTAGTCGGGCCATACATACCTCTGAAACGCACTTTCTAGTTGTTATGGGGGACTTCAACGCGAAGTTGGGTAAGAGAAGCGAGGATGAGTCGAAAGTGGGGCAATTTGGCTATGGACAACGGAACCGTAGGGGACAGAGGTTGGCCGACTTCCTGGAGAAAGAGGGACTCTTTATGGTGAACTCTTTATTTCAGAAGCCACCTCACAGGAAATGGACCTGGCTGAGTCCCGATGGTTCCACGAGAAATGAGATTGACTTCATTATGACCACCAAAAGGCAAATATTCACTGATGTCTCCGTGATCAACAGGGTTAAAACCGGTAGTGATCACCGAATGGTAAGAGGCACGGTGAATATTAATGTCAAACTGGAGAGGTCTCGTCTGATGAAGTCTACGCTCCGACCTACTCTTGCCCATATTCAAGACCCCGAGAGCTTTCAACTTGAGCTATCCAATCGCTTCGATTGCCTCGAGAACATCGCTTCAGTGGACGTGATCAATAACAGGTTAGTAGAAACTGTCCATACAGTGGGTTCCAAGTACTTTAAACCCCACCGTACAGATAGGCCACAGAAACTCTCCAACGATACCCTCAACCTCATGGCTGAACGACGCTCATTGAAACTGCAGTCTTCGGATGATGCTGAAGCATATAGGCTGCTCAATAGACGAATATGGAAGTCCTTGCGACACGACATTCGGATCTTTAATACAAACCGTATTAAAGAGACGATAGAGCGGAAAAAAGGCTCCAAAGTGTTTGCAAGAGACATGTCTATTGGGCAAAGCCAGTTGACGAAGCTGAAGAGAGGAGACGGCAGTGTAGCGTCGACCAAAGCGGAAGTGTTAGGAGAGGTCGAGAGTTTCTACGGACAGTTATACACCTCGGTCGCTAAACCTGTTAGCAGCTCGGCCAAAGACCCAAGAGCCAAGCTGACCCGACATCATACCGAAGATATCCCGGACATCAGCCTGTACGAGATTAGAATGGCCTTGAAACAGCTTAAGAACAACAAGGCGCCTGGTGACGGCGGTATCACATCTGAGCTTCTGAAAGCGGGTGGAACACCAGTACTTAAAGTCCTTCAGAAGCTCTTTAATACCGTCTTCAACGCCAGAAGCATGGAACAAAAGCGTGGTGGTGCTGTTTTTCAAGAAAGGTGACAACACTTTACTTAAAAATTACAGACCCATCTCGCTTTTGAGCCATGTTTATAAGCTGTTTTCGAAGGTCATAACGAACCGTCTCAGTCGCAGGTTTGATGAATTCCAGCCTCCGGAACAAGCCGGTTTCCGAAAAGGCTATAGTACCATAGATCACATCCACACGCTACGGCAAGTTATACAGAAGACCGAAGAGTATAACTTACCTCCTTGTTTATCGTTTGAGGACTATGAGAAAGCCTTTAATTCGATCGAGACGTGGGCAGTGCTTGAGTCTCTCCAGCGGTGCCGTATTGACTATCGGTATATTGAAGTGCTGAAGTGTTTGTACAAAAACGCCTACATGTCAGTCCGAGTACAGGAGCAGAGTTCGAAGGCAATTCCATTGCAAAGAGGCGTGAGACAGGGAGACGTTATATCTCCGAAACTGTTCACCGCTACATTGGAAGACGCCTTCAAGCTTCTGGAATGGCAAGGACTTGGCATCAATATTAACGGCGAATACATCACTCACCTTCGATTTGCCGACGATATTGTAGTCATGGCAGAATCCATGGAAGACCTCAGTACAATGCTCGAAGGCCTCCATCGAGTTTCCCAACGGGTAGGTCTTAAGATGAACATGGACAAGACGAAAATTATGTCTAATGCCCATGTTGTACCTACCCCAATATCAGTTGGGAACATAGTTCTCGAAGTTGTTGACGAGTATATCTACCTGGGACAGACAGTCAAACTAGGCAGGTCCAACTTCGAGAAAGAGGTCAATCGTCGAATCCAACTCGGCTGGGCAGCGTTCCGGAAACTTCGCGAAGTCTTCTCGTCAAAAATACCTCAGTGCCTCAAGACAAGAGTCTTCGACCAATGTGTGTTACCAGTGATGACTTATGGCACTGAAACGTGGTCTCTTACTATGGGCCTCATAGATAAGTTCAAAGTCGCACAACGAGCTATGGAGAGGGCTATGCTCGGGGTTTCTCTACGTGATCGAATCAGAAATGAGGAGATCCGTAGAAGAACGAAAGTCACCGACATAGCTCAGAAGATTAGCCAGTTGAAGTGGCAGTGGGCAGGGCACATAGCACGCAGAACAGATGGCCGATGGGGCCGAAAGGTTCTGGAGTGGAGACCACGTACCGGCAAGCGCAGCGTAGGTCGTCCACCGACACGGTGGACAGACGACCTGAGAAAGGTCGCAGGACGACGTTGGATGCAGGCCGCTTCCAACCGGTCCTTTTGGAAAATCATGGGGGAGGCCTATGTTCAGCAGTGGATGTCCTACGGCTGAGATGATGATGATGAGATGATGATGATGAGATGATGATTACTTACCCATAATGCCTTTTGGTGTTGTAAAAATCGGTCATAATTAATATTGCAGCATACTTTTTTAAATAATGTTAGATGTCAAAGATTTATGAACCATGGCCCAAAAATACGAGCTCAAGTGCAGTTTCACGGACAGGTTAACTGGCAGTCTAGCGTTGGAGTTTTTAGAACATCCAAATTCCTCTAACACGGTCTTATGACTGGTTTCTAAAGCCGGGTCCGCAGCGCCAATTTTCTAACAAAACATGTTATAAAATAAGTTCGCAAAACATGTTAGCAAAACTGCCCGTCCGCTGCGCCTATTGTTGTTATTGTTTTTGTTTCATTTCTAAAATTAGTTCTGACGAAGAAGACGTGGAAGCTGTTATAGCAATAGTAGTAGATTTAGTTCTCTAAATAAGAAACAGAAATAGATTCCGGGTCCGACTTTACCTGCAACCTCGTTCGTTCAATATATTATATGATAGAGAACAAGAACTGATTATTTTCTTTATTCTACTCCATCACAAACGCCAAAGAGAAGAAAATTATCACATATAATTATTTACGCTCTTCCAACGATAATGACGTCTTGCTCTACTGAGCGCTAACACAAAATGCGTCATTTCCCCTCCCCGCAGGCGAACGCGGGAAATGTTATCCATTCGTCGCGGCAAACACGTTATTGTGTTTTTGCTAACAAAACTGTTAGGCCACGCCCCTATTTGGTTAGTAAACAACGTTATACTGTTTGCAAACACGAAAACACGGCGCAGCGGACCCGGCTTAAAGATAAATGTAGACAGAATCCAAGCAAGAAAGTAATCAGTAGAAATTACCACTAAGTTTAATTAAACTAAATACATACACAAACAGTTAAGTAAGACTAGACTCTGCTTCTAATAATAATTTACAAATTCCCAACAAAGTTCATAATTTTCAACTGTTCAAGAGTATATAAAGCTACAATCCGCATCAACAACAGTTTTTTTCAAGTAATATTTAACCTAAGCACCTGAGATATTTTAATTAAAGATTAACAAACATCCATCAATCCGTCTCAGTCGCAGGTTTGATGAATTCCAGCCTCCGGAACAAGCCGGTTTCCGAAAAGGCTATAGTACCATAGATCACATCCACACGCTACGGCAAGTTATACAGAAGACCGAAGAGTATAACTTACCTCCTTGTTTATCGTTTGAGGACTATGAGAAAGCCTTTAATTCGATCGAGACGTGGGCAGTGCTTGAGTCTCTCCAGCGGTGCCGTATTGACTATCGGTATATTAAAGTGCTGAAGTGTTTGTACCAAAACGCCTACATGTCAGTCCGAGTACAGGAGCAGAGTTCGAAGGCAATTCCATTGCAAAGAGGTGTGAGACAGGGAGACGTTAAATCTCCGAAACTGTTCACCGCTACATTGAAAGACGCCTTCAAGCTTCTGGAATGGCAAGGACTTGGCATCAATATTAACGGCGAATACATCACTTACTATACGCATCGGCCTACGGATGAACTTGGACAAAACCAAGGTCATGTTCAACGAACATGTTGTACCGGAACCGATTGCGATACACGGCGCCGTTCTCGAAGTTGTTCAAAAATATGTGTACCTCGGGCAGACATTGCAGTTGGGAAAAAACAACTTTGAGAACGAGGTGAATAGAAGAATTCAGCTGGGCTGGGCAGCGTTTGGGAAGCTACGTCGAGTCCTTACTTCGCCGATTCCACAGTGCCTGAAGACGAAAGTTTTCAATCAGTGCGTCCTACCCGTCATGACATACGGAGCCGAAACGTGGACACTGACGGCTCGAATGGTCCACAAGCTCAAGGTCGCTCAGCGGGCTATGGAAAGGGCTATGCTCGGTGTTTCTCTGAGGGATCGCATCAAAAATGAAATGATCCGTCAGAGAACCAAGGTCATCGACATAGCCCACCGGATCAGCAAGCTGAAGTGGCAGTGGGCTGGCTATATTAACCGTAGAACCGACGAGTAAACGAGTTCTAGAGTGAAGACCGCGTCTCGGCAAACGTAGTGTAGGACGTCCTGAGGCACAGTGGAGTGACGATCTGCGCAAGACGGCTGGCAAAAACTGGATGCGAGAAGCCCAAGATAGACCTAAGTGGCGTGCAATTGGAGAGGCCTATGTCCAGCAGTGGACTGCTACAGGCTGATGATGATGATGATGATGACATCACTCACCTTCGATTTGCCGACGATATTATACTCATGGCAGAATCCATGGAAGACCTCAGTACAATGCTCGAAGGCCTCCATCGAGTTTCCCAACGGTTAGGTCTTAAGATGAACATGGATGAGACGAAAATTATGTCTAATGCCCATGTTGTACCTGCCCCAATATCAATTGGGAACTCCGTTCTCGAAGTTGTTGACGAGTACATCTACCTGGGACAGACAGTCAAACTAGGCAGGTCCAACTTCGAGAAAGAGGTCAATCGTCGAATCCAACTCGGCTGGGCAGCGTTCCGGAAAGTTTGCGAAGTCTTCTCGTCAAAAATACCTCAGTGCCTCAAGACAAGAGTCTTCGACCAATGTGTGTTACCAGTGATGACTTATGGCACTGAAACGTGGTCTCTTACTATGGGCCTCATAGATAAGCTCAAAGTCGCACAACGAGCTATGGAGAGGGCTATGCTCGGGGTTTCTCTACGTGATCGAATCAGAAATGAGGAGATCCGTAGAAGAACGAAAGTCACTGACATAGCTCAGAAGATTAGCCAGTTGAAGTGGCAGTGGGCAGGGCACATAGCACGCAGAACAGATGGCCGATGGGGCCGAAAGGTTCTGGAGTGGAGACCACGGACCGGCAAGCGCAGCGTAGGTCGTCCACCGACACGGTGGACAGACGAACTGAGGAAGGTCGCAGGACGACGTTGGATGCAGGCCGCTTCCAACCGGTCCTTTTGGAAACTCATGAGGACACATATGTTCAGCAATGGACGTCTTACGGCTGAGATGATGATAAGACAACAGAGATATGACTGTTTGATCCCAAACGATGACAATAGATGGCGCCGCTCGTCTCGAACTCCTTTGGATATTGTATTGTTTTAGAACGCCACTCTTGGGCTGACAGATACTGTCATACTTTGTGTTGTCTATGACGGCAGATCACTTGCAATTTGGAATTTGTTGTAATTTGAAAGTTCAGAGATAAAGCTTGCTTTGAGTAAAATGGTTGCGAGCCGTATTTGACTAACCGTCTTGCGGGGTCCCCGCAAAACGGTTAGTCAAATAGAGAGTTAAAATTCGATGCTCGGACCAGAACCTCGGTGGCCTAGTTGGTCAATGGCGTCTGACACGGAGAGTCAGAAGACGCGGGTTCGAATCTCGTCCGATGATGGAATTTTTCTCTCTATAAATTTCAATGTTTGAGATCGCTAAAACAGGCGTTAGTGCTTTAAAAAGTAATACTACTCGTATAAAAAAATATAACAATTGTCATGTGTATTTCAAGTGTTTGCACTGTATGATTAATGTCATTTTCCAATCATCACAGAAAAATAATGCCTATAACAAGACAATGGTTTTGGCCATAGCCCAATCAGAGCTTCCAAGGATAGATTTCGAAACTTTATCCAAGAAAAAGATCCAGTTATGTCGTCAGTAGAAACGTAAACTAACCGTTGAGATTTTTAACAACCTGACCTCAAAGGTTCTAAGCAAATGTGCCTTTAGGTTTTCTTCCCTACATCGGCCCATGCAAAATCCCAAGTTTCTACCCTATAAGTAAAATATATCCACGCCAAAAACATAAATATAAACAGAAGCTAAGCTTACGTTGTTTTCCTGTTCTCAAAATAACTTTAAGTTAGTTTATAGAAACTTTAGCTATTTGCTAAACTATTATGTTATCAACACAAAGAATCTGCGATACTATTATACTCTGAGCTAGTTGTTGTATTTATTAATTTTAGATAAGTTAAAAAAATGTTTTGTTTTCACTTTATTGATATTTGTTGGACATACATTTTAATAGAGGTGTGACCACTAAAATGCATGTTTTGATTATAGGGGAATTCTCAGATTACACGTGGTGGACACAATCTGTTGTTGTATAGGAGGGAAATGCTTACTTTAGCTGATTCAGCTCTCATCACTAAGTAATCGATCAATTCTTTATTAATATATTTATATTATTATTATTTATGTAATTGCCGGGATAACCCTAAAAACAGCCCTTTTCTTTTTCCCATATAAACGTTTTCTAAATAAAATGTAGAGTAAATTAGAACTTTATTGCTGTTCAATAAAGTTCGTATTAAATTATAATCACTCATTGTTGTCTAAGAAATGTAGGTGTGTTCCTAACTTCAAAGAGTCAATTTGCAGTTTATTACCGCTGCACAAGGTTCAAATTCAATCATATCTATCAAAATAGTCATCGCGTGCGCGTTGGAGGATCTAATGTCGCGTTCCGAAACTCAACAAAAGTGATAATATCGCGAACTTAATAATACGACTAAATTGTACAGTCACAAAATGTAATAGATCTTTAGTAGTTTCTGAACGCAACCATAATATTTGACATTAGATTTGACAGACAACCAACTAATATGTCAATCCATCCTGTCGCACTTCAGAACACGGAAAAAAGTATTACGATATTGTGTTACGGTATCTATGAGTGCGCGAGAACTTTCTTTACTTTGGTGATCCTTTGTGATAGTGACAGTTTAGGTCTTTTATTTATCGATTGAGGCAGTGCGAAGTCTGCCGGGTCAGCTAGTAAGTAATAAATAAGCATGTATTTGCTTAAACATAAAAACATGCTTTCTTGCTTAAAAAACATCAGTTATGTTTTCTACTACACGAAAATCTTGGAGCACGAAATTGTTAAAAGTTTATTAATATTAAAATGGGAATTAAAATGATGTCATTCATCAATTTGTATGGAGTCGCAATAAGTATCAAAATACCAGCATATTCTTGCTAAATAATTGTGTGTATTGTGTGTGAAATAAAACGTGTTTTCGCTTCTGATAAATATCAAGCACGGCGATCGGGTCGGCTAAAGCTAAGAGTTCCATTGAAAGTTGTACCTATTGTTGAGGTTGAGCTATGAAATGGTTGATCCCCAATACAATGAACGATTTGGCAATGTCGATTTATGACAAGTTTTCCAGCTTTGGTGACTTAGCTAATAATCTGAACTGCATCTATTATAGGCAAAGTTCGTGAGATTGTTGTTTAGCTTGGTGACTTCATGAAAGCGGTTTAAAGTAATTTTGCGTAATCTGGTAGAAGATCGTATATATATATACATTTACATTTTTTTACAAATATATTGCAAGAATCTATTTAGGGACGAGCTTAAATAGACTCTTGCAATATATTCATATTGCAAGAATCTAGCATATCATATCATCAATATTAGTTTTAACGACACGATCAATTTTACTTTTAACCCCATGGTAAAGGCCAATTCGTTGGAACGGAATTCTGCCTATCTATTACGAGCCACTATTCACGGTCTTTTGGGCTTTTATCGTTACAATTGATTTCAGTTACTGGACGTTGGTTAATACTTTTCATAAAAAGTACTATGTATTACTTGTTTTCGATTGTTCAATATCGAAGAACATTTTTTGTATTATAATTAAATTTAGGAATTAGTGATATTACCTACCCGTAAATATGTTCACTCAAAAGTGTTCGAAACGTCGCCACGTCGGGATAAAATAAATAAAATATAAAATTATACGCGATGTAATGAATTGAAATTGTTAAAAATATTAATTTTATTTAAAAGTTCTATTTTTTTACTTAGATGCGCCCTTACTACGAAGAAATAAACAACTTATAAGGATACGTGCGACGGAATATTATTAAATGTGTTCTCATAAAACATAAATAATATTGCATTTTTCATAGGTATGTAAAGCAGGTAAGCGGACTAATGAACGAACGTTACAAAATATTGAAATCGTTTTACAAATACAAAACAAAATTGCAATGAGAACACGTACAGGTACTAATATCCTCCATCAATGTGAAAGTGTATATAATAGTTTACGGTCGTTTAGTTAGTGTTAGTTTGTCTTATACCACAACCAATGTCTCAAAGTCGCACAACGAGCTATGGAGTGGGCTATGCTCGGGGTTTCTCTACGTGATAGAATCAGAAATGAGGAGATCCGTAGATGGATGAACGTCACCGACATAGCCCAGAAGATTAGCCAGTTAAAGTGGCAGTGGGGGGTTAGTCCACAAATCCCCATTGACAATCCTCATCAATGGGGATTTGTGAACTTGTCTTCCACTAATCCCCATTAAGGTCTGAAATATCTTGCAATGGGGATTTGTGGACAAAAAGAGTTCACTAATCCCCACCGGTTTAAAATAAAATCTCAATCGGTTGACAAATAAAATAATAAATTAATTACAAGCAACATCCGTATCGTTTTATTTTTTATAAAGAACTCAAACATGCTTATTTTTGCAGTCAAACAAATTAAAGAAATGTGTAAAATTAAGTGACTAAGTAAATTTAATTCTATGTTTACATATTAAAAACACATAACTAACATTATAACGACTGTAAAAGCAAAAACAGCAATATCCATTTGTAATCAAAAGACACATTTTGTTCCCGCCGTATTTGTTAACTTTTTTCCCGGCAAACTCAAAAGTTCAAGAGCTGCAATGCTGCAAAGCCATCAATATCCCTCATTAAAACAGCTTTGAAAACGACTATTCGTTGCATAAGTAGCAAAGTCCAGATGTGTCTAGCGCAAACGCAGCAACATCCAAATAGACTAATCACAGCGCGTGAGCAAACACGAAATTAGTATGGCTTCAATTACGTTTACAAGTGGAACTGCTCTTCATATTTTATTAATTTAATAGTAAATTTCGAACTTCTCGTGGAATTTATTTTCTCATAGAGGGTGATAAAAAGTAGAGTGTATCACTGGAGTGCAAAATATATTTTAGGCTCGGGCGACGTACTTTGAATCCCTCGCTACGTTCAGGATTCTACTATAGAATCCCTCACTTCACTGGTTTGGTGGTTTGGTTTTTTTCTTCGTAATTTATGAAAACTACCTATATCGATACCTACTCTAACCTTAAAATAATTTCATTATTAAATATAATTTCTTTTTGTATGATACTGTGTAGGTACCTGCTTACACAAAAGTATCAAAATATTTTACTTCAAGTAGAACTAACATTCAAAATTCAATATGGCGACGTCGTTTAGATCATAAACAGCTACATCCCTTGCATTAAGATTCAAACACATCAACATACAAGTGTTAAGTACAAACACAGCAATCTCCAAACTAGATTTGATGTTTAACTAAATAATAAAATATTGTTTATTGCGTCTCATTCGGTTTAATTTCACTTTTTATATAATGTATATTGCCTGCTACTGTCCCTTAGGTACTTCTTAAAGAGGGTATTATTTCATCTACACGTCAGTTAGGTTGGAATCGATGCCTTGAACATCACAGTATATGTTAATTTGCACTCCATAAGGAATCCGTATTAATTTGGGATAATGTTGAGTATCCACCGCATAAATAGGGGGTTGTAACAATTCTGAATCGAGGCTGCACTTGCAATGGCAAAACGCCGCCACCCCTATGATTACCTAGAAAATATGAAAGAACAACTTCGGACGGGCTTGAACCCGCGTCTTCCGACTATGCCTGTCAGACGCCATTATCAAGGCACTAATGCGGGGTATATATAGTTTGTCTCTAAAAATTGCATTTTTTTGCTAAGCAGCGGCAGTTATAATCATATACTCCTAGTACAAACAAAAATTACCTCTTATATAATTCCAATATGTAAAAGTTTTATTTCATTCATATACCTAGCGATATAAGAAAACTAAATACCACTAAACGAATTAATTTCAAACAATTTCACAAAACAAAGTGACAAAGTGAACAATTCTCGGGTTCTGAATTTAAACAACAATGTCACCATTTCAAATTTAGCGGTATAAGCGAAAAGGACGGGAAATTCCAGGCCAGAAAATGTGGCTTATTTTTATTTCTGGTTACCGGTTCAAATAATAAGTGTGAGTTTTGAGGTTTTGTTTATAAAAGTGTACCATTTTTATGTCGGTTTAAAAAACTTTACTGTCATAAAAAATATATATTTGACTTCAATGAGATACAAGTTAACAGTATTTAAGACATTATACAGATAAAGAGTATATCTATACTTCTCTATAAATAGTCTGTCCATAGAAATGTTTACAAATGCTATTAGCCAAACGAGTATTGCAATGGAAAAATAATCTATTATTGAATAAAATTTGCATATTTGTAATACATGTAGGTACATTATTTATCAATAGCAAAAACTGCTAGGGATCAGATATTTATGCTATTGCGAGGTGTAGCATAGTTAGGTAAATTATTCCACGCATGTGTAAAGGCGTACCGATTTGTTTTTGTTATAGCACGCTATGACACAGGGTCTTTAGAGCTGGGCGTGAAAAAGCATCTCTTAGGTCTATAGGGAAGCTTACGGCTGCATTAATGGTTATCACTGCTTCATAGTATCTTCGTTTTCCATCAAGTAAGATGAAGTTGAATTGATGAAACAGCCAGTGTACCGCGCTTGTAACCGAGTGTTATCTGCTAGATGCGCGGAGCCTCTAACCAGTGGAAAGCTCATAGACCGTTTGATCGTAGACTACCTGGTGCCCGCTACTTCGTCTGCGCAGGATTAGTACTTCAACTAGCGTATTATCTTCTCCAAGGCCATGTCTATCTTTGTATCAAAATGTGATAAACCATTTATTTACATGGTCAAACGCAATTGCTATAATACTCGTAGTAATAAATGACTAAATTTAATTACTTAGTAAATCAATGAGTAAACACTAATAATAAAGCACAGTACCTACGCTCATACAAATGTAAAATTAATCACCATGGAAAAAACTGTGATTACATTTCATCACCCTTGACAGTATTTTTGTTACATTTTATCACCCTTGACGGTCGCCGAGCGCGTCTAGTGTATCGAGCTGTCAAAATGATAGTGTGCTTTTGACTAAGCTATCAGAAACTGACATAGACCTTGTAATATAATTTCAAATCACATCTCATTTCATTGAATCCTTATTGTTAAGTTAATAATAAAAACTATTTCGATACTGACCAACAATATGGGAAACTTAAAAAATTAAAGACGACCTCAAAAATATTAAGAAAAATGAGGTATTTTGGACAGATTCCAAGGAATATTGAATAATTATCCAGAATTCAGAAAAGAGTAAATAAAGGGATTTTGGAGCAGAGGGACAGATTCCGACCCAAAAGAATATACGATATTACGTGGCTAACCAATATAGGAAGATTGAAGACCTGATAGATATTTTACTAGCTGACCCGCCACTGGCTTCGCTCGCGTGGCCTCGCGGGATACGGTAATTATAGATTTTTAATTATCCCACGGGAACTCTTTAATTTACCGGGATCAAAAGTATCATATATGTTGATCAGGGATATAAGCTACCACCATACAAAATTTCATTTAAATCGGTTTAACCGTTTCGGAGATTAGCCGGTACAAACAGACAAACATACAGAGAAACAAACAATTTGAACTTATTTTTCACTCCTTACATCCCCTGACTCGGTTTTTAGCATATTTTTCATTGTACAGAAATTTGACCTCTTCAGATTATGATATGTAGTAGTTTTTACATCCCTCGTTTTACCCCCTTAAGTCATCCCTGACAAAAAGCATCACTATTTATTTTAAATTACCGATCCAGTTATCAATTTTCATCACTGTAGCTCCAAAAACAAAGAACTTTTGAAAAAAAAAATATCCCCCGCTTCACCCTCTCAAGTCATCCCTGTTAATAAATATTGAAATCATCACTTTAAACTGTCCAAATGCTAATTTTCACCACTGTATGTTCGAAAACAAAAAACTTTCCATATAAACTTCAGTCAGGACATCTTCTTTTATATATCGCACGTCATAAACAAAAGGGTATTATCTTCAAAAACAGTGTTTCGAGATAATCGCATTTGAAAGTTTGAAAATTCATAGCTGCGTTACTAAGGGTTCAAATGCCCTAACTTATACCTAGATTTAAAGGTACATTCTCCTACTTTACCCTGAGTAAGTTTTATGAGTGTAACAGTAGTAGTTTTAGTTTTATTTGCACTTTTATATGACTGGGTAAAGATGATACTGTATAAGCAGTTCAAATTGCTCAGATGTTTCACTTACGACTATATAGCCTTACCCAAATTGACTATAATTTGATAATATCAAGTAGTAATTAATAATGATACCTTATTAAAAAGTACAGAATGTTAAGTTATATCAGCTTGAGTGAGAAATTAGTAAAACAAAAATACTGATTGGTATTTAAAAAAGGTTTATTAAAATTGCAATAAGTATCAGACTCAGTCAAAATTATAAAAAGAAACAGTAACAATTAAACATAATTAAGCAAGACATGTAATACAGCAATAAAATTAATTATTTTGTAAACAGTTTTAAAATCTATGTATCTAAGCAATTATAAAAATCAGTGGACATTAACATTCAAATAATAATTATAATCACAGTGAAATAGGATCATCACTACTATTATATATTTTTATTATAAACTTATATAGATATAACTTACATATCCAACAATTATTATAAAGATATTCATTACTATAATTATTTTAACAATCATGCCACTTCAACAGTCTCATAGGTATTTATTATACATAATTATATCTAAACAACGACAAAAATAGGAACATTTAAAAATGATACATAATCATAAAGACATTACAATTTTTTCAACAATCATGCAAAATCAACAGCCTTATAGTTTATTATTATACCTAATTAAAATTAAATAAAATTACCGTAAAGAGTCAGGAGATTTTTAAATTTGTCCATTGGTAGATAAAGATTGTAGAAAAAATATTTTTATAAAAAACAATAAACTTAAGCTAGTATTATAGCTACTAATCTTCATCAATGGCATTACAACAGTCTCATAATTATTTATAATCGTAATCAGGTACAGTTATCTTCCTAACCTAAATAGGTAATTACTCAAATTATTACAAAGATTTATAAAAATTATAGTAGGTCTGTGGAATGTGTCGTTTCGATTAGTTTTAAAATATCCTGCTTCTTTTTTTCACTGACTGGTATTTTCGTGGAATAAGCTTTATCCAAACTTTCTGGAAAAGCGAATACAGTTTTTTGCTGTCTTGTGTTACATTTTCTTATTTCTATACGTTTAAACTCTTCATCGGCATAGGATGTTTTTACATGGAACGCTAGAGGATCATCTTTTCTAACTTGGATTATTTTAATATCTGTCAATTTTATTTGACAGTTATCAGTTGTCCTGGAATAATTATTTCCAATCTTATCTTATCGCACATTGTTTTAACATCGTAGAAGTCGTCAAACGCTAGCTCTTGAACGGCAAAGTACGGCGGATTTTTTTTCGCAGTTTTTATAATACTAACATATTCTTGAGGACTATAAATAGGACCAGACTTCAGAGATCTTTTGATGCCTCTTTCTATGGTAGAGTGAACGGCATCACCTTCCATTTGTGTATGTCCCTTGATAAGGAACTTGTGTGTAATACTTTTAAGTTTATATTTGTTTAGGGCCTAAATATACAGTCCTATCATAATTTTGTTCTTTTGCTGCCCACAGCAATTATCGGAAAAGAATACGAGTTCTAAATCATCTGAATTCACGTTCTCCAACTTGTTTTCGATGAATTTTAAAATACAAGTACCTAACCCCTCTTTGTCCTTGACCTTCATACCACACAAAACATGTAGTTAATCCCGTCACCAGCTCAGAAACTGTCAAATTGTATGTAGCTAGTTTGGAAATGTAATAAAAAACGGAAACTTCTCCTCGTGGAGCTGTAAGAACGGCCTGTAAATCGTAACAAGCTACGACGTAGCAGTCGCAAGCTTTTTCTTTGTCCCGTTGCTTTTCTAGTCTACTCAATTTTTTCTCTGTTTGGTGATCATCAAAGCTCTTCTGTAATACCAATTTCTCCTCAGCACTACTATTTTCATACGAAACACAAACCTCACAGCGATCTTTTTTCGGCTGAAAAAAGGAAATATTGAAGTCTTTGTGAAATATATTTGAGAATGTAGTCTTACTAACAAATCTTTTAGAGTTTGATTCACATTTCCTTTTATAATCTTCATAGATTTGAGTTAAACTCTTACTTCCCTCTATATACTGACGAGTGCTCTGTGCTCTGATGTAGTGGCTCTCTATTCGTGGTATTGTGTCAATAAAGCTACGAACTTCGGCAGCTTCTTCCGTCAATGTTGCATGTTTTCCTCTCAAATCCTCAGTAACAAATCCATCCTCATTAGTTTTTTTTCTAACAGTTGATATTACTTTGTCATTTATGTCTAATGTAGACTTGAAAAACTTTTTACAAACACGGATCCTTTGATCTTCAATATTCAAATAAAAAGCGTTATTTAAAGAGCGTAACGGTTTTTCGTTTTCGCAATTTTCGCAACGATTTGAACGTCGTTTTGGTTTTATTTCCTGCATACTATTTCTGATGAAATCTCTTTGCCTGTTTATATCACCCAACGACCAGTAATTATCAAAAATTAGCTTTCTTTTAGCTTCATCTATATTTGATGTACATTTTAATCTACACGTTGTTTCATTACACGGATTTTTAAGTGTACGTGGGTCCACTAGCTTCTTTTTCGAATTTAAATACTCCAATCCTAAATTGCGTTTTCTCTTGACAATCTGCTTCATATAATTAGTCATGGAATTTACATTTTCAGGACCCACAGAAAATGACCTATGCAGTGTACAGTCATTATCTGAACAAAATTTGTCAAAATGAAATCCTTGACATTCAAAACATGTGCTAAAAATGTCTGAATCACAATTTTTATATTCACAGTGCTGGTGACTAGTGAGATTGGTCACGTCAGATAATACATTTCCATTGTTTGTTTCTGTGAGAGTCTCATTTAATAAATCATTTTGACTGGTTTCTCCAGTCAACGTACTATCGTGTGCAGTATTACTACTATGAGCAGTGGTGTTGTGAAATGCGCAGTTGTTATACATCTCACCATTATCAAAATGATCCCAACATAGAAAACTATTGCACTTACTGCAGGCCGAAAACACATCTGAGGAACAAGAGGCATACTCGCACGTCTGATGGCTGCCTGATGACTCTGATGCGCACGACTGAGGACGTCGTCGCTGCGACGTATTATTTTCGGGAATATACGTTGGGTCGCTAATATCATCACCATCAGCAAACGGGTCTTCATTTTCATCGTTTGAAATACTCTCTGGTGTATTTTGGCGATCGTAGACTGCTCTCATTATCATTTCAGTCCTCTTATTTCGCTTCATAGTTTTGAGTTAGGCTAAAATTTAAAAGAAAGGTAATAATAAATACCAATCAAAAAGGTAGTATTTCATTTGTTGCTCCCAATTACTAAGCAACAATAACAGCAATATAGTATTATCTCACACAAATCGAGAGCTTTAAAGTATCATTTTGAAATAATTTTACTGTAAAACACACATTGATTAAAATTAAACAGTCAATAGGGTATTATTTTAAAATGAAATACAAAATCATACGAAACTTAACAGGCAATAGGGTATTAAGTCAAAATAATACTGTATAGAATACTCACATTTTAAGCATTTGTTCCGAAATTGACAACGAACTAGTCGTAACTCGAAAAAAACGCGTGTGACGCGTACGAGCACTGAGCGGTAACTGAATCAACTAAGATGCGACCGTCTTGATCGGTTCGGAAATGGCGTGAGTGAACGGTCAATAAAGAAATGTGTTATCATATCCTAGAAACTATTTGACCAAAAAATACCATTGTCTTACCAGTTTATAGAGAAAAAAATGTAGTTTTCGAATCGCAAATAAAAAATAAAACGACTTTGTCGAGTTGATACCCTTATGTTTGGGACGTGCGATATATAGATTACGTCTCAAAAGAAGACTAGCTGCAATACATTGAAGCGGTCGTATTGAGTACGGCTTGTCTGGTATTGGAAAAGTCCTTTTGAAGAAATTAAGCAGTTCTGTAAAGAGTGACAGAAGAAGAATGATTTGGACCTACAAGTGCAGTGAATTCCCAGGTCACGTTATTTAAACATTATATTCATAACATCATCTAAAGTTCCTTTTTATTTTGAATAAGCTAGCTAGGCCTACTAGGGATATTTGCTATTCTTATTAGTGTAGGTAATTCTAGTGTAGACCTCGAGGTGGCGCGCGCGGTGTTTCCGCGTGCCCCTCATTGATGCTGGGGTGGAGTGACTCCTGCTCCATCCCACCGGGATTGGGTCCTCATGAGAGGACCAACGTCGCCGGGACCGCGGACGATTGCAAAAGCTTGCCCGTAGTCCCGACATTAAGGCGCCCGGAGAAACACCGTGTGGTGGTTTTAGTCGGTATGGTCTGCTTGCTGCTATGGGTGCAGTTGGCGTTACAAGACGAGTCCGACATACCCCGTTGAATCCCCCGGATTTGGCGGGGATGTGTAAGTGCATTTCCCCACGATAATAATAAAAAAAGGTAAGTCTAGTGTATGTATACTATTACATTACAACCTTGAACTGTCATCGTTAAGATCTTGACGTAGGCAGAGGTACCGATAGCTGGGTAGGATATATCGATATCGAGCGATAAGGTTTGTCTTATATTTTTATGCTATTTTTAATTTATCACTTTTTGTTGCCATGTTTGCAAATGTTTTAACAACGCACCCATCGCTATCAATTTCTTTTTATACATTCCATACTAAGGTTGCTTGGAAGAAATTGCTTTTGTGATAAGGCCGCCCATTGTGACACTATCTTTGTATTTCTTATATTGTAATCTTATGTGTGTAACTGTAACAATAGGGGAGGTCTATGTATGGAGGAGGCCTATTTTCAGCAGTGGACGTCCTACGGCTGAGATGATGAGATGATGATGTGTGTAACAATAAAGTATTATCTATCTATCTATCTAATAAATACTCGTATATGTTTTTTCTTACTACTGTCTTCTCTTTTCTTTCATATTACTTTCGTTAGTTTATTTTTAATATGTTTTGTTTTGAGTGGTTATTTGTGTGTTAAGATTCCCTGGAAGAGATTGCTTTTAGTGGTAAGGCCGCCCATTGTGACACAATTTATGTAATTCCTTAATTTAAGTTCTCTTATTGTAACGTTTTTGTGAAACAATAAAATACTATCTATCTATCTAAAAAATTCTGAACTTTACAGACAGACAGAAAGACAGACAAACAGACAGACAGACAGACAAACAGACAAACAGACAAACAGACAGACTCAGACTCAGACTCAGACTCAGACTCAGACTCAGACTCAGACTCAGACTCAGACTCAGACTCAGACTCAGACTCAGACTCAGACTCAGACTCAGACTCAGACTCAGACTCAGACTCAGACTCAGACGCAGACTCAGACTCAGACTCAGACACAGACTCAGACTCAGACTCAAACTCACACTCAGACTCAGACCCAGACTCAGACTCAGACTCAGACTCAGACAAAGGCTCAGACTCAGACTCAGACTCAGACTCAGATTCAGATTCAGACCCAGACTCTGACTCTGACTCAGACTCATGGTTTCAAGTTGAAACATAGAACGTCTAATAGGAATAATAAGCACTTAATTAACTTCAAAGAGGCAAAATACCCAATGCAGGTTCTCCATGAAAAAATATATCTTAATATATAAAAATTAACCCCTATTTCTCCTGGTCACGCTATAACTTGAGAACGGCTTTACCGATCTCTTTTTGTTGTGTTAATTATTAATTTATAAGGCCCAGCCTACTACGCGAACGAAGTCGCGGGCAATCGCTAGGAATATCATAAAATTAATTGTGATTTCAGTAAATAAAACAACAGAAATGTCAAAGAAGAAAACATCGATATCCATCATCTAATAATTCGAATTCCCGCGGGAACATAAGTCATAGATTCCTTTCCCTATACTTCGTTCCATTTCTGAGAAGCGATTTGATTAGCTTTCGTACATGACATGTTTGGTTTTCCTCGTGTCTATGTATTGTTATTGTTTCGATAAACTGTAATAGGTATTATCCTTCTGGGACATCGAACACTATTTTGATATCTGCTATGGACCTAAACAATAACTGTTCGGAACAGAACAGCCATTTTGAGCAACTTTCCGTCATTCTATTTTGAGTTAAGATGCATTGCTAGTCTGCACTGTGGCAATCAGAGCTTGTATGTGGCACTTGCTTTGACAGTTGAATGAGTTTAGCTTTTTAATTGCTTCTTTTTGTCCACTTGCGCCCTAACCTAACAGGACGGACTAACGGACTTTTTTGTAATTTTGAACTTGTAAATTGAATTTTAGTTAATTATTCTTGAAAAACTACTTTTGAACCGCCCTGACGGACTAGTGAACTGTTTGTTTGGAATTTGGGCACTGTGGCGGCATTTTGATCACAAATGGACGCAGACCAGGCTGCAGGCAGCCCCTTAACATTTACGTTTATTCTCTCTTGGCAGCTAAAATAGAATAGGGGGTCTTCGCAGGCTGGTAATTCAATACGACCTTTCTTGATTCAGATTGTGGAGATGTATCGTTTAAAAAGGACTTTGAACATTATATCAATATTTCTTTATATCAGTAGAAAGACAGAAAAGTTTTAACACGAATAAAGAATTTCGCGATCTAGAGCGGTGTGACTACCGAGAGATAAATGCGATACTCGGAGTTATGCCTTAGAGGCATAGCGGTCATGGCGTCTGACACAGATAGTCAGCAGGCGTGCTCAACTATTTCAATACAAATGTAGTGTTGTAAATTGCTACAAGTGCTTCAACTGCTTATCTTGACTTATACAGTACAAACTATGAGTTACCTGTGCCACAGTTGCACAAGATAAATAATAGTTGGTACTGTGTACGTCAACGATACGATTACGTTACACTTATGCACATTCACTTGCAAAGGCCACTCATATAATGATCTTTTCTGTCATGTCACGTAACTACTAGTAACATTAGAAAAGTTATTAAAATATTCATTAACAATTATAACCAGCTTTGTTATCTACAATACCATTATCATGAATTATAAGTTACCAATAAAACTAAACCGTGAAAATGTAGTTTAATTCCATTCCAGCAGAAAATGAAAAGAAAATAAAACTATTTAAATAAGTGCGCATTAAACTATACTTTTTCGCGTTATAATACACTTTTGAAAATGCTCCTTTCTAATCAACTTCTGTCAATCAAGTTTGTATTAATCGTAAAGCTCTTTCATTACATTTGATGGACATCTACCTAGCATTTACCTATTAAATTCCCTGTAATTTAATAAATAAGAGGAGAAAGTAATAACTTCATATTATAATTTGATGATGATCACAGAAAGGGTTATCAAGCAATTTAAAGAAAACGAAGCTATCGAGTTTATTTCTTCGTATTCCGAAATTATATTGCCCGAGTTGATACAAAAGGAGGTAGGTACAAAAGTGTTCTGGAGGGAATACCGAAGTGTCAGGTACTCTGCCTAGGGGATTAATTGGGTCCGTGGCTTAGACCCCTGGTTTGACCGTGGTTGACGCACCCATGACTGTATATTTTTTTTGGTTCTGAATGTGGCTGACTTTCACGGCAAGAAAGACTTTGTCGGGTGCCTCATTAAGGAAAGTCTCCACGTTTTTGACTGAGAACACTTTGGATTTTTTAGGTTTAAATCCATCAGACATCCTCTTCAGGTATGCTATTAATTTCGAATATGTGTCCAGTTTTACATCGTTATTAGAACTGACTGTTGATTTTAGCATTGAGTATGTACTCCAAAGAGTGGAAGGTTGTTTAGTTTTGGCTAAGTACTGGAAGTAGGCCAAAAACACAGATTCTGAAAAATTCTTGGCGCTTCTTGCATTTCTCCATTCAATAAAATTACCATAGGCTTTCATATATTTCTCCCGGGATTTTGCAGGTAATAGATTATCCATCACATTTCTTGCGTCAGTTCTAATGCTTTCAGGAGTTAATTCTATACTTTCACTTGAAGAACTCATTTTTCAAAACAAAACAAAACAATGAATTTCTAACAATCCGTGAAAATTTACGAAAACGCGGGCTGTAGTTCGCGCTTTTTTAATTTGTTTTTTTTTTCATTCATCCGGCGGCGTGACTATGGGCCGTCGTACCAGCCAGTCTTTATTCAAACAATATTTGCGTTCGATTTCTTTCGTGCTGAACATTAAGATGTTCCAAAATCAAAAAGTGCAAAGATAATTGCGGCGCACTTATAAAGAGGATTAAAAACTCATTACTGCCCGCTAAAACTTTCTTATAGAAAACACCACCTTTGGGTGCACATAAAGGCGAACCAAGTCGTCCTTTTCGAATAGATGGGATGAAAAATATATTTTTAGCTCGGGCGACGTACTTTGAATCCCTCGCTACGTTCAGGATTCTACTATAGAATCCCTCACTTCACTGGTTTGGTGGTTTGGTTTTTTCTTTTTTTTTTTTTTATTCCCGGGAAAATCTTTTATAGATACCACGGGGTGTTCCTCCAAGCGCCTTTATGTCGAGACTACAGGAACGTTTTGGCAATCGTCAGCGGTCACGACGACGCTAATCCCCCAGCAGAGGATCACAACGCGATGGGATTAGAGTTGACTAAGCTCTAGCCCCGTCTTCTTAAGGGGCGCACGGAAACACCGCGCGCGCCGCCTCGGGGACACTGATGTTACGACGACGGACGCCCCAGCGTACGCCGTCTCAGTCCCCAATCATGGAGGTCGGAGAAGGGCGTGAAAGATTAACCTCCGACGCCCTGGTCTCTTTCTGCGGATCGGGAGCTCGGATAGTAATTCCCGCTCCCTTTCCGCTACCTCCTTCTGCCCCATCACCTCCTCGCAGAAGGAGAGTGCCTCCTCCCATGACCTCTCAGATCTCATCATTGATGAACCTATATCGATACCTACTCTAACCTTAAAATAATTTCATTATTAAATATAATTTTTACTTAATTATTTTTTTTAGGATACTGTGTACACAAAAGTATCTAAATATTTTACTTCAAGTAGAACTAACATTCAAAATTCAATATGGCGACGTCGTTTAGATCATAAACAGCAACATCCCTTGCATTCAGATTCAAACACATCAATATACAAGTGTTAAGTACAAACACAGCAATCTCCAAACTAGATTTGATGTTTAATTAAATAATAAAATATTGTTTATTGCGTCTCATTCGGTTTAATTTCACTTGTTATATAATGTATATTGCCTGCTACTTTCCCTTAGGTACTTCCTAAAGAGGGTATTATTTCATCTACACGTCAGTTAGGTTGGAATCGATGCCTTGAACATCACAGTATATGTTAATTTGCACTCCATAAGGAATCCGTATTAATTTGGGATAATGTTGAGTATCCACCGCATAAATAGGGGGTTGTAACAATTCTAAATCGAGGCTGCACTTGCAATGGCAAAACGCCGCCACCCCTATGATTACCTAGAAAATATGAAAGAACAACTTCGGACGGGCTTGAACCCGCGTCTTCCGACTATGCCTGGCAGACGCCATTATCAAGGCACTAATGCGGGGTATATATTGTTTGTCTCTAAAAATTGCATTTTTTTGCTTAGCAGCGGCAGTTATAATCATATACTCCTAGTACAAACAAAAATTACCTCTTATATAATTCCAATATGTAAAAATTTTATTTCATTCATATACCTAGCGATATAAGAAAACTAAATACCACTAAACGAATTAATTTCAAACAATTTCACAAAACAAAGTGACAAAGTGAACAATTCTCGGGTTCTGAATTTAAACAACAATGTCACCATTTCAAATTTAGCGGTATAAGCGAAAAGGACGGGAAATTCCAGGCCAGAAAATGTGGCTTATTTTTATTTCTGGTTACCGGTTCAAATAATAAGTGTGGGTTTTTGAGGTTTTGATTATAAAAGTGTACCATTTTTATGTCGGTTTAAAAAACTTTTGAATAAAAAATATATATTTGATAAAGAGTATATCTATACTTCTCTATAAATAGTCTGTTCATAGAAATGTTTACAAATGCTATTAGCCAAACGAGTATTGCAATGGAAAATAATCTATTATTGAATAAAATTTGCATATTTGTAATACATGCAAAAACTGCTAGGGATCAGATATTTATGCTATTGCGAGGTGTAGCATAGTTAGGTAAATTATTTCACGCATGTGTAAAGGCGTACCGATTTGTTTTTGTTATAGCACGGTATGACACAGGGTCTTTAGAGCTGGGCGTGAAAAAGCATCTCTTAGGTCTATAGGGAAGCTTACGGCTGCATTAATGGTTATCACTGCTTCATAGTATCTTCGTTTTCCATCAAGTAAGATGAAGTTGAATTGATGAAACAGCCAGTGTACCGCGCTTGTAACCGAGTGTTGTCTGCTAGATGCGCGGAGCCTCTAACCAGTGGAAAGCTCATAGACCGTTTTATCGTAGACTAGCTGGTGCCCGCTACTTCGTCTGCGCAGGATTAGTACTTCAACTAGCGTATTATCTTCTCCAAGGCAATGTCTATCTCTATATCAAAATGTGATAAACCATTTACATGGTCAAACACAATTGCTATAATAGTAATAAATGATAATTATAATAGTAATAAATATAAATTTAATTACTTAGTAAATCAATGAGTAAACACTAATAATAAAGCACAGTACCTACGCTCATACAAATGTAAAATTAATCACCATGGAAAAAACTGTGATTACATATACATTTCATCACCCTTGACAGTATTTTTGTTACATTTTATCACCCTTGACGGTCGCCGAGTGCGTCTAGTGTATCGAGCTATCAAAATGATAGCTTAGTCAAAAGCACGCTGCTTTTGACTAAGCTATCAGAAACTGACATAGACCTTGTAATATAATTTCAAATCACATCACATCTAATTTCATTGAATCCTTATTGTTAAGTTTATAATAAAAACTATTTCTATACTGACCAACAATATGGGAAACTTAAAAAATTAAAGACGACCTCAAAAAAATAAAGAAAAAAGAGGTATTTTGGACAGATTCCAAGGAATATAGAATAATTATCCAGAATTCAGAAAAGAGTAAATAAAAGGATTTTGGAGCAGAGGGACAGATTCCGACCCAAAAGAATATACGATACTACGTGGCTAACCAATATAGGAAGATTTAAGACGATTCATCATCATCATCTCAGCCGTAGGACGTCCACTGCTGAACATAGGCCTCCCCCATGATTTTCCAAAAGGACCGGTTGGAAGCGGCCTGCATCCAACGTCGTCCTGCGACCTTTCTCAGGTCGTCTGTCCACCGTGTCGGTGGACGACCTACGCTGCGCTTGCCGGTACGTGGTCTCCACTCCAGAACCTTTCGGCCCCATCGGCCATCTGTTCTGCGTGCTATGTGCCCTGCCCACTGCCACTTCAACTGGCTAATCTTCTGAGCTATGTCGGTGACTTTCGTTCTTCTACGGATCTCCTCATTTCTGATTCGATCACGTAGAGAAACCCCGAGCATAGCCCTCTCCATAGCTCGTTGTGCGACTTTGAGCTTATCTATGAGGCCCATAGTAAGAGACCACGTTTCAGTGCCATAAGTCATCACTGGTAACACACATTGGTCGAAGACTCTTGTCTTGAGGCACTGAGGTATTTTTGACGAGAAGACTTCGCGAAGTTTCCGGAACGCTGCCCAGCCGAGTTGGATTCGACGATTGACCTCTTTCTCGAAGTTGGACCTGCCTAGTTTGACTGTCTGTCCCAGGTAGATATACTCGTCAACAACTTCGAGAACTGAGTTCCCAACTGATATTGGGGTAGGTACAACATGGGCATTAGACATAATTTTCGTCTTGTCCATGTTCATCTTAAGACCTACCCGTTGGGAAACTCGATGGAGGCCTTCGAGCATTGTACTGAGGTCTTCCATGGATTCTGCCATGACTACAATATCGTCGGCAAATCGAAGGTGAGTGATGTATTCGCCGTTAATATTGATGCCAAGTCCTTGCCATTCCAGAAGCTTGAAGGCGTCTTCCAATGTAGCGGTGAACAGTTTCGGAGATATAACGTCTCCCTGTCTCACGCCTCTTTGCAATGGAATTGCCTTCGAACTCTGCTCCTGTACTCGGACTGACATGTAGGCGTTTTTGTACAAACACTTCAGCACTTCAATATACCGATAGTCAATACGGCACCGCTGGAGAGACTCAAGCACTGCCCACGTCTCGATCGAATCAAAGGCTTTCTCATAGTCCACAAACGCTAGACAAAGAGGCAAGTTATACTCTTCGGTCTTCTGTATAACTTGCCGTAGCGTGTGGATGTGGTCTATGGTACTATAGCCTTTTCGGAAACCGGCTTGTTCCGGAGGCTGGAATTCATCAAACCTGCGACTGAGACGGTTCGTTATGACCTTCGAAAACAGCTTATAAACATGGCTCAAAAGCGAGATGGGTCTGTAATTTTTAAGTAAAGTGTTGTCACCTTTCTTGAAGAACAGCACCACCACGCTTTTGTTCCATGCTTCTGGCGTTGAACCTTCGAGTAAGACGGTATTAAAGAGCTTCTGAAGGACTTTAAGTACCGGTGTTCCACCCGCTTTCAGA
Source organism: Selenia dentaria (assembly GCA_917880725.1). Taxonomy (NCBI): domain Eukaryota; kingdom Metazoa; phylum Arthropoda; class Insecta; order Lepidoptera; family Geometridae; genus Selenia; species Selenia dentaria. Next base: position 12,691,028 of record OU862893.1, on the reverse strand, counting down.
AGCTCAGATGTGATACCGTCGTCACCAGGCGCCTTGTTGTTCTTAAGCTGTTTCAAGGCCATTCTAATCTCGTACAGGCTGATGTCCGGGATATCTTCGGTATAATGTCGGGTCAGCTTGGCTCTTGGGTCTTTGGCCGAGCTGCTAACAGGTTTAGCGACCGAGGTGTATAACTGTCCGTAGAAACTCTCAACCTCTCCTAACACTTCCGCTTTGGTCGACGCTACACTGCCGTCTCCTCTCTTCAGCTTCGTCAACTGGCTTTGCCCAATAGACATGTCTCTTGCAAACACTTTGGAGCCTTTTTTCCGCTCTATCGTCTCTTTAATAAGGTTTGTATTAAAGATCCGAATGTCGTGTCGCAAGGACTTCCATATTCGTCTATTGAGCAGCCTATATGCTTCAGCATCATCCGAAGACTGCAGTTTCAATGAGCGTCGTTCAGCCATGAGGTTGAGGGTATCGTTGGAGAGTTTCTGTGGCCTATCTGTACGGTGGGGTTTAAAGTACTTGGAACCCACTGTATGGACAGTTTCTACTAACCTGTTATTGATCTCGTCCACTGAAGCGATGTTCTCAAGGCAATCGAAGCGATTGGATAGCTCAAGTTGAAAGCTCTCGGGGTCTTGAATATGGGCACGAGTAGGTCGGAGCGTAGACTTCATCAGACGAGACCTCTCCAGTTTGACATTAATATTCACCGTGCCTCTTACCATTCGGTGATCACTACCGGTTTTAACCCTGTTGATCACGGAGACATCAGTGAATATTTGCCTTTTGGTGGTCATAATGAAGTCAATCTCATTTCTCGTGGAACCATCGGGACTCAGCCAGGTCCATTTCCTGTGAGGTGGCTTCTGAAAGAAAGAGTTCATCATAAAGAGTCCCTCTTTCTCCAGGAAGTCGGCCAACCTCTGTCCCCTACGGTTCCGTTGTCCATAGCCAAATTGCCCCACTTTCGACTCATCCTCGCTTCTCTTACCCAACTTCGCGTTGAAGTCCCCCATAACAACTAGAAAGTGCGTTTCAGAGGTATGTATGGCCCGACTAATGTCCTCATACATATCCTCCACCTCATCGTCCGGGTGCGACTTCGTCGGTGCGTATACCTGAATGACCTTCAGCGAATATCGTTTGGATACTCTGAGTATTAGGTATACGACCCTATTGGAAACGCTATCGATCTTAACTATGTTGTTAGTAAGGGACTTGTGGACGAGAAACCCGACACCACCTTGGGACTGTTGGTCGCCCTCCCGGTGGTAGAGTAGGTTACCTGATTTTAGGGTTATCGTGTCCTCACCCGCTCTACGGACTTCAGATAACCCCACAATGTCCCAGCGTAGCTTACTCATTTCTTCTTCCAGCTCATATATCTTCTCGTCTGTCCTCATCGTGCGTATGTTGTGTGTTACCAGGGCCAGTCGTCGTCGTTGGGGGTGGTAGCCGGGCGTCTGCCGGGGATTCTTAGCACCCCCTGCCCCACCGTTACCGTAGCCGCTACCGTAGCCAGGAATAGCGGGGCTGCCGGGGACTGGGGGCCTGGTTCTTTTTGTCCAATCCATTTAGGGGTTTTTGCCAATACTCGCCACGCTTGGCAGGCGGGTTGGCGAGCGCAGTTTGTGTGTGTTTGACTGGGAAGGTGCTGCTGCTCACCTTCTGATTTGTTATCCCTTAGCCGGCTTCTACGGCACCCACGGGTAGAGTTGGGGGGGTGCTATTCTAAGCCGGCACCGCCACGGCATAAGACGATTACCTGATAGATATTTTACTAGCTGACCCGCCACCGGCTTCGCTCGCGTGGCCTCGCGGGATACGGTAAATACAGATTTTTAATTATCCCACGGGAACTCTTTTATTTACCGGGATCAAAAGCATCATATATGTTGATCAGGGATATAAGCTACCACCATACAAAATTTCTTTTAAATCGGTTTAACCGTTTCGGAGATTAGCCCGTACAAACAGACAAACATACAGAGAAACAAACAATTTGAACTTATTTTTCACTCCTTACATCCCCTGACTCGGTTTTTAGCATAATTTTTATTGTACAGAAATTTGACCTCTTCAGTTTATAATATGTAGTAGTTTTTACATCCCTCGTTTTACCCCCTTAAGTCATGACAAAAAGCATCACTATTTATATTAAATGACCTATCCAGTTATCAGTTTTCATCACTGTAGCTCCAAAAACAAAGAACTTTTGAAAAAAAAAATATCCCCCGCTTCACCCTCTCAAGTCATCCCTGTTAATAAATATTGAAATCATCACTTAAAACTGTCCAAATGCTAATTTTCACCACAGTATGTTCGAAAACAAAAACTTACCATATAAACTTTCACCCCTCCATTTCACCCTCAAAAACTATCCAAAAAATAGGCCATTTTTATTTTGAATGACCTATCCAAATAAAAAAATTATAACTATAAGTTCAAAAAGAAAGGAGTTTAATGCAAATGTTTTCAACCCTTTTGACCCCCTTAGGGGTAGAATTTCAAAAAACCCATTCTCTACGCATCAAGGATAATACACCCTCCAAATTTCAAGTCTCTACGATCAGCGGTTTAGGCTGTGCGTCTTCTGTCTGTCAGTCAGTCAGTCAGTCAGTCAGTCAGTCAGTCAGTCAGTCAGTCAGTCAGTCAGTCAGTCAGGACATCTTCTTTTATATATATAGATTACATCTCAAAAGAAGACTAGCGACAATACATTGAAGCGGTCGTATTGAGTACGGCTTGTCTGGTATTGGAAAAGTCCTTTTGATATCAGATTTTGATTCTTTTGATTTAGATTATCATCTAAAGTTCCTTTTTATTTCGAATTAGCTAGCTAGGCCTACTAGGGATATTTGCTATTCTTATTAGTGTAGGTAATTCTAGTGTAGACCTCGAGGTGGCGCGCGCGGTGTTTCCGCGTGCCCCTCATTGATGCTGGGGTGGAGTGACTCCTGCTCCATCCCACCGGGATGGGTTCCTCATGAGAGGACCAACGTCGCCGGGACCGCGGACGATTGACACTTACCCGTAGTCCCGACATTAAGGCGCCCGGAGAAACACCGTGTGGTGGTTTAGTCGGTATGGTCTGCTTGCTGCTATGGGTGCAGTTGGCGTTACAAGACGAGTCCGACATACCCCGTTGAATCCCCCGGATTTGGCGGGGATGTGTAAGTGCATTCCCCCACGATATTACATTACAACCTTGAACTGTCATCATTAAGATCTTAACGTAGGCAGAGATCTTGTTATTTTGTCTATATGATGTGCCCAAAATATTACACTTTTTCACCCGCGTGGTGATGGCTGATGGTGATAATAAAGGTGAAAAGTGTCCTATCCAATGACTCATCTACCTCCATACCAAATTTTAACAAAATTGGCGCCGTGTTTAAACGTGAAAGAGTAACAAACATCCATACTCACAAACATTTGCATCTTATTTTGGTCTATTTATCTGTATAGCTACCCAGCTATCGGTACAATCTCGCTAATGAGATTGTACCGATAGCTGGGTAGGATATATCGATATCGAGCGATAAGGTTTGTCTTATATTTTTATGCTATTTTTAATTTAACACTTTTTTGTTGCCATGTTTGCAAATATTTTAATAACGCACCCATCGCTATCAATTTCTTTTTATACATTCCAGTCCAGGTTGCTTGGAAGAAATTGCTTTTGGGATAAGGCCGCCCATTGTGACACTATTTTTGTATTTCTTATATTGTAATCTTATGTGTGTAACTGTAACAATAGGGGAGGTCTATGTATGGAGGAGGCCTATTTTCAGCAGTGGACGTCCTACGGCTGAGATGATGAGATGATGATGTGTGTAACAATAAAGTATTATCTATCCATCTATCTATCTAATGAATACTCGTATATGTTTGTTCTTACTACTGTCTTGTTCTTTCTTATTACTTTCGTTAGTTTATTTTTCAACACAATTCACATTACACAATTTATGTAATTCCTTAATTTAAGTTCTCTTATTGTAACGTTTTTGTGAAACAATAAAATACTATCTATCTATCTAAAAAATTCTGAACTTTACAGACAGACAGAAAGACAGACAAACAGACAGACAGACAGACAGACAGACAGACAGACAAACAGACAGACTCAGACTCAGACTCAGACTCAGACTCAGACTCAGACTCAGACTCAGACTCAGACGCAGACGCAGACTCAGACTCAGACTCAGACTCAGACTCAGACTCAGACTCAGACTCAGGCTCAGACTCAGGCTCAGACTCAGACTCAGACTCAGACTCAGACTCAGACTCAGACTCAGGCTCAGACTCAGACTCAGACTCAGACTCACTCAAACTCAGACCCAGACCCAGACTCTGACTCAGACTCATGGTTTCAAGTTGAAACATAGAACGTCTAATAGGAATAACAAGTTAACTTCAAAGAGGCAAAATACCCAATGCAGGTTCTCCATGAAAAAATATATCTTAATATATAAAAATGAACCCCTATTTCTCCTGGTCACGCTATAACTTGACAACGGCTTTACCGATCTCTTTTTGTTGTATTAATTATTAATTTATAAGGCCCAGCCTACTACTACGCGAACGCGAAGTCGCGGGCAATCACTAAGAATATCATAAAATTCATTGTGATTTCATTAAATAAAACAACAGAAATGTCAAAGAAGAAAACATCGAAATCCATCATCTAATAATTCGAATTCCCGCGGGAACATAAGTCATAGATTCCTTTATTTATTCTTCATGCCATTTCTGAGAAGCGATTTGATTAAATTTCGTACATGACATGTTTGGTTTTCCTCGTGTCTATGTATTGTTATTGTTTCGATAAACTGTAATAGGTATTATCCTTCTGGGACATCGAACACAATTTTGATATCCGCTGTGGACCTAAACAATAACTGTTCGGAACAGAAGCCATTTTGAGCACCTTCCCTAAATTATATTTTGAGCTCAGATGCATTGCTAGTCTGTGGCAATTAGAGCTTGTATGTGGCACTTGCTTTGACAGTTGATTGAATTTCGCTTTTTAATTGCTTCTTCTTGTCCACTTGCGCCCTAACCTAACAAGGCGGACGTTTTTTTGTAATTTTGAACTTGTAAATTTTAGTTACGGACTAGTGAACTGTTTGTTTGGAATATGGATGCTGTGGCGGCATTTTGGACATCACAAATGGACGCAGACCAGGCCGCAGGTAGCCCCTTAACGTTTACGTTTATTCTTTCTTGGCAGCTGAAATAGAAAAGGTTTCTTCGCAGGCTGGTAATTCAATACGACCTTTCTTGATTCAGATTGTGGAGATGTATCGTTTAAAAAAGACTTTGAACATTATATCAGTATTTTTTTTATATCAGTAGAAAGACAGAAAAAATTTAACAAGAATCAAGAATTTCGTGATATATACACATTCCAAAACATATTTATAAGAAACGTATTCATATAATATTATATAAATTTTAAATTCAAGCGACTAACAAAAATAACTTGAATCAACTTGAGAGGTAAAGCCTCTTTACTTGGTCTTTAAAAGCAGGAAGTGTCTCCGCGCGTCTAATTGAGACCGGCAACGTATTCCACAAACGAACAGCTTGGACGGTAAACGATTTGGCATAAAAAGAGCTAGAATGTGGAGGAACCTTGAGAGAAAGATTTTCTGATGACCTAAGTGTGTGTGTACCCGAAGAGTTAAAAAAGGAAAAGCGTTCTTTAAGGTAGTGCGGGGATGAAGGATTGAATAAAATAGTATACAAAAGAGAAAGAATATGAATATTCCTACGAAAACGTATGGGAAGCCACCTGAGCTTAGTACGAAATTGTGAAACGTGTACATATTTGCGCAAACCAAATATGAATCTGATACAAAAGTTCTGGAGACCCTCAAGTTTGTTTAGCTGGTCCTCTGTGAGGTCGAGATAGCAGGCATCGGCATAATCTAAGACAGAGAGCAATAGAGACTGCGCAAGCGACACTTTAGTGGCTATTGTTAAAAAATTACGGAGTCTTCTTAAGGAACCCGCAGAATCAAATAACTTACGACTTGCAGCCTCAACTTGGGGACCCCATGTTGGAGATTGGTCTAGAATCAGACCTAGATTTTTTACACTATTGCTAAAGTGTCACTCCATCAAACATGACCACAGGTAATGTGGACCAATTTACTTTGGAAATCATGAGAGGGCTGCCAAGAACCATCACTTCTGTTTTAACAGGATTCACCTTTAACCCATAAGATTTACTCCATTCCGCAATTTGGCTCAAGTTGTGGTTGGTAACGTCTATGGCACCCCTGAGATCTTTTACGGCCGGTCCCAATAATCTATCTATCGCCGGTTTACCTTACTAGAGATAGATATTTGACACTTTTTGTATGAACGTTAAGTCAAATTTATATCGGCAGTAAGGAAAACCGTGGATAGATAGATTATTGGGATCCTCCATTAGTGGAGCTTGAGAATAAATCTGGAGATCATCGGCGTACAAATGATAGGGAGAATTGATATAAAGGGAAATAGAATTAATAAATATTGCAAACAAGAGAGGAGATAACATCCAACCTTGAGGCACTCCAGCTGAAGTGTCACACAAAGAAGAAAAAGATTCTTCGAACCGCACACGTTGCCGACGACCACCTAAGTAACTGCGGAACCAATCAACCACTGTTGGAAATATGTTACGAGACTGAAGTATTGCGAGAAGAATGTCGAAGTTAACGGTATTGATGACTGTTATCCATGCCAAAGCGTATATCTTCCGTAATTTTAAGGAGAGCAGTAACCGTACTGTGTCCGGAACGGAAACCAGACTGAAAAGGATTTAACAAGTTATGCATGGGAAGAAAGTTACTAAGTTGATTATGAATAAGGCGTTCCAAGACTTTAGATAGAAAAGGGAGTATGGAAATTGGACGATAATCAGAATATAATTTAAGATTGCGTTTTTTAGGTAAAGGGATAACTTGGGCTTCCTTCAACAGAGAAGGATACACACTGTCTGATTACAAGTGTTAAAAATATGGCATAGCAAGGGAGTGATCGTGTCTACGATGAGAATCAACATGTTTCGACTAATACCGTCACTTCCCACTGCACTGGACGTTATCGACAATATACTCTTCTTAACATCACAATCAGATATTTGATTAAAAGTAAAAGGATAGCAGTCAGGAGTTGTAACTGAAGAATAAAACAATCTTGATATTTTTGTCGAATCATCAATGTGAGACGAAGAAGAGAAATGTTTGTTAAGTCAATCAATATCTAAATCATTGGGAATACCATCTTGATGAGATTTACCAACTCCTAGTGACCGCAGAAATTTCAAAATTTTAGCTGTGTCTGCATTTTCCACAGATTGATGAATATAGCGACGCTGAGTATCTCTAAGTGCTCTGTTACATTTATTACGTGCACGTCTATACTTTACCTTATTATTATCATTGGCATGATGTTTATACTTGTTCTTAGCAGTTACTTTTTTATGCATCAGTTTTTTTAAGATCTGTCGTTAGCCATGATGCAGGAAGGTGATTTATTTTAATAGCCCTTAAGGTTACATGCACATCATAAAGTTAAATGATTATAGAATTAAAAATGGAAATTTGGTCGTCCACCAGCTTAGCATTGGTGAGAGGACTCCAATCTATATTCTGCTTATCTTGACAAAATCCTTCCTTATTAATGCCACTAAAGTTACGCTGAAGGATAATTTTGGGTTTCGTTTTTGGAGGGCGGATTTTGTAAGAAAGAAAAATTAGATCGTGGTAAGAAAAAGCATCAGCGGAATATTGGCCGTACTTAGCAACGTGTTGGGAGGATGACACGAACGTAAGGTCTAGAAGGGAGGGAGTGAAATTTGGAGAGTGATGAGTAGCTGTAAGAGGAAGAATATGCATGTTGCATAAAGAAATTATAGACTCTAGCAAAGAGGATCGAGCATCTTTTTTTAGGAGACAAGTTTTAAAATCCCCCATAATAATAGTGTGCTCATAAGAGGGCACCAAATCAACTAAAAGTTTCTCGAGAGAAGAAAAATAATTAATACGTAAAGATGGGCTATAGTAGACTCCAAGAAGCACTTTATTGTGGGATAAACTATTTCAATGAACAGATACTCACCGGCATTTTCTGGTGGCGGCTGTGGTGACATACTAACTATAGAGAAAAGAATATGAGCACGTAAATAAATTGCCACACCGCCACCTACGCTACCGGTACGGTCATTTCGGATTAAACGAAAACCGGGTAGAGAATAACATATGGAAGGGAGGCTAGGCTTAAGCCAGATTTCTGAGATTACTATAGCATGAATGTTTTTGTTATCGAAGGTTGCCAGCAAATCTGAGTAATGCGCCGGAACACTCTGCGCATTTATATGAATACAATTCAGATTTTTTGGTACATCAAGAAACTCGCTCTCAAAGGAATCAGAAAGTGATGGTATACTATGTATGTATAGGTAATATTATATACTCGTATATAATATTATTAATTATAATTAACAGCAACTATGAATATTAAAATATGCAAAAATAAATTCTCTCTCCACCCGCCGGTTGTGCACGAAAAAGAAAATAAACAAAATCAATACACCAAATTAAAATAGAAACTGAATATACTAAACTAATACGCCAGTAAGCCAATTTGTTTTAACTATTGTATGCAACATAGCATAACACGGAACATTATCGTAGAAACCGTGACGTGAAATAATATACAACGATATCACTTGAATAGCAAATTTGCTAACCATATGAGTCCATTTACATGGCCATAAAAATATAACAAAGATAACTATGATTTTACTTGTGTGCTCTGTGGATTGTAGGTACGCTACGTCTTTTACTACTCTGTGTGCTACCTACGTTATTAAACCCTAGATGCGTTAGCATCTGTTAGTCTGTGCACCCTAGTTAGGTACGTTGCTTGTAGTTTTTACCATAGATAAATCAGACTATATCCAAGGTTATTACACATAAACAACGTCTATCAACTTTAAAAATAAATTAGTCTAACTAAATGGTAGGTTACAAAGAGAAAACAATACAACGTAAGAGTAGGTTAGGTAGGTAGTATCCAAAGAGAATATAACGCTACGCTGGTAGTATCCAATCACTGCTATCAAGACAGATTAATGTAAATTACAAGTAGGTACCTAGTTGAAAGTTTCTAACAGTATGAGTACCTACATACATAAAACACATGTTTGTGCTATCACATAAAAGAATGAGAAAAGCAAAAGTAGGTAATACGGAAGCAAAGTAAGATTCTGTAACCTGATAAAGGTGATAAGTACTACTTTCTGCTAACTGCAGTAGTCCGCTTGCTCTTCGTACCTGTGACCGTGACTTCCTTTACGGCTGCGGCCTGCTTACTCACAGTGGGCTCGATAATGTTGTCTGATTCCGAGCGGCAGGTCACTCGATGGCGGGTTCCATCATGACCCAAAACAAATACAGTAGGTACCGTCCATGGTCCACGTCCTTGCAACGCCGAATTTTTGACGGGCAGTCATAAAAATATCATGACGCGATTTAGTCAAAAATTCTGTCAGAGTTACGCCCGTAGCTTTGATGTCAGCCTTAGCACTCCAAACTTTATTGCGCAAGGAATAATCCCGCATTTTAACCAAGATTGGTCGAGTTTTGTCCGGAGTTGCTGCACGACCCATTCTATGGCAACGGCTAATACTACTTACAGAGAAATCAGCCACCTTCAGTTTCTCAATGACAGTCTTCACCACTATCGCAGAAGTGTCTTCAGATTTTATCACATGCACACCATGAAAGAGTAATATTTTCCTCCGACTCTGCATCTCCATAATGTCGTGGCTGCGAGTAACAACTTCGAGTTGCTTTTGCAGGGATTGTAGTGCTGCGATTACAAAAGTCCTAAATGACGCAAAATCAGCAGCCAAGGTTGATGTGGTGGCTGGAATGGTGCTCTTATGGAATTCAGCCTGGAAGTCTCCCATTTGTTGCATAAACAGCCGTTGCATTTGAGCCACTGATTCCTTAATTTCTTCCATAGTGTAGTGTCAGCGATAAAGATGGTGAAGTGTAATACAGTACTAAGTACCGTAATACCGTAGTGTAGTTCAGGAATAGCACTAACCGGCAGGTAGGGTGGTCAAGCTTTAATTTAGCATAAAATTGTTTCTTAAAACTTACTAATACTATTTAAAAGGAATTAAATATAGGTTACAAATTTTAACGCGTGTTTTTCTCGCACTCAGATTATAAAACAAAAGGCAGATGGAGCGTACTGAATACGCGAGTGTCGCCACCAAAGCGAATACAAATTCAAAAACAAATACAAACCCGCGCTAGTGCTATACGCGACTTGTCCGAAGCAACACGTAACGACTGATTCGTAATTTTAATGTAAAAAATACCGTCTTGTGTTATTAAACACTGTAAAAGTGGTTCCCAAAAGGAAAAAAAGAAGATGGAATATCCTTTCACAGATAACTATTAATTATTTGGCTTATATAATTTTTAATACAACATAATAACTTTACATGTGACTCGGAACACATAACTTCGACAGTCATTCGCTTGTGTTGCCAGTATTTATTTAAATGAGTTAGCCGTTTTATTGGTAAAACTACATTTAGAAGGTCTAGGGGTTAGTGATGTAACGAAAGTTTGTTTTTTTAATATCGCAAATGCGAATATTTTTGAAAGACAAATAAACATAAGCGTGAAAGAGAAATAAACATCCATACATACGTACTTCCATTCTCACAAACTGTCGGATATAATGTGTAATAATTAGAAAAGTAGGATACTATTAAAATATTAAACAAAAACAAATAAACAATGAATTGTGATATATTTACCGAACCTTCTTTATTTATTGTAATTTATTTAGTTATTAATAACCATTATTTTAACCATATATTACTTTGGTACTGTATGTTACAAAAGAACGTTTAACTTTCCAATATTATAACAATTTGTTACAAAAATGAGGGAGTTAATTTTTCAATATCTGGTAACTTTACACGCACACAGATGCACGTGTACTTACAGTGCAGTGGCTCGTTGTCACGCACACATAACTATAGATGTGGCGACACTCGCGAGTTCGGCGCACTCCATCTGCCTTTTGTTTTATAATCTGAGTTCTCGCACCTACCGCCAATAAAAAGTTGTATATAAGTATATATACACTTTTGAAAATGCTCCTTTGTAATCAACTCCTGTCAATCAAGTTGGTATTAATCGTTAAGCTCTTTCATTACATTTGATGGACATCTACCTAGCATTTACCTATTAAATTCCCTGTAATTTAATAAATAAGAGGGGAAAGTAATAACTTCATATTATAATTTGATGATGATCACAGAAAGGGTTATCAAGCAATTTAAGGACAACGAAGCTATCGAGTTTATTTCTTCGTATTTCGAAATTATATTGCCCGAGTTGATACAAAAGGAGGTAGGTACAAAAGTGTTCTGGAGGGAATACCGAAGTGTCAGGTACTCTGCCTAGGGGATTAATTGGGGTCCGTGGATTAGACCCCCAGTGGTTGACGCACCCATGGCTGTATATGGCATGGTTCTGAATGTGGCTGACAGGGTGGTAAGCTCAGTGCAGCACCATGTAGAATCATATAGCTTAAAGCTATTGCTAACTTCAACTACTTGTTTGTGTGACTTTGCAGCTTTGACACTGACAGGCAAGCTGCAGGTGTCACTGAAATCGTTTAGGTCAAAGATAGTTTTTGTCAAAGATAGTAACTATCTTTGACAAAAATTTGCCATTTATAAAATTGTCTAACTTTACAAACGTATGAAATTATTTACAATTAAATTTATTCGAACAGTAAAAATACTTAGTTGAGCTGTTATCGTCCTTACGTAAACTTGATATATTTGTTGGTCTGCGAGTGATAATAATATTATGATGATTTACTGTTGGCAAATGTAGCTCTACCGCTAGAGTGAGACTTTCACTTGGACTGTGCGTCCAGTAGATGACAGATATTTTATTATATGACGATGTTTTAATATGTAAAACGGGATTAACTCACGTAAAAGGTCCGATCTTTCCGACTATAGTTTCAACCACATCCGATGGTCTTTTTCAAGGAGAGTACAGAACGCTCGCGGTTGCGTCTCGCCTGACATCATGTGGACCTGACTTTTTTACGTGAATAAATCCCTTTTTCATATTAAAAATATTTACAAACTATGTTAGTTTTCATAATATATGACGATGGTTGTACGTACTTTTTTATTAATATAAGTTTGCTGATTATTGTGGAAATATTTTATGATGAGATCATCTAGCACCAACATAATCTTCGGCGTGATTTTACTGTAACATTGTACTATAAGTTACATATTGATAGTAATAATAACGTATAAAATAAAACAAATGAAGGTCATCCTGACGTAATACAATCGGTGTTAGAGGATGTGTAATTTTAATTTCAAAATTACAAATTAAAATTTCGCTAAGCAGGCGTTAAGGCTTTAAAAAATAATTTATAAAAATATGCAGGGTGAATCAATGTGAAAGTTAAGTGTTATTAAAAATCTCTTCTTGTGACTTAAAGCCATCGTAGTACAGTTTGGCTGTTAAATAATTCGTAACGCGATGATCGTGAAATCAATACAATTTTGAGATCATTTATATTGAAGATATCGTAACGCGCCGCGTTACTTGTTGAGTGGACAAAGCGAAAAAGGACTAGATAACCCCTATCTAGTAATTTCTTAGTTCAAACTGGTTCAACAAACCTTACTGCGGTAACGGCATTGGAATTTTATTTGATTGCGTCAATATTTTGCAGGGCACGGCTGATCGACGGCAGTTGCATTAGGGCACAGTCATCAGGAAATGGTGCTTAGGGTGTAAAATTTCAATAAGGACTGTCCACAAGGGGTATGACCTATATGTTTTATCATCATCATCATTATCAGCCAGAATACGTCCACTGCTGAGCATATGCCTCCCCCGCCTCTTAAAGTGGCTACTCGCTTCCTGCATCCAGCGATTCCCCGCGGTTTTGAGGTCGAGGTTGATATGCTAATTCTCTAAGAAGTATACCAGTATCCCCAAAGTGCCACAAGTTATTTATCCCACAGCGGCTGGGGCAAGTTAGGTGCATACATCAAACGAAATCGATTAAATTTTGACTACATGTTCATGTATCTCATTAGGAGTTTAAATAATTTGAAATATTGGCTATTTTTGCATTCAGCTTGAGCATGAAACCTTGCGTGCACGACATTGCAGAATAGGTCTTCTAGAAAATTTATTTCTGTAGTGTTGTAAACCGATTACAATGTAAGTATTATTATTAATAATATTATTTTATTATAATATATAATATTATTAATATTATTATTATTTTTATTTAAACAATTTCACGGGTTTCACCCGGTCTTTTACATAGGCATAAGTGGGGCTGTAGACAACATTTAGAGGCCCGTTTGGTATAAAAATACAATGTAGTATAAAAAAACAGACATTTTGGATGAAGGGTAACATGGTATATCTATTACAAAAATGGGTAAAATGGCATGGCTATTGATATGAACTTATCAGTGGTACGGGAGATAGTGGGCTATGGACGAGACTACGGCACCTGCCAATTTCAGTCTCATTTAAAATATTTAGGCTGGTGGTGACTTGCCACCCACTAAACGGGCCCCCCATAAAGGCCACCATGAGTGGTGACAAAAAGGGCAACGTTGGTGTGGATGGCTAAAGAGTGTCGAGAGGTGTGCTGCGGTTTCACTAGAGCGCTACTACCGGCGATATGCCCTTTAACACTTCCACCCTTGGAGCTTTTTGTTTCTTGCTCTTGCGTCTCCACCCCCGGACGGCCAATTAAGGCAAGCCGGGGGTCAGGGGTCTCATTTAGCCCCAGGGAGAATCAGGGTCCGCGGTGTCGCCACTCACCGACGGCTCGCCACAAAGCCGCCCCTGCGGTATTATTATTATTAACCTAAGCCCGTCCGCACTAGGCATACAGTTGGTCGCATTTAGCGGGTGGCGCGGCGTGGCAACAAACAACCCCTAGCTTTATCTACGTGAAGGAACTCAGAGATATTATACATTTTTAATGGCATACTTTTTTTACTAATTACTTTAAAATCATACGTTTGTTTTTTTCGTATTTATTACTTGCGCTACCATCATCATCATCATCAGCCTGTAGCAGTCCACTGCTGGACATAGGCCTCTCCAATTGCACGCCACTTAGGTCTATCTTGGGCTTCTCGCATCCAGTTTTTGCCAGCCGTCTTGCGCAGATCGTCACTCCACCGTGCCTCAGGACGTCCTACACTACGTTTGCCGAGACGCGGTCTCCACTCTAGAACTCGTTTACCCCAACGGTTGTCGGTTCTACGGCTAATATGGCCAGCCCACTGCCACTTCAGCTTGCTGATCCGGTGGGCTATGTCGATGACCTTGGTTCTCTGACGGATCACTTCATTTCTGATGCGATCCCTCAGAGAAACACCGAGCATAGCCCTTTCCATAGCCCGCTGAGCGACCTTGAGCTTGTGGACCATTCGAGCCGTCAGTGTCCACGTTTCGGCTCCGTATGTCATGACGGGTAGGACGCACTGATTGAAGACTTTCGTCTTCAGGCACTGTGGAATCGGCGAAGTAAGGACTCGACGTAGCTTCCCAAACGCTGCCCAGCCCAGCCGAATTCTTCTATTCACCTCGTTCTCAAAGTTGTTTTTTCCCAACTGCAATGTCTGCCCGAGGTACACATATTTTTGAACAACTTCGAGAACGGCGCCGTGTATCGCAATCGGTTCCGGTAGAACATGTTCGTTGAACATGACCTTGGTTTTGTCCAAGTTCATCCGTAGGCCGATGCGTATAGAAGAGTCAGCCAGGTCATTCAGCATCTGTTGCAGGTCCTGCAGCGTCTCTGCCACGATGACGATATCGTCAGCAAATCGCAAGTGAGAGATGTATTCGCCGTTGATATTAATGCCACGTCCTTTCCAGTTCAGCGTCTTGAACATATCCTCCATTGCATTTGAAAACAATTTCGGGGAAATAACGTCCCCTTGTCTCACTCCTCGATGCAACGGTATGGGACTTGTTTGCTGATTCTGTACTTGGACGGACATGGTGGCGGTTTCGTAAAGACATCTCATCACTTGGATGTATCGCCAATCTATCTGGCAACGCTGCAGGGACTCCAGAACAGACCAGATTTCAACCGAGTCAAAGGCCTTCTCATAGTCCACGAATGCTAGACACAGGGGCTGATTATATTCTTCGGTCTTCTGTATAATCTGCCGCACTGTGTGAATGTGGTCTATGGTGCCGTATCCGCTCCGAAACCCAGCCTGTTCCGGTGGTTGGAATTCGTCGAGTCTACGCGCAAGACGGTTCGTGATCACTCTTGAAAACAGCTTATAGACGTGGCTTAGAAGGGATATGGGTCGATAGTTCTTCAGCAGGGTCTTATCTCCCTTTTTGAAGAACAGGACGACCACACTCCTACTCTCTCCTCCTCTCCGCCTCTGGAGTTCTCCCTTCGAACAGGACAGCGTTAAAAAGCTTCTGGAGCTCCCTCAGTACGGGTTTACCTCCTGCTTTTAGTAGCTCTGTTGTAACGCCATCCTCTCCAGGGGCTTTTCCATTTTTAAGCTGTCCAAGAGCGATCTCGATTTCGCCAATACTGACTTCTGGCAAGTCTTCGGTGAAATGGCGTGTTAACGTGGCTCTAGGATCATTTTCGGGATCAGGTCGAGATGCATGCGATGCGTATAATCGGCCATAAAAGTCCTCCACTTCCGAAAGGACTGCCGGCTTCGAAGCAACGACTTCTCCACTAGCTGTGGTCAACTTCGTCAGGTGGCTTCTTCCAAGAGATTGTACGAACACCTTTGACCCCCGATTCTGCTCGATCGCTCTTTCGATCGAAAGAGTATTGAAGCACCGGAGGTCGTGTCGTACGTTCTTGTTGATCTCTCGGTTTAGAGTCCGCTTCTCTGACGAAGTGATGGGTGGGTTTTCACGTCGTTCCTTCATTAGCCCCAAAGTCTTTTCTGAAAGCTTGGACTTCTTGCCCTTACGCTGCATGTAACAAAATCTCGTACCTTCTTCCCTGAGGACCCGAGTCACATTTTCGAGGTTCTGGTTTACGTCTGTGGTGGTTTCCACGGCAGCGAATTGGTTCTCCAGGTTTAGCTGGAATGTTTCAGATCCTGCAATGGTTTGGAGCAGTGTTGGTCGGAGCCTGGACTTCATCAGACGGACACGTTGCGCCTTGAAGTTGATATTCAGAGAGCCTCGGACAAGTCGGTGATCGCTACCGGTATTGAACCTGTTGATCACGGAGACATCTCTAAATATGTGCCTTTTATTCGTCATGATGAAGTCAATCTCATTTTTAGTCCTAGTGTCGGGGCTTAGCCACGTCCACTTCCTTTGGGGCTGTTTCTTAAAGAAGGAGTTCATCAAGAAGAGCCCCTCCCGTTCGAGGAAGTTGACGAGCATTTGCCCCCTATGATTTCTGCGTCCAAAGCCATGGCATCCTACTACCGATTCGCCGAAATTCTGTACTCCCACTTTAGCGTTAAAGTCCCCCATGACAACGGTGTACTGGGTCTTTGTAGTGAAGTGGAGGGCCCTCGATATGTCATCGAACATATCCTCCACTTCATCGTCCGAGTGTGTCGAGGTCGGTGCGTACACTTGCACCACCTTGAGGCTATACCTCTCGGTGAGCTTTACAATAAGGTACGCTACCCTGTTCGACACACTGGACACTTCCACAACGTTGTCAGAAAGGGACTTGTTTACCAGAAACCCAACGCCACCTTGGGATTGTTAGTCTCCCTCTCGGAAGTACATAAGGTGGCCCGATTCTAGGGTTAAGGTGTCCTCCCCCTCTCTTCGGACTTCATTCAACTCCAGTATGTGCCACCTAATTTTCCCAAGTTCCACCTCTAGTTGCGCCAGATGCGAGTCAAGCCTTAGCGTGCGTCCGTTATACGTCGCCAGGGTCAGTTGTTTGTGGTGGCCTCCCGTAGCCCGGAGATTCTTAGCACCCCTCGCCCCGCCGTTACCATGGTCGCCACCATCACCAGGAATAGCAGGGCCGCCGGGAACTAGGGGCCGTGACTTTTTGTTGTCCTGCATTGGAGGAGTTTGCCCGTAATCGCCACGCTGGGCAGGCGGGTTGGTGATCGCAGGGCGTAGCTTCTCGCACCGGTGACGCTGCTGCCCGTCACCGGCCTGTTGCATTTAGCGACGCCTGTTGGGATGGGTATACCGCCATCGGTCGGTTGTCAGAGCCTCGTTCGTCGATCAGCAGGATGCACCGCGTGCAGGTGAGGTTGACTTGGGTCAAAAGATGTTGGCTTGCCCCTTACATCCCAACTTGCGCTACCAACTTCTGGAAATCATTTGTTGGTTCTCTAGGGCACGCTGCTCACGAAACAGTTTGACTCCGAGAAAAATATCTGATACTAGCTGATAAAAATAAATGTTTATCGACGTGACAAATTCATCTTGCGTTACATCCTCGCACTGCTATATTTAGACACCCTCGGATATCACATGGTTTTTGTTACTTCCTATAGACACCAGCAGCGAGCAACAAACACAGACAGTAACAGACATACAGACTCAAACGCAAACTTTGGTATTAGTAATATTAGTGAGAATTATTAATTAACATACCTACAGCGGCGCAGCACCTTGAGTAGGGTGAATAGTAAGATTGGAAGTTAAATAGTTTGTCCATGCTGGTATTTTCCAACCAACTTTTTATGTATGATCACTCATTACTTTTTACAGAGTAGTCCGATTCTCATAATTATTTGTTTGTTTGGTAGAGTATACTTCCGAGTATAGAGTAATGAGACCCACCTAAATTTTATCAAATTCAGTCAAGTGGTTTTTGAGTTACAATCCAATAGCTGAAAGTGTTTCGCCTCGTGTTTTTGGAAGCCGTTACGAAACAACTCGACACTATTACGTCGACACTAGTAACATTTTTGGTCGTTGTGTAGTGTTAGTTCGGTCGCTACACAAAAGTGGGGACGATCTAGACACAGTAACATTTGGTTTTTAATTGACGTCGCTGTATGGTAACATTGTTCTCAGTCTGCAACGACTATATCAGAAATATTTCGTTCATTCATTCATTCATTCGCTTTTTATTTATTGCAACATACAGAAAAGAAAAGTGAAGTTTCTAAAAATAAGGAGTCCATCTTAGTTTTTAGCAATATAAGATCTTATTTTTACTTTAATTGGTTTAAATGGAATTACTGTGCTATTTTCAATGGGAAAAGAAATGTATAGTGTTATTTGATAAAATAGTTTGAAATTTACCAATGCGCCACCCATATATTGTAATTTAACCATACAGTTAAATATTTACTATTGTGTTTACTGCAAGGTTTACTGCTAACATTTCCAGAACTGGAAAGTTTTGATTCCATAGAATAATACACTTTATAATGCTTACAGTGTGTTATTTATCTAAGATTAACCTAATAAAAATTATAGAACATTAAATTTTTTATTTATTTGATAAAAATATTTTAGTAACCAAGTTACAGGACTGTGTCGACATTTAGTCCACTTGAAAATAGATGTAGTTATATAGTTAACGAATTTACAAAATGGCATCACTTTCTTTTTGTTTCCAGCGATTCTTAAACTTTCAGTGAACATACTATTTCAATAGTACTAACTTAGAGGGTTCATCCCAATTAACATATATCTCTTGTACCCAGTACATGGGTAAACAAAGATTCTGCTATGTTTTGGCCAAGGACAAGAAAAACCTGTAGATAATAAAACAAGCATGTTAGTTTGAAACATTTTAGTAAATCTAAGTGGTTGTAAGAAAGTTTCTATCAAAGGACAAACAAGTAATAGCTAATTTTAAAATGAACAATTTAGGCACATTTGTAAAATTTAAAGGTATCTACGGAATGTAGTAAGTCGCATTAAAGCAGCAAGTGTTTTGACTCGGAGAAACGTATTCACGTACAACGCACGGCTACGAGTATGTCCATGACACCGCCACACACCATTATTTGTTATTATATTTTCGTTAAGATATTTTAATGCAAAACAACATAATTTGAAATGGATATGCACGTAGAGAAGGTAGAGTCTAACCTTGAACATAATTTAAAATATGTCATAAATTATAAATTTTACTGGTCACAGAGTCACGACCCTAAATTTCTGCGAACTTTTAGATGTAATCAACAAAAAGTTTTCCAGCCAATAATTTGTTGACTTTCGTGTAGAAAGTCGATGTGCAACGGAAATAACGTTTCTTTGGCTCTTTACTCATTTTAAAAGAACTGAAATGACTGATTTCAGTCCAGTATATCCAGTAGTCCAGTATCCAGTCAGTAATATGACTTTTTGATTCTTATTTAGGAATAATGTGTAGGAAAAATGTCGTAATATTACAACACCTTGTGTATTAAATTGATATAAATGTAACATGGTGACCACACCGTTACTACACATTTACTTCTTGATTGTACGCTTGTCATAAACTGTACACAATGTGTATAGAAATGAGTCTACACAAATGGTTACGTAACGTGTGAATACAACGAGTACACATAGTTACTGAAACACATTCCGGTAAAAATGTGTGTGAACTGTTACCACACATACATACCAAGCCCCACACAGTCACTATGTTTCGAAACAGTTACGTAACTGTGACAACTTGTTACTGGATTGACGATTTTGTTGCCAAAAAGCTTTTGTTGCTGTATGGGCAATCATGATGATATCGTAATTGACGGTGAATAACGATCTATCCCGTAAGTAGCAAGGGTCACTTTAGTTTTACCAAAAAATGGAACCGACTTCGACACTAAAAAGTGTGAAATAACTTGTGGAAGTCGGTATCATGTGCACAATATTGTGATAATAGGTACTTTTAACTATGATGGTAACAACTTCAACAAGTTATTTCCCACTTTTTAGTGATGAAATCGGTTCCATTTTTCGGTAAAACATTTTTTTTAAGTATTCAGTACTCAATGTCAATAAGTTAATAGTAATCCATTCGGTAAAAATATTCTCTGGTTTTAGGGATAAGGTTTCGATCAGGTGCATTAACATAATTATTATCAATCAACTCGGGATCGATAGAAATTACATGTATGAAATTATGTAACATGTTTTTTAAATATTTTGTTTATCATCAGCTACTAAAATAAACCGTAATATATTAGGTATAGGTACAACCAATTTCACTTCATAAACTTTTACTAATTAAGTTGTTAAAGCCTTAGTTATGTTTCAAAATTGCTTGGAATGTTTCATTACACCGTAACGAGTTGTCCAGCGCTTACCTAATTGAAAACAACTCGGGAACATTGAGCGGGAGTATCAGCCAGAACATTGAAATTATTTATTCAGTTTTATTAAAAAAGTTAACGTAAAGTCGTAATAGTTTAATAAAAAATCATTAACTTTTTATACAAAGTTAATTATCAAATGTCTTGTATAAGCAACGAGCTTTCTTGGCAAAAAAATATGTTTGATTCTAGAAACACTTTTAATCCGTGTTTAACTAACTATAGTCACGGACACTTACTGTACTCGTAAGTAATTAATAAAAAATTGAAAAATACGAGTATTCCAGTGCATTAGGTAATATTTGATACAGTTAGTACTGGACTCGTTAACTGTTGTCTGACTGATGCCTAGTAAATATTGTCATGCGGAAAATCAAGCGTAAGCCAAATCAAATAAAAATCTTCACACAGATCACAACACGATTTAAAGTCAGCAAAAGAGTGTTTATACGGGCAAATTTTGAGCAATAATTGCTTAGCAACACTGCTTCAATCTGGAGTAATAAGTAGAGCGAAATGTTACAATTTCAAAAAATGCGGTATTTTTTTCGGCAATATTACTTCTAATTGCTCCATATATACCATATGGTTCAATGTCGCTGATACGGCTTGCAAATTTAGCCAAAATTGTTAATTTAAATAGATGAATAGTTTGATGAACATAATAATTTTTTAATTAACCACAATCGCGTTGAATTTTGAACACCACATTGAGTATTAGTTAGGTAGGATCATGGGTATAAAGGCAAATTGTCTTGTATGTCTTGTATTTTCTCATACAATTTTCTCTTGTTTGTTTATTTGGTTTTCTTAGCCGGGTTTTGTTTTTTTTCCTTAGACCCTTTTCTTAAGCAACATTATAACTGAGTCAAAATAACTGACCTATAAATATTCTCGAAGAACTACTGCAATAGCTCTGCGTACAGTGGGGATGAATAGTACAATGCAACTATCAAAAATTCTAAACTTTTGCATGAATCCCCAGTAGCTACGAAAGCTAGTGCTTTTCGGACACGTTTCGAGGCGGGGCAGCCAGTCTATAGAGCGGCTTGTCGTTCAGGGCAAAGTAGAAGGCAGTAGACCGCGCGGGAGGTCACCCATGCGATGGACTGATCAGATCAAATCTGCGTTGGGAGGTCCCTTGCATGAGTGCACCAGGATGACTGCGAATAGAGGGGGATGGCATGACATCGTGAGGCGCATTACATCTGCCTCCACCACAACTACATGACGACCACGAACGCTCTGTCAAGAGCGAAACGACTGAAAAGAATTAAAAATAATCGGGATCGGGACATTCTAGTACAGTTTTTGAATAATATTATCTATTTTACTACACAATGAAGTTTACTTCCGTCTTGCTAACAACTTTTGTACCCAGATACGCCGTATAGTGTTGGCGAGCAATTACTACTCAGAAAATAGCCTGTATAAGCGCACCTTCACGTCGCAATCGACCATCATTGCTCACTATAGAGCAATTTTGTTGCCCGTATAAGCGCCTTTAGAAACAGTAAGTAACAACCTATTCAAAAGGACGGCGTAGGTCTCATATACCTACTAGTTTGTATTAGCTTGACGATACGTCAATCCTATTTATATAAAATTCATTTTTATGTAAATGAAAAATGAGCATTTTTTTTTTCATTACGACGGTACAACTGCCTATTTTATAGTCATCACAGAATCGCGATGTCCTGATAACACAAACGACAGCTCCTATTAACGGCTATCTTGGGGAATTCGTCTCCTTGTGCCATTTTCCGGGGACATAATGGAACGTCATTTCTTTCCGTCCCTTGTAAGTACAACAAAAAATATTTCATTTATCAAGGATACTTTATTCGTCTTGTCTTGATCTATTTTTTTCGCTACGTTGCAAAAGATTTTTTGTATCGTTGGAGACAACACAATTCAAAGTTCTTGACTTAGGTTTATGACTAGTACGCGATTTCATTAGCTAATAATAAAACGCTATGCAATTTGAATTACCCGTTGTGTAGGGATATCATTCGGCGCATCGGGTTGTCAACATAACTGACATATAACTGTATATGCTCTGCTTATCAGCAGGCCCTCGACAAAATATGAAGTGCCTCCCTCACAAATATTTCCAAAAGGACCGGTTGGAAGCGGCCTGCATCCAACGTCGTCCTGCTTCCTTTATCAGGTCGTCAGTCCACCTTGTCGTTGGACGACCTACGCTGCGCTTGCCAGCCCGTGGTCTCCACTCTAGAACCTTTCGGCCCCATCGGCCACCTGCCTTGCGTGCTATGTGGCCTGCCCACTACCACTTCAACTGGCTTATCTTCTGGGCTATGTCGGTGACTTTCGTTCTTATACGGATCTCCTCATTGATGATTCGATCACGTAGAGAAAACCCGAGCATAGCCCTCTCCATAGCTCGTTGTGCGACTTTGAGCTTGCTTATGAGGCCCATAGTAAGAGGCCACGTTTCAGTGCTATATGTCATCACTTGTAACACACATTGGTCAAAGACTCTTGTCTTGAGGCACTGAGATATTTTTGACGAGAAGACTTCGCGAAGTTTCCGGAACGCTGCTTAGCCGAGTCGGATTCGACGATTGACCTCTTTCTCGAAGTTGGACCCCCCTAGTTTGACTGTCTGTCCTAGGTAGATATATTCGTCAACAACTTCGAGAACTGAGTTCCCAACTGATATTGGGGTAGGCACAACATGGGCATTAGACATAATTTTCGTCATCCATGTTCATCTCAAGGCCTACCCGTTGGGAAATGCGATGGAGGCCTTCTGAATTCTGAAAGGCCATACTGAGGTCTTCCATGGATTCTGCCATGACTACAATATCGTCAGCAAATCAAAGGTTTAGTCGCGAAACTGGTCGAGTCCTACATACTCGGCTTATTGCGTAAGGTAAAACCGGTTACAAATCGCTTTAAAAAGTACTCAGTAATCAATCGATTAACTTTACATCTCCATTGGTTTCTTTTATTCATGTTTTATTCTAACATAATTGTTTATGCGAGCGACATGTAGTATATTGTATACCTAATGCGACTACCTACACCTCATTTTGAATCACTTACATTTACATTTCACTTGGATTTCACTGTACAGGGAAATCCAATTTACCCAAGCTATGTAACAGGTGGCAAACATAACGCTTAAAATACGTAACTTGATGTTCTTTATTCACTTTATTTTATCAAGGAAACTTGTCAAAAACAACATTCTTGTAAGTGGATCAGAATGACTGTGCTTCTTGTATTTTTTTGTTAAATTGAGATGGTATATTAGAGAGTCAGGTTGGCATGAACTCTTTTCCATACTGACAAGGTACTTTATTGGCACTTGGTGTTGAGTCGATATGTCGCTCGAATGTGTTAAGCGTCACGCTTGTTCACTAATCAGTGACATTCAGAATTTTTAACTACAAGAGTTCTAAGCCCTGCATGACAATTTAATCTCGCGTCACCCTGAGGTATAACATTTTAAATAATAATATCTTGCCATGTAATTTCCCTGGATACATTTCTTCCCTTCTGATTCCTTTCAACGAAACACAATAATGTATGCACACTACTGCTTCATGGTTGAATAACTTAGCAAAGGCGTGGCTATGTTCTAGAGCACGCCTGAGGAAGTATCCTCAAGCGTGCTCTAGAAAATTGCTACCACTACAATCTTAAGAATGTCTCGTTTTTTTACTTCTCATTTAGCTCTGTTAGAAGGCAACGATTTTTTGTTTTCATAGAAAAGCTCTATAATTTCTGACTACAGTTAAAAACTGACCCTGACCTGACAGACTCAGTCAGGTCAAAGTCAGTCATGATTCTTTTAAATGTGGTATCACACTAGAACTAGAACAGCGACGGACTCTCAAGTACAGTTGCCAGAACACACTGTTGAGTCATGTTTTCAATCATGAATGTTGCATTATAAGTTTTTAAACTGACATGGTCATAATCCAGTGGATTGAGTTACACAGTCCTCAGATAATCTCGACAGAATGCCACTATATACCTAGATTGGTAAGGGAGACAATCGAAATTACCAAATATAGGAATTTTAATAGAGAGGATGAGTTTCAACTGTAGAGAACCTGGAATCCAGTGGTTCATCTTTGCAAAAACCGAAGAAGCTAACATTAATTCTTGAATGTTGCAGCTATCCAGGCGGGTACCAGGAAGTGATCTACCACCATGCTATGGATTTCATCACGATGTTACTTTCTCTGTAAGTTCAATAGCCCGATATACAGCGATGCAGTGATCGTCGGTTTGGCAACCTACCTTCGTTACCCATAGGCTATTATCGCTCAATATCGCTATTTACGGTAAAAATATTGTGCTGTGCACACCACGGTAAATACCGTGTGTGTATATATGATTATATTGTATGTAATACGGATTCACCGGACATGCCTTACACGAATTAAATTGCGCAGCGAGGGTCCGGTAATGCCATACCCCCTAAGGCATTAGGCACCCTTAGCGTGAGTCCGACATGCATTTTTGTATTTCAAGACTTCACTAAATAATTTAATTCCTAATTCTTCTAATTCCCATTCTTAATCCAATAAATTGCGGCTACAGAGATACAAATGAAAATGTTGTTAAGTTATCTAAACAGCGACCACAAAGAACGAATCTCTTGTTGATGTTTAGGTACGCGTTTTCACTTAAGATAAGTCTCTACTTAAACCGTATTTTACAAGATTAAGTCATCCGCGTGCCCTGCTTTTGTTTTAATCCGGTAGAATCCAGTGATAAATGTACCATAACAGGCTGAAAAGCAACGTATACAGCAATGATGCGGCAAAAAATAATGTCCAGCTCTTCTAAATATCGCCGTACATTTTTGTTTTAAAGATACACTAAAACCTTTTCGTCTAAATTACCTTTTTTGGTGTTACAATTCCAAATAATTATATTTTATTGGTTAAGCTATTTTTCGCTGACTATGAGAGCTACAACGTGTATTTGTAGAAACATTTGGAACTAAAATATTATTGAAATTGATTTGAAGAGCTGTTATTCATAATTTATTATTATATTTCTTACTGACTTCTTAGTCTACAAATCAAACTAATAACTAAAATATCTACAGATTACCAGAAGTTGGAAAAATAAAAGAGCAATTGAGAAAACGTTTTAAATTTGAACAAAGTAGTATTTTCGTGCAATATTTTACTT
This sequence comes from Selenia dentaria, assembly GCA_917880725.1. Lineage (NCBI taxonomy): Eukaryota > Metazoa > Arthropoda > Insecta > Lepidoptera > Geometridae > Selenia > Selenia dentaria. The sequence continues at coordinate 12,665,521 of OU862893.1, read as the reverse complement.
TTTTCACTGAGTTGAGGAAGTGAGCCAGTTCACGCACCCGCATGTTATGTCGTTATTCAAAAGTTCTTGACATGCTGTCATGCACTTTCTATGATATCGTTATCAGCTTCCTAGAAGAGCTCGTCGCTAACTTAGTTTCTCGAAGTATTGACTCGTAAGTGAACCTCAAAAAGACACACATTATGCTGAAATCAATATATGCAATATTTTACTTTTTTCACTGAGTTGAGGAAGTGGGCCAGTTCACGCACCCCTAAGTTATGTCGTTATTCAAAAGGTCTTGACATGCTGTCACGCACTTCCTATGATCGGCTTTCTACAAGAGCTCGTCGCTAACTAAGTTGCACGAAGTAGTGAACCTCAAAAAGACACACATTATGCTGAAATTAATATTGCTTTGTATTTCTTCAGGTAGGAACTTAAAAAAGCTATACCACAGTCTATGTAGTGGCTGTACTGTTTACTATAAGACAGTTATAACTATTGTACCTAAAAATCCCCGTAAGCACTTGTGCGCATACATGTGTTGAAATTTACAGCACTTTACTCTCACTAAAGAAATTTTACATGAAAAAATAATTCCAATACAAAATGTCTAACTGTCAAACATTTAATGTTCGTCCCGCCAATACTGTACACTCTCACCTTAAAATAAAAAACGTGTTTATATAAAGGTTTCGAATCAAGAAGATATATCTACAATATTCGGATAATTGCGTAATATAGATTTCAAAAATGTAGAATAACGTCAGTAGTAAAAAAAGATTGACTTCAAATACTGGTTGTCAAATATTATGCGTGCGTTCAGAAATAAATTTTCAATTGTAGTTCAGAAAAAGTAAGGAATCAAAATACTTACTCGTAATTAAACAAGAAATGATACATTCCTATATTAAAAAGAAAACGTCAAATCGATTGGTCTCACTGAATCATTCCAGATATATATATATATATACCTAAGATATCCCGAACATCAGCCTGTATGAGATTAGGGTGGCCTTGAAACTGTAATTAGTAAATTTCTTGACCATGTTTTATGAAAGCTCAGAAACCAGCACAACATATTCTTTAGTTACAATAGCTCGTTAAGTAAAGTTTAATGAACCTAAAGTGCGCAAAACTTAGTGACAGTAAATTTTGTACATTTTGCATTCAATTAACTCGTTTCAAGCAATTAGAGAGAAATATCTGTGTTGTCCTAGAAGTCCGCAAGGGATCAGAATAATTAGCTTAAATTGTTTACTTCTAATCGTTTTTTGCATCTATATAATTAATGTATATATAACTACTGTAAGTTCGACTTTGATGTTTGTTGAACTAAGAATTGAATGTGATATTTTGAAAAGGTGCCGAACAACGTACAAGCTTTTGCAATAAATCAAACACGTGTTTGTATTTTCTTAGGGACAAGCCAAACGCCGAATGTCCCTAATTGCTCGTAAAGATATATAAAACTATAACTTCTCCGTATATCTTTAAGTACCAACGCAGTCGTGTGTCCTTCACTGTGAAGTGAGAAGGGCTGGACGGCGTCTGCAGCTAAAATAAAGACGCCCAGTTTTATGCGTACCACAAAGAGCCCTGAAGAGGGGTCGTTACTGGCTAGAACAAGTTGTGCCATACATTATAAACAGTATGGATAACGCATATTTTTTTCATGAATATTGAACTTTTTTGTTTCTGTTGTTTTCATTTTAGTATCGTTTATTTTTTTTATCGTACATTTGTACATTTTCCATTTCTCAAGTTATTTAGATAATCAAGTGCCATTATTGGATTTTTTCATTCATCGTCATATATCAAAGATACGTTTGATATTCCGTTCAATCTTATAAATTTTCACGTCGTAAAACGACACTCTATTTGTAATATGACTTCTACGAGACTTTGGTTTACGAATATGTGTTTCTGTTAAGTTGTTAGGTTTCTGTGTGTTGTTGTTAGGTTGTTACAGCCGTTCAGACCTACAATGCATTGCGAATCTATCAAAAATAATGCCTACACTAAATAAGAGAAATAAAAAAGGAACTTATAAAATAAATATACCTAGTTATAATATATAAAAATGCATGACCTGAAAGAATCGCAAATATCGCAAGTAAGTCCTCAAAGGTCAGTTCGCTCAGTTTAGTTCGTTCGGCAGAATTACACACGTAGAAATTCAGTAAACTTCTGGCTTTGGTAGGGTTTAGCTCAGGGTTTAAGAGCTCGTGGGATACTTTTAATGTCTTGTTCTTTATTAAGGGCCCGTTAAATGCCTTACGTCCTTCAATTGCGTCGTCAAGACGAGAGTACTCGACAAATCAATACCCTCGGTTTGCTAGCAATTTAAAACTTCAATTATATACTCGTATTATATGTACCTATATTATTGGTCGACGATCAATCGGATCCAACTTTGCAGGTCCATTCTTTTATCAAAATGAAATCAATCTCTACCGGTTCGCCATCGCGAGTGGTGAAATCAGCACCATCCTTTGCTCCACATCCAAATCCTCGCTCTGCTAGATAAATAACGGAATCCTTGGTTTTCTGTTTTTATTCTCTTCACGTCACTCCTTTAATCTAATCTTTAATCTGTCATTTAAAGTAAGATTTAATACGAAAATACAAAAACGTGTATCAAAAGCAAGTGAAAAGGTGTAATATGAATATATTACAACATTTCTAATAATATTATCTAATATTAGTTTTTACACTTGAAAGTTGCTGCCTCAATAAATATTATGTTTTCAATTCATATTCAAGCATGTGTTGTCTATAATAATTCGCTAGTAGCGAAAGACCGCCGATTGTTTGACTCGTGTTTGATACTATGTATATCTTTATTTTGTATTTACACTAGTGTTCATTTGACTTTATAAAAATATATACCTAGTGGTGACGCCAGCATGTTCTAAATTAATGTAATGGCTTATTTATTATGAATAGTACTATACAATACCTTACTCTCACAATATGCAAGCTAAGATTGCGCCCTCTAGTGTAGACTATGGAACAATCGAAAGTGATTGAAATCAGTACAATACTCTTCGCCGGCTAAGATGGTCGCTGATGGACGATTGCTATATGATTATAGCAATCGTCCATCAGCGACTATCTTAGCTGCGGATCTATTTAAAACTGTGGTCTAAGGATCCAGAGTATTGTGTCGCGACATCTCGCGTTTGAGTGGTGCTCAAACTGGTGATGATTGATACTGGTGTTGATGAGGATTGCATTGCTTATTTCTCTGGAGGATACTGCGTGGCGGGCCCGCCTCACCGCGAAAGGCGCGGCTCCCGTTCTACTGCTGCTGCACCAAGCGCCGGTGGATCTTCAGGTAAGCTTACATTATTCCTTTGACCTTTTCGCATTCCTCTCCTGTTTCATTGCACGTACCATTCAATAAATTCATTACAGTTCGCTGTCGAAGCCTAATTATTAGTTTATCGCTTTTGTGGCGCAACCAACTAGTAATCATATATGGTGGCATAGTTTTAGGTTAACTACGACAAGGCATAATAAATAATGCGATTGAGTATAATATAATCGTAAACCTTGCATTATTGACCATAAATGATGTATGTAGAAGGGGTAGTACAGGTAAAATACTGAAATTAAGCTTTTCTTTGTAACTTCTGATTTAATTGCAAAAAGTATATCATTGATAAATACAATGATCAGCTAGTTATATTTTAATTTTCATGAACCGTTTATAAATATATTTGTTTCGTAACTTGAACCTCGTCGTCACAAGCTAATATTAAAATAATATGTGTAGCGTAATGAAGCTGTGTCTACCTATCACCTGCATTTGTGCTATGCAGCAATGTCAGTTTTGGGTCACCGCGTAGCGTGGCAAGCTGCATGGCCAGTAGGCCAGTAGTAATAGTAGCCTAATTTAATAACTGTTACATCCTTACTGTTTACCGGTGCGTATAGTGTGTTCAGTCGCCTAGATCTAAATTAACGAAGAGATTTAGTGCAGAAGAAAAGGAATTTTACTATTCAGGTTGCCTTAGGAAGCAAGTCTTTCTACAACAAGCCAAGTGCAAAAGTATATTAACCCGTCGCATGTCGAGCGTACACCATGTGTACATACAATAAAGTGCTAAGCCGTGTCGCATATGCACCAAGTGTAAACACATTTTTATACATCTTGTTTGTAACTAATTTTATCAGATCCAATGCACTCCATCGGTGAAAATTTGCTTTTAGTTGGTCAAACTATTCAAGAGTATTAGTATTAGTAATAGTATTTTTTATCTCAACTTTTATGCATAGTTCAGAAAGAAACCGAACGAAGTAGACATTAAACGGGTTTAATTAAGATGACGTAACTAAATGCCGCTTTTACAACTATGTCACCAAAGAAAAAATCCGCAGCTATTTCAAAACATAATCGTATTTATTTTAGTAAAAAATGCGTTGTGTTTTACAATTTACAAAACATATTGTTTTAGACAAAAAAAAATAAGTATCGTTAACGGTATACTTAATTACTTTCTAGCTGCTTGTTTGTATCGCAAATTTAGAACCTGTTTAAACGCAGTACAGATTGGTACTTTACCTTGCTTAACAAAAACAGTCACACAAAAAAGTGCACCAAATATACTTCAAAGAAATTCCAATCCATTTTCAACTTGAAGACGGCACCTATATTGTGCAGTTCGTAAAGTACTGACACTGACTGAGAGACTCCTTTGTGGTCCCCTTAATAAACTTGGATGCGAAGTAATTTAACAGTTCAGAAATTGTTTGATAAAAGCCCGTTATATCATCCACAGTTTAACTCATGACTTAGTTTTAACCATCTTATTCGATTTTTTCGTAATATGAATGGCAGTTAATTTATTTATGTATTAAGTCCACCTACATTGTGTACACCAATACATTGTCTTACGAATTAGAAATTTAAATTAAACCAAATGTCACAATAATTACAGGTGAAGACAACATGCAATAAGTAAGAGTTGTACAGTAATACTATAATACAGTCAATAGAGGATCTTAAAAAGTCAATTAAAAAAATATATTCTATACATATAGAACAAAAAATTGTAAAGTCAGAGGCCTCAGGGACTTCCTGAAGCTATTAATATTGTCTCCAAATATGTCGATATTGTTTGTCTTAGACAAAGTGTTATACTGACGAACTATTCTAGGCAATGGTGAATTTAATCCCAAATTTGAACGACAACACCTAGTAGAAAACATATTAAAGCATGACACTCTAGGCAAACCTTGAGGAATACTCAGGTACACTTCCGAGAGTAGTTCCGGGGTATCCAAAATTCCATTTACAAGTTTATAAAAATATAACTGGTCCAGCATTTTCCTACAATTTGTAAGTGAATCCATCTTAAAAAACTTAAGTTGTGAATCGTAGCTTTTAAGTTCCTTACCTAAATAACATGAGTAGGTTAGATGCCACATGAATATTTATTGTACACTTTCTATTCTTTTTTTTTTTAATATCATAGAAAGGATTCAACACAATGCTGCAATATTCTAAGCCACTACGCACTAAAGAGTTGTAGAGTATTATTTAATCTATGAATGTGAGTTTAATCTATCTATGATTGTAAGTCTTCTCTGGAAGAGATCGCTCTGAGCGATAAGACCGCCCATTGTAACACCGAGGTTAAAAAATAGTACTTTTTAATATGTGATTAATAAGGTGTTACCAGTGATGACTTATGGCACTGAAACGTGGTCTCTTACTATGGGCCTCATAAGCAAGCGCAAAGTCGCACAACGAGCTATGGAGAGGGCTATGCTCGGGTTTCTCTACGTGATAGAACCAGAAATGAGGAGATCCGTAGAAGAACGAAAGTCACCGACATAGGTCACAAGATTAGCCAGTTGAAGTAGCAGTGGGCAGGGCACATAGCACGCAGAACAGATGGCCGATGGGGCCGAAAGGTTCTGGAGTGGAGACCACGGACCGGCAAGCGTAGCGTAGGTCGTCCACCGACACGGTGGACAGACGACCTGATGAAGGTCGCAGGACGACGTTGGATGCAGGCCGCTTCCAACCGTTCCTTTAGGAAAATCATGTGGGAGGCCTATGTTCAGCAGTGGACGTCCTACGGCTGAGATGATGATGATGATGATGATGAATGAGGTGTTTCAATAAAGTGTTTTCTATCTATTTATCTAAGTTATAAAAAAAATCAGAAAGTTTAATCGGGCGAGGGAGGTCAGGTAAACTGCCATGTAGACTTTTAAGTAGAGTAAAAACAAAATGGCTACTCTCCACCAATCATCTGTTGGCTTTCCGCTTGTATTGTTCGTTAGACCATATACCAAATCATCAAAATAAGCGAAACACTTGTCAGTTATTGGAGTGTAACTCAAAAACCCGTCGATTGACGTTCTGTCCCGAATTTGATTAAATTTTAATGGGACTACCTCGAAAGTATACTCTACCAAACAAGGAAGAATCATCAAAATCGGTTCATAAATAACGAAGTTATCTACGAACACACATAGCAAAAATTATATTTGAATTGAGAAACCTCCTCCTTTATTTGAAGTCGGATAAAAACGGCTTTCATAAAGTAGTAAGATCAAATTCAGATAACAACTGAATTGTATCATACTAAAATTTAATACCGTTCCGATTCGCCGAAATTAATAGTTTATTTTTATATCCTTGCGAGTGTAACACACCGAAACCCCAAATTACTAATACCATTGAGACGTTGTTGATGAAATTTGATTTGCAAACTGAATAGATATTGTCATTTTACGTATAGAGAAGTATAACTTTATCCAATTTCACAGACACATATCGACTGAAACTGTACTCGGAAGATTTTGATTACGAAGCCGAGTGCTGACGCTCTGTTATAGATTTCTTTACAAAACTCATAACATTAGGATTTAAACTTAGAAATGATGGCATTCTTGTTTCTTATATTAAATGTAAATAGTCACATTTAAACTACGAAATCAGAATGCCACCCAAGAAACAGCCGTGCGATTCTCTGTGAGCAAACATCGTTGCATATTTGACAACATCCGTGAAACAAATGACGACATGACAAGAAACGTTGGAAAAACGTTTTGGCGATATCCTACGTGCCAATTTGCTCAGCTGCCCGTGTCTTATGAGTGCATCGCTCAAGAAGAAATATGTCATGGTTTTGTTATTTACATAATTGTACACGTTTCCTTGTGAATATTGTGACTAAATAAGCTTAGGTAAGTATACTTATATTTCTTCGTAGGCGATATCTCATAAAGTATTTGACATCGGTGAGCTCGTCGACGAGCGCATCGACGAATCATTAGAGAATCGCATGGCAGAAATTAACGTTTATTCATTTAGAATAAACGTGTATAGAATTTTTTATTCTAAATTAATAAACTTACGTTTAGACACAGAAATAAATCTAAAATAAACTGTACGAGAATTATGTAGGTATATGCTTTGCTAACACTACATGTTAATAAAGAAACTAAGCAATGTCCAAGCAGGCACCTCCTCCTTGGACACTGATAGTTGGAAGATCATGACGTAACAAACACTCTAACTAATACATAATTGCGAAGATTCACATTGAAATGTTAATCTATTCCTACCATCAGTAACTAACGTAGTGTCGATCGCGACAAATTATACAAACCAGCAACTTAATTGCTTTATATTAACACGATCTGTGCGGTATCTAACATGCTGCCAAATTTAATGATTACCGTTCGTGCCCGCTGTGTTTCACTCTGCTCGGAGCGCTAAATTCTATATTTGATAAGTCAAAACTCTTTTGTAGTAGTCTTTTGCAAGCGTTAAAAATAGAGAAAGACTCCTAAATATATATCGAGGCAACAGCTTGAAATATTTCAGGGATGCGTGATATACCGGATACGTGTGTAAATCAACTACCATTTTTCACAAGATCCTTACCTTAGAAACTGGAGATAAACTGACACCCTTTTGTGTACGCCATTGTAGCTACCGTTTACAGTTTGAAAAGAAACTAATATAATTATAGTAGTAGGACGTCCACTGCTGAACATATGCCTCTCCCATAATTTTCCAAAAGGACAGGTTGGAAGCGGCCTGCATCCAACGTCGTCCTGCGACCTTTATAAAGTCGTCTGTCCACCGTGTCAGTGGACGACCTACGCTGCGCTTGCCGGTCCGAGGTCTCCATTCCAGAACCTTCCGGCCCCATCGGCCATCTGTTCTGCGTGCTATGTGCCCTGCCCACTGCTACTTTAACTGGCAAATCTTCTGGGCTATGTCGGTGACTTTCGTTCTTATACGGATCTCCTCATTTCTGATTCGATGACGTAGAGAAACTCCAAGCATAGCCCTCTCCATAGCTCGTTGTGCGACTTTGAGCTTTCTTATGAGGCCCATAGTAAGAGACCACGTTTCAGTGCCATAAGTCATCACTGGTAACACACATTGGTCGAAGGCTCTTGTCTTGAGGCACTTAGGTATTTTAGACGAGAAGACTTCGCGATGTTTCCGGAACGCTGCCCACCCGAGTTGGATTTGGCGATTGACCTCTTTCTCGCAGTTGGATCTGCCTAGTTTGACTGTCTGTCCCAGGTAGATGTATTCGTCAACAACTTCGAGAACTGAGTTCCCAACTGATATTGGGGTAGGTACAACATGGGCATTAGACTATATTTATATCTAATATTTTGATATAAATATAAAAAAGTAAGATAGAAAATAAAGTCAGTCATCACGTTTCCACTGCTGGGACTCGGATTTATCTTTAAATCATCACGCGGGCGATTGCGGCTTGATGATTATAGGTTATTTTGCAGCCCCAGTGTAGAAGTTTCCGGAAGGTACGACAGCCTGACGACTATTGTCCTAAGGCAACAATTAGTCTCAAAAGTCTAACGTGTTTTCCGAAGAAGAGTCGCTTTGTTGACAATGCCATTAACGGTCACCCATCCATGTCGTGAGCGCGGCATATCTGTTGAGAATGACAACAAAGAACCGGTGGTCTCGAAACAGACAGTCTAGTTTTGAAAGCGATCAAGTGAACGTCTCAGTGCAAATAGTGCAATCTAAGTGTGTTTCTGTGAAACTATATAAATAAATTGCTATTTTCATTGCATACTGTTTGATTTATATGCAGTGCAATAAATGCAGTGATTTTCATTCGTTATTTCTCATTTTCCACTTATATAGTTTGATCATTGATCATCGGACATTTTGACAAAGTGGCTAAATAGCATTCTATTGACATTTATTGTTCTGTTGTTACTGGATAGATAACTACTATTGACATAAAGCGCAATTGCACTATGGACATGTTCAATCATAAATAAATGTTTACCCCATAATATGAATCAAATAGTCAACCTGCGTTTCGAGCATATCAGATGCTCATCTTCGGTGCCAGTGCGCAGAACACTGCGCTTGTCATCAGGGTTATATGAGAAAATCTCAGGAGATATAATATGTTAAAGCTTGCCCTGAAATTTCTCGAGAAAAATAAACTTTCGATGGAACACACTAATTATTGCACAATACTGCTTCACGACTGAGTAACCGGTAAAAGTATAGTACAACACCCTAAGCGCACTCTGCATAAATCCTTCCACTACAAATATGCGCGTATTTTTAAATCAATGTTTTGTTTCATACGTTTGCATTGTGTTTCTTTCTGCTCAAAGCTCTCATTTGTTTTTAAAAAACACGATGAAACGGAAACGCTCACGTAGAGTGTTTCCACAAAATATTGTGGGACTTCTTTTCAGTCATCAATCATTTTTGCCACTTTGTTACACTTTTCCACATACCGCTGTATTTTGAATGAAAAAGCTTTTATGTCATTGAATTATTTATAGCCTGACATCGAAGTTGCATTGATATTTTACTCTCGTTTTGATTGATTAAAATTTAAAGATAAGTGAGATAGTTTAAATAAATATACATTTAGTTTTGTACATTATATCCGTACGTAGTCAAATAAAATTCCGCCGTCGGGAAGCTAACGAGGCAGTGAAACTCAACTTATTAGGCGGTTGGTCTCTTCTGCAAGGGACCTTCTTGGTATACCGCAGTGCAAGATATACTTTTGCAAGTGAAATTACTGGGCAAAAGAAACTTAAAACCTGATGTCTTGGGGTGGCGAGCGCAACGCAGAGCCACGCAAATTGTTTACGGCATACGACGTGGCCATCTCGTTACTTGTATGCATTAAAAAAAAACTTATATGTTTTTAAATAAAACTTAGCTAACCACTAAAACTAAAAAAGCAATACGCTGTAACAAATATTCACACACAATGTATAATATTACGAACACCTATACAAACTATCACTCATATTCCCCTTCATACTCTTTTTACAAGAAAAGGTAACTTATGACATTTCTCACAGTCTAGTATATTTTGTATTATTGTTGTAGGTATCACTTTGGTCAAATCGGTTCTGGGGTTGCGTGAAAACGTGACTTTTTTTGAACTTCCAATGAAACTAGCTGGTCGAAATTTCAATGAAACTAGCATCAATATTTATTTATTTCCTGTCAAATGCCTAAATACAAAGTTTCATGGTTTTATCATTGAAAATGACGAACTGCCAAAGAAACTTCAATCTCCTATTTCAAGCTCTTCATACCCTTTTTCTACAAATGTAACTTATGTTTTTTCGGTCTAGTTTATTTTTGTAGGTAACGTATTCCATCAAAATCAGTTCCTGGGTGAGGCGTGAAAACGTGCTCTTGTTTCGACTTCCACACGAACTTTCACCTCATATTGCATTATTATCCCCTAATGCATTATTACACAGATCTAAATTTCAAAAACACTATATTATACTATACAACTATTTATTTAGGTATTTATTTATTCATATCAAGTGCCTTCATACAAAGCATCATGATTTTATCTGTGACAGTAACGAACTTCTATACAAACTTTAATTCCCTGTTTTGACCCCTTCAAGCCTTTTTTTGCGATAAAAAGTATGTCCTTTCCCAAGGTCTAGTCTATCTCTGTATCGAGATTCATTAAAATAAAAAGTATAATAACAATTTTATAAGGAAAGTAGGGGTTTCTTGAATATCGTGGAAAGAGCCCCATTTTAATATAATTGTTGAAAAAAAAACGAATATGATTAAACCCCTTCAATGTCGTATTTATTTTCTACCGACTTCCAAAAAAGGGAGGTTTTCAATTCGACTGTATGTTTTTATTATGTTTCTTACCTTACGAGTATAACTTTCGATAGGGGGTACCGATTCTCAAAATTCTTTTTGTTTTAAAGCTTGTGCTTCCCGTGTGGTCCCATTTAAATTTCATCTAATTTGGTTCAGTAGTTTTTGAGATACACTCCAATAACTGAATAGAATGGAAATCGGTATTAAATTTTTCAAATTGTACTTACTTGTGTTTTACATGTTCGGGCAACGTTCACTCACGGAGCGCACTGTGCCTACAAACGAAAGAACAGAACAAGGAGCATGGGCTGGACACGAATAAAGCAGTTTTAGTTTGTAATCAAAACAGCACCTCGCCACGGTCAGTGCCGTGCCGTGTCCAGGATAGGTATTACTATGTAAAGTACGCAGAGAGCTATGTCAGAGGCCGTAGGACAAACAATTTGCGAAAAAGTATTCGTATCGTAAGTGTCAAAGCGTCACACTTTGGCGTTCAAACTGCGAGTTATCTGTGTCACAGCTGCCCTAAATAAATGACAGTTTGTACTGTTTCAAGTGAACGGCACGTTACGTTACACTTACGCAGTTATTCGTGCTAGGCCCACAGGTGCACCTATATTTATTTAATGCACAAGACTTAAAATAAAATATTTTTACAGAGAACAATATTTGCAAACCAAAATACCGATTAGAAACGTCATGTATTAGCCTACCTAAAAGATGTTTGATATGAAAAGTGGCTTTATTGAAGCTTTAATTCAGTAATGGACAATAGTAAATTATTGATAGCCGAACGAAATACTTAACTGTGTCAAAAATAAGAACTGGGTTGCTAATAATTTAAGAGTTTATGAATTAGAATTGATGCGTCAACAGTCAGTTAGTCAAGTTATCAATAAAATATGTAATGAATTTTCATATTTTCCAAAGCCATAAACTACTACTAAATCAAGACACACATATGTAAAAGTAATATTTAATCTAAAAGTATCTTAAAAAAATCCCATCACGGATTTTCAATTACAATGTTTTTGCGGAACCGATAAACTCTACGTCTCGTTCAGAAACACTGGTCCCTGTTTTTATTTCAGTGGCAACTTTGACAATTTAAGTTGTCTACTCGTAGCACTGATAAATAAATTAAATAGTGAAACAAACTTGTAGTTTAACTGACATTCTTTTATTATAAGGACATAAAGCTACTAATTCTTAAATTAAGTAACCAAATAACAAGTTGTATTTTTGTGTATGGCTTTACATTTAACCCTTCTAGTAAATAAAACAAGTGATGTATAAGATTAAAATTTAAAGTGTTCCATAGCAAAGAAAAAAATAAGTATGAGCTTAAATCATAATCATAAATCATAATCAGCCCATTTTGTTCCCACTGCTGGGACCGTTGGGCCCTAATCCACCACGCAGGCCCAGTGCGGATTGGTGGATAGGTTAGTGGCCAACCCATGTCGAAGTTTTCAGGCCGCCCGAATGCCCTTGACATAGCCTTACGACTGTTGTCCTAAGACAAACAAGCAGGGACCGACGGCTTAACGTGCCCTCCGAAGCACGGAAGCGCTCATTTGAATAATGCCACTAGCGGTCACCCATCCAAACCCTGACCGTAGCAACTATTGCTTAACTTGTTGATCGGTTAATCGGTTAAGATCGCCAAGTCGAGCTCAGCTACGAGTGCTTCAGCTTAAATATTTACTAGTAATTATAATTACAAAGTTGTTTTGTATTTTTAAGTTAAGGTATAATATTTTGACAAGTAAGGGACCTCTCTCATCTCATCTTATTTCAAAGAAAGATGTACAATTATGGTACTTTATTGAGATCTAAATCGAATAAAACATTATGCAATATTTGACTTAAGTAAGACGAACCGATAACCAGACAGACCTACTTTTTTCGTTTACTAGGGATTGCTAAAAATGTTTACTCCTATATTTATTTTTACTGATCTTTTATACAACTAATTACTGAATTAAAAATCAACTTTTACCCTGCCAAAATATTTATTCAAAACGTGGCGCAAATACGCGAACTTACACGAAGAAATCTAATCTACATAATAAGTCACTGAATATTCATGCGAATTGCCAACATTTATATGCCTAAGCAGGCTACAAAGGTCTTAATATGCGTGAACATGATCTTAGTCCTTCGTATTCAAAGGCTAAGTCATAAATCTACTGTCAAACCACTTCCTGAGAACCTCCCATTGTTGCATCTTCGACTAGCACTTAGATCAAATTAAAGAGATTGAACGTTTGCAGCGTGAAATAAGGATTTAAATATTTAACAACAAGAAACTGTCTGCAGCATTTGCGATATCAGGTCTTAAAGTACTTTGCACTTCACAAATTTATTGCTTGAATCAGAAAAATATATTAGTTACTAGCTGCGCCGCGCGGTTACACCCGCGTGGTAATGGATGATAATGATGATGAAAAAGTATCCTATACGTTATTCCAGTTTATATTTCTTTATATATACTATTTCTATCTACATACCAAATTTCATTAAAATTCATTGAGTTATATTTGTATGACAGAGTAACGAAATATCCATACATACAAACTTTCGCGTTTATAATATTAGTAGGATTTGTGTGGACATGACCGTGTTCTGCCATGATTTTATTTCAGATATAAGTTTTATATTCAAGTTCAAGAGGTTCCTCATGTTTTGGCTAAGAAAAGAGTTAATAAGGATTTGTTTAGTAAAGATGAGTGCAATGCCAATTCACCCTTTCTTATTTTATTAGCTTAGCTATTTTTTATACATACATTAGATAAACGCAAGCATTAGTTTTCGTCATCTTATGTTATGCAAAATGCATAACTACGAGTATATGCATTTGTGTTTCATCTAGATGAATAATATTAAACTAGAACTTTCGACCTATAAGTAAACAAATTACACCTGAAAACATTGCACTGTGATCGTCGCTCCGGTATATCTCAGAGTTCCTAAGTGTGTGTGTAAAGTGCTGTGAATTTCAACATAATTATGTATGTGCACAAGTGCATACGGGGGTTTTTAGGTACAATTATTATCACTGTCTTATAGTACACAGTAGGTTCTACACTTTCTTTATAAGTTCCTACCTGAAGAAATAGATAAAAATATTGATATCCGTAAAATGTGTGTATTTTGAGGTGATGTGTGACTTACGAGTCAATACTTCAAGCAACTTCGTTTGCTACGAGCTCTTGCGGTAATCCGATAACGATATCATAGAAAGTGCGTGACAACATGTCAAGACCTTTTGAATAACGACATAACTTGGGGGTGCGTGAACTGGCTCATTTCCTCAACTCAGTGAATAAGTCAAATATTGCACGAAAATACTACTTTGTTTAGATTTATAACGTTTACTCAATTGCTCTTTTATTTTTCCAACTTTCATTGATCTGTAGATAGTTTGATTTGTAGACTAAGAAGCCAGTAATAAATGTAATAATAAATTATGAATAACAACTCTTCAAATCATTCTCAATGGTGTTGTTGTTCCAAATGTTTCTACAAATATATATTGTGCCCTCTCAAAGCAACAGTCAGTGTAAAATAGCTTAAATAATGAAATAAACTATTTCGAATTGTTACATCATAAAAGTAAGTTTAGACGAAAACGTTTTCGTTTCTCTGGAAGAAAATTGTACAGCATCATTTAGAAGAGCTGGCCAATTGTTTTTTAGCCGGATCATTGCTGTAGACGTTGCTTTTCAGCCTGTTATGTTCGATTTATCACTGGATTCAACCGGATTAAAACAAAAGCAGGGCGCGCGGATGACTTAAAATACGGTTTGAGGAGGAACTTATCTTAAGTGAAAACGCGTACCTAAACATCAACAAGAGGTTCTTTGTGGTCGCTGTTTAGATAACTGTACAAACATTTTTTTTATTTGAATACGTTGCTGCAGATTTTTGGAATAAGAATATAAATTAGAAGAATAAGGAATAAAATTCAAATGCGAAGTCTTCGAATATAAAAATTCATGTAAGACCCAACGGTGTATTCTGGCAATTGTCCTTGAGAGCTCATCACCATTGTAGATCTAGTGTGATGCCTGGTGATGCCAGTACGTTATAAATTAATGTAATTAAGGCTTATTTTTATTATGAATGATACAATCCCTACCTACCAACATAAATATGCAAGCTATCCGCGTTACGTCATGCATGGCGCCAATTGTGCCCTCTAGTGTGAACAATGGAACAATCGAAAAATGATTGAAACAGTACTATACTCCCCGCCGGTCAAGATGGCTTCGTAAGTTTTCTATAATCAACGTGAACCTATTTAGAAATACTCGTATTAAATACGGGGCCCAGGTCCCAAATATTGAATTATATGTTCGCGTCATCCAGAATATGAGTGGTACTCCCGTGCTTCAAGACTGGTGATGATGAGGATTGCAGTGCTTTCTGAAGGAAACCGCGCGTAGCGGGTCTGCCACGCCGCGGCTCCCGTTCTGCTGCTGCACCTGCGCCGGTAGATCTTCAGGTAGACTTGCATTTCTTTTGTCTTTAAGTCTGATTTGTTTTATCGCTTTATGGCGCAACCAATGCAATTTATAACCGAATTATCACCGAGTCTGACCTGAATGAGGAATATAGTAGTCACAAATTAATCTTTGCTATGAAGTTTTTAAAATATCGTTGAATAATATGTATTAATACGTAAGAGTGTAATGGTAGCAATTTTCCAGAGTCCACCTAGGGAAGTATCACGCCATAGCCAGTTATTCAGCCGTGAGGTACTAGTGTGCATGCATTACTGTTTTTAGTTGAATGGGTATTGTTTCCAGCGAAATTTCAGGGCAAAATATTTAACATCTTTTATCGGGCATTTATCATGCAGCGTTGCGAGCTATTGTAGTTTAAAATTCTGAATTGCATTGAAATGTTATGGATAATTGAGACACATCAGGCGAGTGATTTGAGCGTCTCTTCACGGTTTTTCTTTACCTTAAAAACTTATTATTTACTCTTAAGCGTAAACCACCGTACGTTGATATTGAATCGATGTCGATATGTTAAGGCGCGTAAAAAAACGATAAAATTACAGGACACGAGATTGAACATCTTATATCTCAGGGAGACCAGAGCAGTGCATTGCATTGCAAGATTTTAAACTCTTGTACTTGAACTTATAGCTATAAACATTCTGCACGTAACTAAACTGTTACGGGCAACTGTGACGCTTAACATCAGTCGAGCGACTTACTCGTCTCATGACTGATTGACAAAAATAAGTCAGTATGGAAATGTGTTTATGCTAAACATGGCTCCCTAATATACCACGTCGATTTCATACAAAAAAACCAAGAAGCACACTCATTCTGATCTCTTCTCATTGTTTTCGATAGGCTTTCCCCTAGATTAAAAAAAAATTAAGTACAGAATATCAAAGTTACGTATTCAGCGTCATGTTTGACACCTGTTACATAGCGTGGGTAAATTGGATTTTCTTGTAAACGTTTTATGGTGAAGTATTGTCCTATTAAATACAGTATTCGCTTTCATAAAGAATTACTTACGTTAGAACGTGAATGAAAATCTGTTGATATATAAAGTTAATGGATTGATTACAGATTTATTGTAAACATATAATGTTAACAATTGTTTTATGAATAAGTTTTAAGTTATCGGGATAAGCATAGACATCTGAAATTTTGTTATGTGGAGAATGTTTCAACCGATGTCCTCTGGCTTCAGATATCAAACGCCTTAACCAACTAGGTCACTAGGGTTATCCGAAATTAGTCATAGGTACATCGTTTGATACAAACGCTTTCTAATTCAATGTCTTTATTATATTTTACACTATGCATATTGGATTACAGAGAAATAAAGTCTAGGAGCACTTAAATGTTTACAATGCACTCGCTTTCAAATTTGTTAACAACCGGTCGTAGTTGGACTAATTTATTATTATTATTTTAATATTATTCTTTCATGCCGTGGTGGTACCGGCTACGAATTGTACCCCCCCTAACTTTTCCCGTGGGTGCCGTAAGAGGCGGCTAAGGGAATATCCGGGAAATGGGCAGCAGCATTTCCCGTAGTCTGCGTCAACATCCACTGCGATCACCAAGACGCCTGCCAAGCGTGGTGCATTAAGGCAAATCCCCCCCATGACAATTAACATTAAACCACGGCCCCCAGTTCCCGGCAGCTCTGCTATCCGTGGCTACGGTAGCGGCCATTGTAACGGTGGAGCAGGGGGTGCGAAGAATCTCCGGCAGAGATCCGGCTACCAATCCCAAAAACGACCCCTGGCCCTGGCAACATACAACACACGCACGCTCAGGACCGACGAAAAGATGGTCGAATTGGAGGAAGAGACGCTCAAGTTACGCTGGGATGTCATGGGATTATCTGAAGTCCGAAGACAGGGACAGGACACGATAATTCTAAATTCCGGCAACTTGTTCTTCCACCGGAAGGGAGACCAACAATCCCAGGGTGGTGTCGGGTTCCTCGTCCGCAAGTCTCTCGTTAACAACGTAGTGAAAGTCGATAGTGTGTCGGCTAGGGTAGCGTTCCTTATACTCAGAATAACCAAACGGTATTTGCTGAAGGTTATACAGGTATACGCACCGACCTCGGCACACTCGGACAATGAAGTAGAAAGTATGTACGAGGATATATCCAGGGCCATGCATACTTCTAAAACCTAATTCACTGTTGTAATGGGAGACTTCAACGCAAAGCTAGGCACAAGGAAACGTGATGAGTTGAGAGTAGGGCCATTTGGATACGGGCAGCGGAACTCGAGGGGACAGAGGCTGGCTGACTTCATGGAGAAGGAGGGACTCTTTATGATGAACTCCTTCTACATGAAGCGGCCATCCAGGAAGTGGACGTGGATGAGCCCCGACGGTTCCACTACGAACGAGATAGACTTCATCATGACGACCAATAAGCGCATATTCAATGACGTCTCTGTGATCAGCAAGGTAAAAACCGGCAGCGATCACCGCATCGTAAGAGGCGCATTGAATATCAATGTCAAGCTTGAGAGGTCACGTCTGGTGAAGTCTACGCTTCGTCCAAATCGTGCCCAAATCCAAAACCCCGAAAAGTTTCAACTTGAACTTCAAAACCGTTTTCAGTGCTTAGCTGAATGCGACACAGTGGATGAGTTGAACAACGGGTTGGTGGAAACTGTCCAAGCGGTTGGATCCGAATTCTGTGAGACCAAACGACGCAGGAAAGCTCAAAAACTCTCAAAAGAAACTCTGAAACTAATGGCAGAACGGAGCGAAATGAGACTGCAGTCCGCAGTTGATATGTCGGATTACGGTAAACTCAATAGACGAATTTGGAAGTCCATGCGACACGACTTGCGTGCTTATAATACTGCGCGTATTACGGCAGCAATTGAGCGGAACCAGGGCTCTAAAGTGTTTGCAAAGGATTCGTCTATTGGGCAAAGCCAAATGACAAAACTGAAGAACGAAAATGGCAGTATCGTTTCATCCAAGCCTGAGATTCTGAGAGAGATTGAGAGCTTCTATCGACAGTTATATACCTCGACGCGCGAACCCGTTACTGAAACAGCTCAGGACACCAGAGCAAAGTTAGTCCGACACTATACCGAAGACATCCCGGACATCAGCCTGTACGAGATTAGAATGGCTCTCAAACAGCTTAAAAACAACAAGGCGCCAGGAGAGGACGGAATTACGACTGAACTTCTGAGAGCGGGTGGTAGACCGATACTTTTAGTCCTCCAGAAGTTATTCAATTCTGTCATCTTCGAAGGCAAAACACCGGAAACGTGGCACAAGAGCGTGGTGGTGCTGTTCTTCAAAAAAGGTGATAAAACCTTATTGAAGAATTATAGGCCCATATCGCTCTTGAGCCACGTGTACAAGCTGTTTTCGAGAGTCATCACGAACCGTCTCGCACGCAGGTTTGATGAGTTCCAGCCTCCTGAACAAGCCGGTTTCCGAAGAGGCTTTAGCACCGTAGACCATATTCATACACTACGGCAGATTATACAGAAGACCGAAGAGTATAATCAGCCACTGTGTCTAGCGTTTGTGGATTACGAGAAAGCCTTTGATTCTATCGAGAAGTGGGCCATACTGCAGTCCTTGCAGCGATGCCAAATTGACTATAGGTATATCGAAGCGTTGAAGTGTTTATACAGCAAGGCCACTATGTCAGTCCGATTACAGGACCAGAGTACGGAACAAATCCCATTGCAGAGAGGTGTGAGACAGGGAGACGTCATCTCTCCGAAACTGTCCACTAACGCATTGGAGGATGTTTTCAAACTTTTGGACTGGAAAGGATGTGGCATCAACATTAATGGCGAATACATCACTAACCTTCGTTTTGCCGATGATATAGTTATAATGGCGGAGTCGCTCGAGGATATCGGCACCATGCTCAACGACCTCAGTAGAGTTTCCCAACAGGTTGGTCTTAAGATGAACATGGATAAGACGAAAATCATGTCCAATGTCCATGTTTCACCTATACCGGTAATTGTTGGAAACGATACACTCGAAGTAGTAGACGAGTACGTCTACCTGGGACAGACTGTCCAATTAGGTAGGTCCAACTTCGACAAGGAGGTCGCACGAAGAATCCAGCTCGGATGGGCAGCGTTCGGGAAGCTTCGATCCATCTTTTCGTCCCCAATACCTCAGAGCCTGAAAACTAAGGTTTTCAACCAGTGTGTGTTGCCAGTGATGACTTATGGCACTGAGACGTGGTCCCTTACTGTGGGCCTCATTAACAAGCTTGAAGTCGCTCAACGAGCAATGGAGAGGGCTATGCTTGGGGTTTCCCTGCGTGATAAGATCCGAAATGAGGAGATCCGTAGGAGAACTAAGGTCACCGACATAGCTCTCAAAATTAGCAGGTTGAAGTGGCAATGGGCAGGCCACATCGCTCCACTTCACTCAACTGGCCCCAAAAGTCATAGGCGCCGCAGCCGCCCTTGGGAGGCTGCTGCCCAACGTGGGCGGCCCGAGCGCCACATGTCGTCGCCTGTACTCCGGAGTGATCCGGAGTATGGCCTTGTACGGGGCACCTGTCTGGGTGGACGCCCTCGGTCGCGCCAATAAGGCCCTGCTGCGTCGTCCGCAGCGGGTCATCGCGACGAGGGCGATACGCGGGTACCGGACGGTGTCCTGGACTGCGGGATGCGCGTTGGCCGGTGATCCCCCCTGGGAGCTCCAAGCGGAGATCCTCGCCGAGGTGTACCACTTCGTGGCGGCGAGGAGATCCCGTGGGGAGCCTCCAGCGTGGGAGGAGGTGACGCGCCTTCGACGGCGGGCGCGGGCCGCCTTGTTGGGGCGGTGGACGGAGGACCTGGCTCCACCGGTCCCTGGACAGAGGACGGTGGATGCCATTCGCCCGGTCCTCCGGAGGTGGGTAGGGCGGCGATTCGGGTCGCTCACCTTCCGATTGGTGCAGGTGCTTTCCGGACACGGATGTTTCGGCAAGTACCTGCATCACATCGCAAGACGCGAGGCGACCCCCGCCTGTCACGAGTGTGGAGCACCAGAAGACACGGCGCTCCACACGCTGGAGGAGTGCGCCGCATGGAGTCCCATGCGGCGCGCCCTCACAGCGGTCATAGGCGCAGATCTGTCGCTGCCGAGCGTGGTTAACGCTATGCTCTGCAGCGACGGAGCGTGGCAGGCGGTGGTCTCTTTCTGCGAGGCGGTGATGGTGCAGAAAGAGGCCGCGGAGCGGGTGAGGGAAGAAGACGTCCTCTCCGACCCGCTCCGGCGTAGACGAACTGGGGGAAGGAGAAGGCGATTCGGGCGCCTTCTCGCTCTATCCTAGTGCTGTGCGGATCACCGGTGGAGAGTCGGGGGATTCTCCACTGGCTTGCACGATCCCACACGTCTGGGGGATGGCCCCAATGAGCCAGGTCATCCCTCCATTGGCCGGGGCCCGTCACCGGTGACGGGCCAACCGCCGGGGCGAGATGGTGATTGTTAACGCTACCCCATTTCGCCCTGACTAGGCGGCAGACTGCTCATCCCGGGTTTTTAGTGGGTAACCTCCTTACTACCCCCCCGTGGGGGTAGTAAGGCCCATCAGGCGAGGACTCCCACATAACCACTCTGCCCCCCCCGAAGCCGGGTGGTATCCATAAAGGATTTTCCCGGGTCAAAAAAAAAAAAAAAAGGCCACATCGCTCGCAGAACTGATAACCGATGGGGAAGAAAGGTTCTCGAGTGGCGACCACGCACCGGAAGGCGTAGTGTAGGCCGGCCCCCCGCTAGGTGGACCGACGACCTCATAAAAACCGCGGGGAATCGCTGGATGCAGGAAGCGAGTAGCCGGTCCAAGTGGCGTTCTATGGGGGAGGCCTATGTTCAGCAGTGGACGTCTTCCGGCTGATAATGATGATGATGATGATTCTTTCACACTACAGACGCTTTGGTCCGTACCTTTTTTGGATTTGTTTTTTTTTAAATATTATATTGTCATGGAGATTCGTTCTCCAAATATCACAATAAACATTCTTAAGCTATGGTGGAAATTGCTTAAAAACTAAAGTGAGTCCATTTATTTATTTAACTATTCTTCGATCAGCTCCTCTTAATACTCACATAGTTATACCAAAATCATCATCACATCCCGATTCATTAAACAGCCAATCGTACACAAACATACATTTCATATAGGCTTCCGTACCTGTTTAATATAAGGGTAACATACCACAGCATAGTTTTAAGTACTATATATTAACGTGAGAAACTTTAAACGCCTCAAACAGATGGGTGAGGTTAGTACCATGAACAGATCTATAAATCTTACCCGGATTGCCTAGTTCAGTCGAATCTCAGTATCTAATGGGTTGCTGAATTGTTAACATTTATCTAAGTAAGGCAGTGTAGTGTTTAATAGGTATTGGTTACTAGGTGTACGGTCAGTTCCAGTTACCACATGTAATTTAGTACAGCTTGTGTGGTTTATTATATGTTTTGAAATGGAAATGAGCAACTTATTCGCCTGATGCATTATTGACCAGCAATTGCACTTCATCATCATCATCATTATCGGCCATCTGTTCTGCGTGCTATGTGGCCTGCCCACTGCCACTTTAACTGGCTAATCTTCTGGGCTATGTCGGTGACTTTAGTTCGTCTACGGATCTCCTCATTTCTGATTTGATCACGTAGAAAAACCCTGAATAACCCTCTCCATAGCTCGTTAAGCAATTGCACTCACTACAGCTCATACCATACCTTAAGAACACGATAACAAACTAAAAGTTTAAAAACCCCGATTACGGAAGTATTTAGTCCGCGCTAGCAAACAGCGAATAAAATCCGTGCTGCTTTTGGACTTTGCTGTAGTCGGGTAATTATGTATACAGTGCACAATACTTAGAGCGCGCAGCCCCAGCTTTTTATTTACGTTGCCCAGTGACCCAGTGACATGAACAAGCATTTGAAGAACCGTAATTTGCATACAGTACCAATTAACTAGTCTGCGTTCGAATAATGATCATAAATCCACTTTGATCTATGACGCAAATGTGGATTAGCTAGTTCTCATCAATAAGCTTGTAACCCAAAGCGTTCTGACATTGAGCAATGGACGTCACTCTATACTTTTGTAGGACATATTCGTGTTACTCTGTTGAGCACTAACTAATCATTGTTTATGTTGATGTCTGTGTTTGTGTGACCTCAGTTGCATTGCAATTGATGATGCGTTCAAAGCCACAGAACACGAAGAGATCGAATAATCGGCGTGCTATTGTCGAGACATGTGCGACGTTATGTGTTTGTCACACATTTTTACAATAAAACCATAAATTGGACAGACGGTATATGTGCTAAGTTTTACTGAATTTGCTTTGTATGTTTTTTTGTATATGTATCTTGTTCAATTTTAAGAAACTATTTAGCTGCAGGTCGTTGAGCATATTTGTTTATTGGTTGTTGCCTCGATAGCTCAGTGGTTGTATTATATTGAAAAAACATAAGATAATTCCCCCAAAAAGATAAGGGCAATTTGAACGTACTTACGTGTCGTGTCCCTACATTGGTACTGCATAATTACTTACATAACAGTAAATCCATCTATACATATAAAACAACTGTGTCTGAGCTAAAACTGCAAAAACAAATTTTTTTAATCAACTTATACTTTGGTATGGTTATAGAGGCCAAAAATATAATTATTCAAATTTTTTCTGTCTGTCTGTCTGTCATCATGTACGCACATCAGTCTGAAACTTGGAGACATATTTTGTTGAAACTTGACGTGACAACTAACAGTATGGATTAACATATTCAAATTCAAATATATTTATTGCAAATTGTAGGTAGGTAAAGGTATAACAATATTTATATTACTATCGACTCCGTTATCAATTAATTCAATATCAATTAAATTACGTTATCAAAATTACTTAATTAAAAGTCATACAATTATTTAAACTTCAAATACTATAAAAACATTTTTCCAGTAACCAAGAGCTTAAATTTTGTTATATATATATATATATATATATATATATATATAACAAAATTTTATTTATATATATATTGAATTACTTATTTTTACTGTACGCTTCATAAACTAACGGTCCATGATTAAAATCCCATCGGTTTAAGGTTTATGTTTTTTTTCTAAAATACTACTATTTTGTGACAAAACTAGCCTGTACATATTATTAGGAATCAATACAATTTATGCGCAATACGTTAAAGGCGATAGGCACGTTTTTTGGGTTACCACCTGGGTAACCTATTACCTAATTAAGGGGCTTAAATATTAGGATGGAAATTAAAATTAAACCGTCATAGTGTTACATTCCTTTTTTCAGAGATATGTTTCAAAACTTTATATTAGTGACTTGCTATCGCAACGTTTCTTAACATCTTAAGGGTCTGTTGATAAGCAGAGTATATACAGATGTATATCAGTGATGTTGACAACCAGATGCGCCGAATTACTTTACCACGGGTAGTTCCAGATTCATTGCGATTTAGACAGAAACGAGTCATAGACTTGACTTACAAACTTCGCATTGTGCCCAATGGTGCATAAAATCTTTTACAACTTAGCGGAAAAAATAGATGAAGACAAGGCGAATCAAGTCTCCTTGTAGCTGAGTAAATGAAATATGCTTTCTTGTACTTACAGGGGACGGAAAAAAATTACGTTCCATTATGTCCCCGGAAAAATGGCACAAGGAGATTGTCGTTTGTATTATCAGGTTATCGCGATTCTGCGATGACTATATAATAGGTAGCTGTACCGTGGCCATGAATAAAAAAACTAATAACGCTCATTATTCCGTTATAAATTGTATATAAACTGTTTAGAGCTAATTAGAATCAACGTATCGTCAAGCTAATACAAACTGGTAGGTATATAGTAGACTGACGCCGTCCTTTTGAATAGGTTGCTACTTACTGTTTCTTACAGACGTGTGTCCACACATTGCTGTGGTCAAATGGGGTTGTTATAAATATTTATTTTTTATTTGGCTTTACAACGGGCTTGATTTTCCATTTTTAATTAGTTACTTACAATAAGTATCCGTGACTATAGTTAGATATAGACGAAATCAACAGTTTTTTAGAACCAAAAAAGCATAACCATTGGTGCTGGGGAAAATTTGTAGAACCGTTGCAGTGTTATTGCTGTCGTGCTATTTTGGCGTGATTGAGTAACAAACCTCCATCTATTCTAACATTCGCATTTAAATAGAAATTAGTGAGATAGTTAGCGTTAGTGGGACTTCTTATTGACGAGTAGCCCTCAGGATGAAAATTTAGTTTACTTGGTAAAAGGTTATGATCACAGAGATGTCAGATTCTGTGGTGATAAATATATTTTTTTCCAAGAAAGGTCACTGCTTATACAAGACATTTGATAATTAATAACTTTGTTTCAATTATTTTATCAAAACTTTACGAGTTAGCGTTAAAATTATTGATAAAACAAAATAATTAATTCCTACGTACTGGCTGAAACTCCCTTTCAATGTTCCCGAGTGGTTTTCAGTTAGGTACTCGTAACTGCTGGACAACTCGTTATGGTGTAATGAAACATTCCAAGCAATTTTGAAACATAACTAAGGCTTTAACAACTTAATTGGTGAAAAGTTCCTGAAGTGAAATTGGTTGTGTTTATTAATACGGTTTTATTTTAGTAGCTGAAGATAAACAAAATATTTAAAAAGCATGTTCGCATTAAATGCTGCAAAGTTTAATTGTTTAAATAAACTCATACATTTTATTTCTATCGATCCCGGGTCGAATGATAATAATGATGTTAATGAACCTGATCGGCACCTTATCCCTAAAATCAGAAGTTATTTTTATACCACAACCACTCAGAAAGTGTCTCAGTACTCGTTCATTAACGGGTTATAAAGTTTGTCATTTTCCCCCTAAATAGTGCGGCGGGAAAAAATATTTGGAATTTAATTTCTCCCACCGCAGCAAGGTAGTAATGTTCTATGAAAATTAATTTCTTCTCTAGTATCTTTCTTTTGTTTTTTAGCAGCAAACATAAAAGAAAACAAACGTCAAATCTCAAGAAGGTCAAGGATATCCAATAAGTAGTAAAAAGAGGTAGAAATTATTTTATTGTACCTACTCAATTTTCAATAAAAAGAGGCTAGCAACGTTTTTCAGCACTACAAAAAAAATGGCGGCCATTTGTTATTAATTTGTAATGTATTTTTTTTTAATAAATTGAAAATTTAACAGTACGCTTTTAATAATTCTTAGTAATTTTCCAAAATGTCATCTGAAGTGACGATTTTATAATGATGAAGCCACCAGAAAAAAGATGTCTTTAATTTCTTACAGAATGCTCCAGACAACTATTAATTACTAATAAAGATAACTATTTTATTTTTGTCGTAGGTGTAGTATAAAGCACTTTGTATCACTTGGGAGATTGTTATATTTCTGTTCTAGAGTTTCCTATAAGCCCTTCGATGTGCGTCGGGCAAACATGCAAAATGAACTCGTACGGAAAAGATCGTTTTCTCTTCTCGGTGTACAATGTACTATTACTTAATTGATTACTATTGAATACTTCAAAAAGACTTATATGGACAAATAATGTAACTGCCAATCTTACTATTTACCCTACTCAAGGTGCTGCGCCGCTGTACCTATGTTAATTGATCATTCTCACTAATATTACAAATACATACCATAGTTTGCGTGTGAGTCTGTACGTTTCTTACTGCTCGCTGCTGATACCTTCAGGAAGTAATATAAACCTTGTTATATCCGTGGGTGCCTCAATGTAGCAGTACGAGGATGCAACGCAAGATACATTTATCACGTCGATAAACTTTTATTTTTATCAGCTATCTATCAGATATTCTTCTCGGAATCGAATTGGTTCGATAAACAGCGTACCCTAGAGAACTAACAAATGATTTCCTGAAGTTGGTAGCGAAGGTTATACATATATTTATATAAATAGGAATAATAAAAAACCCACATATGATTTTAAAGAAGCACTTTTATGCCATTACATTAAACATATATATCATCTCGTAGATAAGCTAAGGGCTGTTTGTTGCCACGCCGCGCCGCCCGCCATATGCCACCACTGCACCTAGCGGACGGGCTTAGGTAATCAAATGTCTTGGCAATCGGTTTACAAGACTATAAAATTCCATTAACATTTCTCATATTCGGTAAGTAGGTCCTTATTACCCCCAAAGGGGATTGTAGGTGACCAATTAGCGCTCTAGGGTAATAATGTAGCTAGAAAAGCCCTAGGGCGGTAAGTAATTTAAAAAAACACTAGACTCTTTCAAAAAGTTCGCGTACATCTAACCATCATACTGGCAATAGATATCATGCATTCAGCCCAATGACAAAAGAGGTCGCTTCGCTATTCAGCCTTCGTTTTCGTATGAGTCATCAATTTTATTTTTGTAATGCCGGTTTTTTTCTACCTCACAATCGAGATGTAAAGCAGAGTAGTTAGCTCGGGTGTAAGCATCAATTGCACCCTCGAACTATAGGCGCACGAGCGCAGCGAGGGCTCCTGAATATCTCGGGCTGCAATTGATGCCTTACAGCCCTTGGCTACTAACCTACTATTTCAAGATAAACACCTATTTTGCAATCTCGTATACGCAAGGTTTTCTTTCATCAGATGGATGTCGAAACAGCCAATATTTCTAACCAATTATTATAACTTCTAATGAGGCACATGATGATAATGATGATAAAAAAGCATATACTTAGGTCATTTACCTTGAGACACAGTCCCTGTTGAAGTTTTCCACCCTAAACAACATTTCCTGATGACTGTGCCCTGATACAACTACTGGATCGACCGTGCCCTGCTAAATATGGACGCAATCAAATAAAAATCCAAAGCTGTGACCGCGGTAGGGTTTGTTGAACTAGAAATTACTAGACATGCGGTACCACGATTGCTTTAAGGCGTAAGAAGTTTTACAAACACTTAACTTTCTTATTCATATTTTTCACAATCCTTCATATTTTTATTAAATTATTTTTAAAGCCCTTAATTTGCAATTTTAGAGAGAAAAATTTCACATCCATCGAAACGGATTGTATTACAACAGATAACCTTCATTTGTATTATTTTATACGTTATTATTACAATCATCAATACGTGAATTTTATAATTGTATAATGTTCAATAACACAATAAAACCACGCGGAAGGTTGTGTTGGTGCGAGGTGTCTCACCTTAAAATTATTCGAATAATTACACAATATGAAGGCAACTTATATTAATGAAAAACTACGTATAAATATTCATCGTCATATTAAATTGAATGTGTACTGGACGTAGAGTCCAAGTGAAAGTCTCACTCTAGCGGTAGAGCTACATTTGCCAACATTAAATCATCATAATATTATTATCATTCGCAGACCAACAAATATATCAAGTTTACATAAGGACGATTAAAGCTCAACTAAGTATTTTTATTGTTCAAATACATTTAATTGTCCATTCGTTTGTAAAATTTGTCAATTTTATAAATGGCAATAATCTGTCAATTAAATAAAAGAGAGACAAGTTGATTGTTACTGTCTTTGACTTTTGATTTCAGTGATACCTACAGCTTATCTGTTAGCGGCAAAGCCGCGTCCGCATAAGTCACACAAACAAGTTGAAGTTATCAATAGCTTAAAGCGTATATGCATGATGCTACACTGAGCTTATCATCCCTAATCTTCAGTTGTCAAATGGCGATCACTCTCTGTTTAAACTTTATAAAATAGTGGTTAATAATTTCAGCCACAGGTGCGTTAACCACTGAAGGCCTAAGCCACGGACCCAATATATCCTGTAGGCAGAGTAAATGACACTTTGGTATTCCCACCAGAACACTTTTGTACCCACACTTTTACGGTGGTAAAGCTCACTGCTCTGGTGGGAATACCAAAGTGTCAGGTACTCTGCCTGCAGGATAAATTAGGAGGATCTAAGGGTGCGTCCACACTTGCGACATGACAACGGACCGAACTACGTGACATCGGTACAAGACGTGTTACGCTAAGTCCTGACACTCCAGGGTTGTGATGACACGGTCATAAACCATGTACGATAAAATTTTACAAGTGTAGACGCATGGTGTCGAACTAGACTGCTTGGCATGGCATTGCTATAGGAGCGAGGCGGAGCAGCGAGGCGAGCGATCAAGCGAGGTGCGGGCGGGGGACGTACCGAGACACGTCACGAAGTGATCCGCTCCTACTCCGTGTCTGTATTGTATCTGTGTCTACTGGCGTACTTCGACGCATGTCATAAATGCAAGTGTGGACGTCTCCTGGTCACGCGAACAATAGTGATCAAACAACTTTCGATGGATTGGCTCGTAACACGTAACTTAGATGCGTGACAGTACACTGACCAGCGTCCACACTGGACCCGGCTAGTAGATCGTAACTCCGTACATTGTCCTGCCGTACATTCTGTGCTTTCAGTGTTCGGAATGGATTGAATGGTAACTGCAGCTTGTACCAATTGTTCGCGTAACAAAAGACGTCCACACTATCAGTACTGACACGCGTGTCTGATACGGTCCCGGGATAATGTAAAAAAGGTAAAATATGTAGTAGGTATATAGTAAATATGTAACTATATAAATATAAAATGTTACAAATGTGGACGCAACTTAAGACAATTACTAACTAAGACAGTTTAACGACATATCAACTCAGGCAATATAATTTCGAAACACGAGAAAATGAATTCGATAGCTTCGTTTTCCTTAAATTGCTTGATAACCCTTTCTGTGATCATCATCAAATTATAATATGAAGTTATTACTTTCCCCTCTTATTTATTAAATTACAGGGAATTTAATAGGTAAATGCTAGGTAGATGTCGACGTAATGAAAGAGCTTTACGATTAATACAAACTTGATTGACAGAAGTTGATTACAAAGGAGCATTTTCAAAAGTGTATTATAACCCGAAGAAGCATAGTTGGATGCGCACTTATTTAAATAGTTTCATTTTTCTTTGCAGTTTCTGCAGGATTTCAATTAAACTACTCGTACATTTCCAAAGTTTAGTTTTATTGTTTACTTATAATTCATATTAATGGTATTATACAAAATTAGCTGGTTAGAATTGTTATCAAAAATTTTATAATTTTTCTAATGTGTCATGACAGAGAAAAAAAATATATAGATAGATAGAAAATTCTTTATGGCACAAAACTAAAAGTGCATAGGCGAACTTAATGCTAATTAGCATTTGCTTCCAGCTAACCTTTGTGTGATATGGAAGTGTGTTTGGTAGTGCTTTAATTAAAACTTGAGAGTTTCTAAAGATCAGATATTTAAAGTAAAATAGTAATAGATAATCAACTTTTTATATAGTATAACTTTAAATACATACATACATACACACATATAAATAGCATACATATATTTTAACTTAAAAATAGCTCACTTAGGTGTATTATTTTGCAAGGAAAGGTAATGTTGATATTTGGTATACACTTTGGATTTGAAGGTTTCCAAGGGAGATGCTTTGCGAATTGCAGTGCCTGTAAAACAGTCAGTGTAAAAAGTGGAATAATGTTATGGAAACCCCTATGAAAGTGATTTGAAGAGCGCATAGAGCGTCCATTGTAGGAGAGCAGAGAGAAACGTTCTCTTAAGTAATTTGGGGGAAAGGGATTATTAAGAATGTTATAAAGAAGACAAAGTATGTTTTTATTTTATTGATTAGCATTTACACAAAATACCTTAATACATATTTGAATAAAATATATCTATGTACCTATATGCATTTGTAATATAATATAATCAACACAAGTAAAATTAAAGAAATCTAACTAAATGCAAAAAAATAAAATAAAAATCAAAACTAAACAAAAAAATTAATAATTAATTTATATTATTGAACCTTGTCACTTGTACCACATACCACTCCGTCAACCTATTCTGTACCTACTTTAGTTTGCGCTTACACACTGAATTTGTATGTAATCCATGATTACCTTCTATTTTTGTATACAAAATATTTGTATTAATTAATTAATGTTTAAATAGATTTAGCTTGTAAACCAATATTTTAAATAAAAAGGTGCTTTGGTTAAAAAAATCATTAAATATACTAACTAAATGGCAAAATTAGTCAATGTTTTAGTAGGTACCTATATACCTTTGGTTTATTTTGTTAGTTCTTAGGTTGTTAATTATAAGATTGTTTCTGTATAAATCGTTACTTAAACATTAAACTATTAATATGTATACTTCATATTTTTAAGATAAGGAAGAGCCGGTCTACCTTGCACAGGTATTTCACTATACCTAAAAGGTAGTCCCCACCTCATTTTGTAAAATGCTCAGAAATGAAATAAACTATTTATTATTATTATTATTCCGACGATACCGGATTTCTAGCCAGTGCAGCTATGTACGGTAAAAAGAGATATGGTCAAACTTTCGTAGTCCATATATGTATCTAATGCAGAGATTCAACATCAGTTCCAGTCAGGATAGCACACATCTCCATAGTCCAGGATAGGTAGTAATAAGGAGTTTACAAGAGTTACCCTTGGAGAAAAGAGGAGAAAGCTTTGCAGAAGTTTTAGGGCGTGCATTGTATGATACATTCTCTTATTGAGTTCAGTAATATGCTGCTCCCAAGACAAGTTACTGGTGATAATGAGACCTTAATTTTTTACTTGAGAGCAAAATAAAAGGGGAACATCATTACATTTCGCAGAAGGAACAGAGCTTAGATCTAGTCTGAATATAAATGCGTTACTCCCAGTATTATTACTTGAGTTTTACTAGTATTCATCAGCATTCATTTGCAATCAGAATTTTTTGATATCTGAAATATATATGAGTGGGCTTAGCACGTAAATTTGCATAAGTGTAACGTAATCGTATCCTCGACGTATACAGTACAAACTATAATTTATCTAGTGCATGTTTGGCACAGACAACTCGTAGTTTGTACTGTAGTTTGTAATTCAACTGAAGCAGTTGAAGCACATGTAGCAATTTACGACACTACAGCTATTATAAAATAGTTAAGCATCCTTTTTTTCTGCTGTTTTTAATATAATACTCTATATTTGTTTGCAGCGATCCCATCATAGTAGTAGGATTTTCATACATGGATGGATAAGTGACAAAATTTGGTCACACGTCACGTAGATCGTGTTATTTTTGAAAATCTAATATGATTTAGGGGGTGAATATATATATACACCAAACGGCTTAATAAAACTTATTTATATTAAAGGATTTTGCAGCACTGGCGTCTGTTTATTAGAACAAAATATCGCCATTTTAGAGTGAAAAATACATTCTTGGACGGTGTCCTTAACTACGCCTGCGGACTATCCGTGTCAGACGCCATGATCGCTATGCCTCCGAGACATCTATCCGCGTATCACATTTATCTCTCGTTAGTGGAAGTAGTAGTTATAGTTACAGTGAGACTATGGTCAACTTTAACTGTAGTAGATTTTACGCAAGTTTTAAACCCTATACCCCGCTTTAGTTCGCGAAATCCTTAATTCCTGAATACTGATATTTAAAAAAATATTATTGATACATTTTCAAAGTCCCCTTTAAAGGATACATCTCCACAACATGAACCAATAAAGGGCGTATTGAATTACCAGCCTGCGAAGCAACCTTTTTTGTTACGGCCGCGAAGAACCTGATACCACAAGATTTTTAAATACCTACATACATATCAAACTAGGCAGAACCTATATAGATAGATAGATAAACTCTTTATTGCAGCACCACATTATAAAATACAACAAACAAATAAAAAACTTAAAATTAAGTGTCACAATGGGCGGTCTTATAGCTCAGAGCGATCTCTTCCAGACAACCATGATACACTATTACCTTAGTGTATCATTCCAGATATACTAAGGTAGCTTAATGACTAATATACATATACAGGTCAAAGACACCAGACACGTATGTATACTTTAACAAAAATTTATTACCCGTCGTGACTGACGGACTGGTCTATTTCTATTCTGTAAATTTGCATTCCAGATCAAATGAGCGAAGTCGCCGGCCAATACAAATAACAAATCTATGTTCATATTTTATGTATAACAAATATTATGTTCCCACTACTAGGAATTGAGCCTTCCTATCAGAGACAGGAGTCGGGCCGTAATCCACCAGGCGGGTCCAGTGCGGCTTGGTGGATAGGCTAGTGGCCAACCCATGTCGAAGTTTTCAGGCCGCCCGAATGCCTGTCCAATGGAATATTGTCCTAAGAAAAAGATTCGGGACCGACGGCTTAACGTGCCCTCCGAAGCACGAAAGTGCTTAATTGAATAGTGCCACTAGCAGTCACCCATCCAACTCCAGACCGCAGCAAGCGTTACATAAATTGTTAATCAGTTAAGATCTCCAACTCAAGCTCCGCTGCGAACGCTTCAATTGTCTACAGATTCATTTCGCCACCGGTGACGAACTTCACTGCGCTTGTTACATGATTAAGTTCTAAAGTCCTTTTAACGGAACACGCAATGCGAACATTACAACTTTGCTGTAGAAATTCGAATGAACTCATTCACAAAGATTTTTACTGTTGCAACTGCTACATCAATGTTATTGTTAAGGTCCACAGCGGATATCAAAATTGTGTTCGATGTCCCAGAAGGATAATACCTATTACAGTTTATCGAAACAATAACAATACATATACACGAGGAAAACCAAACATGTCTTGTACGAAAGTTAATCAAATCGCTTCTCAGAAATGGCACGAAGTAAGGAAAGGAATCTTTGACTTATGTTCCCCCGGGAATTCGAATTATTAGATGACGGATTTCGATGTTTTCTTCTTTTGGCATTTATGTGGTTTTATTTTAAGGAATCACAATTAATTTTATGATATTATATATATTTTTTTCATGGAAAACATGCATTGGGTATTTTGCCTCTTTGAAGTTAATTAAAGCCCATCCCAATTTGACTTTTTGATCCCATTTGTAACAATGAAATTGTTCTTGATTTATGATAATTATATAAGATTAAATAAATATTTTTAAGATGTGATGTCATTAAGTGAATTCTGAATTTCGTTTTCCATTGTGTTTGTATTTGTATTTTGTTTTTGTGTATGTTTTTTCGCTCATTTATATCATACATTATATAGAAGAATTGAATAAATCTATACCAAAGCGTTCTACATTAATAAGAGCCGTATTTCATGATTTAACTTAGTAGTGAATTTAGTCTAGAGTATGATCTGAGTAAACTTTGGATTTTTCTCTCAACTCTAAATTCACAACTAAGCCTTCAGTTTCTCAGATATCAGATTTTTATTTAATATTGAATGTAATGCAATATCAAACATATTGACAAGCCCGTTTGCGCAGTTGGGAGCCCTGCCTTCTCAGCTACCTGGTCTCCGTTTCGGTCCCCGGGAAGAACAGACATTATGTGCATGAACTTGTCTGTTTTATCTGTGTTGGGTGTGTATAAGTATGTATATCACTCAAGTTTCTGTGGGTGTTGTCGTCAGGTCACCGTGAGATGCTTTAGATGCAAGAGCTGTGTGGAATTCTGCGACCTATTGATAATGTGTATGTTGTATATATATCGCTTTAATTTTTTAATGGACTTTGACCTACCTAATGTGTGAATATGTGCTATTGACTTCCGTTGCGTATCTTGAACTAACGCTGCGGATATAATATATATAACAAAATTGAAATATAAAGTATGGAGGGTGTCTCGCAGTTAGTGCAAACGAGGAGGCACTAAACGTAAAACTTGCGAAGGCGGAAGCGGCCATATATGACAATGACGCAGCCCAGGTCATAATGGGTAAAATGTCGGATCGGTATATGGCCGCTTACAGCTCCTCGAGTGGGTTCGTGGCACTGAACGACGCAGAAACGCGGCGGACGGGCAAGCTCAAATTCTAAACGACATCAAACGATCCCCTCGTCGTCACAGCTCGGTGCACAAAGATAATGCTGCAGGAGAAAATCCTTGAAATGGCGGAAACTATTCGAGGGATCCAGAATCCAGCAGCGTTATCCGAACTTTGGACTATGCCGAACGTCAAGTGGATTAACGGAGTACCGGGATGCGGCAAAACAACTTGGATAGTTGACAACTTCGATGTTGACAAGGACATCGTAATCACCACGACAACTGAAGCAACCAAAGACCTGCGAGACAAGGTAGCGCACCGCAAAGGCAACGGAGCAAAATCCAAAGTGCGTACCATGGCCTCCGTATTAGCCAATAGCTTCACTGAACGCAGAGAAAAACGTTTAGTAATAGACGAAGCTCACATGAACCATTTTGGGGCAATAATAATGGCTGCAAGGTTATTGGAGGCGGATGAAATTATCATCATCGGAGACGTCAACCAACTGCCGTATATCTAAAGGGAAAATCTCTTCGAGATATAGTACAGTAGTCCTGAAATCTTGGCGTCCATCAACCAAGAGCTGTTCTGTACGCGCCGAAATCCAATGGATGTAGCATATGTACTCAGCGAAGTGTATCCGGGTATTTACTCGTCTAGATCCCGAGTCCATTCCCTGAAGCTGGAACGGTACACAGGTGTAAAAATCCCAACAGACCTCCCGAAAACCCTATATTTTTAGCGCTGACACAGGAGGAAAAATCCTTCTTGGTCGGCAAAGGATACGGATCATGGGAAGGGTCATGCACCCTAACAGTACACGAAGCACAGGGTTGGACTTACGAAACGGTGATCATTATCCAGACGAAGGAGCGAGTCACGAAACTCCGAGACAGCGTATCTCATGCAGTGGTGGCAGTGTCACGACACTCAGGCAGCTGCACGTATTTTGCCGACGACATCTGGGACGCGATTGGCGATTTCGTCAGGCGGGCGATTAAAGCATCCGAATATCGAATAATAGAGTATAATCTCAAAATGGCGATAAAAGACCGAAATGAAGAGATCGTGAAGGCTATGTTAAAAAGGATACGGCCAGTACTTCTGGCCAATAGCGTAAACATAGGTATAAAATTAGGAAATATTGTTCACCTGCAATAGATTTATGTATTTACAAAAGAAAAAAAATTGACTCACTTTAGTTTTTAAGCAATTTCCACCATAGCTTAAGAATGTTTATTGTGATGTTTGGAGAACAAATCTCCAAGAAAAATGTAATATTTAAAAAAAAAAACAGATCTAAAAAGGTACGGACCAAAGAGTCTGTAGTGTGGAAGAATAATTAAATAAAAAAAAATAAAAAAAAAACATACATACAAATCTTTCCTCTTTATAATATTAAGTATGATTATATTTTTTACTATACATTGCAATTTCGTATCAAAACTAGCTGCGTTTTAAAGGTAGAGTAAGCCAATCCGACAAACACTGGATCAATCTCTGCCTCGAACTGGAGCTTTTGGTGAAGGTAACGTTGTGAACTTGTGGTGAAATCCACAGCGTGGTGGCAGTGTACTTTCTGGTGAGCGCCTGGCTAGCCTTAGACACCTTAGAGATTGAAAATCTGTCGCTAAATACCTAATGTGACCTAGAGAGCTAGTTTCATTTCTCTGTAGAGAGTGTAGATATTTTTTGGGAGACAATATTTATATGAATAATAGACACAATTGAAATAAAATAACTTTAAACGGATTATTTTCAATATACCTATAGGAAACGCGAACGCCTAAGAAATTATTATTAGACACGAGTAATACTCAATTGCTATTACAATTATTGTAGGTACGGTTTTTTGCTTGGGCAATATTGCATCGCGGAATATCACTGGCACCGTGGTGATACGAACAAAGATGAACTCTGGCAAGAGACCAACATCCATGTAATTCAGATTTCTTCTAACGAACTTCATCAAATCTATTGAGTGTAAAACATAATAACTGAGGCAAGGAATCACTTCCTTACTGGATCTCAGTAGTGGAAAATGTAAAGCAATAAAATAGAAAAGTCGAATCGATGAATAGAAAATATATTAAAAAAACATTTTATACTACACCTGCTCGGAAAGTACCTTGATACTTTATCAAATTTACGGTAGAAAGTACGTCATTGCATATCGAACAAATATGCGGCGAGAAAACGCATCTGAGCGGGAGAGAAAAGTGTATGAATATCCATTTCTTACGTGGTTTTTCTTTTTTAATTTTGGGTAAGACTATGCGCTCGTAACCTAAATATCAAAAGCCAAAAAGTTTTTACAGTGAGTTTTTATCTCCAAGTTCGCAAAATGACACTGGCCACTAGCTGTGTGTTGGATGGTGTCAAACAATTTGAAAAAAGAACATGTGAAAATTGCAGACGCCATTGGCGCCATTTTCAATTTGTGTGTTGTTTGAGGATTCCGTTTTCGTAGAAAAGTAAAATAAAACTATCAAAATGATAAGTAGTGATAGTGATGATGAAGATTTTTTTACTCCGCCGCAGTTGAAGGAAACAGCAAAAATACTGATTGATAACCTTTTACCACAGAAATCAATTAAAAAATATAATAAAACTTATGACGATTTTTTGCAATGGAAAAGTGAAAAAAATGCGGCATCTTTTTCTGAAACTGTTTTGCTAGCTTATTTCAGTGAAAAAGCGCAAAAATACAAACCAAGTACGTTATGGTCTATGTA
The DNA here is from genome assembly GCA_917880725.1 of Selenia dentaria. Lineage (NCBI taxonomy): Eukaryota > Metazoa > Arthropoda > Insecta > Lepidoptera > Geometridae > Selenia > Selenia dentaria. The sequence goes on along the minus strand of OU862893.1, from coordinate 12,628,306 downwards.
CTCAATGTTGAAAAGTACTATATTGACAAGAAACGACATAAATATTCAAGAATACAAAAAACTTACAGCATTTCTGAAAAGAAAGTCGGAGGGATTCCGTAGTAAGAAATCAAAAGTGCTTACTACAAAGGATGTTTATTCCTTTTTGCAGAATGCTCCAGATGACAAATATTTGTTGATGAAGTTAAGTTTATGAACAAAATGCACTGGTTTAAAATTTATTACGTACCTATTTATGAGTAGAAATCTACTAGGTTTTCATGTTTGATATTTTTGTTTACAGGTTATTTTGATTTTAGGAGTAAATGGGGCCTGTCGTTCGCAAGAACTTGTGGATATAACAACAGACGATATCGAAATCCTCGAAAATGGAATAATCGTCAATATTCCTAACACAAAAACCAAAATTCAGCGATCATTTGTTATATCGGGCTTATTTTATGAGATAGTGAAGAAATATAAAGAAATTCGCCCCAGTGACCCCAAAACCAATCGGTTTTTACTACAATATAAAAACAAAAAATGTACGAAACAAGTAATTGGGAAAAACAAAATAAGTACTGTGCCAAGAGAAATAGCTTCGTACCTTAATTTACTCAATCCACTAGAATACACTGGCCACTGCTTTCGCAGAACTTCAGCGACTATTCTTGCCAATACTGGTGCTGATTTAACCACAATAAAACGTCACGGTGGTTGGAAATCGTCCGCTGTTGCAGAAAGCTACATAGAGAATTCCGTAGAAAACAAAACACGAATAAATAACCAAATATCGGGATCGATTAATGTGCATCAAGACTCATCTCCTCAACCATCAACGAGCGCGGCGATGCCAGATGCCCCTCAGCAGCCAGTTGCCCCTTTGGCACCACAGCCTTCTACGAGCGCAGTGCCAACAGCACAGCCAGTTATTCCTCCTACATTATCGCAAACATCTCAAACAAACATTAATGGAAAAAGTGTTACATTAAGCTTCACTAACTGCAACAATTTCAATATAAATTTCAATTAGTAAAGATTTAGTTTTTTATTTTCCTCGTAGGTGTAGTATAAAGCACTATGTATCACTCGAGAGAAAGTGCGATTCCCGATCTCGGGTGTTTTCGGTCACTTTCTCCTCTCGGTGAACAATGTACTATTGTAGGTATAACTAGTGATAAGACACTAAATATATCACAGAGCATCCTACTTCCTACTTCCTCCTACTAATATTATAAACGCGAAAGTTTGTGAGTATGGATGTGTGGATCTTTGTTACTCTTTCACGCTCAAACGGCGCGGCGACGGCAAATTGGGCACCGCATAGACAAAATATGAAGATCTCCGCCTATGTCTATATCGTAATGATACAGTTCTGTCAAAGTTTGTGTCAGTTCCTGATAGCTTAGATAAACAAGAAGTCTAAGTCTAAAGCTGGTCTCAGACAGCTTGATTTTGTATGGTATTCCGGGCTTTCTGAATTAATAATATGAATCCAGAGAGCCATTCCGGCTGTCTGAGGCCAGCTTAAGTCTGATAGCTTAGTCAAAAGCCAAGTCATTTGACAGCTCGATACACTAGACGTGCTCGGCGACCGTCAAGGGTGATGAAATGTACCACAAATACCATCAAGGGTGATGAAATGTAATAACAGCTTTATTCCATGGTGATTAATTTTATATTTGTATGTACGTAATTCCTGTATTTTAGTATTAATGTTTACTGATTGATAAACTAAGTATTTAAGTTTACTCATATAATACTACTATAGCAATTGCGTCTGACCATGTACGCGTACTTATGACATTTTGGTATAAAGGTAGATATGGCCTTGGAGAACATAATAAGCTACTAGAAATACTAATGTTGCGCAGACGTAGTCGCGGGCACCAGTTAGTACATAATATAGATACGCCAAACAACATTATAACAATAATGTGTTATTAAGATACGTGTCTTTGTGACTAAATAGAAGCTGTTATTTTGAGATAGGTGGTATACCACCTATCTCAAAACCATAACTCAAAATTGATCAAAATCGAGATACGTTTTTGTGTTACTAAAGGGAAAAATTAATAATATACTAAAAAAATATACTAATTATAAATTTTAGCATTTGGATGGGTGGAAGTTTGTTACTCAATCACAAACGACAATGGATTTCACTGAAATTTGGTACCTATGTAGATCGATGAGAAGTTTGGAATACTTAGAACTTTTCATCATTCATCACTAAAATCGCGGGCGCAGCTAGTGAACAATAAATCTAAATATTACAAAACATAAGGCAGTAAACAAAATTATATGCACAGGCATTTATGAATAGATGTTTAACTTCAGTAATTCAAAATATATATAGATGAATCAGTAATTCACAACAAATATATATATATTCACATATATATATATATATATATATATATATATATATGTGAATCCCTATTTCTCCTGGTCACGCTATATCTTGTGAACGGCTTAACCGATATCATTCTTCTTTTTTTAAATGTTTTCTAATACTTCGTAGAAGGTTCTTAAAAAATCAAGGAAAATTGCGCGGAAACTTAGAAAATTAAATCGATATATACCTATCCTATATATACAAATTAATCTCTATTTCCCCTAGGCATCGCATGGAAGAAAAATCAAGCAGATCAACTGCCCAGCAGTTGCTAGTACGTAATAAATAAATACAAAATTTACAATAAATCGAAGTCGACGATTGCATCAACTCGTGGCAAAATTACCTACCTGGTATCACCAATAGTCCGGTTCGACGAGACCATCCCTTAGGCTAATGCTTCGCCAAATATATACGCATGCTTCTTGATACTAAACTTTGTATCCATTTCGTCATGACCGTTGCGTTCATAGGGTGCGTCCATTGTCTGTCTGACCACTTTAGACTCCACCCACTCCAATAAATGGTTCAGAATCACTTTATGCGCAGAGCTGTGGACCTTGTTTAACGTAACACTGACCTGCATGACTGCGACTTTGATATCCCCACTTTAACGCAGTATTTCTAAGACAGTTCTCGTTGCTATCTCGACAAAGGTCTTCACCGCCAGAACCACCTCGTTGTTGAAGTGGCAAATTACTCGACTGTGACGACTAACCCTTGATTTTGACTTACATCACCTTGGATGGCGGTTGGGCCGTCCAAGATGATGTGAGATGGAAGTGATGGAGATTTTATACTGCGTACAAACCGTGTGTTGCATAAAGACTAGTCATATTGTATACCTAATATACTATTGACTTGGCTAGATCAACCATCATCGAAAACAAATTCCCCTAAAAGTATAATGTAAAAATATCACAATGATGATACAAATAATTCCATGGAATTTATTATTACAATTTTGCATGACCTGAAATAGTACGACAAAACATTTCGTATTCACGTTATAGGAATTTAATAAGTTTACATACAAGCAAAGTTTCCTAACTATGGCAATAAATGTTTTCCGAACTTAAGCTACCATGAAAGGTTCATTTACATAGCAAAGTCAATGAAATTCTGTCTAAAAACTTGATCCAGTTATATCATATTGTCAGGTTTTAAGTTATATTACGTTTTAAGATAAGGCTATATAAAGTATTTGGTACACAAATTGTATGATCATCCGTTCAGACGTGTGGGTCCAGTGATGGCCCAACTTTCCGGGATCACTTCATTAAAAACCCCTTTATTTTGCAAAAGATCGCATGGGTTATTTTGAACTTGTAGTAAGAGGTAGGCCGCCTTCCTGGGTTTGAGTTGATTTGAAAAAGGGGAAGATTTACGAGCCATCGTCGATACTTGCAGGCTGTATCTACTTGGTTGGCAATACCGTCTTTACCTATGTGTGCACAAACAACTACTTTCTTATCGCAGCTGGATGGCTGCGCGCAGTGATCTTGATTCAAAACATACTCAAGCAAATAAAACTTACGAAAATAATATAAAACCTATGCGTTATTATAAAATACATAAGGGACATACACGTTAGGGATCGAGCCTGCCGGGAGCTCGCTGCATACGTTGCTGCGCACTTGCCCTGAAGATGGAAAAGACAAACGAACAGACTATCAAGCAACCAGAGAAAGTTACTCTAGCATTCTAATGATAGTATTATTTATACATAATGAATTGGTCACAGCAACGGGACATCACTAATTCTAGTCTACCAAGCTCGTTAGGAGATTTATGCAATGTTCCTGCCACTGAAATTTATTACAGGAATAACGGGTCACATTTATTTTGACGAATGAGAGTTTCACATCCATGGGTTCACGCAACACAAAATATTGTTTTAGGTGAGTCAAAATACAGTTTGTCTGTGAGTACCCAACCTCACTTTGCAATTTTCTCGAGATGAAACCCTCACGGATACAGAATTACTTGTTACTTCATAGTGTAATACTAAGTATAGATAGGTAAGTACCTATATATCAAGTTTCGAATGTATCTCTAGTTGAATGACATGAGATACAGTCAAAACTATCCCACAATCTATATCATCATCATCATTATTATCAGGCGGAAGACGTCCATTGCTAAACATAGGGCTCCCCCATAGAACGCCACTTGGACTACTTGCTACTCGCTTGCGTGTTCGCACTCGAAAACCTTTCTTTCCCATAGGTTATGCGACCTGCGAGCAACGTAGGCTGCCCACTTTAACTTACTAATTTTGTGAGCTATGTCGGTGACTTTAGTTCTCCTGCAGATCTCCTCATTTCGGATCTATCACAGAGGGAAACCTCAAGCATAGCCCTCTCCATTACTCGTTGAGCGTCTTTTTAAGCTTGTTAATGAATCTTCAATTAATATATTATATCATTGGACTGAAAATATATATTTTCACGAGACAGTTCAGACACGTAGTAAATTTGACGAGTGAGCTAATCCAACTTTGCAATACACTGGGACGTGTATCGAAAATGTTTTGTATGTCAAATGGTTGTATTGTCAGAGAGAACGTACTTAGATAAATCAAAACAAGATAGGTATATCTAGAATTTCCGGTGCCAACATTTAGGCAGAACTATCGGATTTCTTATCCTTATGTTATCGGAGAATCACGGTAAAGTGGTGATCTTATGTGGGCAGACAAACCAACGATAAGTGGTGAGCCACATATCGTTGGACATAGTTTTCTCCAAGTCCAACGATATGTTCGGATGAACCGACGAAGTAAAGGGAAAAGTTGCATGCGGCACAGTAGGTACATCGGTTCGCCGACACGTTATAATGTTCTTCGTATTCATTTCGTTGTTTTCGTTTAAGCCCAAGAAACCGCGACTGCTTGAAAAGTGGTTTTGCACATTTGAGTTGAGATATTGAATAGCATAAAGTTCCTTTCGACAAACCAAATAAGAATCATGCCGTTATTTCCCGACTCAAATATTACGGCTGCATTTAAAATTCATTATCAATAAGCCAGTTTGAACCTTCTGGTCAAAATGTTCTTCTGTAAACCAGCCGCGTGTGCCCATTATTTACAGCATGGTGAAAATTTATGTGTGTACTTGGAAACTGAAGTTGATAAATCTCCATTCTACAACATGCTCAGGCCCAACTTTGGAGCGACGCAATTCTGGTATTTGAATAGATTCTCGTGGTTTGTATTTTTTTAGGTAATCTTTTAGCACTTGTATTATCTTGTTGCACTGTTTTGTGTGTGTCAATTGTGTAGTTCAATTTGAAGTATATTTATAATAATTTACTGTCCATCACTTTAAATATAGTAGGAATGGATTAAAATTGAACTCAAAACGATTTATTAAATGAAAGCGTTAAATAACACAGTTATTAACTTGATTTTCGTAGTGAATATGAAGATATTTTTCATATTTAGATTGAACGTAGCTTAAATGATACATACACCGTCTGTGCTCCTATGAGGCTGGCATAACTGTATTTTATTCAATGCCTTATACTAAAAAAATCTTCTACGTAAACTTTTTGGATCTTGTCTTTTGGGACCTACACTTTTTATCAGCTCAATTTGTTCCCACTGCTGGGACTCGAGCCTTACTCTCAGAAAGAGGAGTTGGGCCAAAATCCACCACGCGGGCCTAGTGCGGCTTGGTGGATAGGTTGCCCACCCCACGTCGAAGTTTTCAGGCTGCCAGAAAACCTTCGACAAAGCCTAACGACTGTTCTCCTAAGACAAACAACCGGGACCGACGGCTTAACGTGTCCTCCGAAGCACGGAAGCGCTCAGTTGAATAATGTCACTAGCGGTCACCCATCTAAGTCCTGACCGCAGCAAGTGTTGCTTAACTAGTTGATAGGTTAAGATCGCCAAGTCAAACTCTGCTACAGGCGCTTCGTAATAAGTGCTCGCTAGTGTCGAATCGTCGGCCTCTGCTGAACTTTTAATGGAACCTACCCACTTGTGAAAAGGCTAAATACGTTGGAGGTTTGTTACGTTAAATAGAAGTTCAGACGTGAGGCCTGTGTCAAAATCATTATTATCATCAGTATTGCCATAGTAATAGAGTTCTTCAAATTTTGGCTAAGGTTTATTTTTATGGGCCCGATAAGTAAGCTCAGGGTCTCATAACGAATTATATGAGTAAGTAATATATGTTTGATTATTAAAATATATATAGACATAAAAAATAACAACTTATGATTTACCATTCATTTCGTATATAACAAATATGACATAATAACCTTTGATCGAAATTCGAAACAATTAACTTTAAATGAAAACCATTTATAAACTATACATCCAAGTGATATACTTAGCAAATGAAATAACTATTAAAAAATATAACTACTACGTACTACGTTGAAACTTCGAAAAAACATATTTAGTCAAGCCATTGCTTCGACAGGGCATATGTTAGACAAGAATTTTATCCCAAGTGCTGCGCTGTATCTTTATCGAGGTGTAGATTACCCTAATTCTGGCGCTTCGCCGGCCGCTGCCGCAGCACGCTCGCTGCGCTCGCTCGGCTCGCGCGTCGTGTGGTCACCATTAAACCTAACGCTCCTCCTCGCTTCGTTCGTCGTCGCACCTATCTTGAATTTGCCTTAGACTAGTCATGAAAACTGAATACCATTACACATACTTACATCATTTTGTTAACGGAATTATACCAAAATATATAGTATGTCAAATCATCGTTTATCGAAAAAAAATTATGATACTTGAACAGTATGTAATATTAACAGTATATAAAATAATAGTATAACAGTTGATCGATATATCAAGTGCTGGTATAGATTACTAATTATATGACAACTATAACGTATATCAAATAAAATTATATCAACTGTCCGTTACGGCAAAAATCTTTTGTATCCAGTGAAGGGTATTAAATTAAAAATCTGTAAAATGAATTTCGAACAACAGTCACGCACCCGAACTATAGAGAAGGCGATGCGAGACGAACTAAAGTCACGCTAGATGCAGGTCGATTGGTCCTTTTGGAAAATATAATAAGGAAGGCGTATGTTTAGCAGTGAACTTCCTACGACTGAGATGATGAGACTCAGTAGGGTGTTCCAATTACATAATTGGAAACTCATCAAACTATCAGAATAGGCATCCGAAAGAATAGAATGTGCAAATGCAGGCGACAACCGATAGTCAATTTGTTACTGTCCGCTCGCGCTTGGTGGTCGAGGATTTGTCGAAATAGAGATTTACAACCTTTTACAACGCTGTTGACGTCTTTATCCGTACATCCTACTTTATCTTGTAGATTATTTTCATTCTGTACAAATGAGTTAGGTAATGATGATGCAAAACGTTTTTCTCTGAGTACTTGAGTTTTCAGCCTATATAGAATCTTAGTTTACAATAAAATTTAAGTGATATTTTTAATTCATATTGTTTTGGTTATTATTTTTAATCACCTTAAAGAGGATTGTGTCTTTATGAGTAAATGAATGTATTTAAGAAGCTAAGGTCCATCCTATAGCCCAAGCAGTAAGGTGCTATATAGTATAAGGTAAATGGGAATGGATCTTTGTGAGCTACAAATTTGCCGTTATACCTGCACTAGAAATGATGCATTATTATTACTAAAAGATTATTCATTAATAACTAAAAAGAAAGTTCGTACCAGAAATTCAAAATTTAAAGTATTAGAAAATTACTGGATGAAACGGGCTCATAAACTAATGTCTCGGGGTGACGAGCACGCAATGTCACGCAAAGCTAAAGTTCTAGCTCTAGATGGCACTGCAACTGTCATAGTCAAGCGTAGTACTTACCATCAGTGGCACGAAAAGACCCTACTGGGACTGGTAAGCATAAAAAATATTTTTCGCCTAATAATTGTTTAGTAGAACAGTGACACAATATAAGAGTGCTAGCCTAAACCCATACCCATACATAACATATGCATATTTACATACATTACCCATTTGGCAATGCCCTACTAAACAAATTCCAAAGTCCTATTAGGTATAGCGGCACACTGACTATTCGAGAGCTACTTGATCTTAGAGGCGAAAACCTGAATAGATTTGAAGCTCTAGATTTATTACGTTATAAAAGTTATACGTTAAAGCTCAAAGTCGCACAACGAGCTATGGAGAGGGCTATGCTCGGGGTTTCTCTACGTGATCGAATCAGAAATGAGGAGATCCGTAGAAGAACGAAAGTCACCGACATAGCCCAGAAGATTAGCCAGTTGAAGTGGCAGTGGGCAGGGCACATAGCACTCAGAACAGATGGCCGATGGGGCCGAAAGATTCTGGAGTGGAGACCACGAACCGGCAAGCGCAGCGTAGGTCGTCCACCGACACGGTGGACAGACGACCTGATGAAGGTCGCAGGACGACGTTGGATGCAGGCCGCTTCCAACCGGTCCTTTTGGAAAATTATGGGAGAGGCATATGTTCAGCAGTGGACGTCCTACTACTATAATTATATTAGTTCCTTTTCAAACTGTAACCGGTAGCTACAATGGCGTACACAAAAGGGTGTCAGTTTATCTCCAGTTTTTAATGCAAGGAAAGTCCTTTTGGAAAATCATGGGGGAGACCTATGTTCAGCAGTGGACGTCCTACGGCTGAGATGATGATGATGGAATACAGTATACCTACCGCGGAATGTTTCCTAGATATGAGTCGCCTGATGTAATACAGTTTAGCTATAACCCGATTATGTTCCGCTGATAACCATTGAGGTACCATTACTACGTATAGAGCAGACACCGCAAAGAAACAGTTTGCCATAGTAGTTGAGTTGTGGTCCACGGTCCACAACTATCTATACGAGTTATGTAACGAACGAACGAGAACGCGTAAGCGCCGCGAATTTCATGGCGGTTTCGACCTTTTGGGCGCGAGTAGACTACGCCTTCAATCAATTTTAGCGCTGCAGCGAACATTACCTTAATATAATCAAAAATGTGACAATACTTCTACATCAGTGCTGATAACCAGTATAGTAGTTACAAGTTTAGTGCAATAGTAACTTGTATGGTTACGTAATCACGGTAATAGTAAAAAAAACTATTATCGTAGGTAGATTATAATTAACAAATGCTTATTTATATCTTGTATAAAGTATATTTTACTCACAAAAAACTAAACCATGCATACGGTTTAGTGTCAACAAAAATGTCAATAGCTAACAGTTGACGCCAATTTTTTGACAAAACTTTATCATGGCATTTATCATATTATATCATTATTGTCATAGTTGAAAACAAAACGAGAGTTATTAAGTTAATAGAGATAAGCGGCGTGGTCGCCGCGATTTTGCGGCGTAAATTCGCTGAGGATGGGCATCGGACATGCCCGAAACCTAGGTCAATAACGTCGGCTAATTACGTGAGTAAAGTCGGTGTTAATATTAAATAAATACGTCCATGTCTTTGTCCTCTGATCCTGAGGTCAATATTTCCTATTAAGTATTATACAAAGCTAATTTATTATCATTATTTGGAGGAGACACATTAATATATAGTTTAAATATCTAGAATTTCCGAAAATTTATAGCCACAGAATAAATACAACCTCTTCTTTCATGAAACTATTTTAAATTGACGGATAATTTCAACACAAACCGCGTGAAAATCACTGGCCACTAACGTACAGTTTTTTTTATTTATTTATGTTTAAATATTGTCTGTTAGTCTTTTGCTTTTGTTTGCAACAATTTAAGCTGCTTTTGAAGATTCTGCTCCTGCGTCAGCAACAATTACTTATTGGTTTCGTGAATTTAAACGTGGTCTAGACAACATAAACGATGACCCCAGACACGGCCGACCACCAACTGCAGTAACTCATGAAAACGTTATCAGGGTAGAGTGGCTATTGCAAGAGAATAGACATATTACACATCGAGAGATACAGGCTGAGCTGAACATTCGATCACAGGCATTTTCCACCATCCTACATGAACACCTTAAAGTTAGCAAGCTTGCTTCGCGATGGATACCTCATTCTCTCACCGATGAGCAAAAACGCCGTCGTGTTGATTGGTGGAAATTTATGTTAGAAAAGTTCGAAGGAGGAACTTTGCAAAACGTATCTTACATTCTTACAACTGACGCATCATGGATATAGCTACGATCCACTCACGAAGCAGCAATCCGTGCAATGGGTGTTTGAAGAGGACGATTTGCCCACAAAAGTTGTTCGTGGTCGTTAATTGTTAATTGTTTGGTGTTCGTTAATCAGTAGCTGTAACTCCGCTAGAAGACCGTAGAACAGTAACCAGTGAATGGTCTAGCGAAGTTTGTCTGCCTCAAGCTTTCGGGGAGTTGGTTAGCGACCGCCCAAGGAGTGGCGTCCGTGGCATTCTTTTTCACCAAGATAACGCGCCCGCTCACACAGCTGCTAGAACCATGGACTATTTGACAACTTCGAGGGAACAAATGCTACCATACTCCGTACAGCCCAGATTTAGATCTATGGGATTTTTTTTCATTTCCCACGGTAGTTAAAATGCTTCGTGGGCGAAAATTAAGCACTACAGACGAGGCCGTCAAAGACAAGTCTTTTAAATGTTTTGAAAGCTGGTTCACCCGAAAGGAAAAGTTGGAATTGGAAGGGGATATTTTGAAAAGCTGTAAATTAAACCGTTTATTAATTCCAACTATTTTTCATTTCACTAACTATTTTTGGTACAGCCCACGTACAGTATAAAGGGAATGAAAAAAATCGTAACAAATTTTTTTTGCAATTTTTGTGCATTAAAATAAAACCTTAGAGGAAAAAGTGTTTTGTTTAATACCTATCAGCCACCTATAAACTCAACTAGAACCTAATACATTGATCAATTGACTATTACTGAGTTTTTTAATGCAATCTTGCGACGAGACTGGCAAGCAATACGCAATACGGCTCTAAAATATCAACGTGTACAATCCATCAAAAGTATAGTATCTAATGACGGCTAAATAAGTTCTAAGCTCAGTTGTTAGTGGGCCTGCCTTCAAATCGATAGGGTAGTTTGATCCCAGGCTGAAGCAAATATTTTTGTAATGAGAAGAAATGTCTGTACTCGGGTTTTTGATGTGTTGATGTGTGCGTGTCAATGCCGCCGTCAACACAGGGACTCCTAGTGTGCTGGTTTGAGTGTGTGAACATGGATTTAATTTTATTAGTTACTGGCTGCGCCTCGCTGCGATTACACCCGCGTGGTGATGGATGATGATGATGAAATTTTTTTAGGATGACATCTTTATTTACATAGACATTATTGTGACAGATTAAAACGTCGCTGCCTTTTAAAAACGTGTAGGCGCAACCTACTGCCTAAAAACGACAGCAATTAGTTCCAACACGGACTTTTAAGTAGTTTGTAAACCCTTTGCCGTCCGCTCAAATCTTGGGTCTTAAGAAGGGTAAATATTTTCTCCCTTTTCCGAAAGAAATAACTCAAGTCTTCATAATAGACAACCCACGGAGTTTCGGAATAATAAGTTGTAACGAAGTTCTCGTAAAACACATCGTTCTCGTTCACAAATAGTACGTTAAATTTAATTGGACATAGAGATGAAGCATAAGTAAATTAGCATTGTAGCAATAAAATATAAGCGGTACGTTAGTCAGGTTTTTCTATATGAGTGGACTCTTATGTTTGCACATTTGCCATTCCTCAAGTTATAAAATAAGTAATGAGAATCAGTTCGTCTCAAGGTGATCCAGTCCGCCAGACTGGTCTAATTTAGCATATCCTCCCGAAAGGGAACACCCCGATGCGAATGACGAATGTTCAGCTCACCCATACTACGAGTACATATAAAAAAACATACAATATATTAAAAAATATTAAGAAATAATAATTAGGCGATCTTATTTTTTTAATAAGTAAAAGATTTTTTTTCCAAGGATTTTATTTTATTATTAGTAGTCTAAAGTTTTTGAAAAGTAGAACTATTTCAAACTTGTCCTTGGGCAATGATGGCTCAAGGGAATGCAGGTACAAAATTAATGAGTGGGGGGAATTAAAGAAGGAACAACAGCAGCTGTTAATGCGTTCCCTAACTTTCAAAATATATTGTAAGTATTTGTTTATTTATTTATTTATTTTTGGCGATTTAATATGGGGCATAAGCATCCCAGACCGCTACTTTTGTTCAATTTGTGCACTATAACGCAGATTTACCGTTGACACACTGAATGGTAAAAATACATCAATAATTTGGGATCCATTGAAATCACTCTTTTCAATCACTGTTTTCCATCACTCCGAGTGATGGAAAACAAACTAGAGAATATATAGAGAATATAAACGTTTGGAAAACATTCCATCACAGAGGACTATTTCTGTACTAGGTCATATATACCCTTTTAAGTATCTATATCCTGGTACTGCTGGTGAAGGGTTGAGAAAGCTTCAAATAAGAATTTCGGAGCCAGAACCAAATTTAACGCCCAGCTTTTTCATAATTAAATATTCTCTGGATCTACTTACAATTGAAAACTAACAATGACTCTCCGGAATGGAATGGATTTATGAGTCTGTAACATGTGCCCATAGTTTTGGTGTTTCAATATTCTAGCCATTTACTAACGCATCTCCAAGTGATTTTAAGTACGAGTAGAACTAGGCAGGTCCAACTTAGAGAAAGAGGTCAATTGATGAATATGCCATGTGCATCAATTCCATTTAAATTTTACTATGCTAACAAAATGTTATAATATATCTTACTTTGCAGTGGTTTCATATCTGTTTTTGTTTGCGTAAGCTATTGCAAGCATAAAGTTAATTGAAACCAAAACTCATTAAAACGTGGGGTCACGTGTAAATTGTGGCTCCGGGCCCCATTTAATTATGGGCCAAATAAATCACGGGTGGCCAGCTGTTGCGATACCTAAAGTAAGTACGGTAAACTTCCTATTTTCAGAGTTCAATTGTATACAAGGTCGTGCTGTCCATATTATTGGAGACACCGAAGTCACTCAACACCTAAGCCCCTAAAAAATTTTATGTTCTGTCTTCAGAACATTTCGTTCTCACCCTTCCGATCCCAAACAACTCGTTTGTGTTATATTGCGTATACCTATAGTGTTCAGAATCTTTACCAAGAAATAAATATTGGCCTTTCCTACCTCTGTCTTCTAATTTCATTTTGGAATGCTCTGCCGGCGTATGTTTTTCCTTGCAACTGTGACCCTGGGTTCTTCAAGTGGGGCGTGAATAATCTCTCTGGGCATCATAAGGATGGCGATTAGCGTAACTTACGGTTGCACTAATGGTCATCGCTGCTTGTTTGCATCTTCGTTGATGGATCAAGTGAGATGAAGTCACTTTGATTAACCCATATAAAACAATCTGTTACACTAGCTTAACCGACAAAACTTTAATTTACAAAAATAGAGTTTACAAAAGACAAAACTTAAAATTTACAAAAAATAGTTTTGCATGGAAACTAACGCGGTGTACGTATGAAATACGGGAAATTATAGCTGGAACGCTTCATTTTCACGTGACTTTCATTCTCGTTTTTCATAAACGAAAACAGAGTCACGTGAATTTGGACCTTTTTGTTCATCCCGTACTAAAGCGACATAGTTATTTTTGTTTAAATTTTTCACGTCGTAAGTAAATAACACTTTATAAAAAGATTTTAAAAATATATTAACTTCTAATACAATATTATAAAAGTGTACAGTACTTATATAAAAAATCAAATGTATGTACTTTTACCCGACTACGGCGAAGCAAAAGGGAGGGTTATTTACATAATATCAAAACCGACTATTTCAACTATAGTAAATGTAATTAAAATATACCAATTACAATAAAAAACGTGTTTGTCTTAAATTTCGTAAACCTTTGGATATATTTTTTTTATATGCAACAGCATTTAAACCACTGTCCGCGGGTAGGGTACCTAAAAAACTGGCAGCGTTACCTCGTTAAATAGCCAGACTGATACGTTGGCTGGGGTAAGCTCTTTTATCATCTGTGTTTCTAAGGCGTCTGGGCAGCTGCTTTACCAAACGCCGTGCATCTGGACTTCAACTTCTAAATAGTAAACATACCTGCAATTTTCAAGGTGGACTGTTTATACCATTTCGGTACCAATTTTGTTACATATTCAAAGTTTAAACGCCGATTACGGTCGCGTGTAGTAGTGACGCTTATAGCAACAAATAAGAATACCTCTAATAGTTAACTACTAAGTTAATAGCAAAGTTTACAAATTTACTGATTTCTTAAGAGGATTGCATAGCTAGTACTTTCCATGCTAAAAGAGAAAACTCTTTTCTACCTGATTCAGTGATTCTTCTGACCTTCAGTGATTTTTTTCCTGGAATAATGACATTGTTTACTATGCCCGTACATTTTTATTTTTTCAGTTTTTAGAAGTTTTAAAAAAGGAAATTTATAGTACTTACGGGCATAGTAAACAAGTTCATGACTCCATGAAAAAAAAATCACTGAAATCATACAATGTTAAGAGGTAGAAAACAGTTTTCTCTTTTAGCATGGAAAGTACTAGCTATGCAATCCTCTTAAGTGCGATTTAAATGAGAGTAACAATGATAAAGTGAACTTTGGAGGATTTGAATCCTACTTCTAATATCAGCTCCAGGTAAAAAAAACGTCGTAAGGACATCTACTTAGCTAATTTTCAAATGCTCCTTTGACTAGGTACAAAATAACATGTAGTAAAAGCAATGAAGTCATCCCTCGACCATTATCAGGTCACCTGTCGGTTCGTGATCTCCACTACAAAAAGTTCTGGTCATTTAACATGAGTTCACGCGCCATGACTTACTACCTACTACGTGGCTTACTACCATTTCTATGAAAAATCTGTAGGGCTATTATGTATCTCAATTGCTAACAAATGTTGATTGAAATCGAAAAAAATGGCGGCTCTATGTCACTTTTGCCAGCTCCAGTCACCAACTTACTAACATTTTTGCTTCCTGCAGTTGTCAAAACTGACATAGAGCGGCCCTTTTTCAAGATTTCAATCAGCGTTTGTTAGCAACTGAGATACATAATAGCCCTACTCATCAGCTTTCAAAGTTAGACCAGAACTATTATTTATTCTGTGGTCAGACGCAATAAGACCAACTTTCGTTACAAAAAGGCCAACCAGTCATGATGATGCCTGGTTGACCTTTTTGTAAGTACTCATCTTATAACATACCTATAACTTTTTATTATATTAATATGGTTAGTACCTACCAAAACAAAAACCATACCACCACGTCAGCGTTATCCGGACTCATTTTACGTTATACATGTAACCAACAAAGATTGATGTGTGGGCAATACATCACAATCAGAATGTTAAACAAGGCTCAACACAAACATACGAGTATTAATGGTGTTAATTTTTAAAATATATGATCTCTGTGAGTATAAAAAATATTGTTGTATGCGCCCAGGACGCTCGGATTACGGTGCCACGTACCATGTGATTAGGAAACGGTACAATCATAAGGCCTATATATAGGATTATTGGCTAACTTTGACATTTGAAGACTAACGTCCGGTTTAATTAATCTGTCTATTTCCAGTTTTCCTTACTAAGGATAGAAATTTGACATAACATCTAATATAATTTTTAAAGCACTATATCTCTTAAGCAGTGATTTAGTTAAAACTACAAAAATCATAGGGCCTTTTTAAGACTTCTAAGTACACATTGACGGAATTAAAACTTGTTTTAATATACTAGAGTACATTAAAAAAATTCAAACAAACTACTTAGTTTGACCTTTAAAGCAGTTTTTCTCTTTATTCGCTATTGTATTTGTTATGAAACACATATCATAAAATAGTAACTTTTAACACACATACATTGACGGATTATTTTTTTATTTAACATTGCACATTATTTTTTTATGAATATTGTACGTTTTTACGCTATGCATTTGCTTGATTTCAAGTAAAGGAAGTTGAACGTAGCCAAGCGCTGAGCTGACAGCGCCTTAATAGAACCTTTTTATGTCATTAGGTTACGGATCAAGCACGAGGCACACCTGGTGTTAAGCGTTCACTTTTGCCAAGAACTGATGTATTTCGTGACATGTGATGAACTGCACTGTGCCTGTAGCCCTGAGACGATAAATACTGTAATTTCGCTGTCACCCATACCCTTCAAACCAGAACACAGTATTGTGAAAATTACTGCGTTGCGGTAGACACATGTATCGTAGCACTTCCCCGGACGCACTCTTTCACAAAGAGGTCCATTCCTACTAAAACTAAAGTTACAAACGTTGCTTTTATAACGAAGATATTTAGACGCTAGTATATATAAAAGCCTATAACCACACGCTTTTCTGCACAATACGTTCGTTCTTCAACCACCCCGAGATGAGTCGTAGAGATTCGTAGATAGGCCATCTCACTCTGCCGAGAATTATAGTTATTTTAGCTGCATAAAAGAGTTTAAATTCGTTTTATATACTTGATTTACGTCTTTTATAGCAACTACAACTCTTGTTTTACCTTTAGTTCATTCTTCTACTTTAGCGACAGCAGGAGTTTATTTATTAATTCGATTTAATGTGTTTTAGTTGATGCTTTTTTAATGTTACTATTATTGTTAGGCTTACTATATAGCTGGTATTTCAGCTAATTATAAGTTGGACTTCAAAAAAATTTACATTATCAACTTTTACGCCGCCTTGGTTGGTGCCATCTTAGTGCCAGATATTCACCGCTCTGTGTAACACTCCAACCCATGGGCAAGCGTAGTGCTTAGCTATGAGCCGCACGATTTGCCCATCTCGTCACTGAAAATCTAAAAAAAATAAAAAGATATTGTTGTCTAGTTAAAAAGAGAGATATAAGAAGGAAGAGCATAATTAGGTGGACTCGTGCATTGATCAATACCTTCTGAGATAGCTTTATGTAATGCAAGTGCCTTGTAAGTCCGGTTTCTTCGCCTCCCACAATTCACATCGCGACTTCGTCGTATTATAAATGTCGCGTATAACATATTCTCATATTATGTGTTAGTAACAATATCCAGTTAGTAACGCAAACTGTTGCCATAATCATGGATTCAATTTCAGCGCTATTCAACACGATAGTGCCAACTTCAAATTATACCAAAGTGCGAACGGTTATTCAATTCCGTGAAGCTTTGAACATGGTTCTATCAATTAACCTTTATATAGGATGAGATAGATTGTCGCCTAATTGTAATAATTGTGTATTATTATATTATACCTAATTTACGAAGAATAATTATAAAGAGAATGACTCCCCTTTAGGACATAAGTATATAGATTTACTATATAGATCGTCCTTCAGTGGGCCTAGCAAAAAAATTCGCATTTAAGGCGCTGTCAATTCCTGACGAAGATAAAAAGGAGGGTCTAAGCAGCAGCAGGAGCAATTAATCACATAAACAGTGATTTACTTAAAATTACTAAGAATATATGACATTTCTAAGACTTTTATGTAACACTTAGACGGAATTAATCTGTCCACATCAGAACAAAAAATAACAATAGATTTATGAATTAAACTTGCCTCTAATGAGGCTTGCTGATCGGACAGATTAAAAACACATTTTAACAAACTTAAGTACATTGCAAAAAAAATCAAACATACCACGTATTTCACATTTAAAACAGTTTTTCTCTTTATTCACAATTGTATTTGACATGAAATACATGTAATAAAATAGCAACTTTTAATACACATACATTGACGGATTACTTTTTTACTTAATAGTGAACATTATTTTTTAAAACAATTTTTATACGTTTTTACGTGCAATTGCTTGGTTCTTCCGAAGTCTGCACGCGCTAGCAGCTGACAGCGCCTTAAATGCAAAGTAATCTCATCGTTGACGTATACAGTACAAATGATCAATTATCCAGTACAACTGTGGTACAAATAACTCACAGTTTGTACTGTATACGTCAAAGAAACGATCACGCTACACATAGGAAAAATGTCTGAATGCAGGCATCTACATAAATAAGATAAGATAAGATAATCATTTATTTGCAGAAAACATGAGTTTTATACACACACATAGTTTGTATAAAGATGTAGTTTGTCATAACATTAAAGCTCGTCATGTTTTGCCCATATAGGCGTATAAATTTGTTGAGAGATGGCAAATAAAACAATACAAGAAAATTAATCTATAAATACAAGTCAAATAATAGTTGAATAATTAAATATTAATACATTAGAATGTCAGGAAGTAAAAACAGTCATAATTAATAGAATAGTGTGATTTGAATTCATGGAATGTCATAATTTCACAAATACTAAGTGCTCAGTTAAAATTCTTATCAGCTAAAAAATCACTTACACTATAATAACATTTTGTCAGTAAAAGTTGTTTAAGTTTCGTTTTAAATATATTTGTATTTAAGTCCTAATAAAGGACTTAAATACAAATATATTTAAATTCAATAAGAATTCGCTATTCTATTATAAATAGCGGGTCCCATACAAAATCTGCTATTACTCATAAGAGCCTTTTTTGCCGTGTGCATGCTGAGTTTATAGTTGTCACGTCTGTTACGCTTAACTTTCTCAGACAATAAGGGAAAATAATGCGGATTTGATTTTACAAATGAAGCTACTTCTAAACATAGAGTGACGGAAGTGCCAGGATTTTATGTTCAGTAAATTTCGGTCTACAGCTGTCAGTTGTTTATAGTCCAAACATTGCCCTAATACATCGCTTTAAATACATGTTCACTGTGCGTTGAATTGCCCCAGAAAATTAACCCATACCTTAATGTTGATGCTACCAAGCCATGGTATGACGTTAGTAGAGCGTCTAATCTTACAACGGGCGCAAGTCTGTGGAGAGCATATGCCGAGCTACCTAACTTTTTACAAAGAATGTCAAAATAACAATTATCATGTGTATTTTAAGTGTTCCCACTGTAGGATTAATGTCATTGTCCAATCATCACAGAAGAATTATGTCTTGTAAACTAGAACAATGGTTTTGGCCATAGCCTGATCAGTGCTTCCGAGGATAGATTTCGAAACATTATCCAAGAAATCCGGTAACGTCGTCAGTAGAACCGTAAGCTAACTGTTGAGATTTTTAAAAATCTGACCTCGAAGGTCCTAAGCAAATATGCCTTTGGGTTTTCTTCCCAAGATCACCCCGTGCAAAATATCAAGTTTCGACCCTATACGTAAAATATATCCACGCTAAAAGTATAAATATTCACAGAAGTTAATCTTACGCTGTTTTCCTGTTCTCAAAATAACTGAAGTTAGTTTCTAGAAACTTCAGCTATCTGCTGTTATCACACTATTATGTTATCAATACAAAGAATCTGCGATACCATTATACTCTGAGCTAGTTGTTGTATATTTATTATTTTTAGATATATTATTATTTTTTTCATTTTATTGATATTTTTTCCAGACATAAATTTTAATAGAGGTTTGACTGAAAGCATGTTTTGACTATAGGGAAATTCTCAGATTACACGTGGTGGATATTACAATATGTTGGTGTATACTGTACTGTAAATAATAGAAATAAATTAATTTTTCCTATTTTTATAAATACAAATTATATTGTAAATTTAGAACTAAGACTCGTATGTAAATTTCTGTCAACAATAAACTTATTACTTATTATTATTAGACTTTCAAAGATGTCGATAATATATCTGCTTTAAATGACTTTTGACCGGTCACTTCCGAAAAGATGACCGACGACAGCTGTGACGATCGAATCATTTAAGCATTAAACATTTTTTACATACAATTCTAATAATTTTGGTAAAATGAACCTGAAGTAAAATGCTTAACAGACAAAAACTTAATTTAATTATCCAGTAGAATAACGTCCATATTTTGCGTTAATAATTTGCTTTATCCGTTATTAACATAAATTACAATTTTAGCTTACTTAGTTTTATTGTTATCACTTCACATCAGCGTGCAATATTTAAAGTAATTTTATTTGTTCATAATTGTTAAGTTATCTAAAAATCCTGGCACCAAAAAGGATCGGGATCGCTAAATTAATTACATTGCGAATTTACTATACTAAAAATTTTAAAGAAACTATCAGTTAATCATCTCACTCTCTCAATATAAACATCTCCTATTGAAATTTCCCCCTGTAAGTTGATTAGAAAGAACTATTACAATAAAATGTAACGAACATCTTAAGGAGTCAGCACACAAATTACAATCTATTCCGCAAACTTGTTCAACTATCTCAGTGACATTACAATCCAAAAGTACCTTATACGCGTCCTATATCTTACAGGCGACTTTAACTGACTTCTCCTAACATGGGCCAAGTTTGATTAGGGTCCAAAATTAATTCTCCCACGGGACGGCCTGATCTAATTTCGGGACAGTTATCAAGTGGCTCGGAAATGTTCGGGTGTGGTCGTGGCTCCGGTTCGGTCTCGGGCCGATGAGTTGAAACATAAAATCGTAATGTTAATAGTTCAGGCTTCGGAACAGTTTCAACTTTGATATTGGGATCTTTTACATTCACCGATTGCACATCGGCATGCGAGGGGACGATTTTTGGGACAGATTATTTCATAGTTACTATAGGGATAACATTTATGGACGCTGATTATAAATTAGTATTTACGTTTTCAAATTATACTTAGTTCCATATAATTCCAACAGATGGCGGTGTAGGAAACCTTATAAAACGCTTTCTTTATAAGTTTGATAATTGATAGAACTGGTACGTTTGGATATCTTTTGAAA
This sequence comes from Selenia dentaria, assembly GCA_917880725.1. NCBI lineage: Eukaryota > Metazoa > Arthropoda > Insecta > Lepidoptera > Geometridae > Selenia > Selenia dentaria. Next base: position 12,607,211 of record OU862893.1, on the reverse strand, counting down.
AAGCCACTTTTTCTTGCAGTTTACTATGTTTAAAGTTAATATTGAAAGATATGTCTAATAATTTATGTGGCTTCATCTCCCGTAGAAACGAAAGGATTTTTAGTGGAGGCTGTGCATAAGCATAGAAATAAAAATGTACTTAGTATTAACATCACCTATACTTTAAGATTTCTCCCACACGAAAGAAAACATTGCTCAGTGTATTACTTTAAGAGTTTATTGTTTCATTTGTAGGTGTGAAGTGCAGTGGGGATGCGTAATTGAACAAGTACAGTTTGAAAAATTTAACTTGTCCTTTAACTCATTCTATTCAGTTATTGGAGTGTATCTCACAAACTACTGGACTGAATATGATAAAATTTAAATGGGACCACACGGGAAGCACCAGCTCAAACAAAAACAGAATTTTGAGAATCAGTTCTTTCAGTCAAAAGTTATGAGGTAACAAACATAAAAAAATACAGTCGAATCGAGTACCTCCTCCTTTTTTTGGAAGTCGGTAGAAAACTGCGACATGCGAACCAATAGAATAAATTCCTGGCGCTATATCATCTGCCTTTCAGTTTACCCGTGAATGGGCGCATGCAACTGTGCCAAAATATCGAGAGCTCTAAATAAATACAATGCATGGTAAATATCCTGTTTAATAATTCTTGCATTAGTGACCATGTCAGTTTAAAAACTTAAATCATCATGGATGTCGATCGGGTCGGCTTAAGTTAAGAGTTCCATTGAAAGTTGTATTGTTGAGGTTGAGTTATGAAATTGTTGATCTCCGATACAATAACGATTTGGCGATGTCGATTTTAGATAAGTTTACCAGCTTTGGTAACTTCGCTAATAATCTGATTTGCTATTATAGGCTAAGTTTGTGGGATTGGTGTTTAGCATGTTGACTGAAAGCGGTTTGAAAACATTTCGCTTAATCTGATAGAAGATAAACAAACCTATAATCCATGACAAAGTTGAGTAAATGAAGTTGAACAATATGTTCTGTCGGTAAACAGACTGTAGGACTGTAGGAAAAAGAAGCCCCGAATTACTTCCCATATTAGAGAGATAAGTTTGCAAGTTATCTATTGGAATCTTTATTTATACACAGCATCGATTGTTCAATGAATGTTTGATCTACGAATAAATTGGTCGTTATTTGAGTAAAATAATTATAAATAATATCTATATACGCCATTACCGATTTCATTCATCTTTTATTAAATGTTTTCTAATACATCGCAGAAGGTTTTGAACATTAAATTTTCCTATAAAAGATAGGAGGTTATGGCGAGTCCGAAGGCCGAGCCTACTATACGAACGAAGTTGCGGGCAGTCCCTAGTACTTATATAAAAATGAACCCCTATTTCTCCTGATTACGCTATAACTTGAGAACGGATGGAACTTGCTAATATTTTTTCTCTTGTGTTAATTATTGTCAGGAGAAGGTTCTTATGAAATAAAAACCAAGAAAAGATGACAGGTTATGGCGAGGCCGAAGGCACGATGTCGCTAGTATTATCATAATTATGCTCTTGTCTCTAGCTCTAATGCTATCTAGTATAACTTTTAAGCGCCGCTTATTGCCCTATTGTTTCAAATATGAAATTATTTCCTGTTATTGTATTTTTTTTTGTGGTACGGTGGTCTGCTAAAGTAAAATACTAGTGCGATATTTGCCCTACCAAATGGCCACACACAAACAAGCTACATAAAAAATAAACAATTATACTATTATTCATTGCAATACATCACAGAATAAATAATAGTACTCCGTAACCAAATTATAGTTTCACCTACAGATCAACAAGCGCAGTTAACCTAACCTAGTTTGTGACTAACATAGTTTATCGAGAACTTTGAACTATTTACTGTGCCTGGTAAACATATCAATTACTTTGTGACGGTGATCTAATAACCTGCCGATAACCTTTTACTTACTTATTGATCACAATCTTATAGTTTACTGACATAATCACTATCGACAATAATTTACAAGCAGTCGCTATTTTATTAAGTGGACAATGAAAGTAAACATTGTAATTGTTTACTATCATATATATATCGTAAACGAAAATATAATAGTGAACAGTATATGGGTATAATAATGTTATAAATATAACAAAACAATTAAATAAATATAAATAAATAAATAAATATTCCACAACTATCACACAACGCCATCTAGTCCCAAGCTAAGCAGAGCTTGTGTTATGGGTACTAGACAAATGATAAACATACTTATATATTTCTAAATACATACATATTATAGATAAATTACACCCAGACACAGAACAAATGATCGTGCTCATTACACAAACATTTGTCCTGGGTGGGAATCGAACCCACGACCTCCGGCATAGCAGTTAGGATCACTAACCACTAGACCAACAGGCCTGTCAAATATTAACGGAATTAACAATTAATTATTAACGGATTGATGCGGGATGACGGCAAGAGACCAGATGGGATGACTATCGTCCCGTGGAAGATGGGACAGCCCCTGGTTTGGGATGCTACATGTGTGGACACTGGCTCCGTCTCATCTCCCTGGGACGATTGATCGGGCTGGCGCTGCCGCGTCTAAAGCGGAAGACCTCAAACGTCATAAATATGTGTATTTAGACAGAATGTACATGTTTATGCCGTTTGGGGTCGAAACTTTAGGCCCATGGGGGCCGTCCGCTCTCAGCTTGTTTAGGGATCTGGTGAAACGTTTGTTTGAGGCGTCGGGTGACCGAAATGCTGGCGCCTATTTTGGGCAAAAACTTAGAATTGCCATCCAGCGTGGCAACGCCGCGTTTTGGCCACTTTTCCCCCCACCATGGGGCTTATAGATTAGATAGTTATTATTATTTATTTTATTATTTAATTTTTAATTACTAACTCATATTATAAATAAAATGTGCATGCATCTTATATTAATAAAAGATCTCAATTATTTAACTAAACATAAAACTGAATGTTATCAATATTGCCGTCTCAGAATGATTTGATTTATATTTTTTTCTAATGTAAATTTATTTACTGCTAGCTGCGCCCCGCGGTAACACCCACGTGGTTATGTGTAATGATGATGGTTGATGGATGATGGGTACCTATGTGTTATTCTAGAACCTCATCTACCTCCACACCAAATTTCATCAAACTAGTCAAGCAGTAAAAGAAGTAACAAACATAGAAAAACATTGACAAACTTTTGCCGTTATTAACCGAGCGAGTGCAAAGCACAAGCAAAACATATCTGCAAATATCTTAGCAAAAAATATTTCGTATGTCTGTCTGTCTGGGGGTCCGGCTGTTCTACAGGGCGCATTTCTCGACCGATTCTAGTGAAATTTTGTGAGCAGGTTCGATGACTATATGGATTTTTATATCGATTCAGTTTTAGGAAATGTATCAAAATAAAGTTAATTTCATGGTAATTTAGTATCCTAAAATGAAACTGACTACAATCCGACTAAAAAGCCTTAGATGACGTTGGCAATCCCTATAAAGGCTTGCAGACCAACAAATCGAGATTGTTTTAAGGATATTATTTGAACGTGCATAGTGTATTATTTATTTGTGAATTTCATCAGTTTAAGGTTATGCAAAGATATACTCGTTATACACTGCTCTGCTCACAGAGCTACTAGTTATATAATTATAGTGTGACTAGCTGGGCATTTTTTTTGTATCATACAACTACTTCAACAAATAATTTATATTATTTGTTTACGGACAAAGAAAAAAAATCAAAACATCTTGATTTGTATTTACAAACATGATTTATGTAAATTTAATAATTAAAATGAGTTCCGACGGTTCAGAGAGTGAAATGGAGAATGATTGTACTCCACCAGATTTAAGATCAGAAGCAAAATTGGCAATGGAAAACCTGCTTTCAGCGAAGTTAAAAGAATATCTGAAAATTTTATGAGTTGGACCAAAGAGAAAAAGTGATTTATTTTTTCTACGAAACAGTATTTTTGGCGTATTTTAATGAGATTGTAAGCAACTACAAAGCCATCTACATTTGGGCAATTTATTCCATGCTGAAATGTACAGTTCAGTTCATGTTAAAACGTCATTAACATGAAAAACTATGAACATGTAAACTAACAAACTTTTCTTAAACGACAATCGACCGATTCTTGTTTTTTCGAGATTCGAGATCGAATTTAAAAGCATAAAATTGAAGTTTTTTTACTGGCGAGAACATATAGCAATTTTTGATTAAAACCCCAGATGATTTATATTTAGCGACAAAGGTAAATATTATTCATTAATTAATTGAGACACGAGAGAGTTAAGTCAAAACGGAAGGATGGATTTGGATAAATTTTGATACACAGGATTTATCTGTCCATAGATTGATATCTACGGCCTTATTAATAAACTTGGGTTACACCCGGAGTAGTTAAAACATCTATCTGTCAATTTTTAGCTTGCAGTAAATGTCACGCGTGAAAGCAAGACAAAGCATGTTACGACTAATATAGGTTTACGCAACGTTTATTAATAAAGGCCTATAAGTTTTGAAACTGACATGGTCACTAATGCAAGAATTAACTTTAGAAACGAGATATTTACCATGTATTGTATTTATTGTGTGCTCTCGATATTTCGGCACAGTTGCGTTTCTAAAGTGAATTCTTGATTGATATTTAGTTTTATTTGTTACAGGTTGCTATGATATAAGGCGTTAACGGAGCATGATTAGGTATCGAACTCTATAAAATTACCATAAGAGACATAGAAGTTCTTGATGACAAAGCAACAATAACATTGCGCGACGCGACACTAAAATATAGATTGTCTGGATGTTTGTAGTCCGAGGAAAGTATCATAAACTTTGTCCAGCGAACACAACACCAAATAGGTATTTTTTTAACTTTCAGAAAGGGAAGTGCAGGAAGCTGGTCATTGGGAAACACAAAAAAGCTAGACTACTTAAAGAAACAGCTGCTCTACCGTCCCATCATCATTCATCACCACGCGGGTAAAATAGCGTAATATTTTTGGGCACAGCATATACAAAATAACAAGATCACCGTCTACGCCAAGATCGTAATGATGTCGTATCTTCTATTGATAAAGTTCTGTCAAAGATGTGTCAGTTTCTGATAGCTTTGTCAAAATCCTCTGAAAATTGATTTCCTTTTTCAGAGTCAAAATCACGTTATGATTTTGACAGCTCGATACACTAGTCGCGCTCAGTGATAGAGTCAGCATGGCATCCATCTTTGTCGTTTAGCCGACTTTAAGTAGAACGATTTAGATCCCACCGACAGACAAGTCCACCGAAGGCCTACTCCTCAAAACCAAACTATGAAGTTTCGTTTCGCGGATTTCAAGTTAACAAAAAAGAAAAAAGACAAGCCCGCTGAGTTTCTTGCCGTATCTTCTCAGTCGTGGTCGCGTTCCAATCCGATTGTAGATTTAAGAAAAAATAAATGTAAAATGAAAATTTGTAAGTGCCCCCGTAGGCGTACACAGAGTAAATGTTTTGAGTTAGAATTTTGAGTTTGAGTTGTCTACTAAAGTAAAAAAGCATAAATAAGGTCAAGGGTGATGAAATATAATTTCAGTTTTTTTCCATGGTGATTTATTTTACATATGTACTAGCTGCTCTCCGTGGTTTCACCCGCGCGGTGATGGATGATGATGAATCTTATATAGCCTATATTACTCAGGGTGAATTTAGCTTTCCAATGGAGAAAGAATTTCTGAATTCGGTCTAGTACTTTTTAAGCCAATTTGTTACAAACGTACTTACATACAAATTTTTCAAAAGATGTAGGTACTGTATTTTATTATTAGCTTTTACGGACCGATTTACTGGTGGACTCTACGAAGAAATAATTCTATTTCTTCGTAGGGTGGACTACTAAAAACTAAGTAGGTATTTTTAAATTACTCATCTATACAAATAAATAAAATTGAAGTGTCTGTTTGTAATTCCAAATTAACAGCTTTTCACTAAATCCATATGAAAGAAATTTAAAAATCGATTTTCTATGTATATACATAAAAAATCGATTTTTAAATTTTTTGTCCGTTTGTTCCGGCTAATCTCTGAGATGGCTGGACTGATTCTAACGGGACTTTCACTGGCAGATAATTGATGTTATAAGGAGTAACTTAGGCTACTTTAATTTTGAAATAAAAAATATAAAACTTTGTCCTTCTGTCTGTTTCTTACATTATCACGCCTAAACAGCTAAACGGATCTTAATCAAATTTGGCAAGGTTATACATTATATCCCGGGGAAGCACATACTATACTTTTTATTATCATTATCCACCACCCCGCGGTTTCACCCGCGTGGCGCAGCTAGTATACTATATTTTAGTTTGTGTCTGTGCCACAGCTGATTTTGAACTTTTTTTGAATGGATCTTATACATCACTTTCAATTCTTATATGTATTGTATAATACAATAAATTTACTTTAATAAAACTAATTTGTAGTAGACGCACAGATCGATGATAATACGTACATACTTTATAGTTACTATCGGATACATCATACATAACATAACTTACATGATATACCTACCTACGTATCTTGTTGATCAATCAATCATATGAGATTATTGTCTACGTACAGTGTATGAGCAATATATGTGTGCTATTTTATATTCTGATCCAGACAAAACACCTGGCGTAAGAGATTTCTAGATTGATGGATATTTTATGTAGATACTAGCTGGTGCCCGCGACTTCGTCTGCGCAGGATTAGTACTTCCACTAGCTTATATTCTTCTCCAAGGCCATATCTATCTGTAAACCAAAATTTCATAAAATATTTACATGGTCAAACGCAAATGCTATAATTGTATTATATGAGTAAATTTAAATACTTAATAAATCAATCAAACACTTATAATAAAATACAGTACCTACGTACATACAAATGTAAAATTAAAGCACCATGGAAAAAACTGTCATTATATTACATCACCCTTGACGATATTTGTGTTACATTTGACCCTTGACGGTCATCGAGCGGTTAAGAGGATTTTTTCAGTATCTCAAAGTACTATAAATTTTCTTTATTAGAACATAAGAAAACTGAAAAAAATCAAAACGTATGGGTATAGTAAACAATGTGAATATTACATGAAAACTAAATCACTGAAATCGGACAATGTTAAGAGGTAGAAAAGAGCTTTTTCATTTAATGTGGAAAGTACCAGCTATGCAATCCTCTTAATAGGATACATTTCCTCATTTCCATCCATCACCACGGAGATAAAATGAAACCGCGGGGCGGTAATATCAGTCTAGCGGTCTTGAGTGAATCGATACTTTTGCATATATAATCCTCGATCGGATAAGCAGCGGTGTTTGCAACGTCAAATTTTCGCCATATTAGGTATGTTTATGGTCATGTGATTATGTAACAGAGGGCGAGCCTATTGCTATCTACGGGGCACTGTTCCAGTCTCCAGACTGTTATTGAGAAAATCTATCTTTCTCAGACAACCCCAATAACTGTCCATCGCGGAGATTGAACCCATGACCTCGAGGTTCCAAAACGGCGCTTCCACCACTACACCAAGACCAAGCGAGCGAAGCCGCTGGCGGGTCAGCTAGTACATCCATATATTTATACATCCATACTCACAAAGTTTCGCGTTTATAATACTCGTATTAAATAGGATTCTCAATCGTTCTTGATGAATCCGTTTCGTTGTTTTGTATTTGTTCATAATAAACGAGTACTATACCTACAAGTCTGGCTACATTGACTGTCTATTTTCTTTTCTTGACTGCTATTAATTAGGCAACTACGAGACTATGCCCAAGTATAAAGTCATAATCTATTTTTGATAATGTCGATGGGAGTCGGGGCTTTGGCTACATGCTTTGCCGTCTAAAAATGTTGGAAATCTTTTGGACAACAATACTTTCCGAATAGCCGTATACCTACGAGTAGGTGCCCCTTGCCAGGTCCCTCACCGTTGTGTCTGCGGTGAAATGGTGGATCGGTTCGGCCACCACGCATTCTCATGCGTAAAGAGCGCGGGGCGCATACCGCGGCACGCCAGCTTGAATGACGGGCATTTGTCAGTGCTGGAGTCCCGTCAGTTTTGGAACCGAACGGATTGATGCGGGATGACGGCAAAAGACCAGATGGGATGACTATCGTCCCGTGGAAGATGGGACAGCCCCTGGTTTGGGATGCTACATGTGTAGACACACCGGCGCCGTCTCATCTCCCTAGGACGATTGATCGGGCTGGCGCTGCCGCGTCTAAAGCGGAAGACCTCAAACGTCATAAATATGTGTATTTAGACAGAATGTACATGTTTGTGCCGTTTGGGGTCGAAACTTTAGGCCCATGGGGGCCGTCCGCTCTCAACTTGTTTAGGGATCTGGCGAAACGTTTGGTTGAGGCGTCGGGTGACCGAAATGCTGGCGCCTATTTTGGGCAAAAACTTAGCATTGCCATCCAGCGTGGCAATGCCGCCAGCGTTTTGGCCACTTTTCCCCCCACCATGGGGCTTATAGATTAGATAGTTATTATTATTATTATTTTATTTAATTTTTAATTACTAACAATGTAATGTTTAAATGAAATTACTTATATGAAATATAGCTGGTTTAAATATTTTTTGATAATGGATTAAAGTCTCGTGTCGCACTTTTAATAATATTGTATGAGTTCTTATCTATACCATAAATAAATAAAATTAAAGTGGCTATATATCAATAAATAAAACTGAGTACTTAAAGCATGTGAAAGTACTTATAAATAAATATCTGTCTGTTTGTTCCAGCTAGTAGTAGAAGTGTTCCCGAGAGACTGCAATAATCTTACGCGTCGTAAACGAAGTCGCGAGCGGATACTAGTTTTAATATAAATACTGACAGTTCTCTATATATATATAGTATCTTTCCTCAAACCTTGAATTGACAGTATATTTGGGCAAAATTTTATTTACCAGGAAAGTAGGCCTCTTCAATATTTTTTTTCAACCCTATTCCAGAATTACCCTTTCGTTTTATAGAATTAATAATAGCCTATATGTTACGCCATAGTATTAGTTATCACTGAGTCAAGTTTCATCAAAGTCTGTCACGTAGTTTCAGAGTGATGCGCTTATAAGCGGACAGACAGACAGACAAAAATTTACAATAATATATTTTATATAATCTCATTCGGTAATATTCTAATTATGAAATGAAATACAGACTTTTATTGGCATGTTTTATTTACATACTTCTTTAAGAAAATTAAAAAATTCAATTAAAGCATTATTCTCCTAACAAAACAATGCTTTGAAACAATTTTTTAATTATTAAAATACAATGTGTCCCGACCAAGGAGGTTTCAATTCAATTTAAGTACACATTATCTGTGGTGAGCGCGCTGCGCGCGCAACGTGCTTCCGAGCCACTAGATCCAATAACAGACTTTTTCCACTGATATTAGCAAAATTGTGGTTACGCCGCATAAGCCATAAAAACAAGAAGAAGAAGTAGACTTTTTCAATTTTTGCGCTATTTCGTACATACGAATTTGAGTAATATTTTGTTGGATAAAACTTTAGCGCAGCAAAAATGTCATGAGATTAAATAAAGTAGTGTAAGTATGCAACTGCATATAATTAGGTATTAAAACACTCGTGTAATCTTATTTTGAAAAAACTACATTCATGTTTTAAATCCACGGAGCTGTTAAATCCCTTTATTATATGACAGTTGCATAGTTGCGTAGTGAGTATGGATATGAATTTAAAGAAATAAATATACGTACTAATTTTGGCTCGATATTTGAAAATATAGTAATTTAATGTATGTTCGTAAAACTTATAGCTAATTAAGAGTAATCATCACACTAGAAAAAAACAACTGCCTGAAAAAAGTGCCTAGTTTTAGACTGCAGCGATAATTATATCTAAAACTAGAAAACTCCAGTACCAGGGTCACGTCATGCGCAATGAGAAATACGATCTTCTCCAACTGATCATGCAGGGTAAAATTCAAGGACGTAGACGACCAGGCAGAAGACGTACCTCATGGCTCAAAAATCTCCGGAAGTGGTCATGAGCAACAGGTCGCTATTTCGGGCAGCAGCTCCTAAGGTCCGAGTAGCCTTAATGATAGCCAACCTCCGGTAAGAGATGGCACCGTAAGAAGAAGAAGGAAGTGTATGTTTTTACTTTATACCTCCAGTGGACAGATTGACAGACAAACAGACGGACGAATGCAAATGTTTCTACATAATACGTAAGGTACAAAACCAAAAAACAGTAATTCTTGAGGTACAAACCAAAAAACAGTACTTAAGGTATGTGTAGGTATACACGTGTTTTCATCATTTTTTTTCATCTTTCATCTCAGCCGTAGGATGTCCACTGCTGAACATAGGCCTCCCCCATGATTTTCCAAAAGGACCGGTTGGAAGCGGCCTGCATCCAACGTCGTCCTGCGACCTTCATCAGGTCGTCTGTCGGTGGACGACCTATGCTGCGCTTGCCGGTCCGTGGTCTCCACTCCAGAACCTTTTGGCCCCATCGGCCATCTGTTCTGCGTGCTATGTGCCCTGCCCACTGCCACTTCAACTGGCTAATCTTCTGGGCTATGTCGGTGACTTTCGTTCTTCTACGGATCTCCTCATTTCTGATTCGATCACGTAGAGAAACTCCGAGCATAGCCCTCTCCATAGCTCGTTATCGTAAACACGTGTTTACTTACACTTTATCAACTTCCTCTCCTTTTCTGGAGAAACCGATTTTTTAACCATAACTATCATAATTGGTAAACATAACGCATTTATTGTAAGAAGATATTTATTGCTCATAATATGTAAACATGGTCATCTGCGCTCTCAGTGCATACTGATAATAAAGTGACCTATGACATTGAAATTCATACAGTCTCAAATATGTTATAATGTTTGTATTGATAATTATTACATCTACAATCAGTCCATATATAACGTTACCGCGGTATTTAGTTACATTAGTCTCGACTGTGACAATATTAGTGACGGGCATATAATTGAGTGCATACGATGAATTCCTGGATTGGTATATTAGTACTCGTCTTCGCTACTTCTGTGCTTTCTAGTGAAGGTAAATATTGAATCTGTTTTATTCACCTTATAAATATGATTGGGCGACGCAGCCAGTGTCATGGGCACTTTTGCACCGGGGTCAGTTAGGGTTGGGTTGTTTTCTTGCGAGTAGTTTTTAAGTTTGACATTTTATATTGACACTTTGTATTACCTAATAAATAGACATTTGTTTTCATAGTTCTGACCAGTCAAACAACTGAAACTTATTTATTTTCTTTACTATCATTTGCGGAATACTTAAAGAGAGTAGACCTTTTACAGTATGCCAATGGCCCACCTGATAATAACATTTCAATATAACAAGTAATTTGAAAAATTTAATACTGACTACCATTCTATTCAGTTATTGGAGTGTATCTCAAAAACTACTAGACCGAATTTTATGAAATTTAAATGGGACACGGGAAGCACCAGCTTTCAAACAAAAAAAAAGAATTTTGTGAATCTGTTTGAGTTGAAAGTTATGAGGTAACAATCATAAAAAAACATACAGTCGAATTGAGTACCTCCTCTTTTTTGGAAGTCGGTAAAAAACGAGAGGTAAATTTGCGATATCCTCGTAATATTAAAATATCAATAATGACAAAAGGTGTGTTGTGTAAGGCACCGCAGTTGCTATTATCTATTCGTGACTGGAGTAATATAAATAGTTTCGAAAATCGGCTTATTGAGTTCCTTTCTAAAAAGCATATTATGCCCTTGACGAAATTTTATTTTATTAATATAACTGTGATTTACCGTCTTTTTTAAATTAGGTATTTACCACGTTGTGCGATAGATACAGGTACTACATGCTATTATAAAATATTATGTATGTTTCGTAATTTATCAATTAGTGTACATACTTTTTAAAATAGGCAGAGAAATTCGTGTATTTAAAGTTTTGCGTTTGTAGTTTTCGCAAAGCAGATATTAGTACCTACTTTAAAACTATACTTTGTTGAAATTGTTATAGACAATCGAATTTTGTATAATGTTATAAGAATATGTATAGGAATTATAGATTATTAGATTTATACTCTACATTACCACAAACCTCTACATTACCTACTAGATCACCGGACACAAAAAAACCCTAGTTTTTTTCTATATTTTTCATACCACCTGCTCGAAAATGTCCAATTACGTATCACGCAATATCAACGTAAAGCAAGGCATTACATCCCCGGGGATGTAATTGCATCTCGTGAGTACTAATTATTATTACTTACTTAACAACGGCGAGTCTAAAACAGTGTTTTCAATAAAATATTCCTTCCAAAGATACTACTCTGTCCCTCTAAAACGAAAATATTTAAATTGGACAAATGTGTCCAATTTAAATATTAACTATTAATGTATTTTACTTTTAACTAAATAACTGCTATTTTAAAGCTCTGAGTTTTACTGTCTCGCAGTAGGTTTGAAAAGTAGAGTATGCACCTCGAGGATAAAGCCTGTCTTCGTCTTGGGCGGCTTTAACCCCTCGCTTCACTCAGGAATCTACACAACTCCCTCGCTTCGCTCGGGAATTAAATCTTGATCCCCATGCTGCGCTCAGGGATTAAATCTAGAGTCCCCATTACACTCAGGGTTCGATATACCGCCCATGACGTAAGACACTGCTTTACTCCCTCGGTGCATAATCTACTATTCCGCGTATAATCATATACTCTCTTTGTGAATGAGTTCGTCCGGGGGAAGTACTGCCATCATACCTTTTTCTACTGTGAAGCAGTATTGTTCGCATTTCTGTTTTTCGTTAATGTCTCAGGATTACAGCTTCGTCACTTGTGACGGAACGCAGCTGTATAAGCAGAGGTTACCACTGATCACCAGGTTGGCTTCGTACTTGTATAGGCTCCTAATAACATTGAAAAAAAACATCAAAACTTTTTCACTGTCCTATATACTCGTACCTTCCGCGGTCTTCTCGCGCCTCAGGGTATTTATTGTGCCTGATAGCTTAGACTGTAAAAGGCCTATCAAGATCTACGAGTGATGTAGGTACGTACTATTACAGACAACAACTCTATAACAGACTACCTGCTCTACGCGGTTTCACCCGCGCGGTGATGGATGATGATGAATCTTATATAGCCTACTCTCAGGGTGAATGTAGCTTCCCAATGGTGAAAGAATTTTTGAAATCGGTCTGTACTTTTTGAGTCAATTCGTTACAGACATACATACAAATCTTTCCCTTTTATACTATTAAGTAACAGATAGAGTAAATTTTAGACTAATTACTATCCATTTCGTTACACGTCATAACTCGTACACTTGGATGCAAAAGGTTCAAGACCGAAACCATAGCCTAACTGACATGACAAAATTGACAGCTTTTTATAGGTACATCAAAACCTCATTATACTAATATATCTCTACATTTTTTCCATCCCAAAGGATAAAGAGGGTTTCTTTCTTTTACTCTTCATTAATAGTAATAAGTCATTGGCATGCAGTAACAAGAAGTATTTTTAAGTTATCTTTGTTTCCTCCCGACGTTGTTCTGACCTCATTTCCAGATACACTCGTTATCTTACGAGACAAATAATACACTGTACTTAAACAGTCAAAAGATGTATTTCAATTTTATTTATATAATATTCACTAATCTTAAATTACCTAAATATATCAAACCGTTTTGATGGTAATTGTTGCATAAACCATAGATGAATTTGTATATTTTAACTTGATTCTGCCGGATATATTCATTTTACTATTATTTTGACGGTTTAACTTACGCACTGCAATTAAAGAAGAACCTTTATTTGCTCTATTAATAAGAGACCCGGAAGGTTACGAAACCGTTCGATGTTCTCTACTGTACCTACCGCGTAAGTTAAACCGTCAAAATAATATTAAATATATCTATGTTTCAATCAAATTATATGTAAATAATGTTCGGCCTTTGGTCATGGTGAACACGCGTATTTAATTGTTTGACCGCTGTTCCTAAGGATACATACTTTTGTTCGCTGCACTGCAAAGCCGGCAAAACCGAGTAAATCACGAGCTCTGCAGAAATCATATTATTTCAATTTATGGCTTATAATGTAGGAAATACAGCCCGACAAAATTAACCGTAGGTATGTATGTATTTTAAAAAATCTCAAATTCTTACAGATTCACTACTTGTAGCATGCAGAGTGAAAGACATAGAATGCCTCAGTCGTTCTACAGAAAAGTTTCTTGAACATACATGCAAAACGGTCCCCTACGCAGGATTCAAGGCAATTGATCCATTAGTAATTCCTGGACCGTTGTCTCATGAAGTGTACAAAGGCCTCATCTTCCGGTTCAAGAACCTGAATGTGACGGGTCTGAGAAACCAGAAGATATCGGACTTTCAGTAAGTAACCTTGTACTCTTTTTAAAAGGCAACGGCCACATTATTGCAGTTAATGTTCTTTAGTTTGTTTTTTGATAGTTTTTGTAGACTCTCTAAAGGTCGATCCAGTTAACTTCAATTACTCGTATATAACCAATAATTTTCTTGCTTAAAATAGCACACGTATTTTGCAATATACATTTTAGATGTAGAGTTACAACAAACTCTTGCGTATCGAACATTGAAAAATAATAATCTGTTAATATATTTCACTTTTATGAAACGGAAGTTGCAACTACTATTAGCAACATGGTAGACTGTAAGAAATAAGTAAACTAAAGAAGGCAGTGAACTGCAGAATGGCATTGGTACTCTATAGTTGGACCACAAATAGTTAAAAAAAATAGAGACAATAAGAAAAGTGTTATTGGACATTCTTATGTATAGTGAAGTAGTATAGCGGTATCAGCATTTAGGATGGAATTAAATTAATAGCTTTTTAGGCTAGATTAGATTATAAATAGGGTGCATACTCTTTGTATGTATCGTAGGCAAAAATGTTAAGTTAATTTCTTATACGCGAAAATAGACGGAGTTCTCTTATTGCCGAGTGTGGTAACCGGCAGCGAGGGATCGTGGTGGGTGGACCCTACTGGCGAAGAAGGAGGCCGAGGAGATTATGAATGCTAGTGCGACCTCGTCTCCTATTCCACCATGAGAAAGGACGACCTGGAGGGTTCAGTAGGTTCAAACCTTCACTTTCTCACCTCGGGTAAAAACCAGTGCAACAACGTTGCACACGAACACATGCAGATTAATAATTAAAAAACGACATTTCCCAAATTTGAAATAGCAGCAGCTGAAGAAACTGACGTAGTTACCTGCTATGTTTATTATAATATAATATAACTTCATATAAATATTTAGTTATTTAAAAAAAGTGCCATTTTCCCAAGTATCAATATTAAAATCTAATCTGGCCTAAGAAGTCAATCTGATATTTCATGCATTAATCTGTCCGAATCAGCAAGACTCATTCGAGTTAAGTTTCATTTATAAATCTATTGTTATTTTTTGCGCTGATGCGGACGGGTTAAGTATATGTTCCCAGAGTATATCTCTCGAATGTAGGTGCCAATACGAGACGATTGGTCCTTACCCTTGGTATAGACCTTTATGTCACTTTTGGAATCCCTTTTGCAAATAATTACGTAAAATTTCTTCGATTCATAAGTTACGGTAAATATTACGGTACCGTTATACTGCAATATCTTTGCGTATCGGATCTATATAGAGATCCAACTTCCTTAACAACATTGGAGCATGAGTCATTTAAAGTGTGCTTCTTTAAAAGTATTTGCATTGTTTATAACTGGACTTCATTTAGCGCCACGTACCACGGTCGTAATAATAAACCAATAGTCTAGCTTCGATCAGCGCATGGACCGAAGTTAATTTACAAGTTACAACACTATATAGAAGTTATAACAATTTGACCCATTTCACCTGCGGGTAGTGACACCTGCCAATCCAATCAACGGGGTTGTACACGACTATTTTCTAAAACGGCTCAAAATATAAGAAAATAACCTTCAATAAATGGTAGACTGACTGTTGTTGATGTCGGCACCATGATTTTTTAAAAGCACCTATATTCACAAATGTGTGCGTATAGTTATTAAACACTTCGACAAGTTATTTTACACTTTTAGTGTTGAAGTCGGTTCCAATTTTAGGTCAAACAAAATTTCACCCTTTTTAGTGACCCTTGCAACTTCTATTTATGTCATTCGACGTCAATTACGATATCACCGAAATAGGCGAAACACTTTTCAGTTATTGTATTGTAACTCAAAACCGCTGGACCAATTTGCTGAAATTTAAATTGGACCTCGAAAGTATACTTTACCAAACAAAAAAATTATTATTACAATCTGACTACTCTGTAAAAAGTTAAGCGAGATAATGGTGTCAATTCTGTAAGCATTCTCTTAATTAAAAAATCTCTAAATAATGGCAGTACTTATTTTGTTTAGGCTAAAACCCAAATTAGTATAACACTTTCAAATGACAGCACTAAAATTAGACATTTCTCTTCCACAGTTGAAGAGAAATGTCTAATTTTAGTGCTGTCGTATTTTAGACAGTTTAAGGAGGATCCCAATAATCTATCTATCCGCGGGTTTCCCTACTACCGATAGAAATTTGACATAACTTCCATACAAATAGTGTCAAATATCTAACTCTAGTAAGGTAAACCGGCGATAGATAGATTATTGGGACTGGCCCTTAGTCGTAACGTAAGTTGGTGCTTGCTACACTAACCTAAACTAACCCAAAATGGAATAGAATAATCCTATTTTTAGCAGTGTCATTATAAGTGTTAAATGATTTTGGATTTTAGTGTTAACAGAATAAGGACCACCACAATAAATTTTTAGTTCGGTAGTTTAGTTTAGGTTTTTTGAACAAGTGAATCGCTACCAATCTCGTCCTTGTTTTTGGAAGTCAGTTGAAAATAACCGAAGCATTCAGTTATATTGAGTGATTTATGTGATAATAAGTGAAGCAATATACGCCTTATGTACGTGTCTGCATAGATCTGATAGTTGCAATGCCAATGCCACCTAGGAGTACAAATGTAACTCTAATGTGCAACACAGTAGGCCTACACAATAGTATTCATATCGTCAAACTATCCGCTTACTTCACTACTCTACTACTACTTATCAGACCCCTCATGTGTGAACTCGTGACATAACAATGAAATTTATATCATCTCTGGTAGGTTTGAGACTTGATGCACCAGTTGTTAATTAATTCAATTAATGTTATGATGGCTTTACTTACCTACTGCCGTGCGACCAGTGTCAAATCCTTTATGAGATATCGTTCTTGCAGAAATTGGTTTTTCCAACGTTTCTTGTCATCTCGTCATTTGTTTCACGGATGTTGTCAAAGATGCAACTTATCGCGTTAGAGAATCGCACGGCTGCTTAGAGTTCTAAGACGTAAATGACCCTTATGCCGGGGTGACACGAGGCCAGTTTTTCAAGCCAGAGCAGCAAGATAGTATCAGTAAGCTAGCAAGCTAGTACCTCTGGCTTCGTGTATACAGAACTAGCTTCATTTTTAAGCCAGTAAGCTAGTAATCCAGTACACAAGCCAGGACAGTTTTTAATAGGATGGAGTTCTATTTTTAGGCCAGTAGCGCCCTCCCACCACTGATTTTACTATCCTGGCTTGTGTACTAGCTTCATGTGGCCGAATACCAAAACTGTGTGGCGAAATAAAGAAAGTGGTTATTGTCCCTTGCCGTTTTTGTAATTCATCTTTTGCGAATTGGTACATTTTTCGAAGTAACTCCTTCAGACTAATAATGTGTTTTATCGCATGCAATTCATGTTGGACACGTGGTCACCTTAGTCAGACTAGCCTATTCCAAGCCAGGTCAGCAAGCCAGGACAGTTTAGTAAAAAACTAGCTTGCTGTCCTGGCTTGAAAAACTGGCCTCGTGTCACCCGGGAATTATAATATTACTTCGTTGTACGTCTGTCTGCCCGGATGTCAGTCAAAATATTTTTCTCAGAAACAAGAAAGTAACTGAATTATTTTAAATTTATATCAAATACTAACTTCACTGTATATTATCAAATATTATAGAGCTGACGCAGTCTAAAATCAGGGCCATTCATGCCGATGTGTTATACATTCGAATAAATCAAATTAAGCCACGCCACGAATCAAATTGTATGTGTTTCTACTTCCCGTTCTTCTTTCCCATTGAGCTGGAATCCAAAATGTAACAAGAAGCAAGGTTTTAAGGCAAGATCAACAAAAAAAATACTGAAAATATTTATATGATTTATATATAAAAATATTTTTATTGTAATTATTACACATTTACAGTTGGAAATACGACAGTGGCGTACATCGATGTATGTGAGAACATCTGTCCTTCAATCCTACTTATCTTTTACACTCTCACTTATCCGATTGTTTCGCTAATAGTTTGTATTTAACTAGGCCTACAAACTGTAAACATTTGCATGATTCTGCCTTTATCTACCGACTTCCAAAGGTACTCAATTCGACTGTATTTTTTATGTTTGTTCCCTCATTACTTTCGATAGGGTAACCCCATTTCCCAAAATTCTTTTTTGTTTGAAAGCCCGTATGGTCTTTATCAAATTTCATTAAATTCGGTCTAGTAGTTTTTGAAGTTACACTCCAATAACTGAATAGAATGGAAGTCAGTATTTAATTTTTCAAATTGTTCTTGTACCACATGCTCAACATGACTCAATATACCCAGTAGGTAACTTTTCTCTCACTCTGACTGACTCTTTAGCAGTAGTGATAGTTAAAAACGGGTTTTTACGACATGCCTTGGTTGGTGTTTCTTGTTATTTCTGGTAATATTTGCCTCCAAAAGGTACCTTTCGGAACAATGTGTACAGGTACTCAAATAACCTCTAACCTAATTGTTTTTACTATTTTCAGGATGGACCTAGTTGCCAAATCAGTTCTTTTAAAAACGCAGGCAGACTTAAACATCATTGCTGATATCACAATCGAAATAGGAAATTCGAAGACTTTCTCTGGTGTTTACCACGCTTCAGCAAGTAAGTTGAGTTTTAAATAAAACTTGTTTGCTTCGAAAAGTTCAATAGTTATTTCATAATTATACTCTATGGTACAATATCAGTGAATGATACAGTAAAGCTAAATAAAAATGTATCAGTGCAACACAAGGCCAAACGATTGCTGTAATTAAACATAATAGGAATTACCCTTGCGAACATTACTTTAAAAAAAAAAAATTTAAACATTTTTTTTTTAAATGTTAATGTGTCGTCACTATGCGACATATATTGCGTGTGTGCCCCACGCTACTGGCCAGGTATTTTAAGCATCTGTTTTTGTACAAAATGAAAGACCTTTATCTGAAAATGTTTTTATTCATTAATCACTTTTCACCGTGCAGACGTGTTTTGCTTTTTACAAAGCTTTTTCTTACAATGTTTCAGGTGTTCTAGGGACTGCAAGATACAACTACAATCTGATAAATGACTCCAAAGGTGTGGAATACTTTGTGGTAGGGCCAGAAAGGTTGACTTGTGAAGCTATCGATGAACCGACTGTATATCTGGACCATGAACTACAAACTGCTTTGACAAATGGTATGCCATTGAGAAAATTTAAACCATTCCTCAGGGTCTTCCATGACTTAATTCCCCGAGAAATACAATCATTTCTGCATTTATAAGGAATTGGCTATACATTTTCACCGATAAATACATTTCACTTTTGTCTCCAAAGATGTCTAGGTATCATATATTACTCGTAGTATTATTGCAGTTTCAATGGCATTCCATTGCTTTAGTTTTTTTTTATATTTTCCTTTGACGTTCATGACAATATCTGCCTTATTCTGTTTATATAGGCATCTCTTGTACATTTCAACTCATTTGTAATATACCATCGACTGAAACTGGTATAGAATATTAATAATTGCTGTTTTGGTTAAACTCATATGGGTAAGAAAAAAGGTTTCAATAATTGTAATTTTCTTTGTTATATCATAGTGACATTCTTTCAGCAAATGCACGTTTGTTGCCTTTGAGTTATTTATCCAGTTGTATACCAAGGTACTTTGCTTCCTCCAGATGTGAATTGGTATAATATTAATTCTCACACGGTAACATATTTTTGTTACAGAGTAAAAACATGCACTGATTTTGTCTAATCTCATTAACGATTTGATAACGATGCGATATGCGTCAAGGTTTGCGAATGGGGTTTTTGGTAATGAAATTGGGGCGGCTAATCATACATTGCCATCTGTACAAGCGAGTCAAAGTTTGAAGAGCATTGTGGCAAGAATACAATTACTGGGCGAATGTGGCTAAACAGCTTTGACTCGGGGAACATGCAGTACCACACTGATCTTTGAAACCGTAAAAATCTTGGTCGCCTAGGCGCATGAATATATTTCGTTTCCACCGATACGAAAAATACTAATGTAAGTTTTGTTTTGCAGATCCAGCTGCTGCAGCACTTAAAACTGCTTACACATCTAATAAGGTTAACTACAGGAAATCCACCATATGCAAGATAACAGAAGCGGCCTACCACGATGTTGTCAACAATATCAGAGCAGCCGCCAAAATTCTGCCTAAAACAGCATTCTTTATAGATGTCTAGTTCAATATAATATATAATAAAAAGTCTTACCTTTATAAATTATGGACATTTATTTATCAGAACAGATACCGTTTTTAAATGTATTACGGTTAGAGAATAAATATTAATTTATGATTTCTAAAATTTTTGCGATTATTATATCTCCTGGTGTGTGGTTACTTGGGTCTCGGTTTCAGTATGACTGTCGCAACCTGGCATCCCGATACGCCGAGCGGGAGTATAACCATCTATAATATTTTTGTTTGGGATAAAACCACTTTGACGTTGCTCTTACTACGCGGTCACAAGTACACTAATTGAAACATGTCCCGATTCCGAGCGGGTGAGCATTTGAGTTTCGAAGATAACCCAAATGTCGTTAAATGCTTCACTTATAGCCTGGGTAAAAAAACCTAATGACAAATAAACCTATATACCTTTTCTATCTTTTTAAGAGTTCTGGATTTAAAATTTTCATTGGAAATGTTTCTAGATGGGCAGGTGAAACTTTCAATACGACACTGGTTATTTTACAATGTTACATTTATGAGCTAACTCTAAAATCTTTTATCGCGCTCGGGATTCAATAGATCGCCCGAGAAGTACGAGTTTAGTATTATCACCTTGGTAAATAATGTAGGCACGTACTATTAAATCACATTTAATTTTGAGTATGTAATTTGGTTTTTAACATGGCATAAATTATGTATTGTTATAACGAGTTTGGTATTTGTGTAGGTTTTTACAGTTGAAATAGCGAAATTAATAAAATATAATTTAGCCGAGCTCTTGAACAAAAAACGGCGTTTTTGATGGACTAGGAAGGATAATACAAAAACCAATGTAAATTTTATTGGATTGACCACGTTTAAAATATTCAGTGCTAATAAAATATGAAGTTTAAGGTCAAACGATCATTTATATTCATTGATTCGTCATCATCATCATCATCATCTCAGCCGTAGGACGTCCACTGCTGAACATATGCCACCCCCATGATTTTCCAAAAGGACCGGTTGGAAGCGGCCTGCATCCAACGTCGTCCTGCGACCTTCGTCAGGTCGTCTGTCCACCGTGTCGGTGGACGACCTACGCTGCGCTTGCCGGTCCGTGGTGTCCACTCCAGAACCTTTCGGCCCCATCGGCCATCTGTTCTGCGTGCTATGTGCCCTGCCCACTGCCACTTCAACTGGCTAATCTTCTGAGCTATGACAGTGACTTTCGTTCTTCTACGGGTCTCCTCATTTCTGATTCGATCACGTAGAGAAACCACGAGCATAGCCCTCTCCATAGCTCGTTGTGCGACTTTGAGCTTATCTATGAGGCCCATAGTAAGAGACCACGTTTCAGTGCCCGCACACATTGGTCGAAGACTCTTGTCTTGAGGCACTGAGGTATTTTTTACGAGAAGACTTTCCGGAACGCTGCCCAGCCGAGTTGGATTCGACGAGTGACCTCTTTCTCGAAGTTGGACCTGCCTAGTTTGACTGTCTGTCCCAGGTAGATGTACTCGTCAACAACTTCGAGAACTGAGTTTCCAACTGATATTGGGGTAGATACAACATGGGTATTA
The DNA here is from genome assembly GCA_917880725.1 of Selenia dentaria. Taxonomy (NCBI): domain Eukaryota; kingdom Metazoa; phylum Arthropoda; class Insecta; order Lepidoptera; family Geometridae; genus Selenia; species Selenia dentaria. The sequence continues at coordinate 12,585,073 of OU862893.1, read as the reverse complement.
GACATAATTTTCGTCTTGTCCATGTTCATCTTAAGACCTACCCGGTCTGAGGTGGTCTTCTATGGATTCTGACATGACTGCAATATCGTCGGCAAATCGAAGGTGAGTGATGTATTCGCCGTTAATATTGATGCCAAGTCCTTGCCATTCCAGAAGCTTGAAGGCGTCTTCCAATGTAGCGGTGAACAGTTTCGGAGATATAGCGTCTCCCTATCTCACGCCTCTTTGCAATGGAATTGCCTTCGAACTCTGCTCGAAGGCAATTCCATTGCAAGTGCAATTTGTCCGAGTACAGGACAAATGTCCTGTACTCGGACTGACATGTAGGCGTTTTTGTACAAACACTTCAGCACTTCAATATACCGATAGTCTATACGGCACATTGACGGCTCTGGAGAGACTCAAGCACTGCCCATGTCTCGATCGAATCAAAGGCTTTCTCATAGTCCACAAACGCTAAACAAAGAGGCAATTTATACTATTCGGTCTTCTGTATAACTTGCCGTAGCGTGTGGATGTGGTCTATGGTACTATAGCCTTTTCGGAAACCGGCTTGTACCGGAGGCTGGAATTCATCAAACCTGCGACTAAGACGGTTCGTTATGACCTTCGAAAAAAGCTTATAAACACGGCTCAAAAGCGAGATGGGTCTGTAATTTTTAAGTAAAGTGTTGTCACCTTTCTTGAAGAACAGCACCACCACGCTTTTGTTCCATGCTTCTGGCGTTGAACCTTCGAGTACGACGGTATTAAAGAGTTTCTGAAGGACTTTAAGTACCAGTGTTCCACCCGCTTTCAGAAAGCTTTTTCAGAAAGCTCCGATGTGATACCGTCGTCACCAGGCGCCTTGTTGTTCTTAAGTTGTTTCAAGGCCATTCTAATCTCGTACAGGCTGATGTCCGGGATATCTTCGGTATAATGTTGGGTCAGCTTGGCTCTTGGGTCTTTGACCGAGCTGCTAACAGGTTTAGCGACCGAGGTGTCGGTGTATAATTAATTCGTATTATATTTAAAATATATTAATTAATGAATAGCACTTAAACTAAGTTCAAAAACCCCATGTGACTTATTAGTAGTATTTATAACCGTTGGCTTTCCTTTTTGCAAAATATGTATGTTATCATATACATTATGGAAAGAATATATATAACTACATAACTTTCATAGCCAAGATATTTTTTAAACATTGCATAAATTATGTCATGTTAAAATAACGAATATGGTATTTGTTTAAGTTTTCACAGTTAAAATAGGGAAGTTGATAAAAAGTATTTAAAACCAAGCTCTTGATCAAAAAACGGCATTTGTGAAACTAAAATAAAAAAACAAGTTACATATTATTGGATTGGATTTTAAATGTGGTCATTTAATATATTGAGTGCTAATAATAGATAAAATTTAAGCTCAAACCATTATTTATATTCATTAATTCGTATTATATTTAAAATATATGAATTAATTAATAATAATACTTAAATTAAGTTCAAAAACCCCATGTGAGTTAATATTTATAATCGTTGGCTTTCCTTTTTTTGCAGAATATGTATGGTTATCTTTGTATACATTTTAAAAATAATATATACCTATACATAATTTTCATAACCAAGACAAGAATTCCTTTATTAATTTTATATTTGTTTACTAAGAAAGCTGTAGTAATACACAAGTTAGAGCCGGTTTGGGTTGAATGGTAGGTATGGGTGCCAGCGAAATTACAGGCACATTTAATGTCTCAGGGTTACGGTCGCAGTGCAGTCACCAGTTGTGAACTGCATCAGTTATAAGCAGAGGTTACCACTTACCACCGGAGTGCTTCGTGCTCGTACCATCTCCTATTATCATAAAAAAGAATTAACAAATTTGCTATTCGCCCATGACCTTCCGAAGGTGATCCACTCATGCTCGCTCTTATATCGGATTTTGTACTTACCATTTAAATACTTGTACACTAGTATTGCACTGTGGATTTAAAGGTTTTCAAGACCACGAGATACCTCAAAACAAAAAGGAACCTTCCGACCGTGTGTGTGGCACGACCACGAATATCTGCTCATGTTTAACGTTATCTTATCGTTTACGTATTCAGCACAAACTATGCGTTATCTGTGCCACTATTGTACTAGATAAATGACAGTTTTAAGAGTATTGCATAGCTAGTACTTTCCATGCTAAAAGAGAAAACTCTTTTCTACCTCTTAACATTGCCCGATATCAGTGATTTTTTTTTTCATGGAATCACGGCATTGTTTACTATGCCCGTACGTTTTGATTTTTTCAGTATTTCAAAGTACTATAAATTTCCTTTTCATACCACCTGCTCTATTGTTCTATTACATGTCACACATTCTCTACGTAAAGCAAGGCATTACATACGCGGGGCTGTAAAGTTGTATGAAACTCCCTGGGGAGTAAAGTGATTTGAATTTGGAACGTTAATTGTAGGAATACTCTTAGTACGGAGACAGCATACAGAAAAAAAAGAAAAAAGGCGCGAAAAGGTTTAACTATAAGTAGTGCGTTCACAAGGGCGTTCGAATTGGGAATCTATGGATGTAAATGTCGTTTATGGCTCTTTTTGTTCAGTGTTTGAAAAGCTAAAAAAGTGTTATTTTTGCCACCAAAACTGAGCTTGACGAACGCTTTAACAAAAAAGCCAACAATAGCAACGCCACCAATAAATGCCCTTGTTGCTAAACGAACGCACGATTGTTGTGCGCCGGTTGCTATGGGTTACACACGGCCCCTATCTTCGAATTCAATGTCATAGGTAGTTGAAGTCATATATACTACTATATAATGGTTGAAATTAAAATATATTATTATTTTCATGTAACTGTACCAAAATTTTAGGAGCTCCAAAGCAACTAAATCGTGGTCTACATCTCGTGAGTACCTACTAATTATAACTTAGTTAACAACCGCGAAAGTCTAGAATAGTGTTTTTCATAAAATGTTCCTTCCAAAAATATTACTCTGTCCTTCTATAACGGTACAAATGTGTCCAATATGAATATTAACTATTAATGTATTTTACTTTAAATAATATAACTGCTATTTTACAGCTCTGAGTTTTAATTGTAGGTACGAAAAGTAGAGTATGCACCTCGAGGATAAAGCCTGTATTCGTCTTGGGCGGCTTTAACCCCGCGCTTCACTCAGGACTCTACATAACTCCCTCGCTTAACCCAAGAGTCCCCGTTACACTCAGGGTTCAAGATACCGCCCATGACGTAAGACACTGCTTTACTCCCTTGGTGCATAATCTACTATTATTAGAACATAAAAAACTGAAAAAATCAACACGTACGGGCTTAGTAAACAATGCCGTGATTCCATGAAAAAAAAATCACTGAAATCGGACAATGTTAAGAGGTAGAAAAGAGTTTTCTCTTTTAGCATGGAAAGTACTAGCTATGCAATCCTCTTAACGATGCGATTACGTTTCACTTAAACAGATTTTCGTGCTCAGCCCACTGGTTCACTTTGTTGTCCGTCTGTCTGTACCTCATGTCAAGACCCTTTTTTCTCAGAAACGCGTACACGTATCATGCTGAAATTTGTATAAAATACTCTACGGTCTCTTTCAGCTTTGAATAAAGAACTTCAAAAGAAGAAAATGAAACTTGTAAGTCAACGCGATCAAAAGATATTACTGCGTATGTCGCATATTAAACGATTTCATTAGGAAATCAATACCTATAGGTATTTCCCGTTGACCTAGAACCATGAAACTTGACAAGAAGCAATGTCTTACAGCACTTATATAAAGAAACAAATCTGAAAACCGTACATATGTAATTTAATATTAATAAAAGTTATTCTATGCGGTTGGTTCAATAATTGCGTCTATAACCCCTCAAGTGTCGATGTCATTATAACAATAAAATTTCAATTATGTCTGGCCGGTGACCTTTAATGGAATAATAATAATTTTGCTTGATTGAATTCCTAGGAATTGAACGGCTTAATTAAGTTTGTCCTTTAAACTAGTTTGTATTTTAGTAGCATGATCGATGTTTAGAGGCAATAATGTTAAATGCTTTGATAATGTACGTACGGAAACCTAGGTGCGCGTGTTCAACTCGCACTTGACCGGTTTTACAATAATTAAATTACCTGGAACGCCTTGTAAGCTTAATACTTGCACCGGCCTAATGATGATTAATTCATAAATATCAATACATTGAGTCTAAGTTCATGTACTGTTAAACAAAACTTTTAAACGTTCTTGTTTAGCATTGTCCTCATTCTCGGAGTAAGGAACAAAAATGATGTTGAGGAAATCTTATTCCATAAATTCTTAATTCACGGAGTCGGTTTTAGATGTTGGGACATTTATTTTACTGTAGTTGGTAACGATTTATTTATATTTTATAATCGAATGAACTAGTATGTCAAACCTATTCATGAAGTGATATAAAACGTCTTGAGTATCAAAGTTTTTATTTCAAAATCTGAAGCTTTCATGGAGTGTAGTTTTCCCGATGAATTTTCAAGATGTTTGTTTTGCTTGATTCGCTTCCCACGTGAAGAGGATCTTTAATTTTGAATGGTTTACATTTTTTTTTTATATATTGTTATGTAACCACTGGTGTATTGTTACGTAAATCTATTATCGATTTCCCACTTAATATTTTAAATGTGAAAGTTTAGATGGATGGATGGATCGATGTTTGTTGCTCTTTCACACTTAAACGGCTACTTCAATTTTAACGAAACTAGGTATGGAGGTAGATGAGGCACTGGAGTACCACATAGGATACTTTTCATCATCATCATCATCATCCATCACTACGTGGGTGAAACCACGAATCGTAGCTAGTAATTCATATTAGTACCTACTTCGGCATGCGAAACTTCCAATTTACACAAGTAAGTCAGATTTAAATTTAGTCTTTTTATACATTATTTCGAAAATAGAAGTAGGAAAGTTATAACCGTCATCATTAAGCGCTTATAGCGAATCTAGCCTTGTCGTTTGCAACTTATATATTATGCAAACCTACGATCACTACTTGGGACCGCTAATAGCATTTTTATTTGAATGCATCCTTCCTTGCAACAGTTGTTTGGTCATGTTGGAGGTAAAGACGTAAAGTAAGCTGGTTATGTTCTTCTTGAGATTAAAATATATACTAAATTTTCATCTTCTACAAACATTCGAGAAATCTTGGAAGAACTCTTGCTTAAATATATCAGCAAATAAAAACCAACATATCAATGCCTTAGAGTGAAGATGTTTGAACAGTATATATACTATTTCGATATTTTATAAAATATACTTAAGTATATTTTATAAAATATCGAATTTTATATAGCTTGGGCTTTCAAACCTTATCAAGTCTACAGTCAATATAACCTTTTATTGAACCGTAAAACAGCTTAATGTTGGATTCGAATTAATTTTTGTGATATACTTAAGGTGTCTGACTTTTTAAATCACTATTTCTTAAACTAAATTAAGATTAGATATATGCTTCTAACCGGTCTGATAGCATGGCACTAATCATACAAACATAAAAAATAAAAGTATTCATCGAATGGAAGGCGAACGAGAGATTTGGTATATGCACACCAATATATACTTAACTAGTTTAGACAAAAAGCTAATATTATTATATAGTATACTAGCTGCGCTCCGCAATTTCACCTGCGTGGTGATGGATGATGATGAATCAAATATGTTACACAGGGTGAATGTAGCTTTCCAATGGTGAAAGAATTTTTGAAATCGGCACAGTAGTTTTTGAGTTTATTCATTATAAACATACACACACATAAAAATACAAAATTTTCCTCTTTATAAAATTATTTTCATTTTTCTTTTTTTTTTAAACAGGGTTTTATTTTACACTCTTTATAATATTAGTGTAGATGTAGATTTACAGATCGTTAATATAGCTACTATACGGCTTGGTATGTTTAACGGTGGTGGCGATACAAAATACTTACTAAAATGTGTGAAAATTGTATATCTATTTGATACCATGGTACATTTTACGAAGTCTATTAAAATGGTAATTTCAAAGATAAAAAAAGTTTTTAATTCTTTTTCAAGTGTTTTGAAAAAGTGCATCGTTTTTGTTTTAAAAAGATAGTATAATAATTTTAAAAGTTATTGTATTTTTTGCGGCCACTTTACTTGCGGCCCAGTATATCAAGCGCATCAGTAGGACATCCAATGCTTAACATAGCCTCCCCGATTCCTCCAATCAAGCTCATATTTAGTCTATATTACAAAACAGAAATTTATTGTTAAGCAGAACATTAAACGCCTTACTATAAAACGAGGACATACAGATAGTCCCGATTTTACAAGACGAAATACGTTCAGTTTAAACGGTAGGCAAAGGGCGGAAGGAAGAAGGAAACACTGTGACTAGGTAGTGAGATAAGCTACTTATCAGCTTTTGGTAATATACAAATATAGTATCGTTATAACTTAAGAATAGCTAACCCTTTGCTTCCTTATATTATTTCTTTTTATTTTTATCGTGTCATAAGTAAGTAAGGATCTTTATTACCATTTAAAAGCGAAATACTTGCAACTTGACTAGTACTTTACCGTTGATATGGTTTTTACTTACACTTTAGGTTCCTAATTAAAAGTTATAACGAGAAAAGGATAAAGTAAAAAAAATAAAAATATAAGAGTTATATTAAAAACTAGCTAGCATGCCCGCAGCTTTACTCGCATTGTATACACAGAAATAAATTGGATAGATGTTAATAATTAGTAAATTTGTGTTTTTTTTGCATGTGCTATCGCCTGTGAATGTCTCGTCAAAATCAATCCGTCCAGTTTTTGAGATAAACCAAAACAAACAGACAAGTAGGCAGACATACATTTTAAAATTTTTATTACGCAGCGTAGTTCGTCCACCGACAAGGTGGACTGACGACCCGACTAGGTAGCAGGACGACGTTGGATACAGGCCGCTTCCAACCGGTCTTTTTGGAAATTTCTGGGGGAGGCGTATGTTCAGCAGTGGACGTCCTACGGCTGAGTTGATGATGATGATGATTATGATACTTTCATATATTAAATGTATATGAAAGTATCATCATCATCATCGTGAAATGCGATGATAGTTCCGGGCTAATGAGGATCGGCCATCAAGTAGATGGCCACGGGATTGATCCCTGCCTCGGGCTTTATCTCTGAAATCCACAGCATGGTGATAAGGCACTTCTGGTATAAGCGTGGCTAGCTACACCCTCAAGTTAAAATCTGTCGCCAAGCACCTAGCAGCAGCAGTGCGATTCTCTAATGATTCGTCGACGAGCTCACCGATGTCAAATACTTTTTGCGATATCGCCCTTGTACATAAGGTTGTTTTTCGAACGTTTCTTGTCATCTCGTCATTTGTTTCAGGGATGTTGTCAAAGATGCAACGATGTTTGCGATGATGTTAGAGAATCGCACGGCTGTACTTGATACCAATTAGCTAATCTAGTACCATCTTCGACCGCATTTATCATCATTACATCATCTATTATACAAATTATACACTAACCTATCAGGTGTAAAAAAGGAAAGCTGTTATTTTGACAGATACTTAAATTTGATTTATTTGGTTGTATAAAACGACTGCGGACAAATCTGAAATAGGTGTACATGCTTAAAGATCTTTTAGCAATGTAATAGAGGTGTATTTAGAGTTCATTGACATCAAATTAAACGTATCTACACACATGTACAACGGTGGTAGTGGTTTGGCCAGATCTTTGTTGCTTGCTTGGTTGCTATATGTAGTTGTTTTCTGAGGGGCCCGTCACGAAATTGATAAAACGGAACTCTATTTCAAAAATCCCGTCCGTCATCCGAGGTATGTCTCTGTTAAAGGGCAACTCTAGGAAATAAACCGCATCGAGCTGGTAAAGCGTAATTCTAAATTCACAAAGGAATACCTTTGCTACAATAACATCACCATACTTCAAACGTTCAAAGTTTAAAATGTATTCATTTAGTGAGTACTAAAAATATATTTAGCCAGTGAGTACTAAACATATATTTAGTTAGTGAGTACTAAATATATTTAGTCAGTGAGTATTAAATATATTAATTCAGTGAGTACTAAACATATTCATTCAGTGAGTACTAAACATATTTAGTCAGTGAGTACTAAATTTATTTAGCCAGTGAGTATTAAATATATTCATTCAGTGAGTACTAAACATATTCATTCAGTGAGTACTAAACATATTTAGTGAGTACTAAATATATTTAGTCAGTGAGTATTAAATATATTAATTCAGTGAGTACTACACATATTCAATCAGTGAGTACTAAACATATTTAGTCAGTGAGTACTAAATATGTTTGGCCAGTGAATATTAAATAGATTCATTCAGTGAGTACTAAATATATTTAGTCAGTGAATATAAAATATATTAATTCAGTGAGTACTAAACATATTCATTCAGTGAGTACTAAAACATATTTAGTCAGTGAGTACTAAATATATTTAGCCAGTGAGTATTAAATATATTCATTCAGTGAGTACTAAATATATTTATTCACTGAGAACAACTGAATGGCTACTTTTTATGCATTATTAAGAGTGATGTGACGGTTGTGTAATGCAGCTAATGGTTAGGACTTCTCGTGCCCTTTATATTAGTGCTATAGCTAGCTCTAGGGAGCAAGTTTTTCATGCCACTAGACTGGGATCATCACCAATAAAACCGAGGTATAAGAGTTTCATTCCCCAGTGGGAATAGTAGTCGCTGTGTAGTAATATTGCGTAGTGCGATGACTGTATCTCACTACGCAATATTACTACGCAGCAGAATATCTAGCATAGTGCTGGTACCCATGTTAGTCTCTTGATTGAGGCCTCCTTCTTGCGTCGTTTTCCTCAATGCTGAAGGTCGTGATCGCCTTCACGGAATATCTTCTCTTTGATGACCCTACGCCATCTGGTCCTGTCTCGGCGTCGTAAGGCCTACAAGCAGGTAACTCTGTTTCCCTCGCTTATTACGATTACAATCTTAAATTGAAGGGTTTTAACTCCACATTCCATAGACTAATCTGGAAAATAACTCTAATTAGATGACAATTAAAAGGTATCACACCTTAAAAAACGGCAAAATATAATGTTTTTACTAGTAAGCGACTAGCCGAACAATTCTTTCCAATAAAGACAAGAACCATATTTGGACAGGTAGGATCAGCCAGCTAAAAAGAAGTCAAGTCAAGTCATGGACAGGGATCAGTTCTTGTGCGTGGCACTGTACTGCACTCATCATACTCGTAGCACTTTTTAGTTTTTTTAATTCCATTCGCAAAGGAAATCACACATAATTTGCATATCTTATTTTACAAAGCGTCCCCTTTCTGAAAATTTAAGGAAGTCAGTGAAAAGTAAGGGTATGACAAGGTAGTATAACAAGTACATACAATTAAAAAAAAAATACCGACTTCCATTCTATTTAGTTATTAGAGTGCAACTTTAAAACTACTGGACCGAGTTTGATGAAAAAATGGGACCACACAGGAAGCACCAGCTTTCAAACAGAAAAAGAGTTTTGAGAATCGGTTCACTCTATCGAAAGTTATGAGTACAAATATATAAAAAAAATACAGTCGAATTGAGAACCTCCGAAGTCGGTGAATAATACTATAAAATGTACTTTACATAAGCACTTAATTAAATTTGTTACATTTAGTAATACTATATATCTACTAACATCAAGGTCTCCACCAGGACACAAAAACGTTAGTATACGTAACGTAGTCAGGGAAAGTCAGGGAAAACGGAGAATCACTGTCAGAGAAAAAAAACTTTACATCACACAAACAGTATGTTTTTATTATTAAATTTTTGAGTGTTGAGGCGGGCAAGTCGTGTGCCTGATGTTAAACTCCACACCTGCCTATGACAGATGCGTGCCACCCAGAACTTAAAACTGCAGTTTTGAACTGCACTACGCTCGCCGACCCAAGGCATTGGTTTTTAGTCACTTAAAAAAAAAAAGGCGTCGTTTCTAGTCGTCTAGGTCATACTCGCAGTTGTTATTTGTACTGGTTGGTCAAGAAAATTCAGTAAATAGTCATGATTTTTTCGGAAATTGCATTGGATATGGTTAGAAATAGACAATTGAAACTGTATATAATATATGTATATGCTAAAGATGTTAACGTTTTTTAGTAAACACGCATTTTTGCAATTTAAAGGATCGAAAAGGAGGATTTAAAGAATACTTGTACACATCACACTTGATAAAATGCGTGCGAAATTTTGTATTATCGACCTATTATCGAAATACGAGTATGTATTATCACGACGAAAGTTTGTGTGTTTATATGTATGTTACTTCTTCAACCATTGAAACTTATAGAGAGAAAAATTCTTCCTATTAGCATTTTATCCGGGAGGGAGGGTGGTGCACACCCCCAAATAGGCCATAATCATTGTTTTCTTTTCAGCGGAAGTGTCACAAAATATTTTTTAATATCTTTTTTTAATATACCTATACCCTTAATAATTAATATCCTAAATAAATAAATACTAAATAAGTAAATAAAATAAATACTAAAAAAGCTGTGGTTGCTTAAACAATGTGTACAATTTTCTAAACTACCGAAATAATTAATGATAAAACGAACTTACCTGCACGTGAAGTTCTATCATAATTATGCGAGCTGCTCAATTCGAAACGATTAATATAATAATATAATATACGTGATGATGGCCGAGGAATACGAAACGGTACTGCAAGTGAACAAATAGAAATTAATCGTGAGAATTGAGCAGCGTAAGCATAATTTCTTTAAAATAGGTACCTATCTTCTAATTGAAACTAAGCTTAAACAATAATCTTCATCCTTAGATATAGATATATGTCTGTCATTATATTAGTATACGCAATTAATAAAATTTTACCAAAAACTTATACGGTTACCAAAAGCTATTTCATTGGTACCTTTATGTACAGACTGTATATATTTCAGCTAGAAAACACATTCACTATGTTATTTTACTGAAACATCTACGGAACACTGAATGTACATAACTTAAATTGACTTGCTCCATTTTTGTATGTACATAAAACACTCCATCCACGAAGTTATTTACCACGTAGTAATTAAAACTAAGCGGTAAAAATAATTCATAGTAAGTATTTATTCACAAGCTGCTGACTCGCACGGAGCTTTGCTCGTGTGGCATAAAGAATATAATATAACATTAAATGTCAATATTAATTGAACATTAATAATGATACGATTGAATACGTACGAAGTGTTAATAGATGAGCTCACCTTGTCGTTCTAAGCTGATCAGCAAACCATGCTTCGGTCACTACTAACTCGGTAACTTTTAAACCCCAACTTAAAAAATATGGTACAATTTACATCTTAGTCTTACTAAGGACTACTGGTTTTGCATGGTTTCCTTTCTAGTGGGTCCGTCTATGTAGGGTACCCAAAACACACAGAGGTTTGCCATTCTTCTTTGCTGCGGTGACTTTACCGCATGCGTGCAACACCGTGCGTTTATTTCACCGCAGTGCGCGCACTTCTATGACTTCGTACTTTACAGAATATGCGTTATGAATACGCAACGCCGTGCGCGCTTGGCCTAATACTTCGCTTTCAACTGCTGCAGTAAGATAATTCACCGAAAGATAACCGTCGAGTCGAACTGAAGTTCGACTTTGGTTATGTTTCGATAAATTATTTATAACCCATTCTAGTGGTTCTAGACAAATTGAAACGTAACACGTTATCTTAAACACTTTTATTTATAACGAATATACATGAATATTAGTTAGCTTCTTGTTTATGATTTATCAAGTGAGCAGTATCTATATAAAGTTTTGTTCGGTCGCTGACATCAATAGAAACGTAACTGTAGCAGGATTGTTATTCAGTAGCAGAATAAGTAAGAAAACGTAGTAAAGGTCACCCGTCCAGCTACGGTTTGTTTTTTTTTTATTTATTTGAACCGGCCCCCTTAACGCCGTGAAGCCGTTGTCGGCCTTTTATAAATATAATAAGGGTATTATATTTATAATAAAGGTGGACATAATTATACCAAATGACACGTTTATAACGCGGATCGCAAAGAAGTGGAATTCATTGCATGAATATGTATTTTCCGCTTGATACAGCCTTGAAGTTTTAAATTAATAGTGAATATAAGTTATAGCTCCTACATATTAGACCACATCATTGTTGTAGAGGCAAAGTACGATACCGCACGCTCCAACAACTTTGGTAGAGGTATAAGTACCTACGTTACCTACTTACTGATTAGGTAGGCTGTCTCAAAAGTTATTTGCAGGCCCAGTTTACTTATTATTATCATTTTCATGTCCACTTATATTTTCTTATCAATTTTTAAAACTAAATAGTCCGAAGTATTTTAATGAATATATAGCAAAATTTTATTCAAATCTGCGCAATAGTTGATATCGGATATGTTCACAAGTAAACAAATCATAAACTTCTTATATCAAAATTAACATCTTCGGACAAACCCGCGTCATCAGACGCCATGGCGACCGAGACGTCCGAGCATCGAATTTCAACTGTCCATATTTGATGTTAATCGTCGTATAACTTACTCGCATCATTTGTTGCGCGAACAATGTGGTCGAGGTACGGAAATTTAGCCTTCTAAAATTGCAATGTTTTGTCTTGATAAGCAGACGTTTATTAGTGCTTTAAAAATCATATAATGAAAACTGTTTTAAGGTTTTAAAAATAATTAAAAAACATTATCTATGTACAGAGATCGCGCTAGCTATGCTTTTGATACGATAGCTATGTAAATAAATACACCTGTTTAAGTGCAACGATGTAAACATTTCGTGAATCATGAGCTCGCATATTTTGAACATGATTATGTTTTACTCCCACACATCCGACCGGTTTTTGAATTCTTGAATAATAAAGTTCTTAGTATACCTTTAAATGTCATGGACTATGCAGAATGAACGTAAAATATATATCATTTTATTTATATTTCCTAGCCACACCTGTAATTACGGTTCTTATGCATACGAAAGTTCATTTGTACAAATTCCATGACTATGTAGCTATTAGTTATCATATTATATAAATTATAAACCAGGGCTGAGCCCTTTGAAAATTGTTAAGTGAAAAAATTAAACATTTACCATTGTAATGTATATTTTTTGGACACCACCAGTAAGTAGATATTTAGTAGACAAAGAAGAAAAAGCCCACCGTCTTTTTTAAAGCATCTGATATTTTCACATGAGAGTTTTTAATTGAAAATTAGGGTGCATTATTGAATAAGGTGAAAAAATTAATATTTCATTTTTTAAATCAAAAAAATTACTGTGTGTTTAGGACATAAAAAGTATTCGCCGATTCCGTGAATTTTTTTTTATTTAAAATAAAAATAAAAAACCAAAAAGTAGATTATGTATTTGAAATTTTGTCATACGATTTGAGGTTATGTGGAAAAAGTGTGTATACAAACGTTGTAGATATTTTTATTTATTACTAGATACTATATATTTATTACATACTTTGCCATTTCACTTTTTCTATAGGACTTGTAGTTTTGCTGAAAATCGAGATAACCGTTTTTTACCCTTAAACACGCAACCCAGCCCCTTACCGACCTGAGATTGCCCGTAAATTATTTAATCTTTCATTTTGGTTATATTGTCTTTTCTACCGACTTCCAAAAAAGGATGAGGTACTCAATTCGATTTATTATTATTATACGTTTGTTACCTCAGAACTTTCGACTGGGTGAACCGATTCTCGAATTTTTTTTTGTTTAAAAGCTGGTGCTTCCCGTGTAGTCCCATTTAAATTTCACCCAATTTGGTCCAATAGTTTTTGAGATACACTCTAAAAACTGAATAGAATGGAAGTCAGTATTAAATTTTTCACATTGTACCTGTTTTTCCAATAGGTTTCATCCTACCATTATTTTTTTTTGGTTTCAAAAGTTATCGTTTAACCTATTCCCATACACGAATTTAAAAACAGTTTTATGTAAGCTACGAAATTTAGTTTATACATCTTTTCATCGTCCAATGCCTTTGGAAGACCTCCAGGTCACGCTCATACTTTTGCAAGAGTCAGAAATCAGTGAAATTTGGAAAATTTAATGATGTGTAATAAAAAGTTATTAATAGTATTTTAAATAGTAAAATAAAAATAAAACTATTTGTTCCGTACAATTCCTAGCTTAATAATTATTGGTTCTTGTTCTTGTCTTTTCTTGTTTAACTACGTCATGTTTAATTTTGTTATAAGTACAGTTTTTGAAGCAATCATTTATCATCTGATAAAAATCGAATTATAATTTTTCATCTTTATCTTTACTAACTGGAGGAAAGCCATTTCAGAAAATAAAAAATAGGTGGTATGCTTGAGGTAAATTAGATTATTCCTTACATTAATGAATATAGAAGTATCAACTTATTTTACTACTATTATGTACCATGGTAGCACAATAAACATTAATTTCTAACACTTAATTAATAGAATGTATTAGTGCCTACTGCACATAACATATCCATGATAACCTTAATTCTAAGTATATTTTTTGTACACAGTACTTTAATATTTTTTCAAATAAATTATTATTATAATAGTTATAAATTAATTCAATTGACTAGAGCTATATTTCGTATTTTGCAAATAACTATATGTAGTTATATAGACATGAGACATTATTTGCATAAAAAATACGAATGATTACATGATGCGCAAAATGTTATGTCAAATGAAGCGAAGCAAGACCAAAGTCACGGTAATATAACATTACTGTTCTAAAGTGCATCATAATTTTCTGAAATTAGGCAGTAAAAAGCTGCAGAAATTATAAATAATAAAGGCATTTATGTATGTATTTGTTTAAGAAATAAAGTAACTTAGCTTTTCAGTCTCGCATCTTCCTTACAATTTGGTCACCGAAATTGTAGAGAAAGCGCGCGTTCTAGTTGACCGCCGCGGTCAGAACGCCCCCTGGGTGGGCATGTCAACACAACACTATACAAAGAACGCGTGAACGCATGACTGGGCTCTGTCTGATCAGACCCTAAGGTAGCTGCGGGTTCGTCCCCAATCTCATTAGATAGTTCCTTGAATCTCCGATGGGGTATATATACCCACATTCTTAATTTTATCACATATTAAAATAATCATGTTAGTAATCAAGTTAGTACGGTGAACTAACCAAATGGAACCATTACCTACTCTATAATAAATAAAACAAATTATGTGTTAAGTACTTCAATATAGTGCCTTAATATATGATAAAGTGCACTCAACCACAAAATAAATAAAACTCAACATAGTTGCTGTCAATTAACATAAGTGATAGACAGTGATTCAAATGCTGTTTATATATGCAATTTCAGGAACTTTTAGCTCATTAGTTTATATTGTATTTTAGATAGATTTTTTTTATTTTAGTTTCGTACCTTTTTTGTTGTGTTCATAGTTAATTTATAGTAATATACCTTCTTCTTTATAATATAAAAATGAATCGCAAAATGTGTTAAAAAAAATTCAGGGCGAGGTATATATATATATATATGTATATATACTAGCTGACCCGCCAGCGACTTCGCTCGCTTGATCTTGGTGTAATGGAAATGCCGTTTTAGAACCTCGAGGTCATGGGTTCGATCCCCTGGTTGGACAGTTATTAGGTTTTACTGAGAAACAAAAATATTCTCAATAACAGTCCGAAGACTGGAACAGTGCCCCATAGATGGAAATAGGCTCGACCTGATTTTTTTAACGTATATATGTATATATATATATAGGGAAATGATGATATCAGGTGTTTCACAAAACTCCGGTGGATGTCGAATATGCTTTTTTCTAAAATCTTCTTCTTCTTCTGATCTTCATACTAAAAGAATCTAGTGATGTGACAAAATACCAATTTATCGTTCGTCAGTGATATGTTGTTTCACTAAACTCTCGCCCTCCGGGGGCAATAGCATGGCTAGTCTAAGGCAACGTCATATAATAGGAACGACGACGAGCGAAGCGAGGAGTATTACGTTTCTTTTGACTAAAACGCGCGAGCCGAGCGAGCGCACGAAGGCAACATACGAGTAGTATTCACAACTTCGCTTAGTGTGCAGCATCATCTCACTCTAACGCAGGAAGTACATTGCTGGTCACTTGGTCGTTTCATCTCCGTAAGTCGACCATTTAATCATTAATACCAGACATCAGCTACCATCACAGCCTCTGCTTAGTTTTGGATCTGATGACTTTGTGTGGATGTTGTCCCATATTATATAATATGTGGTACCAATATATGATAGTTATTAAACTCTTCTTATTTCTTTAAAATAAATTATGGTACATATTTCAGCAACTGATTATATATGGAATAATAAAAACAAGTATTAACATATATATCATTAACCAAAATAATGTACCACTTGGATTATTATTATTATTATTTATCCAATATTGCAAGTCACTGGTTTTTGTTTACATTTGTGTTTACACATTGAGCAACTAGGTGCCACCACGTTGATAATATTCTAACCATCAAGCTTTGTCTTGATCCGGATTCGTCTCAATAGATGGCGCGACATATCTTATGCCAATAGATGGCGCTAAGCAACTGCAATCTTACAGACGCGTACGCTTAGTATACAACTACGAGGGTTATACCTGCCAATAGAGGGCGCCAGTATACTTACAACTACGAAAGCCTTGAACATTCTGAATACTAGTAATATCTGTAAAACTATATCATAATCATAGTAATAATGAACTGCGAAGGTTGTAAAGGCATAATTAACTCAGACAATAGTCTTATTTGTCATGTATGTTCAAATAGATATCATCATGAATGCCTAAACATTACTTTGGAACAGTTTACGCACCTCTCCATTGAATATCGTGCAACTTGGGCCTGCCCACAATGTTCAAACGTAACTCGACGTATCAGATCCAACTTGAACACGCCTGTACGGCAAAACCAGGTCCCAACTGCAGAGGAGTCTATGGACATGTCTTATGATATATCTACTATTTTGGAGAAAAGCGAGTCTAGCAAATGTATTCCATCAACATCTGGATGCATCTCGCTAGATAAATTTAATGAGTTATTTTCTACCCTTAACGTGTGGCGTAATGAAATGTCTGTAAATATGACCCACATTAGGGACGATATAAAAGGTACATTAAATGAAATTCAGTCCGAAATTAAGTCCTTAAGAATCGAACAATTAAGTATGAAGCAGAGCATTGCTGATAACGACACCGAAATCAAGACTCTTAAAGAGTCTGTTCAATATCAATCGCACGATATTACTTCCATAAAAAAACGAATTGATGATCTAGATCGCGGAACCTTTGAGAAAACTGCTATATTCCACAATAATTTAGAACTTAGGCTGGATGCACTGGAGCAGCAGGCACGGCACTGTAATATTGAAATCTGCAACATGCCGGAGCGACGAAATGAACATCTTGCAGGCATTATGGAAAGTATAGGATCCGCATTGCATTTTCAGTTTTCCATGAAGGACATAGTCTCTATTCATAGAGTACCGCATGCTCAGCAAGGCAACAATAGACCAAAAAATATAATTGTTAAGCTAACTACTAGAATGCAGAGAGATAACTTACTAAGTGCCTACCGTAAAGCTAAATCCCTTAGTACAGATAAGCTGGGTATACCTGGTACCTCAACCAAAATATTTCTGAATGAACACCTAACCCTCAAAAGAAAGCAGTTATTTCGGAGGTGTCGGGAGATTGCCAAAGAACTACATTTCAAGTACGTCTGGATCAGAAATTCTACAATACTTGTACGGGAAAATGACGAAACCGCTGCCATTGCCATACGATGTGATACCGACCTTGAACGACTTAAATCTAAAGCTAACAATTAGCTATATGGTGATTGCTTTGGTTATTCGTTTAGACTTATGTATTTTTTTGTCTCCGATAACAATGTACTCTGAACTGTATTACAGTTATTGTTCTAATTTGAATTATGATGAGCTGCCTCTATATTTTACATTTTATACTCTTAAGTGTGTAACGATAGAATTATTCAACTTTATAAGATATTTCAACACAAACATGCTACGACCGCTGAGCAATAACACTCTTTCCATAAACTCTCTGCATATAAAAATCATATATTTTGTGTTATATTATAGCCTGGATATATACATTTCATTTGTTCGTCCATATCTGTCTATCTTATACATAGTGCTAACTATACTATCTTTAGAATTCTCTATACGAATACTAAGTTATGTACACAAATTTATATTTTGTAAACTTGATTATGGATAACAGCCAGCAATTGAATAATTTATCAATCTATTACCAAAATTGTAGAGGCTTGCGTACAAAACTCAATACACTTTATATGAATATATTGTCTCATAATTATGACATAATCGTTCTTACTGAAACATGGTTGATCTCCGAAATTGACAGCAATGAATTCATTGACCAGCGATACGTTGTGTACAGGGCTGATCGCAATCGCGCTGCTACCAAAAAACTGGATGGTGGAGGTGTTTTCGTGGCAGCGTTACGTGGTTTAAGGCCAATTCTTTTTGATACATCGCATGTCTCCAGTTCTCAGCAAATACACTGCTTAGAACATGTACTAATAGAAATCCCTAGCATTAACCGCTCAAAAAAGCATGTTATAAATGCAGCTTATATCCCACCTAAGACACCCGAGGAGGTGTATGAGGCTCATTTTGAATTTTTACAAGAAGCACTTAATATCCCCAATATTGAAAACTTTTATATATTTGGTGATTACAATGCCCCGGAGATTGGTTGGACTAAACCCCATATTCCTCTATTACGTTGCCAAGGATCTTCAGGATTGGTTGCTAACGGCTCTACTAAAATTTGTTCTCTGATAAACAACTTTATGTCTATATTAGATGCTCTACAATTTAACGATATAGTCAATTCGTATGGTAACATTTTCGACTTACTTATATCTAACGCACTTACGTTAGTCAGTTCTCAAACTACGACACTTTCAAAACTGGATCCTTTCCACCCGCCATTTGTTGCACATACTTCAGTAAATTACCTTATTAAATCTATGAAAAGGCGATCAGTCACTAAATATAACTTTTTTAGAGCAGACTATGATAGCATAAACACAAAAATCGGGGAAGTTAACTGGCTAGAATTGCTACAAGATCTAAGCTCCGAGACTGCTCTTGATACTTTCTACAATGCCATCGATAATATTATTAAGCACCATGCACCAATGACTAGCACTAAGAGCTCAGAATATCCTGTCTGGTTTTCACATTCTCTGATTAAAATTTTCAAAAAGAAACAGAAAGCATGGATAAAATGGAAAAAATATAAATATGAAGTTGACTATGAAGAATTTTCCAAATGTAGAGCATTATTCAAGGAAAAATGTGACTTATGCTATAAAAAATACATGCAATCTATTGAAAATGGTATTTCTATTAATATTAAGCAGTTTTGGACCTATATAAATAATCGTAGGAGTAAATCTGATATTCCGGGTTCTATGTTTCATAAAAACATGAAATCAAGTGATCCTGAAATTGTTTGTTCCATGTTTTCTGATTTTTTTAAATCAGTTTTTGAACCGGTATCTGTTAATGTATCTCAATGGCAACCTTCGCCTCTACAATCCGACAATGGTGTTTTAATATCCGATCTTTACTTTGATAAAGCTACCATCATGAAAGAACTAAAACTACTTGACTCTTCCAAGGGTGCTGGTCCTGATGGGCTTCCTCCCATTTTTTTCAAGCAAACAGCTGTGAACATCAGCGACCCCTTATTCATTATTTACAATAAATGTTTAACTGAGGGTGTCTTTCCTGAGACATGGAAAAAGGCAAACGTAACTCCTGTACATAAGGGAGGCTCTAGGCATGATGTAGAGCAATATAGACCGATATCAATTCTGTCTACCTTATCGAAACTCTTTGAGCGATTAGTGCATAATAAAATCTATCCGTTGTTACACAATATTATCATTGAGCAGCAACATGGTTTCGTCAAACGCAGATCAACTACATCTAATTTAATGGTATTTGCGAATTTTTTATTTGAGAATGCTGATAATCGAATACAGGTAGATGCGGTGTACACTGATTTCAAAAAAGCTTTTGACAAAGTGGACCATGAGCTGCTACTTAATAAAATTGCATATAATGGTATTCGAGGCAACTTATTACGTTGGTTTGCATCTTATATCCAAAATAGATCACAAAAAGTTGTTGTCAATGGGTATCAATCGGGTACTGTCAGGGTCACATCTGGTGTGCCGCAAGGCTCTATTATAGGACCGCTTCTTTTTAATTTATTTATTAATGATATTAAAAAATGTTTTGTACATTCTAAATTTTTACTATATGCAGACGACCTAAAAGTTTATAAAACCATCACCAGTTATAATGATTGTTTATTACTACAAGAAGATCTTGATAGATTAACAGCTTACTGTAAAACCAACAAATTAAATTTGAGTATCCCTAAATGTAAATTCATTAATTTCACAAGAAACATAAATATTTTTAATCATTTATACACATTATGTAATGTTCCTATAGCTAATGTTAATGTTCTACGCGATTTAGGAGTCCAAATAGATTCAAAACTGTCTTTAAATACACATGTTGAATCAGTAGTAAATAAGGCTTTTAAAATGTATGGTTTTATAATGAGGTCTTCTTCTGAATTTAAACGGTCCTCAACATATCTGTATTTATACAAATCGCTTGTACGCTCGCAAGTTGAGTACGCGGTACCTATTTGGAACCCTTATTACAGTAAATATGTTGATGCCATTGAGCGAGTGCAACGCAAGTATCTACAAGCTATGCATTATAGATGCCACAGAAAGTATTTGACTTATTCCCAACTGCTCATCAAGTACAACATGCTAAGTCTTGAGTCAAGACGACTATATTTAGAAGTAACGAATCTCTATAAAATTGTTAACAATTATTTTGATTGCAACAGTTTAGTAAACTCAATATATTATATTGTGCCTCGATCTACTCACATGAGAGCGGTTCGCGAATACTTCTTGTTTGCTGTTAGTCGGTGCCGAACAAATAGTGGGCGTCGTGCTCCTCTTGTTCGAATGGTAGAGATATACAATAGCATGTTTGTTAGTATTGATATCTTTGCACTTAGTTTGAGTCAATTTAAAAAAAAAGCTCATATGATACTTACAGAGCAATAACATTGTTTATTTGTCATTCATTTATTGTTACCTTGTGTTATATAATCATTCAATTATTTTATACTTTATACTTAGTTATATATGCAATAACATTGTTTATTTGTCATTCATTTATTGTTACCTTGTGTTATATAATCATTCAATTATTTCATACTTTATACTTAGTTACATATATATTTTAACTTGGTAAGCACATACTCTTTGTTCTACGCTTTACTTCATAATGTTTATGAGTTTGTTTTACAACTCTCTCGCTCAGTCCGCAACTATTATATCATAATTAATTTTGTTATTTTCAATCTTATGTGGTACTTCTGGCGGTAGTTAATAGTTAATAGATATATATTTTTTGTTAATCTGTGAATAGCGTTGTGGGCTACATTATAGTCAAAATGTGAATTATATTACTATTATTTTATATGTACTTTATAATGTAGCTGTTTGCTTTTCCTAATAAAGTAAAAAAAAAATAAAAAAAATTTAGGAGCCAGCTAGGTGTCGCGAGATGTTTACCAGTTTTTTCGATCAGTTTCAAACAAGTTTAAATTAAAGTTTAAAGTTCAGGAAAGTCTGGGAATCACTGTCTACAAATGTACGTATAAATTTAAAAAAAATGTTGTTTGTCAAAATAGCTATTTATTTATTTGTTGTATTTTTTTAGTAAGATAAAAGATGTAAGTTCTCATGTAGTTACTTAACATTAGTGCTTTTAAAAGTAATACTATAAAAATAATAAGGCTTGCGATGTCAATACGAAAGTTTAAGTATTTCTAAATAATGCTAGTACTAGTACCTAGTAGTGCTAGTAAAAAGATAGTACTGCAAAACTATTCAATAAATGTCGCTCCGTCTCCGTAAGACGGTTAAAATCAGAAAGAGAGTTAAAATTCAATGCTCGAAAACTCTAACCCCGAACCTCGGTGGCCTAGTTGGTTAATGGCGTATGACACGGAGAGTCAGAAGACGCAGGTTCAAACCCCGTCCGATGTGATTTTTTCTCTCTATAAAAATTCAAAGTTTTTGTTTTATCTCTTTCATCTCCGGGTCTTGATTAAAAACCGGCGCTAATTGTTGATAAACTGCTGCATTTGGCATAATGCTGGGCCAAGTCCTCTTCGACTCATCTATGTCGTATAGTTTTTTAGTAGGCATTTATTGTATTTAGCCTGTAAGTTTGTATGTTTATAACTAGTAGGTAAGATTTAGTTTATATTTTTCTTCTATACATACAAATTATTATGGTACGGTAGTGTAGTAGAAACCGTTACACCATATAAGGTGGTAAGTATATCTCCATTCCATAAAACTGCGCCAAGATTAAGTACAAGGAAAGGTCTGAATAGTTGAGAGTGGGAATGGAGCTCCATTGTATACCCATTATAAATAAGTAATGGCTTTTACTTTCCTGCGGTATTCCCCCTACATTTTCTATAGCTTTTTGTAAAAGACGTGATTTATAATTAAATTCCTCATTCAAGTTAATTTCGGATTTATTGTTTTATTCAATGTTTCCTTGATTACACGGAACTTGTTGAAAGAATGTTGTTGAAAGATTACGTTTAGAAGTTTAGTTCAAGAGCAAGTAAGTTTCAATACATATTATCTATTATATCTATATGTTTTGTCCTAAATGTCCTCAATTAATTTTACAATTTATAGCTACCTCGCATGCAGGCAAAAAAATACTTTTAATATTAACAATTAGGAATAACTTAATGCCATATGTCTATGTTTTCATACTAAATCGTCTCTAAGCCAGCATAAGTCATTTTGACTTTGGTGCCGACGAGGCTTTGTGAGCGTGGTGGATGGTCATATTATATTCGGGTAAAGGACACATCATTTCCTTTTTAGGAATTTATTGCAAATGTTCGTTTAGTATTTTTTGATTACATTGTACATAGAACATTTCTTAATTACATTTTTAACAAACACTGTAAATATTTTTTTTTACTTAAGAGCGTCTATTTTGAGTTTATTTTACTTTTCACCGTATCTTTATCAAATATGAATAGCATATTTTGGTTTGGTGTCGTGAAAAGCAGCCTTATAGGATGAACTGTGAACCTTTCGTACGTTGAGAAGCCTCTTGACCTTCTATGAAAGCGCATGAGCCCCAAGTACCGCCAGTATGGAACGGCCCTCCCTTCAGCTCAACGGGCATGCTTGCCTACCTATTCCAATGAGTAGGTACGCTATAGCTAAAAACAGGAAACAAACATACTTATTTTATTTACTTTGGTAACAGAATTTATACAAGATCATAGGTTTTTTGAGAAAAAAATAATCTCATAGCGAATTTCCTGTGCGTGTTCGGAATGTTATCTTTTATATTTAGGTACTTAGCAAAAATTACAATACCTTTTGGTAGTCTTCTTACTTCCGTGAAATACTCTGATTTTCTTAAATTGGAATAAAATATTGTATCGTAGCGATGTTGACTTCCTGTTTATTTAATTGTAGGGAAATTTCGTTTAGGACTAAATATAAATGATGAAAGCAGTATGATTGTTATGAAGTAAAATAAAATATAAGTAGCAACCTAAATACTTATAATAACCCTAAACTACACTATCGGTACAACGATTTTGAAGCATATTACAACTGAAAAGGATACCAATATAATTGGGTAGTTGAAGTACCTTTCATCACTTGATGTTCTATCCACCATAGAAATCCTTGTGGTATTCGAAAATAGATGACTTCACGGTGAAAAGTGATACAAATACAAACTAGACCTATAGAGGTACATTAGTAGTATATGCCTGCCCTAGAAAATAAAACGCAAAGAGGAAACATCCCGACAATCGTCTGTAAAACAGAATAAAAGGACGCTCATTAAATTAGTGCAGATCATTTGCTGGCATCGTCAGGCCTGATTTAGGGAAAAGTATTCTAAACCAGTGAAGAAAAAATGTGAGCATAAATGACTGAGTTTAAAATAAAGCTTTGTGAAGGGTCTTTTTTCTAACCCACGCTTGCGAACTTCAATCGAACTCTCTATTATTATTTTCAAAGAAGTAGGTATGCCTTTTTTAACATTTTCTTTGTCAGACCATTATTACAAACCAACAATTAGTAGTGAAGTAGATATTTTAATAGATACCTACCTACTTGGGCTAAGTTCTGGCATAAAATATCGTTTTTTGAAATAACAAGATATATATAAAATAAATTGGTAAATACAAAAAATAAATTAATTAATGCCAATAAAACACCAATTTTATAAAAAGTACAGTAATAAATCAAAGCTCTTTTTAATAAAATGAGTTAATCCAGAAAAGTGAAAAAGAATCATTTTGTTTTGAAGACATAGGTAGGTAAAAAATGCAGTAAGTATTTGTTTTATAGCATTATAAGATAACTACTCGGTAGCGAGAAACTGCAAAAGACCGAAAACAGTGGCATGTGTTCTTATTGGAGGCCACTTTAGGTCGCTAAGCCAGCGGAGTAATTAGTAAGTTACGTCGGTAACATGCCATAATAATTATATATCACCAAGGGTCCAGTAATAGGAAAGGCCTA
Source organism: Selenia dentaria (assembly GCA_917880725.1). Classification (NCBI taxonomy): domain Eukaryota; kingdom Metazoa; phylum Arthropoda; class Insecta; order Lepidoptera; family Geometridae; genus Selenia; species Selenia dentaria. The sequence continues at coordinate 12,560,351 of OU862893.1, read as the reverse complement.
TGTCCAGCAGTGTGGTATAATAATGGCTGATGTTAAGGGTCGAGACGGATAAGTCGTGAGCCTGATCGCAGTTTTGCATGGCGCTGCACTGCACTAGTCACCCTGAGACATTGATCTCACCAAGACCACCAAGCAAGTCAGGTTTCATCGACTTTTTTTGTTCGAACCCAACGGTGAACGGAATATCTATATCTATACTAAATATTCTAAAGAGGAAAGATTTCTTTGTTTCCTTGTTTGAATTGAATAGGCTCCGAAACGATTGAACCAATTTGAAAACTTCTTTCACCATTAGAATCCTACATTTTTCTTTATGAACATAGGTTTGACACGGGGCTGAAATAGCAGAGCGAATCTAGAATTCTATAACTAAGGAGTTACAGAATTCTAGGTGCACCCCGCTACACTGGGAAAAAATGGGTCGATTTATCGGCAAAGTAGAGTCGTGTAAACTCGGTACTGCAGTTGCAACCGCGTTAACGCGCAAGGGTTGGTGGGTTTAGCTGACACGGTTACAGTACACACACGGTTCAAATATATAGTAGATACGTGGCTATCGCTGCCAAGTTTGTTTAAGCATACAGCTCGTTGGATCATGTTTAAAAAGCTTACTCTACCGTGTTTGTTTTTCATACTAACCAATGCGCTGTGTCAACACTACACCGCGCCGACAACCGTCTAAACGTAGCCGTGTATTTTTGCACTACTACGATTTTCAAACTGCTGGGGAAATATTTGAAACGGTAAAGGTAACCGTCTATACTAGCTAACGCAACCGTGTAAGTGAGTGACGTAGGCGTGTTATAGATCGAGCCGTGTACACAGCGCTTCACGCGGCTGCCAAACGCGACTGGTGCAGCCGTTTACATGGCTATAGGAATCGTAGCCGTGCTTAAAAGCCATGTATTTTTCCAGTGTATATCCCCTCACGGTGTAATATACCAAACATGCTATAAGCTATTGCTTTTTTCCATGTGAGCATATGACTAAAATGACTATCGGTATGTACAAGAGTTATAAGTATAAGAATATGTTTTAATACAACTTCATCTGACATCGAGATGAAATATCGGAAGCTTTATTCTACGGAGAAAATCCATATTCTTCTTCGACTCATATAAAAGAGGGCCCTTCATGATTGACAGGAGCCATTCCTGACGGAGAGATTAGTCACGTACAAACGCCTCAATTGTAATGTTATAACTGTAGTCCAGACACAAGGGACGTTTTATCATCCCTTTATGAATAGGCTCGCGCGCCAGCGGTCCTTCCTAATGAATCCATGGGTATATATACCTACGTAGGTCAATACCACCTACCTATACCTATCAAAGGACAAAACTATTGCCACCCGTGGAGCAAGTACGGTACGACGGTCAACTTTGTTGTGGTCACACGGTCAGGTAGGCCGGAGATGGACATAACTTTGGGGCCGATGGAATTAATTTTGGTTTTGCCTAGTTGTGTGATGTTGCTCTTGTGTTTTGTCAAGCAAATGAAAAACTAGTATTTCTCGTTGTAGTTTCGTAGTTAGTAAAGCTATTATAAAATAGTTAACTATTATAGGTAGATATGGGTGTATAATAACAATGATATTTATGTAAACAAAGTGCGTTACACTTCATTTAGTTTGTACTTTTGCCGTGTGATAACTTTAAGTAGAATTTATCTGTGTACTTGTTCGACTCTATGGAGCGGTCTGTCTGTGGATATCGAATTATTGATGCTATAAAGGCCCTGCTAATCTGAGTTCTCTTCTATCACTCGTTTTTACCAAACACCTATATACATATTTTAAGTATGTTTATCATAATAAAATTAAGAAAATTAAATTGTAGTTTATCATAATTGTTTGTAGGACAGTAACATTTTAGTGTAGTCATATTTATTATATTCAATACATAGTATACTTCATTCTAGTTCAATACATAGTATTTATTTTGTGCCGTCCTGTATTGTCCTATAAAAGTTGCTTCAGTTAAAGTATCCTCAGACGCAAAATTGTTAAATGGTCCAAAAACTACCGATCATCTAGCTGCTTACCGATCATTCTCCATCGTTTGTTGTCCTTCCTATCCGCGCGAACTGTTATTGGCAAAATTGAGATTACGCCGCACGAGCCATACAAACAAGAAGAAGAAGAAGATGCTATAAAGAGGTTATGTTAGGTTAAACTAAAGTGAGAATAATATTGTAATTTAAATACAGTGATTCATAAGAACTAGTGAAACAATAGCTTTAAATGTTGTTTCTCTCTTCAGGTAAAACTTGTGGTTATTTACGTTATAGAATGTTTTGTAAAAGTGATAGAACTAGTGTAATAAAATAAAATTAACTCTTTTCAGAGCAACTCAATTTTGCTGATAGTTTTACTGTTCACCATAATATATTATATTTAGAATAAACTAGCGACTGTCCACGACTTCGTTCGCGTAGTAGGTTCGGCCTTCGGGCTCGCCATTACCTCCATTCTTGTCTTGTTTTTCTTTCATAAGAACCTTCTCATGACAACAATTAACACAACAACAAAAAATAATTACCGAGATTATTAGATCTCTTTTCATGTTATAGCGTGACCAGGAGAAATAGGGCTTAGATAAATGTACTATAGTAGTAGGTTCTCAAACATATTTCTTTTTAAATATGTAACTTTAGATATATAAAATTTGAAACGTTTTAAACCGACTTCCATTCTATTAATTACGATACCTTCTCAAAATTGTAAGACATCGGGTTTATGATAAATTATTATCTATAAATAATTTGCTGAAGGGAACCACAAATCAAAACATTATCTGAGTAAATATTTTTTAATTTGTTGATTTTCTCAATGAAAGCTTAACCAATTTCCATATAATTTATATGGTTGGTCCCTAATACATTTTAAATAATGAAGTCCTCACTTCCTCAGACGTATATTCATACAAAATAAAATTATCAAATCGATTCATAATATAATTAATAATCGATTTTCATGATTATTTTTTGCAGAATTATCGCTTAACATACAAACAAAAAAACATACAGTTGAATTGAGAACCTCCTCTTTTTTGTTGAGCGGAATGTAATGTGCTCTATTTAAACTAACATAAATTTAAATTTATTGTAAATACATTTCTTGCGCATACACGTGATTATCATTATTATGTTTGCTTAAACTTTACCTGTCTATTTTTTGTTGGACAAAGAGGAAATTTGGTAAACCGTAAAGTTTATTTGCGTAGGTAGTTCGGTTTTCCATGTTGCAGCCGTATTCTCCCAATGGTATTTACGTTTTACTACAAGGCTAAAACATCTCGACAGGTAGTGCTTAAAAATTCAGGGTAGTAGACACAATCCCGTACAAGATCAGCCGAGACATCGAAACACAATTTTTTAACTCCATTCCCTCCGTGTAGGGAGACTGAGACAAAGAATATATCTGCCGCCAGATGCGCATCGTAAGAGGTGACGAAACCCGACTTACTAAGTGGTAATGATAAGGAAGCAATAGGAAGCAATAAGTACAGTGTCATGGTTTAAAGGGCACTGTAGCAAGTGAAATTACTGGACGAAACAGTCTCAGAAACCAATGTTTCGAGGTGATGAGCCCAATGCTAACCAAAACTACAGCGGGCCTATAGGAAGAACATTTGAGAAAGTGTAACGTAAAAACGTACTTTAGGCGTATACAGTACAAACAATCATTTATCTAGTACAATTGGGGCACAGATAACTCATAGTTGGTACTGTATACGTCAAATATACTATTAAGCACGAAAAATTGTTTAAGAGTAACAACTCTTAAACAATTTTTCGTGCTTGGCCCACTGCTTTAAGATCTGGGTAGCATTGCAATATGCATGCGTATGCGTAATACTTAACATCGTTTTTTTTTTGTTGGCATTATCACTTAGCTTTTGCCCACGACTTCGTTCGCGTAGAGTATTTTTCCAGATATGAAATATTATTTTATCAATTTAGATGGTATGTGCATGGCTATTAGTAGTCTTCGCGAAACAATCCTTGATTGAGACTTTGTTGATTGGGCTATCTTTAATCCAAACGGAAGGTAATTTCAGATTAATTGTACACGTGGCACGAAGAATCATTATTGCACGTAAGATGGTCCTGTGTCAAGTGCGGTGGTTGTGCGCTTTTGTGGTTCACCTCAGTTAAAATATTGGCTTCAATAACATGAAAACTAAAAATACAAATGTTCACTACTATAACTTCAAATAATATAATAATAATAATAATACTATACTATTACCGCAGGAGCGGCTTTGTGGCGAGCCGTCGGTGAGTGGCGACACCGTGGACCCTGATTCTCCCTGGGGCTAAATGAGACCCCTGACCCCCGGCTTGCCTTAATTGGCCGTCTGAGGGTGGAGACGCAAGAGCAAGACAAAGCTCCAAGGGTGGAAGTGTTAAAGGGCATAACGCCGGTAGTACCTAGTGCTCTAGTGAAACCGCAGCACACCTCTCAACACCCTTCAGCCATCCACACCAACGTTGCCCCTTTTGTCACCATTGATGGTGGCCCTTATGGGGGGCCCGTTTAGTGGGTGGCTAGTCAACACCTGCCTAAATATTTTAATATGAGACTAAAATTGGCAGGTGCCGTAGTCTCGTCAATAGCCATTTCCTTTATCAATTAAGAGTTCATGTCAATAGCCCTACTATGTTACCAATTTCTGCAATAGCTATACCATTTCACATTCATACCAAATTTTGTTTATGTACTACATTGTATTTTTATACCAAACAGGCATCTAAGTGTTGGTTACAGCCCCACTTATGCCTTTGTAAAGGACCGGATGAAATCCGTGATAAAAATTAAATAAAAGAAATAATACTATAACTTTTGGAAAATTATGAGGGAGGCATATGTTCAGCAGTGGACGTCTTACGGCTAAGATGATGATGATAATGATGATAACAATGATGATAACTTCAAAAATCAAAGATTGTCCAAATTAAGTTTTATCCCCCATTTCACCTGTTTAATCATCTCTCTCAAAAAAATCAATGAATACATTTTTTAAAGTTAATCAAATATCCTAATACATATAGCGTATTATAATGTCACACCTATAATTTCAAAAAAAGGAATTTCCCATACCAAGTTTCATTACCCATTTCAACCCTGTATTTTTTTAAAACACTACTGTAATTTAAATGAACTATCTAAATACAATTTTTCACATCTATAAGTTAAAAAACAAAGGACTTTCAGAAGAATTTTTTCGCCCATTATTTCCCCCTTAGGGGTTGAACCTCTACCCACCAAGACAAGAACACCCTCCAAATTTCAAGTTTCTACGACTAGCCAAAAATTTATTAGGGACATATATTGCCTTTGACATTATTTACTATTGACAGTTTTATATATAGACATTTTTCTACTGAGACAAATTGTCATTATTGTAATTTTTATACTTTGACTTTTATTTGAGAATGGACATTATTATACCCTGACAATTATAATTTTAGACCTAAGTCGCATAACTCAAAAATTCATATTAGACGTTAACGCCACCAGCATGCGAGTTTAAAATCCTAAAGCTAATTTAAATTTAAGTTATATCGGCTTGGTGAATAACGGCGTTATCTTAAAAGCGTGCCTAAGGGGCGTGATTAATGTTCAACGATAAAGCACATGATGCATCATCATTTTCAGGTGAGAAACACGCCTAAGCCCAACCAGTCCGCAATCCAGTTTTTTTTAAATAAATCGCCGTATATATTGTTGATTCAAACAACCGGTCCTTTCTGATGCTCATTATTGCACGCAAGATGGTCCTGTGTCAAGTGCGGCGGTTGTGCGCTTTTGTGGTGCTAAATATATTATTCTGTGACTGTCAGTTATCCGATTTAGGATTCCAGGATTTTGGGTATGAACCAGGTGAGTTTAAACTAAGTTTATCAGTGATATTGCTAGGACTGTTAAATGACATTGGGATTTGGTGAATGATATTGGATGAGAATCGCATAACACTATGTGGTTAAGAGTTTATGCAACTTTCCAGTTTCGTGAGTTTGAAATATCAATTACTAATATGAATGAAATACTATTTTGGCTAGTTTATTGTATTTAATACGACTTATTGTTTATGTTTGGAATAGGTTTATCTTTACTATATAATATTATAAAGAGGAAAGATGTGTGTGTATGTTTGTAACGAATTGGCTCAAAAAGTACTGGACCGATTTCAAAAATTCTTTCACCATTGGAAAGCTACATTCACCCTGAGTAACATAGGCTATATAAAATTCATCATCATCATCCATCACCGCGCGGGTGAAACCGCGGAGAGCAGCTAGGTATTTTTAAAGTTAAATTTATCAATATCTATTGTAATTTTTAGGTTTTTACATTTCTAAAAAACAAAACAAATTCCTGCGAGAAGATAACGTTTAGTTTATAATTTAGGCAACTGATGCTTTTTAAAATTGTATCGCGACGGAATGTTTCTTATTGACTATCACTTTTGACCATGATTTGATTCAAACTTGTCATTTTGAATATATAGTGCCTTTCGTACTGATTTTAATCAGATAAATATTAATCAAACATTACAAAACGTGCAAAAATAGATGGTGCCAACTGTAACAACGAAATCGATTAATTATCACATTACCTATTTAAATGTATATGATAAATAAAATAGGAGTGTTAATAAGCTAATCCTCATAAAATCAATCTTACCAATGAACAAAGTTCTAAGAAAAAACTTGCCGAAATATTACCATATTATTCTAGTAGTAGATATGGTACAAATTAATTTCAACGCAAATGCGAGATCATATAAAAATTCACATAAAATATCTTAATTTACTATTACTTTGAGAAAATTTAAAAAAGCTTAAGTCGACAGAAAGTATCTTATGTGTGTAATAATTATTTCCCCTATGTCTCTATAAGCATGTTATGTAGTCTTCTTAAAATAATTGTTTTAATTTATAAATTACAAAAAGGCACTGGATTCTGTATAAATAATATAGTCAACTAACGTATCCAAAACTAATATAAAAACCTTCAGAATATTTTTGTTTATTACCTTGTCGATGATCAAGATGTTAGTCATTTATTCTAGTTGCCAATCAATATGACCACTTATAAAAACCGAAATTTGAATGGCTTTGTATCAGAACCTATTGAAAGTCCAAACTGGAGCTACTTTAGGGCTCTTATCTTAAACTATCAAATGATTCGTCTTAGGGCCGATCCCAATAATCTATCAAATTTGACATAACGTCCATACAAACAGTGCCAAATATATATCTCTAGTAAGGTAAACCGGAGATAGATAGATTATTGGGACCGGCCGTTAGTCACTGCTAGGAGGCCAATGATTATGATTTGTCAGCCAAAAGACCACATGACGGACGTAAACCACATTATAGCAATAAACAAAAAAATAATATCCAAGGTAAGTATTTAAATGACCATTCTATACTTAATTGTATTGTAACAATTCTACCTAAACCGAAGATTATAAAAAATGTGACGACAGATTATCAAACACCATATGATTACTACAATATCTATCTATCGATACATGTATAAGTGAACCTCTGTTTTTCGCTACAACTTGGGAAAGGATGAAAAGATGAAAGAAACTCGCTAATTATTTTTTTGTTGTGTTATTGAATGTCAGGAGTTGGTTCTTATGAAAGAAAAACGAACAAAATACGGGAGATCATGGCGAGGCCGAAGGCCAAGCCTACTACGCGAACGAAGTCACGGCCAGTTGCAAGTGTACTTATATATAAAAATGAATTACTGTGTCTCTTGCTTATCGTATCACGCGTGAACGGATGGAACAGTTTCGCGAATTATTTGTTTGTGTTGATTATTGTCAGGAGAAGGTTCTTATGAAACAAAAATCATTAAAAAAGGTTAAAGCGCGACCGAAGGCCGAGCCTGCTACGAGAACGAAGTTGCGGGCAGTCGCTTGTAATTTATATTTTCAAGTGCCAGAGCCCTCGCCTGAGTTTCAGACCCATAATACCCCATATAACCATTGTAGTGTCACCCAAAGTTAGAATTTTTATATTTACGGGATAAATAACTCCATAACTACACTTGTCAGTATGACATTTTTGTCCTTTAGTCTAATTCGATTTTTATATTGTGTTGGTTAAAGTTATGTGTTTGGACATACTTGTTGACGTATTGGAACAGAATTAATGAAAGTTTAAGCAAAACAATAAGTGGTAGTGGTTGAGTTCGATGGACTCGCTTCGAAGTGGGGATACAAGGTTAATTGAATGTGTATACGGTTGAAATATATGGGCACCTAAATAAATAAGCAAAAAGTTCAAATGAGAGTTGAACTCAAGGAATTTCAGAAATTTATGTTATAACCACACTCATAGGTAGCACAATAAAGGTGTTCTAAAGAAATATAATAATAAAGGAAGGCCCTGGCTATAATATAATAAATGGAACATATGAAACACATAATATCTACATATATAGTTAATTATAGGTACACATAAAGACAAGCCCGCTGAGTTTTTTACCGGATCTTCTCAGTCGTGGTCGCGTTCCGATCCGGTTGTCGATTTAAGAAATAATAAATGTATGACAATTTGTAAGTACCTCCGTAGGCCTATACAGAAAAAACGATTTCATTTCATAGGGCCCTGTTAAGTTAGGGCTTTGAGTCAAATCGTTTTATACCTTGAATGTCTATTTAGATATTTCTTGCAATTAATTTAGGTTTAGGAAGACCTTTTTTGAGTCATTCATATTTCATACCAGCTGCGCCCCAATGGGTGATGATGATGATCATCATCATCCATCACCACGCGCACCACCAGTATTCTATGTATTATCCATCCAGCCTCATCTACCTCCATACCAGATTTCCTCAAAATTAGTCCAGTCTGAGCGTGAACAAGTAATATACATACAAACACACACAAACTTTTACCTTTATATATTAGTGTGATTGACACACCTGAAGCTTATAAGTACAACTTATAAGCTTCAAGTTTTATTTATTTTTATACACAAACTACAGCTCTTAAAGTAAGCTCTTTATGACCATTAGACCTAGGGTATGAATGCTAGGTAAGAGCGCCTAAGCAAACATGACATAGACCTACTTGAGTTATCTCCTGAATGCTTGGGAACAGTATTTTGGTTTCTTCTTACAAAAATATTTAAAGATGAAAGATGTCAAACGTGGATAGAGCTAAGACAGGCGAAAATTACCCTAATTTGCATGTAGGCAATCTAAGTATTAGTCGACCCCTCAAGATATGTTTGTTTTATTTTATTTTAGGCGTTGGCTACGAAGAAATAATAGTATATTTCTTCGTAGGGCGTTGGGCTATGATTGGCCAAGAATTTCCGCTTAGTTACTATTAAGAAATAGCGTTTGGCAACTGCTTGCCCAGCAAGAAAATCAACTTAAGTGTACTACTGGTTTACTACCAAGACTTTAATATACAGTAACAGAACCAGTCTGACAAGTAGTCTAAGAAGAAATGTTTTATGGACAACTGGTTTTTTTTTAGGCATACATATAGCTGCTTAAGGTAAATTATTTCTTTAAGTCTTACTAAATGAATAACATATACGTTCATTATTATTTACTATGATGATGGTCGATCTCCGATCTACAGTGTATTAGTCCGTCTAAGCTGTACAGCCGCAGTGCCAAATATTATTCTGCTCCAAATTAGAGAGAACAAAGTATTTGAAGGGTATATACCTACCAAGTGATATATTGTTGTGATTTGTTCCAATACTTATAAATAAGTATTGCTTTTTGTAATAATTTGTAGTTTAAATACTAATTGTCACAGAATAATATATCAAGCTATTATATTATGTTAATAAGTTTGCAATAATTAATAACTCACTGATTTGACTTTCGAAGGATGCTGTCATAACAACTGTTTTATATTGATGTAGTGTAAATAATATATTAATGTGATTTTAGATTTAGTAGATACTTGGACAATATGTTTAAACATTTATTAGTAATTAGTAATAAAACAAGTTATTAAACAAATATGCATAGTCAATAAAAGTCGATCAATTGGTTTGTGAAAGTATCTCGGTGCGCACCCATTGGTTGTTTCTGATTGTTATAGAGGGGCGCTCCGAAAATAGGAGTGGGGATTAAAAGTGAGGGGCAAGTGGTGTCGGTAGAGAGATCATTACGGTTGTAACTGTGTAGCCTTAAGGTGATTGTGAATAATATCTATACAAAAAGTACCTCCATAGTTGTTTTATTATAATATATGTTGGATGCGGGCTGCTTCCAACCGGTCTTTTAGAAATTTGTGGGTGAGCAGTGGACGTCCTGAGATGATGATGATGATGATACCAAGTGAAATTACCTAGCAAATGAGACTCAAAACCAACGTCTTAGGGCGATGGCCGCAGCGCGAGCGCAGTCAACTCAACAACAAAAACCAACAATCAATATTTTTAGCTGTTGAGAACGATTTTATTTTAAATTTTGCAGTACGATTTTTTTGGGAAATAATCTATTTTTAAGAGAAACTTTGGTAGAGTAGATATCATTAGAATGAACTATAAAGCTTCGAGACAGAAACCGTGGCGTTTGAATCTGAACCAATTGACATGAAACGACATGAAAAATAGCAAATGTTAATGGAAGCTTACCACAATATAATAGTGAAAACGGCATCTTAATCGGATGAGCCGTTTCTGAGATTAGCGTGCACAAACGCATAAACAGACAAAAACTCTAACAATATTTTTTTACATTCTATTTTCGTTTATGAAAGTACCAATAATATTTTTGATTATATATCTTTCATGTACAGGCAGCGATCCGTTACATTATTATTATATGTCTCAGATTATTTGTAATCTGAGTTATATGTATAGACTTGCGGTTGGTGCAGTAACCGTCTCTATAGGGATCGAATGGCAAAACTTTGTCGGAAAAGTCCCACTATCCCACTAAGATTATAATGTGAAAGTTTAGATGGATGGATATCTGGATGTTTGTTACTCAATCACGGCAGAACGACTGAATGAATCTGGTAGAAAATTGGTTCAGTGATAGATTATAGTCTAGAATAGCACATAGACTACTTTTCATCATCACCATCCACATCATCAACATCCATCACCGCGCGGGTGAAAAAGCCTAATATCAACACAGCATAGACAAAATAACAAGATCTCCGTGTAGATCGTAATGATGACTTATTTTATGTCAATAGAGTTCTGTCAAAGTTGTGTCAGTTTCTGATAGCGTAGTCAAAAGCCCGCAGTGAGATAGAGTCGGCATGTCATCCATCTTTATTGTTCAGCCGACTGTAGTCGAGCGATTCCGCCATCACAACGGAGGTGAAACATCAGTCTAACGGTATTGAGTAAATCGCCCCCAACACTTACATGTTATTTTTAAACACAACATAACAAATAGTTTCGCCTATATATCCTTAAAGGGGTAAGCAGCGGTATTTGAATAGGATATTTTTCCTCATCATCACCATCCATCGCCACGGAGGTGGGGCGGGGCGCTAACATCAGTCTAGCGGATGAAGAATTGAGTGAATCGATACTTTTGCCTATATAATCCTCAAACGGATAAGCAGAGGTGTTTTCAACGTCTATAGGTTTATATAGGTATGTTTTTGGTCATGTGATCATGTAACAGGGAGTGAGCCTATTGTCATTTACGGGGCACTGTTCCAGTCTCAGGACTGTTATTGAGAAAATCTTTCTTTCTCAGAAAAACCCAATATCTGTCCAACCCGGGGATTGAACCCATGACCTCGAGGTACCAAAACGGCACTACACCACTACACCAAGACCAAGCGAGCGAAGCCGCTGGCAGGTCAGCTAGTATTATTGGATACCTAGACCTTGCCTACAAGTTTACAACCCTCGCTGTGCGAGTCCAACTAGGTGGCAGGTTTTTTATTAGTTCTACAGTTAATACATAATACAACGAACAAGGAAAACTTTGTAGTATCCTTATTTAAAGAACATAATTAGCAGCCATCAGTCAAGTCTGCAATAAGCATGTGCTTTAGGCAAGAACAATCAATCAATAAAATCAAAGTACCAGTTAGTGAACTCTAAAACTCTAAAACTTAATTATGAAAAAAACTAATACGCCTCCAAGAACTAAATTGCGAAGTTTATCATTATAAATCCTATCCTAAGAAATCAGTAATAAACCATTATTACCTACTCACAGGTCATTGTACTGCAGTAAGTCACTCCTTCCCGTAATTTATGTTCGTTTGTATGATAATTATGACTCATAATTTTTGATAGCAATCAAGTATCAAACAATCGAATTTATGTTAATTGATCACCGCCTTAGCTTTTGTTCTTTAAATTAATACTAGATCTATAATTACTACATAAATAATTAAGTTACTTAATGGACGTCATGATCAATTCGTGACTAAACGTACTTATCAATTTTAATAATTACGTCGGCGAACAATTCAATTTTTTGTCAGTAAGCCTCGTAGCATACTGTTATTTATTCTGTGCTCTTAGGTCGGATTTCACAATTGTAACTGAAAGCGACTTAAACGTAAAGCAGTTAAACCAATCATTCAAGGTCGGCATAAAACTCTAGCCAGTGAAATAAGGGATTACATCATTTGTATTTTGTATTGGACCAATCACAACACTCAATGGCAACTTTATCTCGTTTACGCTAAACTCCGAATTATTGATCTCGATTAACGGTGAACTCGGAACTTAGTTCCCGTCCCTAATTTTTAATACGTTCTAATGAAACGTACGCCAAAAAGTACCAAAGTACCTGTAGGAAAGTATAAAAACAATTTAAATAGCATTGATTAATATTTTTTCTCTAAGTGGTAGAATACTAAACGTCTCAATGGAGTGCCAATATAAAGTTATGTTAACACATTAGTAGTTGCATTCTGGATATATTATGAACGAGAATGGTTCTAAATATTTCATGAAAAAGGTATGTGTGTAAATGTGACTTATGTATTGTTTGAAGGTGTATATCATTTTGTAATGTTGTCCACAAAATGATATCCATCATTCATTTGTTTTGTCGTTTACTGTCAAAGTTGAAATCCAAAAATGCTGACTTAATATTCATACATATAAATTGCTGAATCTTGACCCGCAGGGCTATTATGTATCTCAGTTGCTAACAAATTTTGATTGAAATCTTGAAAAATGGCTTTTTGCTTACTGGAATTGCTAAAACTGACGTAGGGCCGCCATTTTTCTACGTTTCGTGTCGAATCGTTTTTGGTTGATTGGGTTGTTTTGTGTGTTCTTTATTATGTATACTTCCTGTTTGCAGTTTGTGCGGGAGGGAGGGTGGTGCACACCGCAACTCGGTCATAAGCATTGTTTTTAGCGGAAGTAACACTAAATATTTCTTCTAATATCGTTTAAGATAAGATAAAATTTGATTGTAATTATAGCTCAAAATCAGCCCTCGATAGAGCTATCACGGCTTGATACATGCTATAGACAAGGCACGATAGACAAAAGTATTTTATCTTATTCTATCGAGAATACATGCTTCCAGTGGAGAGTTTCCAGTGAGTAGGTAGGTAGGTACTTAGCCAAGCCATTTTAGAGATGAGAAAATTAGGTACTCCATACACGAACAGACTTGTGTGTTTGATAAAGGTGGATCAACAGTCCCGGCGAGGTTAGTACCTTTTCTTTCCGCCTTTTAGCCAAGATATTCAATTTTTTCGTATGCATAATTTAGCTTGAGTCGACATGGCAGCCACTGTTACGGCACGAATATGCTGCTGATCATATTGTTTTGCCCTTTTTTCTTACTGTGAAGGCTTTTACTACATTCACCTGTGAAGATAAGGAATCCAATTGTTTAATACGTAGTATTGCACAAGAGAGTTTTTATTAAAACAAAGACTACAGTAAACGCCATATAATATTTCATAAATGTTTAATTGCCTAATAACAAATTGCTACTTAAATTTATTTATGTAAATAACTTGTTTGTATAATATGTATTTGTGTTTTTTCACTTTCACTGTAGGTAGATATCGCGAAATCCGTTAGACGAAACTTCGGAGCTCTATTCGTTTTTGGGAGTAGGCCTTCTAAGCTGGGTTCAGCATCCAAAACGCGTGAATTTTATATCAAACCTATAGTGAAGTATTGCAGAACACTTACCTACTACAATATAGAAAATGAATGATATAACAACAAAACACTTGAACCTAACATTGTCCCTCTTTTTCCACATGAAATTGTTTTTTTTTTCAAAACCAAGCTTTCGGGAAGAGTTACTAAATATATTTTTGATATTCGATTTGATTGATAGTCGTTCGTAACTGTTCAGTTCAGGTATTACACTTGGATGTCATTAATTGTGACCTATATATTGGCATCAACCGACTTCCAAAAAAAAGAGAAGGTTCTCATGTTGACGTGTAGGTACTATTTTCTTTTTTTATATATGAGCACCAATAACGTTCTACAGAGAGGTCCGATTTTAATAATTCTTTTTTTTTGTTTGGTAGAGTATATTATCCGAGGTGGTCCCATTCAAATTTCATCAAATTCGGTCAAGTGGTTTTTGAGTTACAATCAAATTACTAAAAAGTATTTAGCCCAGCTTTATGGCATCGTATTTGACGGTGAATGACAATCGATCCCATAAGTAACAAGGGTCACTAAAAACGGTATAAAGTTTGAAGTAAAATAACCACACTAAAAAGGGTAAAAAATGTTGATACCAAGTGCACAATATTGGGATAATTGAAAAAAAAATTGTTGAAGTCAGTTCTACGTTTTGGTAAAAAAAAATATTTGCATGTTGAAGTCGGTTCTAATTTAATGTAAAAAATTGTTGCGACTCGACGCTTTTATTTTTCGTACGTTTAATCGTCTCGACCCCTGTTGATACCATAGGATAGTCCTTAGGACATGCTTGAGAGTTTCGGGAGGTCTGAATACTGCAACACTATGGCTGGGCATGACTATTATTATACCTATATGCCTATCGACACTGGACGCGTGTATTCGGTTATTGCACATAAATACATAAATACATAAGAAAAAGGCCTCTAAACTAGCTGAGGTAACGTAATAACTAGTTATGATTATAATAGCAGTTCTATAGAGAACTGTGTGCAGTATTCACGTGAGCATCAAAATTGTACACGTGAGTGAAGCCACGGACGGAAAGGTCTACTTCCATATAAAAGGGTTGGTGGCAAGAAAAGTATGCGCATGGAAAAATCTAATATTCCACGCTCGTTAAAAAGGGTCCACGTCAAATATTCACATTGTTTAGACAAAGAAACCTCGCAAAAAAGGTCTGTTAAGGCTTTATTTAAAGTGGTAACGGATTCACCAAATTTTCATAAAATGAGTAGTCGAATACATACTAAGTAGTAATAGCAGAGAATAAGTAATACTTTAGTAGAAGAGACGGATGAGCTCAGTTGGTAGAGAGCCTGTCTTCAGAGGTTCAATCCTTGGTTTGTTCTCGGGTTTTAGAGGTTGTGATGTGTTGATAAGCCTGCATACGACATACGCAATCCTAGTGCAGAGTTACAATACAAAAGGAAGAAAAATGTCACTCGTAAAACCAAGCGGTATTCCAAAAGCTGAGTAGTAAATTCTGAACTTCATCGGAGACAGAAGTGCCGTCACGATCAAAGTCAAAATCATTTATTCAATTTAGGCACGCACTTATGAACGTCAATTTATTACTCTAAAGACTCTACCCCAGCGTTCCAAAATAAATAGAGTCTACCGAGGAGAAGAAGGGGCAAGAAACTCGAGGCCAAACAAATGACAAATCTCCCTTAGATTTTAAGACGGTATCATTAAAACTGATGTTAGACTATGTGTTGTATAAATAATATAAATAAAATAAAATAAACGTTTTATATACTTACCTAGATTTTAACAGCGATTCTACTTAGGAATTAGTATTATTAGATTTGATGGGTGGTAGATGACAACTTGCCAGACGTGGAGTATTCCAAGCATATTTGTCTTCTATATAATGTCGGACTTTATAATACGAGTACCTATGCCTTTTTATTGAAATGTTTCTAACAGCCAACTTGAATTTTCCCTTTGTGAGCTCAGTTAGAGCCGTAGAACAAAGACCTCAGGCGGTCATTCATAATGAGAGCGTTTTACTAAATGCATGTTAAATGGATATAAAGAGGAGAAATAAAGAGGAGTGACAGTAACCAATGCCTTGGGAGGTCCAATTAATAGACGACGAAGGTTTTTAAAGTTATTTTTCCATTTGCTTTTGATAGATTTTTCATTCATTTTAGTCCATAAATGTTTTAAGGCTGATTGAAAATCTTTACTCTGTAGTTCTTTGTCCATGAGTGCTCTGCCTGCAAAGCCGCCATAACCTCTGGTTAAGTTACAATGATCCTAGAACACTTTAGCTTTTTACGATCTCCGACGAATACTTAGAAATACGCAATAACGTATAAACTTAATCACACAAATGGCATGTTTCGTAGAACCTCTCATCTCAAGTCTTGGTGTAATATAAAGTTATAGGGAACTTACACAAGAATTTTTTCCCGTGAACGTTATTGAATTCTATTGTTGACGTAAAGCGGCTTGCTTGTATAGGTAAGAAGAATGTATGTGTGTGTATTCATAATCCCAAGAATTCATTCATAAAATCTAATATCTTCATCTTTATTGGGTAAGTAATACCTATCTACAGAATATTTCAAATTTGTAGAAACCTATGCTTCAAATTGTAATATTCTTGTGTTACCTAGATACCTCTTAGTGAAACCATAGAAACTCTCTATGAGTGAAGGAGCTTTTATCTGCGGTGCCGCATTCGTGGAAATCTGTTTATGTAACAAAACTGTGATGGAGTCTCGTTTATTCAATTTATTTAATATCAGTCAAACATTATCTATAGGTATAACTGATAATATGACCTATACCTACCTACTTATGTATATATGTTATATATGTGCGTAGTACAGGATTTTTACTAGTCTGTGCATGCATTAAGCGAAAACATATACAAGACGAATTTAGAATACCACACAATAGTAAAAATGCGAAAGTTTGTGAGTCGGTTAGCGAATTATAAATGAGTGAGTGAGTGTCTTTACTTTAAAAACGGTTCAACGCATATGGATAAAATTTAAAAAAAGATAACTTATACAACTACAAACAGATCTTTACCTTGCTTATTCGTAGAATTAAAACCATACCTTTTATCTCTGTCCAACGGGCATAACCTCATCCACGCAGAGAGAGTCGCGGTCAACGGAAAAATGGTAGGTTTTTCTGGTTTATGCAACGGAGAAATAAAGTCAGGAAGCATAATTCTGAACAAATTCTACACAAAAAGTGGTCCTTCAAACTGAAACGACGTATGATTCCAAATACGAATTACTTCCGAGGTTACAAATAGACATGTTCGGTGATTGGTTTAAAATTCAGAAGGAAAGCAGGGATTGGTCCACGCGCGTGCTGCAATGACCGCTGAGTCATAGCGGCGCGAACGATATTATAGATTTAGCACGACTTATAATGGGTATATTTTTTAAGGCAGCTCTTCCTGATATTATTTCTTCGTAGGGTTTATGCGTTCTCTTACGTTTGAAGTGGTTCGAAAATCAAAATGAATGCGTTGAAAGTCAGAACGTAGTATACTTTTTAATCGACTTCTTAATAGAGGAGGTTAGTATATGCTCGATTGTAAGCATTTTTGTATGTTCATCGATTTCTCCCCCATTTGTGGAGCGATAAAAAAAAATATTTTTTTGTTTGTTAGAGTATATTTCCGAGGTCATTTAAATTTCATCAAATTCAATCAGAAGAATGACAATCAATCCCGTTAGTAGTAAGGGTCACTAAAAATTATGAAATAAATTTTCACAAAAAAAATTACCGACGGTCGGTACAAAAGGTACCATGCACAAAATATTGTGATAATAATTACTTTTGAACTATCATGGTACCGACTTCAACAAGTAATTTCACACTTTTTGGTGTTGAAGTCGGTTCAAAATTTTTTTTTTTTTTATACAGGGGTATTGGTTAAGTCGACCTATTGCCGTTAAGGGCGTGTAGTTTACATAGTTTCTGACTGATTCGCCTATGAAACACCCTATCCTAAATATAACCGTTTATTTTATGTACAATATTGTTTGTGTGTTTCATAGTAAAATCAGTCAGAAACGATGTTAATTACACGCCCTTAACGGGATTAGATCGACTTAACCAATAACCCTGTATAATTATGTTTAAGACCATTTCACAAGTAAGAAAGCTTAGGGTCATGAACTTGGATGGTAGACAGTAGGATCTTAATTAAAAACATATTATAATGAGCTGTACTAATTTCTATACAACTATGTTTCAGCTATATCATTCATGTATACGTAATGAATACACTAACTTTTAAAGTGGTAAAAGATAAGTTAAAACGTTCAGAATTCGGAAATGCTCCTAAAAAATGTTAAACGAGATTTACTTAGTATTCAATATAAAGATAAGAACACCCTTCTCAAGCGTTACCTTTTATAGTAGCGAAATGACTCTTCTGTCTGCGATGGTTCTAGTAGAATCGTACCTATAGATTATAGCACGTATTTTTCATTACTGCACTTACCGGCTCCGCCCACACAGGAAATGACTATCACACAGAATTTGAATTAATTAATTAAATACAAGCCGCAAATGCACTTATGAACATCAATTATTAACCAAGCTCCAAACAAAATATATTTTCAACACATCTCTTTATTTTTCGGTGTAGTACCACAGCATAAAAATCGTATACGTAGTGAACCGGTTTTTGTTATTATTTTTTTGTTAGAAGTACCAACTACAAACATCTTTGTCTTCTAAATAATGCCTTGTTCTTCATAACATGCTTTAATATTATCTTTCCGTGAGCTCTGTTTTCAAAATTTACTTTTTTTTATTATTTATGTAAGTAGGTACTTTGGGAAATTGTTGAAAATACACACCGTTTCTTAAGAAGGACTTATTCGCCAGATTCTATTCTTGTGTAAGTATATCTATTCTTCGAGTGATATAACTATTTAACTTAAATTTATAAAAAAAAACTGAGTACGATTATTTTATTCGTAAAACATACAGTGTACTTATTAGTGTTGAAGTAAGCACCTTCTACGAAGTATTAGAAAACATTTCAAAAATAGATGAGTGAAATCGGTAAATTCGTTCTCAAGTTATAGCGTGACCAGGAGAAATAGCGGTTTATTTTTAACAGAATACAAAAAATGAGGCGGTTATATGTTCGTGTGTATGTATTTTTTTTACGTGTATGTAAATCGATTTCTCCGCAATTTTTGGACCGATTCTTAAAATTCTTTTTTGTTTGGCATAGTACACTTCCGAGGTGGTCCCATTTAAATTTTATCTAATTCCGTCGAGCAGTTTTTGAGTAATACTCCAAAAACTGAAAATAGGTTCACACTTTTTGGTATATTTTTTTATTACTTTAATATTTCTACCCACAGACTCCACGGTCACTGCCATTTTTTTACATTTACTTAACCTAACTAATTAATCAACTATTTAAATATACATCTTTGCATACATTGAGGGAACATAGACAAAACCTAACATTATATAAGAAGTAAAATAACAGAGAGAAAACAAAACCATAAATTAGGTATCCATTAGAATTTCGAGCAGACCTGTCTACGCACTTTTGGTATTGAAGTCGGTTACATTTTTGGTTTTTTCTTGTATATATAGATAAGCTGAGAACCACTAAAAGATACTATAGGTATAGACAAAGCAATGGGTACTTGATCGCTATCTAGATAGGAAAAATAGATAATAATGTGTTTAATTAAAACTCACAGATATATCATATGCGCACATAAATATGTCACCAAACCCTTGACCATATTAAGTCAAGGTGTTGATTTAGGCTAAGAATAAAATAAGGTCTAAAATTGAGCCCCTGTGGAACTCCCGTTTTAATCAAAGACCCGGAAGATGTTACAATATAAATCCCAACCTTTTAGAAATAAATTTCCTGGATAAAAGTAGCCTGTGTTTTTTCAGGTCATTAAGGGTCACAAAGTCGGTTGTTTTAGAGTTTTAGGGACACAAATCAAATGTTTAAGAGTTATGTTTGTATTTTATGTAAAAACATAGGTAATATGTTAATGAACAGCTCGGATTCTTCTTTGAGACGATTTTTACAAAAGTCGGTCTAATTAGTTTGGTAAAAACTTACTTACTCGTAATCTGGGAGTCTCACAGATTTAGGGAGGGGATTCGATTCTTCAAGTACAGAGTGAATCTTTTAAGGAAGCGTGTACCATCAGCCACGTCGTAGCGTCTCATTCCATCCGGTGACACTGCGGTCAAATGGTTACTTATCTTATTAAAAAATAAGGGTGTACATACAGTTCAAAATAACGTACAAAGAATACAGAAGAAAGTGCCCTTAAAAATTGTAACTACTCGTTGCACCAGTACCTATAGGTACATTTGGAAAAACACAATTTAATTATGTTTTGGCCGTAAAACGTCTTCAAAAAAGTATCGTAAAATACTACTAGGTTGCGGACCGCGTTGCGTTATACCGTCCACATGGTAAATGACTATCCCACCGGTATATATTTCCAGTACATAAAGTATCCACTGTTTTATTCCAGGGCATATCGTATACCTATAAGTACGTTAAAATATCAGCATAATACTGATCTGCAGTTTCAGCTTGGAACAGTATGTAACAAAAATCCACTCATGACCCACACCCTCAGAACAGTTATATGACTGTCTAAAATTTTGCTTAAGAGATTAGCTTTTTAGTAGGCCAAACATGGTCTTTATTTAATTATTTTTTTTTGTTTCCAGCTCCCAAAGCTGTACCGTTCCCAACGTGCCGAATCGACGACATAGAATGCCTGAGACGTGGATTTAGGACGTTCTTTTTTCTTATGGACTCTGGACACCTGGGAATGAAGCCAGTAGATCCAGCAATCATAAACAGCGTTTCCGTGGCAGTGCCGGAGCATCAGATGTCTTTTCTATTGAGGAATCTCAACGTTACTGGTGCTAGGTGGACTAAACTGATTGACAGAAGGTAACAGCATTCTTTTGTTCGTAGTAAATGTAATGTTTAATAATATAGGTACTTAGGATAGATAAAATAACTAAAAACAAGTACAGAGGACAGACACAGAGAGAGAGACAAACAACTTGCGAAAAAGTATTCGTATCGAAAGAGGAAACATGTCACATTTCGGCGTCCAAACTATGAATTATCTGTGTCGCAGTTGCCCTAGATACATGACAGTATGTACTGTTTCACTCGAATGACATGTTACGTTACACCTACGCAGTTATTCGTGCTAGACCTACTGAATTGATTAGGTACGCTCGTTGCCGTTCCACGTTTTGACATAAATTATTTAAATTATTATTAGCTAGTCTCTATAACCTATATCGCCTGTAAGGTAAACACCCTGCTAGAGATAAAAAAAATTTACACATTTGTTTGGAACTTATGTCAAATTTATATTGCAAGTAAGGCAAACCGTCGATAGATATGTTATAGAAAGTGGTCGTTAGAAGATAAGTAGTATATGTAGGTGCTAAACATCGTCTATCTGCAAATTATATGCTAATACTGGATATACATCCTACTACAACACATTGGTATAATTCGTTTTATACGAACATAGTACAGTGTGTCCTAATTTGGGACGCAATGAAATACCTAGTGTAATGTAAAGTCTGTATAGGACGTCATCTAGATAACAGTAAAAGCAAACAACATTTGTTGTCAGTAAAACATTTTACATTTCAGTAAAACATTTTATTTTAAGTTACTTTGATAAATATATTAAGTTATACAGTTACCATTTAGTAGACTCATTAACAGTCCGTCTAGGTAAGGCAAAGCCAGATGATCTGCACGTTGCAGTAGCATACAAACTTAGAATTATGATTCTACTCGTAAGTGAGCAAGCATTATTCAGTAATTCGGTTTGGAGCATACTGTAGCAAAAGTGCCAACAAAATTAAGAGATAAGTCTCGAGATAACGAGCGCGTGTACTGCCTTATAGTTTGCGGTTAAACTGAAACGGTCATACACATAATCTCACTAATATTAAAAATCTCACTAATATTATAAATGTGAAAGTTTGGATGGATGGATGAATCGATGTTTGTTACTCGCAATCACGGCAGAACGAGTGAACGGATCTGGTTCAAACTTGGCAGAGAGATAGATTATAGTCTGGAATAGCACATAGGCTACTTTCATCATCGTCATCTATCACCACGCGGATGAAAACCCCTAATATTCTTGGGCACATCATAGACAAAATAACGAGATCTCCGCCTACCTCAAGATCGTAATGATGACTTATTTTCTGTCAATAGAGCTCCTGTCAAATATGTGTCAGTTTATGATAGCTTAGTCAAAAGCACGCAATGACTTTGACAGCTTGATATTATACTAGACAGGTCTTTTTAACAGGTCAGTAGATAATAATGTACGTGTACTTTATTATCTACTGACCTGTTTGTGCGATGATGATGATCTGATTGTGCAAGATGGTGCGTGCACCTGACGAAAAACTTGACCACCTCGCGTTTATGGTTTCAAAACAGTTGAATGTATTTAGTTAATGCTTTGTTTATGCAGTTAACCTATGTGAATGCCGAAACTAGCATTGTTTATTTTTTAAATAATTAGCAATTGTTATTGTAACGTATCTTTTTACCTATGGTAAGATCAAGTATGATTGACAAAAGAAATGTACATATTTATATACATATCTAGATCTACAATATACTATTTGTAAGCTAGCATCGTGCAAGCATAGAAGAAAATGTGCTTACTATATACATAGGTACGACCTACATAAGTATATCTTTGAGCTTTTAAAAGCTGCTTGCGTTTTGCAACCAAACGTTAATTTCATCCCTTCGGTCACCGGGGGTGTAACTCAGTGGTAGAGTGTCTGCTTCGCATGCTGAAAGTCCTGGGTTCAAGTCCCAGCACCTCCATGACGCTATTCTTTTTTATTTTAATATTTTTTTGGTGAATCATTTATTAACCGACTTCATTTCATAATTTAATTTATCTGGTGTAGAAAAACATTAATGTAAAGGTAACTTTTTAAGATTATAAATACAACTAATAATATGAAGTGTTATATAGGTGTGTGCAACTTCTGAAAAATAGAATAAGTACCTACCTACCTAGTAACATGGAAATAATGGGTTTAGGTCTAAAATGTACCTATGTATTTAGGTAAAAGACAGTAATACGAAAAAAGTGCTTATTTATAAATACAAATGCAACTGTTAGTAATGTTTTTGATATCAAAATATCACAAGAATTTAAAAAATGCTATTTTTAACATACTTAAAAAAGGAGGAGGTTATATGTTCGTGTGTATGTATTTTTTGGTGATTTCTCTCCCATTTGTGGACCGATTCTCAAAATTATGTTTTAGTTTGCTAGAGTATACTTTCGATATGGTCCAATTTAAATTTCATCAAATTCGGTTAAGCAGTTTTTGAGTTACACTCCAAAAACTGAAAAGTGTTACGCCTATTTTGATTATATCATCATTGACGGTGAATGACAATCGATCCCGTAAGTAGCAAGGGTCACTAAAAATAGTGAAAAAAATGTTTACCAAAAAATGGAAACGACTTCAAAACCAAAATTGTGAAATAACTTGTCGAAGTTTCCATCTTCCATCTGAACTATCATGGTACCGACTTCAACAAGTTATTCCACACTTTATGGTATTGAAGTCGGTTCCGTTTTAAGGTAAAAACAAATTATTACTTTATTGCATAGCTAGTACTTTCCGTACTAAAAGAGAAAACTCTTTTCTACCTCTTAACATTGTCAGATTTCAGTGTTTTTTTTTTCATGGAATCATCACATTGTTTACTATGCCCGTACGTTTTGATTTTTTCATTATTTTAAAGTACTATACATTACCTTTTTTAGAACTTAAAAAAACTGAGAAAATCAAAACGTACGTGCATAGTAAACAATGTGATGATTCCATGAAAAAAAAATCACTGAAATCGGACAATGTTAAGAGGTAGAAAGGAGTTTTCTCTTTTAGTACGGAGAGTACTAGCTATGCAATCTTCGTAGAGTAGGTACCTACAGTATTTTTAGTTCTTTCGAAAATGATTGTCAATGTCAGCCTACGTATATTGAGATCATGCAGAACAGAAGCCGTTATGAAAATGAAATGAGACGTACATGCTCAGAATGTTTAACGAACAAGATCTCATTTTACATGGATAAGAATGGTTTGCGAACGGAATGTGAAGAGAATCCAGACTACCATTTCAATAGAAACCGACTTTGAACAAAAAAATACAGTCGGGAACATTTTCTGTATAGAGAATGTATCCACGGTTAAGAAGCTAGGTACACTCTAAAACGAGGGAACAACGGAAGTACGGTCCGCAAAACAAATTGTAAGGGAAATACAAGGGCGGGAAACATGCACTTGAAAATGAGATCCCTTTACTTTTTCGACTGTGACCCGTTTATTCCAACGGGTGTGAAAATACATAAAACCCTTATGAAGGGAAAACATTTTCAACAACTTTTCTCCATTGTCTGAAGCTACATATAGCTTGTAGTTTATTTTTATCCTTGTATACATTACACACGAGGATATTTTTTGTCTCGTTTTCGTAGGTAGGTACATACAGGGTGTTTGGTAGAGGGACCGACAAACCAAATGAGCGTGTTCGGGGGCCCACTTGGAGAATACAAGTTGGCCAAAAAGAAATCCCCGACACCCCAATTTTTTTTAACTTTTTTTTTGTGAATTTTCTCGTTTTCTCCAATATTGTACCTATTTACCACCATAACATTTGTAAAGTATGTTTTAGACCGGATGTTTTTAGTTTTTACAAATTTTACAAATGTTATGGTGGTAAATAGGTACAATTTCGGAGAAAAAGGGAAAAATCACAAAAAAAAAGTTAAACCTATTGGGGGGTCGGGGATTTTTTTTGGCCAACTTGTATTCTCCAAGTGGTCCCCCGAACACGCTCATTTGGTTTGTAGGTCCCTCTACCAAACACCCTATATAATTCCCAGGGCACAAACGTATCAAGGCCCATATAACACGCATAAAAAAATATATTACGTGAATGTGAAATTACATCATACTTCATACTATAATATTATAAAGAGGAAAGATTTGTATGTATGTTTGTAACGAATTGGCTCAAAAAGTACTCGACCGATTACAAAAATTCTTTCACCATTGGAAACCTACATTCACCTTGAGTAACATAGGCTACATAAGATTCATCATAATCGTCATCATCCATCACCGCGCGCCCCGCGCGAGTGAAACCGCGGAGAGCAGTTAGTTATGAATAAATTATGTACAACAATTGAATATAGGAAGGTATCTATTAAGTTATTTTTCAATCGACTTATCAAAAAAACGAGGAGGTTCTCAAGACGACACGCATATTTTTGAATACGTGAACATCTTTAAATTTGCTACCTTACGAGAGCAATCCAAAAACCTAATGATAACAAAATCGGGGGCACTGTTTGGCGTTGTAGTTTCGAATCTATCTTATACATCCAAAATTAAATTATACCATTGGATAGCTAAAGGATCAAAGAATTCATTACGATAAATGAGAACAGCGATGCATCGCGCGGGGTGGAGGGGGAAGCGTCGCCATTTTGAGGTTATTTTAATGCGTTCGAGATTTGCAAATATAACTTTTGACTCGGAGAAACGTATTCACGTACAAAACACGGCCGTTTCCATAACACAGCTACATCCTATTTTATTATTTACTTATGATCACGCATAACTTCTTACAGATTCCGATTTTGATAATTCTTTTAAGTTTTTGTTTGGTTGAGTATAAGTACCTACTTCCGAAGTGGTCCTATTTAAATTCATCAAATTCAGTCTTAAATAACCGCTTGGTTATTAGTTTCAGTCCAATAACTGAAAAGTGTTACGCCTATCTTGATGATATCATAATTGACGGTGAATGACAATCGATCCCGTTATTAGAAAGGTCCACTAAAGAGGGTGAAATTTTTTTTAACTAAAAATGGAACCGACGAATTTTTTTTTGTTTTCACGTTCTTACTTCCTAATATTATAAACGGTAAATAATGAAAATCAATCAGTAAACACTAATGATAAAATACAGGACTTACGTACATACAAATATAAAATTAATAAACATAGAAAAAAAAAATTTCATCTCCCTTGACGGTCGCCGAACATGTCTATTGTATCGAGCTGTCTTTGTCTATGCTGTGCCCAAGCATGTTACTCATTTTCATCCGCGTGGTGAATGAAGAATGATGAAAAGTATCCTATGTGTTAATCCAGGGCCTCATCTATCTCCATACCAAATTTCATCAAAATTGCCCCCGCCCTTTGAGCGTGAAAGAGTAACAAAGATCCACACACCCATACATCCATACTCACAAATTTTCGCGTTTATAATATTACTAGCTGCGATCCGCGGTTTCACCCGCGTAGTGTTGGATAATGATGATGATAATGATGAAAGGCATCCTATGTGTCAATCCAAAGCCTCATCTACCTCCATACCAACTTTCATCAAAATTAGCCTAGCCGTTTGAGCGTGAAAGAGCAACAAATGCATCCATCCATCCATCTAAATTACACATTAATAATAATAGTAGGATAGTAGAAGTAGGATGTACGTAAGTACTGTATTTTATTATTAGTGTTTACTAAGTAATTTAATTAACTACATACGTTTTTTCGCATTGTAGGTATTAACTGGACCCTTTCTAAGGTACTCAGCCACCTATGCACCGACCGTTGTACTAATTTATCTCTCTGATTTCTAACTGTTATACGGGGGGGTTAAACGACTCTTGTTCGAGTAAAGATTCTCAGGCATTACGATAGATGGCGTTGCTTTACTTTATTTAATAAAGCCATCGTCTAGAACGTGAGGGAGGAAATCGTGGACGAATAATTAGTTCAAGGGTAAATAAAAAGTAATCTGTGATAAGTAACACCTATATACAAAACACGTAGAATTTGAAAATTTTAATACCGACTTCCATTCTATTCAGTAATTGGAGTGTACCTATCTCAAAAACTACTGAACCGAATTTGATGAAATTTAAATGGGACCATGGGAGTTTTGAGAATCGATTCACCCAGTCGAAAGTTATGAAGTAACAAACATAAAAAACAGTCGAATCGAGTACCTCCTCCTCTTTTTGGAAGTGGGTAGAAAATAGGACAAATAGCTTTTAGTGCAGTAGAACTCTTTGAGAATGAGTTCGTCCGGTGAAGTACCTACTGCCACCATACCCACCTATTTCTGCCGCGAAGCAATCGATGTTCGCAATACTGTGTTCTGGTTTGATTGGTATGGGCGCCGGCGAAATTAAAGGTATAAGCACAAAACAAACTTATTTGTGTTGCGTTATAAGGCAGTTGGTCACTTGTGATAAATTGCAGGTTTATGAGGGCAGACGCACATATCCAAGATTTCATTGAACGCAGCGAAAGCTACAAAGGGGCCGTCCATTAATTGCGTGATGTTTTTTTACCATTTTAGACCCAAATCCCCCTTGGTGATACGTGGTGAGGTTTAAGACTAACCCCAAACCTACAAAGAATCTAACAAATATTTGAACACTATATTTATATACAGGTATATAGTAGAAAATTAAGGACCATGATAAAAAGTCTAGACGGTAAGGTTGCAGGTTGTTACGTATCGACTGGTATAAAAATAATATTAATGGAATAGTGTAATCACGCAAAAAACATAAATTGTACTATAGTAGGTAGGTATATGAAGATATTTATAGCATCGCGTTTGACGAAAAAAATTATACACGTGATATCTTACTACACCCCATCCCCCCTTGTGATATTTCGTGATTTTTTCCGAATCCCCTTCCCCCATATTTTGAGCCTCACGTGATTAATGGACGGCCCCAAAGTGGCTGCAGCACCCAGCTCCATGGTCGAAAAGCAAAATTATAATAGACACATTAGGTACTAGCAAATAAGTATTAAGCAAAGACATAAAAAACCTCTTTATATACAAATTAATGAACGAGTCTAAGTATATATAAATATGTTTTTTGATAAATAATTGTTCTTCAATATTTACTGAATGAACTAGTTACAACTGGAAAATTTTGACCAATTCGCACAAATAATATCATAAGGACCTACTTTGGTATTAACGGAGGTTACATAGATTTAATGTTTTTTTATCTTTCTAGTCATGGTCTAGATTCTAGAAGAATACAGACAATTTAAAAACAAAACATGTTACCTATACCCACTATTAGCTATAGAAACTTACAGATCGCGCGGCGAGAGTTTGGCTTTGACCTTCGGGTGGAGGGGATTACTGCGCATGGGTACTGTCGCGCCATGTGACAGAGAGAGACAAGAGTCCCTCGTCTTCGATGTGACAGAGAGAGACAAGAGTCCTTCGTCCCTCTAGCCACCCTGTGATACCCAATTTTTGACTTCTGCGCAATAGCGGTCAAAGCCAAACTCTCGCCGCGCGATCTGTACCTACTATTTTTTTTTAAACTCGAAGCGTAAAGAATGGGTAAATTATTATGTTTTATATTAAATCTGTCCGCATCAGGTTTACGCTATAACAAAAGATTTATAAATGAACCGGAGAGTTGCTGATTCGGAAATGTAAAAAAGAAAATTCGTAGGTAGTGTAAATCACTACGAATTAGCTTTTTCGCAATTATTATTTTCATTAATACTAATAAATAAATGAATCTAATTAACAAATCGAAGTCAAAGTATTTATTGACTTTATTTATAAAGAACTTTTACATGCCTATCTCATAAACAATAAAACATTATAGTTCTCACTACCTATATACCTACATTTGAATAATATTGTGAACCGGGAAAGCTGAATTTCGGATATTACGTGGGGGAGGCCTAGGAAAGCTTGACTTGAAAAACTCGACTAAGATTTCTTGGGTGAATTGAATTTTCCGCCATCTTGAAAAAAGCGTTTAATTCCGTTTTTTTCACAATAACTCTGAAAAAATTGTGATGGAATCCTTTTTTGTTACTTCTTTTATGTTCTTTAATTTACTCATACTTATTCGTAGGCAATATAAGTACGTTTTTCACCTACCGTTCATGATTATCGAGATATCGATTGAATAAGTCAAAAACTTAGTTTCCTGGAATTTTATTTTTTTTGGTAGTTAATAGATATCAAAAATTTTCTGTTATAAAACTTGTAGCGTGTTCAGGCCTACAATTTTATTTCTTAGATTTTTTTTTATTTTGGACAATAATTATACCTTCTAGCGGGCCTTAAAGTCGGCGACTCCATGACTAGTGTCGCCTAGTATAGCCGCTCGCACGGTTGTATCTATACGTCAAAACAGATGAAAGGTTGTTCAGGGAATTATTGCGAAAAATAAATATAGCAGACAAATTTGAATTACAAACGCGAAATTCATTAATTCAAAATGTTGTGGATTTCAAACGCGTGGTGATGGATGCTGATGATGAAAAGAGTCCTTTCTTTTATTCCAGCTTATCATCTATATACATAAGTACCAAATTTCATCCAAATCCGTTCAGTCACGGTAATAGGTATATTAACGTGGTTCAGTAGCCGTTCTGACGTGTAACAAACATACATCCAAACATTCGCATTTACTATAATAGCACAGTCATCATCATCATCATCATCAGCCTGTAGCAGTCCACTGCTGGACATAGGCCTCTCCAATTGCACGCCACTTAGGTCTATCTTGGGCTTCTATAATTATATTATTATACTAATAGCACAGTATTAGTATAATAATATAATAATTAGAAGTAAGATGGTTGTTTGCCTGATTTGGCTTCTACCCGTAGAAGCCAAATCAGGCAAACACTACACCCGTGTAGTGTTTAAGGAAGCAGGTACATAATTATTTTTAGAATAGGGTAGATGTAAAACGAGTCAGTCTGTCATTGACCAGTAAATGGATGAAGGAAGCGTAATATATTCAAAGTCTTAAAACATAGCAACGGGATATGTTTCTGATTTAATTTTTTGTGACTAGGCGCTTGTGCGCATGTGTAGGTATGCACCGTATACACAATACCATAATCTGTGACAATACATATTATGTATGTAGTACTTACTAATTACATGCCGGCATAATAAAATACTTACTATAAGGTAGGTAGGTCAAGTTTATGCCTGACCATCTTAAGGGTGAATTTTGCGTGTAATGACCATTCGGACCCCCGCCTATATTATCTGCTTATTCGTGTGTAATAAAAGCTTATTGTAAGTACACGTTCTTTTCACATAGTTTTTACGGGGTAATCCTTGGAACAGAAGCAACCAACATGCATAAAACCGCTGGTTACTATTTTTTATTTTAGTATATTAAAATACAGTAAGTAGGTTTAACGTTGTATTGAAAAAAACTAAGAGGTATAAATAATTTAAAAGAATCATATAAAGTGATTTAAGATTAATATAAAACTAAGGAGGTAAACCTCATAAGGTATACAAGAAAAAATCTTAGTACTAAAATATAATAAATATTATACTAAAATACAATAATCATATTCCTGACAAAATCGCTAAATTTCTAAAAGAGGTAGGAACAAAAATTTTTTACAACGGAATTGCTTTTTATTTCTGTCACTGGGCAATACAATAAAAGGCGGAGTTAGCTTGCAATGCACAAGTGCAAAGCAAAACCTTTTTGAACTGATCAGGCATAAAATTGAGTGATAATACCTACTTAATTTTTATAGTACGTATTACTTTTTTAAAACGCCTGCTTTATCGATCTCAAACATTGAAATTTTTAGAGAGAAAAATTCCATCCGGATGGGATTCGAACCCGCGTCTTCTGACTCTCCGTGTCAGATGCCATTGACCAACTAGGCCACCGAGGTTCTGATCCGAGCATCGAATTTTACGAACATCGAACCTACTTACTTATAGATATTTGGGTGCAAAAACCTTTGACCTACTGAAAAATCTCAGTCTAAAAGTGTAACTTAGTCTAGTTACAGACAGTCCTCGCTGTTTATTTATTACATTCCCAATTCCGCCAGGTTCGGCTTATCGGGATCCCGGAGTGCCGCGATATTCCACAGCGACCTTCACGTCACTGGCGATATCATTATGACAATGGCTGATAGACTCGATCCGTTTGTCGCATACATTACTATGGATATACGTAAGTACCCACTTATCTAAATATTTTGAATATTCAAACTCCAACGATATTCAGACAACGTAGTAGGTAGGTAGGTACTATTAATAGGTACCTACGAATAGATCTATAGAAACCTAGAGGTAAGTTTTGCTACGGGTTGTTCCTCGTCTTTGGCATCGTTGCCGATAGGTACCTTAGGTCTTTTTTTTGTGACGAGGAGGAAATCTTCTACAAGATACGTTACTGCATAGAGGGTACAGTGGAGTTATTTGAGGTTCTCTGTGGCTCTATGAGGACTCAATAATACCCCCCGGTGGCCAGCCTCAATGCCTGTCAAAGGGCTCTGAGATCTCCTTAGGAACGCACCGGAGCCCTTCTCACACAGCGCCTGTAACACATCCAAGGGGTAGACTTGCTACCCCCAACTTGCTTGCGATTTACGATGCCACATGCCACACTGTGCCAACGCCGTCCCTGGATCTGTCAACGGACAGTCAGGTGTCAGGTCCCTCAACCCGGCTGCTTACAGACCCGAAAGGTCCCCTGTAAGAAGATGGCGCTAAACCCCTTGTGGGAATGGCAGTTCGAGGCGATCGTTACTGACGCGTCACTGCCGTCTTCTCTGAGCGGGATCGGTTCTCTCCCGAACTCTCTCCGCCTTTTCTTTTTGGACCATTACGATCTCACAGAAAGAGACTACTTCCTGCCACACGCCTTCGTCTGTGAGCATAGCCGACGCTACTGTCGGTAAGGATATAGGCCAGTAGAAATAGAATTTAACTTTACACTAAATTTCCGATCCTAATTTTTTTTTTTATAATGTTTAGGATCACTTACTGAGCATAAAATCACAAAATGCTGACAGATCCAGGTGACGCCACAATCGCCATTTTGAAAAAACTTTTTCGGCCGATATCTCGGAAACTATGCACTTTAGCGCAAAAGTCATGGAAACTATTATTATATAGAATAAAATTTCGCATCTTTTGTTTCCAGTAAACATTTTTGTAAAACTCACTGTTTACGGCCCATTTAATGAACCGGTTTTTCTATGGCGGCCAATAACTCTTGAAATATTAGATTAATCAATAAAATGCATCAATCCATTTTTGAAGATCAGTTTATTCTTTACAACTTTTGTTTTATACTTTTTTTTCTAATTTCCATACTTTTGAGCTATAAGACGTTTAATGTTTTGTTTTTGTTTATGTAGGTACCTACCTACTTAGGCTGGAGTTCACCATCTAGAACTTAACCATTGATTACCTAATCACCCCCTTAAACTTAAACAGTTGTTTAAACGTGTCGCGCTTTTTTGGTGTTCACCATTTTTTTAAAGCGAACGTTTAACTAATCGAGCGTTTTTGGACGAATGAGTCTTAAATGAATGAATGGTATAATACTACTTTGAAAAGATGGTAGCGTATCTTGTGCCATTTACATTTACCCGAGCTACATTAAAATATGGTAAGGTAATATTAATATACTACAAAATGTAATGCTTGACAAGTCAATGGTATGTTCCCAAGTTGTATGTATTTCTAATTCAGTACATTTTTTGTGGTAATATCAAAGTTCCATGTGTTTGTATTGTTGGCGTTAGAGTTGTTTCGTGGTAATTTAAATCTAAAATTCAAGTGAGTTTTATTGAAGTGATTATGGATGACATTATGTTACAACTTTCTTTAAATTAAATCAAGTAATTCCATGGCTATATATTTGTATAAACGAAATCTTGTAACGAATGCTATTACGTCAGTTTCTTCAAAATAATTGTGTCCACTTTGGAAAATACGGGGTGCCCGTAAAATTCGCTCAATATCTTCAAAGTCATCGAACACGTTATTTTCTTCAAAGATATTATTCAGAGCATCTGACATTTCCACGTAAATAAACAATAACCAATGGTAAAACAAGGTCGAAGACATCGTTTAACTTAAACAGCCGGTTACGGAACTAAATCAATGGTTACTGCTTGGTAAACAGCAAAATATTGCTAAACGGTCGTTTAAGAATTAAACGTCCGTTTACAGTTTAAGCATGTGTTGGTGAACACAGGCCTAAATGTTTTACTTTTTCCTAAATTTTCATGAAATTAACTATGATTTAGATTTTATTCTAAAAGGATTAAGTACTTACTCGAATATTTCAAGTTACCTTTTGCATTTTTGTAACCAGCCTGCTTCATTTGCCTTTGTAGGTACCTAGGTACCTAACTTACAATAACTATTAAGTTTTTACAAACACATATAGGTACACGGTGTAAGACATTAGGTACTTTACATATTGCGTCGTCATCAAGACAGATTGCTCTACTTAAACATCCTTTGTCAGGGTCACGACCCTTTATAGGCTTTGGACCGTAACAGCACAAAGTAAGTGAAATGCTCGCATTAAGATAGGCATCAAATACTGTTCAACAGCTTTCAAATTGCCAGCACCCAAACCAATCTCAGGGTGACCTTTACCCATTTATTATTAGCCAATATAACAAACAAACATAGTAGGTACGTATTTGGGACGTAGGTATGGGTATTAGGTAGGTAGGTATATAAACCTAGATTTGATTCTGAATAGATATTTGCACTAAATGGTTAGTGATGATTCGGTCGAAAGTGTTAGGTATCACACTTACCTTGCTCTCCGAGTCGCGTCAACACTGATTTTGGCGATATTATCACTATTTTCTATTCCGATTCAATATCGCGCTTTTGACGGGTGAGATCTGTCAGCCATTCGGAATAGGTTGAAAACACGCTCACGTTGCTCACGGCATGGAATACACGCACACACAGACAGATGCTAGCTATCGCATCACGCACACATCAAAGAACTGTCATTTTTAACGGACCTCTCACGGTGATTTCAGTTCGTATCGTGGTCATTGAAATCAAAAATGGCGTCCTTCGCGACGTAATCCATGACGTCACATGGGTCTACGTTGTCGCGCTTTCGTTGATTTGGAATGGCGATCAGAGCGCTAAGAGTGATTTTCACGTCACTCGGATGTAGTACCTTTAGCGACTGGCTTTCAAGGACACGGAGTACACTGCTACGTGCTTACTGACAGATTTTCATACTTGAGGGTGGTAGTCTAGTCAGGTGGACATCACGACGTAACGTTCACCGAAAGCTTCGGTGAGGATCGACGTACCTCCCCTATCGGACTCGGGGGAGTCTGGCGTCCATTAGAGGGTTTGGTTGGACAAAAAAAAAGGATCGACGGCCGACGAGGAGCGTAGCATTTTGTAGGGTGCGCGGGTTAGAAAGTTATTTCAATTATACGAGTACCTCGGTCATATAAAGCTACACGAGCGCAACTATGTTCCTTAACGTTCTCTAACAACACTGTGTTTAACCTTTAGGGAATAATGTTGTTTAAATAACTAATTAAAATGTTGTTTTATTTGCAGAGGGCGTTGAGAGTAACATAACATATTCTTGGAGAGGACAGCGAGGGATCGACAACTATGACTACATAATATTAGGCCAAGCAAGAATAGCCGTAAGAAATACAAGAACACCGACGTTCTTCTTACAACCAAGTAAGTTATTTTATGTTGAAACTAGCTGACCCGCCAGCAGCTTCGCTCGCTTGGTCTTGATTTAGTGGTGGAAGCGCCCTTTAGGAATCTCGGGTCCTGGGTTCGACCCCCGGATTGGACAGTTATTGGAACATTGAAAATATTTATAGCAGTCCGGAGTCTGAAACAGTGCCCCTTAGATGGTATTGGCTCGCCCCCTATTACATGGGACCAAAACATATCCCTCGGGCGAAACGTTGGTATTTAAAACACCGCTGCATACCCCTTCGAGGATATATAGGCGTGACGATTTGTTATGTTATATTTAAAAATAAAATGTATTTCATTATTTAGGTACGTTAAAGTTTATTATTATTACCAAGTTTTGAGTGAATCGCACCAATAACATTCTTTTTCATAAATAAATACATTTCTGAACTTTATTGCACATCCTCCAGTATTGCATAAATAAAAAATACGTGTTACATTCTTAATTAATCCGTTGACTCGCGATTCGCCAATTTGGCACACAATAATACTTACAATAGAATATTTCGTAGAAATCAACCTACTATTCCAGGAACTGCAAAATAATTTTCTAGGTAGTAAAGTACCTACCTATTTATATCTAGGTAACTCGAAACGCGCACCTATCACCTATATTAAACTTAGTACTGTGCATACTTCCGGTAACATTACAATGGCCGAGCACGAAAATCTACGTTATCGTATTGTTTACGTATTCAGTACAAACTATGAGTTATCTGTGCCACTAATGTACTAGATAAATGACAGTTTGTACTAAATACGTTAACGATGCGATTACTTTAAACTTCGTGCTCGGCCCACTGTACTGACTATACCTATGATCTAAAAAAGTTTTAAGGCTTCAGCACACCAAACGCGGGACGTGCGCGGTGCGTTCCTTCGACGGGCCCGCGCGTGTTGTATTACATCGAAATGCATCGAACACGGCACATCAAATAAAAGCGCGGGCCCGCCGAAGACCCGCGACGCACACGACCCGCGCAACGCGCTCCAATCGACAAACAGACCGCGCGCGGCGACAGCGGGGCGCGTCAGTCGCGGGCGCTTGCTACTTGTATCACTACGGCTGTCATACATACACGTCACACTGACAGCGTCGCGGAAGTTTAGCGGGCGCGCGGGTGCTAGTGTTCGTAAATTATTACAAAATTGTGTTATTTAAAATGGATTCTACGGAGAATATAATTGAATTTGCGCGAAAACATAAGTGTTTATATGACTGCAGAGACAAATACTATAACAATATAACTTATAAGCTAAGGTTGTGTGAGAAAATTGGTCTGGAATTAAACAGTAAAAAAAATTAAGATACGTAATTACTTACTTACCTAGGTAATTATCTACACAGAAAAAAAATTCCTAGTTTCATATTTTTTTGTAAATTTATTGACATGGGTAAGTCGATTAGTTCTTTACCTTAAACATATTGCCAGCCGTTGTCTTGATTCAATACTTTCTCTGAAATTAGTATCAGTTTTCACAATTGCGTTGTACAATATTCCATGCAATTCTTCAAAAGAATTTCTTGACATCCGAAAATATATAAAAAACCGATTTTCATGACTTTCAAGTACCCTACACAAACGATGATATTCCCCAAATTGCTATCTTCTTGTGTTTAAAACATGAACCCAGGTTCTTTTTTTCCGGAGAGCCAACAGCAACAACAGTTCCTCTCAATCACTATCTGTATCGTACATGTTAAAAACACTACCTCGACACTGTTTCAGCTAAATTTTGCGCGCGCTACCCGTCCGACTGAACGCGTTTTAAACGCGGGCCCGTCGTCGTGTACACGCCACGCCGCCGCCCAATAGTCTTGCGGTGTGCCGTGTACCGCGCTGCTTACGCCCCGCGCCGCGCACGCCCCGCGTTTGGTGTGCTGAAGCCTTTACTGAATAAAATTATAAAACAAAAACGAACATAAAGTGGTACAGATTTGGCTGTTACAGTTTTAATATATGTCAGTATAGATATATACCTACTGTGAAATAATAATATAGGTACAAATACCTAATACTAATAATATAGTCCTTCTACCAAGACCACTACTGCAGAGAACGCCTTTAGAACTATACAGACATGTTTCACCCCACCCCCTTGTAGCCCCCTAGAAATGAGGGGAGTAGGCTAAGAAATCCTTTGTAAAGCTTTTCAAATGCTAAGCATTAGACCCAAATATATATCGTCCAAAAGCGCTTTCATGCCGAATGTACTCAAACTAAGTGCTAGTAGTAAGTAATAGTTGAACAAACCACAAAAAACATTTTCAATTTTCCTTCTAGTTTCTGGGCGAAGACAATATTTATCCTCTTGAATGTCCGGGTGTAACAAACGACTTGAGACTTCATTTACTTCTCTCTAATAACCTATCCAAAAGATTTTCATCGTTTTGTACATCCAGTGCTGAAATTACGTGACGCACGAATTTATTACATCCGAGGCGGTGGGGTGTCAGATTTTTTATGAAGATCTTTATTAGTCGTTTGGGAGGCGACGAAAAAAGCTTTTTTCAACTCGTTGATTTGCGACGAGTAACGGTCGCGCGCAAGACACTTTATACCTTAAACAATAAATTGCTATTACTTACATATACATATACATTTAAAAATTAAATGAAAAACATTCATTCTACATTCACGCGGCAGTAAATGACAATACAAAATTGAGAGAACTTAACAATGTAATGTGTCCTGGCTCAGCGTTTTGCTGTCTGCGACAATCATCGCTGATTTTCAGTCAAGACACGGTTATATTATATTACTGTGGCCATACCCCTGGACCGCTGGAAAACGAATACTAGTTGCTTGATAATATATAAAAATAAATAAAATTGGAGTGTCTGTATGTAATATCAAAATAAAAGCTTTTTACTAGATGCATATAAAATAAGTATATATACAGGCTGGTTTTTTGAGCAGGGTGGCCATGGCCAAGTCCGGAACCACGAGAGTTATAGAAAAATCGTGAAAGGAACCTCGCATGCCCTCGATTTATAAGAAAACAATAACTGCATACTTAGTTTTTTTAATACTTTTACTTTTGACGGCAATCGACACGAATGATTTTTCAAAAACACACACAGCCTGTATTATTGAACTAATGGATTATGTTGCTAATAAATCTTTGCAAAGATTGATCTTTATCAGCACTATTTTTCTCTAACTTTCATGGTTCCAGACTTGGCCATGGCCGCCCTTCTCAAAAAACCACCCTGTACACCTAGTAGGTAGATATACCTAACCTACCTACTTATAAAAGATTTTATTCTTGTCTATCTGTTCTGGTTAATCTCTGAAACGGCAGGATTGATTTTGACGGGAATTTTACTGGCAGATAACTGATGTTATTAAGAGTAACTTAGCCGAAGTTACTCCTTTTATTTTAGAGGCATCGTACCCCGTCCCGAGAGACTATGCGATCGAAGCTGCGAACGGGTCAGCTAGTCTTTCATAAACTAATAGCCATCAATGAGGATTACGTATGTTCATACTGCAACGCGTAGTACGTGTTAGTGTTAGGTTTTGAAGTTACTGGAAGAATAATACTAAAAAAATAACATCGCGGGTGATCCAATATCATAGTGAATAGTCTAGTTTTTCATTCCGATTCAATATCGCGCTTTCGACAGGTGTGATCTACGAGAGCCATTGGAAATGGGTTGAAATCACGCTCACGTTGCTCACGGCATGGCTCACACTGCTAGCCCAGTCGAATTAGATCAAAAAAGGGGCAATCCCGAATAAAATTATAAGGGAAATTAACAATTATTATAACGGACGCAACGGATCGATTACCACGCAAAACAAATCTGCCAGTGACCTTCCCCAACGAATTCCGAAAGAAAATAACTACTTATATTTTTTCTGGCTGGACTGTACGCGTCTTACATGATATTTAACGAAACTTTATGGAAACAATATAAAACCATGAAAGTATTATGTTTGAAAACAGGTCACAAAAATGTTGGTTTGCCGGAGTGATAAAGTAAACACATGGGTCACACACTCGCATCACGCACACATCGACGAACTGTCAGTTTTGAGAAGAACTGCTCACGTTGATTTCAGTTCGTAGCGTGGTCGTTGAAATCACAAAATGGTGTCTTTTGTGACGTAATCCATGACGTCAAATGAGTATACGTTGTCGCGCTTTCGTTGATTTGGAATGACTATCACAGTGCTAAAATTAATTTTGACTTCAACCGGAAAGCAGGCTTTTGCCCTTTCCATTAATTAAAATTTAAATTATAATGAAATCAACTTTATTGTTTCTCTTATTAACAATTACAAGTTAACTGACAGATATGTGCATGGACAGTTAATGACCTGCATCGGGCCTTGGGTGCATATTTTCTTTCTTTTAGTTTTAAATATAACATTACAAAAAACAATAAAAGCATACTTTCTTTGGGTTTTGTATGTACTTGCTTAAATATACAAACTAATAATTTTTGTTTCAGACTCTGAGGACGTCAAAGTCATTGACGAAACTCTACATATGAAACCAGCAATCCTAGACCATCTCTCAAATGAAATCACTACATCCCTAATGTATTCAATAGTCGACAACTTTAGATTATTTGCTAGATCAGTGCCAGTACACGAGTTCTATCAGCTGTATAAATAAAATGAGAAATCAATTGAAAAAATAAATCACTGTTTTATTTGTGCCTACTTCTACAGTAGATCTTTAGAATTATCGCCAGAACGATTATTTATCTATTTATATTGAAATTCTCGTGAGTTTGACACATATTTAACTATTATTATTAGCCGGCAAAACTGTCGATCCGGGTTTCGAGCATGTCCGATGCTCATCTTCAAGGCGAGTGGGCGTCTGCGAGCAATGCCAAGATCCTTAACGTGGGTGTTTTGCCGGTTAATAATAGTAGATAAATATCTATTTATATACAAAAAACCCCTATTTCTCTTGGTCACGCTATAACTTGAGAACGGATGGAACAATCTCGCTAATTAATTATTGTCGGAAAAAGGTTCATATGAAAGAAAGACCAAGAAAA
Organism: Selenia dentaria; assembly: GCA_917880725.1. Lineage (NCBI taxonomy): Eukaryota > Metazoa > Arthropoda > Insecta > Lepidoptera > Geometridae > Selenia > Selenia dentaria. Next base: position 12,520,571 of record OU862893.1, on the reverse strand, counting down.
TAATGAGAAAAAGCGAGGCGAAGGCCGAACCTACTACGCGAACGAAGTCGCAGGCAGTCGCTAGTCTTTATATATATAAAAAATGAGCCCCTATTTTTCCTGGTCTCGCTATAACTTGAGAACGGTTTTGCCGCGTTCATACATATTTTTTTGAAATATGTTTTATAATACCAAGGTCCTTACATTTTTTAAAAAGATGGGAGGTTATGGCAAGGCCGAAGGCCGAGACTACTACGCGAACGAAGTCGCGGGCAGTTGTTATTGTATATAATATAAATAAATCTCTATTTCATATGCACATAGGCTATATAATATTTTCAAAAAGTTAGGGAACCGTAAGAAAACTTCGATAATGTAACCAAAGGTGTGGAAAAAATACCAAACACCTCATACTCGTATCTCGTACGCTGCGGGAACTATTGACCTATTGAGGCTATTGGCCTTAAAATATCAGTCTATGCTATTAACAATAGAGCAAAGTGATATACTAGTTTTATAGACGTCAATATCTACAAAGAAGTCCACATTACCATATTATTATGTCTAACTATTATAGTTACCTATGTCACAATAAATAATTTTTCATTTTGCAATAGTAACGCCAGTTATTCGTGCCTTAATGGTATTAATCCTGATCTACCCTAATAATAAAGAGGACAAATATATGATTGTTTGTAATGGATACACGTAAAATTATTTAGCCGAAACAAAAATAGTTTTGAAGAGTATATAGCTAGTGCTTTTTTGTTAACGCAGAGTAATCCTTTATGGATACCACCGGCCCCGGGGGGAGCACGGTGGTTATGTGGGAGTCTCTGCCAGAAGGGCAGCATACCCACCAAACCTCTGCGGTGTTCCGTCACTGCCGCTTTTTGCGGGAACGCGGGACAGATTTCGCACACGACCTCGAACCCGCCGCGGCTGTCCGTTGCCGGACCCTACGGTTCTTGCAGAGCACGCCAGAACACTTGGCGTGCCGCAACCGCCTCGGGGGACCAAACCCGCAAATGGACGCCAGACTCCCCCGAGTCTGGGCGCCATAAGTCCCCCTACGTCGGGTCAGATGAGTAGCCCCACCGCCTGCTACTTCGGCCGCAGAGGATAGGGACAGCGGCGCCTCCCAATACCGACAGTCTGCTTCCCCTGCGACCCCACCGCGTCCACCATCTAACGGTGGCGGCCCCGTCAAGGCCGCGGAAGACAGGTAGAGCGGCTCACCGTAATACCGGCACTCCTCTCCCGCCGCGGCCTCTAACTCTCAGCCGCGGTGCCGCCCATACGACACCGAAGCCCGCCTCAGTTGCAGTGGCGCCCATACACCACCGCTACCTTCAGTGAACGCTCCCATGTGGACTTGGAGGGCAAAGCCCATAGGAGCGGTCCCACCTCGGGCCCGCCAGCTATCGGCTATCACTGGCAGGCCCATTGGTTCTTCTTAGCTTCACCGTGGTGACACAAGCCACGGCTACTGAGCCCCACGGCAAAGCGGAAACCCTCGGGGGGGATATAGCTAGAGCTGCATTACGCCTGAGCAACATACGCTATATTTGATTTATCCTCATCATCCATCACCACGCGGGTAAAACCGCGGAGCGCAGCTACTCCTTAATAAAACGATATTAAAAAGAATATTTAGTGACACTTCCGCGTCAAAAATGCTTATGGAAATGACCCATTAAAATATTTACTAACGTCTGCTTAGAGAGACCAAACTTTGTTATTTTAGAGCGAATATGTAGAAATCCTCTGACGGGAATCGAACCTGCGTCTTCCGACAATCCGTGTCTAAGTTACGGATTGGAATTAATAATAATTACCTATCTAAGTTTTGATGTTTGATCTTACTAAGCAGGCATTAGGCGTTTATATAAAATCATTATAAATAATTGTTTACTCTAGTAGGAACCCTAATGCACTAGACACTTTCAAATCTACCAACTGGCCGGTGCTATTTTTAATCTGTCCGCATCAGGTTTACGCTATAACAAAAGATTTATGAATGATGTGGTGGCTTGCTGATTCGTACCGATCAAGAGTAAGACCAGCGTAAGGGGTTTGCATCACTTCCCTTCGCTTTCGCTTCGCGCACGCAAGTTCGTCGACGAATACCGTCTGAATATGTGGCGCCGTGTGCGTGTGCATTAAACATTACTAGTTATTTCACTTAGGATTAAGTCATCTAGACTAATATTATAAAGAGTGTAGCTACACATTTAGCATGGCTTGCATTCTGCTGACACGGTGGGATGCAATGCATGACGCAAGTGCGCTGCACCAGTCGCCGCCCGCCCGGCACGATAGGCACTCGATATAATATAATAATTTAAATAATTAATAATCATTTTTGTAATACGAATTAAAACCAGTGTTCAAGGTTACTTAAGTATTTTATTGAAGTCAACTCCATAGGAACCTTAGCATCGGTAAAAGAGAAATGTTTGTATTTGTAAAGGACTAATTTCAAAAATTCTTCCATTCTTTGCTACATTACACCTGAGTTGGTAGCACCCCTGCCTTCTGAGCCGCTGGTCCAGGGTTGGATCCCCGGACAGGTCAAACATTTGTGTGCATGAACATGTCTGTTGATCTGTGTCTGGGTGTGTATATGTATATAAGTATGTATATCATTCATCAGGTTACCGTAGTACAGGCTCTGCCTAGTTTGGGACCTGAAGACCTTTGTGTGCATGTTGTCCCATATTAAAAAAAAAAAAACATTCATCACGCACATCACGGTGAAACTGAGGAGTGCAGCTAGATTAATATAGAAACCAACTTTACATTTTGGACTATGGAACTGTAGGTAGGTATATAACATAGGTCAGTATCACTATGAGGCCAAACAGAATAGTATCATCAAATACAATTCAGAAAATTTGCTCAGCTCTTGTATTATACCAACATCTCATAGGGTAAGAGAATTTTTATATTGAAATTCTCATGAGTATGATAAAATAATTGTAATACTAATTTATTGAATCAGGCGTTACTTTGCGGAAATCCATTATCAAAAACGATATTAGAAGAAATATTTAGTAACACTTCCGCTGAAAACAATGCTTGTGGCCGAATTGCGGTGTGCACCACCCTCCCTCCCGCACAAACTGCAAACAGGAAGTATACAGAATAAACAACACTCAAAACAACCCAATCCACCAAAAACGATTCAACACGTGTTTCGCCTCTACACGAGGCATCCTCAGGAGATGTTGACTCGTTGAGCGCTAGACTGACAGCTGTCAGTCTAGTGCAGTTTGTGCTGGAGTGAGGGTGGTGCACACCGCAACTCAGCTATAAGCATTGTTTTTAGCAGTGGTTTCACTAAAAATTTCTTCTTCTTATATTGTTAGTTGTTATTGTTATTCTGAAGATGTTAACACAATAATGTCAAAATTTATTAGCAACATAGCAACAAGCATTGTGAACCAACTCAGGTTTCCTGTGCCATGTTATGTCCAATAATCTCCTTCCCGCCGAGCAGTTTGGTTTTAGACGTCCAACAAGTGCACCGCATAATGGAGCATATGCTAAGAAGGAACCAAAGCCCCAAGGACCATAGCTGTCTTCCTCAACATAGCAAAAACGTTTGACTAAGTCAACCACAACATTAGTTAAAACTCACAAAACATTCTTCTTTATCGTAAACACTCATAGGAGGGTGTGCCTGTCCAGTGATGATTCCTCGCTGCATATGATGGTAACATGGATGTGATGGACATATCAGGAATAAATTCAATAAATAATTTTAACTGAACAGACATCATGCCCTCCCTCAAATGGGCCAGTTAGGGAATATTCACACTTTGATACTGTGTTTCATATAAACCATCCATTATATTGTTAAGTTTCAGATCATTTAGTTTTCAAACTATTTTCCTTTGATTAAACTTGGGAATCATTTTTATTGCATATAAAGGAATTTAAAAATTTTATTGATATCAAGCTAATTTATTATTAAATGAATGTGGGAAAAAGGTAATATATATCAAAAACCTGTTTTATTAATGTCATTAAATATAGATAGCCAAAGTTTAAGGACAGTTGGAATCACAGATAAATTTTAAAATAATACACTTCAAAATTTAATGAACATACAACTGCTAAAATGCGTCTCCCATTGATTCCTCCATGAACTTTTTATAGATGGCCATAAACTTGGCAACAAATGCTTCTAAATGGAAGATTGCTTTATTTCCCAATCTCATTCTATGCTCATATTTTGCTGCATGGCTTGCTACCTGACATTTCATAGCCATGTCACAATTGCGAACTAACTCCTTCAACAACCCTGCAAAAATCATGTCTGGTGGTACTCCATGGATTATTAGCTCATACAGTTTCTGCCTGACTTCACCAAGCTTCTTGGGAGACTGTTCAGACAGAATCATTGAAGCGGTTTCTCTTATAAACTGTTGCCAATCAGGTTCAGGTACTTTCTGGTCAGCTGTAAATGGATACTGTTGGACTTTACAAGCCTCACACATCAGCAAGGCTCTCCGTAGATTCCTATCAGCGCACTTTGCTATCCGCATTGCTAGATCTAAAGGCAGATTCAAGCATTCTTTTTTACAAACCAGCTGCAATATGGATGCAATCTCACTTTCTTCTGGAGCTGGTACTCTTACAGTCAAACAGCGAGAACGAATAGCGGGAATTACTCTTGAAATTGAATTAGCAATTAGTATAAGACGACATGTAGCCACATACTTCTCCATTGTCCGGCGTAAAGCATGTTGCGCGTCTTTAGTTAAATCATCCACCTCATTCAATATCACAACTTTAAACTCACGTTGCCCAGACGAGTCGATCTGATGAGTCTGAGCAACATTCTTGACCAAATCCATGATCACTACGCGGTCGTGTATTCCTACATCAGTCGGGTTAACCTCAATGTGATAGTTGCTACTTACGGTCATGATTTCTATTTTCTTATTTGATGGAGTTGTAAAGTTCATTGTTTCTTGTCTCAGTCGTTCAACCCCAGATCCGTAGAGTTCCCGCAGTAAGCAGATGATGCGAGTTTTCTTACCAGCACCTGAGGGACCGTAAACAAGAAGATGTGGGAAATCACTTTGTTGAACAAGACTTTTCAACTGCATAGCTTGATCTTTGTGAAAGTCTAGCTTCATCAGATCTCTTGGACGGTGTTTATCGACCCATAGACTCATTTTCTCGGTGTTTATGTGGTAATTTACGATGAAATTATAAAGTTTTTCAACGATGGAATTGGGACTTAAGTAAACAAAACAAATTCGGCGCGCGCCAAAGGTGCGTTCGTTTAGCTTATGAGGGCATTGGTGGCATTGTCATTGATGGCTCTTTTGTTACGGCGTTCGTAAAGCTTAAAAACGTTATTTTTGCCACTTTTGCCTACACCCTATTCGAACGCTCAACTGAGCATAAGACCTATTATCGCATGATTATGCTGTCAAATAACGATCACAAACAACCATGCTCCGGACGTGGGTCAAAAATTTCACTTTTTGGTGGTAAAAATACCTCTTATTTAGCTCTCCGAACGCTGAACAAAAAGAGGCATGAACGACATTTTCACCCACAGATTCCCAATTCGAACGCCCCTTGTGAGCGTTTTTAGCGTTATTTTCGCCAAAAACAATCAGAAGTGATCTATTCGAACGCACTACAAGTCAAACTATTTTTCTTTTTTTTATGTAGACCATTGATTAATCAGACTATATCTAAAGATAGATGGAAATCACTAACGGCCGTTTTCAATAACCTATCTATCGCCGGTTTTTCTTACTAGAGATAGATATTTGTATGGACGTTATTTCAAATTTCTATCGGTAGTAAGGAAAACCGTGGATAGATAGAATATTGAAAACGGCCGTTAAGGTATAGCTTATGAGGGCATTAGTGGTGTTGTCATTGATAGCTCTTTTGTTATAGCGTTCGTAAAGCTCAAAAACGATATTTTGCCACTTTTGCCCATACTCTATTCGAACGCTCAACTGAGCATAAGACCTAAAATCGCATGATTATGCTGTCAAATAACGATCACAAACATAATGCTCTGGACGTGGGTCAATAATTGCATGGCAAAAATACCTCTTTTTTAGCTTTCCGAACGCTGAACAAAAAGAAGGCATGAACGACATTTTCACCCACAGATTCCCAAATCAATCGCCCCTTGTGAACGTTTTAGCGTTATTTTCGCTAAAAACGATCAGAAGTGATCTATTCGAACGCACTATAAAGCAAAGAACGGGAAGTTTAATTTTATAAGTGCCATCCACTTTGAGTCTTTGACGGATAATAGTCGAGCGCTCGTCACGTGTGACATTAGTGACGTGGAACGCATTAGTGACGTGGAAAACGAGAGTACCGGTATCGATATCGATAATTTAATCCATTTATTGAAGAACACGTTCTAAAATAACAAAGATTATAATTTATTAAGAGTAACATATTGTTTACCTTACATATTGAAAGCACTTATGTTTTGTGAGATAACGATTCAAAATATGCATGCTTACAATTACTAATTCAACATTTTCGTTTAGTTATTTAGTTATGTACCTAACAATAAATTAATGTGCATTAAATTACTGTAAATACGTAAATATTAGTCATACACAATTATAAGTAATGTTTATAACGCATGGAACAAGCGTTTACATTGATAATAAAAGATTTTTGAAGAAAATCTGGGCTGATAGAGGTAGTAATACCTTAATACAATGGTTTTCATAGAAGGTTTATTTAAGTAAATTATCATTTCTTAACTTTAATTTTATCATATAATAATTATATTAAATTAAAATATTAAAAGGCACATTTGGCCCGTATCAGGATTTTTATAGGATGGCATGCTCCAATTTCGTGGCTGGGCGTGGATTAAGCGGGCGAGGAGAGTAAGATATCACATTAACAATGAGTCTGCTTTTATTACGCTACACTGAGATCAATTATTACAGCACATAGTATTTAGAGATCAACTTGAATTAACTTAGGGACAAGGTATTCCACTGAGTAGCGAATGCTGCCACGACCAAACGCAACGTGAGCTCCTCTGAGCCTCCGAGCGTATACGCCCGCTCCCCCCCCAACGCCTCTGTCGGACGATGACTAAGTACTCAACGGTAATTGGCTCTCAACGACCGACTGACCGACCAATCAGCGAACAGCGTACGCTACCAGAGTTATACCAGAAATGGCACCACTTGGCATCTCTAGTCCACCAAAACTTAACTAGGTGGCGCTTTACTAAATAATAACATCGGTTAAAGCTATGCGCCGACATGGCCAGACTGGCACTCAAACCTCCTCGGGCGATCATCTTCAATATCTGTACCAATGACAAAATGCACTTCAGTACCGTTCGTTCATCCTGACATAGTTGTCATATGTTTCAAATCTTTTGCGTTGGTGTGTCAACTACTTTCCTATGACTCTGATGATGTTCCCAATCTTGGACAGGCTAAGACATACAATGACACAAAATACAGATACCACCAGAGCAGTGCGAACCGGATAACAGCTCCCCTTTTGATTTATGATTACCGCATCAGTCCGTACGACTCAGGCAACTGCACCCCCCCACCCCGACTCACTCTCTGGTCTAAACAGATAGCAGCGCCCCTTTGAATTACAACCCACAGTACGACTTGGGCAACTGTATCTCTCACACACCGAACCGTGTCTCACCGATCCAGAATTGAGCACATCGTACAGCACAGGCAACTCAATTTATGAATCTTCAATAATGACTTACCTACTTACCCTGACTGCTATGCCGGAGGTCGTGGGTTCGATTCCCACCGAGGACAAATGTTTGTGTAATGAGCACGATCATTTGTTCTGTGTCTGGGTGTAATTTATCTATAATATTTATGTATTTAGAAATATATAAGTATTTTTATCAGTTGTCTAGTACCCATAACACAAGCTCTGCTTAGCTTGGGACTAGACGGCGTTGTGTGATAGTTGTGGAATATTTATTTATTTTTATTATTTATTTAGTACCTGCTAAGGCGAAAATATTTTTTTATATGGTGGTTTGGATTGATTATGTCACTTAAGGCTGATATGTTATCACTCTAAATTTCAATCATTACTTATAATCACGGACTCCTGACATTTTACACATAAATTGCTAAATCCCACAATGCAGCCCGGACATCTGCGTCCCTTCGACTCACTGGTACCACCTGATGCAGACCGGACATTAGCGGCCCTTCGACCCATCAGTGGAAGCATTTCGTGGACCGGACATCAGCGTCCTTTCGACGACCCTAATGCCTTTCGATTCATCAGTGGAAGCATTTCGTGGACCGGACATCAGCGTCCTTTCGACCACCCCAATGCTCCAATACGGACACACACCACATATAACATCATGCTTCCCTTTAACCAACCGAAATTGACCAAAATTACTCATCTTGTCTTGGTGACAACTCCATACTACTAGATGCAGTCAGCGTATCCAAACCAATCGTTAAAATATCACTACAAGCCGCCAGAGTGTCGCTACAAGCTGACAAAGTGTCACTGTGAACATCGGAGTAAGATTCGTAATGTACTACTGCCATCACGGCCACGGTATTATCGTATTCGTCATCATCACCATTTAACAATTGACTTGAAATTCTAATAAACTTTCATAACCTCTTGGTACTGTGCGCGAATTTTCTTGTGAATATTTGTACTAATGATTAGAGCCATCTACGCTTCTTAGTTCATAACGGTAATTTTCTAAGACACGAGTAATAATGAAGGGACCCCTTAAACTTTCTATTAAAACCGGTTTGGTTACACTCACCACCTTTTATGAAAGCAAAATCATCTACCTGAAATGCATTCTGAAATTCTACCAGGAAACAATGCGAAACAAAACAGTGAGCTTAGTACCCTCGTCCTTTACATTGATACGTGTCGCTGAGAAGTTGAGCTTTTCATAAAATGTTTGCGTGACCTACTCCCGATATGAATATCTTTTAATTACGTGCAGTACCGGGAAACTTAGAAACCAAATCTAAGTAATTGATACCACAGATTACTTAGATTTGGTTTCTAAGTTTCCGCAGATCACGCATAACCACTACAAGTAAAATTGAACGATCTCAACCGATGAGGTTTCCAGCGTACTCCTCGCAGTTTGATGATTGCAGATGTGGACCTCTTTGAACACCTTCTCTGGATAAGCTGGCGATGTGTCCCGACTTGAAACCCACTAATTAGGATTTCTTGCTAGCGCCTTCCTTAGGTGTCGACTTCCTGCTATCCACTTGTGTGTGCCCTGAAGCGTCGCAGCGGTAACAGCTGCCGTTCAATGTTGGCTTCCTCTAGTTAATCTGTAAAGACAAAACACAGGTGGTAGATCCATATTTGGACGGTCGTCCATCACTGACACTTAAACATACACTGTATCTAAAACTGATGCGACCTGAACATCGGTGTCCATTCGACCCACCCACAACCATGGGTCCGACCCACCCACAACCCTTGGTGCGGCCCGGACATTAGCGTCCCTTCGACCCACCAAACACTCCCACTGGTGCGGCCCGGATATCAGCATCCCTTTCACCCACCAGTGGACGCAATGGGTGGACCGGGCATCAGCGTCAGGTATGAGCGTATGATAGAACTGTCAGATACTATATGAAAATGTACTGTTAGAGAGATGCCTTGTACATAAGGTATACTAAACCATTATGCAATGTTCCCAAAAAATGTTGACAAAGCTACAGGTTACTAACGAGTAGGCTTATACATTATCAAAGAGAAAAGAAATGAGCGCACCGGATGATGTAGTCATAGTGCTCTTAGTTGATTTGCATTCACAGAAGTGAACCCCTTTGGCCCGCCGCTCCACTTTCTACTGGTTGACACGTTGATGCAAAGAAGCGTCCTGTCTGTCTGCACACAAAGCACGTGATTGGTCTTGCTTTATCATGAAGTCTCGATTCTGGCGTTTGGTTTGGTGCCTTGTCTGCTGCGGCTTCTTCTATTCGCTCCATATGATGCAACAAATTCAGCACTGGTAACGGTTCAGGTGTTTTATTCTTGCGGCTATTCTCCTCTGCTTTTGGCCCTTGAATCCCACTTCTGATAAAGGCCTGTATCAGGATCTTTATAGGGTGGCATGCTACAATTTCGTGGCTGCGCGTGCGGGCGAAGAAAATAAGATATCACATGTACAATGAGTCTGCTTTTATTACGTTATACTGAGATATATTATTACAGCACATAGTATTTAGAGATCAACTTGAATTAACTTGGAGACAAGGTATTCCACTGAGTAGCGAACGCTGCCACGACCACACAAAAAGTGAGCTCCTCTGAGCCTCCGAGCGTATCCGCACACCTGAGCGGGCTTGAGTATATTTGTCCACCGACAACGAACAATGGAGTTACACATCATTTGTGTATAAACATAAAATTATAGAAATAGAAACACGATAGTTAAATATAGTAATATAGTTCATAATAATTTTCACCTTTGACATACGTCCGTCAATCAATCACAACTCTCAAACAAAATGATGATTAGACAACGATATGAGATTACGCAAACTCTTTGCTCTGATAGAAATGAAGAGAACGAAGCC